>CM065809.1:53745643-56245643 GCA_033398695.1 Orobanche coerulescens | reverse complement strand
TATGTCCATCCTCTTAAGGATGACAAAGAACTAGAAATAATACTCAGACCGACAGATCAGTGACGGACAACCGACTACAACTGTGACTAGTATCGCTGCTTTACATCATCCTTCATGCCGATCCTGTGGTTGCTCTCTCTCAAATCAGAATACCTGAAAAACATAACATAATCCCCCAACGAGGGGTTAGTGATGGAAATCGCTAGCAAGTAACCAAGCTATACAATTATACATAAAAAATATAACCGTTATGAAAATAACCTTTCGACAAGGTAGTAACACGATCCCCGAGTCTAGTCATTTCAAAATCATTTGCTTTAAAAGTGGATCATGTGAATTACTCCAGAAATCACTTTAAGAGATTATTTAGAGACTTCGGGGGTCTCAGTGTAAAATCATGAAATATGAATATTTTTCCTTTCCAAAAAGGTTTTCTTTCAAAATCATATAAATGATTTTATTCTCAACCCAAAACCTCAAAGACCAAAACCATATCCACTAATATAATCGGGATCCAAGATTCAAACATTCACATTTCAGAGATATCAAATCAAAAGTCAAATCATCTCCGTGGCCCCGAAGGTCCCACACGGATTAGCTCAACGAAAACAACCTGAATATTGAAGATTCACGAAATATAAAGGAAGGGTTTACAAGATGATTACATCGAATCGAAGACGAAGAACACAGATTGATGATGTTAATCAACACCATGAACTCAAGGAAGATGTAAATTTGGAGTTACAAGACTCCAAAATCGCCCTCCGATCGCCACAAGTCGCCACAGCCGCGGAGGAAGGAAGGAAGGATGAAAAATGACGAACACGGTCAACCCCTGGGTATATAAACCCGTGCCAGCATTACGTACATTATACACAAAGGACAATGTACGTTACGGGTATTACGTACGTAAGGCACGAAATATGACGTACGTAATCGATGGCCAGAACCTACTGTCCGAAATAACGAAGAACATTGCGTACGTTATGGCAAGGACTTAACGTACGTAATGCGCACAGTTAACGCACGTTAGGACCAACACATAGCCTGCGCTATCGACAGCCAGAACTCACTATCTGAACTGGGAAGACCTTACGTACGTAATGAGAAGGGCTTAACCTACGTAAGGCACATGATTATATAACGTATGTTATGCTTATAGCATAGCGTACGTAAGTCACTTAGCAGTTCCAGAACTGCTAAGTTCAGCTCGTCGAGTACGAGCGCGACGAAACCGCAAAAAGACAACAACACAAGACGAGGACATGCATACGAAGAGTGCAGAACGATGAACTCAAGCATTAAAATAAAATACGATTCCGACTACCTAAAGGTTCGGAATACGACAATAGAAGTAATTACCCCCAAACTTTAGGAAATTACAGAACGGCCCAAAATATCCGCAAATCACAATATCACATCAAACAACCCAACCAAAGCTCACAACACGCATAACAAAGCTCAACGGACTTATAGGAAACACAAAACCGTAGTTTCGAACCACCATCACATGAAATGAACCAAATAGCAGAAAAAGTCGCTCAAAACACGTATTCTGGTAAAACAGCCCCAAAACAAACTTGGATCACCAAACACGCAGAACAAAATATTATCAGAATGTCAAAACGCTCACAAGTGAGTTCTGGAAACCAGAAAAATGCCAAAAATGAAAAATTACCGAAAGAGAAAATCACGGGTATTACACTACAGTACCCATTATTATTCTCGTACGGCAAAAGCGGTTGGCATACTGGAATTCGCTGAATATCACTCGACTCTGTTGCTACTCGTACCCGGCATGGCGCACAATGCAGTGGTCAGGCTGTTGTTAGGGGTGTATTTCGAAACGAACGGTGACTTTAACGAACGTTCGCTCGTTAAGGATTCGGTTCGTTCGGTTCGTGTTCGTGTTCGATAAAATTACAAACCACTTGTTCGTGTTCGGTTCGTTAGAATTTCACATATTTTGTGTTCGTTCGTTAGCGTTCGATTGTTCGGTTTATTTTGATCGTTCGTTTGTTCGTTTGTGTTCTTAAAAAAAAACTAAATTACAAGCAATAATAATTAAAAAATAAAAAGAGAAGATAGATTTAAAAATCAAGGATTTTGTAATGGTAGGTTTTATTTTGTATATATATATTTATTAATTATTGTAAAATTATTAATTATATTTATTAATTATTGTAAAATTATTAATAAATATATAAAAAATCTTTGTTCGCGAATTGTTCGCGAACTAACAGACATATATTATTTTGTTCGTGTTCGGTTCGTATATGTAACGAACATGTTCGCGAACTGTTCGAATTTGACCGAACCGAACACGAACTGAACGTTGACCGAACATTTTCGCGAAATTTTCACGAACGTTCGGTTCGAAATACACCCCTAGATGTTGTTTATCCTCATGGCCATCAATCTGGAGATTCTATTATTTCTGCAGAACTCGAAAGTATGATTCTATAGTTTCTTTACAACACATTTCTTTGCTGATTTTGCCTAACCTCACAATAGATTTTTTTGTTTTCTTTTCACCAATGCTGCATTATTTCACTCCAACACACTTTCTATTATATGTAACTATTTATTTTACCGGCTTGGAGTAGATTTAAATGCAAATAAATGGAGGCGAAACAACATAGCTGCAAGAGAATTTTACTGCTATTTATTTTAGAGTCGACCCACCGACGTCACAAATATATTGCGTACAGGAAGATTGGCACAACAATACCAGATTTTCTGCTATGTTAAGATCGAAACTCAGCGCCTTGATTATCTAAGAGGCAAACAAATGCACGAACATCTACGGCTTGAGTCATTCGAAGGTATTGTTGACAGTATGGCATGCAAGACCAATATCAAAGGATCTGATATTGGCCAAAGATTTGTGCTTCTCGCATCGTATATTAGCATCCCTCGATACATGCGTTGATGTTATCTGAATGCACTGACTTTCGTGAGTGAATATGGGAAGCCGAATTTTTTTATCTCCATGACATGTAATCCAAATTTCCCCAAAATACGCACCGGTTTGTTACCTGGTGAGGAGGCTCAAAACTGATCCGGCCTCGTAGCAAGAGTATTCAGAGGCCGCAACGAGGAATTCAAACATGAGATTGTTAGGGAAAAATTATTCGGTGAGGTTGCAACATATTTGTATGTTATAGAATTCCAAAAAAAAATACCTCCTGCATGCTCACTGGATCATTATCTTGCAACCAAAATATAAAGTAACGTCATTCGATGCGTACGATCGTTTCGTTAGTGCAGAGTTGCCTAATGTCGACCTACAACCACATCTTTATGCATGTGTTGTTAGGTATATGATGCAGGGTCCTTGTGGCATGTTAAATCCTTCTAATATATGCATGTAAGATAGCAGATGCAAAAATAGGTATCCCAAAGACTATGTGGAAAGCTCTTCGCAACGTGAGGACAATTATCCGTTATACAGAAGAAGAAATGATCAGAAAACAGTGCATGTCCGTGGTCACACTCTTGATAATAGATGGGTAGTACCATATAATCCCTACCTTTTAGCCAAATTTGACTGCCATATTAACATTGAGATATGTGTTGGTATGAGACTCATTAAATACTTATATAAGTACGTTTGAAAAGGCACCAACAAGATTGTGTTCAATGTGGTGGAACAGTCAGGTGTTTCGAAAATGGATGAAATTACAGATTTTCAGTCGGCTCATCGGTTGTGCGCTCCAGAGGCAATGTGGAGAATCTACGCTTTTATACTCAGTGAAATTCATCCAGCTGTTCTTCAGCTTCATGTTCATTTGCCAAACAAACACCATGTTTCATTCTCGTTCTCATTATCTCTCTGTGATTTAATAGCTAATCTAAACACTTCAAAAACACAGCTCACATAATTTTTTCCATGAACACACAGTCACCGACAGTGGCAAAATTGAAATTACTTTACAGCGATTTTCCTTGATTTTTTTTATGGGACGCAACCCAAAAAACATGGCATCGAAGAGTTAGAGATATCTGCATTTGACGTCTGGTCAGTGTGAGTCCTCTTGATGGAGAATGGTACTATTTACGACTACTGCTTAACCATATACCTGCACCTACGCCGTTTGAATATCTCAGAATATACAACGACGTTTTATACCCTACGTTCAGAGCTGCTGCTTTAGCATGGGGTCTATTAGAATGAGACACAGATGTCACAAATTCTCTGGCAGAGGCCTGCTCCTATCAAATGCCATATTCCCTCCGTCGTCTTTTCGCAACAATCTTAATACATAATACTCCATCTAATCCTCGAGTATTGTGGAATACTTTTAGGATGTTTATGGCGGATGATTATATTTGTCTTAAAAATATACTGAAGATGAGGCCTTTATTAAAGCACTTGCATCTATTGACGTTTTTTTGCAATCTAGCGGTCGAACAATCGACGAGTTCGGTCTAGTCGACTTCATTATTGGAGCCTCCCGAGAACAAATGCAGAGTCAGGATTTTGAGGAGGAGCAAAATTATCTTGTCTCTGATTTAGATTTGAAATCAATAACGTTGCTGAATTTAGGGTAGCACCAGGCTTTTGACGAGATTATGCAAACTGTTGACAATAATCATTTGGCTGCTTTCTTTGTCGATGGTCCGGCCGGATCTAGTAAAACATTTCTGTACCGATATCTTCTTGCTGCAGTCTGTTCAAGGCATTTGATTGCTCTTGCAGTCGCATCTTCAGGAGTTGCTTCATCTCTACTGCCTGGCGGCCGTACATCTCACTCACAATGTAAACCTATCATTGTAGAGGATGAGGTCTGCACAATTAGCAAACAGAGTGTGCATGATCACGTCCTAATTGCCGCTAACTTATTATTTAGGATGAGGCGTCCATGACACACCATAAGAGTATTGAGGCAGTTGACGCTTTGATGCGTGACCATATGGAAAGTGATGTACCTTTCGGCGGCAAGACCATTATTTTCGGCGGTAACTTTAGACAGACCAACCCTATAGTTATTGGCGGTGCTCGTTCGGATGCTATTGATGCTTGTCTAATTAATTCTCACTTATGGCACTCTATGCGCAAATTTCGTTTAGTCCAGAATATGCGAGCAAGGGACGACCTCGATTTCAAAGAATTCTTACTCAAAGTTGGTAACGGCACTCAACCTTATATTCAGAATGAGAATATTACACTGCCTCCGAAAATGTGTCTCCCTTACAGGCCAGACGACAATCCTCTCGACGAACTGCTCTCAGAAATCTTCCCAAACTTTGATGCTCACATAGAGGATCCAAATTCGCTCATTCAACGTGCTATTCTGACCCCAAAGAATGATTGCGTGCATGAAATCAATAACACCTTAGTCGATAGATTCCCAGGTTGCAGTGTAGATTATTATAGCACGAATCTGATGACTGACCCTTTCCAGCAAGCATATTATCAAGATTATTTGAACTCCGTCAACACTCCAGGCCTACCTCCTCATTTGCTTCGGCTTAAACTCAACTGTCCTATAATGATCCTACGTAATATTAACCCCTCTGAGGGACTTTGCAATGGTACCCGCCTTATCTGTCGTCGTTTAGACCGAAATGTTTTGGGTGCTGAAATCGTATCAGCTCAACATGCTGGAGAATTTGTATTTATACCACATATACCTTTAGAGCCCCCTGACAAGCAAAAATGCCCTATCCCATTTAAAATGCATCAATTTCCTGTTCGTCTCTGTTTTGCAATGATAATTAATAAATCACAGGGACAAACATTGGACAAGGTCGGACTTTATCTACCTGAATCAATCTTCTCTCACGTACAGCTTTACGTTGCTCTCTCTCAGGCCAGAAAGGCAGAGGACATTAGAATATTAATTCGCCCGCCTTTGGTTCATACCATCTCAAACAACCTAACAAAAAATATTGTATATAGAGAAATTATTGCTGCTGCAGTTCTGTGGCATCCCTATTTCATGTCATTTGCATGCGCATTCGGTAGACACCAATAATAAATTTACATTAGCGATTTTCTCGCTCCAAACAAAATTCATGTCAATTAGTTGTCTGATATGCTTTTAATATTTATTTATTTCAGGGACATTCTGTCATGCATTGTCTATATGTGTTAGTGGCTCCATTGATTTGAGGTTTCATTCCTGATTCTTTTTCTTTTTGGTAACATTATATGTGTTCTATATCATTTGTAAAAAATTAATACTGATTTCACATAAAAAAATAAGAGATTCCAGCATGTATTGTGCATATGTGTATTATTATATATGTTCATGCTATGTATACGTATGCGTATGTATGTGCTTTTATGTTTGTAAATAGAAATATGTAATTCACTCAATGTTTACAGTGTGGGTCTGTCTGTTGTTTCCTGTGTTTATTATATACACACAATGCAGCTGCTTCCATCAGGCTGGTCCATTGATTTGAGGTTTCATTCCCGATTCTTTTTCTTTTTGGTAACATTATATGTGTTCCCTATCATTTGTAAAAAATTATTACTGATTTCATATAAAAAATAGGAAATTGCAGCATGTATTGTGCATATGTGTATTATTATATATGTTCATGCTATGTATACATATGTGTGTGCATGTGCTTTTATGTTTGTAAATAGAAATATGTAATTCACTCAATGTTTACAGTGTGGGTCTATGTTGTTTATTGTGTTTATTATATACACATAATGTAGCTGCTTCCATCAGGCTGGAATTTTGGGCTACAATGTTCTTTGTTCTTAACATTATATGTCCCACCTGACATTCTTAAAAACTATTAATTATTTCATATCATATCTCCCTGGATGCCTATACTGATTATTACTGTTTTTTTCCTTCAAATTTGTGTTCATTTCTTGCTGTTGTCTTGAGGTTTTTTGATGGGTTTATCGTTATATATATTTCTTTATATGTTAAACTATATTTTGACAATTACTAATCTTTGAATACAGGTCAGCCAAATTTTTGTTCCGCAGTTAGGTTTACCTGCTTTGTCCTCGACCATTACATCAACGAGTTCTCTCATGTTCTATTTTTACTCTTCGTTCTATGCTTGGCTTTCCCTCATTCGTTGCTGCTGCTATGCTTCTTTTTGGTACTTCTTATTAACCTCAAATAATAGTCATTTTCTACCTGTATCTATATCATGTACACTTCGATATCATAATATCAAAACCTTTTCATTCTCTTTTCACCTTCTCTTTATTTGTTACATGTGTATCTAAATTGTTTTGTATGTTTTGTGTTAGATTATGTTTTCATAATTGGTGATCTTTTTGTGCAGATAAGTGAGATCGTCATCTGACAACTAGGCTTGCCAAAATTAACCTCAGCCGTTGTTTCTAGAAGATATCTCATTCTCTAATTTTTTATTCTGATTCTGTCAACATCACCTTCAAACATTGCTCTAATATATACCGTAATTTTAGTATTTTTTTGAGTTTCACAGATTCAACAGGACCTTACCAAATACAGTGTAAATCATTATTATTTTATATTTTCATGACATGATATATTCAGTAAATGGAGCCCAAAATACTCCACTTGACGCAATTACTCCGTAAACTAGAAATTGGACTGCGAAGGTTTGTGTCCTCAAAACAGACCCTCGAACGTTGGCGCAACCCACTGCTATAAAATTTCAGTAGATGCTCCTCGCAGATAACAAGGTAGATTCCTCCCTACAACCACCATTACATCTCATTCTTATTAGTATTTTTCACATATCTTCATCTTACACCAAACAGGGAAATAATGTCAAAGGAATGTTATATCGAGGAGACATTGACTTGCTCAAAAATAGTTTGCATCTTCATCAAACCTACCTTATTTCAAACGCAACAGTGCGGCCAGTCAAACTGGGATTCGAAAATCCTTTGACCAATAACAAATATCAATGGATAATTGGTGCCAGGACAGCTGTTTTAGCAGTTGAGGAAGATTCGTCCATCTCCTCCGAACTCGCTCCCAATTTCATACAATACGACGAATTCCTTGATTTTATAGGCACAAGAAAATTAATAAGTCAGTTCTTAAAAAAACTTATTAGCTATCTCTAACTATAACTGTGTTGCGTTCTTTCTTACTAATTTGAGTATATAATCAACTCTTACCAACCTATGCCACATACTTCCAACTATAACTCTATTCAGTAAGGAAGAACTGCAAACATATTTTCCTCATACTCACAATTAACTCTTATCAAAGCCTACTACATATCTTCAACTATACCTCTACTGTAGGTATTGTCGCAATTATAATTGATAGCCAGAGTCCAAGAATAGTGTCCTCAAGAGGAAAGCAAAACACGCTCCGTGAATATGCGGCAGTAGATGAAATGTACAGAATTGTTGCACTATTTTATGAGTGCTGTTCTCTCTTTTCTTCACTATTTAATTGTTCTCTTCGTATTTTATAGCCTCTTCCTATATTAATATATATCATATTTTATTTGCTCCTTCGTGCAGGCTCAAACCCTTCATTATTACTTTCTGGAATGATGCTACAACAGATGATGTCTACAACCTACTCGATTCTATAAAAGAAAGACATGTTATAGCAACTCTAAACTTCATTGTCACAGATTATCAGAGTAATATAGCTCTCCCTTCACCTTCGTTCAATAAAAATCATTATATATGACAAAACAATTACCTCGCATTTATACTTTCTGTGAATCTCTTCTCTCCCTCACTTTTAGATATCTCACTTAACTCCACATCTGCATCTCTTATCCTCATGAAGTCCAAAATTGACTGTGTCCAAGACCTTCAGAAATGGGGAGTACATATTTCCAAATACCTATATTGCTGTTTGCAATTATTATAACAAATTTTTTGACAGGTATTCCATACATAAAGAGAAAATCGACGAACTTCAACAGCAGGGTGATGTTTTCAAGAAAGCACAGACCAATTTTAGTAATGATTCTCAAACAATCATATCTGTTCAGACACTCCTTGCAATCGAACAGGTCACTACACCAGAATCACGATTTTGTGACTGTCAAAAACTGTCACAAATGGCAAAAACAGTCACAAATGACTGTCATAAAATCACCAGTCACAAGTTTTTTGTGAATGTCAAAAACAGTCACAAACCAGTGACAAAACCTCATTTATATGACTTTACAATACCACGTTCTATGGCAGTCACAAATATCATTTATGACTGTCATTAGCAGTCACAAATTTCATCCTTTGTGACAGTCATTAGCAGTCACGAATTTCAACTTTCGTGACTTCCATGGACAGCACAAATATCATTTTTCATGATTGTCTTATGACTGTTTTTAGAAGTCACAAATTGTTGAAAAAAATACAAAAAAATAGTAAAACCCCATTTTTCTCTGAATGCAGTCTAATTATTTTTCACAATAAATTCATAATACAATCCAAACATATTTCTCAAAATATTCACACAACACTCCAATTAATTTTTACAAGACATAAAAATCACAATGTAATGCTCAAAATTAGCACGTAAAAAAATCCGGGAATAAAGCACGTATACAACTTATACACAAGTAAAGCACTTATACAACTTATTCACCAAACAGTCTCTTGTAACTTTTTCTTTCATGCTTTAGCTTCTAATTGCGAACACTACCAAACTTCTGATTGGTACATCTGCCCTCCAGTCCCTTCAAAAACTTGCCACATCCAGCAATGAACTGCAGAATAATCACAAAGGAAAAAAACAAAAACGAAAAATCATAATTAATATCTTGCTCGATCCAATCTATCATCATGAATATCATTAAGGTAGGCACTACTTATTATGATAACAAGGTAACAAAAATCAAAAGCTCTATTCTAAAATCATTTCGTTTCACATTGTAATGCTGAAATTAACACATGTAAAAAAACCTTCGAACCAACCCATTGGGAATAAAAGAAACCACATAGACAACAACTCTCTCTAGCTAACAGCTCTCTAGAGCCAACAACTCTCTATAGCCCCGAAGCTTCGCTTCGTGTTGCCACTTGCGCTCTGTGCGCCGTTAGCAACCATGCGGCATTTGAAAACACTAAGAACCACTTTTTCTTTCAGCCAAAAGTTGGGAATCACTTAAGCGATTGAAAATACTCAGAAAAATGATATTTGTGGGCACATCAATATTCAGAAAACAGTTGTGGACAACACGTTCATGAACTATTCAAGGCATCAATATTCAGCCATCAGTTGTGAGATACTGTTGAGATCTTCGAGTCGATAGTGAATATATTGGCAATGAAAATCTAATAATACCTTGTGATTCGTGACATTTGTGGGCACATCAATATGTTATGGGTGCTAAAAGTGATGGGTGCTAAAAGTATGAGAGTCAGATGATAATGAAATAGGAAATCCTTATTGTAATGCATTTTATATCAAAAGAAGTCTGTTTAAGCAAAACCTTGCCATTATCAAAATTTCAAAAAGAACTATGGTAGGTGTACTTACCAGTCGTAAGGGAGAGAAACAGCCGGTGTGTCGTTAAAAAAAGCTTCCCAAGCCCCTGCTACAGTCCCTGAATAAACACTGCACATATCAAAATACATAGTCAACAAAGGCAATGAAAACATCATGACACTGCTGAGTCTCTGACAGATGCATTATAAATGGGTGCAACTTGACTTATGATTCTAATTCTCTTTCCACATTACTGGAATACAAGTCGTCATAACACACATAGATCCATCACATATTAGTGCCCTATAACACAAAGGCAAATATGTGGACACAATGTAGAGAATAATACAAAAAACCCTCATAAATTCAAAAGGATCCAAAATGTCATATAGAGAGGTAAGGCCACTAACATGTGATAACCGCAGTTGCTACCCATGTTGATGCCACTGATTACCTGCAAAAAAGATTGAGTTTTGAAGTGTTGAAAGCATATAAGCAGCTCTTCCAATTGAAATCACGAATTCACTAAAATTCATAGATAATCGCTTCAGCCCAGATAAAGTATGTAGAATGCAATAAAAGATGACCGATTCAAAAGAATAGCAGCATATGCTATTTAAACAATAGCGCACTACGGCACACAATACACGCTATCGGAGCAGCCTACTATTTCAAATCAACTTCCTCTACACTGTATTTGAAAACTCTGAAAGGATAACATATAAAGTAAGACATCAAATACAACATGCAACTTACTGAAAAGGCAGTGAACCATTCTGTTATATGTTTATGATAAAAACACTACCATTGTGTTATTCACTGATTGAAAAAAAAAAAGCAAAAATCATAACCTAAACGTAAGTACACTTACTGATCGATATTTCATTTTTAGAAGCTTAAATTAATTTCATTGACTCAGTAAATTATATAGAGTCGGAACACCATCATTGATCAATCAACTAAGACAAAAACACGAATCTACATCTGAAGACTCGTGTCTCCATTAAAAGCCGAGTACAGTCATTCATTTGGACAAACATAGATGATCAAATATTGCTGGTTCAGACTCGGCAATCCAAATTAATAAATTAAATTTTAACGATTAGACTTCTCACAATAAGAAAGTTCATACAAATACACCAGTGACAACTTCAGTACATTGTCAGGATAACCCTTAGTTTAGCATAATAAATCCAATTGTGACCTAAACAGTACATATATATATACACACACACACACATACATTTGTGTTCATTTAAACGTCAGATATATGTAACTATTATAATGGCAATCTGATTACAAGTTTACGGAATCCATAGATAGTAAGATCAAAACAAATTCATGAAAAACAACACTTATTGTACAAACCAACTCATCCTGAGCAGAAAAATTTGAGCGACTTATCATTCTATTCTTTGCGGAGATCAATTCCAGCCTTCTTAGCAACAGCATCAAGTCCGTTGTTCTCTATTGTCTTTAAAGCCTTTGTTGACAAGCGCAGTTTCACATAACGTTTCCCAGCTTCCCACCAAAGCTTTTTGTACTGAGGGTTCACAAATTGCAACCTTTTAGTTGTTGCATCTGTTTCTCACATTTATCTTACACATATTAAGGACAAAAAGAAGTGGATGATGCATAGTAGACATTTGCATTTGTGAAAGTAAGAAGTAAAACTAATTCCTGGAAGTATAACAAAAATTGAAAGGAACAGGAAAAGAAAAGAAGAACAACCACGGCAAATCCGTTGTCAGCCTTAGGCTAAAAAATATTAATACTTCAATAATAATTCCCAAAACCCTATATTTGTACTTACTTTTATGAAGAGTCCTACCATAAATAAACTTAAGCAAACCTATACTAGGAATAATCGAATAACTACTAATTAATAAATAAATAACAAAGATAAATATAACTACTAATAATTAAATCCGGCCCAAAATCCTAAGCCCGGCCCCGCCTCCGATAAACTTGAATAGGTCGAGGCACAGCTTGCTCGACCAACTCAGCACTCTCGCCACTCTGCTCCCTATCAGAATGTGTAACAAGTCTGCACTTTTGAAACAATATTTTGTCTAGATATAAGAAACAAGCATTTCAAAAGCTGACAACATAAACATAGGTTAAGGGAGATTCCCGTAGCTGTATTTTATTTAAACAAACAGTAGCTATTCATAAAGAAGAAGAACAGAAATGAGGTTGGAAATCATCGTAGTAGATACTAAATCGTGCATACTGATTAGTGGTGAGACAATGATCTAGGCTGATAAGAATCAAGAATCTTCTGCAGCAGAAAGATACCACAGCGAGTAGCTTGATTTTTTATTAATGTAAAGACTAAAGAACATAACTATTTAACTGTTCCAAACTGTTCCAGAAGCTACACACACCGTTTTTCCTAGCAATGTGTCACCAGCTGGACATCCAAGAATCTTCTCCTTAATGGAAAATTGCATTTCATGCTGCCACATCCACAAGAATTGAAAATAGTTCAGTACATTTTAAGTACAAACTTCTCGAAAAACATCACTATGTTGATTCTTCTCTTCCTTCTTTCATTTAGAAGTGTGGAGGGACAATCTTACTAAGTATTGCCAATGTAATAATGAATCTACGTGAAACCAATCAAGAGTTTGAGAAATGACCAACTTGCTTACGAAGAAGGCCCAACATTAGATAAATTGCCATTTCAGCACACGAGGTGGCATTTCCAGTGTAATCACTTCGGATCCTTGCAACCTTAATTCCATGCTTTGTAGCAGCATCTATGTCGACACCTACGTACGTGCAAGAAAACCCGTTCAAAGCTGTAAGCAGTAAGATATAGGAACAACGAAGACGAAGAAGAATAAATACCTTCGATCCCAACTCCAAACTGCATAATAAGCTTCATTTTGTTTGCTCTAGCAATGATGTCTAAGTTTAACATCATACTTTTGACAACACAAATATCATAATTCCCAATAACATCTGGTATCTCATCAAAGGGAAATACATCAACCTATCATAAAATGCATCCCAAGTCAAGTAAAACATCTAATCATCCATTCAAACTCTATGCCCCGCAAAGATTAATCAATAATTGGGATAATTTCAAACCTACAAAAGTAAAATCAAAACTAAATGCTGGCATTAACCCTAAAATTCACATTTTTGCTGAGAGCTGCTACGTATGTATATTCTAAATTACAGCTCAAAAATAAAAAAGAACTAACAGCATCATTTCCAAAATAATTTCACAAATTGACTAAATGTATATGAATTTCAGTACCTTGGGAATAATACAGAAAAATAAAGCAGGGGATAATACATACGAGCAATGGGTTGTAGAGAGGGCTTTCCCAAAATAGGCTTTCCGAGAACGATCTTCTGATTGCCAATATCCTTATCATAAAACAAAGCGTTGAACTCATCAGGAATAGCCAAATCCCATTTGATACGCTTGTGAGCAGATTTTGTAGCCATACCCGAAGGATGGATGCCTGAATCCTCATCGCCACTATCGACGTGAACTAGGGTGAGTTGAGTATCTTCAGCAGTCTCGTGAAATAAAGTCTCTGTTGTATCCAGGGGGAGAGAAGCTTAAACCAAGTAAAAATGGAAGACAGAAACGGAGAGGATGAGAGTTTGTCGGAACAAAATTTTTGGGTGGAGTTTTTTGGAGCAAAATTTTGAGACGAGTTGGAAATGAAGCAAAACGGCTGGTGTATGAGAAGAAGATAGAGATAGGGTTTTCAATTTTTCTACTTTTCTTAATTAATATTTACTAAAATTATAAATTACGACAGTTAATAAGAGTCGCACAGTTATTGTCGTTTAACCCGAAAAAGTTTATGACTGCTCAAGGTAGTCAAAACTCTTGTGACAGTCATTAACACTCACAAGCATTTGGATTTATCACTGTTTGGTCTTTGTATTTATTAGTAATGATCGTAAAGTTGTGGTATCGTTGTGATCACAAATCCAGGGAGTTTCAATGTCACAAAATCCTGTTTTTGGTGTAGTGGGTAAACTCTTCCAAATTATTCTCAATCCTAGCCACGTATAATACAGTTGCACCTACTCTGATCCCCCTATCTCTAATATTTTCCTCACCTAATACTACATTTACTAAAATTCATTTATCCTACAGCCAGACAGATCTAACTTGTTCGTCCGAGGTAAACTATCTCGCAGACGTCAGCATTGTATCTACCCTTGCTTCGAAAAATGTCACCATTTGACAACTGCAGAGTATGGCTCTCTATTCGAGTGCCACTCTTGTCAACAAAATAGGATTGCCATTCCAAGGTACAGCAAAGTGCATAATCTCGCTCTGCCTCGCACTTTCGTCGTTTACTCAAATAACTACAATATATTTTCCATGCATAAACAGATTCAGGTTCTCCCTCTTAGTATATGATGAATCTGGCGAAATAGAAGTGACTGTTTTGGAAACGAAGGCAAAAAAATCATGCAAATGTCAGCAAATCACTTTCTCGAAAAGTATTACAGTGTAAATAACTTCTCTTAACATTATTCTTCCTGCTAACAACATGTAACACCCCCAAGTTATTCTGAGTATATTACAGCATCGTGAGCCCCGCCGTGGGACCCACAAGGCTAATCATATGAAGAACTATAAATCTTGACCGAGAAGGTCCAAATATAATACATAGGGTATTCTAACCATATCCAATGTATCCAAATACATCACAAAGCCCAAATCAATACCTCGGCAACACAGGCCGGAACATCAAGGAAACTGAAAAACAATATACCGTTGTGTGCGGTAATCGAGTAGTCCAGTGGTCATCGGGTAGTCCAGTGGCTTCTGTCAGCCTCGTTAGCATGCGTTAGGTATACCATTGCGTGCGGTAATCGCCTTCCTTTAGCTTGCGCTAGCCGATAGTTAGCATGCGCTAGCCGATAGTTAGCGTGCGCTACCTAGGAGTTGGTGCCCAGAAATTGGAGTCCAGAACCTACTGTCCTCTGACCTGCTCGAGTCTTAGTGTGCGCTGCTGTGATAGCTAGCGTGCGCTACACAACACATATAGCGTGCGCTGGCCGAAGCCTAGCGTACATTACCTGATGGTACAAACAGTCTGAAAACCTCACTGCCTCTGCCGACCCAGCTCGTTAGCGTGCGCTACGGACGTGTTAGCGCGCGCTATTGACCACGAATAGCGTGCACCAGCTAACTCCTAGTGTGCGCTAACAGCTAGTCCAGAGAGTAGAATTAGCTACTGCCTCTGCCCTGTCTGGTCCCTTAGTGCGCGCTAAGACTCAAAGCTAGCCTGCGCTACTCAAGAGGAATTAGCGTGCGTTAGCCTAGGCCTAGCGTGCGCTATCTCTCTGACCCAGAACACTTCCAAAAGGTCTAAACAACATGATCATGATCCAAACAAGGTACGAAACTCTATAATAACATCGACAACATCACAAAGAGTTTACGGAGCGACAAATAGGAAGAACGACAAGGTCAAACAGTTAATAAAAAGTACAGGTATTACATTCCCCCCTCTAAAAAGAAGTTTCGTCCCGAAACTTAAGAAATAAAAAGTTCAGGGTACTCTAACCACATCTTCTCTTCCGTATCCCAAGTCTCCTCCTCGACTCCATGTCTCGACCATTGCACTTTAACCAACAGAATGGTTTTATGCCAAAGTTGTTTCTCACGACGTTCAAGAATCTTCACAGGTCTCTCCAGAAAGGTAATATCCTCGGCTACGTCGATCTCACTATAGTCGATAACATGACTCAGATCTGGCATGTACTTTCTCAACTGAGACATATGAAAAACACTATGGTCGTGACTCAAAGCTGGAGGCAACACCAAGCGATAAGCTAAATCTCCAACTCTGTCCAAAATATCGAAAGGTTCGATATACCTCGGACTAATCTTCCCCTTTTTCCCGAAGCGAAAAACCCCTATGGTCGGCGACACCTTGAGTAGTCCCCCACTTCGAACTCCAAAGGTCAACGACGAGTATCAGCATAGGATTTCTGATGGCTCTGGGCAGTCAGCAACTGGTCCCGGATAATAGAAATCTTTTCCTTAGTCTCCATCAACATATCCGGATCCGTTCCGATTAGCTCCGAAGCCTTGTCCCAACATAATGGCGACCTACATCGCCTACCATAAAGTGCCTCGAACGGTGCCATTTTGATTTTTGACGCATGCCAACTATTATTGTAGGTAAATTCGATCAACGGAAAATGAAGCTCTGAATCATTACTCCAGTCTAGGGCACAAGCCCGCAACATATCCTCCAACATTTGAATCGTCCTCTACGTCTGACCGTCTGAATGAGGATGAAAGGACGTGCTTAATCTCAACTCAGTACCCAAAGCCTGATGAACGGCCTGCCAAAAATGCGATACGAAACGACCATCTCGATCAGAAACAATGGTCTTGGGGGCACCGTGCAATCTCATGATCTTAGCTTTAAAAGTTCGAGCCAATCTCTCTGGTCCCCAAGTATCCTTAATACTCAAGAAGTGTGCAGACTTGGTCAACCGATCGACGATTGCCCAAATCATATTCATTCCGGCTCTAGTTCTCGACATGCCAGTGATAAAATTCATACAGCTGTCTTCCCACTTCCACTCGGAAATGGGAAATGGCTTCAACAACCCCGCCGGTCGTTGATGTTTGATCTTGACTTGCTGACACGTCAAGCACCATAGTACAAATTTCGTGACATCTTTCTTCATGTTATTCCACCAAAAATTTCGCTTCAATTCTTTGTACATCTTAATCGTTCCGGGGTGGATTGAGTAAGGCGTAGCATGAGCTTCTCGGAGAATTCTCTACCTCAACTCTAGATCATTCGGAACACAAAGTCTGCCCTAGAATCTCAGAATACTATCCTCGTGAACCATAAAGCCAGGGGCTTTTCCTTTAACTACATCTTTCTTCAGTTGAGAGATCATCGAGTCACTCAACTGTTTCCCTTTGATGTCGTCAACCAAGGACGAAGTAATTTTGAGAGTTCACAACTGTCCTTATACTCGTTGAAGCCAAACTTCTATTCCTTGCTCAATTAAATCCTGACGAATCTTCGTCTGAGATGTAAGAACCTCGAGCATTTGAAGCAATGCCAATTTGCGGCTCAAAGCATCCGCGACGACATTGGCTTTTCCTGGGTGGTAAAGAATTTCCAAATCGTAATCCTTTATCAACTCTAACCAACGTCTCTGTCTCATATTCAGCTCTTTCTGACTGAAAATATACTTCAAGCTCTTGTGATCAGTATAAATCCGACACGTAGAACCATACAAATAGTGTCGCCAGATCTTGAGTGCGAAGACAATCGCAGCCAACTCCAAATCGTGAGTAGGATAGTTCATCTCGTACGGATTCAGTTGTCGTGATGCAAAAGCTATCGTCTTATCATGTTGCATAAGCACACATCCAAGACCTTGACCCGAATCATCACTATAAACTGCAAATCCATCACTACCATGCGGTAAAGCTAGAATCGGCGCTGAGGTCAAACGTCTCTTCAGCCCATCGAAGCTTTGTTGTCTCTCAGTCGTCCAAACAAACATTTCTGTCTTCTGGAGTAATTTCGTAAGCGGCCGAGCGAGTTTCTAGAACCCCTCGACAAACCGACGGTAATACCCAGCAAGGCCCAAAAAGCTACAAACTTCCTTAACATTTTTAGGCAGTGCCCAATCTAGCACTGCCTCAATTTTTTGCGGGTCTACACGAACCCCTTCGGCCGAAATCACATGGCCGAGAAACATAACTTCTTCCAACCAGAACTCACATTTCGAGAATTTTGCATAGAGGTGCTCGGTTCTCAAAATATCTAGTACCAAACGCAAATGTCGGGCATGTTCCTCCTTATCTTGAGAATAGATCAAAATGTCGTCAATAAAGATGACTACACACCTATCGAGGTACTCGATGCATATCTTGTTCATTAACTGCATGAATACTGCCGGTGCATTAGTCAATCCAAAAGGCATAACTATAAATTCGTAATGCCCGTATCTTGTCCGAAATGCAATCTTCGGAACGTCGGACTCTTTCACCCTGAGTTGATAGTACCCTGATCTCAAATTAATTTTTGAGAAAACTGCAGCCCCCTGCAACTGATCAAATAAATCGTCTATACGAGGCAAAGAATATTTGTTCTTGATGGTCACTTTGTTCAGCTCATGGTAGTCGATGCATAAACGTAGTGAACCATCCTTCTTTCTCACAAAAAGACTAGGCGCGCCCAAGGCGAAGCGCTCGGTCTGATGTACCCTTTCTCCAATAATTCTCCCAGCTGATTCTTTAATTCTTGCATCTCAGAAGGTGCCATACGATAAGGTGCCTTAGAAATCGGAGCCACACCAGGCTCTAAATCCACATAAAATTCTATCTCTTGATCTGGTGGTAATCCCAGGAGGTCGTCCGAGAAAACATCGGAATACTCATTAACAACCGGAATCGAAGAGAAATCGACTTTGTTCCCTTCCGTCTTCAAAGCATAACACCAATAGCCCGTGCAACCTTTATTCAAAAGTTTTACTGGCTTCATGGCGCTGATAAGCAACTTAGATTGGCCCGACTTACGTCCCAAAAATGAGTACTCGGATCCGTCTTTAGTTATCATGGTGATAGCCTTAGTACGGTAATTCATAATCGCTTGGTGACTATCAAGCCAGTCCTCGCCGAGGATCACATCCTCGCCTTCCACATAAACTACAAACAAATTCTATAACCAATCTATACCGGCTATAATCACCGGAAAATCTCTAATCTCCCGGTTTCCGACACTTCTATCCCTGCTAAGTAGTTTCACAATGAAGGGATCGCAAGCAGTCATACAAGTTATATTCAAACGGCGTTCACACTCCAAGGAAATGAAAGAATGTGTAGCACCCGTATCAAAAAGTACATTAAGTGGATGAGATAAAATATGAATGGTACCTGAGGCCACCACCGCGTCACCACCGCGTCGGGGTCGTCTGTTCGATGCATCTTATAGATTCATGGTTGTACCGAACCGACTCTAGTTTCCCCCTCCAGCGTTCTGACCCCATCCCCGGCCCCTGCCGTAACTCTGCTGAGACTGACCAAAAGATTGCCATTGATTCACGCCTTGATCTAGTGGCGCTGGGGCCGAAGCCCGAGTGTCCGGAGTCTGATTTGGTTTGGAACAATAAGTTGCTCTATGTCCCATCTGTCCGCAAGTGTGACACTACAAAGGTGGGAAATTGCATTCCAAATTAACGTGGCCTGGACGACCACAATTAGGTGCCCGGACGAGAACGGAAACCCCTCTTTCCTTTAGCAGAACGTGACGACTGTCTGGAGGAACGGTTAGTCATCTGAGGCCTCTGGAAGTTGCCACTCTTAGAGCCAGAAAAATTTCCCGCGATCTTCTGCTTCTTCGGTTCTTCATTGGTATCATTGTCGGGGCTTAACATGTCATGGGCCAAAGCCCTGTCCTGATATTCCTTCAACGAGGTGCAAGCAAATCCGGCCATGTACCGCCGTAAGTCCATATTCATCCGCATATCAAAGTAACGGATCTTATCACGCTCGTTTCGCACTTGATCCTTCACGTGGATCAATTGTTGGTTCTACTCCACGATTGCCTGCGAAACGGGAATGTTCTACGGCTTAGCCTCAAAAAAGGCTCGGATTCGGCCTTCTTGCACTGGCCAAGGACAAAACTCGGCCTCCAAAAGCTCTTTAAACTCTTCCCATGTAGCAACATGATCCTGTGGCTTGATAACTTTCCACCACGTAGCAGCCTCCTTGGTGAGGAAATACTGAGCAATCGGTACTTTCCTCGCTTCGGGACAGTCAATCGCTTCGAAAATTTTCTCTAACTCCGCTAGCCAATCCTCCCAACCTAATGGGTCTGTGGCACCGCCAAACTGTGGAGGGTGCATACGGATTATATTTTGAAGCAAGGCATCCGTTGTTGAGTTCGAATTGTTCAAATGAACGGCTTGGGCCAAGATGGTCATTTGGTTAGCCAATTGTTGAAGTACGTTCGCAACTCCAACATCCGCGATGTTCCTGGCCAGTCGACTGGGCATGCTGACTTTCGGTGTCAGGATGCACCGAGTTTGATAGGCTAGGGTTGGTCGATCCCGCAACAGAACTGAGGGAGACGGCCGCGCCATGTCCTCGTCCACGTCCACGGCCTCGTCCCCTACCAGCTGACATACTGAAGAACACACACGGCACGTAAGTACAATTTAATCGCCCGTCATCGAAGTGACCGATTCTCAAAAATATCAATTCAGAGGCAAAGCGATTAAGGAAACACCAGAAGAGTAAGTGGTTTTACAAGTACTGGTCGCACTGTGCTGATGGCAAAGTAGTGATACTGTAGACAGATGATGACTCAATCGACCAAAAAGACCGACAGCCTAGGTGTCCATAGACCTAAGCTCTGATACCATATTCTATAACAACCCCAAGTTATTCAGGGTATATTACAGCGTCGTGAGCCCTGTCGTGAGACCCACAAGGCTAATCATACGCGGAACTATAAATCTTGACCGAGAAGGTCCAAATACAATGAAATGAAGGACAATACAAAGGGTATTCAAACCATATCCAATGTATCCAAATACATCACAAAGACAAAATCAATACCTCGGCAACACAGGCCGGAACATCAAGGAAACTGAAAAATAATACTCGAGTATTCAATAACCATTCCAGTACAACAACACTGAATGGAGGAACACAAAATATAATTGGAGATAAGACATAGTATCACGCTTGCGCATCATCTTCATGCCGACCCGATACCTGTCTGTCCGCTCTCCTGGAACCTGAAATACAGAAAAAGTATTTCCGCCATAAAGGGGTTAGCTGTCGAATATCTAGTGCAAGTATATCGAATATGAAATACAATACTCCGCGACAATAAAGTAAAAGTAACCGTCAATTCATCATTTCAAGACTAGTATTCCGGAATAACTAAATCTCATAGCATCACATCAATTCATACATAATCAACCGTGGAACCGCACCAGAGGCTACGGAACCCTCAGAGGACCCGTCGGTCCGTCCCAGAGTGGTTAACTCATATTATCCGTGAAATTGCACCAGAGGCTACGAAACCCTCAGAGAACCCGTCGGCCCGTCCCAGAGTGGATGTAAACAAACATGTCATTCATATATCTTACTTTCAAAGTCGAGAACATACAATTATAAATATATAATTGCCTTTGAGACATCGAGAAATCGAACGAAAAATAGTATGAGTTCGGTAGGTCCAAGAACGCACTTTCGGTACCTAAACGATTCGCAAGGGATATGATAATCAATAATCCATACTCATAACTCATGAAGAAACTCCCGAAACCCGTAACGATTCACGAAACTACAAGGGTAAACAACTAGAGGTTGGAAAATCACCCAAACCCTCACAAGTACGAACACGGCTCAAACAAATCCGTAAAATCATAAGGGAAACATAGATACGGGGTAGATAAATCATACTCTCAAGGTTCTCAAGCTTCACAATGGATAAATCGTACGAATCTAAGAAAATCCCCAAAATTTCCAAAAATAGGGTTCTAAGCATTCTTACCTTGATTTGAAAGATAGAATGGATTGGATGTTGTGAAATCTTTGTTATCCAACCAAAGATGTTGATATCTGAAGAAGGATCACCTCCAAACTCCCTGAATCGCCCAAATCCCACTGCTCCCGATCGGAAATGTGAAAAGGATGAAAATAATGACGAGTGGAAGTCAACTGTCCAATATATACTGTGCCCACTATAGCGCACGCTACGCCTCAATATTAGCGTGCGCTAGCGGGATCACCGGGTAGTCCAGTGGCTTCTGCCAGCCTCATTAGCGTGCGTTAGGTATACCGTTGCGTGCGCTAATCGCCATCCTTTAGCGTGCGCTAGCCGATAGTTAGCGTGCGCTACCTGGGAGTTGGTGCCCAGAAATTGGAGTCCATAACCTACTGTCCTCTACCTTGCTCGAGTCTTAGCGTGCGCCGCTACGCAACACATATAGCGTGCACTAGCCGAAGCCTAGCGTACGTTACATGATAGTCCAGATAGTCTGAAAACCTCACCGCCTCTGCCGACCCAGCTCGTTAGCGTGCGCTACGGACGTGTTAGCGCGCGCTACTGACAACGAATAGCGTGCACTAGCTAACTCCTAGCGTGCGCTAACTGCTAGTCCAGAGAGTAGAATTAGCTACTGCATCTGCCCTGTCTGGTCCCTTAGCGCGCGCTAAGGCTCAAAGCTAGCGTGCGCTACTCAAGAGGAATTAGCGTGTGTTAGCCTAGGCCTGGCGTGCGCTATCTCTCTGACCCAGAACACTTCCGAAAGTTCTAAACAACACGGTCATGATCCAAACAAGGTACGAAACTCTATAACAACATCGACAACATCACAAAGAGTTTACAGAGCGACAAATAGGAAGAACGACAAGGTCAAACAGTTAATAAAAAGTACAGGTATTACACAACAAAACTGTTTAAAGTGCCTTTTATTTGACTCCAAACAACATTAACCTGCAGGACGAAGCTTTCATATTAGACTCCATTAACTCCAAACTAGATCAGGTCCAAATGAAAATGGAAATCCAGTCAAAAGTTTTTATTAAACAAGATGGTACAACTACAATGTCACATACCATGCAAACACTGGAATATCAGCAATTACATTCTCCGACTGTCCCCAAAAGCAAAATAATAACCTCATCCTTACCAGGTATGTATAAATATTTAATATACCACACCTCCAATATCACCAATCAAAAAACAACCACCATGCAACTAATTAAATAAACAAACAATTATTCAGATTATCAAGAATGAGGTGTTTATTTTTTCTATTTGTTTCATAGTTTTATGTATGCATAGTTGCACATACGAAATATGTGTGCGCGACTATGTATGCGAGAAACTATTCGAGCTATGTTTTCAGCTCAGTTAGCTCCGTATTTTTGAAGATGGCTGCCTCATCTGCTCGTTTGTCTATATAATATGGTCTGATTCAGATTTATCGCATTAATAGCGCACCTCTACATAAGGAAATTTGTATGTTATACACAGGACTGGTCTTTTGACCTATGCAGAAAGGCTCTGACAACAATTATTTAGCTAAATTTAAAAAAAATAATGTTTCGTAAATAAAATTGTCGTTTGGATATTGATTTTATGATTTTTCTTTGACAGAATGTTAGACATGATTTTTGTTATTTTACTCAACAACTTTGCCTTTCATTTCAATATCTAATATATTACACCTCTTCTCCTAACCAATATCATATTGTCTGTCAGCATATTCCACAGATGCCATTAAAATCTCCACTCCGCAAAAAAACGAAACAAAAATACTCTCATCAACAACCAAAGGTAATTTCTTATTAACATGTTCAGCTCATATACATTCGCTAAATATATATTACGGCATCTTTCTTATTTTAGAACATCCTCACCCTGACGTACACATCAATACATCATCTCGCGGATGAGCATTTAAAGCAAAAAAAGTTGAGTGATTCAAGTTTGATGTCTGCCTGTATATTCAGACCTCCATCTGCTTCGCAATTTGGGTTGTCAAATTACAATTGAAGATTTCATGTTATTTTCCTTTAGATTTTCCATAAAAATCTGAAAACCTTACTTTCCATTGTGAATGAGTATTTTGCTGCGTTGGTTGTGGTTCTTGTTTATAAAATTGTTGATGTAGGTTTTCTGTGTCATATCTATGATTTTCTGATTTATAGTCATTTTCTTTTTTCTGATGGATACCTATGTGTTGGTGTTCCTGACTATGTGTGGATGTTGTGTTTTGCTATTTCAGGGCATACTATTTGTTGCTAATGTTTCTTAAGGACTTAGTTGTATGGAGTCTATAAAGTTATATCAGCATCTCTCGGTGCAGTATGTGAACTACTTTGACGTTCTTGAAAATCATAGCTATACTCCAAAATCAGAACATATAATGTTTTCCAATATAGTATACTTTTTTTAAACTGCATTGTTTTTAAATTATATTCCTAGCTTCAGAAATTAGGGTTTGTGTAGTTTTTTTGAAGCCCAATATATTAGGTTTTATGACTATTTGTTGCATACAGGCCAACCAAGGATAGGTACGGATTGTTTCGATAATTGAGATTGATATGTTTGCTAGCGAGGACGGCTCCTGCAGTTGTATGCGTGCCGAAGCCTCATACTATGTAACAAAATACGCCTTGATTTCGTATTATTTGTTATTTGCCATGCACTCTACTTGTACTTTCATATTTTTTTTCACTAGCCCCTGCACTTTATTCCGCTGTTTGTTGGTTTTCGTTATCTTTATACAACATGCAAAGCTAAGGAATGAGAAAAAGATAACGAAAAATAAAGTGCATAGGGAAGAAAGTATGTAAATAAAGTGCAGGGGATATAACAAAACATGAAAGTGCCGGAGGAAAGGTTATGAAGTAAAGTGTACGGAGCAAGTAACAAAAATTTTCAAAGTGCATTGGGAGAAAATATGTGTTATTCCAAAAATGTAGCATGCAAGACTCATCACGTTCCTTCCATTTGATGACCACATGAATATAGAACGACTAACATAAGTTATATATTGATTGGTCAATTTTTAACTTGTAATAAATCTTTTACATCAATAATGTAGATTCACATTTAGCGTGTAGTTTGGAGACAATGAGAGGTTTGGACGAGGAACTCAAGCAAACAAAGCCATAAGATGTGTCTTTTAAATATAATAATTTTACTTTGTGATATCTGATCACTGGTATTTGATTGTCCAGTTTATAAAAAAAATATTAACAGTGGAAAATTGAGCTAAATCAACATGACTATTATGTTCTTCCTCTTTCCTTAAATACTAGGTTCGAGGATAACAAAAAAATGTACATCAGTGTTGTATATTCAGGATTTTGATTCAAAACATTCTCTGTATTCTCTACCGAAACACCCATAAGCAATATTCATTTGCATTTTTCATGCTAATCAGGTACACATTATGCACAATGTGCCATAAAAGCTGGTAAAAGTACTTTCACGTACCTCTTCATTCTTCCCGACATAACTTTCTTAACTGCAACAACAATCTTCAAGTTTCCCTTAGGATGTGTCTTATATTTGTATAACTGTTCATGAATTATCAATCAATAATTTATCTTCAATTCCGAAAACTCTTTAACTAACCAAACAAAGTGAATGAGACGTATATTTGAAGAACAAAAATAAGGGATCTTGCAGTTATTTTCCACTTCGTTATGTCCTTTAATATTATTTATTTATTTATGTATTTTATAATTCATGCAGAATATCATTGAAGAAGAAATTGGCAAATCTGCAACTGTCAATATCACATTAGATTCGTCTCTTTTGTGTTGTTTTCTCATAACTCAACATAAATTATGATATATTTTATTTTGCCTAACTAAATATGATCTATATTATAAATTAGTACAATAATAAATATTATATAAATTTATAATTACCAATTTATTAAATAGTTAATGTCTTGCCTAACTAAATAAATAAATGAATATGGTACCGGTATGAGTATGAAAAAAGCCCAATTTAAATTTTCCTGGAAAGATCCCTAGCAACTCCTTATATATATATATATATATATATATATATATATATATATATATGGGTTATTATTGCTTGACAGAGAAAAATGGGAGGAGGTATTATTGCTGATATATATATATATATATATATATATATATCACTTTGACACCTATGTCGGTTTAAGCGCCTCTCTAAAATTTAAGCTGAAGCTGTTCTCCAAACCCCTTTTACCAGCACCAGCAACGGGGTTACCCTTTTGCATCATGGTAACAAACTCGTTATAATCAATACGTCCGTCCTACAAAATCAACCATGAAAGAATTCTCATTTGATCAACCGCCAGATGCTAGCAAGATTTTCAGGTTCCCCTTGGATTTTTGAATATTTACGGTATTGAAATGATGTCAAAAAATAAAAGTCAAGTAACTCACATTGTCCTGGTCGACTTCTCGGATCATCTCTTCAAGGCGAGAATCATCGAATCCAAACTCGTGACAAGCTTGTTGAAGCTCATCGGGAGTGATGTAGCCACTGCCATCTTTATCAAAGTATGAGAAAGCAGCAAACAAATGACCCCCTCTCTCGATTTTGTTGAGATGCAATGTCGCAGTTATAAACTCTCCGTAGTCAATTGTTCCACTGTTATCAACATCAGCCTGTAGTTTAAGGAAAGTCGAGTAGAAAAAAAAATATTATGATCTCTCTCTCATTCAGAAAACGGAAAATGGGGTCTAACTAAGAATGTGAATTTGAAGAAACACCACAAAATTGCAGAGCTAAAGAAATACTGTAATATATGATATCTTGTGATTGAGCGAGATATTACTGCTTGCATCAGATCATAAATCTCAGACTCCTTTAGGTCGGCACCAACTCTCTTCAGTCCAACTTTGAGCTCTTCAAAAGTGATTTGGCCACTATTATCTGTGTCTATCATCTTGAACATTTCTTTTAACCCTGCAATTTCATCTTCGGATAAAGACTCTGCAATTACCTGCAGAATGGGATGGTTAAGTAGAATTTTTAAACTCAAGACGCTGCATTTTGTCATATCTCCTTCCAACCCAACATAGGGAGACACTGGACTTACTCTAAGAGCCATTTTCTTGAGTCTATTCATTGCAGAAAAATGTTTCATGCGACTTATAACTGCAGAGTCAAGAGGCCGGTCAGGGGCCACACCATCAACTTGAACCCAAGGGTGGCCTATAGAAATTAAAGCTTCATCATCATGAGCAGACATGTTTCTTCAAAGAGTAACAATTATCTCTAACATTTAAGACAGTTTGTGACTCAGAAAGCGACTAGATTAGAAAACCACAAGAAGATTCAAACGAATGAACATCGAGAAATTCAAATGCACCACCATGCAAGCATCCAGTAGATTTTTTATTTTATGATCTATCAATTCTGTCTACCGATAAGCCACCGCATAGGAATAAAGAAAAAATAATTAACTAAAAGTCCGGACCAAAACTTAGATAGTTCACCTAGAATGACTAATACGTCAAGACAATTTAAAATTGAGAAAGAAAAAAAAAACTTGGGATTGTAATCTCAGAATAAACAAACCAAAATTGGACCCACTAGATCCGGGATGCAGGCCTAACACAGGCCAAGGCTTCTTTACCAGTGGCCTAACCTGGCCCAGCCCGGAGATTGAAGTCATTGAACCATTAGTAATGAACTAGTGGTCCAAGCTAGGCCATGGTACATTCAAATTTACACAGGCACAGCCCATTTCAAAGTGGCTCTGGATTGAATAGTAGGTGAATCCAGGCAAGCCTAGGCCTGTCCAGATTAATTGACATCTTTAGTCGGTAGCCAGCATTGAGTATCAATAATCCGCCTAAAGTAATACACATATGGTAATGCAATCATAGATAAAATTATTGTTGAGCCATGACCGTGTTCATTCCCTTATGTTTTTACACTATTTACAAGGAATAGAAAAATCAAATCAAAATTTAATCAATCATCAAAACATCTATTAAAATCATCATCATCAACTGCACCTCAATCCCAACTATGTTGGGGTCGGTGGCATGAAAATTATAGTTGTCAATTAATTGTCTAAAATTAATTAACAAAATACATTCATGCGAAAAAAAGTGGCAAAGTTACAATTAATTGTCTAAAATTAATTAACAAAATACATTCATGCCAAAAAAAGTGGCAATGTTTTATGCCGGATGCCCTTCCTGCCGCAACCTTCATACGAAGAAAAAATGAGATAAAAATCCAAAACCATCAACATCATGTGTTCCAATTACATAGAAAATATCATGAGACATTGATGAGTTGAGATAATTGCTACAGTCATGTCACATTATGGGATTGATATTGTAAAAATCAACACGTAGATCATGGAACATGACTCGATCGAAGCATTTATTAACATAAAACAAAAATAGAACAAATATTAGGATTGAGGCATCACAATAAGACTCCAGTAATGAATAAGACATTTTAAGTCAAAATTATTGGCTCTGATACTCTTAACAAACTTACTTCCTGATGAAATGAAGATAAACTACAATGTCATGATCGAAATAAACTATATATAATCCGTGAGGTGTACTCACACAGGACTTCATGGGCAGTTAAACGCCGTTTGGGGTCTCGGACGAGCATTTTCCTAACCAAATCCTTTGCATCTTCAGATATACTTGGCCAAGGGTCCGATGAGAAGTCAAGATCGCCATGCAGGACTTGCTCAAATATTCCTTGCTCGCTTTCTGGCATAAAGGGGAAAAAAATAATAATTAAGAAACCAGGTTCATGCTCATATAAGTAGAGCCATATTTTCTTTATGTGCAACGTTGATGAGATACACGGCTAAATTCGAAACAATTAAAAGTTTGATATTTCTCACCAGCCCAGAACGCAGGTACTCCACTAAGCAAAATGTAGACAATCACTCCAGCACTCCACACATCAGCTTCGGGACCATATCGCTTTCTAAGAACTTCGGGTGCTACATAATACGGACTGCCCACCACGTCACTACACTTTTCCCCTAATCATAGAATGGCACCATATCATCAGTGTTGGAGTAAGGGTGACAGACCTAAATTTGGAATATCAGCTTCTTAATTCGAAGAAAAGTGCAACTCTCGACAGTCGTATTAATCTCTTCTTTAAGAAGTCAAAAGTATTTGAACACCTATTCTAGGGCTGTAAACGAACCGAGCCGAGCCGAGCTTTGACCTAAACGAGCCGAGCTCAATTTTTTTCCCTGACGAGCCGAGCCGAGCCGAGCCGAGCTGAGCTTTGTTATCGCACAAAAAACATGTTCGAGCTCGAGCTCGTTAATAAAACGAGTCGAACTCGAGCTGTTCGCGAACAACTCGAGCCGAGTCTAGCTCGAGCCGAGCTCGAGCTGTTCGCGAATAATTATATATTTTTAAATTATTTAAAAAATATATTTGAATTATTTAAAATAAATATTTTAAAATAATCATTAAAAATTATATATATTTTTATATATATATAAAAATTAATATTTTAATATATGAAAATTATTTAAAAAATTATTAATCTATAATATAATATATAAATATTATTAAAATAAATTTAAAAATATATTTATTAATCGAACTTAACGAGCCGAACCGAGCTTGAGCCGAGCTCGAGCCGCACATGCCCAAGCTCGGCTCGAGCTCGTTTTCTTAACGCACAATTTTTTGTGTTCGAGCTCGAGCTCGAGTTCTTAACGAACCGAGCCGAACAGAGCCCTTAACGAGCCGAGCCGAGCTTTGTTCGCGAACAGCTCTGTTCGTTTACAGCCCTAACCTATTCTATCTGTATGAAAACTAGTCTAAACCAGATATACACAATTAATCAGTTTATTTCCATATCGAGCTTTAAAGTACCAACATACAAATTGCAGTCAGTTACAATAAATGGATGACTACAAAAACCACCCTTGAGTTTGGATATTTTGCAAAAACACTTGGAGAGGTTTCAAAACTACAAAAAAAGCACTTTGATGTTTCATTTGGAAAAACATTACAAAAGCACCCCTTGCATTCATAAGAATATTATAGTCACCCACATATATTTTATGGAGGAATCAAACTTCAAGTTTTTCTTCTTTGTAATTTTGAAACTTATCTATTATTTTATTTTGTTATTATCCCCATAATAAATGCAAAAGCTAGAGCAAAGACAACCTTGTCAAGTTTAGATTTACTTATGCTCACTTGACAATATGTTTAGATTTGCAGTGTTATTCACGCAGACTGCCTAAAACTCCTTAATTACATACCTGGCTTGAAAAATATCGACAGTCCAAAATCGATAGTTTTAAGAAGTGATTCCTCCTTCTGATCAACAAAAAGGAAGTTCTCAGGCTTCAAGTCCCGATGCATAACACCTAAAGAATGACAAGCTTCCACCACCCCAACAATTATCCTTGTAAGCTCAGCAGCCTTCCTTTCGGTATAATGTCCTCGTTGTATTATCCTGTCAAAAAGTTCGCCCCCAGCACACAACTCCATAACAACATGAACCGCAACAGCATCCTCGTATGCCCCCTTAATGGATATAACATTCGGATGCCCGGCCAGGTGGTGCATTATCTGAATTTCCCTTCTAACATCCTCCACATCTTCATTGGTCAACAACTTCCTCTTAGCAATTGACTTGCAGGCGTAATTCTTCCCTGTTGACTTGTCCACGCACAAGAATGTCGTCCCAAACTGCCCCTGTCCTAATTTCTTCCCGATACTGAAGAGCTCCTTCAAATTCTCAGTTTTACGTTGTAAGACGGAATCAGTCCTAAGCCCTGCACCGGTATTTCTCTTTATTATAGGCTTCCTAGTGTTTGCCGGTTCTTCTTGTTGATGTTGTTCTTTTGGTTCAGGCTTTGCCATTGTTAATTGTTCGGGTGGTGTGCTCTGGACGGGCACGATTGATTCGGGTTCAATTGGAGTGCACTCGTTCTTGGAATCTTCTTCATTCACAGAAGAAGAATGAGTTTTTGGGATTGGAGATCGCCACATAGCGGCAGAAACCGATTGGAAAAAGTTGTTTCTTGTTATGCCTGGTCCAACACAAGTATTCCCCATCTCTCCAAGAACAAAAGCAATCAACTCCCACCAATAAAATTTAGTTTTTATACTGAAATTGTATGCCAAAGTGAAAACGAAGATCTACCTGAGGATTAAATTTAACACAAAGCCAAAATTAGTACATGTTAAATATACCAGCTACAAAACGAACTATCTACTAAAATTTGGAATAAAAATTATGGTGATAGCTGTAGCATACAACCAATTTGAACTACATGTCACGAGTAAAATACAAGTTCAATTCTCACAGATCAGCTAAAATAAGGGCAGCTACATATTGGCATTCAAGCAACAAGAATTACAAACAAGACCCTTAACTTTCAATCATAATCCAGCAAACGGTAAAAAAAAATCAAAAGAAAAAGAAAAGCACCAGTTTGAGAGAGAAAGAGAGAGAACCAAACCTAGAAAAAGTCAAAGGCGCCACACTTTTATGCTAAAGAAAACAAGCGAAATCACATCAAAGGAAGTCACAAGTATATGTGCTATTTTATTCAGAGAAAAAACAGCTCAAACAAAAGATTCAAATCATATCAAAGCGGAAAAGAATTAAAAGAAGTTGAGATCTTGATAAGAAGCAGGCTTCATTTGATTAAATTAGTGAAAAAAAAATGAAGTAATGAACTGTGGAGTAGATAAATAGAGACGAAGCTCACACAAGAAAGAAACGCGGGGTGTGTTTCTGATTGAACAGCGAATTTGGTTTCGTGGGTTGAATGTCAACGTCGTTCAACATCTGGCGGGACTGGGACTTGGATAATGTTTAGAACTAGCTGTACGCGTTTATGTTCCAGTCCTTTTATGCTTCACAAGAAAAAGGAAAAAAACAAAAGTTTGGGTCCTTTTTGTAATGAAATCGAAATATTATAGAAAAAGAATAGAGAATGATTTTGAGGTATATTTTTCATTAATAACTGAAGTTTGTTGTAGAGAAAGCACACAAGACAAGAAATTAGGACAGAAGATGTATTCATTCTCATTGATATGGTCCCTTTAAATAGGGAGATATTACATGTTCTGGATATTCTAATAAGCCTAACCCTATACTAGTTGGGAGAAGCCCAATAGCCCGTAGACTAAGGCACACATGTGTATTTACTTTAACACTCCCCCTTGTGCCGAGTCTTCAACGCATGTCAAGTTGTCTCGTTAAAACCTCGTCAAGCAAAAACCACATGGGAAAAATGACTTGATCGTAGGAAAAAGAGTACAACATCCAGACATATAGGTTATGCTAATTCGTTAAGCCAAAACCTCTATTGGTCATTTCGTAGATCAATATGCTCAAGAACGTGATCAGTTCGTCGATCAATGAGCTAAACGTCTAGTTACCTCGTTAAAAACCTTTCCAAGTGATAAAAACCCAGTGGGAAAAAAAGAATCCTTGGTTAAGGAAAAGAGTGTAACTTGCGACGTGGATGTAAGACTCCCCCTCAAGTCTATATCTCCCCCTGATTAGTTCGTCAATCAAGGAATTTGAAAAAACAGTGCATGTGACGTTGCCTCGTTAAAAACTTTGCCAAATAACAAAACCCATTTGGACAAAATAAACGTTGGCCAAAGAAAAGAGTACAACATTGATGGGTAAAATTCGTTATACCTCACCCTCCCATCAGATCCTTACTTCGATCTCGGGAGTTCGGAAATCCTACGCATTCCGATGTTTCTCACATGTTTTTCAAATACGGCCTTGGGCAGTGATTTAGTGAATAAATCAGCCACATTCTCCTCAGACTTCACTTGCTTAACTTGGATGTTGAGGAGGACCCGTTGTTGCTGATTGTGTAATATCCGCATTTTTCTTCTTTATCCGATATTTCCGTTTTGGTGTATTTTCATTTTTAGTAGCTCGCTTGTAATCATGTCGACATTTTGAACCTATGTTATTCTTGGAGTTCCTCCATTTGGACGATCTTCGGTGATGTTTTGATATGATTCTGTTTTATGTCATGTATTATGGCATGGACGTTCGATTCTCGTATAACCCGTTCGCTTTTGTAATTTCTTTGGTTGCACGAGTTCGTATAGTTGAGTTGTTCGTGTTGTGAGTTTCGGTTTGTTAATCCGACATCGTATCGCGATGTTTGGACGTTTGGGCCGTTTCGTAATTTCCTTAAGTTTAGGGTATCCTTGTTATCTTTGTTGTTCTTGAGCCTTCGGGCATTCAGACTCACGCTTCATCGTAACGTTTTGGTTTCTGACTCAAATCCGTGGTGATTGTATCCGTTGGTCGTGGATACACCTTGTTATTTTTTTCTATTTCCGATCATCTCCTCGTCGGGCAGTGTTTCAAACTATGGCCTGCTGTCATAGGCCATGTTACGGCCGTAAGCCATATATGTTACGGCCGTAATAATCGATAGTTACGGCCGTAAGCTTCCTTCATACGGCCGTAACAAGGCTTCGTTTCTTGCCTCCTGGTCCAGTCCTGAGTTACGGGCGTATCATGTTTGAGTTACGGCCGTAAGTATTGATACGACCGTAATGGTGTTCTTGATACGGCAGTATGTGTCATTCGTCAAATTTGCCCAGTTTCTCTCCAGAGGCCAATTACGGCCGTAAGAGAGTCAGGTTACGGCCGTAATGTTCCTATGTTACGGCCGTATGTGGGGTGTGTTGCGGCCGTAACACCTGCCAGTATATAAACTGGCAGCGGCCCAGTTTTTCCTCATTTCTCACATCTCTCTTTTCTCTTCGCGACGGGAGCAATGGCTGAGGCTAGGGTTCGTCCGATTTTGATCCAAACTCCATTGTAAGGGCATATTCAAGTATCATATCATCCACCTATCACTAATCATCCATCGTTCATCTTCGAATCAAGGTAAAATCTCTTATAACCTTACCTTGGGGGATTTGGGGGATTTCGGTTATATTGTTCATTTTGCTCCATGTTGTTGATTAATCCTTGATGGTTATGATTAATCTCGTTAGTGTTCTTGTTCTCCTACGAACTCATGGTGTATTTCGTGATATTTGCGTAATCGAGAGGGTTTGGTTGCGATCCGCCCTCGTCGTTGTTTTGATGTGAATACACATAAGTCGTAGGCGGGTTTTTGGGTGTTTTCCAATTCCGTATTCGTTTAGAATTGGTTGTGATTGTGTTCTTCGTATCGTTAGGTTCGTGATTATCGGCTCCTAACGTCCGTCGGTGTTTTCCTTCCATTCGTTGCGTCGTCTATTATTCAAGGCAAGTAATTCTTGGAAATCTTTATGCTTAACGTGAAATGGTAATGTATATTGTGTGTGCTTTACTCACCTCGGGAGGGTCCGACGGGGCCTCGAGGGAATCTATGGCTTCGTACTGGATTCATGAGTTTGTTTCGCTAGCCATCTCGGGAGGGTCCTTAGAGGCCTCGAGTGGGATTCGTGGCTTCGTCCCGGTCCTAGGTGACGTGTGTGCTTGATTTGGTTTATGAATGTGGCCAGCTCGGGAGGGTCCTTAGAGACCTCGAGTGGGATTTGTGGCTTCGTCCCGGTCTGGCGGATGTGATTATTTGCTTGTTTAGGAAAAGACATGTCTGGTTTTGGTTTTTGAAATGATATTGGTGCATGTACTATGAAATGTGTAAGCGATTGGTTTGCCTTAATTACTTGTACTAGCGTAATTGCTAACCCCTCTGGGGACCCGTTTTGGGGAAATTCTTGTTATGGATTTCAGGTTATGTCCTTCCGGACGAGCGAGCCCAGGGACGATGCGAGGATGTTGGCTGAGTCGTTGACATGTGCATTTGGGTCTTCTTATTTCTTTCGTCTACTTCGATTTGGTTGTTTCCCACTTTTATAAACATATAGATTGTACTCGCGAGTACTTAGGCTTTTCATTTCGAACTTCGTTTTGTATTAACTCAGATTGCTATATTGTCGGTTGATGTTTTTTTTACGCTGGTTGCTCCGGGCGTATCTTTATGTGTTGTATTATTTAAATGTGTGGCCTTGCTAACCGAGTTGGTTAGTCGAGTGGTGTTTTCCTTGTTTTAGCCTGGTGGGTCCCATGTAGGGGTCCACGGCACTGTAATATACTCCGAATATCTTGGGGGTGTTACAGAAAATGGTATCAGAGCTCTAGGTTTATGAATACCTAGGCTTGTTGGTTATTTGGGTCTAGTCGTGTTTTTTTTTGCACATTGTTACACCGCTGCCAGCATCTCGGTACTTCCAGTGCTCGTAAGTTTTCTTATTCGGTCTTTTGTTTTCTTGCATTGTACTTCCGCTTTTCGAATCGTAGTTGCTTTTTCCCCCCTTACTCATCATCAATATACTTCTGTTATCTCTTAACACCAGTATGGATGCCGGAGGAAACCGTGGTCGTGGTCGTGGTCGTGGTCGTGGATGCGGCCGAGGACGTGGGGCAGCCAGTGGGGCGGCCACGTCGCATTCTTCGGGAGCCAGCAGTACCGGTGACCGTCACAGTCATGCTTCTTCTCAGGAGCACGCCGATCTTGGTATTGCGGCCGTTATGCAGCAAATGGTAAACCAAATGGCGGCTATAGCTCAGGTGGTTCAGAATCCGGATCCGGCCCATGCTAATCGGGGCGGAGCGGATCGTTGGCTTCAGGACGTCATCAAGATGCATCCTCCTCAGTTTTCGGGATCTTCGGACCCGATCGGCTGGGAGGGGTGGATCAAGGAGATATCTAAAGTCTTCGTTGCCACCAACTGTCCCGAGGACCGTAAGGTCCCTATTGCCCAGTACTTTCTCACTGGGAATGCTACGGATTGGTCGGAGGCCGTTGGGCCCAAAGACCATGTTGCTTCGTAGGCCGAATTTCAGGAATTGATGGAGACCGAATATTGCCCGTGGCCGGTCAGACAAGCTCGAGTGCATGCCTTCTATGATGCTCAACCACGGTATATCCCCGTATCTCAAGCTATTGCTGATTTTAACAAAGAGTTGGGCTATGTAAAGACCCAAGTTGTCGAGGAAAGCGACAAAATTTTCCATTTTTCCAGGCGGATGAAATTGTCGATTAGGGACTACATGTCTGGACTCGTCTATGCTACCTTGAAGGATTATCAGAGTCGAGCTCTCGCCTATTATATGTCGGTAACAGCTAGTGCGGCGGTTCGGGAGAGTAAGAAACAGAAATCCTCCGGGAATTTTTCGGGCCACAAGGGTGGAGGTCAGCAGAATTCTCAACCTGCAAATATTTCTACGGGTGGTTCGGCTCGTTTATCTGGGAGTTTTCGAGGTGCCGCCGGGACCTTCGTCCGGGACCCCAGATGTTTTAACTGTGGCAAGCCAGGCCATGTGAACCGGGAGTGTCCTCGTCCGCATTTGACTTGTCATACTTGTGGTCAGTCGGGCTACAAGGCTTCTTTTTGTGAACAGCTCAGACAGTTTCGCGGCGCCCGTTCTTCTCACCCAGCATCTATGGAGCTGAGTGTGAATCAGGGCTCATTTGCTCTGCCGCCTCCACCGAGTGCCGGCCGAGGTAGGGGTCGGGGTCAGCCCGCTAGGGGAGGAGCTTCCAGTGTCGGCTCTGCCCAGCCGCGTATCTATGAGATGAGGAGGGCCGATGATTCAGCAGCTACTGTGGCGACAGGTACCGTTCATATCCATTCCCATCCTGTCAGTATGCTTTTTGATTCGGGTGCTAAGCATTCATTCATTTCTCTAGAGTGTGTACGCCGTTTGAGTCTCGACTGCTTGTCACCTTGCGAGCCTTTCATCGTTAAACTTCCTAGCGGTGATAGAATTGTCGGTGATCGGGAGGTCCGTGACTGTTCTGTGCTTATTTGTGAGAGGGCTTGGCTCTCTAATCTTATTGTCGTGGGTATCGAGGGTGAGGATTTGATTCTCGGGGATGATTGGCTCGAGCGGCATGGCGCGATCATGAACTACCACACGAGGATCATCACTATGTTAGCCGAGGATGGCACCAAGCACTCTTTCGCGGGACGAAAGAGGGGAAACCATAAGTTTGTTATTAACGCCTTGAAGGCGATGAGACTCCTGCGAAAGGGGTGTACTGGTTATTGGTGCTATGTCTTGAAGGCGGAGGATGGTGGAGTCGAGCTTTCGTCGATTCCAGTCGTTAGTGAGTTTCCTGATGTATTTCCTGACGAGTTGCCGGGATTGCCACCGGATCGTGAGGTTGAATTTGCTATAGAGTTAGAGCCGGGCGCGGCTCCGATTTCAAAGGCGCCGTATCGCATGGCACCTTCAGAGATGGACGAGTTGAAGAAGCAGTTGAGTGAGCTTCTTGAGTCGGGGTATGTTCGATCGAGCGCCTCGCCTTGGGGCGCACCGGTCCTGTTTGTGCGTAAGAAGGATGGTTCACTGCGTTTGTGTATCGACTATCGCGAACTGAACAAGGTGACCATCAAGAACAAGTATCCTTTGTCGAGGATTGATGACTTGTTCGATCAGTTGCAGGGAGCGGCGGTATTCTCGAAGATTTATTTGAGATCGGGGTACTATCAGCTCCGGGTGAGGGAGTCCGATGTGCCGAAAACAGCTTTTCAGACGAGATACGGATATTATGAGTTTGTCATTATGCCTTTCGGGTTAACTAATGCGCCGGCGGTGTTCATGCAGTTGATGAACAAAGTCTTTATTGAGTATTTGGATAAGTGTTTCGTCGTCTTCATCGATGATATCCTTATTTATTCGAGGAACGAGGAAGAGCATGCCCATCATTTACAGGTAGTGTTAGACATTTTGAGGACCGAGCAACTGTATGCAAAGTTCTCGAAATGTGAGTTCTGGCTGAAGGAAGTGATGTTCTTAGGTCACGTGATTTCAGCCGAGGGGATTCGTGTGGACCCGCAGAAGATTGAGGCAGTGTTGGATTGGGCACCGCCCAAGAATGTGAAGGAGATCCGTAGTTTCTTGGGTTTAGCCAGCTACTACCGTAGGTTCGTCGAGGGTTTTTCGAAACTGGCTCGACCGCTTACACATTTGCTCCAGAAATCCGAGAAGTTCATCTGGAATGACGAGAGGCAGTTGAGTTTCGAGGAGCTGAAGAGGTGTTTGACTTCAGCCCCGATTTTAGCGTTGCCGTGTGGCAGCGAGGGTTTTGCTGTTTATAGTGATACTTTGAGTCAGGGTCTTGGGTGCGTATTGATGCAGCACGGCAAGACCATTGCTTATGCATCGAGACAGTTGAGGCCGTATGAGCTGAACTACCCTACTCATGATTTGGAGTTAGCGGCAGTTGTCTTTGCGCTCAAGATTTGGCGTCACTACCTTTTCGGCTCTGCATGTCAGATTTTTACCAATCATAAAAGTCTGAAATACATATTTACTCAGCGGGAATTGAATATGAGGCAGAGGAGGTGGTTAGAGCTGATTAAGGATTATGACCTCGAAATCCTTTATCATCCGGGCAAGGCGAACGTCGTGGCGAACGCCTTGAGTCGGAAACCGGTTGCGTTATGGACGCTTGAGATCCTTACGTCTCAGTCTGAGATTCGGCGGGCTTTGATCGAGTTAGATGTTGAGGTTTTATTGCCTGGAGCTGTCGGGCAACTTTGTGCTTTAGAGATTTCGTCGTCTTTGATCGATGAAATTAAGCTGAAGCAGTTAGAAGATCCGATGGTTACTCAAATCCGAGAGAACATTCTTAAGGGAAAGTCTCTTGGGTTTATGATTCACGAGGACGGTGTTTTGAGATTCCAGAGTCGGCTTTCTGTACCAAACGACTCAGAGTTGAGACAGTGTATTTTGCGTGAGGCCCATGCTACACCTTACTCCGTTCATCCTGGTTCGAGTAAGATGTACAAGGACCTGAGGAGGAATTTCTGGTGGAGTGATATGAAGGAAGAGGTCGCGCAGTTTGTAGCGAGATGTTTGACTTGTCAGCAGGTCAAAATCGAGCATCGGCCGATCCGGGTTATTGCAATCACTTCGCTCCTAATGGAAATGGGAATATATATCGATGGATTTCATTATGAGTTTGCCGAGATCGAGGTCGGGCATGAATATGGTATGGGTGATTGTTGATCGTCTGACCAAGTCGGCACATTTTCTGGGCATCAATGACACTTGGGGCCCAGAGAAGTTAGCTCGTGTGTTTATCGCGCAGATTGTGAGGCTTCACGGTACTCCGAAGTCTATTGTTTTGGATCGTGATGGCCGTTTTGTATCGCACTTTTGGCAGGCGGTGCATAAGGCGTTGTGTACTCGTTTGCGTTTGAGTACCTCTTTCCACCCCCAGTCAGATGGACAGTCAGAACGCACTATCCAGACGTTTGAGGATATGTTGCGTGCTTGTGCTCTCGATTGGAGCAGTGACTGGGAAGAGCATTTGCCATTGATCGAATTCACGTACAATAATAGTTGGCACGCGTCGATTCGGATGGCACCGTATGAGGCACTTTATGGGCGGCGATGTCGATCACCGATTTGTTGGAATGAGGCGTCCGATTTGGTCAGGACCGAGCTGGATGTCGTTTTAGAGACGAGGCGGAAGATAGAATTAATTTGGGAGCGGATGTTGACTGCCCAGAGTCGACAGAAGTCATATGCCGATGTCCGTCGTCGACCTTTGGAATTCAAGGTGGGAGACCACGTTTTACTGAAGGTGTCGCCGACGAGAGGAGTTTTCCGTTTCGGGAAAAAGGGGAAGTTGAGTCCGAGATTTATTGGACCCTTCGAGATTCTCGAGAGAGTCGGTGAGTTAGCATACCGCTTGGCGTTACCTCCGGCCTTGAGTCGCGTGCATAGCGTTTTCCATGTTTCCCAGCTGAGGAAATATGTCCCGGATCCTAGTCATATCATCGATTATGGTGAGATCGATATTGCCGAGGACTTTACCTTCGAGAAGCGTCCCTTGAAGATTTTGGAGCACCGTGATAAACGACTAAGGCATAAGACCATCCCTTTGGTCAAGGTGCAGTGGTCAAGACATGGTGTCGAGGAGGCCACTTGGGAAACCGAGGATAGCATGCGTGCTAGGTACCCCGAGTTGTTTGTTTCTTAAGTTTCGGGACGAAACTTATTTCTAGAGGGGTAGAATGTAATATCCGCATTTTTCTTCTTTATCCGATATTCCCGTTTTGGTGTATTTTCATTTTTAGTAGCTCGCTTATAATCATGTCGACATTTTGAACCTATGTTATTCTTGGAGTTCCTCCATTTGGACGATCTTCGGTGATGTTTTGATATGATTCTATTTTATGTCATGTATTATGGCATGGACGTTCGATTCTCGTATAACCCGTTCGCTTTTGTAATTTCTTTGGTTGCACGAGTTCGTATAGTTGAGTTGTTCGTGTTGTGAGTTTCGGTTTGTTAATCCGACATCGTATCGCGATCTTTGGACATTTGGGCCGTTTCATAATTTCCCTAAGTTTAGGGTATCCTTGTTATCTTTGTTGTTCCTGAGCCTTCGGGCATTCGGACTCACGCTTCATCGTAACGTTTTGGTTTCTGACTCAAATCCGTGGTGATTGTATCCGTTGGTCGTGGATACACCTTGTTTTTTTTTTCTATTTCCGATCATCTCCTCGTCGGGTAGTGTTTCAAACTATGGCCTGCTGTCATAGGCCATGTTACGGCCGTAAGCCGTATATGTTACGGCCGTAATAATCGAGAGTTACGGCCGTAAGCTTCCTTCATACGGCCGTAACAAGGCTTTGTTTCTTGCCTCCTGGTCCAGTCCTGATTTACGGGCGTATCATGTTTGAGTTACGGCCGTAAGTATTGATACGGCCATAATGGTGTTCTTGATACGGCCGTATGTGTCATTCGTCAAATTTGCCCAGTTTCTCTCCAGAGGCCAATTACGGCCGTAAGAGAGTCAGGTTACGGCCATAATGTTCCTATGTTATGGCCGTATGTGGGGTGTGTTACGGCCGTAACACCTGCCAGTATATAAACTGGCAGCGGCCCAGTTTTTCCTCATTTCTCACATCTCTCTTTTCTCTTCGCGACGGGAGCAACGGCTGAGGATAGGGTTCGTCCGATTTTGATCCAAACTCCATTGTAAGGACATATTCAAGTATCATATCATCCACCTATCACTAATCATCCATCGTTCATCTTCGAATCAAGGTAAAATCTCTTATAACCCTACCTTGGGGGATTTGGGGGATTTCGGTTATATTGTTCGTTTTGATCCATGTTGTTGATTAATCCTTGATGGTTATGATTAATCTCGTTAGTGTTCTTGTTCTCCTACGAACTCATGGTGTATTTCGTGATATTTGCGTAATCGAGAGGGTTTGGTTGCGATCCGCCCTCGTCGTTGTTTTGATGTGAATACACATAAGTCGTAGGCGGGTTTTTGGGTGTTTTCCAATTCCATATTCATTTAGAATTAGTTGTGATTGTGTTCTTCGTATCGTTAGGTTCGTGATTATCGGCTCCTAACATCCGTCGGTGTTTTCCTTCCGTTCGTTGCGTCGTCTATTATTCAAGGCAAGTAATTCTTGGAAACCTTTATGCTTAACGTGAAATGGTAATGTATATTATGTGTGCTTTACTCACCTCGGGAGGGTCCGACGGGGCCACGAGGGAATCTATGGCTTCATCCTGGATTCATGAGTTTGTTTCGCTAGCCAGCTCGGGAGGGTCCTTAGAGGCCTCGAGTGGGATTCGTGGCTTCGTCCCGGTCCTAGGTGACGTGTGTGCTTGATTTGGTTTAAGAATGTGGCCAGCTCGGGAGGGTCCTTAGAGACCTCGAGTGGGATTTGTGGCTTCGTCCCGGTCCTAGGCAGATGTGATTGACTGTTTGTTTCCAGAAAAGACATGTCTGGTTTTGGTTTTTGAAATGATATTGGTGCATGTACTATGAAATGTGTAAGCGATTAGTTTGCCTTAATTACTTGTACTAGCATAATTGCTATCCCCTCTGGGGACCCGTTTTGGGGAAATTCTTGTTATGGATTTCAGGTTATGTCTTTCCGGACGAGCGAGTGCTGGGACAGTACGAGGATGTTGGCCAGGGTCGTTGACATGTGCATTTGGGTATTCTTATTTCTTTCGTCTACTTCGATTTGGTTGTTTCCCACTTTTATAAACATATAGATTGTACTCGCGAGTACTTAAACTTTTCATTTCGAACTTCGTTTTGTATTAACTCAGATTGCTATATTGTCGGTTGATGTTTTTTTTACGCTGGTTGCTCCGGGCGTATCTTTATGTGTTGTATTATTTAAATGTGTGGCCTTGCTAACCGAGTTGGTTAGTCGAGTGGTGTTTTCCTTGTTTTAGCCTGGTGGGTCCCATGTAGGGGTCCACGGCACTGTAATATACTCCGAATATCTTGGGGGTGTTACAGATTGCAGAAAAACTTTGGAGAGATATGCTTCGTATTATCCCCCTTGATATACCCAAGCTTCATCTGTTCGATGCAAGTTGCATTATTTTCATATATGAATGTGGGCGCATCAGTGACATTACTTAGTCCACTATTACCTCGAATATGTATAACGGTGGTTCTCAACCATATACACTCACATACCGCCTCGTGTAGAGCGATAATCTCAGTGTGATTCGAGGAGGTAGCAACAAGGGTTTGCTTAGTTGATCTCCAAAATATAGCGGTGTCCCCAATGGTGAATACATAACCGGTTTGGGATCGACCTTTATGTGGGTCTGAAAGATATCCAGCATCAGCAAAACCTACCAATACATTCGTCGGGGTAGTTTCCTTGGCATTCACACTTACTTTAGTGATTGCACATTCATGGGCAGTTTCGTTAGCCTGATAGGGAAAGAAAAGTCCCGAGTCAATGGTTCCTTGAGGTATCAAAAGATATTCTTGCTACCATTCCAATGATGTTGCGTGGGTTCAGAATTATATTTAGCCAACAAGTTCACTGAGAAAGATTTATCAGGTCGAGTATACTGAGCCAAGTACAATAATGCACCTATTGCACTTTAAACAAGGAATTTTGTCTCCCAAAAGCTCTTCGTCACATTCCTTCGGAGGAAATGGATCTTTCTTCAAGTCCAAACTATGAACGATCATGGGAGTGCTAACCGTATGTGCCTTGTCCATGTTAAAACGCCTGACTTTCTTCTGGACATAGGCAGACGGGTGGATGAGGATTCCACTAGCTCGATGTTCTAGCTCAATGCCTAGATATGGCCGAGTCTTCCCAGATCATCATCTCTAATCCGGATTTTAGATAGCTGCGGTTTCTCTTAATTCGTCAAGAGTACCGAATATGTTCATATCGTCGACATATACAGCTACAATTGCTAATCCGAAACTTGTTTTCTTAATAAACACGCAGGGACACAGTTCGTCGTTCTTATATCCCCTTCCAATCAAGTAGTCACTTAGGCGGGTATACCACACCTGCCCGGATTGTTTTAATCCGTAAAGTGAGCATTTCAACCGTACTGCAAACGCACTCCGTGGTCTAGAGTCGCTTGACTTGGGTAATGAAATGCCATCGAGCACTTTCACATATATATATATATATATTAAGATCCCCATAGACATGGTTCTAAAAAATGCTAGGCGCTAGGCGTTCGGATTGCTAACGCCTAGCGCCCAGATGATTACTCGGGGATTAATCGGACTAGGTGGATTTAATTTTTTTTATTATTTTAATTATTTTTATATATAAAAAATTATATGTATGTAAAAAAATTAAAAATACATAATATTTAAATATTTAAAAAACATATAATTGATCATATATTAAATTTTCAAATATGTATATATGTCTAAAGTAGTCCATACTATCTAAATTTAAGAATTTATAGTACTGCTAAAATAAAAAATAAAAAAAAATGCTTACCCGCGTAGGCGCCCGCCCAGCCGCCTAGGCGCCCGCCCAACCGCCTAGATTCCCGCCCAGCTTGCCTTTCTAGGCGGCCGCCTAGATTCCCGCCCAGCTTGCCTTTCTAGGCGGCCGCCCAGCCGCCTAGGCGTCCGCCCAACCCGCCTAGGCGGCCGATTAATCACCGAAACGCCAAGGACAAACGCCCAGGCCGTAATCGGAACGCCTGGGGGCCGCCTAGCGCCTAGGCGCCGCCTAGGCGGCCGCCCAGGCCGATTTTTAGAACAGAGCCCATAGAGATATCACTAACCACATATATAAGCTGCATTTCCAGTCCTTCGAAAATTACTAAACTAATGAAGTAGCTTAGGAAAGAGTACGTCTCCTCAGTCAATTCCACGACATTTATGAGAACCTTCAAGCCTTGTACTTCAGAACTTCATTTTTCTCATTATGCTTAGTGACAAAGATTTATTTTATGTCCTACAGGATTTACACTTGGTGAGGTTAGCACTACCTACCAATTACCTGTCTCTTTGTCAAAGAATCTAGTTCTGCGTGGAATGCTTTATCCTTTAAGGCTAATCAACTGAATGTTGATATCAGACAACAGAGCGAGGTTCGACATCGTCTTGCTCTATGCTTTGAGCAATGATAGATCATCAAAGTGGGTGGATGATTAGTCCACACTCTCGTGATTCATCGAGATTTCTTGATTTTCTGAATCATATCAATCTTCGGGGCGTCCCCCTCGTCATGACTCATGGACATAGTAAAATCAAGTATGATCTCATGAAACGAGTTCATTGATGACTAATATATAATTTTGTGCCTTACTCTACCTCCTCCTTAGGTGAGTGTTAAGTCGAACCAAGTAGCTTCCACCTCTTCCTTTAGGGAGCTATGGCCTAAATCACACATCCACCATGTGCGATGGCAACACTCGATTCGTCGGTGTTGTGCCCCTTACCGAGGACTTTCAACCTTACAGGTTGCAGCTGGTATATATGATCTCGTCACTTTCACGATATCAGTAAACGCATCAGGCATCGAATCTGCTACGTTATGAAGATCGAGAATTTTCACCATCATATAGCGAAATACGGGGATCAATATGAGACAAAGTAGGGATACACCATGACAATTCCTGTCGTTCCCTGAGAAAGTTCATCTTCTCTCTCCCCCTAACGACGGGAAGGTTGTCTCATCGAAGTGACAATCCGCAATCGAGCGGTAAAGAGATCACCTGTCGAAGGTTCTAAATAGCGGATAACCATTGGGGATTCGTATCCAATGTAACTACTTAATCGTCTTTCAAGACCCATGCACTGTGGGAGTGCAGAAGGCACAATACTACATAACCAAATATGTGTAATTGGCACTCAAGCTCTTCTGTGTCTAAAATGTAAAAATTAGGACTTATCCAATTACCAACTGGTACGCATAAATCATTTGGTTAGCAGAGGCTCTAAAATGAGCGAATAAGTAAAGCTGCATGCAAGACTACATAACCCCAGACATAAATAGGCAAATTGGTGTGCATAACCAATGCCCGGGCTACCATCTGATTCGTTCGATGGTTGCCTTTGCGAGACCATTTTGCGTATGCTCGTAGGGGATGGGATGCTTTTCGTCGCTCCTGATCGACATGCAGTATTCATCAAGTACTTTAGATGTGAACTCTCCAGCATTATCAAGTCTTATAGACCGAACATGGTGGTCAGGGTGGTGATCCCTTAGACATATAATCCGTGCTAGAAGCTTTACAAAAGCAGCATCTTTAAGTGGACAAGAGGACGGCATCTGACCAGCATGTCGAAACGTCAACCAGAACCATCAAACATCTAAATGGTCTGCACTCTGGTTGAATCGGTCCACAAATATCTATTTGAATCCTATGTAAGAATGGGATTTTCACATCTTCAGCATAGGACGGTCTCGCTCCTATTTTGGCTAAAGCGCAGGCTTTGCAGAAGAGACGATGTGCATTCGACAGGGTCAAACGTGTAGAATGAGAGGATGTCTCCGATGCTTTGGATGACATAGCTTGAGGAACACCAACAAAGTTCGTTATGTGGGTTCATTGCCCGCTTCTACTTTGCACGCGAAAGATGTCCGTGCAGATCATCATGTCATGACTTGGATGCCCCAATCAGTCATGCCAAAGCCTGTACGAGTCAGCATACTAAAGTCCGTTATAGGTACTCGCATAGGATTCGACAACCCTAATCGTAGTGGCGTACAGCCCACATGATTGACTCGTATGTTTCTCTAAGATGCATTTTCGACCGCATTTATTAGAGATGATATAGAGATACTCTATTCCATTCTCACTATGAGTTTCAACATGAAAGTCGTTGATACGTATATCCTTGAAGCTTTGTAAGGTTCGAGTTAGTCACTCTCAATGCATATAGGGTGTCGGTGACTGTAAAACTATGCCGTTAGGCACCAAGAACCAGGGGTGCCGCGTCCTTGGATGAAGTGGGATGATCCAATCATCCTAGTCATTGATACGTTATAGGCTATTACCATCAGCCTATCACTCGAGTGTTCCTCGATTCATTCGTCAAACGAGAACATGAGTAATAAAAACTCTGAACCATAAGCGTGGGAACAATATTCGGTACTTTGAATAAAGTCAACCACTTGTATACGTAAGCAACAATAATATCTTGTTCGAAACCAAAATACATCAGACCATTATTGAAAAATATTAAAACGTCTACCGATAAAATTAGTCATAGAGGAGGGGCGTCTAATGACTTTAGCACGTATGGTGAAATACTACCACCGGTAAATGTGAAAGTGACATTTGGGGATCATGTCATGATCGCCTTCCTCTATATATTGAGTTTCCTATTCGTCGGAATCTTAATATCTCTTCTAGTTGGCCGTGAAATAATTGCTTGCATGGCAGTTCGTATACCAATGGCAGCAATCTCACATTAGGAGTCAACTCGTTTCTTGGGAGTCAGGAGCATCATCTCTTCTTGCTACATTAGAAGATCGAACGAGCCTCCATGACCACGACCACGTCTACGACTGCCACATCCCTTTCCACCATGCAAATTCGTTCCATGTGGTTCGGGATTGGCACGTCCAGTCCCCTATTCGTCGGGGTTCTTTCCACATTTCACTTTGTCATTACTAGCCTCGAGAATTTGCTTTATCTCGAGAGGCCTAGCATTATCGTACTCTAGCATATACTAATTCGTTAGTATAAGCACTTAAGTAGGGAAATTGGAAAGTTTTTTCTGGATCATGTCGTCTTCTATGAATTTCTTTTCACAAAAGAATGAGACGCGCTTTAAGGCAGAACATATATTTTATTGAAAAATTGTTGACTCATTATAATAAAATAAGTGGATTTCGTCCCACTGCACGGTCAATTCGAGAATAGTATTCTCAAAATGGCCCTTAAGGGCATCCCACAATTCGTTGGGGATATCATCTAAAGATATTTCTACCACAAGTTGGGGTCGAGATTTCGCCTAAGAACATCATCATACTTTCTTTCACCTTTTAAAACGGTTCGTCGTCTGTATGAACAGAAAGTGTGGCGCTAATGTCTTAATATCAAAATTTCATATATGACACTCAAGTCCTTCTGAGTCCAAGATTTTGAATTTTGAACGAGTTGGATTAGCCATATTCGTAAACAAGAGAATGAAGCGAATATGTTTCACATAATCATGAGTCCGTCCATGATAAATTATTCAATATTGGGATTATTTTGTTTAGAACCAAGATATGGTCATGATTTCGATGCGATACACATGAAGTTTAATTATCATGGTACTATTGGTAGTAGAATTACAGTCATCTAAACTAGATTAGAAATGTGGCCTAATTGCATGTCAGATCTAAATATACATGCAAATTATATATATATATAATTATATATATAAACATATAATTCCTATGTGATATAACTAGATACACATTATGCTGTCAAGTAGGTATCTTATGGCGCAATAATAATTAGTTATTAATCTAAGAGTATGAATTAAATAATTTAATTCAAGTGGTTAATTAATTAATTTAATTTAATTAGGCATAATTAAACTAAATACATCATAATATGCAATTAAATCAAATAGAGCATATGAAATAATACATAAAGCAAATAATAGGGTTCGAATTGTACCTTGCTTCGCGATTGGGGTAAAAAATAATTTTTATTGAAATCGCTCGAGAGCATAACCGGCCGACATTACAACCGGGTGGCCCAAAATATAAACAATGGGCCGGATCTACTGGTCGTGCGGATCAGGCTAGAAAAAGCGAACGGGCGGGGATGGAGCTAGGCACGGCCGTGGATCTCGACTTGTAGCGGGTCGGGATCCAATCGGCACCGGGGTTTGCAGAGGGTCAAGTTGCTGGGCGCGAGCGGGAGGGGGGGCTGATATGACGCACCCTTGAGAAGAGAAGACAATTATTCTGCTTGTGCCGTTGCTTTCCAAGAATCTAAATCTTCCGCTTCTCAAAAACTTTACTTCTGGACCAGTCAAATTCATTTTCCTTTTTTTTTAGGGTTTTTCAGAAAAAAAACGGGAGGTGGTTTGCGGTGGGCTGGACGAGCAAGAGCCGGGGGGAGTTTCGTCGGAGCAGGATGAGCAGGCGACGGCTAGGGTTTTCAGAAGGCGGAAAAACGACGGGGAAAAAAAACGAGCAGGAGCCGGGGGAGTCGGGTCCGATCTGGTCTGGTCTGGACGGAAGACGAGCAGGCGACGGTCGGATCTGCGCTGGACGTGGAAGAAGGCGGCTAGGGTTTTCAAAATTTTTTTTTTCGGGATTTTCTGAATTTTTTTCGATTTTTCTTGCTCTATTGGTAGAGTACGTGCTGATAACGTGTTGTAGAGAAAGCACACAAGACAAGAAATTAGGGCAGAAGATGTATCCATTCTCATTGATATGGTCCCTTTAAATAGGGAGAGATTACATGTTCTGGAATATTCTAACAGGCCTAGCCCTATACTAGTTGGCAGAAGCCCAATAGCCCGTAGACTAAGGCACACATGTGTATTTACTTTAACAAAGTTCTATTTATAGGAAAACTTCAGATAGCACAATCGTAATTACATAATTATATCAGGGCATAATAGTCATTCATATACAATACATTAAGTATCATGTCATTGTCACAGTAATAGCGATCCACTATTACTCTTGTGACTATATCATAACACTCCCCTTGAATGACTATTTACATAAATATCTGCTGAAATTTCCGACTATAAGATCCAGGGTGACTTGGTGAGGTTCAAGAACAGGATCTGTATTCTGCCGAATGACGGGCTGAAGCAAACTATACTGAAGGAGACGCACTCCACTCCCTAATCTATTCATCCTGGAGCGAGCAAAATGTACAAGGATATGCGACAGAGTTTTTGGTGGAAAAATATGAAATGGGAGGTTGCTAGGTTCGTCGCCCGATGTATGATGTGCCAACAAGTGAAGATTGAACACCGCAGACCAGTCGGAATCATGCAACCCATACCCATCCCGGAATGGAAATGGGAGAGCATATCGATGGATTTTGTCACTAAGCTACCAACAGCAGTGGGGGAAAAGATACAATTTGGGTTATCGTTGATCGATTAACGAAATCAGCACATTTCATTCCTATTCAAGAAACAACCGGAACAGAGCAGTTAGCCACTATTTTCATCAGGGAGATCGTGAGACTACATAGCGTTCCCTCATCCATCATTTCGGATAGGGACACCAGATACGTGTCCCGTTTTTGGAAAGCCGTCCATAAAGCTATGGGGACCCAAATATATTTTAGCACGGCTTACCACCCTCAGACGGATGGACAGACCGAACGTACGATCCAAACCTTGGAAGATATGTTAAGGGCATGTGTGATCGATTGGGGTAAGGATTGGGCTAGGCATCTGGGATTGGTGGAATTTTCGTACAACAACAGCTGGCATGCAAGCATAGGCATGGCACCGTTTGAGACCCTTTATGGGCGAAGATGCAAGTCTCCATTATGCTGGGATGATGCTTCTGACACCGCGGTTACCAAGTTAGATCTGATCCATGAGTCCATTAAGAAGATCTCTATCGTTCGAAAGCACATGCTAGCAGCACAGAGCCAGCAGAAATCTTATGCCGAAAACCGACAGCGACCGTTAGAATTTGCAGTCGGGGATCATGTTTGGGTCAAAGTATCACCTATACGTGGTGTCCGGCGTTTCGGCCAAAAGGGCAAGTTAAGCCCAAGGTTTATAGGCCCGTTTGAGATATTGGACCGAGTAGGGAAGCTTGCGTATCGATTAGCTCTGCCGCTGCATCTAGATGGAGTGCACAACGTCTTTCACGTTTCCCAGTTGAGGAAGTATGTCTATGATCCGAGTCACAAGCTCAATTTCGAAGAAGTGGAAATTTCCGACGATGCTACCTTTAGAGAGGTACCGATCGCCATCTTGGATCGGCGTATGAAGATATTACAAAATAAAGCCATACCCCTCGTAAAGGTTTAGTGGTCGCACCACGACATAGAGGAAGCAACTTGGGAGACCGAGTCGAGCATGAGGGAGAGTCATCCCGAGTTATTTTCCTAGTTTCGGGACGGAACTATTTTAAGGGGGGTGATATGTAATACCACCGGTATTTCATGCTTGATTACCTTGTACTGTGTGATTCCTTATTTAATGCCATTTCTATTATGTGATTTCATTTAATGCTATTTCGACACAATTGTGTGATGTGGATGAAATGGAGGTGACACACCTTGACACTGTTGGACAATCGTCGGTGCGAATATGACGGTGGCCAACGTCTTGTTCCCCGATAAATTGTTGACGAGTGGAGAGGATGGTCACCCCAAAATGGTTAAAATGTCAATATATGACTAAGGAACTGAATGTCTAACGCACGCTATAGAACATGCATAACGTACGCTAAAACTGATACATTACGTATGTTAACGTGGCATGATTATGTACGTAATGGTTGAGTGGGTCTTCCGACCAGAATCTTCCTTTTGACGCGGATTGGGTTACTTTCGGCGGGCTAGAAAACAAATGAGTCAACCCCTTATAATGTACGCTATTCGCCAAGTTTAACGTATGCTACGGTCAGGCGCCTTACGTACGCTATTTCATCTTATGTACGTAACGGATGAGTGCAATTCAGTCAGTAGCCTCTGGATGACCTTTACGTATGCTAAAACTAGAACATTATGCACATAACGAGATTTACGTACGTAAAGCATTAGACGTTAACGTACGTTAATAAGATCGAGTGCTATAAAATAACACACCCTCCTTCATTTCCCCCGACCTAAAATCTGAAGTGAAGCCTTCTTGAAGCACTTCCATAGCTTTATACTTGATTCTTGGCCTCTCATACACTTGAATTATCATAGAGGAGGTGATTTGATAAGCTCCGGTGAAGATTGTCCAAGTCATTCGATCCATTCTTCGTTTCTCCTCGTGACTCTTATTGATTGTCATCCATCTTCATTGTTCTTCATCCATTAAGGTAAGTCTATCCATCCTAGAAGTAATCTACTCAATGTTGTTGATTATACTTGTTAGATTATAGGTACTTGGGTAGATTTTGCTAACTCTCGTAGATAATCTAATCAAACAAACTTGTAGTAATCGGGACTATCATTGTTCGTGTATTTCGTTTTCGTGAAACTCGTTGTAACAATCATATTCGGAACTAACATCTCAGTTGAAACTGAAATTTTAAAACTTGACGAACCAATTGTAGGAGATTTTCGTAGGAATCCGTCAGCGTTTGATAAACTAGTCGTAACCCACTATTATCATATAATTATGGACGTTAATAATAAGGGGAATCAATCCGATGGTATTATTGTCATTAAGAATCAAGCACCGAGATCATTACGTAGATGGTAAACCACCGGTTAAAGTAATCAGAGTTAAAACTTTGATTAGAAGTATGGGATTCGATTATGCTAAGGTTGTTTGTTGCTAGTCGAATGATGATGGGGATAATCTTGTCGAGCAAATCATTATAGCTAAACATTAATCATAGAGTTGAACGGCATAGTAGTACGTATCATTGTGAATTTAGGAACACGATATTAGTTTAGGCGGAATCGGAATAAGTTGAGAATTCGGTTAGGAGGGGGAAGGGAAAACTAGTTTTATTCTTCTTTACCCGTGCGAAGTATTAATCAAGGAGTACGTGACTAGGTTAAGCTCGATCAGGCGTGGAGATCCCCAGTTATCATAAAGCACCTACCGTCGGATCAAAGGCAAGTGAAATATTGCTCGAAAAATGCTAATATTATTGAAATGTTCATATTAAATGAATGTGCCATTGTTGATGAATGCCGATGGTTGTCTTTCTCTAAAATGTGTTATAAATGGGCCGATGTGTTGGGGATAAAACCTGTATGGTACCCGTATGGAAATGTGTTAGGGTATAAGACCCGAGTTGGGCACCTATGTTCCGGGGTATTCCCGTGTGGATACTTTCGTGACCCTTGATTGCGACCTTGGGGTTTATGTGATAAAAAGAGAAAGACAATGTCGGCCGTGTGGTGAAATATTTTTTGTTGGCTATGTGACACTGTGTCTGGAAAAAATTGTGTATATCGTTGCTAATAATCGTTATTGGTATGCATTCTCTGACCTTGGTTACCTGTCATGAAATGTCGTGCCAAGTAGATTTATTGATCATGTGCAGGACATTCCTGAGGGGTCCGGTCAGGCTTGAACGGTGTTGGAATAAGCTCTTGCCGCTGCTTAAATTAAATTTGATCTTTAAAACCTCCGTTATGTAATAATCGAACTTTGAATTATGTTTCTTCTTAAAACCTTTCGGCTCATGATATGTAACCGTGAACTTATTGTTTTATTGCACTTTCTTTAAAATGTCTATTTCCTAAACCAGCCTTGTGGGTCCCACACGGGATTCACAGCACTATAATACCTCAGGAGATTTTGGGGGTGTTACAAAGCGGAAAACTCCTTTTGTCGGCGACACCTTGAGTAGAACATGATCTCCCACTTCGAATTCCAAGGGTTGATGACGAGTGCCAGCATAAGATTTTTTATGGCTCTGGGTAGTCAAAAACCGGTCTCGGATAATAGAAATCTTCTCCTTAGTTTCCATCAACATATCTGGTTTCGTCCCGACTAACTCCGAAGCCTAATGGTGATCTACACCGCCTACCATAAAGTGCTTCAAATGGTGCCATTTTGATCGACACATGCCAATTATTATTGTAGGCGAACTCAATCAACGGCAAGTTAAGTTCCCAATTATTACTCTAGTCTAGGGCATAATCCCGCAATATATCCTCTAATGTTTGAATCGTTCGCTCGGTCTGACGGTCTGACTGCGGATGAAAAGACGTACTCAATTTCAACTCGGTGCCTAAGGCCTGATGGACCGCTTGCCAAAAATGTGACACAAAACTGCCATCCCGATCAGAAACAATAGTTTAAGGAGTACCATGCAATCTCACAATCTCAGCTATAAAAGTTCGAGCCAATCTCTCCGGTCCCCAAGTATCTTAATACCAAGAAAGTGTGCAGACACAGTTAATCGATCAATGATTACCCAAATGATATTTATTCCGTCCTTAGATCTCGGCATCCCAGTGATAAAATCCATAGAGATATCTTCCCACATCCACTCGGGAATGGGAAGCAGCTTCAACAACCCCGGTGTCGTTGATGCTCAATCTTAACTTGTTGACAAGTTAAACAATGCAAGACGAACTCTGTGACGTCTTTATTTATATTATTCCATGAAAAATTTTGCTTCAAGTCTTTGTACATCTTACTCTTTCCGGGTGGATTGAGTAGGGAGTAGCATGAGCTTCTTGAAGAATTCTCTGTCTAAACTCCAGATCATTCGGAACATAAAGCCTGCCCTGAAATCTCAAAATACTGTCCTCATGGACTATAAAACTAGGGGTTTTCCTTTAATTACATCTTCCTTCAGTTGAGCAATCACCGGGTCACTCCACTGTTTCGCTTTGATGTCATCAACCAAGAACGAAGTAATTTCGAGGGTACACAACTGTCCCTGCACTCTTTGAAGCCAAACTTCTATACCTTGGTCGATCAAATCCTGAAGAATCTTCGTCTGGTATGTAAGAACCATGAGCATCTTAAGTGATGCCGGTTTCTAGCTCAAAGCATACGCGACGACATTAGCCTTTCCCGTATGGTAAATAATTTCCAAATCATAATCCTTAATCAATTCCAACCAACATCGTTGCCTCATATTCAACTCTTTCTGACTAAAAATGTTTTTCAAACTCTTGTGATCAGTATAAACCCGACATGAAGAGCCATACAAGTAATGCCGCCAAATCTTAAGTGCAAAAACAACTGCGGCAAATTCCAAATAATGAGTAGGATAATTCATCTCATACGGATTCAACTACCGTGATGCAAACGCTATCATTTTATCGTGCTGCATAAGCACACATCCAAGTCCTTGTACTGAAGCGTCATTATAAACTGCAAATCCCTCACCACCATGTGGTAAAGCTAAGATCGATGCTGAAGTCAAATGTCTCTTCAGTTCATCAAAGCTCTGCTGTCTCTTCACAGTCCAAACAAACTTTTCCGTCTTCTGAAGTAATTGCGTAAGAGGCCGAGCGAGTTTCGAGAACCCCTTGACAAACCGACGGTAATACCAAGCAAGACCCAAAAAGCTACGAACTTCCTTAACATTATTAGGTGGTGCCCAATCTAGCACTGCCTCAATCTTCTGCGGGTCCAGACGAACCCCCTCGGCCGAAACCACATGGCCTAGAAACATAACCTCCTTTAGCCAAAACTTGCATTTTGAGAATTTCGCATAAAGGTCCTCGGCTCTCAAGACATCTAGTATTAAATGCAAGTGTTGGGCATGCTCCTCCTCATCTCGAGAAGAAATCAAAATATCATCAATAAAGACGACTACACATTTATCAAGGTACTCAATAAATATCTTGTTCATTAACTGCATGAATATTGTCGGAGCATTAGTCAGCCAAAAAGGCATGACTACAAATTCATAATGCCCGTATCTCATCCAAAAAGCAGTCTTCGGAACGTCGGACTCTTTCACTCGAAGCTGGTAGTATCCCGATCTCAAATCATTCTTCGACAATACTGAAGCTCTCTGCAACTGATCAAATAAATCATCTATACGAGGTAATGGGTACTTGTTCTTGATGGTTACTTTGTTTAGCTCATGGCAATCAATGTATAAACGTAGTGAACCATCCTTCTTTCTCAGAATAAGAACCCGTGCGCCCCAGGGCAAAGCGCTCGGTCTAATGTACCCCTTCTACAGCAGTTCTCCCAGCTGATTCTTCAATTCTTGCATTTCTGAAGGTGCCATGTGATAATGCGCCTTAGAAATTGGAGTCGCGTCAGGCTCTAAAGCAACAGAAAATTCTATCTCTCGATCTGACAGTAATCCCGGAGGATCATCTGGAAAAACATCCGAATATTCTTTAACAATTAGAATCGAAGAAAAGTCGACTCCATTATCCTCTGACTTTAGAGCATAAAACCAATTGCCCGTGCAACCTTTATTCAAGAGCTTCACAGCTTTCATGGAATTTATAAGCAACTTAGGTTGATTCAGTTTGTGGCCTACAAAAGTGTATTCAACACCATCCTCATTTCTAATAGTGATAACCTTAGTGCGATAATTCATAATCGCTCCATGACTCTCAAGCGAAGGATTTAATCCTCGCTATCTCTATCGGTCACAATCAGATTCGACAACCAATCAGTACCTGCTATGTGTACAGGATAATCTCTAATCTCCCGATTACCCATAATTCTATCCCCGCTAGGTAGTTTTACAATGAATGGGTCAAGAACAGTTATACAGTTAATGCTCAAAAGCTGTACATAATCTAAAAAGATGAAAGAATGTGTAGCACATGAATCAAATAGTACTCGAATTGGATGAGATAAAAAATGAACGGTACCTGAGGCCACCGCTGTATTAGAACCAACACTAGATTCTCCCACTCTAACAGTCTGACCCCGTCCACGGCCTCTGCCATAACTCTGATGCGGCGGGTTATATGATTGCCACTAATTCACATTCGGCTCCGTAAGTCCTGGGGAGGAAGCTCGGGTATCAATGGTCTTATCCCCAATCGTACAGTAAATCGCCCTATGACCCATCTCGCCATAATTATTACATCTCAGAGGTGGAAAAGAACACTCGCGGTTAAGGTGACCAGTACGGTTACAATTGTAGCACATCACGGCAGGAGTCGAACGAAAACTCTTACCACCCCTAATAGAATGCGACGACTGGCCGAAAGAATGGTTGGTCATCTGGGGTTTCTGAAAGTTGTCACCCTTACTACTAATTTAGTTACTGGTGGTCTTCTGCTTCTTCGGCTCATTAACAGTATTAGTGTTAGCCAATATCAGTGTTAGCACACAACATATCATACACTAAAGCCCTGTCTTGGTACTCCTTCAAGGTAGTACAAGCAAACTTGGCCATGTAACACCGTAACTCCATGTTCATTCGCATGTCTAAATGGCGGATCTTGTCACACTCATCATGTACCTGATTCTTCACATGAATCCACTGTTGGTTGTATTCTACTATTGCCTGTGCGACCAGAATGCTCCATGGCTTAGCTTCGAAAAAGGCTCGGATCTTGCTTTCTTGCACTGGCCAAGGGTAAAACTCAGCCTCCAGGTCGTGGCTTCTTTAGCAAGAAAGTACTGAGCAATAGGTACCTTCCTCGTTTCGGGGCAATCAACCGCCTCAAACACTTTTTCCAATTCGAAAAGCCAACTCTCCCAACCAGTTGGGTCGGTAGCACCGCTAAACCATGGATGATGCATACCGACCACATTATGGAGCAAATTAAAGCATCCACCGTCGGATTAGGATTATTCATCTGAACAGCTTGTGTTAGGAGTGCCATTTGATTTTACACCTGTTGAAGAATATTTGGAACACCAGCATCTGCATTATATCCTTGTCCGACCGACTGGTCATGCTGACTCTCGGTATCCGGATGCACTGAATTAGATAAAGTAGGGGTATCCGACCTCTCAACGGAACTGAGGGAAACGGCTGCGCCACGTCCTCTCCCGCGCCCGCGGCCGCATCCACGTCCTCTCCCGTGCCCGCGCCCGCGACCGCGTCCACGTCCTTGTCCCCTGTCAGCAGATATTCTCAAGTATATATACAGTACATAAGTATAATTCAAATCACACGCCATCAAGGTTACCGACTCCCAAGAATACCAAATTAAAAGCGAAGCGATTAAGCAAGTACAAGAAAAGTAAAAGCACTTACAAGTACCGATCGCACTGTGATGATGGCAAAGTAGTGATACTGTAAACAAACGATGACTCAATCGACCCAAAAAGACCGACAGCCTAGGTATCCATAAACTAAAGCTCTGATACCATATTCTGTAACACCCCCTAAGTTATTCAGGGTATATTACAGCGCCGCGAGCCCCTCCTTGGGACCCACAAGGCTATACATACGCGGAACCATGAATTTAGACCGATAAGGTCTAAACATAATCTAGTGGAAGATGATAAAAATTGGCAACCAAGGTAATAATCAGTTCGACGGAATACAATACATCAGGAATTAAACCTAGGGCAACACAGGCAAAAAACATGAAGAACATCTGAAACACTACTCGAGTGTTCGTAATCGTTCCAAGTACAATATTACTGAATGGATGAAAGATAAAATGCATACAAAGACAGAACACAGCATCACTCTTGCCCATCATCTTCGTGCCGACCCTGTACATGCCCATTCGCTCTTCTGGATCCTGAAATACATGAAAGGTATTTCCCCCAAAAGGGGTTAGCCATCGAATAGCTAGTATAAGTACACAAGTATGAATACAATCTTCTTGCACGATAAAGTAACCATATACTCATATCATCAATCATCGAGATATTCAGTCCCATATCATTCTCATATTGCCGGCCTTAAGATTAGCATTCCGTAATAACTAAATCTCATACCATACCTCATGATTAACCTTAGATTCGCACTATAAGCTACGATCCCTCAGAGGACTCGAAGTCCCATCCCAGAGTGGTTAACCTAAAAATGTTCAATGGATCACACTATAAGCAATGACCCCGCAGAGGACTCGAGGTCCCATCCCGAAGTGAACATATAATTATACCAACACGATGTTCAATAGATCGTACCATAAGCAATGACCCCTCAGGGGACTCGAAGTCCCATCCCGGAGTAAACGTGGTTATACACATAAGATTATTCAATGGACCGCACTATAAGCAACGACCCCTCATAGGACTCGAAGTCCCATCCTGGGTAAACATCTTATCTAATACATCACACACTTTACTTTCAATGTCAAGAATCACAATCATAACCATATACTTGCCTTTGAGACATCGTATCGGAAGGAAAGGTATTCAAGCTCGGTAGGTCCAAGAACGCACTTCCGGCCCTAAATGATTTGTAAGAAATACGATAATCAGTAATCAATACTCAATTCAACGAATAAACTCCCGAAACCCCATCTACGATTTACAATTTGTTGGAATATTTATTCCACATAATAATAAATAGTGTTTTGATGATTAAGTTGCTAAACAAAACAAAACAACATCGAGGCGAAGCAAAACATCAAAGCAGACGAAGACGCAAAAAGCTGGACAAAATACAAAGGTAGCGCACACTAGACATATAAGTTAGCGCACGCTAACAGGTCCCGGCTGCAGATCAGACGAGTTCGAAGTAACCTGAAGTGAAGTCACCTGATGAGGATAGCGCACGCTACACCATGTTTACTAACGCACACTATCGAGTTAATATAATCGTTGTGAAGAGAATTCAAACACAGAATGACGTGTGCAGTGAAGTAAGCTTAACGCACGCAACAAGTGATATTTAGCGCACACTAAATATCAACTTTGAATCAAGTCAATCAATCCATTGGGGAGAATCTGCTGCAACTCAAAAAGTATAAACGGATATATGACGCATGCAATGATGCAAGATTAGCGCACGCTACAAAGAAGTATTAGCGCACGCTAACAGTCAAAGACCGTAGCCACTGGACAGAAACTGAAAGATGTTAACGTACGTAACATGCAGATCATAACGTACGTTAAGGTAAATATACGCGATAGCGCACGCTAAGGAAGTCAGCCTAGCGCACGCTAAATAACAACTGGCAGTAACGGCTAGTTTGTGGAAAAAGGCTATAAATACCACAACCTTGGTATTATTCCACACAACAACATTGACCAATTCATATACACTTGAGATATCATTGTAAATATTATAGTTGTTATTCTTGAGCTTAAATTAGAGTGATTGAGTGTTATATACAAAATCATACATGAGTGAGAAAAAGAAAAGATAAGATTGGATTCAGTGTTATTAGGATCAAGGATCCGGCATTGTTAGAATCACAATCGCTATCTTAGTGAGGTTTATCTAGTACCAATAGAAAGCTAGAGTGGTTGATTCCTTATCCAATAGAAAAGGAAAAATAGTTTTACTCGGACCGATAGAAGACGAGCTTGTAACGGTAATCCCTCGACCGATAGAAGAGAGGTGCAGAGAACCTATAGAAAAAGATACATCGAGAGAGGACGTAGGCACGTTTGGCCGAACCTCTATAAATCCGTGTGTCATTTAATTTCCGCAATTTATTTTATGCTTCCGCACAAACGGCGCATATACCGATATTACTCCAAAAATTGGTATCAGAGCGGTACTCCTATAAGCAGCTTTACATCCGAGGAGAAAAGATCCAATGGCTCTCCAATTTGCTCCAGTCGAAGGTCTTGCGCTAAACCGACCTCCATTCTTTGATGGATCGAACTTCATGACTTGGAAGAAGATGTATATATTCATCGGAGCATATGACATCGAGCTTTGGAAGGTGATTTGTCTTGGTCCAGAAATTCCGACGAATTCCAACGGTACGCTTGAAACTTTCAAAGAATATGATAATTCCGATTGGAAAAATGACCATTACAATTGTAAGGCAACTCAACTTCTTTATTATGCCTTAAATCCGGAAGAACACAACCAGATATCATCGTGTGATAGTGCCAAAGAAATTTGGAAAATACTTGAGGTAACACACGAAGGTACGTCTCAAGTCAAGGAGACAAAGATAAACATGCTCCTTCACGAATACGAATTATTTCAAATGAAGGACGATGAATCCATCACGATAATGCTTGATCATTTTTCGGTTATCACAAATGGATTAGCATGTTTCGGGAAACCACTTTCGAGTAGTGAGAAAGTAAAGAAAATTCTCCGATCGCTACCTCGAGAATGGGACGGTACGATTATGGACATAACCGAATATAAAGATTTAAATACTTTAGTGCTCTCGTTGGTTCTCTTATCAACTACGAGATTATTCTAAAATCTCGGAATGCCAAACTGAAACAGAAGGAAAGGTCGATAGCCATGAAGGCTAAGATGTCGAGAAAGAAAGAAGAAATCCCGGTGGATGAAAGCGACGAAAAATCGGCATATTATGCCAAAAATATTAATAAGTTCCAACACTTATTAAACCGGAGGAAGCAGGACATCCAAAAGGGCGAATCTAAGAAATTCGAAAACACTTGTCTATTATGTGATAAACCAGGCCACTTTGCTAAGAATTGTCGGGTTAAACCCAAGGAGGTTTTAGTTGCAACCTGGAGTGATGAAGATCCTGATGAAGATTTCATGAATCAAAATAATCTCGCGCTCATGGCCCGAATCTCATTCGACGATAGCGATGTCGAAAGCCAAGTAAGTAATTCTTACGACGAATTTTTTGAAGCATTCGAGTTATTACATACCGATTATCAAAATGCTTTAAAAGAAATCAAATCCCTTCAAACTAAAAATAAATCTTTGGAAATTGAAAATTCCAAAATTCTTGAGAAGGGAAAGTTTGTTGAGATCAATCATTCAAAATGCATTGAAAATGAGAATATTTTAAAGAATAATCTTGTTAAAGTTCAAACCGAGCTCAAAAATTTAACGAAGAAATTTTCTCTCGGAAATGAGAAATTTGAAAATATGCTCTCGGTTCAAAATATACGTTGAATAAAGAGGGGTTAGGATTCAAACCATGTTTTAAAAACGAATCCGTAAATTTTAAAATACTCCGGTGTGAAAAATGTTTAAAAATTGGGCATCACATTTCGAATTGCAAATTCCAAGACGGACGATTAAAGTTAAGAAAATTTGGGTTCCTAAAGGAACAATTGTTTCAAATATCGTCTACGTCTCAAAAGAAAAACCGACTTTCAGTTGGATCCCCAAAAATTAATTGATATTTTACAAAGGGGAGATAATCATTTCAGGGGGAGATATTCCCTAGTATTGCATATTTCCTATTATTGCGTATTATATATATTCATTCATATTTTTTTATATATATTTAAATTAGTATCTTTTATATTTTTTTTACACTTTTTGCTGAATACAAAAAGGGGGAGAAGAAGTTGAATCGGATAAAAGCGTCATGAAAGATATGACGAGAAAAATAAAAAAGTAAAAAGGAGGAGAAAATAATAAAAAATGAAGAAGTCGAAAAAGAGAAGAAAACCTACAAAAAGGGGGAGAAACGAAGGAGTTGAAAATTGAAAAACAAATAAGTCGAAAATAAAAAGAAAAAGAAAAAGGATTGGAGAAACTAACGAAACGATCAAAGTCGAAAACTTTGAAACGTACATATACATATACTTTTATTTTTGTAGTTTTTATCCAATTCAAAGAGTTGTTTTGTAATCATCAAAAAGGGGGAGATTGTTAGAATATTTATTCCACATAATAATAAATAGTGTTTTGATGATTAAGTTGCTAAACAAAACAAAACAACATCGAGGCGAAGCAAAACATCGAAGCAGACGAAGACGCAAAAAGCTGGACAAAATACAAAGCTAGCGCACGCTAGACATATAAGTTAGCACACACTAACGGATCCCGGCTGCAGATCAGATGAGTTCGAAGTAACCTGAAGTGAAGTCACGTAATGAGGATAGCGCACGCTACACCATGTTTACTAATGCACGCTATCGAGTAAATATAACTGTTGTGAAGAGAATTCAAACACAGAATGACAGGTGCAGTGAAGTAAGCTTAATGCACGCAACAAGTGATATTTAGCACACGCTAAATATTAAATTTGAATCAAGTCAATCAATCTGTTGGGGAGAATCTGTTGCAAGTCAAAAAGTATAAACGGATATATGACGCATGCAATGATGCAAGATTAGCGCTACAAAGAAGTATTAGCGCACGCTAACAGTCAGAGACAGTAGCCACTGGACTGAAACTGAAAGATGTTAATGTACGTAACATGCAGATCATAACGTACGTTAAGGCAAATATACGCGATAGCGCACGCTAAGGAAGTCAGCCTAGCGCACGCTAAATAACAACTGGCAGTAACGGCTAGTTTGTGGAAAAAGGCTATAAATTCCACAACCTTGGTATTATTCCACACAACAACATTGAGCAATTCATATACACTTGAGATATCATTGTAAAAATTATAGTTGTTATTCTTGAGCTTAAATTAGAGTGATTGAGTGTTATACACAAAATCATACACGAGTGAGAAAAAGAAAAGATATGATTGGATTCGGTGTTATTAGGATCAAGGATCCGGCATTGTTAGAATCACAATCGCTATCTTAGTGAGGTTTATCTAGTACCAATAGAAAGCTAGAGTGGTTGATTCCTTATCCAATAGAAAATGAAAAATAGTTTTACTCGGACCGATAGAAGACGAGCTTGTAACGGTAATCCCTCGACCGATAGAAGAGAGGTGCAGAGAACCTATAGAAAAAGATACATCGAGAGAGGACGTAGGCACGTTTGGCCGAACCTCTATAAATCCGTGTGTCATTTAATTTCCGCAATTTATTTTATGCTTCCGCACAAACGGCGCATATACCGATATTACTCCAAAAATTGGTATCAGAGTGGTACTCCTATAAGCAGCTTTACATCCGAGGAGAAAAGATCCAATGGCTCTCCAATTTGCTCCAGTCGAAGGTCTTGCGATAAACCGACCTCCATTCTTTGATGGATCGAACTTCATGACTTGGAAGAAGATGTATATATTCATCGGAGCATATGACATCGAGCTTTGGAAGGTGATTTGTCTTGGTCCAGAAATTCCGACGAATTCCAACGGTACGCTTGAAACTTTCAAAGAATATGATAATTCCGATTGGAAAAATGACCATTACAATTGTAAGGCAACTCAACTTCTTTATTATGCCTTAAATCCGGAAGAACACAACCAGATATCATCGTGTGATAGTGCCAAAGAAATTTAGAAAATACTTGAGGTAACACACGAAGGTACGTCTCAAGTCAAGGAGACGAAGATAAACATGCTCCTTCACGAATACGAATTATTTCAAATGAAGGACGATGAATCCATCACGATAATGCTTGATCATTTTTCGGTTATCACAAATGGATTAGCATGTTTCGGGAAACCACTTTCGAGTAGTGAGAAAGTAAAGAAAATTCTCCGATCGCTACCTCGAGAATGGGACGGTACGATTATGGACATAACCGAATCTAAAGATTTAAATACTTTAGTGCTCTCGTTGGTTCTCTTATCAACTACGAGATTATTCTAAAATCTCGGAATGCCAAACTGAAACAGAAGGAAAGGTCGATAGCCATGAAGGCTAAGATGTCGAGAAAGAAAGAAGAAATCCCGGTGGATGAAAGCGACGAAAAATCGGCATATTATGCCAAAAATATTAATAAGTTCCAACACTTATTAAACCGGAGGAAGCAGGACATCCAAAAGGGCGAATCTAAGAAATTCGACAACACTTGTCTATTATGTGATAAACCAGGCCACTTTGCTAAGAATTGTCGGGTTAAACCCAAGGAGGTTTTAGTTGCAACCTGGAGTGATGAAGATCCTGATGAAGATTTCATGAATCAAAATAATCTCGCGCTCATGGCCCGAATCTCATTCGACGATAGCGATGTCGAAAGCCAAGTAAGTAATTCTTACGACGAATTTTTTGAAGCATTCGAGTTATTACATACCGATTATCAAAATGCTTTAAAAGAAATGAAATCCCTTCAAACTAAAAATAAATCTTTGGAAATTGAAAATTCCAAAATTCTTGAGAAGGGAAAGTTTGTTGAGATCAATCATTCAAAATGCATTGAAAATGAGAATATTTTAAAGAATAATCTTGTTAAAGTTCAAACCGAGCTCAAAAATTTAACGAAGAAATTTTCTCTCGGAAATGAGAAATTTGAAAATATGCTCTCGGTTCAAAAATATACGTTGAATAAAGAGGGGTTAGGATTCAAACCATGTTTTAAAAACGAATCCGTAAATTTTAAAATACTCCGGTGTGAAAAATGTTTAAAAATTGGGCATCACATTTCGAATTGCAAATTCCAAGACGGACGATTAAAGTTAAGAAAATTTGGGTTCCTAAAGGAACAATTGTTTCAAATATCGTCTACGTCTCAAAAGAAAAACCGACTTTCAGTTGGATCCCCAAAAATTAATTGATATTTTACAAAGGGGAGATAATCATTTCAGGGGGAGATATTCCCTAGTATTGCATATTTCCTATTATTGCGTATTATATATATTCATTCATATTTTTTTATATATATTTAAATTAGTATCTTTTATATTTTTTTTACACTTTTTGCTGAATACAAAAAGGGGGAGAAGAAGTTGAATCGGATAAAAGCGTCATGAAAGATATGACGAGAAAAATAAAAAAGTAAAAAGGAGGAGAAAATAATAAAAAATGAAGAAGTCGAAAAAGAGAAGAAAACCTACAAAAAGGGGGAGAAACGAAGGAGTTGAAAATTGAAAAACAAATAAGTCGAAAATAAAAAGAAAAAGAAAAAGGATTGGAGAAACTAACGAAACGATCAAAGTCGAAAACTTTGAAACGTACATATACATATACTTTTATTTTTGTAGTTTTTATCCAATTCAAAGAGTTGTTTTGTAATCATCAAAAAGGGGGAGATTGTTAGAATATTTATTCCACATAATAATAAATAGTGTTTTGATGATTAAGTTGCTAAACAAAACAAAACAACATCGAGGCGAAGCAAAACATCGAAGCAGACGAAGACGCAAAAAGCTGGACAAAATACAAAGCTAGCGCACGCTAGACATATAAGTTAGCACACACTAACGGATCCCGGCTGCAGATCAGATGAGTTCGAAGTAACCTGAAGTGAAGTCACGTAATGAGGATAGCGCACGCTACACCATGTTTACTAATGCACGCTATCGAGTAAATATAACTGTTGTGAAGAGAATTCAAACACAGAATGACAGGTGCAGTGAAGTAAGCTTAATGCACGCAACAAGTGATATTTAGCACACGCTAAATATTAAATTTGAATCAAGTCAATCAATCTGTTGGGGAGAATCTGTTGCAAGTCAAAAAGTATAAACGGATATATGACGCATGCAATGATGCAAGATTAGCGCACGCTACAAAGAAGTATTAGCGCACGCTAACAGTCAGAGACAGTAGCCACTGGACTGAAACTGAAAGATGTTAATGTACGTAACATGCAGATCATAACGTACGTTAAGGCAAATATACGCGATAGCGCACGCTAAGGAAGTCAGCCTAGCGCACGCTAAATAACAACTGGCAGTAACGGCTAGTTTGTGGAAAAAGGCTATAAATTCCACAACCTTGGTATTATTCCACACAACAACATTGAGCAATTCATATACACTTGAGATATCATTGTAAAAATTATAGTTGTTATTCTTGAGCTTAAATTAGAGTGATTGAGTGTTATACACAAAATCATACACGAGTGAGAAAAAGAAAAGATATGATTGGATTCGGTGTTATTAGGATCAAGGATCCGGCATTGTTAGAATCACAATCGCTATCTTAATGAGGTTTATCTAGTACCAATAGAAAGCTAGAGTGGTTGATTCCTTATCCAATAGAAAAGGAAAAACAGTTTTACTCGGACCGATAGAAGACGATCTTGTAATGGTAATCCCTCGACCGATAGAAGAGAGGTGCAGTGGTTTTGATCTTTAACCTATAGAAAAAGATACATCGAGAGAGGACGTAGGCACGTTTGGCCGAACCTCTATAAATCCGTGTGTCATTTAATTTCCGCAATTTATTTTATGCTTCCGCACAAACGGCGCATATACCGATATTACTCCAAAAATTGGTATCAGAGCGGTACTCCTATAAGCAGCTTTACATCCGAGGAGAAAAGATCCAATGGCTCTCCAATTTGCTCCAGTCGAAGGTCTTGCGCTAAACCGACCTCCATTCTTTGATGGATCGAACTTCATGACTTGGAAGAAGATGTATATATTCATCGGAGCATATGACATCGAGCTTTGGAAGGTGATTTGTCTTGGTCCAGAAATTCCGACGAATTCCAACGGTACGCTTGAAACTTTCAAAGAATATGATAATTCCGATTGGAAAAATGACCATTACAATTGTAAGGCAACTCAACTTCTTTATTATGCCTTAAATCCGGAAGAACACAACCAGATATCATCGTGTGATAGTGCCAAAGAAATTTGGAAAATACTTGAGGTAACACACGAAGGTACGTCTCAAGTCAAGGAGACGAAGATAAACATGCTCCTTCACGAATACGAATTATTTCAAATGAAGGACGATGAATCCATCACGATAATGCTTGATCATTTTTCGGTTATCACAAATGGATTAGCATGTTTCGGGAAACCACTTTCGAGTAGTGAGAAAGTAAAGAAAATTCTCCGATCGCTACCTCGAGAATGGGACGGTACGATTATGGACATAACCGAATCTAAAGATTTAAATACTTTAGTGCTCTCGTTGGTTCTCTTATCAACTACGAGATTGTTCTAAAATCTCGGAATGCCAAACTGAAACAGAAGGAAAGGTCGATAGCCATGAAGGCTAAGATGTCGAGAAAGAAAGAAGAAATCCCGGTGGATGAAAGCGACGAAAAATCGGCATATTATGCCAAAAATATTAATAAGTTCCAACACTTATTAAACCGGAGGAAGTAGGACATCCAAAAGGGCGAATCTAAGAAATTCGACAACACTTGTCTATTATGTGATAAACCAGGCCACTTTGCTAAGAATTGTCGGGTTAAACCCAAGGAGGTTTTAGTTGCAACCTGGAGTGATGAAGATCCTGATGAAGATTTCATGAATCAAAATAATCTCGCGCTCATGGCCCGAAGCTCATTCGACGATAGCGATGTCGAAAGCCAAGTAAGTAATTCTTACGACGAATTTTTTGAAGCATTCGAGTTATTACATACCAATTATCAAAATGCTTTAAAAGAAATCAAATCCCTTCAAACTAAAAATAAATCTTTGGAAATTGAAAATTCCAAAATTCTTGAGAAGGGAAAGTTTGTTGAGATCAATCATTCAAAATGCATTGAAAATGAGAATATTTTAAAGAATAATCTTGTTAAAGTTCAAACCGAGCTCAAAAATTTAACGAAGAAATTTTCTCTCGGAAATGAGAAATTTGAAAATATGCTCTCGGTTCAAAAATATACGTTGAATAAAGAGGGGTTAGGATTCAAACCATGTTTTAAAAACGAATCCGTAAATTTTAAAATACTCCGGTGTGAAAAATGTTTAAAAATTGGGCATCACATTTCGAATTGCAAATTCCAAGACGGACGATTAAAGTTAAGAAAATTTGGGTTCCTAAAGGAACAATTGTTTCAAATATCATCTACGTCTCAAAAGAAAAACCGACTTTCAGTTGGATCCCCAAAAATTAATTGATATTTTACAAAGGGGAGATAATCCTTTCAGGGGGAGATATTCCCTAGTATTGCATATTTCCTATTATTGCATATTATATATATTCATTCATATTTTTTTATATATATTTAAATTAGTATCTTTTATATTTTTTTTACACTTTTTGCTGAATACAAAAAGGGGGAGAAGAAGTTGAATCGGATAAAAGCGTCATGAAAGATATGACGAGAAAAATAAAAAAGTAAAAAGGAGGAGAAAATAATAAAAAATGAAGAAGTCGAAAAAGAGAAGAAAACCTACAAAAAGGGGGAGAAACGAAGGAGTTAAAAATTGAAAAACAAATAAGTCGAAAATAAAAAGAAAAAGAAAAAGGATTGGAGAAACTAACGAAACGATCAAAGTCGAAAACTTTGAAACGTACATATACATATACTTCTATTTTTGTAGGTTTTATCCAATTCAAAGAGTTGTTTTGTAATCATCAAAAAGGGGGAGATTGTTAGAATATTTATTCCACATAATAATAAATAGTGTTTTGATGATTAAGTTGCTAAACAAAACAAAACAACATCGAGGCGAAGCAAAACATCGAAGCATTTAAGACGCAAAAAGCTGGACAAAATACAAAGCTAGCGCACGCTAGACATATAAGTTAGCACACACTAACGGATCCCGGCTGCAGATCAGATGAGTTCGAAGTAACCTGAAGTGAAGTCACGTAATGAGGATAGCGCACGCTACACCATGTTTACTAATGCACGCTATCGAGTAAATATAACTGTTGTGAAGAGAATTCAAACACAGAATGACAGGTGCAGTGAAGTAAGCTTAATGCACGCAACAAGTGATATTTAGCACACGCTAAATATTAAATTTGAATCAAGTCAATCAATCTGTTGGGGAGAATCTGTTGCAAGTCAAAAAGTATAAACGGATATATGACGCATGCAATGATGCAAGATTAGCGCACGCTACAAAGAAGTATTAGCGCACGCTAACAATCGAGATGGCAGCTGAATGGCGAAAGATGTTAATGTACGTAACATGCAGATCATAACGTACGTTAAGGCAAATATACGCGATAGCGCACGCTAAGGAAGTCAGCCTAGCGCACGCTAAATAACAACTGGCAGTAACGGCTAGTTTGTGGAAAAAGGCTATAAATTCCACAACCTTGGTATTATTCCACACAACAACATTGAGCAATTCATATACACTTGAGATATCATTGTAAAAATTATAGTTGTTATTCTTGAGCTTAAATTAGAGTGATTGAGTGTTATACACAAAATCATACACGAGTGAGAAAAAGAAAAGATATGATTGGATTCGGTGTTATTAGGATCAAGGATCCGGCATTGTTAGAATCACAATCGCTATCTTAATGAGGTTTATCTAGTACCAATAGAAAGCTAGAGTGGTTGATTCCTTATCCAATAGAAAAGGAAAAACAGTTTTACTCGGACCGATAGAAGACGATCTTGTAATGGTAATCCCTCGACCGATAGAAGAGAGGTGCAGTGGTTTTGATCTTTAACCTATAGAAAAAGATAAATCGAGAGAGGACGTAGGCACGTTTGGCCGAACCTCTATAAATCCGTGTGTCATTTAATTTCCACAGTTTATTTTACGCTTCCGCACAAACGGCGCATATACCGATAGTACTCCAACACAATTCTCCAAGGATATACATATAGAGGTTGGAAATCTTCCAAACCCTCTCAAAACTATGTAATATACAAAAACATTCATAAGATCGTAAGGAGGACGTGGATCCGGAGTAGATACTTCATAATATCAAGGATTTCAAGCTTCACAACGAATGAAATAGGTGAATCTTAGAAAACCCCCCAAAAATTCCCCAAACTAGGGTTCTAAGGAATTTACCTCGATTCAGAGACAAGGAATGGATTAGATGTTGTATACTCTTTGTTATCCAATCAAAGATGATGATAGATGATGAAAGCTTGCCCCAAATCGCCTCAAGATTGCCTCTCTCGCATTCTCTCTTAGTAAGTGTAGGAAATGAGAAGAAAATGACGAAGAACACAGTTGACCAATCTTATATACTGGGTGTAATTAGCGTGTGCTAGGATAACGGTTAACGCATGCTAACGAGCTTAAAAATAAATTGGACTTTCTGCATATGTCCCATTAACATTCTTATCTCATGTTGGCCCTCCCACCTCACCCCACCATTTGATGGTGTAATGTCTCCTTTTGTTTAGATATGATGAGATATTTGATTAATTAGTTTATACAAGGTGTATAAACAAATAAAAGTCATTTGGTATGTATTATGTTGTAGATCGATTTATATATCAAGTTTACAACACATCAAGACTACACAACATCACAATTATAGTTTTGGTTGTGAGTTTTCTGAGGAGGTAGAGAGATTTTTCTTGTTTTTTTACACTTGTGTTCTAAGTGTATTTTGAGAGAAAAATAATATTTATAAAATACATATTATAAATATAAATAAGTTAATTTTATCATCTTTTAGCCGTATTATTCGAAAAGAAACTGATAGAAATATTTTTCGATCATCTTCCGACACGTGATACGTAGAGGCACGATATTTTTGGTGCTCGAGATTTTGCTAAACTTGGCTTGATTTTATTCAACATTTCATCAAAGGATGTCAATAGTATGCTTCCTATTTCATACTTTGTATTTTTATATTCGTGTATATGATGCTTGATCGACCCACTTAGGGGTTTGGATTTATTAGGTTTGATCCATTTTTTTCGCCTTGCACTTTAGTTTTATCACCGAATCCCAACAACTTCAGCGCAGGTCCAGAAATAAACAAGTATTAACCAAACTCAGCAGAGGGGCCAGCCACAACAGAACTTTGGACAAGGGAGGGGCAGAGGTCAGTACGACAAGAAGAAAGCATCGAATGTTGGGTCCGTTCCTCCATGTCTTTATGAGATAAGAAGGACATATGATTAGAGTGCGGCGGTTGCATCAGGTACGGTTCAGATCCTTTTGCAACACATTAATATTTTGTTCGATACAGGAGCTACACATTCTTTTATATCACTATCTTGTGTAAATTATTTGAAAAATTCATGTTTTCATGAATGTGAGCCTTATATTGTAGGTTTACCAAGTGAGCAAAGGGTTGTTGGAAATTTAAAAGGCAAAAATTATTCTGCATCAATCGGAGGCATGGATTAGCCTTCAAATCTTATCTTTGGTGGATATCCAAGGAGATGATTAGATTCTCGGAGACGATTGGCTTAACAATTATGGAGCTACTATGAACTATAGGAAGAGAAATATTTTGATTATCGCTGATGACGGATCAGAATATTTATTCGAAGATGGACATCAGGAAGCTCAGGATAATTAGTTAAAGCAATGAAAGCAATCAAACTGCTGAAACAGGATTGTGCCGGATATTGGGGTTATGCAATGAGGAATAAAGACGGAGTAGAACTTTTATCTATTCCCATTGTAAACGAATTTTTGGATGTATTCCCTGATGAATTACTTGGATTACCTGCAAAAGGAGATGTAGAGTTTACCATCGAGTTAGAACCAGGAGCCACACCTATTTCCAAGGCACCATATCGAATAGCATCCACCGAAATGTATGAGTTAGAGAAGCAACTTGAAGAGCTTGTGGACAACAGTTATATTCAACCAAGTGTTTTGTCCCTAGGGAGCACTGGTTCTATTCTTTCGAAATAAAGATGGGTCACTTTAGTTGTGCATTAACTATCGAGAGATAAACAAAGTGATAATCAAGAATAAGTGCTCGTTGCTCGAATTGATGACCTATTCGACCAGTTACAAGGAGCGATGGTATTCTTGAAAAACAATTTGAGCTTGGGATACCATCAATTGATAATTAAAGAATCTGGCAAATTGAAGTCGGCATTTAGATCTCGATATGGGCACTATGAATTTATAGTAATGCCGTTTGGCCTAACCAATGTGCCTACTTTGTATGCAATTAATGAATCAAGTATTCATAGAGTAATTGAATAAATTTGTAGTTGTTTCCATACACAACATTTGATCTGCTCTAAAAATCCAGAGGAGCATGCGGAACACTTGCGGATCATTTTGAACATCTTGAGAAATGAACAGTTGTATGCAAAGCTTTCTAAATATGGACTTTGGCTAAACGAAGTAATGTTCCTCATTCATGTAATATCAGTAGAAGGAGTCCGAGTAGATCTACAAAATTCGAGGTGATTTCAGAGTGGGATTCTCCCAAGAACGTGAAAGAGGCCAGGAGCTTTTTCGGACTTGTTGGGTACTATCATCGGTTTGTTGATGGGTTTTCCAAAATCACTCGCCCACTTACTCAGTTAATGCAGAAAACTCGAAAGTTCAAATGGAATGATAAATCTGAGTTTAGTTTTGACGAACTTAATAAGAGACTAACAACGGCTCCAATCTTAGCACTACCACAGAGAACTGAAGGGTTCATAGTTTACAGTGATGGTTCTAATCAGGGTCTAGGTTTTGTGCTAATGTATAATGATAAAATAATCGCCTATACATCACGACAGTTGTCTCCATACTAAGCCAATTACCCAACACATGATTTAGAGTTAGCAGCTGTTGTATTTGCACCGAAAATATGGCAACGCTGTTTTTACGGATCTTATTGTCAGATTACCATAGATCATAAGAGTCTTAAATACATTTCAGTCAAAAGGATCTAAACATGCGACAGAGAAGATGGATGGAATTGATTAAAGACTATGACTTGGAAATTATTTATCACCCAGGTAAAGCAATCATGGTAGACGATGCATTGAGCCGCAAACCGGTGTCTATTCAAATGCTGGAGACACTTACAACCCAGCCAAGAATTCGACAAGAGCTGATTTATGGAGAAATTGAAGTATGATTACAAATAGCTCAAGGTCAACTATGTGTGATGGAACTAACTTCATCCTTGAATGATGAAATAAAATCCAAGCAATTAGATGACTCTATTATGATTCGATTATGTGATGAAGTGAGAAAAGGAAAGGCCCCAGGCCCTGTAATCTATGAAGATGGAGTTCTTAGATTCTAAGATCAACTTTGTCTTTCTAATGCCGATGTTATGAAGCAAATGATCATAAAATAAGAACATAACACACCTTATTCAATTCATCTAGACACCAGTAAAATGTTTAAATATTTGAAACAAACTTTTTGGTGGAGTAACGTGTAATATCCGCAATTTTCAATTTCCGGTAATTTCTTTTTTTTTTTCAGTGGAAGTCCGTTTTGTCGACTCGCTCATGACCGTTTCGTCATTATGAGAATGATTAATTCTACACTTTTTGCCATCCGAGTTCGTTTCGGCGTTGTTTTGTTGAGTTCTGTGCTTTTTAGCGACTTTTCCGCACTTGAGTTCGATTCTTGCGAATCTCGTCAAGCTAATCATTTGAGTTCCCGCAAGTCCGTTTAACTTTGTTAGACGTGTTGTGAACTTCGGTTTTGTTATTCGATCACGTATCGTGATTTCCGGGCGTTTTGGGCCATTTTGTAATTTCTTGAAAGTTACGGGTGTCCGTATCTGGAATTGTTGTCTCGACCCGTTTCTTGGTCGCGTATGATTAATTATGGTATTATGTTTCCATTTCGGGTCGTTGATGTCGTCTGCGAACTTTTCGTCGTGTTCGTTTCGTGCGTTTTCGGAAATCGGGTCGTCGAGCCCTGGCGGTTGCGGGACTGGCCGGACGGTTGCGGGACTGGCCGGACGATTGCGGGCACCGGCCGGACAGGTGCGGCAGGAACCGGCGTAGCGCACGCTACTGCCGGAAGGCTGCGCGCGCTAACCGGCAGGTGTAGCGCACGCTAGCTTGGTCGACCAACGCACGCTATCGGGCGGTCGGTGGGGTTTCGAGGTTACGGACTCGGTCGGGATCGGCGAGTAGCGCACGCCATCGGTCGTGGCGCACGATAACCGGCAGGGTAGCGCCGTCGGCCTACTAGCGTGCGTTACAGGTAAGTTTGTTAGTCCGGTGACTCTTTGGGCCAATTAGCGCGCGAGCTTCGGCCGTAGCGCACGCTAGCGGGAGTCGGGCGGACGAGTCATGGTCGGCAATTGGTCGGTGGTGCAGTGGTCATGCGGGCCATGGCCGAGAGTGCTCGGCCGTCTTTGGCCGATAGCGCACGCTAGTCCGGAAGGCTAGCGCACGCTAGTTCCGGCCCGATATATATATGAGACCGACCACTTTTCCCTTCGTATTTCATTTCCATCCTTCTCCCTCCACGGATGGCGATTCATGGGCGACGAAGCCATGTTGTTTAACAACAAATCCATGAAGTTCTTGAGTTCATAACATCAATCAATCATCCGTTATCATCCTTTGATCCAGCGAATCAAGGTAATCTTCCTTAGAACCCTAATTTCGTGAATTTGGGGGTTTTCGCATTTTTGTCCGATTCGTTCCGTGTTTTTGATTAATTCATGATGGGTATGATTAATCTTGGTAGTATTCTTGTGTTTAACATCATTTAATCCATTGTTCTTCGTCGAATCGAAGTATATTTCTTGTTTTCCTTCGAATTGACTTTTTGGGGGATTTGTCCTCGATCTCGTTTTTCATCCGTTTTCGATGGATCGATTATGGTTAAATGATGTTGTTAAACATATTCTATGGATTGTATATCCATATTTCAACTTGGAATTCCGTTTTCGGGTTTTGACGGGACGAATCGTGTTCTTGACCGTTTTGTGGGAAATCCTTGAACCTTCGTCATTTGTTCTTTGAATTCAGCGGCTTTGGGTCGTACTTTGGAATTCATTTTCGTTGTTATTGTTTTCGTTCGTAGTTCATTGTTGTGGATTGTCGTTCGGTGGAGTCGGCGAGTTCGTAGTCGGTTCGTGCCAACCTACTTCGGCCGATTCTCCGCGTTGTGGTCATTCGAGGCAAGTACCTTGTCCATACTTTTCTTGTTTCGTGGATATGATGATTGGTGATCATCTTGGTTTGTTTGTTTGTTTGAAATGAGTTTTCAAAAGATTTGGTTAGCCTCGTTAAAGGCCTCTTTCAAAACCGTGTGTGTTTTATGATTGGTGTGGTTCGTGAATAACTATGTGAATTCTATGTATATGCTTGGTGTTCATGTTTCACTTGGTATTGTGTGTGGACGTATATTATTTCATTTCGGTGCGTTGTGGATTGACGTGGTGTTTTGCTAAGTGTTTGATGCCTCTGGGCGAATTGTTTGAATATCCCTGATGTGATATGTTATTTGTGTGAATGTGTGGATATGGTTGAAGGTCTACGGTGACACATGGCACGTGATCATGTGGTCAGGATGCAACAAGTGATTGATCCAACCGTGAGAGCCTGAGATAATCTACGGTGGCACATGGCATGTGATCATGTGGCCAGGATGCAACAAGCGATTGATCCAACCGTGAGATGTGTGTGATTTGTTTCGCTAGCCAGCTCGGGAGGGTCCTTCGAGGCCTCGGGTGGGATGTCGGTGGTAGCGTCCGGTCTGGCGATGCGCGTGTGTGATTATGTTTCGTTGATTTTACGTCCGTTGAGGACACGTGATGTTGGGCTCTGACCCTGTAAATTGTTGGTGGTTTTCTATTTGCGAAAACAAAACATTTGGGCTGTGACCCTATTGATTTTTGGAAAGAGAAGGATTTTATAATCCTAAATTGTTTTCTATTAAAACTCTCGATGGCATTTTAAACTGTTTTGTAAATTGTTTCCCTTATTTGCGATCTTTCGGTTTTGGAAATGTTTACCCAAACTCTTGCCTCGGGAAGTACTTTTCTTTACGTTTGGATCTTTGAGGATTCCTGATTATTATTGTTCTTGGAACTTGTATTGTATGGCTCGTATTTTTGCACTTGTACTTGCACTAGCAAAACAGTGGAGTTTTGCTAAACCCCGAGTATTCGTGGGGTGGATGTCTATTTTTGCATTCTGGTTTTGGAGCATAGCACAGGGTCGGCACGAAGGATGATGAAAGATGAACGATACTAATCACACGAGGATCTGTTGACGTCGTTTTGGTCTAGTTGTATTTTCTTTTCCGCTGCAGTATCTTTTCCCCGTTGTACGGGAGTTTATTGTATTTTGACCCCTGCGTGGGTATGTGTTTGGAATTGAGTTGTATGTTATTATTGAAAGACCAAGTCGGTCTACTGAGTCATTTTAGCCTTAAAGGCGAGGTTTAGATGTTTGATTTTAGTTATCAGGCTGGTAGATCCTCGAGGAGAGGGTCTACGGCGAGTAATATCCCAGAGCGGATTGGGGGTGTTACAGAATGGTATCGGAGCTTAGGTTGTGGAAACCTAGGCTGTCGGGTCAGTGATGTCTATTGAGTTTTTGTCTCGTCGGATTTTATCTGACTGGGTCGTGTCGCGACGCGTCGTCTGAGTTTGTTGGTCGTGATTAGTATCGTGGGGCGATCATCATCTTCGTGCGACCTGTGGATGTAAGTCTCCCTTCTTTGTGTTGTGCCTCGTGTGACACGAGCTATTTTTATGATTATTTGTTAAGTGACGGAATCCTTTTTTGAATTTTGATTTCGTGATATGTGGTTACTTGACTCTCATACTTCGTTCATATGAGGAGTAGTGTTGATGGATTGTGCATGTTTGACTTTATTTCTTTTATCCGCTGCGTGAGTTCCTTTGTAATGGTTTTCGGTATTTTACCGACTGATTTTTATTTCGAAAATCGATTCCATTAACCGAGTTTTGATGTTATGGTCTTGATCATTTTAGCGAAATTCTTATGACGGTATTTAACGTGTGGAAAATGGCTTTTGTAAATTTTTGAAACATTACCGTCATCGGCCTTCTTGGTGTTTTTGTAAATGGTTTTTTTAGCTGGTGAGTTTCGGCCGGGATCCACGGCGCTATAGAGTTTCGTGTAATTACTCAAATTTTTGGGCATTCTAGCCCATTGAATTAACTTTGAAAACCTTGAGTATCTTAGAAAATAAATTTCGAGACGTACTTTTAAAATGAATTATTTTCTCATGGTACATCCAAGGTGCCACAATATGTTTCCAAATCCTTCTATCTCGAGGACCAAAATGTTTTGAGATATTTTCAATGTTTTAGAAACACTTATACTTAGACCCGAGGGTCGGATATTTCTGAAAGTTTTCACAAAAAGGAAAGTGTCCTCGTTTTATCAAACGCAAGATGGTTTTCAAAGTCTCGACAATGATTTTGTTCAACTTTTTGTAAAATGATACTCAAGATCAACTGGTGTTTCCAAACTGTTTTCATAAGGTGGTTTTCGTTTTTAAAACCCATCATTTCCTGCTTGTGGTCGGGGAAGGTGGGATGACGATCTTTAATGTTGTCATTTCGTGGGGGCTTGCGTGTTATCGCACCTGTGTGAGTTGTTAAAGCTTGAGTTTGTACGTTTGCGTACATGTGTGATTGTTTTATGATGGTTGTAATTATGTGCTGGTTATCGTTCGGGTCGTTGAGGTCGCCGAACGATACCGTCGTTGTTGTAGTGTTTGTGTGTATTACTCTACGATGGTAATCGTTGTGTATGATATGTGTTATGCTTCTTTGTTGCGCTGAGTTGGCATCTTCGGTTTGTTGTTTTGTGATGTTATGTTCCATTGTACCTAGCATTTGTATTTTCGGTATGTCGAGCCGAGGCATTTCAACCGTGATGTGTCGGAGGAATGTACGTGCATTTTGTCCTTCTCGTCAGTAACACATTTCGAGTGTGGACTCGAGGGACACCGAATTCAGATTTGCGAATTGGCTACCGAGACTTTCGGAGTTCGCGCTTCAGCACAGTTATCAGAATCGTCTTTGAGAAGCCTTCGAAGGATGTTTTTGTCGGTCGCTTGTTGTGTCGTCACCTTGGTTTCATTGTTGTGAGTTTCGGGGACGACCCTCCTTTTTGAAGAGGTCGAATATAATACCCGTATTATTTTTGGCCTCTGCATTCCCTGTTTCTCAGGTCTATCGACTCGCTCGTATTCGTTGATACCTTCTGAACTTGTTCTGTATTTTAGTTTCATCGTTCGAATGAACTGTGATCTTGTTTTGGGTTGATCTGGTATCGCTGTGACTTTTCCGAGTTCGGTTCGATTCTTGTGAACCTTGTTCGGAAGTGACATCATTTGGTTCTACTAGTTCTTTTATTCGAAGTGGATCGGATTTTGAACTTCTGTATATTCTACTGTGTCGACTCATTTATGTTTGTTGACATTTGTGAGCTTGTCCTGCCCCTTGCTTTTGTTGATCGAACGAGTGTGGTATTGTTTCGGAATAACTCGTTTGTCGTTGTGACTTTTCAATCGCTATTCCCTTTCCTGTGGATCTTATGGGAATGCATGTCTTGTAGTTCTCACCAGATCATCTTGGGAGTTGTTGTTTGAATTTTATTATCCTTCGTGTTTCGGACATGATTGTTCGATTTTTGTTGTCTCGATCGTTTGTTTGTTCGGTTTTTGTTCTCATTTCGTGATTTTTGAGCGTTCAGGCTCCTTCCTAATTCTTTCAAGTTCGGGAAATTAGTCTCGTTTTCGATCTTCCAACCCTTGGGCGGTGGAATTCCGTATTTGTTCAGCGATTGACTCGCGTTTTGATTGATGTACCGTTGGGTCGGTCAATCTTATTGATTTTCGTTCGTTGTGTTTTGTGATTGTTCGGATAATTGACTTGACTATATTATCCGTTTGATGACGCTTGTCATCTGTTGGTTTTATTGCATTCCTAACGGCGGCGTTGTGTTGGTCGCCGTGGAGCGTGTTTTCACGCCGTATATTCCTTTGCGTTGTTTGTAACATTTCGCCGTTGGGCATTAGTTACGCATTCTTGTGTGTCTCGTTGAGTTTTTCCTGGCGGAATATTTCTTCCCCCTACTTGTTTTAAGTTTCGGGACGAAACTTCTTTTAAGGAGGGTAGAATGTAATATCCGCAATTTTCAATTTCCGGTAATTTCTTTTTTTTCAGTGGAAGTCCGTTTTGACGACTCGCTCATGACCGTTTCGTCATTATGAGAATGATTAATTCTACACTCTTTGCCATCCGAGTTCGTTTCGGCGTTGTTTTGTTGAGTTCTGTGCTTTTTAGCGACTTTTCCGCACTTGAGTTCGATTCTTGCGAATCTCGTCCGAAACTGCTGTTTCGAGTTTCCCGCAAGTCCGTTTAACTTTTTTAGACGTGTTGTAAACTTCGGTTTTGTTATTCGATCACGTATCGTGATTTCCGGGCGTTTTGGGCCATTTTGTAATTTCTTGAAAGTTACGGGTATCCGTATCTGGAATTGTTGTCTCGACCCGTTTCTTGGTCGCGTATGATTAATTATGGTATTATGTTTCCATTTCGGTTCGTTTATGTCGTCCGCGAACTTTTCGTCGTGTTCGTTCCGTGCGTTTTCGGAAATCGGGTCGCCGAGCCACAGCGGTTGCGGGGCGCCGGACGGTTGCGGGGATGGCCGGACGATGCGGGCACCGCCGGACAGTGCGCGAGAACCGGCGTAGCGCACGCTCATCGCCGGAAAGGCTGCGCTAACCGGCAGTGTAGCGCCGCTAGCTTGGTCGACCAACGCCTTATCGGGCGGTCGGTGGGGTTTCGAGGTTCGGACTCGGTCGGGATCGGCGGGTAGCGCACGCCATCGCCGGTCATGGCGCACGCTAACCGGCGAGGTAGCGCCGCAGCTGCCGGCCGACTAGCGTGCGTTACAGGTAAGTTTGTTAGTCCGGTGACTACTGGGCCCAGTCGGCTAGCGCGCGAGCTTCCGGCCGTAGCGCACGCTAGCGGGAGTCGGGCGGACGAGTCATGGTCGGCGGGGTGGTCGGTGGTGCGTGGTCATGCGGGCCATGGCCGAGAGTGCTCGGCCGTCTTGGCCGATAGCGCACGCTAGTCCGGGAAGGCTAGCGCACGCTAGTTCCGGCCCGATATATATATGAGACGGACCACTTTTCCCTTCGTTTTCATTTCCTTCCTTCTCCGTCCATTTGGCGATTCATGGGCGATGAAGCCATGTTGTTTAACAACAAATCCATGAAGTTCTTGAGTTCATAACATCAATCAATCATCCGTTATCATCCTTTGATCCAAATAATCAAGGTAATCTTCCTTAGAACCCTAATTTCGTGAATTTGGGGTTTTCGCATTTTTGTCCGATTCGTTCGTGTTTTTGATTAATTCATGATGGGTATGATTAATCTTGGTAGTATTCTTGTGTTTAACATCATTTAATCCATTGTTCTTCGTCGAATCAAGTATATTTCTTGTTTTCCTTCGAATTGACTTTTTGGGGATTTGTCCTCGATCTCGTTTTCATCCGTTTTCGATGGATCGATTATGGTTAAATGATGTTGTTAAACATATTCTATGGATTGTATATCCATATTTCAACTTGGAATTCCGTTTCGGGTTTGTGGGACGAATCGTGTTCTTGACCGTTTTGGGGGAAATCCTTGAACCTTCGTCATTTGTTCTTTGAATTCAGCGGCTTTGGGTCGTACTTTGGAATTCATTTTCGTTGTTATTTTTTTCGTTCGTAGTTCATTGTTGTGGATTGTCGTTCGGTGGAGTCGGCGAGTTCGTAGTCGGTTCGTGCCAACCTACTTCGGCCGATTCTCCGCGTTGTGGTCATTCGAGGCAAGTACCTTGTCCATACTTTTCTTGTTTCGTGGATATGATGATTGGTGATCATCTTGGTTTGTTTGTTTGTTTGAAATGAGTTTTCAAAAGATTTGGTTAGCCTCGTTAAAGGCCTCTTTCAAAACCGTGTGTGTTTTATGATTGGTGTGGTTCGTGAATAACTATGTGAATTCTATGTATATGCTTGGTGTTCATGTTTCACTTGGTATTGTGTGTGGACGTATATTATTTCATTTCGGTGCGTTGTGGATTGACGTGGTGTTTTGCTAAGTGTTTGATGCCTCTGGGCGAATTGTTTGAATATCCCTGATGTGATATGTTATTTGTGTGAATGTGTGGATATGGTTGAAGGTCTACGGTGACACATGGCACGTGATCATGTGGTCAGGATGCAACAAGTGATTGATCCAACCGTGAGAGCCTGAGATAATCTACGGTGGCACATGGCATGTGATCATGTGGCCAGGATGCAACAAGCGATTGATCCAACCGTGAGATGTGTGTGATTTGTTTCGCTAGCCCGACTCGGAGGGTCCTTCGAGGCCTCGGGTGGGATGTCGGTGGTAGCGTCCCGGTCTGGCGATGCGCGTGTGTGATTATGTTTCGTTGATTTTACGTCCGTTGAGGACACGTGATGTTGGGCTTTGACCACCGTAAATTGTTGGTGGTTTCTATTTGCGAAAACAAAACATTTGGTGTGACCTATTGATTTTGGAAAGAGAAGGATTTTATAATCCTAAATTGTTTTCTATTAAAACTCTCGATGGCTTTTTATACTTTTTTGTAAATTGTTTCCCTTATTTGCGATCTTTCGGTTTTGGAAATGTTTACTCAAACTCTTGCCTCGGGAAGTATTTTTCTTTACGTTTGGATCTTTGAGGATTCCTGATTATTATTGTTCTTGGAACTTGTATTGTATGGCTCGTATTTTTGCACTTGTACTTGCACTAGCAATACAGTGGAGTTTGCTAACCCCAGTATTCGGGGTGGATGTCTATTTTTGCATTCGGGTTTTGGAGCATAGCACGTGGTCGGCACGAAGGATGATGAAAGATGAACGATACTAATCACACGAGGATCCGTTGACGTCGTTTTGGTCTAGTTGTATTTTCTTTTCCGCCGAGATCTTTTCCCGTTATGCGGGAGTTTATTGTATTTTGACCCCTGCGTGGGTATGTGTTTGGAATTGAGTTGTATGTTATTATTGAAAGACCAAGTCGGTCTACTGAGTCATTTTAGCCTTAAAGGCGAGGTTTAGATGTTTGATTTTAGTTATCAGCCTGGTAGATCCTCGAGGAGAGGGTCTACGGCGTGTAATATCCCTGAGCGGATTGGGGGTGTTACATAACGTGAATAAAGAAGTAACGGAATATGTCTTAAAATGTTTAGCATGTCAACAAGTTAAAATCGAACATCAGCGACCTGTCAGAATGCTGAAACAACTTCCGATTCCTGAGTGGAATGGGAGGATATCTTGATGGATTTTATCACAAACATATCAAAGACCTAGTATGGAATGAATATGATCTGGGTGATAGTTGATTGTTTAACCAAGTTAGCTCACATTATAGGTATCAAAGATACCTGGGGACCGGAGTGATTTGCTTGGGTATTTATTGTAGAAATAGTTTGATTACGTGGAATGCCGAAGACCATAATTTCAGATTGGGATGGCCGTTGTGTCGTATTTTGGAAAGCGGTTCATAAACCTTTTGGAACTGAGTTAGGATTTAGCACGGCTTATCATTCCCAAGTCATGGACAATTTGAGAGAACCATCCAAATTGTAGAATACATGTTGAGCGCTTTTGCCCTAGATCGGTCGACTGATTAGGAAACTCCCCTGCCGTTGATTGAGTTCACCTACAATAATAGTTGGCACATTTCAATTAAGACGGTACCTTTTGAAGCATTATACGGGAGAAGATGTAGGCCACCCTTATGTTGGGACATTCATCTGACTTAATTGGGATGGAACCAAAATTGACACTACAGACCCAGGAGAAGATAGCTCTAATTCGGAAAAGATTGTTGACCGCTTAAATTCGTCAGAAGTCTTATGCGGATATGCGCTGTCGCTCATTATATTTTAGACTTAGAGACCATGTACTTCTCAAATCTCTTCTACTCGAGAGATTCTTTGCTTTGGAAGGAAGGAAAAACCGAGTTCGAGGTATATCGGGTGATTCGAGATTCTCGAGAGAGTTGGAGAATTAGCATACATATTTGTCTTGCCTCCATCAACGAGTCATGTTCATAATGTGTTCCATGTATCATAGTTAAGGAAATACATATCATATACCAATCATGTTATTAACTTCAGCGAGATCGAAGTGGCTAACGGTTGTATGTTTGAAGAGAAACCAATTAGATACTCGAGAGTCGAATCAAGCAGTTGATGAACAAACCAATTGCGTTGGTTAAAGTGTATGGTCACGACATGGAGTCGAAGAAGCAATCTGGAAAACTGAAGACAGTATGAAGGTGAGATATCCGAAATTATTTATATATTAAGTTTCGGGATGAAACTTCTTTTTAGAGGGGGAGTATGTAACACCCAGATATTTATCATGTATTTTTATCTGTATTTGAATCATATGATGTATGAGTATGTTGGATAATAATTTTAAAATAATCCCCCTTATATCTGTAGTCTAGTATTCTTGATCGGAAGGTTGTGGAAATCTATACTTAATAAATGCAACTGCATGGTACTAACACACGCTAGCTAAAAGATCTAGCGTACGCAAAATAGAGAAGCTAGCGTACGTAAGGATGTGAAGCTTGCGTATGTAAATGGTTGTTTGAACCGGAGAAAGAATGGTCGGCTTGTGGAGCTCGGATGTCAGATCTTGTTTGATCTCTCTCATATGCATTGGGAAAAGTTTTGAAAAGGTAAGTTAATGACTCTTAGCATATGTTACGAAATGTAGACAACATACGCTAAGTCATATGGTAGCATACGTAAATGGTGTTGGCAACATACACAACACAGGACAGAAATGAGATAGTAAGCTACGTAAATCACTAGCGTATGCAATTGTTATGTATTAGCATACATTAAGTCCCTACCGTAAGTTAACTCTATCTCCTAGCACATATAATGTTTAATTTTGTATTTAAAGAAGGGCACCTCTTTCATTTCCTCCATTCATTTTGTCCGAACCTACCTCACGTTTGAGACTTCCCAACCTCAGTAAACATATTATTTGATCTCTCTAACTTATGTTTGAAGATCATAAGGGTGTTGGATTAGTGTTCAAGCTTACAGTATTGATCTATAGATTATTTTAATCGTTTACCTTCTTGCCTTGAGTTCATGTTTCTAGTACTGTTATGAGCATAATTCTGAGGTTGTAGGGCTTGTTGATGACTTAATGGACTGAACATCATGACTTAGGAAGCTTGCAATTAAACTTAGGTTTTTCAATTGTTAAGATGATTATAAGTTGTCCTATGATTATGTTGAATATTGAGATGAAGTTTTCATAGATTTTCACATATCCTTCATGATGATTTCGAAATGCTTCTAGACCAGACGATTTGAAGATGTTGTCATCTAGGATATATTAATTTAAAAGGATGAATATTAAGGTTTTCCTCAAGAATGTGATCATGTCTCAAGGGTTGGTTTCGATTAAATAATCTTTCTATATCGATTTTTAGAATGAAATGAATATGTTAGTGATGAACATATTAAGACGTAAAACTCTTCTAGGAGGAATTACCTCAAAGGAGAATTGAAGTTTTAGTAAAGTTGTGAATTAAACCTAGAAACCCAATTGAATACGTTCCCTTAATAAGATGTTTTACGATTCGTTCATTATGATCATGTTCTTGATATGAAGCTGTCGAGTAGCTAGACCGTATATTTGAGTTGATAATGTCCTTGAATTTCATATACATCATTAAATCATCCCCGTTATTACCATTCAATTCTCATGATGTATGTTGAAAGTCTAACTAAGTGTAAGTCGGATTATTGAACCATTCCATACGTAGGATGATTAATTCAATTATATCATCGGAACATTAGACGCTCGTGTGTTGATTATGAATATATAAGTTGAACTCTTCGTTATTTTTTATATAAGGTTTGGGTTTTGAAAGTGGTCGATCGAAGGGGTGTCCTTGGAGTGTGTTGACATTCGTCCAAAGTATTGAATCATTGTCGTCATTCTAAGGCAAATACCTTAATTATATTATGTGTTTAAATGTTACTCATGTTATCATGCATATATATATTGTTTGTATATCCACCACATGTTGGTCTGACGGGATCATATTGGGATCTATATTAGCGTGCTAATCATTGGACGAGTTTTCCACCACGTGTTGGTCCGACGGGATCATCTTGGGATCTAGGCTGAATGCTGGATCATGAATTACCATGAGTATGTGTTGATATTGTCATGTTGATGTTTTGCATTGTAGGCCGTCTCGTAGGTGAAGTCCGTAAGTTGTTATCATTATTCATTAGTTATCGATCAATTACTATTGTATAATTATCGTACATGTACTAGCATTGTTTTGCTAACCCCTTCGGAGTGGACATGTATTTTATGTTCACGAACGAGAGGAATGGAAAAACAAGCACATGGGAAACATGGTGACGAGGGTGCACAATGATGTTGGTCGTCGGAAGGATTCTTCCAGTTTGTGTTCATCTTTTGAATAAGTACTCGAGTACGTCATTCCTTTGTTGGTTGATTTGGATATTTTTATATTGATGAATTCTGTCCAGTGTTGTCATTTACTTTTAAACCCAGCTTGTAATAATTACCCCATTGTTGATATCTAAATAGTATTTTGATTTATTTCTTAGCCTAGTAAATCCTTACCTAAAGGGTTTACAATGCTTTAATAACCCTGAATATTTCGGGGTGTTACAGTAAGATACTCCTTGACTTTGATACTCGCATTGGAGAAACAAAAAGAACTCATAATGTGAAATTGTCAAGTTATTTGGGGAACCTTGCTCGAGAACATATTTCCATTTTGCATCCTTCGTGGAGACTTGTACCAAATCATGATAAAGAGATGATTTGGCTTGATATTTTGGTGATTTCCTGTTCCTCGAGTATTTTAATTACAATTAAAAATATCTCGATTCTTCTTCAGTTGTTCTCTGTTTTTATATCTTTATTAAATGTAGAACAACTTTGATATCATGAATTAGAAACAAAGGAAGGAGAAGGTTCTACAGTCGGTAGACATAAAATGGAGACAATTTAAATCATGCTTGTCTAGGGCATGGGTATTTGGAGATTACAAGAACAAGTCTCCTTGTTTGAAGTATAATATCTCCTCAAATGACTCGGATGAATGTAAAAATAGTCGATTAGACCCGAACTGGGAGGTAAGTAACTAAATTTTATCCTAAGTTAACAAGTGTTGTTCATGTCGTAAATAATCTCCAATGAATTTTTCATGCCGTAAATAATCTCCAATGTGTTGTTCATTGCGTAATATTGAATAATAATAATATATTTTCTACTTTATACTTATGACAGAAAGAGAAGGCACAAGAGATTCAGAGACTAAACACTTTCCCTCACAGTCTTGTGGGGGTTATGACTTGATGGATAAGAAGATCATGACCTAAAATTGGAGAAACGACAAGAAAAAGCATCACAATCTGGTTCTGATGCATGTTGAGCCTCTTTCTCCTCCTACTCGACACTAGAGATGGAAGCGAGGCCGCATAAAAAATCGAGCAAGATGACTACTGAAACATCACGTGAGATTGCAAATAGGATTGTAAGTTTTCAAATATGCTCATTTTAATGTATTACTTGGATTTTATTTTTTCATTAAACAGATAAACTTGTATAAAAAAATGCATACCTAGTTTTGTGCGTACATTGTTAAATATGGGTTTAGTTATTTTTTAGAGGTAGAAGTCTTTTGTCCTAAATGTGACATAACGAAGAAGAGACTACAATCCCCTCATCAGCCACATTTAAATTATATTGGCAGTGTGTAACGCCCCGACTTTCTAAGAATAATTATAGGGGAAAATAAGTAAAAAGATGAATTTTGACCAAAAATAAATTCCCTTGAGAATATTGAAATTAGCGCCTACAAAGTCGAGTCGGTATACTGATTAAAATAAATACCTATTAATTAAGGCAACGACATGTCATAATTAAGAGGTCATAATTGCGGCGGAAGAAATTTAAAAACTATTAGTACCAATCAATAGTTTCCCCGAGAAAAATACATATTTGAAAGCATAAGACATAAAAGAAAGACATCGTTTAATAAAAACTATCATCATATGCCTTCTTGGATCGCTCCTTTGTCCATCCGGCTCGGCTGAATCTGCGGGATCAATATATGTAGGGTGAGCTTCCTTCAGCTTGTGGGAATCACACATATTACAATAATATACAAATTCGTGGAAAGCAATTGAATCATTATTCTATCAATAATATTTTCCTCAACATGAAAACATCTACACAATATCACAAAAAACATGAATCTAGTACGCATGTGAGTATTGAAGTTGTGCAGATGTCCCCACATAATATATATCTTAAGATAGCCTCTTTACAAGTACACAAACATAAATAGAATATCACATAACAATCCAAGTAAAGCAATTAAAGTGATAGTGAAAATTCCACCTGATAAAATGATGCTACTGGATTTGAATATGAAGATGCTCGACTCATAGCCTTAAGCCCGTATATCCTTGTTAATGTTTATATATAATAATAATTTTAATCATTATAAAATATTATGATATAATGACTGAAAATAAAAATATAATGCATAAAATTGAACTGATTATTAATATTAATTGAGGAGCTAACATTATTAATGTCTTGGATCAAAATAGGACCGGGTTTGAAGGTATTATAAATTATTTGGGATCAATTGTATTAATTAAAAACTGTCTGGGGTGAAATGGAAGGATTATTAGAAAGTCTGGGCCTTACTTGAATTTAACCTAAACTAAAGGGTACAAAACCCTCAACATCGATCGGCCACTATCATCATCCATTTCTCACTTCACTCTCACCAATCTCTTTCTCACTCAAGAAACCCTCTCTTCCTCTCTGTAGATATTTCCTCTCGGCCGATGATAAATCCTGCAGAAAATCACACACACTCACTCTTGAGCTGACACACACACACACACACACACACACACACACACTTTCCGAATCGCCCGAGCTTGGATTAACCAGCCACGGGGCTCGGGGCTACGCGGCGGCGATTAAAGTCACCAGGAATGGTGGTTTTTCGGAGGGCAGCTCGCGTCCAAGGTGAAGGTGAGATTCGGGTAATCGGTTCCAGAAGAATTTTGCTAATTTTTGGAAATTAATTTTGGGTTCGATCGATTGCATTCAGTTTGGAGTCTGATGTTTTTGTGAATTCACGATGGGTACAGTGGGTCGAAACTTCGAGTAATGGGTTTTGGTGTTGATGGTGCTGGTCTGAAGTATGAGTCAGTTTCAGGCTCAGATTCAGATGTCAAATTGGCATCAATGAGTTGCGATATTCAGAGTTAAAATCTGTTGACGGTAGATGAAAGGATTACCGGTTACAAGAAATATTTTCGGAAATTCCAAACTCAACATCAGTGGATAATTTCTCCGACAAAGTCAGAGTCAGTACTGGTCTTGGCTTTTGAACTCATTTAAACTGAAATTCTGGAATACGGTTATTAGATGGAAAAATTTGCATTTAATGAAGCTAATGAAAGCATTGACTCAAAAAAGAGTCAAATGAGGGTGATTACGCGTAAATTAAACTAAAAATCTATATATATATATATATAAAAAATAAGTTTCCTGACATAAATGAGAGCATTAATGTCTCTATACAAATAAATCAACTCAAGCATTAATGTTTCTATACAAATAAATCAACTCAATTGTATATAAAGGCATTAATTTATCTTATGATAGTTAAATATACAGATTCATTAAGACTCTTTCATGTCTTTATGGGCCATATGACTTTCCATCTGTCTAAAAAAAACGTCATATTAATCACCTTTAAATGCTAGGAATGAAGCTACGATCACCAAACCTTTCTTTCTGTACGCCAAATTTCATTTCACTTGCTCACCATTAAATGTATCAATTTATTATTCATGTTCATTGGATCCTAGCAATAACAGTGGTGAAATAGTGCTTCAAGACAATGACAACCACACATTATTTCCTCCCTTTGCTTTTATAAAACTCAACATTTCCTTTTCACATACACCAACCTAACATCTTCCCCTTCTCTTTCTCAAAATCATTGGTGATCTAAATTATTTATTGCTTAGAACTGCTTTAATTCGTAAGAGGATTTTGGTGCTAACATCCAAACTATATATCAGTGAGTTTTCATATGATTTCATATATTGATTTTTATGCATGTTTTTTATTTATGATTTGAGGTTTATTATTCTAGGTATCTTCATGGAAGAAGTGGTGGTGATATGGTGGATAGCAATAACAAGATGGATGATTTTTTTGGTAATATTTTCTTCATCCTTTATATGTGTGTTTTCTATATGTGTATTTCTTTTTCTTCATATTTGTTCATAATTTCGTGACATGATTTTTTTATCAAATTTGTTCTTGATATCCATATCCATGATCTTTATCAATGTTCTTAATTCTCTCTTTTAGGTTCAGTGGATAAATTGTTGAGGTAATAGTTTCTTTTGCTATCCATGTTTCTTATATCTTTTTCTAATATAGTTTTTTCTCTAATTTTTTTATTTATTTATTTATTTATTTATTTTTATTATTATTATTATTATTATTATTATTATTATTATTATTATTATTTATGTAAAAACAGGATTGCTTTAGTATATTTGAGAAAATCTAACCTTTTTTCTTCTTAATTTTTTAAACAATTTAAATTTGTGTGTATAATTTTGTAAAAGTTTTAGAATTTATGGATTTTCTCTATTTTCGAAACATGATACGAATTTGTGTGGGTGTATATAAACATTTATTCTTATTAAAATGTACACTTTTTATTTATATATACAAAATCCTAAAATGATGAGGTTATATCAATATATACCTGTAAACAGTTGTATATAAAGTTATATGTAAAAGTTTTTAGAAAATTTGTATATAAAAAATCTTATCTTTTTGTGTTAAGAAAAATTGGTACGACACCAAATATGATTTGTTGTATGCCCATAAAAAAAAGTTATACTTATATCAATATATATCTGGAACTTCTAAATGATGTTTTTTAAGCAAGATGATATTGTATATATTTTGTAACAATATGTAAATATGATTATATTTTTATACAAGTAACTTTTTACTAATTTGTAATGTTTTGAACAAATAATATAAGGAGGGAGTATATAAATAGATTTTATCCAAAAGTGGGTAAAAATCTGTATACAAATCTCGAGATAAAATGTCCTATTAGATACTTTTTATTGTAACTCATATTTAGTTATGTTTATTACAAAATAAGGATAACTCATATTTAAATACTCTAGAGAACCACAAATCTCGGGATAGAATGGCGTGTTAGATACATCTTTTAGATATTAATTGAATCAGGTAAGTCGAAATCACATAATGGGCTAAAAGAGTACACAAGAGGTTAAGATTTAGGTACGATATTACAAAACAAAGCTAACTCATATTTAAATACTACGGGATAACCATATATTTCGAGATATAATGTCGTGTTACCTATTCTATTTTAAAACTTATTGAATAAGTAAGCCGAAGCCACATAATAGTTGATGACTAAAAGAGTATACAAGAATAAGAGCTTGAAGAATTAGGTATGATTATTACAAAAAAGGATATATAACTCATACTCGAGTGATACTATATATATACTTTTTCTAAATGAAGAGTTATATCGCTATTAGTATTGCCTAAGATTGTTGCATGAAAATTAATATTTGAGGTATTGGATAAAATCTTGCTTAAACTAAGAGCTCAGGGAATAAACTGTCGTTTCAAAGTTGTGAGTTATAACTTTGTTGAGATGTATTGTCTATCAGAAGATAACGGATATAATGAGTAAACTGATGTATTTAAATATTGTATACAAAAGAAATCAACGTATCAACATAACTCGAACACTTTTTACCCCAAATACAAGTATGATTTAATCATGGTGAACAAAGCCCGTGCATCGCACGGGCCATGATGCCTCGTAGTTATAATGATAAGGAAGGCTGATACGAAGATGAAAGAAATTGATTTACTTGTGACGGATGAAGAGGGAGTTGCAGAAGATGGAAAAAGTTTCAGAAGATTGACAGCTTCGGCCGCTTTTTTTTTTTTTTTTTTTTTTTTTGATACCGAGGTTCTAAGCTTGCACTTGACTAATCCTCGGGATAATAGTTTCGGCCCCATAGTATTGCTACCAGTTACATCGCGAGATGTGTATTCGGCTTCCAGGTTCTTAAATATCCTCAACTACCGCGCACAAGGAGTCATCCCCCAAGTGATTGCTCCATGCTGGACCCCCCCAAATCCAACCGTAGGTTCCTACCGAGATCTGCCCTCCCACACTGCCGCTTGATTGATTGGCAGAAAAGTGAAAGCAGTATATTGTGTATTTTATATTTGTACTGTAGAATTGTGTATCTATACTCCAAGGTTAGACATAGGATAGCCCTAAGAATATATGTGGTGTATGGTTTGTTGGGCCCTATTAGATTAAAGAAAGGATTTCAATTAAAATTTATTGGACATTAAAATTGATGATATCTAATAATAATATGAAACTATTCAATATTAATTTTGCTCTCTATTTTAAATATTACTATTATCATGAATAATAATAATACCTTTAATAATTATAATAATATTAATAACAATGATTAATATTAAGTGCTTCTTAAATTAAATTGATAAAAATTGACTCGGGCTTAGAACCTATGCGATGTCGTAAAAATATTTATGATTCAGTAAATTAGATTAAATGAATTGACTTATACGTGAAGTGAAAATAATTGTACAATAATTACTCACTCGGTAACGTAATGAGACTAGATGAAATGAAATGCATTACTAATATTATTATAAATAATAAAGTTATTTTATGAAAATGGCGGATATTACATCCTACCCCTCTTAGAAAAATTTTCGTCCTAAAAAATAAGTGACATACCTCGATTTAAGAAATTTGGATAACGAGCTTAAAGTTCCTCTTTGCGCTCCCAAGTGGCCTCATCTTTACTGTGATTACGCCATTGGATTTTGACAAACACCTTCTCTTTGTTCCTCAACTGTCGGACTGATCGGTCGAGAATAACTTCTGGTTGTTCTTCATAAGTAAGATATTTGTTCACCTCCACGACTGTATAGTTGATGATGTGGTCGGGATCGTGCATATACTTTCTCAACAACAATACATGAAAAATGTTGTGCATGGCCGAAAGTTCTGGGATAAAGCCAATCGATAAGTTAACTCTCCAATTCGTTCCAGAATTTCGAATGGTCCAATATATCTCGGTCTCAATTTGCTCCTCGGACCAAAACGAATAATTTCCTTGGTAGGATATACCTTCAAGAATACCTAGTCACCAACACAGAATTCGAGATCTTTCCTACCTTGTCGGCATAAGACTTCTGGCGATCAAGTACTATCTTGATCCTCTCTCTAATCTTATCCACCACACCTACTGTCTGTTCAATCCCCGGGACCCAAGATTTTCCTTTCACCTACTTCAGCCCAATATAATGGTGAACGACACTTCCTACCATATAGGGCTTCATACGGTGCCATACCAATTGTCGACTGATAACTGTTGTTGTAAGCAAATTCTACCAAAGGCAAACATTGTTCTCAATTATTGCCCATGTCAAAAACGGATGTTCGCAACATGTTCTCAAGAATCTGAATAGCCTTCTCAGGCTGTCCGTCAGTCTGAGGGTGATAAGCAGTACTAAAATTCAACTGCGTTCCCAAAGATTCTTGCAAACTTTCCCAAAAATGCAATGTGAAACGAGTATCCTTGTCTGATACTATAGAGACTGGCACTTCATGCAACTTTATAATCTCATTGATGTAAAGTTGAGCATACTGATCCATCCGAAAATTCATCTTAACCGGGATGAAATGAGCTGACTTCGTGAGTCGGTCCACGACAACCCAAATAGCATGGTTCCCTCTTTCTGTTCGAGGCAAAACTACCACAAAGTCCATCGTAATATGTTCCCATTTCCATTCCAGAATAGGAAGCGATTTAAGTAATCCAAAGGGGTGTTGGTGTTCTGCCTTCACTTGTTGACAAACTATACACTTTTTGACAAAGTCTGCCACATCTCTCTTCAAACCTTCCACCAAAATGTCCCCTTAAGGTCTTGGTACATCTTAGTACTTCCTGGGTGTGCTGTATATGGAGTATTATGTGCCTCTCTCAATATTGCTTCTTTCAACTTAACAACATTGGGCATACAAATCCTCCCTCCATAGTATATCGTTCCATCATCGGACACACTGAATCCCTTATCGTATCATGAAAGAGTATGTTCTTTCATTTTGACCAAAAAGTCACCTTGTCCTTGACCTTCTTTGACCTGCTTCCTCAAGGTTGGTTGTACCACCAAATTAGCCAATAACGACTCAACGGGCTTCGATGGTGTAGCTATTTCAAGGTTCATTCTTGCAAGCTCCTTGACCAAGCTTTCCTCTCTGGTCAACATACAGGCTAGGTATCCTCTCGCCTTACGGCTCAGTGCATCAGCAACTACGTATGCTTTACCAGGGTGGTAATGAGTTGTAGAATCATAGTCCTTGACCAACTCTAGCCATCTGCGTTGCCTTATAAAAAATTACTTTTGTGTGAAAATATATTTCAGACTTTTGTGGTCTGTATAAACTTCACACTTACCTCCATATAGGTAATGCCTCCAAATCTTCAAGGCATGAACTACCGCTGCTAATTCCAAATCATGAGTAGGGTAGTTCATCTTATGCGGTTTTAGTTGCCTTGAAGCATAGGCAACCACCTTGCCCTGCTGCATCAATACACATCCCAAGCCTTGCCTAGATGCATCACGGTAGATGACGAATTCTCTTGTCAGATCGGGGATGGTCAAAACTGGTGCTGCAGTCAACCTTCGCTTAAGTTCTTGAAAACTCTTTTCGCACTTCTCATTCCACAAGAGAACTTCTCCCTTCTTTGTCAATCAAATCATTGGTGCAGCTATCCTCGAAAATCCCTCGATAAATCTTCGATAATAACCAGCTAAACCCAAGAGACTGTGAACTTCATTTGCATTAATCGGTACCTTCCAATCATTGACTGCCTCTACCTTAACCGGGTCAAACTCGAACCCTCTAGAAGTGACGACATGTCCCAAAAATGCAACTCGATTGATAAAAAATTCACACTTGTTGAACTTAGCATACAACTTATCCTTGCGCAGTACTCCAAATATTGTTCTAAGACGATGCTCATGTTCAACCTTGCTCTTTGAATACACAAGTATGTCATCTATTAACACAATGACAAACTTATCTAAAGAAGGTTGAAATACACGGTTCATGAGGTCCATGAATACAGCTGGCGCATTAGTCAAACCAAATGGCATTACTATAAACCCATAGTGTCCATATCTGGTTTGAAATGCTGTCTTCGAGATATCATCATCCTTAATCCTCAGTTAATGATATCCGGATCTCAAATCTATTTTCGAGAACACTCCTAATCCTCCAAGTTGATGGAATATGTCAGCTATCCTAGGAAGTGGGTATTTATTCTTTATCGTGAGTCGATTAAGCTCACGATAGTCTATGCACATCCTCAAACTTTCGTACTTTTTCTTCATAAAGAGTACTAGCGCACCCCATGGCGATAAACTCGGCCGGATAAATCCAGATTCAAGCAGTTCATGAAGTTGCACTTCCAGCTCTTGTATTCCTCGGGCGCCATTCTATAGGGGGTTTCGATATTGGTGTTGCTCCTGGCACCAAATTAATCGAGAACTCAACTTGATGACTCGGTAGAACTCCCGATAAGTCTTCCGGAAAAACATCTGGTTACTCTTTAACGATAGGAACATCGGCTATCGTCTTTTCCGAAGTTGTTTTCCCCATCACATTCACCAGGAATCCTTGGCAACTGCGCTTCTTCAACATCTTCACAACTTTCATGGCTGAAATCACCTTCGGAATATTACAGTGTCTTTCTCCCTCGAATATGATCTTGATATCACCAGATGGACATAAGGTTACCCTACTTTTAGAGCATTATACAACGGCTCTATGTTTGTACAACCAATCCATTCCCAAAATAACATCAAAATCACTAAGTTCAACCATGTGCAAGTCAGCTAAGAGGCTATGTTCGTTAATCTCTATCTTCACATTATTAGCTATGGAGTCTACATGCACCGCTCCCCCCCAAGCATGCTAACTAACAGAGATCTAAGAGCTTTACAACTTCTACAACCAATCATAGTACAAAGCTTCCTAGAGATGAATAAATGAGGTGCACCCGTATCAAACACCACCAAAGCAGGAAATATTAGCAACTGACAACATACCTGACATGGGTTGGGGATCTATCTCTTTATCTGCCTCGATGTAGGACATCCTCCCACATCCAGCAAGTTAATGATGGATCCATTCACGAAGTACATCATGAAACTTCTGTGGCTTCATCCCATTAGTCTTAAGCATATGCGGTGTAAAACAGTACATGTGGTTGAACTTTCTCTCGTAATCCATCACAATTATGCTACCACGCATCAAGTGTAAGAACTCCATCTATATCTTAGCCTTGTACACCTTTGGGTAGTACTTATCCGTGACCATATCCTCATCTTTGCTACTGGACTCACCATCATCCATCTCGGCATCATTCAAGTCTCCCATCTGCACCACATCCAACTCTTTCTGTGGATCTGGATCCTCTTCGGGTGTTTCCTCTGGATCTTCTTCAGTATTTTCTTCAGGGTCTTCTTCAGGATCCTCTTCTGGTTTTTCTTCATGGACTCTTGCCAAAGATGGAAAATGCAATAACCCCAATCATCGGGTAACTTTCCAATTAGGTAGTTCAACTGTTGTATGGCAAAACCTTGTTTCCCGAACTGCAACCACTTGCTCAGCCTGTTGATGACATAATGCAGTGCATTTTCTGGTAAACCCAGATCATCCCATGAATCCTTATGTGCCAGAAGATGCAGGTCATACGTAGCAGAAAACCTCTTACGTGATGTCATCTTAGGTTTGGCCATTCTAACAGTACGCACATGCATATACAACATGTAAATAAAATGAAGTGATAGATGCATGAATAATGATAGTTTTAAATTGAAATTTGGTACCTTGGACAGAGTGACGAAGTGGCGAAGCAGAGAGCATATGATACCTTTTTTTAGCGAGTCTGCAGAAAGGTAAAACCCTCTCTGATACCATTGTGTAACGCCCCGAGGAATAATTATAGGGGAAAATAAAAAAGGTGAATTTTGACTAAAAATAAATTCCTTTGAGAATATTAAAATTCTCGCCTACAAAGTCGAGTTGCTACACTGACTAAAATAAGAACCTATTAATTAAGGCAACAACATGTCATAATTAAGCGGTCATAATTGCGGCGGAAGAAATTTAAAAACTATTATTACCGATCAACAATTTCCCCAAATAAAATATATGTTTCAAAGCATAAGACATAAAAGAAAAACATCGTTTAATAAAAACTATCATTATATGCCATCTTGGCTCGCTCCTTCGTCCATCCGGCTCAGCTTAACCTGCGGGACCAATATAGGTAGGGTGAGCTTTCTTCAGCTCATGGGAATCACACATATCACAATAATATACAAATTCGTGGAAAGAAATTGAATGATTATTCTATCAATAATATTTTCCTCACCATGAATACATCTACACAATATCACATATAATATGAATCCAGCATGTATATGAGTATTGAGGTTGTGCAGGTGTCCCCACAAAATATATATCTTAAGATAGCCTCTTTACACGTACACAGGTGAGCCTGATTTACAACATGTATCTTCAATTTAAAACATAAATAGAATATCACATAGCAATCCAAGTAAAGCAATTAAAGTGATAGTGAAAATTCACACTTGATAAAATGATGTTGATGGATTTGAATATGAAGATCCTCGACTCACAGTCCTAAGCTCGTATATCCTTGTTGATGTCTACATGTAATAATAATTTTAATCATTATAAAATATTATGATATAATGACTGAAAATAAATATATAATGCATAAAATTGAACTGGTTATTAATATTAATTGAAGAGTTAACATTATTAATGTCTTGGATCAAAATAGGACTGGGTTTGAAGGTATTATAAGTTTTCTGGGGTCAACTGCAATAATTAAAAGGTGTTTGGGGTGAAATTGAAGGATTATTGGAAAGTCTAGGCCTTAACTGAATTTAACCTAAACTAAAGGGTACAAAAACCCTCAACATCGATCAGCCACTATCCTCATCCATTTGTCACTTCACTCTCACTAATCTGTCTCACTCAATCCTTGCTCATTCTAGGCCAACCTCTTCCCTACTTAAAGTACTTTGCCTTCGGCATCTCACTTGAATTGGAGAATTGAAACCCTCTCTTCCTCTCTCTAGATACTTCCTATCGGCCGATGATAAATCCCGCAGGAATCACACACACACACACTCTCACTCTCGGGCTGACAAACACACAAACAAGGAGTTCTCGGACGTATGAGTATGGCTATTTGAGCAGTTTGATATGAAGGATTTGGGAGAAGTAGGGCACATCCTTGGACTCCGAATTTTTTGTGATCAGAAGAAAAGGATGTTGTGCTCATCTCAAGCATCCTATATTGATACAGTGCTAAAGTGGTCTAGCATGTAGAATTCCAAGAAAGGTTTTCTACCTCACAAGCGTGTTCAAATATCTATGAATATGTATCCTAAGACACAATAAAAGATAGATGACATGAAGCTAGTCCCTTATGCATCAGCAGTGGGAAGCCTCATGTATGTTATGCTTTGCACTAGACCAGATATCTATCATGCCGTAGGCATGGCTGCTAGATATCAGTCGAACCCAGGACCAGGACACTGGATTGCTGTCAAGCACATACTCAAGTACCTGAGAAGGACTAGAGAGTGCATTCTAGTATATCAATCAGACAACCTATGTCCAGTGGGTTATACTGACTTGGATTTTTCGTGAGACAAGGAAAAGTACAAGTCTACTTCAGGTTATGTGTTTACTCTGGGGGTGGAGCCATTAGTTGGAGGAGTGTGAAGCAGAAATGCATCTCAGACTCTACCATGGAATCCGAGTACGGGGCAGCCTCTGAGGCAGCCAAAAAGGTGGTATGGCTCAAGTACTTCCTCCAGGACTTAGATGTGATTCCCGATTTGCTAAAGGAAACCATGAGCCCATAAGGTAAGTAAATAAACCAACAACAAGTACCAAATCATACGACACTTCATAAAGGAAGGAGACGTAGTTGTAGCCATGGTTGCATCGGAAAATAATCTTACTGATCGTTTCATGAAAGGACTACCCTCAAATTTTTTTGAAATGCATGTGGAAGGAATGAGATTATGGTGTATGGCAGTATCGATTTGAGTATAAGTGAGGGATATAATAGACTATGTAGTAGAGTAATATACTTAAAAGCATGCATTGAGTATAAGTTGGAGATTGTCAGGGTTGTATACTGCAAAACATGCTTTATCTTACATTGATTGTTCCTTTTACGTATTTAAGGATTCGTTTGGCTGTGGTAAAGTGTCACTCTTTAGGTGATACCTGATACTGAGCACACACTCCTACAACAAATTGGATATCGAGCCTGCTGGATATTAGGTATAGGAGTGAGCCTATAATCTTCCTGTAGATTGATTGATCAACTGGCTTTCCAGCTTCATCAGCACTTATCTATGTGGAAGTGCTCATGGGGGTGGACGCTGATTTGGAAGTGTTCATCCCGAACTTGTTGAGCAGCTCCTTGCTGTATTTTACCTGGTTGATAAATACACCTGTAAGAAGTTGTTTCAATTGCAATCCTAAGAAACAACAAGGTTCCCCCATCATACTCATTTCAAATTTACTTTGTATGAGATGAGAGACCCTTTGACACGAAGCAAGGTTAGTTGAACCAAAAATAATATCATCTACGTATATTTGGAGCACGAGGAGATCCTCACCTTCTTCGATTTTAAAGAGGGTTTTGTCGACTGCTCCTTTCACAAATCCATTATTGATCAGATACAGTGATAGGGCGTTGTACCAGGCCTTAGGTGCTTGCTTTAGTCCGTATAGAGCTTTCCATATCCTGTACAAAGGTCTCAACCTTCTGTGTCGGCAAACTCTGGAGGTTGTTCAACATACACTTCTTCAGCTAGGTCTCTATTCAGCAATGTGCTCTTAACATCCATTTGGTATACAATAAAGTTCTTGTGAGTGGAAAATGCTAGGAATATCCTAATGGCTTAGAGTCGAGCTATAGGGGTAAATGTTTCATCATAATCTATTCCTTTTCTGGCCTGTATCCTTGGGAGACTAGTCTGGATTTGTTCCTGATAACAAGTCTATTTTTGTATTTTTTGTTTCGGAATACCCATTTGGTTCCTATGACTGCTTGATGGGTTGGTCTAGGAACTAGGTACCAAACATTATTTCTTTCGAAACTGTTGAGCTTTTCTTCTATAGGAGTGATCCAGTGAGAATTGTTGAGAGCCTCATTAGTCGAAATAGGTTCAGATTAGGCTAGGAATATAGCTGGAGTGCACATGGCAAGTCTTCTAAGTTCAGCTTGGGATTTCCATATAAGGAATTGAGATTTTTCAAAATCTGTCTCTCCCTGTGCACAGGGTACAGTGCCTTATGTACTCTGTATTTTTCGATGGGTGGTCACACCGGCATCAATATCTCTAATTATTAGCTCCTGGAGGTGATCTCTCAACCACCCCCTGTCTGGTTCTAGTTCGGCATTCCGTGATGTATCCTATTGAACTGTAGTCTCAACTTCAACTTTTACATCATCGGCTTCAATTTCTTCTGTTCTTATAACGACGGGATCAATTTCTAGGTTACAACAAGTTCTATTGGAGTCTGGAGAATTTCATCAATAGATAGTGCCTAGATACCTTGGGTTAGATCTTCTATTCCTATATGGTCACAATGGGGTTCATCAAAGACTACATGGATGGATTTTACTACTATCAGCTTTCGTTTGATAAACATCCTGAATGCCTTGCTGGCAGAGAAGTATCCAACAAAAGTACCCTCGTCTGGATTTTCATGGAAGGTCTTCAGTTGATCCTTCCCATTGTTTAGCACGTAACACCTGCATCCAAATATGTGAAAGTACACAACCATTGGAGTTTTGATGTTCTATACCTCATATGCTGTTTTTGTTTTGATGCTTGTTTATGATACATAGGTTTTGTGTATAGCATGGTGTATTTGTTGCTTCTCCCCAAAAATGCTGCCGCAACTTCCTTGCGTCTAACATGATTCTTGTTGCTTCTTTCAGCGTCCTGTTCTTATGCACTGCAACACCATTTTGTTGAGGAGTCTCGACTGCTGAGTATTTGTGTTGTATGCCATTGTCCACACAGTATTGCTCTATAAAGTGATTTGTGAATTCTGTCCATCTATCAGAACGAATGGATATAATACTACACCCTTTCTCATTTGCAACTTTTTCAGGTGTTCCGGCAGCTTTGTGGTAGTTTCTTTCTTCAGGAATGTAGTCCAAGCATGCCTGTGGAATACTACCTTCTACATAATCTGACAGCTCGGTGATATCTATCATCATGTGATGAGAACATCCATTATCGAAATACCAGATGTACTTGTCCTTGATATCCTGTAATAAAAAAGATTTAGATTTAGGTACCCTTTGATTTTTGGGTCATTGGTTATTAGTTTCTTTAGGTACCCATACTTGCCTGACAACAATGGGTTTGTTGTAGGTTGCATTGGTCCTGTTTTGTGAGATTTGTGCGGGACAGGCACATAAACGCTGTAAGCATGATTATTATGCATGCAAAATCTAGTGTTTTGGCTCCAGTATGGTTGTCGTCTTGGAGGAGGAACCATTTTCTTTGGCCTCGTTGCTTGCCTTCTGGGGTTTCAATCGGATTCTCAGATTTGTTGCTGATACAACCGCGTATCAGCCTGCTTACTAGATGGATACTTGGCTTCCTGTACTATTGATAGTACTGAGGTGCATACTTTTGATACTTAGGTACAACCTTCTTTCTGGAAAGCTGCTGACACTGTTGGTATGCTCGAGGAGCATACAGCTGATGACTAGCATTGCTTATTACAGGTCTATGATGCTGGGGTGTCCACTGATTATGATGTGAGATGGGTGGCGAAATCGCAGCCTTTGCTGTCCGTGAAGGGGCAGCTTTGACCTTTACAGGACTTTAGGCTTCTTCACGCTCCAGAATGGGTTCCACTCCCTTGACAAACACCGTACTAGTTTTGCCTTTATGGGAGAATGAGTCATATCTGTTGATAGTCGATCCACCTTGGCATCCACATAAGCACTCCAGGCAGCCGACAAGCTGAGCATAGCCTGGAGCCGGACCCGGTATGAACCCGATTTTCTCTCGGGCTCGTTAAAACCGGATCGGACAGAGTTAGAGCCGACCCGAGATCCGATCCAGATGGACCGAGCAGACCCAGGATTAATACGCTCCAAATCGAAATTATAACAAGACCGACCAGAATAGCAGGAAGCTCGAGGGCCGACCCCATAGTCGATCGACCATAACAGCGGGAAGCTCGAGGGCCGACCCCATTGTCGACCACAACAGATAAGTATTGCCAAAAGCACGAAGAACAGGCAGACAGGACGATCAGTGCGCTCTGTCCTCCCTCTTCCCAAAGCAGTCCCTAAAGCCGCCACGTGTTTAAGGGAAATTCCCCCGCTGACAAGTGTCTAAACACACTCCCAGGCAACCTCCAGCTGTCACCCGCTAATTGGTTCAGACCTTCTATATATAGAAGGAAAATACAGATTGAAAGGACTTTTGGAAATTTCGTGAGAAAAAGAGAGAGAGATAGAGAGAGATAAACAGAGACAGAAAAAGAGAGAAAAAGAGAAAAGATAAGACTTGTAATTAGCAAGCACAAATAATATAGACCGGCCCAAAATATTTTCGGCCCGGCTCTACTCCATATCAAGATCATTAATAAAATTTAGTGATCAAATATCTTTCATCTTCTTTATTATTTTCTACGTGGCTTCGATCCATTCGTCCAGATCAGCACACGTGACGTTGACCAAATCAGACGTCAACAGATTGGCGCTAGAAGGAGGGCTGCGCTACCCACAGCTGCATACACTCACCGGAATCTTGAACGAATCATTCAAGCCGCAACTATTTCAAGTTCTAAACATTATCAGCTCGCCAAAAAGAAGGGAAACCCATTCGAGGTGGCGCAACGCTTAGGTATACCCTGCGTTCATCCGGAAATGACCAACCTCACCAATAAGTGGTGATATGAAAGCAAAGGAACCATTGTAATTGTGAGTCGAAAGCACAGGAACCATTGTAATCGTGAGTTCCTGCTTGACTCGACTGACCTTTTGAAGGTCATAACTCGGGGAATATCGAGCGTAGTTCAAGGCTCTAGAAGGTTTTTAAAGAACCCCCGTATATCCTTCAAATTAAAGTTGCAATCAACATACACCGCAACCACCAAGGGCTCCACAATATCTGCAAGTGCTTTCGGAATTCCCACCAGATCCCCATAAAGATCCTGGTAATCCAGAAAAAGTAGTCCGTTAGGGTGCAGGCAAGAGAACTCAGGCTGCTATTAGGCAAAGGTTGGGCCGAGGTCAGATGGAGTCATCGGAACCTAATGAGTTTTTCGCATAAACTCCCGAACAGCGGCCATTAGGATGCCAACGGTGAAACGTGGAATTCGAAGTGATGAAAAAATAGCAGAAAGTAGAACATGTTAGTAAAACTGAAATAAGCAAAGGCATAATCTTTATAAGGAGATGCGAATGGTAAAGAATTCTCCACCTTTCGCCAATTATCCAGAAGCTAAGGAAAGAGGGGCCCGACCGACAAAGTTACCAAGGAGGTCTTAACAGAAGCACCAATCCTGCAACTATCGGCCCGAGGAGAACCCCACTGCAATCTGCACCACCTTTGCTTGATCAAAAAATGCGGTTCGACATCCGGTTTATCTGATGCCGAGCTCAGATACGCCACGCTAGAGCTGGTCTATTCACTTATACTAGCCCCCTGAAGACAAGCACAGGAATAGCCCTCGCTAGCCCCGACCAACGTTTGTTCTGCTCGGCCACTCGCTTAGGTTTTCTAGCCACCAACTACAAGGCGGAATATGAAGCCCTCCGGGCCGGTCTGGAAGTAGCGATCTTCCTCGGTCTTGCTCACCTCATTATCTTCGAGCGATTCTCAAGTTAGTGGTAAATCAAATTAGCGGCAAATACGAAACCAGGGAGCCCAGTTTGGTCAATTGCCTCAGTCTGGCTCGAACCCGGTGGCAAGACTTTTGGGGAACTATCTAACACCTTCCTCGAACCAAGAACCACCAAGCTGACTCCTTGGCAGCCGAACAACTCAAGCTGCACGGACGGATACAGTTTCCAGTTCCATGCCCTCAGCGCAGCGTTATATCCACGAAGACAAGATTACTTAGTCCACCTGGTTCACCATTGAAGGAACCTTATGTGGAGGTATCCGGCTCCATCGCTAAAAGGCCTATCTAAGTACGCCCTCAGAAAGGTGCCCAAGCGGACACGCGACAGCCACTTCGGCGGCCCGGCACTGGCTTACAAATTGCTCCGACAAGGATGTTACTGGCCGAGTCTTAAAAAGATTCCATTGAGCTAGAGCGAAGGTATGCCCGATGCCAAACCTTCGCTTCTTAGATCCGAGCCTCGCATGAAACCCACTTCCGCTTATTGCCTTCCGCCATTCGTCAAGTGGATGATCGTCCGGGTCGGCCCCCCATCTAAAAGACGAGTTGAGGTACAATACACCGTCGCCACAGTTGATTGTCTTGCAAAGTGGGTCGAGGCCGCACCACTAGCGCGGACAACCGAACAAAAAATAATCGACCTTATTTGAAAGTCGCTCAGGACCCCTCAGTCCGTTATATCTGATAAAACCATACAATGACGATGAAAAATTTTAGGCCTTCTGCGACGACCTCCATATACGAAACAACCTATCCACATCGCACGATCCACGATCCAACGGACAAGTCGAGATGGTTAATAATATTATAAAACAGCACCTCAAGACCCGCCTCGAGAAGCTCAAAGGTTCCCGGCCCGAAGAACTCCATGAAGACTTATGGGTTCACGGAGCAGCGCATCGGTTCGCCACTCAAGAAATACCTTCTTAGCCTTCGGTACTAAGGCAGCTATCCCGATCGAAATTGGAGCACCCGCCTACCGGATAACCCATTTCGAAGAACAAGAGCGACGTGACCCTCAAAGTCTGGACCTCGTCGCCGAAAACGGATCTAAGCAGAAATACGGGACGCCACCTATAAAGCAAACTCCCAAGGTTCATCATCGAAGCCTTCAGGTCGGAGACCTCATTCTTAAACGAATGTTGGGGCCAGATCCAGGACCTCCTAAACCCAAGTGGGACGGACCGTACGAGATTAACGAAGTCCTTCGGAGCGGAGCCTGCCCGTTAGAATATCTGAATAACCAAGGATTGATTCATCCGTGGAATGCCATGTATTTAAAAAGGTATTATCAATAAAATTCGACTTTACTTCATTTTTAATCTGGATACACTATAAGACCGAGTACGCCTCGGCACCTCGAATGACCGGCTCCTCCGGCACTGTAAGACCGAGTACGCCTCGGCACCTCGAATGACTAGCTCCTCCGGCACTGTAAGACCGAGTACGCCTCGGCACCTCGAATGACCGGCTCATCCGGCACTATAAGACCGAGTTCGCCTCGGCACCTCATAAGACCAGCCCATCCGGCACTATAAGGCCGAGTTCGCCTCGGCACCTCATAAGACCGGGCCATCCGGCACTATAAGACCGAGTACGCCTCGGCACCTCGAATGACCGGCTCATCCGACACTATAAGACCGAGTTCACCTCGGCACCTCATAAGACCGGCCCATCCGACACTATAAGACCGAGTTCGCCTCGACACCTCATAAGACCGGCCCATCTGGCACTATAAGACCGAGTTCGCCTCGGCACCTCATAAGATCGGCCCATCCGGCACTGTAAGACCGAGCTCGCCTCGGCACTTCATAAGACCGGCCCATCCTGCACTGTAAGACCGAGTTCGCCTCGGCACCTCATAAGACCGGCCCATCCGGCACTATAAGACCGAGTTCACCTCGGCACCTCATAAGACCGGCCCATCCGGCACTATAAGACCGAATTCGCCTCGGCACCTCATAAGACCGGCCCATCCGGCACTATAAGACCGAGTTCGCCTCGGCACCTCATAAGACCGGCCCATCCGGCACTGTAAGACCGAGTTCGCCTCGGCACCTCATAAGACCGGCCCATCCGACACTGTAAGACCGAGTTCGCCTCAGCACCTCATTAGACCGGCCCATCCAGCACTGTAAGACCGAGTTCGCCTCAGCACCTCATAAGACCGGCCCATCCGGCACTGTAAGACCGAGCTCACCTTGGCACCTCATAAGACCGGCCTATCCGGCACTGTAAGACCGAGCTCGCCTCGGCACCTCATAAGACCGGCCCATTCGGCACTGTAAGACCGAGTTCGCCTCGGCACCTCATAAGACCGGCCCATCCGGCACTGTAAGACCGAGATCGCCTCGGTACCTCATAAGACCGACCCATCTGGCACTGTAAGACCGAGTTCGCCTCGGCACCTCATAAGACCGGCCCATCCGGCACTGTAAGACCGAGTTCGCCTCAGCACCTCATAAGACCGTCCCATCCGGCACTGTAAGACCGAGTTCGCCTCGGCACCTCATAAGACCGGCCCATCCGGCGCTATAAGACCGAGTTCGCCTCGGCACCTCATAAGACCGGCCCATCCAGCACTATAAAACCGAGTTCGCCTCGGCACCTCATAAGGTCGGCCCATCCGGCACAATCGACAAAAGGTGAACAGAAAAGCAAGGCTACGGCCAAACCAACCGGGCCCAAACATACAGAGAAAAGCAACAGATGCTATAAAAAATATTTTATTCATTTAAAGAGGCGGTTCTACATTGAAAGGAAAAGGAAACGAAGGAAAACTGGCATGCAGGCCATACATGAAACAAAATAAGAATCTACTCAGCCCCATCCTCCTGACCGGCCGCCTGGGAAGACTGTCCTTCACCTTCGCCGGGCGGAATCAACCCCGGGTATTTGATAAACTCTGCAGCCTTCGGCTCGTCAGCTCCGAGAGATTCAACCTTCAGGTCGGCCGCCTGAGACTCTATATAGGCCTGAACTTCCTCAACGGTCTTCCCTTCCTTCGTGAGATCCAATATCTCATAGCAGGTGGAGACATAGTTAAGGTTAATCAGCTCCTCGAACTCGGGCGTTTTCTGAAAAGCAGCCGCCCTCTCGGGAAGGCCCTTGGCGTAGCCCGAAGCCTCACAAGTATTGACCCGCTCAGTCAGATACTCAAGCTGGGCCTTAGTGTCTTGCAAATAGGCCTCGTGCTCGGCCCTTATGTCCAGACACCGATTATGCGCAAGTTCGGCCGCCGTAGTCATCTCTTCGGCCTTTCCTTTCCAGATATCGGCCTCGAGGGCCCGACTTTCCAAAATCTCCATTTCGCCCCTCAGGGCGGTCATCTCCTCCTCCAGGGACTTGATTAACGAAGGACAGAGATGGTGCTCCTCCTGCAAGGCCTTGAGATCGGCCTCCACCTTCTTGTGCTTCTCGACCAGGGCCATCAGCTCCCCAATGGCCTTTATGTAAGTGCATAACGCACGGCCCATCAGAGCGTTCCCGAATTGGACCTGCTCATCCGGACCCATGTCATTGGTCACTATCTCCATCTTAGGTGTCCAGCCCCTGATGGGGACATGACTGGACTCAACCACCGCTGGAGGGACCCGGTTGAGCATCTCAGCGGTTGGGGTGGCTGCCCGGGCGTAATCGAGAAACCAGCGCGGCCGTCGCCCCTTCATTTGGGCACAAGGTTCCTCCCGGTCCCTATTAACCGGGAGATAGTGGCCCTCCAAATCAATTGCGGGCTCCTTACCGGTCGCACGGCCCGTCCGGACAGGGCTCGGGGCGGATGCAACAATTTCAGGAACGGATGAGCCCTCAGCCTTGGTCACACTATCCTCAGGCTCGACCTCTACCCTCTTCCGCTTGCCAGCACGCTCCCTCCGTTCGGCGGCCTCGGCAGCCAGCCTCGCCACGCGCTGCGCGGGCGTCTCTTTCCTTCCGGATAAAGTCTTGGCCTTAGGAACTGGAAAAAGAAGACATGTCAAATAAAAAAAAAAAAGCTACCTGATGAAGACATAATATTCGGATCAGTGGATCGAAGCCCGGCCACCCAGAGATTTTATTCAGTGGCCAGAAGGTACGACTTCCACTGATCGGCGGGAAGATCCAGGAGCTTCTCTACCCGCTCGTCGAAATCGGAAGATGTCTCAGAGGCCGGGATACCCCCTGCACATAAAATAAATGATGAGCGTTAGACAAGAAAGGAACAAGAATAAAAAATACGGCACTTACTCATTTTGGCAATAAAGTGTTCTCGGACCCGAAGCTCGGCATCTATCACACCAGGCTCCCACTCATCAGCCGAGCTCCTCCAAGGCCCCCCTATAAAGAACCACTGTTCCTTCCAGCTATGGATGGTCTCCGACACATCCACCAATTATTTATGTATGGCATGCCGGGCTGTCAGATAGAACCAGCCGGAACCGGATCGGCCGACCGACCTCCATAGGAAAACACTGTTGAACTCCTCAAAGCTGGGCTCGGGCCAGCCGTGCTGACTGAAGAGGATGAAAAGACCCACCACCCGAGCCCAGGAATTCGGATGAATTTGGGCAATACAAAGACCCCACTGCCTTAGCCACCGGGAGAAAACTAATGGGAGCGGAAACCTCAGCCCTGCCAGCAGGGAGCGGTAGTACACCGCCGTACAACCAACGGGCGGAGTGTGAGGCATCTCCTCGGGATTCGGAACAAACATCCGCACCGCAGCGGGTATCTTAAACCACCCCCGCCAAGCCTCCAACTGCTCTTCGGTGACCGTACTGCAGATCGAGACCGAATCCCACTTTGCCTCAACAAAAGGAGACGGCCGAGGCCGAACCCAGGCCGGAGTCACGCCAACCACCGTCAACGGCGCCACCACCTCCACGTCTCCCGAATCCGTCGATCTCACGACCTCACTGCCTTTATCCTCGTCGCTCCAGTCGATGGGGACGTCGCCCATTGACAGATCCGCCTCCACCGTACGGTCCGGAGACACAGTCAACTCCTCCGCCGTCACATCCCTCCGCTCCGACATCGTAAAATAGAAAGAAAAAGAGCTTACCGGGAAAGTCTCTATAAAATCAGGAAAAGAACGCCGGAAAATTTTCTCTCTCTTCTCTGCAACCAAACTCAAAAATGGCGAAGGGAATAATGAAGAAGGAGACATCCTATATTTATAAGAAGGGCATTAAATGCCAGGCACGTGGAGCGACGATTCATGCTGAACCGTCGCGAAATTCGAAAGCGCGTAAACACGTCGTCAAATCACGTCCCGCCACGCGTCTCCCTCATCATGACACTTGAAGACCCTGAAGTCGAATCGACGCGACTCTCGAAGAGGCGTCCCTTCGCGAGATCTTATCCTCCCACAAGCCGGATCGGCCTCCATATGAAACGACCCCAGCACCGGCTAACCCGGCACGGCCCTGGACTCGGGGGCCCTTGTTGATAGTCGATCTACCTTGGCATCCACATAAGCACTCCAGGCAGCCGACAAGCCGAGTAGAGCCTGGAGCCGGACTCGGTATGAATCTGATTTTCTCCCAAGCTCGTTAAAACCGGACCGAACAGAGACGTCAGAGCCGACCCGGGATCCGATCTAGATGGACGGAGCAGACCCAGGATGAATATGCTCCAAATTGAAATTATAACAAGACCGACCAGAATAGCGGGAAGCTCGAGGGCCGACCCCATAGTCGACCGACCATAACAGTGGGAAGCTCGAGGGCCGACCCCATTGTCAGCCACAACAGATAAGTATTGCCAAAAGCACGAAGAACAGACAGACATGACGATCAATGCGCTCTGTCCTCCCTCTTCCCAAAGCAGTCCCTAAAGCCGCCACGTGTTTAAGGGAAATTCCCCAGCTGACAAGTGTCTAAACACACTCCCAGGCAACCTCCAGCTGTCACCCGCTAATTGGTTCAGACCTTCTATATATAGAAGGAAAATACAGAAAGAAAGGACTTTTGGAAATTTCGTGAGAAAAAGAGAGAGAGATAGAGAGAGATAAACAGAGACAGAAAAAGAGAGAAAAAGAGAAAAGATAAGACTTGTAATTAGCAAGCACAAATAATATAGACCGGCCCAAAATATTTTTGGCCCGACTCTACTCCATATCAAGATCATTAATAAAATTTAGTGATCAAATATCTTTCATCTTCTTTATTATTTTCTACGTGGCTTCGATCCATTCGTCCAGATTAGCACACGTGACGTTGACCAAATCAGACGTCAACAATATCCTAAGTCACATTTATCGTGGGTGTGCTGCCCAGTGCATAAAGTGTCTTCCATCCTCCTCGATGATTTCTCAAAGGATTTAAGAATGGTCTCGATTTCTCCTTCTCCTTTCTTGATAAGCTGTATCTTAGCTTCTAACAAAGCATAATCATTTATCTTGCAATTACTATTAGATTTTACCTCATTTTATTCGGTAGAAAGTTGATGATTGTTTTCCATGAGTTTTTGATGAATGATCTTGCTGTTTTCACAATCCAAAGACATGTTTTCAGAATTATTCTTCAGCAGGTCATTTTCGTCCTTCAGCTCTAAACTTGAAAGAGAGACATGTAGGTTTTCTTATTTAAGCATCTCAAGGGCTTTCTAAATGGTTCTAAAATCATTCACCAGATTTTCAAAAGTATGTGATGCATTAATAGGAGTAGCTGAAGTTGAGCTTACCTCATCCTCACGGTCTTCATCATCATCTTCTTCCTTGGCCATAAAGCACATATATTCTTTATCTTTTATTTCATTATCGGAGGAGTACTGTCAGTGATTGCCTGAAGGCACTCCTCGGTCCTAGTTATTGTGGGCAAGGCTTCTGATTCTCCGATCAGGGCATTGAGCTTGTTTCACCAGATGCACCTTTTATCGTCCTTTTCTTGTTGCTCGGCTTCGGTCAACTTCTGTACTTTGGGATGAGGACATCTATTTAGACAGTGTCCCGGTTTCCTATAGTTATAGCACATGTTAGAATTTGCAGGCGAAGGTGATTCAGAACTCACCTTATTAAATAGTTTAGGCCTGTATGGGGCCTTTCCAGATTTCCTGATAAACTTCTGGAATTTATGCATGAGCAGGGCCATCTCGTCTTGCGACAGGATGTCATCGTCGCTATCAGCTGCCTTGCAAGGGGCTTTGGATATGCTATGGATAGAGCTGTGTCTCATTTCAGATATAGCAGCCAGTTCCGTAGTCTTGGAAAGTGACTCTTCAGCCTTCTCTCTCCTGTTAATGTCATACTCAAAGGCTTTGAGGTCAGAGAAGAGATCGAAAGTAGATATGTCATTTAAATTACAAGACACACGCTTAGTTGTGGTCTTAATGTCCCATCGAGCATGAAGTGATCTAGATATTTTCAGATTTTTCTCCTTTTGGGTATACACTTCACGCAATACTTCAACTGCATCGACAATGCTGGTAAATCTGAGGTCAAGTTCCTCAAGCATTTCGGAAGATTTTATTTTAAATGATTCAAATTGCTGAGTTAGTTTTAAAATTTTGTTTTTCTTCCGAGAGCTCAGTTCCCACGTATATTAACTTGAGTTTCTCCCAGATATCTTTAGCTGTCTTACAGCTCTTTACCTTGGAGAATGTGCCTTTGTCAAGAGTGCAAAATAGCGCATTCTTGGCTATATTCTCGAGATTTGCATGTTTGCGATCATCCGTTGTCTATTTCTCACGTTCCTTCTCAAGCATTTCTGCATAAGGTTGTCCCTCTATTCTTGAGGCTGTGTTGATCTTCATTATCTTGATAGATCCTTATTGTATGACAAAAATGCATCGCAGCAAGATGGGCTTCCATACTGATTCTCAAATAATAGAATTCATTAATAGAAAACACAGGGACTTTATTCATCATAGACGTGTCCATGATAGAAGTAAGATGAATGATAAAGATGCAAAAATAAAGTTTTCAAAAGCTAGTTATTTTGTGGATATGATTCAGGTTAAAAATCGACTGATTCTTTGTAGAATCAACCTCTCCGATACTACTTATAGGTCACATATACAGTAAAATAGCTTGGGGGGGTGGGGTGAATAAGCTGTATCTTTTTCAAAGTTTGTTTGCATAGCGGAAGTCTAAGATTAGGTCGCTATAAATACATAAACTGAGTGATCATTTATTAGCTTGATGCGTACAAGTTTTTTACGATATGTATAATAAAATCACACAGGCAGATAGAAAATAATAAAGGCAGGAATTTAAGACACACTAATTAAAGTTGTTCGAGGTAAACCCTCCACTAGTCCTCCACAAAAGAGCAGATTGTTTAAAAAAAATCACTACGTACACAACTATATGACTTTAACTAAACACGTCGTTGCATCGTTCACACACATTGATGCAGCCGACAATAGCTTTGGCCGTTCACATAGATTAGCTTTGGCTTCTTCGACTCTCTTCTTCTCATGCAGATTGAAGCTTCATCCTTAGCGCTATTCACCCCACACAGGTTAGAGATGTCTAAGCCTAGTACATACAGGTCTAAGTAACTCAACAATAAGATTGGTGTGACAAGATCGAACAATAGTTGTATGCTTGATGAGATTTCACTGTAAATGTGCTTGTCGTGTTGAGGACTTGTATATTTCTTCTCTTTTGATGAAGCTGTATGCTTGAAGAAATATAGTGCTCTTGTAAGCTTGATATTCAGATTGTCAAAGCTCTTCAATGTCCCTTTGCTTGGTGTTATTTATAACCTTGGAAATAGATCAGTTATAAATGTAGCCATTGGCCGTTTGGTGAGACAGAGACTGCTTTGATTGGGCGATTTCAAAATTTTTTTGAATTAAAGGCGATCCGCATTTAATGCTTCAGACATTTTTTTTGACCAGCATTAAATGCTCTTCAGACTGTATATCTTCGGTCATATTAAATGTTATCCTATCAGCATTAAATGCTATTTTAACCGTGAATACTTTATGAATAAAGAATGGTTACTTCCTCAAGGGTTTAAAGTTTCTTCAGTCTTGTTGGATTTGTGTTTTACTGTTCCCAAGTAAATTGCTTACAACATTGTTTACTATATCGAACATCTTCGTCTTTGTTGTATCTTGAAGACTATGCTGTAGGGTTAGACTCTTGGATTGTGAAAGATCTTGCGCTGTATGGACAAGCTGTGTGAAGTTTTCCTAATAGCGCCCATACTTGGCTGATACTCCGACTTTGAAAATTCTTGTTGTATGAGGCAATTATCACAACAACAGAAAGATTTTTCCCAACACTATTCCATGCCCGAAGACCGAGGAGACTCCAAGTATTGAGAATAGTACCCTAGGACATTCGATGTGACTATATTTTTAATTATCACATGTGAATAAATTTATTTGAGATCACGTATTCTCGTGATTATTATAATGTGGTCATATTTTAATATTGTAATAATCGAATAATACTTATTCACGAATAATAAGATTATTCAAATGTCCCTGGTCCAATCACGTAGAGTGAAGACTCAAGTGATTAATATGCTAGTATAAGTTTAATTGATAATCATCAGATGATTATGCGTATGGTACAGATCAAACTTATGGGTATTGGTTGGAGAATGCAATACTGGACAGACCCGCATTGAGATCACTGCATGGAAATGTCATAAGTGAATCTCAATATAACAGTATGTCAATAAATCCTTGAACTTGAGATTATCATAGAGTCCAACACGATAACTTATATGACTTGATATAATCCAACGTCATCTGAAACATAGTGATCATAAAGGTTAGCGATCGGGATTAGCGAGAGTCATGTAGAGGCAATGAATAATCAAGATGGAGATTTGTCCGTCTCTTTAAGAAGAGAGATATCTGTTGGGATCCTCGATAAGTAGGACTAAAGAAAATGCATGGACATGCTCACATGAAGAGTCATTTGATTCAATTAGTCCACCTAAGATCGAGAAAGTATTTGAATATAATAAGTATGACAGTTTCCATGATTTAGTTCAAATATAATATCGCGTGACAAAGGGATTTAACACGTTAAATGGTTTAATGGACTATAAACTTGTATTATTTGGGTAGTCATAATGTCTTACTAGAGACCGCTTATGCTTTATCATTTTATAAGGTATTAAATGATTGCCAACATAATGTAAGCCTTTTGGGTCACACATACGACAATTAAAGACAAGCAAGAATAATTAATAGATATAATATTGGATATTATGTTTGTTAAAGAAATTAAATAATGAGTAATATATAATATATTATATTATATATTATATTATTTAATTATTTCAATTGGGAAAGATTAATATAATATTAGATATTATATTTATTAGAAGATTAAATAATAAATAATATATATGATTTATTGTATTATTTAATACCTTAAGGGGTTTACTTAGTATAAAAAAGGGTCTTGGACAAGGAGTTGACACAAGAGAATAACAAGAAAAATCGACCCCCTCTATTATTCTTTAGATCAGCTGAAATTTTGGTCCAAGAAGTCCCGATTCGGCCATCCTGTCTTCTTCCCTTAGTTGATTTTGATCAACAATACAATCATTCTTGCAAGGAATTATCTATTGTATTGTTTATCAATATTATTCGTAAGGATCTAGCAATCCGGCTTGTGCAAATTGTTCGTGTGTGGATCACTGAAAGAGAATGATGTTTTTCATCAGCTCTTGGTTCATATTTAGATCTGTTCTTCATATTAAGGTAATTCGACGAACTCTTTATTAAATAAATATATTGCTACATGAAGATCCTCATCTGGGTTTTTCGATAATTATCCCACTGTGCTTTTGCTCAAATTCGATTTGTTAGATACACGTAAAACCCAACAGTGGTTTCGGAGCTAACTTACAAGTAATTTAAATATTTATATAGTTAATGATTATATATTTCGAATATAAGATTAAGTTCTTGATCATATTTATAAAATAGAGATTTTATAAATATTTTTCTAATTTATTTTGACTAGATCGAATAGCTGAAAGTTAATTTTTTATATTATTTTTTGTTATTTTATGTATTGTTAATATCGAGAAACTGTTCTGGAGGAAACTTTCTAGAAATGTGTCACGAATCAGGCCGACCTGCGGGGATCTAGGCTAGGGTTACTTGATGCCCGCGATCCGCGACCATCTCGAAAAATGGGGCAGAAAATGCACAAAAGTTGTGCATACCAGGTTTTGAACTGGGTGGCCGGGGATGCTGTTCATCCATCCGGCCACTGTGCTATGTAATTTTTTTTGTTTAACATGGACACTAATTATTATTAATATGTTACCTGCCAGTTTTAAATTAGTCCGGTGATGATTAAATTTAGTGTATGTTTGATGTATGGCATGACCTTAAATTGACCAATGTGATTGGATATTTCAGTTTATTTTTTGGTTGGTTTAACGGTCTGGGTGTTGTTTAATTATAATTAGTTTTTACGGCATGCGAGTCATCTATTAATTTATTATTATTATTATTATTATTATTATTTACGGCCTTCATGTTGTTTGTCCTCTTGTAATTTACTTTACTAGTGTAGTATAGTTTTCATTAATGTAATAAAGACAAGAAGGAGATGAAGGATGGACTCAAGGAGCTAATTGATCGTGTATGATGTTCCAAGAGTTGATCAATGAAGACCAATTATACCCTTTATATTAACCTTTATGATTTTCATGTTAGCTCATGAATATCACGTTAGATTATGGTCAAGTTATACACGGTCCTATGCTTTATTATGTCATTTTATGCTATGTATGGTTAACTTTTTGCATGTATATGATGCGATGTATGTTTATATGTATGTTAGCCAACACAGACATGAGACATAGAATAAAACCCCTCGTTTAAATTTTAAATACCATTCAATTAAAACACCTATCAAGACTTCGATCATCTTTAGCAGGTCATGCCAAAGCTGGATGCTCGATTTATCTTAGTAAGGTAGGATAGGTAATGGTGATACCTATGTGTTTTAATGAACTAAGAATTCAAAGTAGTTTTGAACCTCTAAGGCATAACATGGGATCATAACATGCTTGGGCATAAGATGCAAATCCCATAAGTATAATCTAAGAGTTACATATGATGTATTCGGTAAAGGGTTATCCACGTGAAGTAGCTCAACTCGAGGCATCATGCCAAAGCTGAGGGTTTTAGCCCACTAAAATTACCAATGTTGTAAAACTGTGGGTATTTTGTTTTAGTGGGAGTATTTTTCGAGAAACATAAATGTGGCTAAATACTTTGCATATTGAATTTTCCAGATAATATAATGGCATCAAACAACACATCCACCATTCCACTGCGATTCGTCCTTGAGAAGGACAATCTGAAGAAAACAACAATAACTATCTGGATTAGATCCGGAGCTTCAGTATAGTTCTCAATCAAGAAAGAAAGTTATACGTTCTTGAGGAAGAAATTCCCGATGAGCCTACTGACAATGCGAATAAAGCAACAAAAGAGAAATGGAAGAAACATTATGATGATTTCATTGATGTCAGTTGTCATATTTTGGCTACCATTTGCCCACAACTTCAGAAGAATCTGGAAGAAATGGAATCTTATGAGCTTAATGCTCACCTCAAGGAGACTTTTTCAAAGTGTGCTAGGCAAGAGAGGTATGAGACCTTTCAACCCTTGTATGCTTGCAAGATGGTTTAGTGGACATCTGTCAGCGCTCAGATACTCAAGATGAAAGGATACATTGATCATCTTGATAGGCTTGGTTGTCCACTTTCTAAGGAGCACTCCACGGACGTGATCCTAAACTCATTGCCTGATAGTTTTGGTCAGTTCATTATGAACAATAATATGAGTGGTATGGAGAAGTCCATTGCTGAGCTGCATGGGTTGCTTAAAAAAGCTGAGCAAAATATTAAGAAGAAACCAAGCCACGTGTTGATGGTCAGAAAGGTAAAGCAAAAGTCGCCAAAGCTAAAGACCCAATAAGCTAGTTTTCAAGGAAAAAGGTCCCCAAAATGAAAATTGCCATCATTGTAATAAAGTAGGACACTGGAAAAAAAATGCAAGGTTTACTTAGAAGAGCTAAATCGTACCAAGGGTAGTGAGACTGCCGTATGTGTATTTGTCATAGAAGTTAACTTATCTACCTCTAACTCCTGGGTATTAGATACTAGATGTGGATCTCACATTTGTACAAATGTACAGGGGTTGAGAAGGAGTACAGAGCTGAAGAAAGGGAAAGTGGATCTAAGAGTCGACAATGGAGCAAGAGTTGTTCCACTAGCCGTTGAACCTTATGCTATAGTTTTACCCAATGGGCTTTTGTTAGTTTTGAACAATTGCTATTACGTTCCTACTATGACTAGAAATATTATTACAGTTTCTACATTATATTGTGAAGGTTACAATTTTCCTATTAAGAATAAGACTATTCATATATTCTTTGATGATTTGCTTTATGGTACTCAAAGTTATATAATGGCCTTTACAATATGGTTCTAGATGATGTTAGGAATATAATTTTAAGATTTTGATAATGTCATACCTATATTTAAAGATTATTTCAAATGTATGTAGTTGGCATTGTAAAGAAGAACCAAATGAGTATCTTTTATAAGCCTTTAAAAAATTAGGCTAAGTATTGATCATGTTGATCAGGTATAAATTTGCCTAAGTATAGAACAGGCATATATCAGCCGGGTTTTGGTCAAGGCAAGATTTCAGCTAAGGTTGATCGGTAAATATTAGTTGGGTTTCAGTCAAAGGAAAATATCAGCCAAGTTTGATCAAGTCAGAAGCACAGCTGAATATAACTGAAGACAATTTTGGCTAAGTACAAAAAACAGCACAAATATCAGTCGGGTTTGGTCAAAGGAGAACATTAGATAAGTTTGACCAGACATACATCATCTGAGTTTGGTCAAAGTAAAATATCAGTTGAGTTTGACCAAGGTAAATATCAGCTAATTTTCATCAAGGCCAAATATCAGCCAGCTTTTGTCTAGGCAGAACATCATCCGGGTTTGACCAACATATCAGCCAGGTTTGACCAAAAGGAAACATCACCGGAGCTTTATCAAAGATGGAATATCAGCAAGTTTTAACATCAGCCGAGCTTTATTAACAATGATGTAAAGTCACGCACAGACTTAATTAAAGCACACGGACAAAGTGATTGATTCTCGGAAGTTAAGGAATATTTAATTCTTTAAAGATTTGCATCCAGAGGCCTTCTTAATTATAGTAATCAAATAAAAGCGGCGCAATGGCAACATATATCTTCAAACGGCCAGATTTGAAGAAAGAGACAACGTCGTGCAAAGATATGAAAATCTAAACAATGAAGTCCACTCTCCAATGGAAGGATTTGTTCCAGATGCAAGATCTATGAAGAGCTCAAAGAATCGTACTATAAATATCTGACTTACAAAGCAGTCAAATCAAACTTAAGCGATATACGCCTATAACATCGTGAAGAGCAAGATCTTAAAGGTAATACAGAGAAGCTCTTAAACACTCTTGTCTTTAAGTTTGAGTAAGAGGTATTTTCTCGAATGAGGTTCTTGAAAGTAAGAGGCTGTAAGACATCCACATGTTCTTGATTGGAAGGTGATAGGCAGCTGGCGAGTTGTTGAGGCATCCACGGGTTTTCGATCAAGGGGTTTTAGGCAACCAAAAGAAGGAGTTACAACTGACAGGGTTTCCACTGGTTAGAAGCTCTTGTAACTAAATTCATTGTAACACAATTTTCACTGGTTGAAAGTTATAGTGAATTTATCTCCAACCGGTTTGGAGAGAAGTGGGATAGTAGAGGATTACTCCACCTCTGAAACCACTATAAAGTGATGTGTGATTTACTATCTTTATCATCATACTTAACTGCTGCATTCATATCAACTATTCTATTCAGTCAGTTGTCCTTCCGCAATTTTTTTTTATAGCTGACAGTTCTTAACTGCACAAATCTCAGCCGAGTAACCCTTGCTGCACTTTATATCAACCGTGTTCTTCAAAATAGTTATTTAGCAAAAGATTTTATAAGTCTATTCACCCCCTCTCTAGACTTATGCCTGATTCCTTGTGACCTACAAGTGGTATCAGATAGGTTGGTTCAATTTCACCGAACCATATCCATATACTTCAGTATATATATCTAATCTTCTATTAAAATGGAACACATGCAACACATGCACTCTAGATTATCTGTTTTCTCTGTATGAATATGATCTATGGAAGATAAGAATGAAGGCACATCTATTATCCATACATGACGATATGTGGTGTATCAAAGAGGATGGACTCTTCACCTTCTTGAAGGATAACTCAGATGAATAAATTGCAGCTGGGAAACCAAAGCAGATTCCCAAGATAAGAACAGAGATGACCACAGAAGAAAGGAAGCTAGCCAACCTTGATAACCGGGCAAGAGATATTTTGTATCAGACTCTTGATAAAGCCACCATGGTGAAGATCAAGAATTGAAAAAATGCCAAGGAAATATGGGACACATTAGCTGTAATGTGTGAGGGAACCGAGCTGATCAAAGAAAACAAGTTTTCAATTGCTACGCAAAAGTTTGACAACTTCAAAATGAAGAATAGAGAGACAATTGACAAAGTGAATACCAGATTTACTAAGATCATCAATAAAATAAATTCTCTTGGTAAAACCTATGGCAACCGAGAGATCTAAAAGTACTAAGGTCTCTTACCCTAGAATGGAGCATGAAGGTCGTTTCCATGAGGGAATCCAAGGATCTTAACAAGATAAAGATTCAAGAAGTATTCTCAGACCTCAAGGCATTTGAGTTCGAGCTACCCTGCTCATCATCTAGTTAGCCAGCTGAAAAAGGAATAGCTTTGCAGCAGAGTTACCTGCAAAAAGCCAAGTTGAAGTTAATCCTCCAAGTCCTCTAAACTTTGATGAAGAAATGGAATTCATCATGCAAATGTTCAGCAACTTCAGGAAGAATTACTCAAAATATAAGAAGAACTACAAGGACAATCCAAGGAGGAACCAAAAAGCTGGAAACTGGAAAGTAGAATGTTACTGTCATAAAACCGGACATATTCAGTTTGACTGCCACGATCTCAAGAAAGATGAAGAAAAGAAAGACATGGGCAGAAAAGAAGACAAGAGAAAAGCTCTCATTGGAGAAGACCAGATGCAAGAGAGAGCAGAATCAAGCAATGTATTCTTTTCTGATGATGATGACAACTACAACTGCTTGATGGCCAACCTAGATGATTGAGAGGTAACTTCTAAACCTCAAACTCCATAATGTAACAAGTCAGACATTTCTGAAGACATTGACTTGCACAAATTTTTATATCAGTTGTTAAAAGATTTTGAATCATTAAAAACTGCACACCAGACTGTGAAGTTGATAATACACAATAAGAATAGGCAGCTAAAAAATAATTTGGACAAACTCAACCTAGAGTCAGCAAACATCAGATCTGAGTTTGAAAAACAGTCTGTTAATAATTTGAAAAACTCTGAAATTACCACAAATGAGATTAAGAGGTTGACTATTTTACATAGCGAAAGATCTGCTGCACTTGCTCATATCAAAACTGAGTTTTCAAAACTAAAATAGTTAAGCATCACACAAGCTAAGTAAATAACTTTTTTAAAAACATCTATAACCTTAGATGGATTGTGTACAAACTATAGGCCACTCTATTTAAAATCAGGCCTTGGATATGACCCCAATACTCCCTCAAGTTCAAAAACCACTTTCATTAAGGGGGAAACACTTCTCCAGACTGCTGAGACTATAGAAAACCTATATTTAAAAATAGGCAACAACACACTCAACAGTTTAGGCAGCAACCAAGACTTACAAGGCAGCAACGTAGACATAAAAGTAGGCAATGGTCAAAACAGCACCAGCAGTCAAAATATTATTCTGCTTATTACGAAAGACCCCCACAAAATATATTTCACAATGGGAGAGGTAAATGAAAACCTCAAGGTAATCCAAATTTTCAAAATCACCAAGTGTGGAGACCCCATAACTTTAATAACTGGTCTCACCCGATATTTAGGAATGGCTCACATCAAAACCACTATCAATCATATCTTATATACAATCCAAATCAAGGATATAGACCAAGAAACTATGCACCTTATAAGAATAAGCAACACCAATTTCAAAACATCAGGAGAAATCAATTTTCCAGGAAATCCACTAACCCTGAAGGACCCACTCAAATTTGTGTACCTAAATCTCTGCTTGTCTGATTGCAGAAAAGGTGGACTCGGGGTGCTCAAGACACATGACAGGAAATAAGAAGGTTCTGTCAAACTACATCAAGGAAAAAGGTCCAGATGTAACCTTTGGGGATAGATCTTGTGGACAAACAAAAGGCTATGGAGAGTTTCACAGAGGGAATATTATCATCTCAAAAGTATAGTGTGTCAAAGGACTTAAATACAACCTATTGAGCATAAGCCAGTTCTGTGATGAAAAGAATCTAGTAGTTTTCACTATTTGGAAATGCATGGTAATTGATCTCTTATCTGGAGAAGTGAAACTACAAGGCTACATAAGAAGGGATGTCTGCATGATAGATTGGAATACAGGCACTCCCAATACACGTTTTTCATATCCAAAACAATAGCTGAAAATGGATGGCTCTGGCATAAAAGACTATGGCCCTGTTCTTTTGGACTTATTTTTTAGTTTTTCATTTTGATTCGATTTAGTTTAGTTCGATTCAGATCCATTCGATTCGATTCGATTCAATTGATTCGATTCGAGTCCATTCAATTTAGTTCGATTCGATTTAGTTCGATTCGAGTCCATTCGATTCGATTCGATTGATTCGATTCTTATTCTTCTTCTTCTTCTTATTATTATTATTAATCTTAATTATTATTGTTATTATTACTAATAATATTACTATTATCGTTGTTGTTGTTGATTACTATTATTATTATTATTTACCATTATTATTATTATTATTATTATTATTATTTACCCTTAATATATTCGATTCGATTCGATTCGATTCATTTGATTCGAGTCCATTCGATTCGATTCGATTGATTCGAATCCATTCGATTCAATTGATTCGATTCGATTCGAATCCATTCGATTCGATTCGATTCATTCAGTCCAAAAGAACAGAGCCTAAGTCATTTAAACTTCAAAGCTCCCAACAAGATAAGCTCTCAAAAGTTGGTCAGAGGGCTTCCAGAAGAAGTATTCAAGAAGGATACTCTCTATGATGCATTCCAGAAGGGAAAGCAAACAAAAGCGTCTTTCAAATTAGTTCAATCTACCACTCTTACCGACAGAATTTTGGACCTACTTCACATAGATTTATTTGGTCCTATCAAGCCAAGAACTCTGAGTGGAAGGAAGCATGCCTTAGTAGTTGTGGATGAGTACTCAAGATACACTTGGATAGTATTTCTCTACAAGAAGAGTGAAACTCTAACCAAGCGACCTGAGCTGCTAAGAAAAATTCAAAATTAGAAATCCTTATCAATCATAAAGATCAGATCAGAGAAAGGAGATGAATTTTTTAACAAAGCCATAACTGAGTATTGTGATCAAAATGGGATTCAACACGAAGTATCAGCTGCAAGAACACCACAACAAAATGGTGTAGCTGAAAAAAGGAATAGAACCCTCATGGAAGCAGCCAGGACAATAATTACTCAGAGTAATCTTCCAAAAAGGTTCTGGGATGAAGCCGTCAACATAGCATGTCATACTCAGAACAGAAGTATGATAGTAGGGAGACACAGTAAAACTCCCTATAAAGTAGGAATGGCAGAATACCAACTGTTTCATATTTTCATTTCTTTGGTTGTAAGTGTTTCACCCACAACAATGGCAAAACCCAACTAAGTACCTTTGATGGAAAAACTGATGATGGTCTATTTATGGGATACTCACAGATAAGCAAGGCATATAGAGTCTTTAATAAAAGAACATTAGTTGTGGAAGAAACACCTCATGTTGTCTCTGATGAATCTACTATTGAGTACAGAAAATAGGTGAAACAAATTTAGGACAAGCTCAAAGCCATCATCAACAAGGTTGATGGATCAAGCTTATGAAGATCCAACCGTAGATCAGCCAGGATCACCTACCATAGTTGATCCAACCATAGCTGAAATTGATCCAATCAAAGTTGCAGATCAACAAAACCTAGTTGAAGGACATACATACTAAACAACTCCTCAGCCCACTCCCAAAGGAACAAGCTTTGATGTTCAACAACCAAAAGCAGAAGATGATGATGAAACCCCCAAATTGCTAAAGGATCATCCCATTAAATAAATTATTGGGAACCTAAGTGATGGAGTCAAAACTAGGAAATCAAGAGAACCAGCAGGAATGACAATGCTCTCTTGCTTCATGTCCCAAATGGAGCCCAAAACAACCGAACAAGCCCTAGATGACTACACATGGTTGATTGCAATGCAAGAAGAATTAACCTAAATGGAGAGGAACAATATATAGGAGCTAATAGATAGACCAAATCACAAAAAGGTCATTAGCACCAAATGGGTTTACAAAATTAAGTGATGAAGATGGAGTTGTTGTTAGGAATAAGGCCAAATTGCTTGCAAAAGGATATACTCAATGTGAAGAAATAGATTTTGATGAAAAATATGCACCAGTAGCAAGACTAGAAGCTATCAAAATATTTCTTGCATATACAGCCTTCATGAACTTTGAAGTATACCAAATGGACGTGAAAAGTGCATTACTCAATAGAAGAGGTTTATGTTGAACAACCCCCTGGATTTGTCAAAGGAGACAAAGTATACAAGATTTTGAAAGCTCTCTATGGACTCAAACAGGCACCAAGATCCTGGTATGAGACTGCCCATATTTCTTGAGAAGAATGGATTCTGCAAGGGAAAGGTGGACAAGACTCTATTCAGAACTAAACATGAAGACCACATACTACTAGTTCAAGTATATGTGTATGATATCATATTTGGCTCAACAAACCCTAAGCTATGTGAAAAATTCTCAAACCTCATGCAAGGAGAATTTGAGATGAGCATGATGGGTAAGCTGAACTTCTTTCTTGGCTTACAAGTCCAACAAGTTGAAACTGGAATACTCATCAACCAAGCAAAGTACACAAGAGAGCCCATCAAAAGATTTGGCATGGACTCAGCCAAACCCCTAAGAGTACCAATGAGCAAATCTCTACACATTGATGTAGATGATGAGCCATTCCAGTGGATCCAACACATTACAGAGGACAAATTGGATCATTACTATACCTCACTACAAGCAGACCTGACATTTCATATGCAGTAGGAGTGCGTGCAAGATTTCAGTCCAAGCCAAAGCAGTCTCATCAGGAAGCATAAAAAAAGATAACCAGATACATAAAATCCACAATCAATGTTGGATTATGGTATCCAAAAGATGACAACTTTGAACTATCAAGATATTCGGACGCTGAGTTTGCAGGATGCAAAATCAACAAGAAAAGCACTAGTGGAACGTGTTAATTACTTGGAACCAGACTAATATCATGGTTCAATAATAAGCAGGTGTCCAACTCAATATCCACAACTGAGTCAGAATACCTAGCTGCAGGTAGCTGTTGTGCGCAAATTCTACGAATCCGACAACAGCTAACGGACTGTAACATCATTGCCAATGAAGTCCCTATTTGGTGTGACAATAATAGTGCAATTGCTATAACAAACAATCCAGTCTTACATTCGAGAACAAATCACGTAGATATCAAGAATCATTTCATCAAAGACCATGTGCTCAACAAAAGATTAAGGATGGAAAGAGTCAGCACAGAGTACCAGACTACTGATATATTCACAAAACCAATACCAGAGGAAAGTTTCTCGAACTAATCATGGATCTTGGACTTCTAGACTGGCAATCTAGTGCCTAGCTAAAAAATATGAAGATGAAGAATGTCAGTTGATCAGAAGCACATACGAGAAAAGTCAGCTGATTAGTAGCACAGACGAGAAAGGTCAGCTAATCAGGAGAACAGACGAGAAACATTAGCTGATCAGGAGCACAGACGTGAAAGGTCAGCTGAAAGGAGCACAAACGAGAAATGTTAGCTGATCAAAATTAGAGCTAAGATTACATATATGATACAAAGGGAGTGAGGAATCAAAATTGCAGTGTAACAGAAGTCAAACACTCGACCAGCTAAGTTTCCAATTTCTTTTCATTTATTTAATATTGGACGTGGTTAAAATACACGATCACAGTCACTCCACGTCTACATCACATTGTCCAATCATAACACACGAACCGCCATTCTTGTAATTAATTATTATTTTTTTAAAAAACCCGACTCTCAGAATAACTATTTAAGATGATTGAAATTACTTCATCAAAACCCTATCATCTTCAAAACTTTCAAGGAAGAAACTTAATTTTTTAGAAAAGCAAAATCAAGAATTTCACTACACTAAAAATCATCAAAAAAATTTGCAGAGATGGACACAACAACCTACTTCAAGGATATCAACCTGAGGATGGTGAAAGAACAAATCATATTCAGCATCGTCGTGGACATTCTCGGACTTCTGGAGGCAAATAACTCTCTGTTAATGGCGGACCTGATCATGAGGATGAAGAAGAATGGAATCTATCACTTTTTGGACATCAATCCTTCACAACTGTTCAAGGAGGTCGTCGTCTGTTTCTACAAGGAAGACCAAGTTACAGAGAGAGGAATTCGAAGTTCAATCTTTAGAGAACCTGTAATACCCGAGATCTTTATTCCGGATTCGTTGGGTTTTCTGGGTTTTATCGGATTGTCATGGTCCTCATCGTAGGAATTTCGTGCCATGTTTGGTTGTGACTTGTTGGGACATGTTTTTGGAGGCATTTCGGATCACTTTGTGAATTTTTGAGTTTTGGTGGTGTAACGCACGCTAATGCTTGAGGCATAGCGCACGCTACTGCGTGGTGGTTAGCGCACGCTACTGAATGTGTAGCGCACGCTAACTGGCAGTCCAGAGGCACTCCAGTAGCTACTGGACTGGGACTGGAGCTTTGTTATCGCACGCTAAGGCCGATAGCTAGCGCACGCTATCGACTGCTTAGCGCACGCTCTCTCTTCTTTCTAGCGCACGCTACCCTGAAAAGTGCGGTCGCCTGTGGCTACCGGATCGTTTTGTGACTCGTTAGCGCACACTACGGCTTTTGGCTAGCGCACGCTAACTGTGTTATAGGCGGTTCCTCTGGAGCGTTGACCGTTAGCGCACGCTAATGCGAGGTGTTTAGCGCTAATAATCGGCCCAAGATAAATACCGGACAAGCAGATTAAGTCGTCATTTTCCACTTTTCTTCATCCCTTCCGACGAGTGAGATCCAGAGGCGACAGGACCGATCTTCTTCTTCTAGCTTCATCTCTCGAAGCGGATTTATAGATGTTTAACAACATCTAATCGTCTTCTTAGTCCAGATCAAGGTAATCTCTTCTTAGAACCCTAGTTTCTTGAATTTGGGGTTTTTCCTCGATTTGTGATTCTTAACCGATCTCATCCGATCGGTTGTGTATTTTGGTTGTCTTCACCGTAATCTTCAGATTTTGTTAACCGTTCATCGATTTTTATCGCCCGGATCAACGATTCTTGATTTCTTTGAGAATACTTAGATCCTTGTCGTTTTTAGGATCGTTTCGGATTTCGATTAGTGTTATTGATTTGTGGTGATGCTATTTTCGTAGTATTCGTAGGCTGTCGAAGTCTTGATCGTTTTTGGAGGTTCGAAGGTTTCCCGATCGTGCCCGTTCGTCGTTTCGTCGCTCGTGATATCGAGGCAAGTATCTTGTCCATACGTTTCATGTTTCGTAGGCGTAATTAATGGTAAAGGAATTCGTGCGAACCCAATGTTTAATGAACGTAAAAAGGGATCGGTATATTCTCGATAAATGTTGTCTTTCAACGATAATTTTATGTACTTCGTGAATATATGTGTTCTCAGAATATGTGTGTTGGATTTGTATGTTGAAAAGATGATATGATCACTTTGAATGAGCTTATTAGACCGTAATCCTTTGCCGGGGATTTCGTAATGTTATGTGTACTTGTTCGTTAAGAATGTATTACGTGGGATATTAGTTGTTACTCCTTTGAAAGGAGGTTGTGATGTTTAAGTGTTGCTTGGCTTGATGTTCTGCTCATTGTTATGTGATTGCTGAAAGTGATGTGCCTCCGGGTAGGATTGTTGAATCTCCGGGATCCATACTTGCTAGTATGAGTCGGGCGTGACCGTAGGGTTATCCAATCCAGGTATGTCTTGCGGGGACTCCGAGGTTCGGGGCTTGCTAGCCCGATGCCGAGATAACTTGTGGGGTTATCATCGGGTATGTCTTGCGGGGACTCCGAGGTTCGTGGCTTGTTAGCCCGATGCCGGGATAACTTATGGTTGTGGCTTGGAATGGTTCTGTGACTGTTGTCACGAGGACATGTGATTTGGTATGGGTTCCTATTGGATTATTCACTCGGGTATGTTCTACGGGATCATCTGAGGTTCGTGGCTTGTTAGCACGGGACGCGAATAATCCTTAGGAACATGTGTTATGTTATTCGGGTCGTGGACCTGTGGCTTATGATTCGGGTCTTGGACCCCGTGTGTTGTGAATCGGGTTGTGAAACCGCGTTTTATTATTGGAATCGTATTTTGGAAAGATGATTTTGGGCCGTGTCCCCAACTTTTTTCGAAAGACTTGAGAATTCCTTATTTCCAAATGTTTTCAAACTCCCGAGACCGTAAAATATTTTGTGTGAGATACATGGTTCTATTCCTACCTTTTATAAATCAAACTGTTTTGATTAAGTGTTTTATCTCGGGAAATATACTCAAGATATTATATTCTTGAAGCACGTTATGTATGGCTTGTACTTTTGGTTTTATACTTGCACTAGCAAAATAGTGGAGTTTTGTTAACCCCCGAGTAATCGGGGGGTGGATGTCTGTATTGCGTCCAGGTACTTGCAGGTAGCTGGGGAGCGAATCACAGGATCGATACGAAGGATGATGGGAAACGAAGATACTAATCACGTGAAGACCAATTATAGAGTATTTGGTAGAGTCGTGTTGATTATTCCTCCGATGTGTTATTTTATCGAATTATGGAAGTGATATTATATTCTAGCCCCTGCGTGGGTATGTGTTCTGGGCAAGGGTCTTGTATGTATTGTTCTGTGTGTTGTGATATAAGACCATATCGGTCTAATGGTCCTTTATGTAGCCATGTCGGCATGTGAAGTGATGCATTGTTTTGTATTTAGCCTGGTAGATCCTCGCGGAGAGGGCCTGCGCCGTAATATTCCCAGTGGTTTGGGGTGTTACGAATATGGTATCGAGCTTAGGTTGAGGAAACCTAGGGTGTCGGGTTGAGTTGTGTGTTGTCGGGTCTTGTCTTGTGATTTGGTCGACCGAGTGGTGTCGCGACGCGTCGTCGAGTTGTCGGTCGTGATTAGTATCGAGGTGCAACCATCATCTTCGTGCGATCTGTGGATGTAAGTCTCCTATTTTGTTATGTCTCGTATTATACGAGTTTGTGTGATCTGTGTTATTATGTGGAGTTTAATTATGCCTCGTGAATACTTACTCCATACTTGTTTGATTCTCGTATTGTGTTGGAACAAAGAGTAGTACCGGTATGCATGTATATATGTATACATCCTTGTGTGAAATCGTTGTTTTTGCAGGGGTAATGTTTTGGATTGATTACTCAATAAAAGTTTATCAATGTGGTATTTTAAATTTCAAATGTTTTGGGGAAGTCACGTAAATTCTATTTAAAAACATCCTTCGAGGAGGAAAAATGATTTAATTTTCGTATGATGACCTCGAGACCAAAGATTTTGAGAATTTAAACTACATATATTATATTTTCATCTTGCATTGAAAATTTTCAAAATTTGGTTTTTAAATGCTTAAACGAGGTCTATCAATAGATTACTTGAGACGTGACTTTCGCCTTCAATTTTTCGACTAAACGATATGTAGTGAGAATATAAACTGTTGGTGTTGGGATTCGTATGTTGTTTTTTATTTGTAACCTTCGGCTTTTGGTATTATTTGGTATATGTTTATGAATGTGTTGCTGGATGAGAATAGCTAGCGCGCGCTAACGTGGCATGGCTAGCGCACGCTAAGTCTCTGTTAAATCATATACTAAATGGTCTGATCAGAATCCCGGAAATTGCATTCTGGCCGTAAGTCTAACTTTTGCGATTGTTAGACTGACCGTTTGAGACCGTACTCTATGTGTGTTGTCCATGAATAACAATTGTTGTGTATGGTTATGTGTAATTTGAACTGTGTTCTTGTCCGCTGCGTGTGTAAAGTCCAAAATGACTTTTTGGGTACTTTTACCAAATAGTGTGTGTTTCAAAATGACCTTTTGGGTTTGTAAATTTGAATTATTTCGTTGACCCTTTTTCCTAACTCTTTTGTCGGGTGACTTAACATATATTTTGAAACTATTGAATTTTCGCCTCTACGCCTTGTAATTCCAAATGGTATTTGATGATGATATTTGGTATTTGGAAAATGACTTTTGGGGAGTATTTGGAAAGTATTACCGTCATCGGCCTTTTTGGCATTTTGGAACGTTTTTGAAAATGGTTTTCAACTTGGTAGGATCCGGCGCGCAAAACGTAAAGAAAATAATTTTGATATAATGGATGATTTCAATTTCATTGCATTTATAAATCGCATAACAACGGCATTATAAATGAAGATTTTTGGTATAATAGTTTGTATATTGTGCTCTAGCTGGGATTAAATGGTAATATGTATATGATTTAATGATGTTGGATTAAAGACAGAGACTTGAATATCTTGCTATGTGTTATGATCTTTCGTTACCATAGGTTGTTGTTTGTTAGTATGCCGAGGGGCAGAGGTCGTGGTAAATGGCAAGTGGTGTTGATGGCCACGGGGATCAGATGCAGAATCGAGGGAATGTCGTTGAGAATGATTTTAGTTTGGGTGTTGCTACTATATTGCAACAAGTAGCGACTCAAATGACTCAGTTGACCCAGGTGGTTCAACGTAGCATTGACGCGAGTCAGAACGTTGGTGTAAATCAATGGCTTCGCGAGGTAGTTCGTATGAATCCCCCTCGATTCGCCGGTGCTGCGGATGCGTTGGGCTGGGATGGTTGGATTTTCCAATTGGGAAAGATTTTCGAGGCTGTCGGATGTCCTGAAGAGCGGAAGGTACCTATCGCTCAGTACCTTCTCGACAAAGATGCCGCTAATTGGTGGGAAGCTGTTAAACCTCGTGATCGTGATGTCACGTGGGCGGAGTTCCAAGCACTTATGGGAGCTGAGTTCTGTCCGAAACCGATTAGAGAGCAGAGGATTCGCGAATTCTACTTGGCAGAACCGCAAGATATATCGGTGTCGCAAGCTATCATCGATTATAGCAAACAACTCAGTTATGTGCGAGATCGGGTGAGAACCGAGGAAGAGAGGATCCTTCACTTTGACAGACGGATGAAGCCGGATATTCGCGTGTATATGTCGAAATTCAGAGATTGACTTCTTTTATTTGAAGTGGATCGGATTTTGAACTCGGTACTCTCGACTCTGTCGAATCATTTATATTCGTTGATATTTTCTGATCTTGTCCTGTCTTGTGCTTTTATTGATCGAACGAGTTGTGGTATTGTTTCAGAATAAACCGTTTGTCGCTATGACTTTCCAATTGCTATTCCCTTTCCTGTGGATCTTATGTGAATACACATCTTGTTGTCTTCACCGGATCGTATATTGTCTCGAGTCGAGATGTGAACTTTGGGGTTGTTATTTGAGTATTATTGTTCGTCGTGATTCGAACATGATTGATCGACTGTTGTTGTCTCGATCGTTGTAACTCAATCGTTTGATGGTTCAGTTTTTGTTGATCTCGTTTCGTAATTGGTGAGCGTTAGGACTCCTTCGTAATTTCCTTAAGTTCAGGAAATCTGTTTTGTGTTCGATCTTCCAACCCTTGGGCTGTGGAATTTCGTATTGGTTCAGCATATAGCTCGTGTTATGGTTGATGTACCGTTGAATTGTTCAACCGTATTGATTTTGTTCGTCGTGTTCTGTTATTTCGGTAACAGATATCGTGTGTTATCTGAGTTTGTTTTGCGTTGTTCGTTCCATGTTTCAAGTTTCGAGGACGAAACTTCTTTTAAGAGGGGTAGAATGTAATACCCGAGATCTTTATTCCGGATTCGTTGGGTTTTCTGGGTTTTATCGGATTTTCATGGTCCTCATCGTAGGAATTTCGTGCCATGTTTGGTTGTGACTTGTTGGGACATGTTTTTGGAGGCATTTCAGATCACTTTGTGAGTTTTTGAGTTTTGGTGGTGTAACGCACGCTAATGCTTGAGGCATAGCGCACGCTACTGCGTGGTGGTTAGCGCACGCTACTGAATGTGTAGCGCACACTAACTGGCAGTCGAGGCGATCAATAGCTACCGCGGGATCGAGCTTTGTTAGCGCACGCTAAGGCCGATAGCTAGCGAACGCTATCGGCGCTTAGCGCACGCTCTCTCTTCTTTCTAGCGCACGCTACGGCGAGTGCGGTTACATCCAGGAGCTCCGGATCGTTTTGTGACCCGTTAGCGCACGCTACGGCTTTTAGCTAGCGCACGCTAATCGTATTATAGGCGGTTTCTGGAGCGTTGACCGTTAGCGCACGCTAATGCAGGTGTTTAGCGCGCGCTAATAAGCATCGAGATAAATCTTTGGACAGCAGCGTTAAGTCGTCATTTTCCACTTTTCTTCATCCCTTCCGACGGGAGTGAGATCCAGAGGCGATTAGGACCGATCTTCTTCTTCTAGCTTCATCTCTGAGCGGATTTGTAGATGTTTAACAACATCTAATCGTCTTCTTGGTCCATATCAAGGTTATCTCTTCTTAGAACCCTAGTTTCTTGAATTTGGGGGTTTTCCTTGGATTTGTGATTCTTAACCGATCTCATCCGATCGGTTGTGTATTTTTGGTTGTCTTCACCGTAATCTTCAGATTTTGTTAACCGTTCATCGATTTTTATCGCCCGGATCAACGATTCTTGATTTCTTTGGGAATACTTAGATCCTTGTCGTTTTTAGGATCGTTTCGGATTTCAATTAGTGTTATTGATTTGTGGTGATGCTATTTTCGTAGTATTCGTAGGCTGTCGAAGTCTTGATCGTTTTTGGAGGTTCGAAGGTTTCCGTCGTGCCGTTAAATCGTTTCGTCGCTCGTGATATCGAGGCAAGTATCTTGTCCATACGTTTCATGTTTCGTAGGCGTAATTAATGGTAAAGGAATTCGTGCGAACCCAATGTTTAATGAACGTAAAAAGGTATCGGTATATTCTCGATAAATGTTGTCTTTCAACGATAATTTTATGTACTTCGTGAATATATGTGTTCTCGGAATATGTGTGTTGGATTTGTATGTTGAAAAGATGATATGATCACTTTGAATGAGCTTATTAGACCGTAATCCTTTGCAGGGGATTTCGTAATGTTATGTGTACTTGTTCGTTAAGAATGTATTACGTGGGATATTAGTTGTTACTCCTTTGAAAGGAGGTTGTGATGTTTAAGTGTTGCTTGGCTTGATGTTCTGCTCATTGTTATGTGATTGCTGAAAGTGATGTGCCTCCGGGTAGGATTGTTGAATCTCCGGGATCCATACTTGCTAGTATGGGTCGGGCGTGATCGTAGGGTTATCCAATCCGGGTATGTCTTGCGGGGACTCCGAGGTTCGGGGCTTGCTAGCCCGATGCCGAGATAACTTGTGGGGTTATCATCGGGTATGTCTTGCGGGGACTCAGGAGTTCGTGGCTTGTTGGCCGATCTTGGGATAACTTATGGTTGTGGATTGGAATGGTTACGTGATTGTCACGAGGACATGTGATTTGGTATGGGTTCCTATTGGATTATTCACTCGGGTATGTTCTACGGGAGCATCTGAGGTTCGTGGCTTGTTAGCACGGGACGCGAATAATCCTTAGGAACTTGTGTTATGTTATTCGGGTCGTGGACCTGTGGCTTATGATTCGGGTCTTGGACCCCGTGTGTTGTGAATCGGGTTGTGAAACCGCGTTTTATTATTGGAATCGTATTTTGGAAAGATGATTTTGGGCCGTGTCCCCAACTTTTTTCGAAAGACTTGAGAATTCCTTATTTCCAAATGTTTTCAAACTCCCGAGACCGTAAAATATTTTGTGTGAGATACATGGTTCTATTCCTACCTTTTATAAATCAAACTGTTTTGATTAAGCGTTTTATCTCGGGAAATATACTCAAGATATTATATTCTTGAAGCACGTTATGTATGGCTTGTACTTTTGGTTTTATACTTGCACTAGCAAAATAGTGGAGTTTTGCTAACCCCCGAGTAATCGGGGGGTGGATGTCTGTATTGCGTCCAGGTACTTGCAGGTAGCTGGGGAGCGAATCACAGGATCGATACGAAGGATGATGGGAAACGAAGATACTAATCACGTGAAGACCAATTATAGAGTATTTGGTAGAGTCGTGTTGATTATTCCTCCGATGTGTTATTTTATCGAATTATGGAAGTGATATTGTATTCTAGCCCCTGCGTGGGTATGTGTTCTGGGCAAGGGTCTTGTATGTATTGTTCTGTGTGTTGTGATATAAGACCATATCGGTCTAATGGTCCTTTATGTAGCCATGTCGGCATGTGAAGTGATGCATTGTTTTGTATTTAGCCTGGTAGATCCTCGCGGAGAGGGCCTGCGGCGCTGTAATATTCCCGAGTGGTTTGGGGGTGTTACAGAATATGGTATCAGAGCTTAGGTTGAGGAAACCTAGGCTGTCGGGTTGAGTTGTGTGTTGTCGGGTCTTGTCTTGTCAGATTTGGTCTGACTGAGTGGTGTCGCGACGCGTCGTCTGAGTTGTCGGTCGTGATTAGTATCGAGGTGCAACCATCATCTTCGTGCGATCTGTGGATGTAAGTCTCCCTATTTTGTTATGTCTCGTATTATACGAGTTTGTGTGATTCTGTGTTATTATGTGGAGTTTAATTATGCCTCGTGAATACTTACTCCATACTTGTTTGATTCTCGTATTGTGTTGGAACAAAGAGTAGTACCGGTATGCATGTATATATGTATACATCCTTGTGTGAAATCGTTGTTTTTGCAGGGGTAATGTTTTGGATTGATTACTCAATAAAAGTTTATCAATGTGGTATTTTAAATTTCAAATGTTTTGGGGAAGTCACGTAAATTCTATTTAAAAACATCCTTCGAGGAGGAAAAATGATTTAATTTTCGTATGATGACCTCGAGACCAAAGATTTTGAGAATTTAAACTACATATATTATATTTTCATCTTGCATTGAAAATTTTCAAAATTTGATTTTTAAATGCTTAAACGAGGTCTATCAATAGATTACTTGAGACGTGACTTTCGCCTTCAATTTTTCGACTAAACGATATGTAGTGAGAATATAAACTGTTGGTGTTGGGATTCGTATGTTGTTGTTTATTTGTAACCTTCGGCTTTTGGCATTATTTGGTATATGTTTATGAATGTGTTGCTGGATGAGAATAGCTAGCGCGCGCTAACGTGGCATGGCTAGCGCACGCTAAGTCTCTGTTAAATCATATACTAAATGGTCTGATCAGAAGCCCGGAAATTGCATTCTGGCCGTAAGTCTAACTTTTGCGATTGTTAGACTGACCGTTTGAGACCGTACTCTATGTGTGTTGTCCATGAATAACAATTGTTGTGTATGGTTATGTGTAATTTGAACTGTGTTCTTGTCCGCTGCGTGTGTAAAGTCCAAAATGACTTTTTGGGTACTTTTGCCAAATAGTGTGTGTTTCAAAATGACCTTTCGGGTTTGTAAATTTGAATTATTTCGTTGACCCTTTTTCCTAACTCTTTTGTCGGGTGACTTAACATATATTTTGAAACTATTGAATTTTCGCCTCTACGCCTTGTAATTCCAAATGGTATTTGATGATGATATTTGGTATTTGGAAAATGACTTTTGGGGAGTATTTGGAAAGTATTACCGTCATCGGCCTTTTTGGCATTTTGGAACGTTTTTGAAAATGATTTTCAACTTGGTAGGATCCTAAGGAAAACGTATAGAAAATGATTTTGATATAATGGATGATTTCAATTTCATTGCATTTATAAATCGCATAACAACGGCATTATAAATGAAGATTTTTGGTATAATAGTTTGTATATTGTGCTCTAGCTGGGATTAAATGGTAATATGTATATGATTTAATGATGTTGGATTAAAGACAGAGACTTGAATATCTTGCTATGTGTTATGATCTTTCGTTACCATAGGTTGTTGTTTGTTAGTATGCCGAGGGGCAGAGGTCGTGGTCGTAACCGTGGTGTTGATGGCCACGGGGATCAGATGCAGAATCGAGGGAATGTCGTTGAGAATGATTTTAGTTTGGGTGTTGCTACTATATTGCAACAAGTAGCGACTCGGATGACTCGGTTGACCAGTGGTTCAACGTAGCATTGACGCGAGTCGAGCGTTGGTGTAAATCAAGGGCTTCGCGAGGTAGTTCGTATGAATCCCCTCGATTCGCCGGTCTGCTGCGGATGCGTTGAGGTCGGGATGGTTGGATTTTCCGGTTGGGAAAGATTTTCGAGGTATCGGATGTCCTGAAGAGCGGAAGGTACCTATCGCTCGGCACCTTCTCGACAAAGATGCCGCTAATTGGTGGGAAGCTGTTAAACCTCGTGATCGTGATGTCACGTGGGCGGAGTTCCAAGCACTTATGGGAGGCCGAGTTACGTCCAAACCGATTAGAGAGCAGAGGATTCGCGAATTCTACTTGGCAGAACCGCAAGATATATCGGTGTCGCAAGCTATCATCGATTATAGCAAACAACTCAGTTATGTGCGAGTTCAGGTGAGAACCGAGGAAGAGAGGATCCTTCACTTTGACAGACGGATGAAGCCGGATATTCGCGTGTATATGTCGAAATTCAGAGATAGACTTCTTTTATTTGAAGTGGATCGGATTTTGAACTCGGTACTCTCGACTCTGTCGAATCGTTTATATTCGTTGATATTTTCTGATCTTGTCCTGTCTTGTGCTTTTATTGATCGAACGAGTTGTGGTATTGTTTCAGAATAAACCGTTTGTCGCTATGACTTTCCAATTGCTATTCCCTTTCCTGTGGATCTTATGTGAATACACATCTTGTTGTCTTCACCGGATCGTATATTATCTCGAGTCGAGATGTGAACTTTGGGGTTGTTGTTTGAGTATTATTGTTCGTCGTGATTCGAACATGATTGATCGACTGTTGTTGTCTCGATCGTTGTAACTCAATCGTTTGATGGTTCAGTTTTTGTTGATCTCGTTTCGTAATTGTTGAGCGTTAGGACTCCTTCGTAATTTCCTTAAGTTCAGGAAATCTGTTTTGTGTTCGATCTTCCAACCCTTGGGCTGTGGAATTTTGTATTGGTTCAGCGTATAGCTTGTGTTTTGGTTGTTGTACCGTTGAATTGTTCAACCGTATTGATTTTGTTCATCGTGTTCTGTTATTTCGGTAACGGATATCGTGTGTTATCTGAGTTTGTTTTGCGTCGTTCGTTCGATGTTTCAAGTTTCGAGGACGAAACTTCTTTTAAGAGGGGTAGAATGTAATACCCGAGATCTTTATTCCGGATTCGTTGGGTTTTCTGGGTTTTATCGGATTGTCATGGTCCTCATCGTAGGAATTTCGTGCCATGTTTGGTTGTGACTTGTTGGGACATCTTTTTGGAAGCATTTCGGATCACTTTGTGAGTTTTTGAGTTTTGGTGGTGTAACGCACGCTAATGCTTGAGGCATAGCGCACGCTACTGCGTGGTGGTTAGCGCACGCTACTGAATGTGTAGCGCACGCTAATCGGCGATCCAGCGATCCGGTAGCTCTTTGGATCGGCTGAAGCTTTGTTAGCGCACGCTAAGGCCGATAGCTAGCGCACGCTATCGACTGCTTAGCGCACGCTCTCTCTTCTTTCTAGCGCACGCTCTCTCTTCTTTCTAGCGCACGCTACCCGGCAGGTGCGGTTCTGTCCAGGGGCTACTGGACTGGTTTTGTGACCCGTTAGCGCACGCTACGGCTTTTGGCTAGCGCACGCTAAGCGTATTATAAGCGGTTTCTCTGGAGCGTTGACCCGTTAGCGCACGCTAATGCGAGTGTTTAGCGCGCTAATAAGCTCAATCGATAAATATCTTGGGCAGCGTTAAGTCGTCATTTTCCACTTTTCTTCATCCCTTCCGGAAGTGAGATCAGAGCGATTAGGACCGATCTTCTTCTTCTAGCTTCATCTCTGAGCGGATTTGTAGATGTTTAACAACATCTAATCGTCTTCTTGGTCCAGATCAAGGTAATCTCTTCTTAGAACCCTAGTTTCTTGAATTTGGGGTTTTTCCTTGGATTTGTGATTCATAACCGATCTCATCCGATCGGTTGTGTATTTTTGGTTGTCTTCACCGTAATCTTCAGATTTTGTTAACCGTTCATCGATTTTTATCACCCGGATCAACGATTCTTGATTTCTTTGAGAATACTTAGATCCTTGTCGTTTTTAGGATCGTTTCGGATTTCGATTAGTGTTATTGATTTGTGGTGATGCTATTTTCGTAGTATTCGTAGGCTGTCGAAGTCTTGATCATTTTTGGAGGTTCGAAGGTTTCCGTCGTGCCGTTAAATCGTTTAAATCGCTCGTGATATCGAGGCAAGTATCTTGTCCATACGTTTCATGTTTCGTAGGCGTAATTAATGGTAAAGGAATTCGTGCGAACCCAATGTTTAATGAACGTAAAAAGGGATCGGTATATTCTCGATAAATGTTGTCTTTCAGCGATAATTTTATGTACTTCGTGAATATATGTGTTCTCGAAATATGTGTGTTGGATTTGTATGTTGAAAAGATGATATGATCACTTTGAATGAGCTTATTAGACCGTAATCCTTTGCCGGGGATTTCGTAATGTTATGTGTACTTGTTCGTTAAGAATGTATTATGTGGGGTATTAGTTGTTACTCCTTTGAAAGGAGGTTGTGATGTTTAAGTGTTGCTTGGCTTGATGTTCTGCTCATTGTTATGTGATTGCTGAAAGTGATGTGCCTCTGGGTAGGATTGTTGAATCTCCGGGATCCATACTTGCTAGTATGGGTCGGGCGTGACCGTAGGGTTATCCAATCCGGGTATGTCTTGCGGGGACTCCGAGGTTCGGGGCTTGCTAGCCCGATGCCGAGATAACTTGTGGGGTTATCATCGGGTATGTCTTGCGGGGACTCCGAGGTTCGTGGCTTGTTAGCCCGATGCCGGGATAACTTATGGTTGTGGCTTGGAATGGTTCTGTGACTGTTGTCACGAGGACATGTGATTTGGTATGGGTTCCTATTGGATTATTCACTCGGGTATGTTCTACGGGAGCATCTGAGGTTCGTGGCTTGTTAGCACGTGACGCGAATAATCCTTAGGAACATGTGTTATGTTATTCGGGTCGTGGACCTGTGGCTTATGATTCGGCTCTTGGACCCCGTGTGTTGTGAATCGGGTTGTGAGACCGCGTTTTATTATTGGAATCGTATTTTGGAAAGATGATTTTGGGCCGTGTCCCCAAGTGTTTTCGAAAGACTTGAGAATTCCTTATTTCCAAATGTTTTCAAACTCCCGAGACCATAAAATATTTTGTGTGAGATACATGGTTCTATTCCTACCTTTTATAAATCAAACTGTTTTGATTAAGTGTTTTATCTCGGGAAATATACTCAAGATATTATATTCTTGAAGCACGTTATGTATGTCTTGTTCTTTTGGTTTTATACTTGCACTAGCAAAACAGTGGAGTTTTGCTAACCCCCGAGTAATCGGGGGGTGGATGTCTGTATTACGTCCAGGTACTTGCAGGTAGCTGGGGAGCGAATCACAGGATCGATACGAAGGATGATGGGAAACGAAGATACTAATCACGTGAAGACCAATTATAGAGTATTTGGTAGAGTCGTGTTGATTATTCCTCCGATGTGTTATTTTATCGAATTATGGAAGTGATATTGTATTCTAGCCCCTGCGTGGGTATGTGTTCTGGGCAAGGGTCTTGTATGTATTGTTCTGTGTGTTGTGATATAAGACCATATCGGTCTAATGGTCCTTTATGTAGCCATGTCGGCATGTGAAGTGATGCATTGTTTTGTATTTAGCCTGGTAGATCCTCGCGGAGAGGGCCTGCGGCGCTGTAATATTCCCGAGTGGTTTGGGGGTGTTACAGAACCAACCTTTATATCCAAGCATATTGTTGCTGCTGCATTCGAACTGGAGAACCGGGGTATTGCAGTTGAGGCCCTGAAGCAGAACCCTGTGGACTTATGGCACTGGATAAAGCTACCTGAACAACCAATGAGGATGCAGTTCAAAGCCAGAAAGTCTGATCTCCATAAGGAATATAGATACATGATGGACATCACCAACAAAAATGTGATGGGCATGTCAGGGAGATATGACCAGACGTCCTCTTCTAAATATATTGTCATGGGCACCATGATTCAAATGCAAAGAATTAATTGGCCTGACTACATCTACAGGCAATTAGTTAGAGAGGTAAATAAGGTCAGCTGGGATTCTGAAAACAAGAAGTTTGCACAGAAACTGGCCTTTAGAACTCAGATAAGTTAGATTCTGGAGTTTCTGGGCAAGGCCAAAGGAAAGGCAGAGAACTTCCACAGTAGCAAGAGACTCGGTCACTTGGACCAAGCTGCCCTGGAGAAATATGCAAATAACCAACCAAGAGCTTTGGAGTTACTTCAGAGAATGACGTCTGGAACCTGTTCCTACAAACCATCCACAGATTCAGAAGAAGAAAAAGAAGAAGAACAAGTTGAATCAGTTGCATCCATCCCAACTGTAGCTGAGATTTCCCTAAGGAAAACCACAGTTGAGGTTCCACCTGCTCTGACCTTAGCTGAAGAAACTGCAACTAACATTATGTCAGCGAAGTTAGTTGTAGCTGAAGGAACCTCAACTGCACCTGCACCTGCACCAGAAGATAGTGCAGACAATGATAATTTCCCCCTCTCCAAACTATTAAAGAAGAGAAAGTCACGTGAGGAAGAAGAAATCGTTCAAATCACATCATCTCCAGAATCATTCTCCAAGAGACAAAAAGGGACTGGTGGACTACTCATCTGAGTCCTTGAAGAAAAGACGGATGAGATCAAAACTAAGATCCCTGAAGTCACGACCACCCTAGCTGAACCTCTACTTATACATCTACAGATCAACCAGCTCAATCTACCGAGCTTATACCAGAAGAAGATCATGCTAAAAATCTTCTGCCCGAAGTTCCACTCCTGACTCCCAAGTGTCCCAAAAGAAGCAGAAGAAACTGAAGAGTTCATTGAGGAGCACAATGTTAGTTACTCTTTCAACCTCAGGAAGAACAATACACTAAATCTTACTAAGGTGCAATTCCAAATGGTAAGAAAACAAGCGCTTAAATTTTCTTTTTTAAATATCTAGAAGGAGTGGAAGGATTTAAAAAGTCTTAGTTTTTCTAAGCTGAAAGAGATGGTAGATAGAAGTGGATAGGAATACCTTATAGCTACAGAACATCTAATCAAAGTGTTATGTCATGAGTCTGATCTGAGCCTACTTCTTGATGAGAATTAGTTCATATCCATCTTTAAAAAGAATATAGATCATTCATATTTAATACCATGGAACGGGTAGCCCAGTGCAAATCAATTGATGAAAGTGAAAAGGATGTAGTTGAAAATCTTAATGACGTCAGAGAAAAAAGAGGAGAAGAAAAAGAAAATGAAGTAGAAGAAAAAGAAAAAGATGAAGAGGATGAAGAAGAAGGAGAAGAAGGAAAAGATGAGAAGAATGATGATAAGGATCATGATTAGGATGTACCAGATCAAGGTTCAAGTTCAGCTCAACCCTCACGAGCTGAGAAATTAGGGAAGCAGGGGGAACGATCTTCAAAATCCCCCTCTGCTCAAAAGTCAGCTGACAAAAGGATATCCATTGAAAAATTCTAATGCTCAAAAGTCAGCTGCACAATAAAACATAGCTAAAAATAGCCCTCAGGCAGAGGCACCTGAATTTTAGCTTCCCTCAAACATATTTGAGTTGATCCGCACAATGGTAGAAGATACAGTTGCAAAGCTTCTGGCAACAAAAATGGAACCACACCCGTTGTCCGTTAACAACAAAATGGACTCCTTGCTGAACATAAAAGATCCCTCTCCACCACCAACATCTTCCAGGATGCCACTTGGCATGCAGGATTTTATGCATAAAGTGGAGGAACAACTGGAACAAATTATTGATGCTGGAAAAAATGGGGAACAAATGAGGTCGAAGTGGAGGCAAGAGGCATTAACTGTAATACCCATGATTTTGGTGTCTGGATATCTTTAATTATTTACCGATTCAAGATGATATGTGGTGCTTGTGTTTATGTAATCGTATGTCGTGCCTTGTTATTTGATTGTTTTTTATTTGGACCGTTGGTGTTGTCCGTTAGTGTTCCGTTGCATGTTGAAAGATCGATGTTTTGTCGAGGAGTATCATTGTTGTGCATTTAGGTCGACTTTGTAAGATCACCACCGGCACTCATAAAGTCTAAAAATTATGAAACTTTACAGTGTTATAGATTATCAAGTTACCTTTCCAATGGTTCAAGCGGTGAGTCAATTATAGTCCGGGCGAAGGAGTTATGGACGAAATAACAAAGACCACACTGTATAATTAGCGCACGCTAAACTCATTTATTAGCGCATGCTAACGGAGTCTGGCAGGAGGTTCTTGACTGCATTTTGCAGCTAACAGTGCACGCTACACATGCCGTAGCGTGCTCTAACTGTTGACAGTATATATAGGACTGTAGAGGTCAACTTTCGTCATTTCTTACTCCCCTTTCTTCCTTCCGATGATCTGGGCGATCCTGAGGGTGTGTAAGCGTGGATATCATCACCCATCAACATCTTTGAGTTCCTAGTACGGATTTAACAACATCCTAATATCTTTCAACATTTTAATCGAGGTACTTTCTTCTTAGAACCCTAGTTGTGTAATTTTGGGGGGTTTGTTCTTGACTTTGATTTCAATCCAGTTTTGATAAATCGAGTAGTGTTAAATGATGTTGTTAAACATGTTCTATGGATTGTATATCCATTTCCTTGATTCTTTCAACCCGATTGATGATTCGAGTGTTCTTGAGGAACCGTGAACATGTATTGTTCGATTGAATGTTCATATGAGTTTTCCTTTGTTCATTTGAGACGTTTCCCACTGGTTTTGGTCTTGCTCCTTGTTATGATCGTATTTTCATTATTTCTTATGGAAGTTGTATGTGTTCGAGGTTTTTTGGTTGAGCTGTGTTCTCCGGAGAATTCGTGTGTTGATTTTTGAGGAAAGTATCTTGCCTATACACTTCATATTTCGTAGCGTAATAGTTGGTAATTGACTATGTGTGTGCTCGGAATGTTTTTAATGAACTTACCAAAGAATCGGTATATTCTCGATAAAATCTTTCACAAAGATCTAGTCTTGTGCATTGGAATGCCTTGTTTGCGTATGGTACAGTTGTGTGTAATTACATCGTTAGTAACCTTAAACATTATGTCTTTTTGGCAAGAGGTATGTGTGTGTGTGGATATGTGTGTTTATTGTTGAGTATGTGATGTTGTGTAATATTGGTTGTGAGTATGTGTCAGATAAAATGGCCATTCCTACATCGTTAGTGGACTTAAAGATTATGTCTTTTTAGCAAGAGGTATGTGTGGATATGTGTGTTTATTGATGAATATATGATGTTGTGTAATATTGGTTGTGAGTATGTGTCGGATAAAATGGCCATTCCTAGCAAGTACCTTTATTTACATTTGATATACTTCGGAGGAATGTGTTTTTGGTGAAATGTGATTTGTGCCATGTGGTTATTAAGTTGTTTGCGAGCCGAGTAAAACCAGCGAGGGTCCCCTGGGATCCGTTAGAATTCGAGTTCTGCGGATCACTCGGTTGGGTTGTACGCCGGGGAGGGCCTGACGAGGACTCTCTGGGGTGTGTATCCCGTGTGGGTACAGGGTCAGTACAACTCGGGAGGTTGTTTTGTGATTATGTTGTGGTATGATGTTATTTTCGATAATTGTGATATGTCCAAAATATCACAACGTTTTCATTCTCGATGTGAGATACGTCATATGTAGGGTCTTGGTACTTGGTTAGAATGGCACCATTATAAGTGTCGTATATGATTCGTTTCTTGGTTGTGATATTTTTGGCATAGGGAAGTGAGCCCTGTGATTGTTTTCATGAATTGTGGTTTGGTTGTGTACCGAGTTTGACCATTGGGTTATTCACTCGAGTATGTGATGTGGATGATTGTGTTGTGGACCCTGTTTTTTGTGACTGTATTTGCATTTTTAAAAAACAATACTTGGGGTTGTGTCTTTATGTGGTTTTAGATAAGTTGAGGATAATTTAATCCAAAAATATATTTCCAAAACTCCCGAGAATCTTAAAATGCTTTTCAAATTGCCTACTTGTCTCCTCCCAACTTTTTACGGTTTGAACTATTTTATCGAAGTGAAAAATCTTGGGAAGTCTTTTGTTGGGTTGATTTGTGGAATTAATCAAGTTATTATATTTTTGGAGTATGTTGTGTATAGCTCGTAATTGTACTTTATACTTGCACTAGCAAAACAGTGGAGTTTTGCTAACCCCCGAGTAATCGGGGGGTGGATGTCTGTATTGCGTCCAGGTACATGCAGGTTCTAGAGGAGCAAAACACAGAACCGGTACGAGGGATGATGGAAGACAAATGATACTAATCACACGAAGGCCAGTTCTGAGTACAGTTAGTCGAGGATTACTGTATTGTTCTTTCCGCTATCTTAATTTCTGTGGTGCGAGTCTGTGAGTGTTTTTGACCCCTGTGTGGGTATGAGTTTTGAAAGAGAGATGTAATTGAGTTTTTAAGTTGTTGTTAGGATGAAAGGCCAAATCGGCCTAATAGTTCGTTATTTAGCCATGCCAGCATGTAATGTGATGTGTTGTTTCTGTTTTTAGCCTGGTAAATCCTCACGGAGAGGGTCTGCGGTGCTGTAATATTACATAGGGGATTGGGGGTGTTACAGAATATGGTATCGGAGCTTAGGTTGCATAAACCTAGGCTGTCGGGTCCAGTCGTGTATTGTCAAGTCTTGTCTTGTCGGATTGTGTCTGACTGAGTCGTGTCGCGATGCATCGTCTGTGATGTCAGTCGTGATTAGTATCAAGGTGCAACCACCATCTTTGTGCGATCTGTGGATGTAAGTCTCCCTACTATATACTGTGCCTCCTGTTATCGGAGTTTGCGTGATTCTGTGTTATGAAGTGGAGTTTGAATGCGAATTTTGAGTATTTGACATATATTTGTTGATTCTCGTATTGTGTGGTGCAGGGTGTATATCTATGTTTAAACCATCTTTACATGAGTAATCACCTAAGAATTTTAAGGCTTTGAACGTTTTTGGAGAGTCACGTAATTTTATTTTAAAACGTCCTTCAAGGGAGAATTTTGAATTTCGTATGATAACCCCAAGGCCGAAACTATTTGAAAACTCAAACTATTGATATTTCATTTTCAGCTTGTATTATACTTTTTTCGAAACATGATTTTTATACTCAAATGAGGTCTACCAAAATTACTCGAGACGTGACTCTCGCTTTTAACTTTTCGGTTTCATGATTGTCAGTCAAGAAATATGTGATGATGATACTGTTGTTTGGGTAATAGTGCTCATGATTGTGATTAAGTTGGTGGTGTGAATGTTAAGTCGTTCCGTATGCACTCGTTGTGATAGCCCTCTTTGCTGAGAGGTGGGATTTCAGTTTTGATGTTAATTGTCTTTTGATGGTTGCTTGAGTGGTACTGTAATTATGTGGACAGATGGTGTCGATGTGTGGTTGAATTTAGTGTTCATGAAGTGTGTTTGCTGAATTAGTGATTTTGAATGATGTATATGTGCTGGAGAATTCATTATTTTGAAAATGCTTTTCTGAAAATCTCATAGAGTTGAGTATGTTTGAAGAAAGTCAATTTTCGAAAATGTTTTGACGGTGCGGTTAAGCGGCGGTTTCAGATGGACTTTGAAAATTGTTTGAAATTGGCGAGCTGGCCTTGTATCCTTAAATGAAACCACGACAGCATTTGAAAGAGTTGATTTAAAGTACTCGGGGCATTTTGTAAAACATTACCGTCGTTGACCTTTTGTTGTGTTGAGAGGATTTTCGAAAGTGATTTTAAACATATTGTTTTTTATTTTCAAATAATTCGAGTACACTAGTTTAAAAATCTTTCACGCCATAAGATATTTATATTTCAATATACAATACGATTTTTATTTTCAAAAATAAATAATGTAAGATGAAAAATCTTACTCGTTTTCAACTTAAAACTCGGATTTGGAAAAATTTTCTGTATTGAACCAATTATCGCACGCTAATCTTGTCTTATTCCAAAAATGATTGTTGATTGATGTAAATGTTTAGTAGATGTACGAATTGTTTGATGGTATTGTGTGGTTACGTTGTTTGTTATTAACGGTGATGATGATGCGTAGTGGCATGGTTATTTTGATAATGCAGTTTGAAAGGGAATTTGATATTCCGAAATATTGTTTTGCAAATGATTTCAAAATGAGACGGTTAAAGTCTTTTGTTTACAAGTTTTGGTAAAACAGCCTGAGGTTCCAAAAGTACTTTCAAAGTTTTATTTCGAATAAAAATAGAAATTCAAATATTTTCAAATGGTATCATTACAAATGATACCTCGTGGATCTTCTTATGGAGTTGCTATTAGTTGTCTTATGTGGATATGTTGTGCTGAGTTGACACTTTGGTATATTATTTTACGATGTTGTGTTTCATCGTATTGAGAGAGTATCCGCTCAGTATGCCGAGGGGAAGAGGTCGAGGTTATGACCGTGGTACATATGGTCATGGAGATCAGATGCGGGGCCAAGAGAATGTTGCCAAGAATGGCATTGACATCGGTACTGCTAATGTATTGCAACAAGTAGCGGCACAGATGACTCAATTTAACCCAGGCAGTTCAACGTAACACAGATACATTTCAGAACTTCAAGGCAAATCTATGGCTCTGAGAGATAGTCCGTATGAATCCCCCTCGATTTACTGGTGCTGCGAATGCATTAGGTTAGGATGGTTGAATTTTTCGGTTGGGAAGGATATTCGAGAAGTTGGTCATTCCGAAGGCCAGAAGGTGCCTATCGCTCAGTACCTTCTTGACAAAGATGTTGTTTATTAGTTGGTTGCTATTCTAACACTTCATTCTCATTGTTTTGGTTTCGGGGACGAAACCTCTTTTAGAGGTGATATGGTGTAATACCCATATTTTTTTTGGCTTCCGTCTACTTCTGACCTTGTGTTGTTATTCGCCTTTGTCATTCGAGCGAGCTTTGATATTGGTCCGGATTAATTAGTTTATTGTTATGACTTTTCTGAGTTCGGTGTGATTACGGAAAACCCTATGGGAATGAACATCTTGCAGTAAACTTTGGCGTTGTTGCTTTGATCATTGTTGTTCGATCATAGTTTTTCGTTGCATTTCGTTGTCGCTCTGGCATAGCGAATTTGGACTATTGCAGTTCTGTAGTTCATGAGGTTTGTTGTGAGCGGTCAGCAACAAATAATGGGTGTTATCTAGGTTTCTCTGTGTTGATTGTTTCATGTTTTAAGTTTCGGGATGAAACTTATTTTTAGTGGGGTAGAGTGTAATACCCGTGATTTTGGCGTCCAGATATCTTGAATATGTAATACCCATAGAGTGTAATGATGTTGTTAAATATGTTCTATGGATTGTATATCCATTTCCTTGATTCTTTCAAACCGATTTATGATTCAAGTGTTCTTGAGGAACCGTGAACATATATTGTTCGATTAAATGTTCATATGAGTTTTTATTTGTTGATTTGAGGTGTTTCCCATTGGTCTTGGTCTTGCTCCTCATTGTGATCGTATTTTCATTATTTCTTACGGAAGTTGTAGGTGTTCGAGGTTTTACGGTTGAGCCGTGTTTTCCGGAGAATTCGCGTGTTGATTTATGAGGCAAGTATCTTGCCTATACACTTTATGTTTCGTAGCTGTAATAGTTGGTAATTGACTATGTGTGCGATCAGAATGTTTTTAATGAACTTACCAAAGAATCAGTATATTCTCGATAAAAGCTTTCACAAAGATCTAGTGTTGTGCATTGGAATGCCTTATTTGCGTATGGTACCGTTGTGTGTGATTACATCATTAGTGGACTTAAAGATTATGTCTTTTTGGCAAGAGGTGTGTGTGTGTGGATATGTGTGTTTATTGATGAGTATGTGATGTTGTGTAATATTGGTTGTGAGTATGTGTTGGATAAAGTGGCCATTCCTAGCAAGTACCTTGATTTACATTTGATGTACTTCGGAGGAATGTGTTTTTGGTGAAATGTGATTTGTGCCATGTGGTTATTAAGTTGTTTGTGAGCCGAGTAAAACCAGCGAGGGTCCTCTGGGATCCGTTAGATTTCGAGTTCTGAAGATCACTCGGTTGGGTTGTATGCTGGGGAGGGCCTGACGAGGACTCTTTGGGGTGTGTATCCCATGTGGGTACAGGGCCAGTACAACTAGGGAGGTTGTTTTGTGATGATGATTGTGGTATGATGTTGTTTTTGATAATTGTGATATGTCCGGAATATCACAACATTTTCATTCTCGATGTGAGATACGTCATATGTAGTCTTGGTACTTGGTTAGAATGGCACTAGTATAAGTGTCGTATATGATTTGTGTCTTGGTTGTGATATTTTTGGCATAGGGACGTGGGCCCTGTGATTGTTTCCGTGAATTGTGGTTTGGTTATGTATCGAGTTTGACCATTGGGTTATTCACTCGAGTATGTGATATGGATGATTGGGTCGTGGACCCCATGTTTTGTGACCGAATTTGCATTTTTGAAAAACAATACTTGGGGCTGTGTGTTTATGTGATTTTCGATAAGTTGAGGATTCTTTATTCCAAAAATATATTTCCAAAACTCCCGAGAATCTTAAAATGCTTTTCAAATTTCCTACTTGTCTCCTTCCAACTTTTTACGGTTTAAACTATTTTATCCAAGTGAAACATCTCGGGAAGTCTTTTATTGGGTTGATTTGTGGAATTAATCAAGTTATTATATTCTTGGAATATGTTGTGTATAGCTCGTAATTGCACTTTATATTTGCACTAGCAGAACAGTGGAGTTTTGTTAATCCCTGTACCTATCACAGCTGAGAAAACTCACCTGACTTTCGGGAAATAGTTTCAATAAGTCTATTCACCCCCCTCTAGACTTATTCCTAACGACTTGTGACCTACACAAGAGACAAAAGGTATTGGTGGACTACTCATCTGAGTCCTCTAAATGATCATCCGCGATCTCGATTTCATCGAATTGAAGTATGTGACTCGGGTCGGCAACATACTTCCGCAACTGAGAGAAGTGAAACACATTATAAATTCGGCTCAACACCGGATGTAAATCGAATCGATAAGCTAGACTGCCTACTCGATCCAAAATCTCAAACGGTCTAATGAATCTCGGACTCAACTTTCCCCACTTCCCGAAACAGAAGATACCTCGACTCGTGGATACCTTGACCAAAATGGGGTCACCTGCCTCGAACTCTAATGGCGATGACGATTATCTGCATAAGATTTTTGTCGATTATGAGGGGACAACAAATGACTCCTGATCAAGGCTACCTTCTCGCGGGCGGCTACAAGCATATCGGGGTCAGTGCCGATTGATTCTGATAAGTCATGTCAACACAAAGGAGATCGACAACGGCGACCGTACAAGGCCTCGTAAGGTGCCATCTTAATCGAAGCATGCCAACTGTTATTGTATGTGAACTCAATCAACGGTAGTTGGGCTACCCAATCATCTTTCCAATCGAGGACACATGCTCTCAACATGTCCTCCAACGTCTGAATAGTTCGCTCTGATTCTCCGTTGGACTGAGGATAAAAAGCTGTGCTGAGATTAAGCTGAGTTCCCATGGCACGATGAACTGATTTCCAAAAATGTGACAAGAATCGCCCATCACGATCAGAAACGATACTCTTAGGAGTACCGTGCAATCTCACTATATCTTTGATGAACAATTGGGCAAGTCTCTCGGGACCCCATGTATCCTTAATCTCAAGGAAATGAGCCGACTTAGTTAAGCAGTCCACAATTACCCAAATTGTATTCATGCCGCGACGACTCTTCGGCAAACTCGTGATGAAGTCCATTAAGATATCCTCCCACTTCCACTCTAGAATAGGGAGCTGTTTCAGCATACCCGCCGGTCACTGATGTTCTATCTTGACTTGCTGACAGGTTAGACATCTCGAAACAAATTCTGCGACTTCTCGCTTCATATTACTCCACCAGTAATTTCGTTTCAAGTCTTTGTACATCTTGCTACACCCCGGATGAATGGAATAAGGGGTAGCATGAGCTTCTCTCAGAATCGAGTTCTTCAACTCCTCATCCACCGGTACGCATAACGGGTTCTTAAACCGCAAAAGTCCATCCTCATGGACCACATATCCAGGGGCTTTCCCCTGAGCCACATCCTCTCGGATGCGATTCACTCTTATTGCCTCCTCAAGTGGCGATGAAATCTCTAACATGCAAAGCTGCCCTTGCACTCGCTGTAACCAGACCTCGATCTCGGGTCTTAGGAATTCCTATTGAAGCTCTTTCTAAACTGTTAAACAAGCAAGCATTTGCTCCTGAACGGATCTACGACTCAAGGCGTCAACGACCACATTCGCCTTGCCTGGGTGGTACAGGATCTCAATGTCATAATATTTGAATAGTTCCAACCACTGTCTCTGACGCATATTTAACTCCTTCTGAGTAAATATATACTTCAAACTCTTATGATTGGTGAAAATCTGACAGGTGACACCATAAAGATAATGACGCCAAATCTTCAACTCAAATACCACGGCTGCTAGCTCCAGGTCGTGGGTCGGATAATTGACCTCGTAAGGTCTCAGTTGCCGCGATGCATAGGCAATCACTTTCCTGTTCTGCATTAGTACACATCCGAGACCGTGTCCGGACGCGTCACTATAAACCACAAATACTTCCGTCCCTTGTGGCAAGGAAAGGACATGTGCTGAAATCAAATGGATCTTGAGTTCTTCAAAACTCTGTTGACACGCATCAGACCTCATGTATTTCTTATCCTTCCACAAAAGGTTCGTCATTGGTTGAGCGATTTTAGAAAATCCTTCCACGAATCACCGGTAATAGCCTGCTAATCCGAGAAAGATTCGGATTTCCTTAACATTCTTCGGAGGTTGCCAATCTCGGATATCCTCCGTCTTCTGAGGGTCGACGCGTACTCCGTCTGATGAAATCACATGTCCGAGAAATGTCACCTCGGACATCCAGAACTCACATTTGGAAAACTTTCCAGAGAGTTGCTCTCGTCTCAACACGTCGAGAACCTGATGAAGGTGAACCTCGTGCTCCTCTCGGTCACGAGAATAAATCAAAATGTCATCTATGAAAAAAACCACGAACTGATCCAAATAGTCGATGAAAACCCGATTCATTAACTCCATGAACACCGCAGGTGCATTAGTTAACCCAAACGGCATTACTACAAACTCGTAGTGCCCATAACGTGTTCGAAACGCCGTCCTTGTGATATTCGACTCTCGAATTCGCAATTGATGATACCCAGATCTTAAATCGATCTTGGAAAATACTGAAGCTCCCTGAAGTTGATCTAAGAGATCATCAATACGGGGTAGGGGATATTTATTCTAAATCATCACCCTGTTCAAATCTCGATAATCAATACACAAGCGAAATGAACCGTCCTTCTTCTTGACAAATAACACTGGTGCTCCCCATGGAGACGCACTCGGTCAGATATAACCCTTCTTGGTCAAATCCTCCAATTGATTCTTCAGTTCTTGCATTTCGGTCGGGGCCATCTGATACGGTGCCTTCGATGATGGGGACGTACCAGGCTCCAACTCTATCGTGAATTCCACATCTCTCTGTGGAGGTAAACCAGGTAACTCATCTGGAAAAACATCGGCATATTATCTCACTACTGGGATATCCACCAACATCACTGATGATTTCTCGGTCTTGCTCATATAGCACCAATAACCAACACGCCCCTGATTGAGTAATTTCATTGCTTTCATCTAATTAATGACTCTACCAGAACAGCTGGGATTACCTCCTTGAAATACACTTTCGACTCCATCGTCTGAAATGATAGTGACCATATGCTTGTGGACACTAATGATGGCATCGTGATGATCCATCCAATCAATATCCAAGACGACGTCGTCTCTCAGTAAATCTACCACGATCAGATTCGCCAACCAAACATGGCCATTAAGCTGAATCGGACAATTCTTAATCTTACGATCCCCGATAATTCTTCTACCGTCAGGTAGACCAATGATATAAGGTTCACAACTAGTAGCACCATCCAGATGAAGTCTACTCAAGCATGACTCGGAAATGAATGAATGCGATGCACCAGTATCAAAAAGGGTACACACAGGTTGAGATTGAATTTCAAGTGTACCTGAGATCATCTGGGCCTCCGAATCGTCGGTCCTCTTCATCTCATAAATTCGGGGCTTGCCGGCCCCCAAACCGGATGCTCCTGTCTGATAGCTTTTGGCTCCACCTTTGTTTGCTCTCGTCGTCTTAAACGACGTAGACTGAGTGACCTGATTATGAACAGCTGACTGCTTCGGGGCCTGAGATGATGCCGGAGTAGGTTTGGAGTCTCTTCGGCAAAAACGGGCCTTATGCCCAGCAATCCCACAATTATTACACGTGATAGTCTGTCTCGGACACTAAGTGCTAAAATGACCCTGTTCTCCACAGTTGAAACAGTTGATGGCTGAACTGGCTGCTCGGGACTGAGATTCCGCAGGTCTAGGCGCCACAGGAGGTCGCTCAGAAAAAGTAAGACCCGCATGGGGCTTCTTGAATGTTGCCTGACTACCTTCGGACTGATTACGATTCTTTGATTTTTGCTAGCAGATGAAGATTGTTGCTTAGCAATTTCCTTAGCAGTAAGCTCATAAGTAAGAGCTTTCTCGATGAATTCGGCCAGAGTGGTGCAATGATGGTTAAGCAGCTGCATCCGCATATGAGGTTTCAACCTCTTGCTGAGATACTTGATCTTGTCCGCCTCGGAGTGAATAATAGATGAGGTGAAAGGAAGTAGCTCCTGAAATTTCTCAGCGATAGCGAGAACATCATCTTCCGCTGAGGGGTCGGGAATGAGAATTCTGATAACTTGGCCTCCCTGAGTGGGGCTGGATAATATCTTTCCATCATGAGGGTCTTGAACTGGTCCCAAGTGCAAGATCCATTGGTGGGCTTCAACGATAACCACCATGAATGAGCGCTCTTACCCAGATAGTAAGCCGCAATTGAAACTTTATTCCCTTCGGGACACTCTACCGTAGCAAATAGTTTCTCAAAGTTTTCAAGCCAAAGAACAATATACGCCGGCTCAGATGAGCCCTCAAAATTATTTGGTCTCTGGCAGTAGATGTCACCAATAATACTACTCACACTCCTCTCTTTCCCTTAAGGTGGCGGCGGAGGAGCCTGCTGATTCTGGGCGGTTGAGTTCTGCATCGTCTCCATCAGACGTGCCATCTGAGTCATCTGGACCATCATGCCCTGCATAAAAGCAAATGGATCAACCCGAACACCTTCTGATTGAGCTGTGTCCCGGGTACGACTCTCTGACAGTGAATGATTATTTCCAGGTGAATGATTGGCAGCATCGCTGCTCGATGAATTAGCATTATTCCTTGCGTTCGCGCATGTATTCACACGAGCTCTCGAGTTTTGGCCCGTACCGCGGCCTCTTCCCCTGTGTCCTCTGACAGCTCTCTCCATACTGAAGTAGGAAAGTCACATGATAATTATAGATCTCGCATGAGTACCGTATGATGATTACGTTATGAAATGATGATAATGAGCATACGCGCTCTAACACAATGATTACATGAATGATCAACTGAGGTGACATGATTACCTGATGAAATTCTTGAAATGATTATCTTGAACAAGTTAACAAGATTAATGATACGATCCACAAGATCAACAACTGAGTAATGAAATGAACTGAGTGATTAATGAGTTAACATGATCGACATGATCAAAAATGAAAATGATGATTGAGTATTGTTGACTAATGAATGATTAATGAGTGATTCTTATTGCCAGAAATTATACCATGGCATCAGAATCTTACCGTTTCCTTGGTCTGAGGGGCTTGGCGTTTGCACGGGTCACACGTGACACGAAAGTCCAATGATACTAGAATGATGAACGATGATTTCAAATGAGACATGACTTGGAAGGTAGTATTCAAAACCACGCTCTGATACCAACTCTGTAACACCCCAAAATAGGCGGATAATACAGTGCCGTGGACCCCCAATTGGGACCCACTAGGCAAATGAAAATTAATGAATTAAATAATATAATTGTAGTACCGAACCACATTATATCATCAATTACTCCGATGAGGAGTTTCAAGTACAACACACCCAGGAAATACAGAATACATGTATATTTTATATGAAGATAAAATATACAACACTGAATGAAAATGAATATCCAAATGGGAATCTGCATCGGAAATTACACAACAAGATGACATGAATAAATAAAGAGACTGGGCCCCCTACTAGTATCACTGGGACTCCTCGACGTCAATGTTCTCTTCCCGTGCCTTAGCCTTGCCATGACCTAAAAACAATGTCCCCCAACGGGGTCAGTTACACAGAACAACAATCCTCAAGAGTTGAATAAACACAATCATGATATATCTTAATTATGAAATTAAGCTGAAGAGGGGTATCATAGTACGCCCGTAATGGGACGTGCAAGTGCACAAGATGAGTGCCCGGACACACCCGCACTTGTACCTAATTAGTCTCACGGAGGCATGTTACCGTGTGCACAGTCCATTGTCGGTGAACCCGCCACATGACTATCGTGTGCCCGACTAAAAATTCCACACATAACCACTCGACCACGCAATATGAACCCAGAAGGTCACATGAACAAGAGTGACCATGATGCATATTAATGAATAACAATCCGTCAAGGGTCAAGAATGACTCACCGTGATGAAATAATAATGAAATGAATGATAACTCACTGAAATGATTGGAACCGTCGTTCCTCGTGAATTGAATGATTAGTTTGATAATTACAAGTCTCAACATGATTATTACACTATGAATGAATTATGATTATGAATGAACAACAACAAAGATAATGAGTATCCTTTTAACCGAGTAAGAATTAACTTACTCAACCCCGGTGAAGAATGTCCTTCCTCGAACAAACATCCTAAAATGGGATGTGGGTCGCTCAAACAACCTTGAATAACATAATTACCAATGATCTGCTTAATATACGAATCAAATATGATCACAACCAACTCAAAACATCGATACGACAAAACCAAATTCATTGGGGCATTATAACAAACACGTTGTAGCCAATCTTAGATTGTTTACAACCAACCTCAATTATATCGATACCAAACCTCCAAGGAGTGATACAATCTAACAAAAAATCTTCAACACAATCAATAATCTAATATGAATACCCAATTCGAGATTTAAACAATATCTAATCGAAACCCCCAAATCCAAATCAACATTCAAAGTGTTCTTCAAAGAATCCTTCAATAATCCAATGAATATTCATACAAACTCATAATCATATGTATACCCCTTAATATATCATTATTATAACATCCAAAACATCATATTCCATCATAGAATCAAAAAAGTTTGGAGAAAATTACCTTTGAAGATCCAACCTCTTCGATCCGTCAAAACTAGTGTTAATCGACTTCCCAAGCTCCACAAACGAATGAAGATGATTAAACCCAAACATACAAGTGTTTGATGATGAAAAATCTCTCCCACAAAACTTCTCTCTCGGAACCAAAGTGAGGAAATGGTGAAATGAGCATAAAAATCCCATTCAAGCCTTTAAATACTGCGCAGAGTTACGGCCGTAACTCTGTCATCTTACGGCCGTAACTTCCCAAGTCAACGGCTTTACGGCCCTAATATCCATTTCATACGGCCGTAGTAATGATTCGTCGAAAAACGAATAATGCCTGCACTGACCGGGTTACGGCCGTAACCAAAGCTACCTTACGGCCGTAACAACAACACTTACGGCTGTATCCTGCCGAACTTACGGCCATAAGTTGCCTTCGTCAAAAACACCCTCCTGCCCAACGAATGCATGCTACGACCGTAGTATCCCAAAACATACGGCCGTACCCTCGTGCTTACGGCCATAACTAAAATGACTTACGACCGTAAGTTGTCTTCGTCCAAAAAGACACCCATTTCCACGAATGCATGTTACGACCATAATGATGATCAGTTACAGCCGTAACTCACTGCTGGAAATGACAAAAATCCGACATATGATACTTGCATGAATGTAATTGAGTCCAATAACATGCAACAGGTGATACTTCCAACACAAGACTACCCATCACGATGATTATAAAAATACTCTCGTCTCAATACTCAAATGGAGTTAAATAACGATCGGTAACTGATACACAGCTCCAAGTACGCCAACGACGAATACAAGTGAATGAAAGAGAATAATGAATGATTAATAATGAGTGAAAAATTACTGAGTGACAATTACTGAGTGATAATTACTGAATGATAATGAATGAATTTACAACCGGGTATTACATAAACATATTCCAGTAGAAGGCAGTAAAAATGACACCTTGGTAATAATCAATTCGATAGAATACAGTACATCAGGGATTAAAACCCAGGGCAACATAGGCCAAAACATCAGGAGTATCTGAAATACTACTTGAGTACTCATAACCATTCCAAGTACAACCATAGTGAATGGATAAAGTACAAAATACAGATAGAGACAAGACACAACATCACTCTTCCCCATCATTTTCATACCGACCTGGTACATGCCTATCCACTCTCATGGATCCTGAAATACATGAAAGATATTTCCCCCAAAAAGGGGTTAGCCATCGAATAGCTAGTACAAGTTTATCGAATATGAACCACAATACTTCTCGACAATAAAGTAAACATAATCCTCATTTCATAGTATTCCTGAATAACTAAATCTCATAACATTTCATTTCAATACATATGTGATTAACCATGGAACCACACCAATGGCAACGGAACACTCTAAGGCCCCGTCGGACCCTCCTAGAGTGGTTAACCCCAAAATATTTGTGGAACAGCACCAATGACAACGGAACCCTCTGAGGCCCCGTCGGACCCTCCCAGAGTGAATATATATAATCACACAATTCATATACCTCACTTTTAAAGTCGATAACGTACAAACATAAACGTATACTTGCTTTTGAGACATTAGAACCGAAGTGAAAATGGTGTTCAAGCTCATGAGCTCCAAGAATGCACTTCCAGGCCTAAACGATTCGTAAGGAAATACGATAATCAATCGTCAATACTCAATTCTCAAGGAAGACTCCCGAAACCCTACCATTTACGACTCATAAATCTTCAAAGTATTCACATAGAGTTTGAAAATCACCCAAACGCTCTCCACTTCAAGTATTGCACAAAACATCCGTATAATCATAAGGGAAACATGGGTACGGTAGATACATCATAATCTCAAGGATTTCAAGCTTCAAAATGGATTAACTGAATGAATCTAAGAAAATCCCCAAAAATTCCCCAAACTAGGGTTCTAAGGAGTCTACCTTGATTCAGAGAGAATAAATGGATTAGATGTTGTATAATCCTTGTTATTCGACCAAAGATGATGTTGGATGATAAAAGGTTGTCCCAAAACGCCTCAAGATAGCCTCTCCCGCGTGCCCTCATCGGAAATGTGAGAAAAGAGATGGAAATGATGAAGAACACGGCTGCCCAGCCTTATATACTGGGTTTCATTAGCGTGCTCTAATTTATAAGGATAGCTCACTCTAATGGGGTCACCCGGTAGTCCAGTAGCTTCTAACCTGTGTCGTTAGCGTGCGCTACCAATAGCATTTCGTGCTCTAACTGCTACTATGCAGAAATTTCAAACTCACTGCCCAATCCATTAGCGTGAGCTACAGGCGATGCTAGTGAGCGCTACTCAACACCAATAGCGTGCGTTTGCTCACGTCTAGCGTGTGCTAACTGTTCGTCCAGAGAACAAGACCAACCTACTGCCACTGCCAAACTCGAGTAATTAGCGTGTGCTACTGGCGTACCTAGCGCGCGCTGCCAAACACAAATAGTGTGCGTTAGCTCACGCCTAGCATGCACTAACTGCTTGCCAAGAGGACAGAACCCAGCTACTTCCTCTGCCAAAACTTAGACCATTAGCGCCCGCTACTGGCGAAGCTAGCGCGCGTTACCAAACACAAATAGCATGTGTTAGCTCATGCCTAGCATGCGCTAACTGCTTCATTCAAAAACACCACTGTGGAATCCGATCAATACGAACATGCTCTGAGAGATACGAACTCTAAAATCAACAACATCTCAATAAGCGCTTACAAGAGTGAGAAAGTGAAAGAGCATCAAAGCCAAAATTCATGAGAAGTACAGGTATTACAATTTTGGCTTAAGGATTCAGTAGGAGATGTGCTTGTGACATTAAGTTAGTCACTAGAGTAGTTCGATCCAATCACCGGCTGTTGGGATTCGGTGCCTAAAATGAAGGCCCAGCGGAAGCGGTAAAATGAAAATTAATTCGATCCGAATCCCTACGAGGATCGATCGAGCTACGTATATACGAATACCAAAAACGAATTCACAAGAGATATAGAAACTCACCCTTGTAGTCCGTTGATTAGATGGATAACCTTCTCTTGAGCTATTCCCCAAGCTTTGCTTGATCTCTACGAATCTATTCCGCTCCAAGCCCTTGAACGATCCAACGCCGAAAGCACCGCGTCTCTACTTGCCACGTGCCGGAGAAACAACCGGAACGACAATCACCTTGCTATCCTCCGAGGATACGGCTAGAGCTAAGTGATGAAGCTTCCAATATGAAATTATAACACTCTAAGTGTATAACTCACAATCTCTCTTTTATTTCTCAATTTTCTCCAAGAAAAAAAATCAAGAACTTGATGAATAAAGAAGAAGATGATAAAGAAGACTTCTCTCTCTCTTTTCTCTCTCTTATTCACGTTGGAAAATGGAATGCATATGATAAGTGAGATGTCTTCTTCCCTTTATTCAACTCTCCACATGTACATCTCATTATTATGAGAATCAAAGCCCCACCACCTCAATGATCAACCATTAAAGAATGGAACAAGGGTCCATATGAAAGTGGGTGGAAATGTGGGGGGCGGCCCATGTAAAAATCGGACAATTTCGGTTCGTTTCGGACTCCTGAGGGTCTAAACAGATAAACTCCGATTCCGTATCGATGTATTTATATCGATTAATTAATCCAATTAATTAAACATATCAAATACAAAATAATATAATTAATTTCTCCAACAAATAATTATATACATGAATTAAATTAATCACCCAGTAATTTATTTAATTCATTAGGCCGTAAATCAATTTATCCAATAAATCGATTTAAACATCCAATATTCCAAAATTAGATATCCAATATCTAATATTCATAATGAGAAAATTAGCTTGATTCATTCCGTCGTCAATCCTATTGCGCGACTCGGTAGGTTCGTCTCAGTCAGCAATGGGAGGAACCAAAGAGTAGTAGCACCACCTAGCCAGCCTGGCGGCCTACACTGTACCCCAACTGAGAACGAATGATGGGATCATTCAAGAACCATTCTGTCGTGAATACCAGTAAACGTATAAACCCTTCTTTCAAATTTCCCGATCAAGTTATAGAGTCTCGGTCAGTCAAACCCCATCTGTACTTGACGCTATGCATGCGTTAATGCAAACCGAGATCATCGAGCTCTCGTGTATCTAATACAGCTAGCTCCAATGCTATGGCCAAAGACTTATGATCTCATTTGCCAATAACTGCATTGGACATATAACCCGTTCACTAACAGGAGAAAGAATTCTATTTTGGTATTCAATAGGACCTGCTACTTGCCCATCAAGATGCACGTCGAGGTTGACCCCCGCCTTCCAGTTTATAGGGTCGAACTACTCTAATGAAAATCTTGACGTCACAAGCACATCCCTACTAAATCCTCAAGTCGAAGGTTCACGAATACCTATCACAACCTTTCGATTCCATCATTGACTGTCCCAGAGTGAAATCCGTGTGACGAATCGAGGGCAAGTCGGTTCGAGTATACTAATCCAATTTAGCATACCTATAACGTGTGCTCCCACTAACCATTAGTGTTCGACAGGCACTCCCCTTGTCAAAGAACACGTCATACAAGTCTTCACATAAACTTAACTCCCAGTCAAGTTTCATTGACTTGCGAACGATTAAGTATTTGAGCTATAAACCTTTCCAGTGCCGACCCCCTTATCCAATAAGGAGTGGAACATTTTGCTCTCAAATACACGGACTAGTTTCTACATGAATATTTACGAGTTAAGAATGCCAGTAACTACCAGTAAATAAAGAAACATCCATTGGCTTATATTGATGATTTACATAATAACAAGTACAATGCCCTCACTCAACATCCTCTGAGTGGCATTCAAGGGCATACTCCTAACAATCTCCCACTTGCACTCAATGCCACACACTATGGTATCTAATACCCATGTTCTCCAGATGATACTCCAAGCTAGTCTGAGAAAGTGGCTTGGTCAGTGGATCGGCGACGTTGTCGGCCGAGTCTACTCTGTGCAGCACAATGTATCCCTTGCGAACAAATTCTCTTACGAGATGATACTTCCTCTCAATATGTTTAGTGATGTTGTGAAACCTCGGCTCCTTGGCCTGCGCTACAGCTCCGTCATTGTCGCAGTATAGCGGAATAGGCAGCTCAGCACATGGTATCACTTGAAGTTCTCCCAGAAACTTCTTAATCCAGAACCCTTCCTTGGAAGCCTCTGAGGCTGCTTGATACTCAGCCTGACAGGTGGAATCAGCAGTCGCGCTTTGCTTGGCGCTACGCCAAGATACTGCTCCTCCATTAACAGTAAATATGTAGCCAGAAGTAGACATCGAGTCGTCCTTCACTCCTTGGAAGTCCGAATCAGTGAATCCCACTACATCCAATTCTCCACCGCCATACATAAGAACCATATCTCTAGTCCTTCTTAAGTACTTGAGAACGTTCTTTACAGCAGTCCAATGTTCCCTACCTGGGTTTGCCTGAAACCTACTCACCACACTTACAGCATGCGCGATGTCAGGTCTTGTACACAACATAGCATACATAAGGCTACCCACGGCCGAAGCATATGGTATATTACTCATTTCCTTTCGTTGTTCCTCACTTGAGGACACATCTTCAAGGTGAGTTTTATTCCATGTCGCATCGGTAGGAACCCTCTTTTAGAATCATCCATCTTAAATCGCTTTAAGATTTTATCTATATAGAGGGCTTGGGAAAGACCTATTGTTCTCTTCGCTCTATCCCGGTAGAGTCGAATACCAAGAATATAGGTAGCTTCTCCCAAGTCTTTCATGGAGAAATTACTCGAAAGCCAAGCTTTCACAGAACTGAGCATTCCCACATCATTTCCTATTAGTAGAATGTCATCTGCATATAGTACTAAGAATGCGATCTTGCTCCCATTAACCCTCTTGTATACACAAGGTTCCTCCTCATTTTGCACGAAATCAAACTCTTTGATTGCCTCGTCAAAACGAAGGTTCCAACTACGCGACGCTTGCTTCAGTCCATAAATGGAACGCTGAAGCTTGCACACTTTCTGAATATCGACTTCGGACACAAAGCCTTTAGGCTGCTCCATATAGATTTCCTCCTCTAGGATTCCATTAAGGAAAGCCGTCTTTACGTCCATTTGCCATATCTCATAATCATGGTAGGCAGCTATAGCAAGCATCATGCGAATAGACTTGATCATGGCTACGGGCGAGAAGGTATCGTGGTAATCGATCCTTTCCTTTTGGGTATAACCCTTTGCCACAAGCCTGGCCTTGTAGGCGTCAATCTTGCCATCACCATCAGTCTTTCTCTTATAGATCCACTTGTTCCCAATAGGCACTATGCCTTTGGGGCGGTCTACTAGAGTCCAGACCTGATTGACATGCATCGATTCTATCTCAGATTCCATAGCTTCACGCCATTTCGCGGAGTCTACATCCACCATCGCTTGGTCATAGGTCGTCGGGTCGGTCTCTTGGCTATCACTTGGAACCTCATGGAGACCGAGCTCCTACAAGTACACAAGCCCATACCTCTCAGGTAAATGAGACACCCTACTAAACCAACGAGGTAGTTGTACTTGTGTTTCAGAAGGTTCGGTTCCAGTTTCTTGCATAGGTGTCTCCCGAGGAGTTTCATTGTATTCTTCTAAAGAAATACTTCTACCTACTCCACCTTCCTGAATGAACTCATCTTCCAGGAAGTGTGCTTGTAAAGCAACAACGATCTTTCGATCTTTGGGCATGTAGAATAGATATCCCATCGTCCCAAATGGGAATCCAATGAAACATCCCTTCGCGGACCTAGCTTCCAACTTCTCCACCTTAGTCTTCTTGACATAGACGGGACATCCCCAAATCCTAATGTGATTAAGACTTAGTTTCCTTCCCTCCCACATCTCATGTGGAGTTTTAGGAACGGATTTGGAAGGACATCTGTTCAAGATATACGCGACAGTCAGGAGTGCATACCCCCACAGGTAAATCGGCAAGTCAGTATAACCCAGCATGGAACGGACCATGTTCAACAGGGTCCGGTTCCTTCTTTCTGACACACCATTTAACTGAGGAGTACATGGAGGTGTTAGTTGTGAAACTATTCCATGTTCCTTAAGGAACTCGTCAAACTCTGTACTCATATACTCGCCACCTCGGTCCGACCGAAGTGCTTTGATATGATTACCAGTTTGTTTCTCGACTAGGGCCTTGAATTCCTGGAATTTCTCAAAGGCCTCGGATTTATGTTTCATTAAGTATACATAACCATACCTAGTATGATCATCTGTAAACGTAATGAAATATTGATATCCGTCACGTGCTGCTTCCAAAGCACCACATACATCGGTATGGATTAATCCCGATTTATCGGCTCTTTCAAAAGTCCTCGTGAAGGGGACTTAGTCATTTTGCCTTTAAGGCAAGATTCACAAGTTGGAAAGGGATTCGATCCCAATGGACCCATAAGTCCATCTTTTCCATCTTGTAAACCTTGGTCTGACCAACATGACCAAGTCTAAGATGCCATTTCAAAACTTGATTGGTTTCATCCCTACCACGTTTTCTAGTCATACTATTCACAACTACTTTGTTGCTGAGATTTAGATGATACAATCCATTTAACAATGTAGCAGTGCCCAGTAGTTTATTTCTAAAATAAATTTTGCAGGAACCATCACCAATGAAAAATGAAAAGCCTTTTCGGTCCATGACCGGAATGGATACAATGTTTGTGTGCCCCTTGTGCAAAACAAGTACATCTTCTAAAGTCAAAACAAAGCCGGATTCTAAACCCAAAAGAAGCGATCCTATGTCGGTCGCCTCGACACTATGCCCGCTTCCGACTAAGATCATAACTTCTCCAGCTCCAAGCTTCCTACTTTCTTCCAGATCCTGATTCACGGTACAAATATGAGAATTAGCACCAAAATCCAGTATCCAGGAAGTAGAAAATACAGTAGCAGAACAATTTGTTTCCAAAATTAAAAGTTCTGTACCTGAAGTGCTATGAAGAATCGGATAGTCTCTATCCCAGTGGCCCAGCTCACCGCACTTGAGACAAACATCCTTCTTCTTCTTGTTCTTTGGAACCATCGGGGCCTTGCCCTTTCCCTTAAGATCCTTAGCTTGTGGTCCAGTCCGCTTCTTGGTTTTTTTCTTCTTATTCTTAGACTTCCGAAGTCCAGAAGAAATCACAAGTGCAGACTCCTTCATCCGCAGGGTCTTCATCTGAGACTGAGCGGTCACCAGTTTGTTCATTAGCCCAGCTAAGTTACATGCAATCTCATTGCAGTTGAAGTTCATAACAAACTGTGAGAAGGAATCAGGGAGAGACTGTAGGATAATGTCGGTTTGGAGAGAAGTATCCATTTTAAAATCAAGAGCCTCCAATCTCTCGATCATGGATATCATTTTGAGGACGTGTTCCCCAACCTTCTCACCTTCCTTCATACTTGCACCGAACAGTTGCATGGATATCTCATATCTAGCAGTTCTGCTGTGCTCACCATAAAGCCCGGTTAAGTGAGATAGAATCTGCCTAGCAGAAGTCATTTTCTCATGAGCTCTATGAAGCTCATTAGACATGGAAGCCATCATATAAGCACGGACTTTCACGTCATCCTTAACCCACTTTTCATGGTTTTCAATCTCTTCCTAATTGGCTCGGGTCCGCACAGGAGGTGCCGGAATGTCCGTCTCCAAGACGTATCCCAGTGCCTCTATACCGAGGACAATCATCAGATTGCAGAGCCAATCCACAAAGTTAGGTCCCATTAAGGTGTTCTTTTGGAGTAGAATTGCGAGTGGATTCATTATCATATTGAGATTTGTCTGCATTAAGTATAACAGATTAATTAGTGACTCATTCAATTATGTTCTGAGTATAGAATTAAGGTCTTTTCTATTCTTGTTACCCAGCTCCCACTATTTTTTATCGGAATAACACACTCCCATGTGAAATCCGGAAGTATCGTCGCTCTACTTCATAGTGGTGATCGAGTTCTTTATAAATCTTAATAGAGGGCAACCGAACAGGTTTCTAGTCTATTAATTTTCATAAAGTGGTGTCCAACACCAACCCATCTAATGGATGATTCGATCTTCTTTATCCCCTTGTTCACTCCCCTCAACCTATACGGTTTATATGGTTAGTGAACAAGTTAAGTTTATACCATCGACGTAAATCAGTTTCACAATTGAATCTTATCCGGCAACCTATCAGGTTTCTAGGGATAAAATTTGCTCCAACCGAAGGCATCCAATGCGCTCCCGGTAATTTATCCGTCCTCCCCGAACGACTACCTCAATAACTCGGAAGCATAGCACATCCGGTTTGGATTTCAATTTCCCGAAAACTCGATGGAGGGAAGGAAAACCTTGAAACCTTATAAACTTAATAATTTATCGTGGGAGAATTTTCGCGATTAACGTTACACTTTGCACATTAATCATTTAAGCACGTTTGTGGCATTCATACAATATGAAACAACCATTCACAACCTAGTTGCTACCAACATGTGGTTCATGGACCGTTCCTAGAAAACAAAAACTCCGTAATCTAATTACAAGTCTTCGTCTTCTCGAAATGGATCTTCCTCCGGTCTTCATCATTACATATAAATTTTACATCGAAAATTGCATCCTAGATACAAACATTTCTAGTAAATAAATAGGCTCAAAACGGCCTTTACAACCCAATCGAATAAAACGAACGATTCAAAACCAAGTCCACGAACCACATCCACATTCAAAAGCATTCATCCAATAAATACTATATAAATGAAAAGTGTAGAGATACATTGATCCAATCAACAATACGAACCGATCCAATCGATTCACACAATCGGTAATATTATAACGTTCAAAATAATTCGGTCGACCATAAATATTCCAATTAATCAAATTTCCCTTATAAAATGAAATACCATAAATCATTTTAATAATATTAAATCCAATTTAACATGTGGGAGATTAATTTGGAAAATCGAGTGGGTGAAACAGCCGCCTGACCGAGTCACTTCCTCACGGCAGACAGGCCTGGCATGGCCGAGTCACGCTCGGAAGCTGCCGGCCAGGACATATCCAACGGCCCTGGGCCGCGGCCCCTAGTATGGGCCCCTACCTGTGCCGGGCCGCACACTGGGCCGCGGCCCCGAGCCCTCGGGCCGCGCCCTCGCTCCCGCACCCTCCCGACCATCCAACGGCATTTCGGGCTAGTTTTTCGACCGGATATCCAATATATATATTCTCCAACATTCATATCTTCAATATAAATCATATTTCCAAGAAATTAAGATTTATATTTAGACATAAACTTACGAAAAATATAACTACAACGAACGTAAAAATATATACCACGATTATGACTAAAATGATTCCAAATCATTCACCATCTAATCGAGCATTCCAAATGCCAATATCGTATATACGATCGCAAGACCTACACTCCGATACCACTGTTGGGATTCGGTGCCTAAAACGAAGGCCTAGCGGAAGCGGTAAAATGAAAATTAATTCAATCCGAATCCCTACGAGGATCGATCGAGCTACGTATATACGACTACCAAAAACGAATTCACAAGAGATATAGAAACTCACCCTTGTAGTCCGTTGATTAGATGGATAACCTTCTCTTGAGCTATTCCCCAAGCTTTGCTTGATCTCTACGAATCTATTCCGCTCCAAGCCCTTGAACGATCCAACGCCGAAAGCACCGCGTCTCTACTTGCCACACACCGGAGAAACGACCGGAACGACAATCACCTTGCTATCCTCCGAGGATATGGCTAGAGCTAAGTGATGAAGCTTCCAATATGAAATTATAACACTCTAAGTGTATAACTCGCAATCTCTCTTTTATTTCTCAATTTTTCTCCAAGAAAAAATCAAGAACTTGATGAATAAAGAAGAAGATGAAGAAGAAGACTTCTCTCTCTCTTTCCTCTCTCTTATTCACGTTGGAAAATGGAATGCATATGAGAAGTGAGATGTCTTATTCCCTTTATTCAACTCTCCACATGTACATCTCATTATTATGAGAATCAAAGCCCCACCACCTCAATTATCAACCATTAAAGAATGGAACAAGGGTCCATATGAAAGTGGGTGGAAATGTGGGGGGCGGCCCATGTAGAAATCGGACAAGTTCGGTTCGTTTCGGACTCCCGAGGGTCTAAACAGATAAACTCCAATTCCGTATCGATGTATTTATATCGATTAATTAATCCAATTAATTAAACATATAAAATACAAAATAATATAATTATTTTTTCCAAGAAATAATTATATACATGAATTAAATTAATCACCCAGTAATTTATTTAATACATTAGGCCGTAAATCAATTTATCTAATAAATCGATTTAAACATCCAATGTTCCAAAATTAGATATCCAATATCTAATATTCATAATGAGAGAATTAGCTTGATTCATTCCGTCGTCAATCCTATTGCGCGACTCGGTAGGTTTGTCTCAGTCAGCAATGGGAGGAACCAAAGAGTAGTAGCACCACCTAGCCAGCCTGCGGCCTACACTGTACCCCAACTGAGAATGAATGATGGGATCATTCAAGAACCATTCTGTCGTGAATACCAGTAAACGTATAAACCCTTCTTTCAAATGTCCCGATCAAGTTACAAGGTCACGGTCAGTCAAACCCCATCTGTACTTGACGCTATGCATGCGTTAATGCAAACCGAGATCATCGAGCTCTCGTGTATCTAATACAGCTAGCTCCAATGCTTTGGCCAAAGACTTATGATCTCATCTGCCAATAACCGCATATGACATATAACCCGTTCACTAACAGGAGAAATAATTCTATGTTGGTATTCAGTAGGACCTGCTACTTGCCCATCAAGATGCATGTCGAGGTTGACCCCCGCCTTCCGGTTTATAGGGTCGAACTACTCTAATGAAAATCTTGACGTCACAAGCACATCCCTACTAAATCCTCAAGTCGAAGGTTCACGAATACCTATCACAACCTTTCGATTCCATCATTGACTGTCCCGGAGTGAAATCCGTGTGACGAATCGAGGGTGAGTCAGTTCGAGTATACTAATCCAATTTAGCATATCTATAACGTGCGCTCCCACTAACCATTAGTGTTCAACATGCACTCTCTTTGTCAAAGAACACGTCATACAAGTCTTCACATAAACTTAACGCCCAGTCAAGTTTCATTGACTTGCGAACGATTAAGTATTTGAGCTATAAACCTTTCCAGTGCCGACCCCCTTATCCAATAAGGAGTGGAACATTTTGCTCTCAAATACACGGACTAGTTTCTACATGAATATTTACGAGTTAGGAATGCCAGTAACTACCAGTAAATAAAGAAACATCCATTGCCTTATATTGATGTTTTACATAATAACAAGTACAATGCCCTCACTCAACATCCTCTGAGTGACATTCGAGGGCATACTCCTAACATCGGCTGGGGGGTCAACCTTGAAGTACAACTTAGTGGCAAGTAGCAGTCTCTAGTAAATACCAAGAAATGATTTTTTTCTCCTGTAAGTGAACAGGTATATGTTTAATGTATATGCAAATACCACAAAAGCTTGATGATCTCTGTTTGTACTAACCAAGGCATAAAATCAAGTTACAATAGGGTTTGACATTGCCGTGACCCTAATACTTGATCGAGACATATGATTGAAGGGTTTATCCATATAAGGTATTCACAGTGTAAAGGTTTTTGGAATAATACCTATCATTCATTCTCAGTTGGGTTATAATACCTATCATTCATTCACAGTTTAGCTTATTCTCTCTCCATAAATTTTCTGGATAAAGTAAATCGGTCTCGTGAATTTAATATATTACTAGATAAGTAATTTTATTCATATTATTCCTTAGAGAATTTATTTTTAATATAATTAATTAATTAGACTATTTAACTATATTAATATTGTAACGTACCAAGGTTTATCTATCAGAATAGATACACGACGACCCATTGCACGGATCGAAATGAACCAACTTCAATATTCCTCCCTCATGCCCCACCATGTTGTATGATCTTTTTTGTCTCATGGTGAGATAATTATATTATTTGGGGACCTACTTCATTATCTTGGTGAATAATAGAGGTGGTGGCATTTTGTCATGGTGTGAGGTGTTAGCACAAAAGACACTAGCATTTTTGGTTGCTTCGCCGTGAGTAAGGATAAGAAAGAGATTTTTTTTCTCAAGTTGTATGCTTAATTTTAAGTGTATTTGGAGAGAAGAAAATTATTTTAAAAAAATACTTAGATTATTTGTAGTATAAATTAAAAGGTAATTCTATTTACTTCTAGCCGTATTCTTCGAGAATAAGAAGATAGAAATTGTTCCGATCATCTTTCCGATGCTTGATACATAGAGGCACGATGTCAGTGCTCGAAATTTTGCGAAATCTTCGATCATGCTAATCAACATTTATTCAAAGATCTTTAAGGGTGTGATTTCTAAATTCATACTTTGAATTATTTTATTCATATACACGATGCTTGATCGATCTTGTTGAGGAGTTCAGTTCATTGACTGGATCAATATTATTATTCCACTGCGCCTTTCGTTTTAGTCCCTGAATCCCAACATAATCTAGGGCTCATGTTGCCCTTCTGTCCAAAACGATGAACTTCACGCCTCGATGATACCTGAGCCAGAGTGATCACCAACTGAAAGCTCTAGCATACATTGTCGATCCTCAGCATATGATCACGCCAACAATATTATCGATTGACTCATTGATCAAATTTAGATCGGTTGCAACCGTGTATGATGCGTCTTCCCAACACACCAGTGAACGATATCTCATCCCATGTAAGGCCTCAAAAGGTGCCATGCTAATACTCGCATGTTAATTGCTATTATACAAATCTCGATTAAATCGAGATGCTTTACCAGTCCAATTTCCTGTCAAGCACACACTCTCAAAACATGTCTTTCAAAGTTTGAATAGAACACTTCATCTGTCCGTTTGTCTATGGATGGTAAGTCGTACTAATTTTCAATTGAGTTCATATATCCTGATGAACAAACCTTTCAAAATTGGGAAACAAATCAGACACCCCTATCAGATACGATTGATATGGGCAAACTTTGTAATATTATAATTTCCCTTAAAAAATTATAGCCAATTGCTCAGCTCCAATTGCATCTTGAATAGGAAGTAAATGAGATGATTTTATCAGCTGCTGATAATAACCCGAATCGTGTTCTTTCTTCCCTTTGTTACAGGCAAACTAGTAACAAAATACATTAATATATTATCCTACTTCCACTCGGTATTAGGAAGTGATTTGATGATCCCAACCGGGCTTCTATGTTCTATCTTGACTTGTTGGCACGTCATTCACTATGCAACAAATTCAACTACATCACGCTTTATTTTCTTCCACCATTAAATCAGACGTAGATCTTTATATATTTCGCTCGCCCTGGGATGAACAGAGGAAGGAGTAAAAATGTGATGCCTCCATAATTTCCTGTTTCAGTTCATCGTTAGGTGGAATATATATCCTCTTCTCGAATCCACCAGTAAACCAGACATAGATCTTTATATATTTTACTCGCCTCGGGATGAACAGAGTAAGTAGTAAAAATGTGATGCCTTTCCTATTTTAGTTCATCATTAGGAGGAATATATATCCTGTTCTTGAATCTCTATATTGTAATATCTGGATTTATTATTAAGTATTTTATCTGTATTTGAACTCTGTATTATTCGGAAATTGTGATATCGATAATTGAAGTATGATATTTCTCGTAATTGTATCCTTGTACGTGAGTGTGGCAACATGTAAATTTTCCCATGTAAATACGTGATAACGTACGTTAACAAGGAAGTTTAATGTACGCTATCAGTCGGAGTTAGCGTACGCTACGAATGTAGCGTAGCGTGCGTTAACCAGCCAATAATTGAGCTGGGCGGATAGAACATGCGCCAGCCAGACATGGGTCCGGATAAGATTCCCGCGGGTGAACCTGGACAGTTTTGGAGTCAACACTCGTTAGCATACACTAAGGGAAGTAAGGTAGCGTACGCTAAACAGTTAACGTACAGAAACATTATAAAAGGGACAGCACCCCATTTTATTTTGTTACATTTTCTTCACTTGTCCCTCATTTCTTGGAAGTCAGAGAGAGCCTCCCCTCCTTCATAAACACATATAAACCATCTATACATGATCATTGAAGATTGGAGATTACTTATACTTGATCATTGAAGTGGAGAATCATTTTGGATTGACACACAAGCAGCCGGAGTTAGATTCTACCTATTGTCTCGGTGTTTTCTTCATCTTAAGGTATGTTCATACTATCTCCAACCTTGGATTCGTGTTATTAAGGATATAATGGTCATGCTATCAAGATATTAATTTCTACTGATGAATTATTCAAACAATCATCATATTTAGAGGTTGGAATGTTTATGCTTAAGATATCGTCGTTGAAAACATCATAGTTGGAATCCTATCACGTCAAATGATGAGAGAAATATTCTGAGATTGATATTCCGTAGTGAATAACATTTCCATATTGATCATAGACTTGGAGTGGATATCACTTTTGTTAAACGGACTTAAGAAAGAATCATCGAAGGTTGTATCCTTTCTTATAAGTTGGAATTGTTAGTCATCTTTATAGTGAAATCGGAATGTACTGATGATATTAGAATCTAACGCATCAACCTTAGATCACCGAACTTCGCATGAGAATTTGTAATCATAATTGGAGTATGATCACCATGATGATATATGTATCCTTGAATTAGAAGGTGTTTGAATCCGTAAGATCATTCGTAATTGTATGAGCATGATATGTATGGAGACAATGTACATTAATCACTGAGGATTTCATAAGTTTCATCACAGTTAGAACAGTCGTCTGCCCAGTGAGGAACTGTCATACATGTTTAGCGTACGCTAAGCTTTGTAGTTAACGTACGCTATCGGGCATTGTTAACATACGCTACGCTTGGTACGTAACGTACGTTATATTATCAGACGAGTCAGTTGACTGATCAGTGAGGGACTGACAGTGCTTGGTTAGCGTACGCTAGACTTCGTATTTTGTGTGCGCTAACAAGTAGGCTTAACGTACGTTACATAGGGTACGTAATGTACGTTAAGCAAGTCAGGCAGGTTACGTTTTATGAACTTCCAACCATAATTTGGATTGTTAGGTGTTCGTACGACTTGGGATGAATTCTATATTATTTCTTTTGTTAAGGTTCGAGATTAGCAACGTGATTGATCGAAGGGAGCGACCTTCGAGCGTTTTGATATTCATGGGAGTATTATTCTTGTCATCGAATCGAGGCAAGTACTTTAATTGTTCTATGTATTGATGTTATACATATTGTTGTGCATATATGTCGTTGTTGTATGTCCACCTCGTGATGGTCCGACGATATCATCGGGGGATCTATGCTATCGTGCGCTGGATCATCGAACGGGTTCTTCCACCATGTGTTGGTCTGATGGGATCATCGTGGGTTCTAGGCAGTGAACGCTGGATCGTCGGAATTACCATGTGTATGTTGTGATATCATATTGTGATTATCATTTGTCTATGTTATTTATGAGTTTCTCATAGGAGGAGACTCGTTGGTATTTTGTCATTCATGTTGTTATTATTCTTCGTGAGATGTTGAATAATATGTTGTGGTACTTGTACTAGCATCGTTGTGCTAACCCCTTCGGGGGTGAACATTTGTTTGTGTTCAGGATCCAGGAGAGCAGGGAAACAACCACTGTAGCTGCATGACAACGAGGGTGCAGAGTGATGTTCCGGCCGGGTTTATTCATCTGTTGATTGTGTTGTTTTAATAAGCACTCGAGTACGTCATCATTTGTGATGATTTGGATTTGGTGATGTATTAATACTCTTCCTTTAGATATTTATATTCTCAGTATTGGCCAGAACTGTTTGTATTTTATTTCAGTTGCTTTCATACGTTGGTGTCTATTATTGTCTTTTTATTTCTTCAGCCTTCTAAATTCTTATGTAAAGGATTTACGGCACTGTAATATTCCTGAATATATCGGGGATGTTACAGAATATGGTATCAGAGCTAATATTATGGATATCTTGGCCGTTGGGTTAAAATAGGGGTTGTGTATGTCTTTTGAGATAACCAGCCATGAATAACATCACTGTACTGCCTACGTCTTCGTGCGAGCGGTAGTTGTAAGTTCCTAAACTCTATCTCATTCTTTACATGTTATACCTCTTTATACTTGAACATTAGAACGATATTGTTTCCTGTATATTGAGTGTTTATGCTTACAGTATGTTGAGAGGAGGACATGGACGTGGTCGCGGTCGCGGACGCGGACGAAGGAATGTTGAAAGAGAAGCTTCGCCTTCAAATCAGGCCAGCCACAGCTAAGGTGAGCCACAAAGATCTATTAATAATGAACTGGAACCTGCTATGCCCGAAATCCTTCGTCAGGTGGTGAACCAGATGACTCAGTTCGCCCAAGTCTGGACCGAATGCAGGTGGCAGTAGGATTACAACAGGGAGATCGACAGCAAGGTATCCTGGACATGGGAAATTGGGGCAACCGATGGCTGCAAGAGGTGGCGAAGATGCAACCACCTAAATTTGACGGTATTTATGAGACTCCCACTTGGGATCATTGGTTGAAGGAATTGAAGAAAATATTTGCCGCGATTAATTGCCCTGATAACTGGAGAGCCTCTATTGCTCAGTACTTTCTGATAGGGGATGCGTCTGAGTGGTGGGAGGCCATCCGGCCTGTAGATCATGATGCGGACTGGACAGAATTTAAATTGATGATGGAAGCTCAATACTGCCCTCATCCTGTGAGGGAAGCCAAAGTCCGGGAGTTTTCTCCGCTCAGCCTTCAGATGTGCCAGTATCTCAGGCAATTAAGATGTTTAACCAGCAGCTGGCATTTGTTCGTCATCTGGTCAGAACAAATGCAGAAATGATGATCCATTTTGATATGAGAATGAAACCAGAAATCCAGAGGTACATGTCCGGTTTTGAATGTACCCCTCTCCGTTAATACCAGGATAAAGTGTTGGCGTATGAAATCAAGGAAGCAGCAATGGAGAAGTTTGCAGAGTCCAAGAAGCAGAAAGTCTCCGGTAATTCCATGGAGCACAAGAGTAGTGGGCCCCGCAAGGCCCAATCATCCTTTCATTCTTTCAAGAAACCTCCGAACCCATCTAAGAGAGGAAATAACTATGGAGCAGCATCAGCCACGACGGATGTAACCAGGAAGTGCTTTAACTGTGCCCAGACGGGGCACTATAGACGAAATTGCCCCTTACCTGCTGTGACTTGTTTTGATTGTGGTGGAGAGGGACATCGTGCGGTGTTCTGTGAAGAGGCGGGAAAGTCGTTTAGAGCCCGTACACCACAGCCAGTTCAGAAGGAAGGCAGTATCCAACAGACGCAGCAAAGTGTTCAGATGCCTTAGAATTTTGGTCGCGGACCCGGCAGAGTACAGTGGGACCGAAAGGGGACATCGAGTGCCGGATCCGTTCCCCCATGTATGTATGAGATGAGGAGAACAGACGATCAGGATGCTGCTGTCGCATCAGGTACTGTTCAGATCCTTTCACAGCCAGTTAGCATTTTATTCGATACAGGAGCTACGCATTCATTTATATCCTTGTCTTGTGTAAATTGTTTGAATATTTCTAGTTTTCATAATTGTGAGCCTTATGTTGTGGGTTTATCGAGTGAGAGAGGATTTTTTGAAGCTTAGAAACTAGAGATTTCCCTGTATCATTTGGAGGTGGAGAGTGGCCCTCGAATCGGATTGTGATAGAAATGCAAGGAGACGACCTGATACTCGGAGTTGATTGGCTTAATCGATATGGAGCTGTTGTAAACTACCGAAAGAGAAATATCTCAGTGATAGATGACTATGGTTCTGAAATACTGTTTGAAGGATGGAAACCAGGAAGCTCAGGAAAGATGATCAAGGCGATGAAAGCTGTCAAATTATTGAAATAGGGCTGTACCGGATACTGGTGCTACGCAATGAAGAAAGAAGATGGAAACGTAGAACTCTCATCCATTCCTGTGGTGAATAAATTTCCAGATGTATTTCCTGACGAATTACCTGGACTACCTCCATGACGAGATGTAGAATTCACCATCGAGCTGGAACCAGGAGCTACACTAATTTCTAAGGCGCCGTATCGTATGGCACCTATTGAGATGTACGAATTGAAGAAGCAACTGGAAGAGTTACTGGACAAAGGCTATATCCAGCCAAGCGTTTCGCCATGAGGAGCACCATTTCTTTTTGTCCAGAAGGATGGATCTCTTCGATTGTGTATTAACTATCGAGAACTAAACAAGATGACGATTAAGAACAAGTATCTGTTGCCACGGATTGATGATTTATTTGACCAGCTACAGGGAGCAACAGTGTTTTAGAAGATCGATCTGACATCAGGATATCATCAGCTGAGGATTAAGGAATCCGATGTTCCAAAATCAGCGTTCAGAACTCGCTACGGACACTATGAGTTTGTAGTGATGCCGTTTGATCTCACTAACGCACCTGCTGTATTCATGCAATTTATGAACTGAGTGTTCATCGAGTATTTGGACAAGTTTGTGGTTGTGTTCATTGATGACATTCTGGTATATTCTAAGATCCCGGAAGAGCATGCACAACATTTGCGGATTGTTCTAGACCTTCTGAGGAACGAACAATTGTACGCTAAACTTTCTAAGTGCGAATTCTGGCTAAAGGAAGTGATGTTCCTCGGCCATGTGGTATAAGGTGAAGGAGTCCGAGTAGACCTTCAGAAAATCAAAGCAATTATGGATTGGAAGCCTCCTAAGAACGTGAAAGAAGTCCAGAGTTTCTTAGGATGAAACCAATCAGGTTTTGAAATGGCATCTTAGACTTGGTCATATTGGTCAGACCAAGGTTTACAAGATGGAAAAAGATGGACTTATTATGGGTCCATTGGGATCAGATCCCTTTCCTACTTGTGAATCTTGCCTTAAAGGCAAAATGACTAAGTCCCCCTTCACAGGGCATTTGAAAGAGCCGCTGATAAAATGGGATTAATCCATACCGACGTATGTGGTGATTTGGAAGCAGCACATGACGGATATCAATATTTCATTACGTTTACAGATGATCATACTAGGTATGGTTATGTATACTTAATGAAACATAAATCCGAGGCCTTTGAGAAATTCCAGGAATTCAAGGCCCTAGTCGAGAAACAAACTGGTAATCATATCAAAGCACTTCGGTCGGACCGAGGTGGCGAGTATATGAGTATGGAGTTTGATGAGTTCCTTAAGGAACATAGAATAGTTTCACAACTGACACCTCCAGGTACTCCTCAGTTCAATGGTGTGTCAGAAAGAAGGAACCGGACCTTGTTAAACATGGTCCGTTCCATGCTGGGCTATACTGACTTACAAATTTACCTATGGGGGTATGCACTCCTGACTGCCGCTTATATCTTAAACAGATGTCCTTCCAAATCCATTCCTAAAACTCCACATGAGATGTGGGAGGGAAGGAAACCAAGTTTTAATCATATTAGGATTTGGGGATGTCCCGCCTATGTCAAGAAGACTAAGGTGGAAAAGTTGGAAGCTAGGTCTGCGAAGGGACGTTTCATTGGATTCCCATCTGGGATGATGGGATATCTATTCTACATTCCCGAAGATCGAAAGATCGTTGTTGCTTTACAAGCACACTTCCTGGAAGATGAGTTCATTCAGGAAGGCGGAGTAGGTAGAAGTATTTCTTTATAAGAATACAATGAAACTCCTCGGGAGACACCTGTGCAAGAAACTGGAACCGAACTTTCTGGAACACAAGTACAACCACCTCGTAGGTCTAGTAGGGTGTCTCATTTACCTAAGAGGTATAGATTCATGCACTTGGAGGAACTGGGTTTCCATGAGGTTCCAGGTGATAAACAAGAGATCGACCCGCAACCAATAACCTAGCAATGGTGGATGTAGACTCCATGATATAGACTGTAACAGTCTTCATGTAGTTGGGACCTTCGTTTTGATGAGGCAGTCAAAGAGTTTGACTTCGTGCAAAATGAAGAGGAATCTTGTGTATACAAGAGGGTTAGTGGGAGCAAGATCGCATTCTAAGTACTATATGTAGATGCCATTCTACTAGTAGGAAATGATGTGGGAATACTCAGTTCTGTGAAAGCTTGTTTTTCGAGTAATTTCTCCATGAAAGACTTGGGAGAACAAACCTATATTCTTGGGATTCGACTCTATTGGGATAGATCGAAGAGAATGATAAGTTTTTCCCAAGCCATCTATATAGATTAAATCTTAAAGAGGGTTCCTTCCGATGCGACATGGAATAAAACTCACCTTGAAGTTGTGTCCTCATAGTGAGGAACAGTGAAAGGAAATGAGTTATATACCATACGATTCGGCAGTGGGTAGCCTTAGATATGCTTTATTGTGTACGAGACCTGAATTGCGCATGCTAGAAGCATGGTAAGTAGGTTTCGGGCTAACCAAGTTCGGGAACATTAGACCGCCATAAAGAACGTTCTCAAGTACTTTAGAAGGACTAGAGATCTGATTCTTATATATGGTGGTGGAGAACTGAATGTGATGGGATTCACTGTATAGGACTTCCAAGGACAGAAAGACGATTCTATGTCTACTTCTGGCTACATTTACTCTTTATGGAGGAGCAGTATCATGGCATAGTGCCAAGTATAGCGCGACTGCTAATTCCTCCTGTTAGGCTGAGTATAAAGCGGCCTCGGAGGCTTCCAAAGGAAGAATTTAGAAGTTATTGGGTAAACTTCACGTGACACCTTGTGCTGCGCTGCCAGAGCGGTAGCACAGGACTAGGAGCCGAGGTTTCACAATAGTACCAAACATATTGAGAGAGAGTATCATCTCGTAAGAGAATTTGATCTCATAGAGATATATTGTGCTGCATAGAGTAGAGTCAGCCGACTACGTCGCTGATCCACTGACCAAGCCGCTTTCTCAGATTAGCTTGGAGCGTCATCGGGAGAACATGGGTATTAAATACCATAGTGTGTGGCATTGAGTGCAAGTGGGAGATTGTTAGGAGTATGCCCTCGAATGCCACTCAGAGGTTGTTGAGTGAGGGCATTGTACTTGTAATTATGTAAACCATTTATATAAGGAAAAGGAATGTTTCTTTATTTACTGGTAGTTACTGGCATTCCTAACTCGTAAATAAACATATAGAAACTAGTCCGTGTATTTGAGAGAAAAACGTTCCACTCCTTATTGGATAAGGGGGTCGGCACTGGAAAGGTTTATAGCTCAAATACTTAATCGTTCGCAAGTCGATGAAACTTGACTGGGCGTTAAGTTTATGTGAAGACTTGTATGACATGTCCTTTGACATGGAGAGTGCCTGTCGAACGCTAATGGTTAGTTGGAGCACACGTTATAGCTATGCTAATTAGATTAGTATACTCGAACCGACTCACCCTCGATTCGTCACACGGATTTCACTTCGGGACAGTTAATGACGGAATCGAAAGGTTGTGATAGGTATTCGTGAACCTTCGACTTGAGGATTTAGTAGGGATGTGCTTGTGACGTCAAGATTTTCATTAGAGTAGTTCGACCCTGTAAACCGGAAGGCGGGGGTCAACCTCGACGTGCATCTTGACGGGCAAGTAGCAGGTCCTACTGAATACCAAGATAGAATTCTTTCTCCCGTTAGTGAGCTTGTTATATGTCCTATGCGGTTATTGGCAGATGAGATCATAAATCTTTGGCCAAAGCATTAGAGCTAGTTGTATTGGATACACGAGAGCTCAATGATCTCGATTTGCATTAACACATGCATAGCGTCAAGTAGTTTGACTGACCGTGACCCTATAACTTGATCGGGACATGTGAAAGAAGGGTTTATACGTATACTGGTATTCACGACAGAATGGTTCTTGAATGATCCCATCATTCGTTCTCAGTTGGGGTACAGTGTAGGCCGCCAGGCTGGCTAGGTGGTGCTACTACTCTTTCGTTCCTCCCATTCCTGACTGAGACGGACCTACCGAGTCGTGCAATAGGATTGACGATGGAATGTATCAAGCTTATTATCTCATTATGTGTATTAGATATTGGATATCTAAATTTGGGACATTAGATGTCTAAATCGATTTATTGGATAAATTGATTTACGGCCTAATGAATTAAATAAATTACTGGGTGATTAATTTAATTCATGTATATAATTATTTCTTCAAGAAATTAATTATATTATTTTGGATTTGATATGTTTAATTAATTGGATTAATTAATCGATATAAATACATCGAAACGGAATCAGAGTTTATCTATTTGGACTTTCGGGAGTCCGAAACGAACCGAGCTCGTCCGTTTTTCATCATGGCCTCCCTCCTCTTTTCCACCTAATTTCCCCTTATCTTTTGTTTCCATTTTATATGGATAATATTGACATGGTGGGGATACCTCTCACGTGAATGAGTTGTATAGTTTGGTGGAAGGTGAATAAAGAATTATATGTAAGCTTGTGATTGAGAAGACTTCATCATATCACATATATAATTCACACCTTTAAGGAGAGAGGAACGTAAGAAAGGTTAAAGAAGAGAGAGAATAGAACTTAGAGTTCATTTCATGGTGTTCATACTTATCTTCATCTTCTTCACTAACTTCTTCTTCATTTTTCTTGGAGAAAATTGAGAGAAAATATTGAGAGAATTTTGATAAACATACTTGGAGTATATTCATCAAAATCAATAGCTTCATCACCTAGCTCTAGCCGTATCCTCGGAGGATAGCAAGGTGTTGTCATTCCGTTCGTTTTTCCGGCGCATGGCAAGTAGAGACACGGTGCTTTCGGCGTTGGATCGTTCAAGGGCTTGAAGCGGATTGGATTCGTAGAGATCAAGTAAAGCTTGGGGAATAGATCAAGAGAAGGTTATCCATCTAATCAACGGACTACAAGGATGAGTTTCTATATCTCTTGTTATTCGTTTTTGAAATTCGTATATACGTAGCTCGATCGATCCTCATAGGGATTCAGATCGAATTAATTTTCGTTTTACCGCTTCCGCTGGGCCTTCGTTTTAGGCACCGAATCCCAACAGGAGAAACTTTTAAAAGCACGGGATCTCCAGTACTGAACTCCAATAGGCGACGGCGTACATCTGCGTAAGATTTCTGTCGACTCTGGGTGGTCAACAGCCTTACGCGAATCAAATCTATCTTCTCTCGAGTTTGCACGATCAACTCTGGTTCCGTCCCAATCAAATTTGATGAATCGTCCAAACATAGGGGCGATCTGCATCTTCTCCCGTATAATGCTTCAAACGGTGTCATCTTAATAGAAGCATGCCAACTATTGTTGTAGGTAAATTCAATCAACGGTAGATGAACTTCCCAGTCAGTTGACCAATCTAAGGCACAAGCCCTTAGCATATCTTCCACTGTTTGAATAGTCCTCTCATATTGTCCATCAGTCTGCGGGTGATAAGCTGTGCTGAAGTTCAATTTGGTCCCCAAGGCTTTATGAACTGCTTTCCAAAAATGAGACACAAAACGACCGTCTCGGTCAGAAATAATGGTCTTCGGCGTACCATGCAATCGGACTATCTCTGAAATAAATACTCGTGCCAACCTCTCTGGTCCCCACGTGTCCTTAATACCTAGAAAATGAGTTGATTTGGTTAAACTATCAACTATCACCCAAATCATGTTCATTACTATCTTGGTTCTCGGCATACTAGTGATAAAGTCCATCAATATGTACTCCCACTTCCATTCAGGAATTGGGAGCGGATTCAGCATTCCGACAGGTCGTTGATGCTCGATCTTAACCTGCTGACAAGTCAAACACTTCAAGACATACTCCGCTACATCTTTCTTCATGTTGCCCCACCAAAAGTTTTGTTTCAGGTCCTTAAACATCTTACTGGTGCCCGGGTGGATAGAATAGGGCGTGCTATGAGCTTCCTTCATAATCGTCTGTTTCAGAACATCGACATCGGGAATGCAAAGTCGGTTCTGAATATCAAAACTCCATCATCATGAATTACGAATCCGGGGGCCTTTCCTTTGATCACTTCATCACGTAATCGAATCATCAGAGGATCCTCTGCTTGCTTAGATTTGATTTCTTCAGTTAATGATGAAGTTATTTCCATCACGCACAGTTGTCCTTGGACTCCTTGTAACTATACTTCAGTTCATTCTCGAATCATTTCTCGTTGAATGCTGAGCTGGGAGATCAGAGTCTCCAACATCTGAATAGAAACAGGCTTGCGGCTAAGTGCATCGGCCACTACATTTGCTTTAGCTGGATGATAAATAATCTCCAAGTCATAGTCCTTAATAAGTTCCAGCCATATTCTTTGCCATGTTCAACTCTTTCTGACTGAAGATGTATTTGAGACTCTTGTGATCTGTAAAGATCTGAAAGTGAATCCCGTACAAGTAATGTCTCCAGATTTTCAAAGTAAAAACTACTACTGCCAGCTCCAAATCATGCGTTGGGTAATTCACTTCATAAGGTTTCAGCTGTCGTGACGCATAAGCGATCACCTTATCATTCTGCATCAATACGAATCCGAGTCCTTGGTTAAAAGCATCACTGTAAACTATGAATCCTTCTGTTCCCCGTGGGATTGCTAAAATCGGTGCCGTCGTCAATCTCTTCTTCAATTCATCAAAGCTATTCTGGCACAACTCATTCCACTCAAACTTTTGAGTTTTCTGCAGTAGTCGAGTAAGTGGGCGGGTAATTTTGGAAAACCCTTCCATGAACCGACGATAATATCCAGCAAGTGCTAAGAAACTCCGGACTTCTTTCACGTTCTTTGGAGGCTTCCAATCCATAACTGCTTCGATCTTCTGAGGATCTACTCGGACTCCTTCAGCTGATACCACATGGCTAAGGAACATTACTTCCTTTAGCCAGAATTCACACTTAGAAAGTTTAGCGTACAATTGTTCATTTCTCAACAGGTCTAACACAATCCGTAAATGTTGTGCATGCTCTTCCAGGCTCTTAGAATACAACAGAATGTCATCAATGAACACAACCACACATTTATCTAAATATTCGATGAACACTCGGTTCATCAATTGCATGAATACAACAGGTGCATTAGTGAGACCAAACGGCATCACTACAAACTCATAGTGTCCGTAGCGAGTTCTGAACGCTAATTTCGAAACATCAGATTCCTTAATCCTCAGCTGATGATATCCTGATCTCAGATCAATTTTAAAAAAAATTGTTGCTCCTTGTAACTGGTCAAACAAATCATCAATCCGTGGCAATGGATACTTGTTCTTAATCGTCATCTTGTTCAGCTCTCGATAGTCAATACATAGTCGAAGCGATCTATCCTTCTTCCGAACAAAAAGAACTGGTGCTCCCTAGAGCGAAATGCTTGGCTGGATATAGCCTTTGTCCAGTAATTCCTCCAGTTGCTTTTTCAGTTCGTACTCAGTAGGTGCCATACGATACGGCGCCTTAGAAATTGGTGTAGCTCCGGGTTCCAGATCGATGGTGAATTCTACATCCCGTCGTGGAGGTAGTCCAGGTAACTCGTCAGGAAATACATCCGGAAATTCGATCACAACAAGAATGGATGAAAGTTCCACAATTTCGTCTTCTTTCTTCATTGCATAGCACCAGTATCCAGTACAGCCCTGTTTCAACAATTTGACAGCTTTCAGCACCTTGATCATCTTTCCTGAGCTTCCTGCTTTCCATCCTTCAAATAGTATTTCGGAACCATCGTCAGCGATCAGTGAGATATTCCTCTTTTGGTAGTTTACAATGGCTCCATATCGATTAAGCCAATCATCTCTGAGTATCAGGTCGTCTCCTTGTATTTCTATCACAATCAGATTTGAGAGCCACTCTCTGCCTCCAAATGATACAGGGAAATCTCTAGTTTCTAAGTTTCCAACAATCCTCTTTCCGCTCGGTAAACCCACGACATAAGGTTCACAATTATGAAAACCATAAATATTCAAACAATTTACACAAGACAAGGATATAAATGAATGCGTAGCTCCTGTATCGAATAAAATGATAACTGGCTGGGAAAGGATCTGAACAGTACCTAATGCGACAGCAGCATCCTGATCGTCTGTTCTCCTCATCTTGTACAGACGTGGGGGAACAGATCTGGCACTCGATGTACTCTTTAGGTCCCACTGTCCTCTGCCTCGTCCGCGGCCAAAATTCTGAGGCATCTGAACTCTTTCCTGCGTCTGTTGGATACTGGCTTCTCTCTGAGCTGGCTGTGATGTATGGGTTCCATTGAACTTGGTGGCATCCTTGCAAAACGTCGCACGGTGCCCTTATTGTCCGCAATCAAAACATGTAACTGGAGTACGAAAACAATCACGCCAAAGGTGGCCTGGGCGACTACAGTTAAAGCACTTCCTAGCTGTATCCGTCGTGACTGATACTGCCCCGGAGTTCCTTCTGCTTTTGGATGGGTGCGGAGGTTTCTTGAAAGAATGAAAGGATGACTAGGCCTTGCGGGGGCCACTACTATTGTGCTCCGTGAAACTACCGGAGACTTTCTGCTTCTTGGACTCTGCCAACTTCTCCATTGCTGCTTCCTTGATTTTATACGCCAACGCCTTATCTTGGTATTGACGTAGAGTGGTACATTCAAAACCGGACATGTACCTCTGGATTTATAGTTTCATTCTCATATCAAAATGGATCATCATTTCTGAATCTGTTCTGACCAGATGTCGAACAAAGGCCAGCTGCTGGTTAAACGTCTTAATTGTCTGGGATACTAGTTCGTCTGACGGCTGTGCGGAGAAAAATTCCCGAACTTTGGCTTCCCTCACAGGACGAGGGCAGTACTGAACTTCCATCATCAATTTAAATTCTGTCCAGTCAGCATCATGGTCTATAGGCCGGATGGCTTCCCACCACTCGGATGCTTCCCCTATCAAAAAGTACTAAGCAATAGAGGCTCTCCGGTCGTCTGGGCAATTAATTCCGGCAAAATTTCTCCAATTATTTCAACCAATGGTCCCATGTGGGAGTCTCAAAAAAGCCGTCGAATTTAGGTGGTTGCATTTTTGCCACCTCTTGCAGCCATCGGTCGCCTCGATTTCCCATGTCTGGGATACGCTCATGTTGATCTCCCTGTTGTAACCCTACTGTCACCTGCATTCGGTCCACGACCTGGGAGAACTGAGTCATCTGGTTCACCGCCTGACGAAGGATTTTAGGCACAGCAGGTTCCGGTTCATTATTAATAGATCTCTGTGGCTCGCCTGAGCTGTGGCTCGCCTGATTAGAAGGCGAAGCTTCTCTTTCGGCATTCCTTTGTCCATGTCCGCGACAGCGACCACATCCACGTCCACCTCTCAACATACTGTAAGCATAAATACTCAATATACAGGAAATAATATCATTCTAATGTTCAAGTATAAAGAGATACAACATGTAAAGAACGAGATAGAGTTTAGGAACTTAAGTGAACTATGTCAGATGATAGCGTACGTAAAGGGTTCATTGTTAGCGTACGTTAGGCCACTAACATACATAATGCCTTGTGCATAACATACGTAATATCGATGGACTCTATTTATAGACATCAACCTCCTTTCATTTCACCTCCACCCTTGTCCAATTTTCTACAAATTTGAGAGTTCCCCAGCTCTATAAATCCCTTATATCAGCCTCTCAGCTTGGTTTAGAAGATCTTGGACCTTTATGGATTGGTGTTCAAGCTTTCGGTGTTGAGTTTCACCAAGTGTTTCGTCGTTCTCCCCTATATTAAGGTATGTTGATCCTTCATCAACTGGAATTCATATCCTTAGTGTCGATTATGATCATGCTACTAAGATTATGGAGTTTGTTATGAACATTATGAATCGAACACCATGTTTAGGAGGGTTGGAATGACTAGACTTAGGTTTTTCTATTGTTAAGAGTATTTGGGTTGAGCCTTGATTGCGTTAAACTTTGGAATGAAGTTTTCTAAGATTATGCCATACATTTGATGATGAATTCGAAATGTTCTAATGACAAAGGACGTGTTATGATATCACTTATGATAAATGAATTCAAGTGGAAGAATGGTGAGGGTGTTTATCAAGATTAAATACATATCTTGTAAGGAGTTGGTTGTGATTAGATAATCTTCATAGTAGTGGTTGAGATGAAATGATTTTGTCGGTAACAACCGTATTGAATGTAGAACCTTTGTATGAAGAACTATTTCGTCATAGAACGGATATCCTTGTGATAGATTAACCTAGAACTCGGTTGATTATGTCCATCCTTATTATGAATCGTAGATTAATCGAACCATAACTTAGGATTGATAAACGAGATTGGAGTACAGATTTTGATATCTAGCATATCCATGAATTGTAGACGTCGACATCTTATTCCCGTGATGCTCATTCATTTCACATGTAGTATGTTATTCGTTCAACGTAGAATACTTTAAGTAATTACCCGGGAATTAGCCGTATGATGATAACTAGTTCGGTCACTTTTGGAACGTTTAGCGTGTTCGTGTGATAGTCTTGTTACATAAGTTGAGTTTGTCATTATTTCCTTTTGTGCAAGGTTAGAGCTTTGAAAGCGGTTGATCGAAGGGGCAGCCTTCGAGTTGTTGAAGTCATTGAAGTATTTATTTCTTGCCATCTTTATAAGGCAAGTACTTTAATTATGTTTATCCGTGTTGATGTCGGTTATGTCGTTATGTGTCGTACATATGTATTGTGATTGTTCTGTTCACCATGCGTTATGCCGACGGGATCATCGTGGGAATCTATAGCTGTGTGTGTTGGATCGTTGGACGGGTACTTCCACCATGCGTTGGTCCGACGGTATCATCATGGGAATCTATGCTGTGTGCGCTGGGTCGTTGAAATACCACGAGTATGTTGATATTGATACGTTGTGTTGTGCATTATCTTGTTATTGTTTCTCGTTGGGGAAACTTGTTGTTATCAATATTGTTGATATTATTGATGTTATTGTTCAGGGGCCCCTGAATAAATCATTGTTGTGCAATTATCGTACTTGTACTAGCATCATTGTGCTAACCCCTTCGGGGTGAACATTTGTTTTATGTTCAGGATCCAAGAGGGTGGGGAAACAACCACCAGAGCTGCATGACGAGGGTGCAGAGTGATGTTTGTGGCCAGGAGAGTTTGTCTGTTGTGTTTTGTTTTAATAAAGTACTCGAGTACGTTGTCGTTTTTGGTTGTATTTGATAGTTATTATCGGGGGTTGACCGATTGGCATTTTGCTGTTGGTATTTAATAATGTTGTTTTAAAATTTCATAGACTAGTAAATCCTCATATCAAGGATTTACGGCGCTGTAATAATCCTGAATATCTCGAGGTGCTACATGAACAAGGTTATACTGCTAGTCAGAGTTCAGTGGTCTCATCATGGTATTGAGGAGGTGACTTGGGAATTGAATTCGAGCATGAGAGAGAATTGCCCTGAGTTATTTGCTTTATAGTTTTGGGACGAAACTAATTTTAAGGATGATGGTATGTAATATCACTGGTTATTACAGTATATTCTGATGTATTTACTGTATACATCGATCAATATTTGAGACTTAATTACATTTGTTTCGGTCATATGATTATACGTACCATAGTTACTGAATAATAATTTTGGATTTCGTATGTTATTAGCTATGATGGTGATTTCTTTTTAGTTGTATCAACATGATTAAAATGTCAGATAATATTCTTTAAATTTGTAGGGCAATGTCGATGTGAATATGATGGTTGATGATCCCTGATAAATTATTCGGCTGAGGTTAGTAGAATGATCAAGGCGATATTTGGATGTTTAATCGAAACAAGATTGACAAAGTAAATTTGGCTAAGTCGTGATCTAGGCCTTACGGTCGCTATGTTATGCATGTAGCGTACGCTGGATTGTCCAGGTTACGTAAGCTACAGTATAGACTTGCGTATGTTTTGGGAGAATCAGACAGAAGGAATCTATACTAGACATGTGGAGCCTGGCGATCAGCCCCCATGCGTAAAGCAACCCAACGCCTCTTACATACTTAACCATAGCAGGTTTACATATGTTACTCTTGAGATGTTTACATATATTGTCCCCATGTTATATGCGCTAAGAAACTTCAACTCTAGGAAGTAGCATCTGGGAAGCCGTAGTATATGTTACCTCAGGGTGTTAACGTACGTTAGATATCTTACGTACGCAATGCAAAGCTGTTAACTTAAGTTAATAATAAAGGTAGTCAATAAGAACAAGCCACCTCTTCTTTTTTCAAGAACCATTTTTGCTTTCTCCTCTACAAATTCGTCCTCCCATCAGTTATAAGTGATTTTAAGCTTATTTTAGCTTGCCTATCATCATGGTGTTGCATTTATCAAGCTTATTTCATGGAATGTTGAAGGTGTCCAACCTGTCCTTCATCGTTATTTATCATTCTTCGTCATTTGTGGTAAGTTTGGCTATCCTTCGATTCACCTACAGTTTTTGTTGAGAATATAATGTTTATCTCGAAGCCCTTGAACTGGGATAGTGTTAGATTTCAAATTTCTTGAAAGAACTAAAACTATATAATTGTTTAGAGAGAACTATTACATAATCAAACTCAACGTCTTGTTCCAACCATATACTTGATTCAAATTAGGGTTGTTGTTGTAATATCTGGATTTATTATTGTGTATTTCATCTGTTGTTGAACCCTGTATTATTTGGAATTGTGACCTCGATAATTGGAGTATGATATTTCTCATATTTGTATCTTTGTACATGAGTATAGCGACGTGTAAATTTTCTCATGCAAACACGTGATAACGTACGCTAAGAATGTAGCTTAACGTATGTTATCGACTAAAACTAGCGCACGCTACGAATGAGGAATTGCGTGCGTTAGGCAGTCAATTATTGAACTAAGTGTCTAGCACATGCGCCGACTAGACATGGGTCCGGATAAGATTCCCGTGGGTGAATCTGGACAGTTTTGGGGTCAACGCTAATTAGCATGCGCTAAGGACAGTAAGATAGCGTGCGCTAATCAGCTAACGTGCAGAAACATTATATAAGGGACAACACCCTGATTTCATTTGGTTTACGTTTCCTTCACTTGTTCTTCGTTCCTTGGAAGTCCAGAGAGCCTTCCCTACTTCTTAAACACATATAGACCACCCCTACGTGATCATTGAAGATTGGATGTCACTTGTGATTGATCATTAAAGTGGAGAAACATCTTAACTTGGCAAACAAGCAACCGGAGTTGGATTCTACTTATTGTCTCGGTGTTTTCTTCATCTTAAGGTATGTTATACTACTTCGTAGCTTGGATTCGTGTTATCAAGGATATGATGATTATGATATCAATATATTGAGTTCCATTGATGAATTATCCAAACAACATCATGTTTAGAAGTTGGAATGTTTATACTTAAGATATCATCGTTGGAAACATCATGATTAATATCTTACCACGTCGATTGATGAGAGAAATATTCTGAGATTGATTATCCGTATTGATGACGTTACCATATTGGTCATAGACGTAAAGTTGTTATCACTTTTGTTAAATGGACTTGGGAAAGAATCATAGAAGATTTTGCATCCTTTCTTATAAGTTGGAATTGTTAGTTCATCTTCATGGTTAAATCGGGATATAATGATGATATTGGAATCTAGTGCATCGACCTTAAGAACACCAAACTTCGCATGAGAATTGTAATCAAGATGGAATATGGTGTTGTGATGATTATACGCATCCTTGTATCTCGAAGATGTTTGAATCCGTGAGATCATTTGTAATTGGATGAACGTAATATGCATGGAGATAACGTATATTAAACACTGAGTATTTCATAAGTTTCATCACAGTTAGAACAGTCGACTGCCCAGGGAAGAACTGTCATACATGTTTAGCGTGCGCTAAGCTTTATAGTTAACGTGCGCTATCGGGCATAAGTTAACGTACGCTACGCTTGGAACGTAACGTGCGTTATATCATCAGACGAGTAAATCGACTGATCAGTGAGGTACTGATAGTGTATGGTTAGCATGCGCTAAACTTCGTATTATTGCATGCGCTAACAAGTAGCCTTAACGTACGCTACATAAGATACGTAGCGTGCGTTAAGCAAGCCAGGCAGATTACGATTTATGAACTTCCGACTATTAATATGATTGTTAACATTCGCGCGACGTGAGATGGATTCTATATTATTTCTTTTATTTACGGTTCGAGCTTGTTACGTGATTGATCGAAGGGGCGACCTTCGAGTGTTCCGTTTTTTGTGGAAGTATCATTCTTGTCATCAAATCGAGGCAAGTACCTTAATTAGAATTGTCCAATTTATGTCGGTTATGTTGTGATTGTACTATGTACATGTGTTATGATTAATTGTCCACCATGTGTTGATCCGACGAGAATCATAATGGGAAATCTATAGATGTGTGTGCTGGATCGTTGGACAGGTAGTTCCACCATGTTTTGGCCCGATGGGATCATCATGGGAATCTATAGCTGTGTGCGCTGGATCGTTGGAATACCATGAGTATGTTGAGACTATTATAATGTGATATGTGTTGTTATTATTTTCTCGTTGGAGAGATTTGTCATGATTATCGTTGATTAAATCATTGTTATATGATTATCGTACTTGTACTAGCATCGTTGTGCTAACCACTTCAGGGGTGAACATTTGTGTATGTTCAGGATCTAGGAGAGCAGGAAAACAACCACTAGAGCTGCATGACGACGAGGGTGCAGAGTGATGTTCCGGCCATGTTTCATTATCTGTTGTTGTGTTATTTTTAATAAGTACTCGAGTACGATGTCGTTTCTGATGATTGGATTTTGGTGATGTATTAATATTCTTCCTTTGGATAATTATGTTTTCGGTATGTTTGTCCAGAATTGTTGTATTTATTCCGGTTACTTTCATATGTTGCTCCTTGTTGTTGTCTTTTCATTTCTTCAGCCTTGTAAATTCTTATGAAAAGAATTTATGGCGCCGTAATATTCCTGAATATATCGGGGGTGTTACAGAATATGGTACCAGAGCTAAGATTATGGATATCTTGGCCATTGGGTTAAAATAGGGGTTATATATGTCTTTTGAGGTAACCGACTGCGAATAACATCACTGTACTGCCTACGTCTACATGTCATCATGGCGTACGTTATCTACACATCTTTAACGTATGTTATGCTCGTTGACCTGCTTTATCAAAAGTTGTCCATATCCACGCGGAGGAACTGACAATATCCGTATCTGGCCCCGCACTCCGACCACACCCTACCTACCTTGACCGCCTATTACGAATGTTATGCTTCAACCATAACATACGTTACATGCAAAAAATTATGTACGTTATGTACACCTATTAACATACGTTAGTGTCATGCAAAAGCATGTATAAACGGACAAACTCCACATGATATGATCAAGAATATCTCAATACAAATATGGAAAAATCACACTTCGATTCTCAATACGACGTAATAAAATACCACAAGGTTAAAATATATATGAAAATACTCAACAATTAGCCGGGTATTATATACTCTCCCTCTAAAAAGAAGTTTCGTCGAAACTTAAGATGAAAATAATTCCAGGTATCTAGCCTTGATGCTTTCTTCTGTCTCCCAAGTTGCTTCTTCGACTCCATGTCGAGACCACTGAACTTTAACCAAGGAGATTGGTTTATTCCTCAATTGCTTGACTCGACTCTCGAGTATCTTGATTATATTCTCCTCGAATGTGCCATCATTAGTTACTCCGATCTTGCCAAAATCGATGACATGACTGGGATCCGGTACATACTTCCGTAACTGTGATACGTGAAACACATTATGAACATGACTCAGTGATGGCGGCAAGGCCAACCTGTACTCCAACTCCCCAACTCTTTCAAGAATCTCAAATGGTCCGATATATCTTGGACTCAGTTTCCCTTTTCTCCTAAAATGAAAAATTCCTCGGGTAGGAGAAACTTTTAGAAGTACATGATCCCCAATTCCAAACTCAAATGGGTGACAGCGCACGTCTGCATAAGACTTCTGCCGACTCTGGGCAGTCAACAGCCTTTCACGAATCAGGACTACCTTCTCTTGAGTCTGTACTATCAACTCTGGTTCCGTCCCAATTAAGTCATACAAATCATTCCAACATTGGGGTGATCTGCATCTTCTTCCGTACAATGCTTTAAGAGGTGCCATCTTAATGGAAGCATGCCAACTATTTTTGTAGGTGAATTCAATCAACGGCAGATGAATTTCCTGATCAATCGAATAATCTAAGGCACAAGCTCTCAACATGTCTTCTACTGTTTGGATAGTTCTCTCGGACTATCCATCGGTTTGAAGATGATAAGCTGTGCTAAAGTTCAGCTCGGTTCACAAGGCTTGATGAACCGCTTTCCAAATACGTGACATGAAGCGACCATCTCGATCTGAAATAATGGTCTTCGGAGTACCACGCAATCGGACTATCTCCACAATGAACACTCGTGCCAACTTCTCTGGTCCCCAAGTATCCTTAATGCCCAGAAAATAAGCCGATTTCATTAGGCAATAAACTATTACCTAAATCATATGCATCCGTGTTCTGGTCTTCGGCATATTGGTGATAAAGTTCATCGATATATCTTCCCACTTTCATTCAGGAATCAGAAATGGCTTTAACATTCCGGCAGGTTGTTGATGTTCAATCTTAACCAACTGACAAGTTAAACACTTTGAAACATAGTCTGCCACATCGTTCTTCATGTTTCCCCACCTAAAATTCTGCTTCAGATCTTTATACATCTTACTGGTGCGCGGGTGAATAGAATAGGGCATACTGTGAGCTTCCTTCATGATTGTCTGCTTCAAAACATCATTATTGGGAACACAAAGTTGAATTTGGAATCTCAGAACTCCATCTTCATGAATTACAAATCCTGTGGCCTTTCCTTGCCCACTTCCTCATGTAACCGAATCATCAGGGAGTCATCTAATTGCTTATATTTGATTTCATCGGTCAACGATGAAGTTAATTCCATCACACATAGTTGTCCTTGGAATCCTTGTAACCATACTTCAATTTCTTCATGAATCAACTCTCGTTGAATGCTGGGATGTGAGCGTCTCCAGTATTCGAATAGAAACGAGTTTGCGGCTCAGTGCATCAGCCATTATGTTCGCTTTTGCTCGATGATAAAGAATTTCCAAGTCATAGTCTTTAATAAATTCCAGCCATTTCATCTGTCGCATGTTCAACTCTTTCTGACTGAATATGTATTTAAGACGCTTATGATCTGTGAAGATCTGACAGTGAGTTCCATACAAATAGTGTCTCCATATCTTCAGGGCCAAAACAACAGCTGCCAGTTCCAAATCATGAGTTGGATAATTAACTTCATATGGCTTTAATTGCCGTGAAGCGTAGGAGACCACATTCTCATTCTGCATCAGTACACAACCGAGACCTTTGTTAGATTATTTTATTCCATACATTTATAATTGAGTTTAGATGATTAGCTGTTAATCAAATAAAAACAACAAGGAAGCAAAACAAAACAACAAAGAAGTCGAAGATGCTCGAACTGGACTGAAAAGCAAAGAAGTGAAGAAATAAAATGTATAGGATACGCAACACATGAATGATAACGTACGTAATATAGTGGAGGATAATGTACGTAATACAAGTTACATAACGTACGTAATGAGTTTGAATACGAATTCAAACAAGGAATTGTTGAAGATGAGGTCATGGAGTAGGTCAGCATGCAACGGATATGAAGACTAAAGTTAACGTACGTAATGAGGTTATGATAACATACGTAATGGAAGAAACGAAAGCTACTGGACTGATCTGAACATGGATTAACGTATGTAACCAGATGAAGATAACGTACATAATGATCTTAACGTACGTAAAGGGTGAGCTATAATGTACATTATGAAGGCAAAAGAGGCTAACGGCTAGTTGAGGCTTTGGAGCCTATAAGTACCACTTCTAATGGTATTCAACATACAACTTAAAGGAAATATGACATACGTCATATATTGTTATATACATTATCTTTGTTGTAATTGAGCTTATATTGTCAAGAGTTTGAGTGTTTATACACGGCAACACATACACTAGAGGAAAAATACGGATTGTAGATTGATTATGTGTTATTAGGATCATTAATCCGGCATTATTAGAATCATATCTAAATCTAAGTGAGGTTTGTCTAGTACCCATATAAATCTTGATAGGTTGATTCCTTGTCCGATAAAAAAGGAAAACGGTTTAGCTTGGACCGACAAAAAGACAAGTGTGTTACGGTTTATCTCATACCGATAGAAGACGAGGTGCAGAGGTTGATCTTAAGCCTATAAAAAAAGATACAAAGAGAGGACATATGCACGTTTGGCCAAACCTCTATAAATCTTGTGTCGTTTATCTTCCGCACTTTAAATACGCTTCCGCGATGCAAAAGAGTTTGATAACTCTATTATTCTCCGCGCCTATTTCCAAACGGCGAAGGTACCAAAATTCTCCAACATTTGGTATCAGAGCAGGTATCCATAAAAAGCGGATTAACATTCAAGGAGAAAAGATCGGATGGCTTTTCAATTTGCCCCGGTCGAAGGTCTTGCTCTTAATAGACCTCCATTTTTCGACGGATCGAATTAAATGACTTGGAAGAAAAAGATGTAGATCTTCATTCGTGCCTATGATATAGAAATCTGGAAGATCATTTGTCTTGGCCCAAAAGTTTCAACCAAATCCGACGGGTCACTTAAGAGCTTCTAAGAATATAATGATGAGGATTGGAAGAACGAACACCTCAACTGTAAGGCTACTCAACTTTTAGATGGTGTCTTAAATCCATTGGAAGTCAATTGTATTTCTTCATGTGAAAGTGCTAAACAAATATCGAAAATTCTTGAAATCACACACGAGGGAACAACTCAAGTCGAGGAGACGAAGATTAATATGCTTCTCCATGACTACGAGTTATTCATGATGAAGGGTTATGAGTCCATCATGAACATGCTTGACCGATTTTCGGTCATCACCAATGGACTTGCTTTGTTCAGGAAACCACTATCAAGTATTGAAAAGTAAAGAAAATCTTACGATCACTACCTAGCGAATGGGATGGCACCGTGACGGCGATCATGGAATCTAAAGATCTCAACACTCTATACTTTAGCGCCCATGTAGGTTCGCTAATAAATTATGAGATTGTTCTAAAATCACAGAACACCAAGCCAAAACCGAAGGAAAAATCGATAGCCTTAAAAGCTAGGATGTCAAGAAACAAAGAAATCTTGGTAGATGAATATGACGAAGAATTGGCATATTATGCCAAAAATATAAATAAGTTTCAAAACTTATTAAACCGGAGAAGGAAGGACATTAAATCGGGCGAATCTAAGAAATTCGACAACAACTTTCGAAACTGTGGTAAACCCAGCCACTTCGCTAAAAATTGCCGAGGCTCAAATCATTAGAAGGAGGTTCTCATACCAACATGGAATGACGAAGAGGATGATGATGAATATGTTCAAAATAACCTCGCACTCATGGCAAGAAGTTCATTCGATGAAAGCAACGTCGAAATCCAGGTTAGTAAATCGTCCCATGACAAATTATTTGAAGCATTTGAACTTTTACATACCAATTTTCAAAATGCTTCAATTGAAATTAAATCCCTCCAATCGAAAAATAAATTTTTGGAAATCGAAATTTCCAAATTAAATGGAAAAGGAAAATTAATTGAAACCGATTATTCTTTGTGTATTGAGAAAGAGAATAAATTGAGAGATGATCTTTTAAAAGTTCAAGACGAACTCAAGGTTCTAACAAATAAATTTTCTTGCGGAAATGAGAAATTGAACAAATTCTTTCCGTTCAAAAATATTCTTTAAACAAACAGGGGTTAGGATTCAAACCGCATAATAAAACCGAATCCTTAAATTTAAAAATACCCCGTTGCGATAAATGTTTAAAAATTGGGCATCACATTTCGAATTGCAAAAGACCATGTCGGACGATAACAATTAAAAAACTTTAGATTCCTAAGGAATCTACATTTCCGAATATCATCTATGTATCAAATGAAAAACCGAGAGTCGGTTGGATCCCCAAAAATCAAAATTGATTTGATTCAAATAGGTATTTAACTCATTTTTTACTTTTACAAGGGGGGACTTTTTTTGTCAGGGGGAGTTTTACCCATTTCTGTTCTGTTATATCATGATTTTATTATCAATTATATACTCATATATGCACTTTTTGCTGATAACAAAAAGGAGGAGAATAGGAGAATAGGAGAATGGGAGAAAGAGTCATGGAAAAATGACGAGAAAAAAAAATATACCGATCAAGAAAAGACGAAGGAGAAAGTCCAAAAGATGAAAAAGAAAAGAAGAAGTTGAAAAGAAGAAGAAGGAATATTGGGGAGATGGAAACTAACGAAACGGACAAAGCCGAAAACTTTGAACTGTATATGTTTTTATTTTTCAGGTTTATCCCTTTGAAGAGTGTTGTTATGTAATCATCAAAAAGGGGAGATTGTTGGCATATTTTATTCAATACATTTATAATTGAGTTTTGATGATTAGCTGTTAATCAAAGAAAAACAACAAGGAAGCAAAACAAAACAACAAAGAAGTCGAAGACACTCGAACCGGACTGAAAAGCAAATAAGTGAAGAAATAAAATGTATAACGTATGCAACACATGAATGATAATGTACGTTAGTGGAGGATAACGTACGTAATACAAGTTACATAACGTACGTAATGAGTTTGAATATGAATTCAAACAAGGAACCGTTGAAGATGATGTCATGGAGTAGGTCAGCATGCAATGGATATGAAGACTAAAGTTAACGTACATAATGAGGTTATGATAACATACGTAATGGAACGAAGGCTACTAGACAGATCTGAAGATAGCTTAACGTACGTAACCAGATGAAGATAACGTACGTAATGAGCTTAATGTACGTAAAGGGTGAGCTATAACGTACGTAATGAAGGCAAAAGAGGTAACGGCTAGTTGAGGCTTTAGAGCCTATAAATACCACTTATAATGGTATTCAACATGCAACAACTTGATGAAAATATGATATACGTCATATATTGTTATGTACATTATCGTTGTTGTAATCGAGCTTATATTGTTAAGAGTTTGAGTGTTTTTACATGATACCTCATACACGAGAGGAAAAATATGGATTGTAGGTTGATTCGGTGTTATTAGGATTGTTGATCCGGCATTATTAGAATTATATCTAAATCTAAGTGAGGTTTGTCTAGTATCCATAGAAAGCTTAGATTGGTTGATTTCTTGTCCGATAGAAAAGGAAAATGGTTTAGATTGGACCGACAAAAGACAAGTGTGTTACGGTTTATCTTGGACTGATAGAAGATGAGATTGTAACAGTATCCCTCAGACTGATAGAAGACGAGGTGCGGAGGTTGATCTTAAGCCTATAGAAAATGATACAAAGAGAGAACGTAGGCACGTTTGGCTGGACCTCTATAAATCTTATGTCGTTTATCTTCCACACTTTAAATATGATTCCGCAATGAAAATGAGTTTGATAAATCTATTACTCTCCGCGCCTATTTCCAAATGGCGAAGGTACCAAAATTCTCCAACAACCTTGATTTGAAGAGTCACTGTATACCATGAATCCTCCAGTCCCTTGCGGTAGTGATAGAATTGGAGCCATCGTCAATCTCTTCTTCAGTTCATCAAAACTGGCCTAACACATCTTGTTCCATTCAAACTTTTGGGTCTTCCGCAGTAATCGAGTAAGTGGACGGGTAATTTTGGAAAACCCTTCCACAAACCGATGATAATACCCCACAAGTCCTAAGAAACTTCTGACTTCCTTCACGTTCTTAGGAGACTTCCATTCCAAAATTACCTCGACTTTCTGGGGATCTACTCGGACCCCTTCCATGTAACCAAGGAACATCACTTCTTTTAGCCAAAATTCATATTTAGATAGTTTGGCATACAACTGTTCGCTCCTCAGGAGGTTAAAAACGATCCGCAAATGGCGTTCATGCTCTTCTGGACTCTTGGAATAGACCAAAATATCATCGATAAATACTACTATGAATTTGTCCAAATACTCTATGAACACTCGATTCATTAACTGCATAAACATAGCAGGCGCATTAGTGAGACCAAATAGCATCACTACAAACTCATAGTTCCCGTAACGAGTTCTAAATGCCGACTTCAGAACATCGTATTCCTTAATCCTCAGCTGATGGTATCCCGATCTCAAATCAATTTTCGAAAACACTGTCGCTCCTTGCAACTGGTCGAACAAATCATCAATCCGTGGCAATAGGCAATTATTCTTGATCGTCATCCTGTTTATCTCACGATAGTTGATGCACAATCGAAGTAATCGATCTTTCTTTCGAACGAAAAGAACTGATACGCCCCAGGGCGAAACACTTGGCTGAATATAGCCTCTGTCCAGCAATTCTTCCAGTTGCTTTTTCATTGCATACATCTCGGTAGGTGCCATTCGATATGGCGCCTTATAAATTAGTGTAGCTCCTGGTTCTAGCTCGATGGTAAACTGTACATCTCATTGTGGAGGTAGTGTAATACCCGGTTGTAAATTCATTTATTATCATTCAGTGATTGTCATTCAGTAACCTTTACTCTAGAATAATCATTCATCATTCATTTCCATTCGACTGTATTTTCATCGTGATAGGAAGTTTTGTATTGGAAGTATCGTTTACTGCGTGTTATTGAACTTACCATACTCATGCAAGTTATGTATGTCGGAATCATTCATCATCTGTATCGTGAAGACGAGTTGACGTATTATTTGTAGTTCCAGAAGTTAGTTACAGCCATAACTTATTTTGTATTACGGCCATAACATACGTTCGTGATTTTGTGTTTCTGGCCGAAGACGAGATACGGCCGTAAGAAGGGGCAGGTTACGTTCGTAACATGCGTATGTTGGGTTAAGGATGTTTTTGATGAAGAAAACTTACGGCTGTAAGTTCTACAGGATACGGCCGTAAGAAATGTTTTTGGTGTTCTAGGTGTTGTCAATGAAGGGGAGTTACGGCTGTAAAGGTAGTCTATTTACGTCCATAAGTCGAGAAGTTTGGAGAGGATAGTTTTTCGACGAGGCGTAGTTACGCCCGTAAGGGAATTTGGTTACGGCCGTAAGGCCGTTAACTTGGTTTGGTTACGGCCGTAAGATAGGAGAGTTACGGCCGTAACTCTGAGCAGGATTTAAAGAGTTAGACGGGTCTTTTACCCTCATTTCTCTATTTCTTCACTTGAGTCCGAGAGAGAGGTGATTGGGAGAGGATTTTTCTTCATCAAAACACTTGTGTGTTCATGTTCTAATCATCTATCTTCGATTATAGAGCTTGGGAAGTCGATTTAACACGAGTTCAACGGATCGAAGAGTTTGGATCTTCAAATGTAATTTCTTCAAAACCTTAAATTTCGATTTTGAGATGGAGTATGATGTTTTGGGTGTTGTAATCATGATATGTGAAGGGATATATATATGATTATAAGTTTTTATGAGTTATCATCGGATTGTTGGAGGATTATTCAAGAACACTTTGAATGTTGATTTGGAATTGGGGATTTCGATTAGATATTGTCGTAATCTCGAGTTGTGTATTCCTATTAGATTATCGATTTCATTGATGATGTTTTGTTGGATTGAATAACTCATTTGGAGATTGGTATTCGATATAATTGGAATTTTTGTAAACAATGGAAGAATGTTTTCAACGTGTTTGGAAAATGCCCCAATGAGTTTGGGTTTGTTGTATCGACTTTTTGAATTGGTTATGACCATAATTGATACGTATATTAAGCAAGTTGCTGGTAATTGTGTTATTCAAGGTTGTTCGAGCAACCGATAACTCCATCAAGGACGTTTGTTCGAGGGAGGACTTTCTTCACCGGTATTTGAGGCAAGTTGATCATTGCCCAGTTAAAAGGATAATCATTCCTTTCATTGTTGTTCATTCATACGTATAATTCATGCATAGTATATTCATCATGTTGAATCTTGTAATTATCAAACTAATCATTTAATTCACGAGGAGCGACGGTTCCAATCATTTCATTTGAGGTATCACTCATTGCGTTATTAATTCACCCCGGTGAGTCATTCTTGGCCTTGTCGGATATCTATTCATTATCATTCATTGTGGTTGCTTTTGCTCTTGTGACCTTCTGGGATTATATTGTGTTACCGGGTGGTATATGTGTGGAATATTTAGTCGGGCACACTAAGGTCATTGTGTATATGCGGGTATGCAGACACATTGGACTGTGCACACGGTAACGTGCCTCCGTGAGACTAATTAGGCCAAGTTTTGTGGGTGTTTATGCGGGACACCGAGCACTCGTCATACTTGTGTACTTGCACATCCCATTCCGACATACTATGATGCCCCTCGTTCAATTTAATTTCATAACTAAGTCATGTGATTATTTTATTTGTTCAACTCTTGAGGATTGTTGTTCTGTGTAACTGACCCCGTTGGAGATGTTGTTTTTAGGTCATGGCAAGGTAAAGTCACGGGAAGAGAACGTTGACAGCGAGGAGTCCTAGTGATACTAGTAGGGGCCCCCAGTCTTTCCATTTACTCATGTTTCTTTGATGTGTATTTTCCGCTGCAGTTTCCGTTTGGACTTTCATTTATTCAGTGATGTATATTTCATCTTCATATGAAATATATATGTATTCTGTATTCCTGGGTGTAATGTACTTGAAACTCCTCATCGGAGTAATTGGTAATATAATGTGGTTCGATACTATAGTTATATTATTTAGTTCATTAATTTTTATTCGCCTGGTGGGTCCCAGTTGGGGGTACACGGCACTGTAATATCCGCCTAGTTTGGGGTGTTACAGAGTTGGTATCGGAGTGTGGTTTTGAATACTACCCTTCCGAGTCATATCTCATTGGAAATCATCATTCATCAGACTAGTATCATTGGAATTTTGCGTCATGTGTGACCTGTGCAAGTGCCAAGCCCCTCAAACCAAAGAAACGGTATGATTTCTGACACCATGGTATAATTTCTGGGAATAGGAATCACTCATTCATCATTCATCAGTCAACAATCCTCAATCATCATTTTCTTGAATCTTGCCGATCATGTCAACTCATTAATCACTCTGTCAATATCATTGCTCAGTTGTTGATCATGTGGATTGTATTATCAATCTTGTTAACTTGTTCAAGATAATCATTTCAGGAATTTCATCATATAATCATGTCACCTCAGTTGATCTTTCATGCGATCTTATCATATTCCGACGTACAGTCGACGATCATTTTACTGCATTATTAATGCATTCATTGTGTTAGAGCATGTATGCTTATTATTATCGTTTCCTAGCGTAATCATAATGCGATATTCATGCGAGATCTATAATTATCATGTATTTTCCTACTTCAGTATGGATAGAGCTGTCAGAGGCCGCAGGGGAACAGGCCGCGGTGCGGGCCGAAACCCGGGAGCTCGTGTGAATACCCACGTGAATGCGAGGAATAATATCAATTCAACAAGTAGCGACACTGTCACTCATTCACCTGGAGATAATCATTCACTATCAGGAAGTCGTACCCGAGATACAGCTCAATCGGAAGGTGTTCGGGTTGATCCATTCACTTTTATGCTGGGCATGATGGCCCAGATAACTACTTTTGTGAGCAACATAATAGGCGACATCTTTCAGCAGAGGCCACCTACTTTTGAGGGCTCATCTGAGCCGGCGGATATTATTCATTGACTTGAACATTTTGAGAAGCTATTTGCTATGGTGGAGTGTCCCGAAGGGCACAAAGTTTCAGTCGCGGCTTACTATTTGGGTAAGAGCACTCACTTTTGGTGGCTATCTTCCCGACAGATCCTGAACTTGGGACCAGTTTAAGACCAACGTGATGGAAAGGTATTATCCGTCCCCACTCAGGGAGGCCAAGTTATCGGAATTACTCACCCGACCCCTCAGTGGGAAAAGATGTCCTCGCCATCGCTGAGAAGTTTCAGGAGCTACTTCCATTCGCCTCATCTATTATCCACTCCGAGGCCGATAAGATCAAGTATTTCAGTACAAGGTTGAAGCCTCGTATGCGGATGCAATTGCTTAATCAACATTGCACCACCCTGGCCAAATTCATCGAGAAAGCTCTTACCTATGAGCATACTACGAAGGAAATTTCTAAGCATCAAACTTCATCTACTGACAAGAAATTGAAGAATCATAATGAGTCCGAAGGTAGTCGGGCAACCTTCAAGAAGCCTCGTACGGTCTCTACTTTTTATGAGTGACCCCCTATGGCGCCTAAACCTGCGGAATCTCAGTCCCGAGCGGCCAGTTCGGCCATCACCTGTTTCAACTGCGGAGAGCAGGGTCATTACAGCACTAAGTGTCCGAGTCAGACCATCACGTGTAACAACTGTGGGATTGCTGGGCATAAGTCCCGTTTCTGCCGGAGAGACTCCGAACTGACTCCGACGGCATCTCAGACCCCGAAGCAGTCGGTTGTTCAGAATTAGGACACTCAGTCCACGTCGTTTAATATGACGGGAGAAACTAAAGGCGGAGCCCATATTTATCAGGCAGGAGCATCTGGTTCTGGGACTGGCAAGCCCCAAATTTACGAGATGAAGAGGACCGACGATCCGGAGGCTCGAATGATCTCAGGTACACTCCAAATTTTATCTCAACTTGTGTGTACCCTTTTTGATACTGGCACATTACATTCATTCATTTCCGTGTCATGCTTGAGTAGACTTCATCTGGATAGTGCTACTAGTTGCGAACCTTATGTCATTGGCCTATCAGACGGTAGAAGAATTATCGAAAATCGTGAAGTTAAGAACTGTCCGATTCAGCTTGAGGACTGTGAATGGTTGGTGGACCTAATCGTGGTAGATTTACCTAAAGATGACATAATCTTGGGTATTGATTGGATGGATCGTCATGATGCCATCCTTAGTGTCCGTAAGCGTATGGTCACTATCATTTCAGACGGTGGATTCGAGTGCGTATTTCAGGGGGGTAACCCCAGCCATTCTGGAAGAGTTATTAATATGATGAAAGCAGTGAAGTTACTCAATCAAGGGTGTGTTAGTTATTGGTTCTATATGACCAAGACCGAGAAAATATCAGTGACGTTGGTGGATATCCCGGTAGTGAGAGAATACGACGATGTATTCCCAGACGAGTTACCTGGTTTGCCTCCACAGAGAGATGTGGAATTCACGATAGAGTTGGATCCTGGTACATCTCCAATATCAAAAGCACCATATCGTATGGCCCCGACCGAAATGCAGGAACTGAAGAATCAACTGGAGGAATTGACCAAGAAAGGTTATATCCGACCTAGTGCATCCCCGTGGGAGCACCAATGTTATTTGTCAAGAAGAAGGATGGTTCATTTCGCTTATGCATTAATTATCGGGAGCTGAACAGGGTGACGATTAAGAATAAATATCCCCTTCCCCGCATTGATGATCTCTTAGATCAGCTCCAGGGAGCTTCATTGTTTTCCATGATCGATTTAAGATCTGGGTATTATCAGTTGTGAATTCGAGAGTCGGATATCACAAGGACGACGTTTCGAACATGCTATGGGCATTACGAGTTTGTGGTGATGCCGTTTGGGTTAACTAATGCACCTGCGGTATTCAAGGAGTTGATGAACCGAGTTTTTCTCGATTATTTATATCAGTTCGTGGTTGTTTTCATAGACGACATTTTGCTTTATTCTCGTGACCAGGAGGAACATGAACTTCACCTTCATCAGGTTCTCGATGTGTTGACACGAGAGCAACTCTATGGAAAATTTTCCATATGTGAGTTCTGGATGTCCGAGGTGACATTTCTCGGACATGTGATTTCATCATACGGAGTACGTGTCGACCCTTAGAAGACGGAGGATATTCGAGATTGGCAACCTCCAAAGAATGTTAAGTAAATCTGAATTTTTCTCGGATTAGCAGCTATTACCGGCAATTTGTAGAAGGATTTTGTAAAATCGCTCAACCTATGATGACCCTTTTGCAGAAGGATAAGAAATACACGTGGTCTGACGCATGTCAGCAAAGTTTTGAGGAACTCAAGAGCCGACTAATTTCAGCACCTGTTCTTTCTTTACCACAAAGGATGGAAGGATTCGTGGTTTATAGTGACGCATCTGGACACTGTCTTGGATGTGTACTAATGCAGAATGGAAAAGTGATTGTCTATGCTTCGCAGCAACTGAGGCCTTATGAGGTCAATTATCCGACCCATGACCTGGAGCTAGCGGCCATGGTATTTGCGTTGAAGATTTGGCGTCATCATCTTTATGGCGTCACCTGTCAGATTTTCACCGATCATAAGAGTTTGAAGTATATATTTACTTAGAAGGAGTTAAACATGCGACAGAGATGGTGGTTGGAACTGATTAAGGATTATGATATTGAGATACAATACCACACGGGTAAGGCAAACGTCGTCGCCGATGCCTTGAGCCGTAAGTCCATTCAGGAGCAAATGCTTGCTCGTTTGACTATTCAGAAGGAACTTCAACAGGAATTCCTAAGGCCGGATTTCGAGGTCTGGTTACAGCGAGTGCAAGGGAAATTTTGCATGCTAGAGATTTCATCGCCACTGGAGGAGATCAGAACGAGTCAGGGATCACACCCATTTTTGTTGCGCATTCGAGAGGATGTGGTTCAGGGGAAAGCCCCTGGATTTGTGGTCTACGAGGATGGAATTTTGCGATTTAAGAACCGGTTATGTGTTCTGGCGGATGATGGGTTGAAAAACTCGATTTTGAGAGAGGCTCATGCTACCCCTTATTCTATCCATTCGGGGTATAGCAAGATGTACAAAGACTTGAAACAAAATTACTGGTGGAGTAATATGAAGCGAGAAGTCACAGAATTTGTTTCGAGATGTTTGACCTGTTAGCTAGTCAAGATAGAACATCAGCGACCAGCGGATATGCTTTAACCACTTCCTATTCCAGAGTGGAAGTGGGAGGGTATTTCAATGGACTTCATCACGAGTTTGCCGACGAGTCGTCGTGGTGTGGACTGTTTAACCAAGTCATCTCATTTCCTTGAGATCAAGGATACGTGGGGTCCCGAGAGACTTGCCCAGTTGTTCATCAAAGAGATCGTAATGTTGCACGATACTCCTAAGAGTATTGTTTCTGACCTTGACGGGCGATTCCTGTCATATTTTTGGAAATCCATTCATTGTGCCATGGGAACTCAGCTAAATTTCAACACAGCTTTTCATCCTAAGTCCGACGGACAATCAGAGCAAACTATTCAGACATTAGAGGACATATTGAGAGCATGTGTTCTCGATTGGAAAGATGATTGAGAAGCCCAACTACCATTAATTGAGTTCACGTACAACAACAGTTGGCATGCTTCGATTAAGATGGCACCTTACGAGGCCTTATACGGTCGTCTTTGTCGATCTCCTTTGTGTTGTGATGACTTATCAGAATCAATCGGCACTGAGCCCAATATGCTAATAGCCGCCCGTGAGAAGGTAATTTTGATCAGGAGTCGTTTGTTGACCACTCAAAGTCGAAAAAAATCATATGTAGATAATCGTCGTCGACCATTAGAGTTTGAGGCAGGTGACCACGTTTTGGTCAAGGTATCTCCGAGTCTAGATATTTTCCGTTTCGGGAAGCGGGGGAAGTTGAGTCCGAGATTCATTGGACCATTTGAGATTTTGGATCGAGTAGGTAATCTGGCTTATCGATTGGCTTTACCTCCGGCTTTGATCCGAATCCATAATGTGTTTCACGTCTCTCAGTTGCGGAAGTATGTTTCTGACCCTAGTCGCATACTTCAGTTTGATGAAATTGAGATAGCGGATGATCATACGTACGAGGAGCGTCCTGTACGAGTCCTAGAGCGACGAATCAAGTTGAGGAACAAGGCAATTACTTTGGTTAAAATTCATTGGTCTAGACATGGAGTCGAAGAGGCTACTTGGGAAACTGAGGATAGTATGTGGGTTGTTTGACCCTTAGTTTCGGGGAGAAAACTCTTTTTAAGGGGGGGTATGTAATACCCGGTTGTAAATTCATTTATTATCATTCAGTGATTGTCACTCAGTAACCTTCACTCTTGAATAATCATTCATCATTCATTTCCATTCGACTGTATTTTCATCATGATTAGTAGTTTTGTATTGGAAGTATCGTTTACTGTGTGTTATTGAACTTACCATACTCATGCAAGTTATGTATGTCGGAATCATTCATCATTTGTATCGTGAAGATGAGTTGACGTATTATTTGTAGTTCCAGCAGTTAGTTATGGCCGTAACTTATTTTGTATTATGGCCGTAACATACGTTCGTGATTTTATGTTTTTGGCTGAAGACGAGATACGTCCGTAAGAAGGGACAGGTTATGGCCGTAACATGCGTACGTTGGGTTAAGGATGTTTTTGACGAAGCCAACTTACGGCCGTAAGTGCTATAGGATACCGCCCTAAGAAATGTTTTTGGTGTTCTAGGTGTTGTCAACAAAGGGGAGTTACGGTCGTAAAGGTAGTCTGGTTACGGCCGTAAGTCGAGAAATTTGGACAGGATAGTTTTTCGACGAGGCATAGTTACGCTCGTAAAGAAATTTGGTTATGGCCGTAAGGCTGTTGACTTGGATTGGTTAGGACCGTAAGATAGAAGAGTTACGGCCGTAACTCTGTGCAGTATTTAAAGAGTTGGACGGGTCTTTTACCCTCATTTCTCCATTTCTTCACTTGAGTCCCAGAGAGAGGTGCTTGGGAGAGGATTTTTCTTCACCAAAACACTTGTGTGTTCATGTTCTAATCATCTATCATTGATTATAGAGCTTGGGAAGTCGATTTAACACGAGTTCAACGGATCGAAGAGTTTGGATCTTCAAAGGTAATTTCTTCAAAACCATAGATTTTGATTTTGAGATGGACTATGATGTTTTGGGTGTTGTAATCATGATATAGAAAGGGATATACGTATGACTATGAGTTTTTATGAGTTATCACTGGATTGTTGGAGGATTATTCAAGAACACTTTGAATGTTGATTTGGAATTGGGGATTTTGATTAGATGTTGTCGTAATCTCGAGTTGTGTATTCCTATTAGATTATCGATTACATTGATGATGTTTTGTTGGATTGAATCACTTATTTGGAGGTTGGTATTCGATATAATTGGAATTGGTTGTAAACAATAGAAGAATGTTTGCAACGTGTTTGGCAATGCCCCAATGAGTTTGTGTTTGTTGTATCGACCTTTTGAATTGGTTATGACCATAATTTATACGTATATTAAGCGAATTGTTGGTAATTATGTTATTCAAGGTTGTTCGAGCGACCGATAACTCCATTAAGGACGTTTGTTCGAAGGAGGACTTTCTTCACCGGTATTTGAGGCAAGTTGATCATTGCCCAGTTAAAAGGATAATCATTCCTTTCGTTGTTGTTCATTCATATGTATAATTCATGCATAGTATATTTTTCATGTTGAAGCTTGTAATTATCAAACTAATCATTTAATTCACGAGGAACGACGGTTCCAATCATTTCATTTGAGCTATCACTCATTGCGTTACTAATTCACCCCGGTGAGTCATTCTTGGCCTTGTCGGATCTCTATTCATTATCATTCATTGTGGTTGCTTTTGCTCTTGTGACCTTCCGGGATTGTATTCCATTACTGGGTGGTATATATGTGGAATTTTTAGTCGGGCATACTAAGGTCATTGTGTATATGCGGGTATTCGGACACATTGGACTGTGCACATGGTAACGTGCCTCCGTGAGACTAATTAGGCCATGTTTTGTGGGTGTTTATGCAGGACGCCGGGCACTCGACATACTTGTGTACTTGCACATCCCATTCGGGCGTACTATGATGCCCCTCGTTCAATTTAATTTCATAACTAAGTCATGTGATTATTGTATTTGTTCAACTCTTGAGGATTGTTGTTTTGTGTAACTGACCCCGTTGGGGATGTTGTTTTTAGGTCATGGCAAGGCAAAGGCACGGAAAGAGAATGTTGACGGCGAGGAGTCCCAGTGATACTAGTAGGGGGCCCCAGTCTTTCCATTTACTCATGTTTTATTGATGTGTATTTTCCGCTGCAGTTTTCGTTTGGACTTTCATTTATTCAGTGATGTATATTTCATCTTCATATGAAATATATATGTATTCTATATTCTTGGGTGTAATGTACTTGAAACTCCTCATCGGGGTAATTGGTAATATAATGTGGTTCGGTACTACAACTATATTATTTAATTCAATAATTTTCATTCGCCTGGTGGGTCCCAGTTGGGGGTTCGTGGCACTGTAATATCTGCCTAGTTTGGGGTGTTACAGGTAGTCCAGGAAATTCGTCAGGTAACACATCTGGAAATTCACTCACAACAGGAATAGATGAAAGCTCTACTCTTCCTTCTTCTTTCTTCCCCGCATAACACCAGTACCTGGTACAGCCCTACTTTAGTAGTTTGATGGCTTTCATAGCTTTGATCACTTTCCCTAGGCTTCCTGGTCTCCATCATTCGAATAGTAATTTGGATCCATCTTCGGATATCATCGAGATATTCCTCTTCCAGTAGTTCATAATAGCTCCATATAGGTTAAGCCAATCATCTCCAAGAATCAGGTCATCTCCTGGAATCTCTACTACGATCAGATTTGAAGGCCAGTCTTTGCCTCTAATTGTTATATGAAAATATCTAGTTTCTAAATTCCCCACAATTCTTTCCCCACTTGGTAAACACATAATATAAGGTTCACATTCATGAAAAAAAGAAATGCTCAAACGATTAACACAAGACAAAGATATAAACGAGTGCGTAGCCCTTGTATCGAACAAAACACTAGATGGTTGCAAAAGGATCTGAACGGTACCTGATGCGACAACTGCATTCTGATCATCTGCCCTCCTCATATCATAAAGGCGTGGAGGAGCGGATCCAGCACACGATGCTCCCTTTCGGTCGAACTGTCCTCTACCTCTTCGTCGACCAAAACTCTGTGGTAGTTGGACACTCTGCCGCGTCTGTGGGACACTCGCCTCTTTCTGGGCTGGCTGTGAAGTACGAGCTCCAAATAATTTAGTGGCATCCTTGCAGATCATCGCTCGATGCCCTTGCTGTCCGCATTCATAACATGTCACCAAAGAATGAAAACAGTCACACCACAAGTGTCCTGGGCGACCATAATAAAAACATTGTTTTGCCGCATCAGTAAAGGTTGGTACCGATCTGGGGTTCCGTCCACTTTTGGATGGTTGTGGAGGCTTGTTGAATGAGTGGAAAGATGATTGAGCCTTGCAGGGCCCACTACTCTTATGTTTTGAAAAACCACCAGTGACATTTTGCTTCTTGGATTCAGAAAACTTTTCCATAGCTGCTACTTTCATTTTGTATGCCAAAACTTTGTCTTGATACTGGCGGAGAATGGTGCATTCAAAACCCGACATGTACTCTGTATCTCCGGCTTCATTCTCATGTCGAAATGAATCATCATTTCTGCATCAGTTCTGACCAGGTGTCTAACAAATGCCAATTGTTGATTAAATATCTTAATCATTTGGGCTACATATTTGTCCGTCGGTTGTGCGGAGAAGAACTCTCGAACTTTAGTTTCCCTCACCGGACAAGGTCAATATTGGGCTTCTATCATCAGTTTGAACTCTCCCCAATCTGCATTATGATCGATAGGTCGGATGGCTTCCCACCACTCGGACGCTTCTCCGGTCAGAAAATATTGGGCAATGGAGGTTTTCCGGTCGTCTGGGCAGTTAATCCCTGCAAATACTTTATGTAACACTCCCTAACCTAGCAACTGAACCGCAAAGTGGTCCGTGCTACTAAGTTGGGGAGTATCACTCTTTTACACTTTGAAAACCAAAATTTTAAATTTAATAAAAGCAAGAACTCGGGAAAATAACGCAAACTGGCATTATTTGTTTAAAACATTACATAATATTAGGTTTAATACATAACCAAAACCATAACAAAACGGTCTTATTCAAAACAAAACATAGCCTTCCAGCATAGGGGCAAAATAGCTGGGGAATGGCATATGGACAAGTCTCCGACTCGCAACACTGAAGAAGTATGGTCAACCCCTAAACATGAGCATCGTCACCTGTATCATAAGAATCTAGTGATCTAATGGCTCAGTAAGATGAGACTTCTGTAATAGCAAAGTATCACATATCACATTCATCAACAAATAACTACTTTATATGATATAGTCATGTTCTTGTAAAATCCTTTCTTCGGGTACCCTTGAAGTGTGGTACTCGACTGATAGTGATAAGCCATGGTTTTCGAAACCTGTTCATATAATTGGCCAATAAAACATGTATACGGGGGTTCCCATACTGGTTTTTCAACCAATGGTATTAGCCGTATTCAACCTTTTCAATTCAGTGTGGGTTTCCTTAACCAACTTTCAGCCACAAGTATTTGCCACCATGTTTTAGGTCCGCCAGTCCATCACATCCCGTGCTTACCCGCCATCAATCAAGTACCATACTTCCTTGTCTTAAACATTCTTTCACATACACATGTTATGCATGATCATTCAATAACAGTCACATATGAAAATATCAATCAATATATGATCCTTATGATACAGCAAGAAAAAGCCTCATCTTACCTCAGGTCCAGCTGCGTATTGAAGTGAAAAGATTAGCTTCTCTAGCTAGATGGATGTGCTAAAAGCCATGAATTAATTAACCATATTGCACTTAACATTACTTTCATGAATGCTCCAAATGTTTGGAATACAATTTAGGATCATCTATGACTTATCCCTTCACAACTAGTTACTGTGATGCAATAGTTATACATATATACCCGTTTATACTATTTTTAACTTCATATAATTTTCATTCACTTATACAAGAAAACGTATTATGGAGATATGAATATATAGTAATTTATTAACCTATTCCACAACAACATAATTGTGCAAGAGAGTTTATCAAAACCTTTGAATAACATAACTTGTTTAGGTTATAACCGCTTTAATATAAGATGGATTTACATCAAATTTTGATATAACATCTATAACATACTGGAGAAAAAGTATATGGAAAGACAGCCCCTGAACTATACGAAATATGCACAATCCATAAATGTTTATAAAAGGTGGCAGAATTGAGTTCTATGTTGTCTAGTGATGATTTAAGCTTTATAAACCCACAATAAACATAAGGTTAAGCCATGGATGAATTCTTAACATTACTATGACATGTCTGAGGGCCTGGAAAAACCCTCCTTTCATCGAAATAATCTTTAAAGATATCAAGAACATGAAGAAAACAAAGGAAACTCTCCTTGATTCTCAAAGGATATGAGGTGTTGGTGTTTTGATGCTTTTTCTTGAATTTCTTGGTGATTTTTCAGATATGGATGCTTCTAGGTAGAGTTCAGAGTGTTAATGAGGGTTTAGTGTCGATTTTACTCTCTTATACAAGTGATGGAGGCGGTTTTGAGGGTGAAATACCGAAGATACCCTCAAATAGCTTTTATAATTTATGTTTGAAAGACTGGATCGATTCAAGTAGTTATAGGCCATTTATTGGTTGGCTTAAATCGGTTATTGATATATATTAAACATATTTAGGGTATAAATGTCTGGTATAGTGTTTTTGCAGAAGTTTAAGGTGTATTTTTATTGTTTAAACTGGTTACTATGCAGAAAGCATTAAAAATGCTAATAAGGAATTTTATTGTCAAACTTTCTAAACCTTTCTACCTATAACGCTATAGATAAGAATGAAATGGCTCACTTATCAATATGATATGATTATGATGATGATAAAACAAAAGATAAGTTCAACTAGTTCCGACCGCAACTGGGACGAATAGGGAAGTGACATATCCAATTACTTAACAGGTGATGGCGTATGCAACTACCAATTGAACTATTTGTAATATAGATAAGAATCAAATATTTGACACGTTTTATTAGGTAAAACAAATATTATATACTTGATTCATATATCTAAATTTACTCAACACACACAGCACTAAGCTCCAGTGTTAAACAGGTTAACCTACGATAGACCTGTCAGTGACCCCATCAGTACTTATATGTTTGCCACCTATGCTTAGAGATAATTTAATATGTTTAATACTCTACGAAATAGTGAGTTAACTATGAGGTGGAGTGAATCATCATATGTGAAAGTAATGTAAAAATGTAATTAACAAACAAAATCATTCGTAGTCATTTAGCACATCGATCTCCGTTAACCGAGAAACTGAGCCTCTCACTGCAATGAGACATTTATAAAGACACATTTTACCATGTCAGGGGGAATAAATAACATGTTTCATGTATCATAGATATAAAACATAATTACACACATAAATATCAATTATTCATGCTCATGAAATGTCTACTTTTATGCCATGCTTCCCTAATGCATATTATGTAAATGCATTTAGGTATAAAATGGTTATTGGCTTAGAAGGGGATAACCGGGCATTACAATCCTCCACTCCTTATAAAATTTCATCCTCGAAATTGACATACCGAATAGTTCTGGATACTTGCTTTGCATTTCCTCCTCTGTTTCCCATGTAGCCTCTTCAACAGCATGATTCCTCCATAAAATCTTTACCAAATGAATCTCTTTGTTTCTTAGTTTCTTTACTTTCTTATCAAGAACCTGTACCGGCTTCTCTTCGTAGGACAAATCTGGGGATAATTCCAACGGCTCATAATTTAACACATGTGAGTGGTTTGAAATGTACTTTTTTAACATGGACACATGGAAGACATTGTGCACACCAGATAATGAAGGAGATAAGGCTACTCTATAAGCTCTATCACCAACTCTCTCAAGAATTTCAAATGGGCCAACATATCTCGGGCTAAGTTTTCCTTTCTTCCCAAATCTCATTATGCTTTTCATTGGAGATACCATCAAGAACACACGGTCTCCAACTGCAAATTCTAAATCTCTTCATCGAATATCTGCATAACTCTTCTGTCTACTTTGTGCAATCTTCATTCATTCTCTTATCTTTTCTACTACCATAGAAGTCTGTTGTATCATCTCTGGGCCCAGTAGACTTCTTTCTCCAACTTCATCCCAGTGTACGGGAGATCTACATTTTCTCCCATATAGTGCTTCATAAGGTGCCATCCCAATTGTAGATTGGTAACTCTTGTTGTAGGTGAACTCTACCAATGGAAGCTTTGTATCCCAATTGCCTTTGAAATCTAGTATGCATGCTCTCAACATATCTTCGAGTATTTGAATAACTCTTTCTGACTGCCCATCACTTTGTGGATGAAATGCGGTGCTGAAAGCAAGCTTCGTACCCATTGCATTATGTAAACTTTTCCAAAATATAGATGTGAATTTAGGGTCCCTGTCAGATACTATCGATAATGTCACCCCATGTTGTCGGACTATCTCTTTAATATATTCCTGAGCAAATCGATCCATACTATATGTAGATTTTACTGGAAGGAAATGAGCAGATTTGGTCAATCTATCAACGATCACCCATATCGAATTATACCCACTTTGAGTCCTTGGTAGACCAAGCACAAAATCCATTGTAATGTGTTCCTATTTCCATTTTGGAATTAGTAAAGGCTTTAATAATCCTGCTAGTCTCTGATGTTCAGTTTTGATCTGCTGGCAAGTTAGACATTCTGCCACGAATTTTGCAATATCTTTCTTCATGTTAGGCCACCAATAATGTTGTTGCAAGTCTTTATACATTTTTGTGCTACCTGGATGTATTGAATAAGGACTGGAATGAGCCTCCTTTAGAATGTCCCCTATGATGGTTGCGTTGGCTGGCACACACAGTATCCCTTTATATCGCAATATTTTATCACTAGAGACTGAGAAGTTTGATAATTTGCCCTCATCAACTTTTCCCCTCAATTTGCCTATGATCCGCCTTCTGGGTTTCTTTGATTGTATCTTCAAGTGCAGGTTTCAATATGAGTGCTGATAACGAACAAATCTTCCTTTTGGGCACAATTTCCAGTTCTAATTTTTGCAAGTCTAATAATAGTGGCTTCTGTGTGATTAGAAAGGAAGACATAGACTTTCTACTCAGTACATCTGCAACCACATTCACCTTACCAGGATGATAATTGATCTCACAATCATAGTCTTTCACCAATTCTAACCATCTTCACTGTCGCATATTCAGCTTCTTCTGTGTGAAAAAGTACTTCAAACTTTTGTGGTCTGTATAGATTTCGCACTTTTCACCATATAGGTAATGCCTACAAATTTTTAGTGCAAAGACAAAGCAGCCAGTTCCAGATCATGTGTTGGATAATTCTTTTCATACTCTTTTAATTGCCTGGAGGCATAGGCTATTACCTTCCCATGTTGCATTAATACAGCACCCAAACTATTTTTAGAAGCATCAGTGTAAACTACAAAGCCACCTGTTCCTATAAGAGTGGCAAGGACAGGAGCTGTAGTTAATCTATGCTTCAATTCCTGGAAACTCCCCTCACAAGCATCAGTCCAAACAAACTTTGTATTCTTCCTTGTTAACAATGTCAATGGGGTTGCAATCTTTGAGAATCCTTGTACAAACCGTCGGTAGTAGCCGGCTAGTCCTAAGAAACTTTGAACCTCTGATATATTCGTTGGTGTTGGCCAGTTGCTCACCGCCTCTACCTTGTTTGGATCAACTGAAATGCCATCCTTGGATACCACATGGCCTAAAAGTACCACTTGTTCTATCCAGAATTCACATTTCTTGAATACAACCGTTTTTATTTGAGAATTTGAAGCACAATTATGAGGTGTTCTTTATGTTCATCTCTATCATGTGAATAGATAAGGATATCAGCGATAAACATCACCACAAATTTATCAAGGAACTCTTTGAATACCCAGTTCATCAGATCCATAAATGCTTTCAGGGCATTTGTCAAGCCAAAAGGCATCACTAAAAATCCATAGTGACCATTTCGCGTTATAAATGCTGTCTTTTGGATATCTTCTTCTTTGACCTTCAATTAATGATATCCGGAACGTAAATCAATCTTTGAGAATACTGATGCTCCTTGCAACTGATCAAATAAATCATCTATCCTTGGAAGAGGATATTTGTTCTTGATGGTCACCTTATTCAGTTCTCTATAGTCTATGCATAATCGCAATGAGCCATCTTTCTTTTTCACAAATAAGACAGGCGCTCCCCAAGGTGAACAACTAGGATGGATGAATCCCTTATCAAGTAATTCTTGTAGCTGAATTTTTAATTCTTCCAATTCTATTGGTGCCATTCTGTATGGGGTTTTAGAAATAGGGGTAGTCCCAGGCATTACATCGATTGCAAACTCAATTTCCCGATCTGCGGAAACCCTGGTAGATCATCTGGAAACACCTCAGGAAATTCTCTAACCACATCTACATCTTCAGGATTCAATTTCATTTCAAGGGAGGTGTCAAAACATTAGCCAAATAGCCAGTACACCCCTTATTTAACATCTTCCTAGCTTTCAATGCAGTTGTAATTGGCAAAGAGAACGAATATGAATTACCTCTAAAAATAAACCATCCTCGATTTGCTGGTTGAAAGGCCACAATCTTCTTATTACAATTGACATTAGCACAATATTTAGCTAGCCAGTCCATACCAAGGATAACATCAAAATTAGATATTGGTAGGACAACAAGGTTGGCATAGAGTACCCTCCCGCCAATTCGAACTGTACAAGCCCTCAACATTTGGTTTGAATCTATATTTTCTCCAAATGGAGCAGCCACATTATAACCAACTTTCAATAGTTCTGGTTTAATGCGCGATTTTCTCATAAATGCATATGATGCAAATGAATGTGTGGATCCTGGGTCTATCAATGTAAGTGCAGGAATTCCTGAGATCAGAATGGTACCTGATACTACGGAAGCATCTGCATCAGCTTGTTCTCGTGTCATTGCAAACACCCTTCCTTGAACTTTATTCTCTGGGTTTGGGCAATCTCTCGCCATATGTCCGGGCTTCTTGCATCTGAAACAATTATTGGACCTGACAAAACATTCTCCAAAGTGATTTTTCCCACATTGAGTACATTTAGGATTCTCAGTTTTATTTGGAGCATGTCTCGCTGTAGGATGCTTCTGATTGGCTTTGCCTGGTTTTTGCTCTGGTTTCTTCCAATGTGCTGAATTTTTTGAAGCAAATGCTTGCCTCTTCTGCTGATTAGACCATTGTATCTCATCAGCTTCTGCGAGCACCGCTTTGTCAACTATTTCTCTGAACTCAGTTACAGTAGACATTCTCACATCTCTTCTAATTTCAGGTCGGAGGCCTCTAATGAAATGATCCATCTTCTCAGCATTATCCCGAGCAATATAGGGAACATACCTGCAGCCTTATTCACATTTTCGGATATATTCACAAACAGACATATCCCCTTATTTCAGTTCCAAAAACTCTTTGACCTTGAGAGATCGGGTATCCCTGGTGAAGTATTTATCATAAAATATTACTTTAAATCTCTCCCATGTCAGCTCTTCCATGTTGACTGCAAGTTTGAGTTGAAAGACCACACAAAATATCTTCTCAACATCATCGATGTGCATGTAATCAAAGATAACATCAAGTGATTTGACCCATTCCTCTGCAACCGTAGGATCAGACCCACCATGAAAATCAGGAGGTTCCATTTTCCTAAATTTCTCATATACTGCTGGTCCATTATTGTTTCTTGGTGGAGGTTGTCGGTTTTGTTCCTGGTTTCTTTATTGCATATTCAGCAATTGTTGCATCTGTTAACCATACATCCTTGTCTGTTGCTGCATCTCAGCCAAATTCTCAAGAAGGTTGTGGTTTGGATTTGGATCATCTCTTGTCTTCCTCTTGGGTTCCATCACTCCCGCTGTACTGCCCAATCTCACCCATTCATAAGCCAATAACAAACACACAATAATGATGATGACAACTAATATTTTTTAATCTACTAAACAAAATACTTAACAGACAACTAATAGATTTTAATCTACTAAACATAATACTTAACAGATAAAAGTTGACCATATCCCTCAGTCAAGAATGTCCATATGCCATCTTCTGTCTTCAGGAAAGATTTAAACCTTCGCTCCGATACCACAACTCTAACACCCCCTAACCTAGCAGCTGGACCGCAAAGTGGTCCGTGCTACTAAGTTGGGGAGTATCACTCGTTTACACTTTGAAAACCAAAATTTTAAATTTGGTAAAAGCAAGAACTCGGGAAAATAACGCAAATTGGCATTATTTGTTCAAAACATTACATAATATTAGGTTTAATACATAACCAAAACCATAACAGAGGGGTCTTATTCAAAACAAAACATAGCCTTCCAGCATAGGGGCAAAATAGCTGGGGAATGGCATATGGACAAGTCTCCGACTCGCAACACTGAAGAAGTATGGTCAACCCCTAAACATGAGCATCGTCACCTGTATCATAAGAATCTAGTGAGATAATGGCTCAGTAATATGAGACTTCTGTAATAGCAAAGTATCACATATCACATTCATCAACAAATAACTACTTTATATGATATAGTCATGTTCTTGTAAAATCCTTTCTTCGGGTACCCTTGAAGTGTGGTACTCGACTGATAGTGATAAGCCATGGTTTTCGAAACCTATTCATATAATTGGCCAATAAAACATGTATATTGGGGTTCCCATACTGGTTTTTCAACCAATGGTATTAGCCGTATTCAAACTTTTCAATTCAGTGTGGGTTTTCTTCACCGACTTTCAGCCGCAAGTATTTGCCACCATGTTTTGGATCCGCCGGTCGCCCGCATCCCGTGCCTACCCGCCATCAATCATGTACCATACTTCCTTGTCTTAAACATTCTTTCACATACACATGTTATGCATGATCATTCAATAACAGTCACATATGAAAATATCAATCAATATATGATCCTTATGATACAGCAAGGAAAAGCCTCATCTTACCTCAGGTCTAGCTGCGTATTCAAGTGAAAAGATCAGCTTCTATAGCTAGATGGATCTGCTAAAAGCCCTGAATTAATTAACCATATTGCACTTAACATTACTTTCATGAATGCTACAAAATAGTTGTAATATCCGCAATTTTCGATTTTCGGTAAATTTCTTTTTTCGGACAAAGTCCGTTTTGACGACTCGCTCATGACCGTTTCGTCATTCTGAGAATGATTAATTCTACACTTTTAGACATCCGAGTTCGTTTCGGAGTCGTTTTGTTGAATTCTGTGCTTTTTAACGACTTTTCCGCACTTGAGTTCGGTTCTTGCGAATCTCATTCGAAACTGCTGTTTCGAGTTTCCCGTAAGTCCGTTTAACTTTGTTAGACGTTTTGTGAACTTCGGTTTGGTTATTCGATCACGTATCGTCATTTCCGGGCGTTTTGGGCCATTTTGTAATTTCTTGAAACTTACGGGTATCCGTATCTGTAATTGTTGTCTCGACCCGTTTCTTGGTCGCGTATGACTAATTATGGTGTTATGTTTTCATTCCGGGTCGTTGATGTTGTCCGTGAACTTTTCGTCGTGTTCGTTCCATACGTTTTCGGAAATTGAGTCGTCGAGCCCTGATGGTTGCGGGACTAGCCGGACGATTGCGGGACTGGCCGGACGGTTGTGGGTTCTGGCCGGATGATTGCGGGTACCGGACGGACGAGTGCGGCAGGAACCGGCGTAGCGTACGCTACGGCTGGAAGTCTGCGCGCGCTAGCTCGGCAGGTATAGCGCACGCTAGCTTGGTCGACCAACGCACGCTATCGGGCTGGACAGTGGGGTTTCAGGGTTACGGAATCGGGAAGGATCGGCGGTAGCGCACGCTACGCCGAGCGTAGCGCGCGCTAGTCGGAAGGCGTAGCGCCGCAGCTGCCGGCGGCTAGCGTCACGTTACTGGCCGGCAGGCGATTCGATCGAGAGGTTACGGGCCAGATCGGCTAGCGCACGCTAGCGTCCGCGCAGCCTTGCGCTTCTCGCGGTCGGGCGAGGCGAGATCCGGCCGGATTGAGTCTTGATGCAGGGCCTTGCGGGCCACGGCCGAGGATTATCGTCCGAGGCTGCCCGTTAGCGCGCGCTAGTCCGGAAGGTGTAGCGCACGCTAGGCCGTGCCTGTATAAATATGACAGAGTAGCCATATTTTCACCCGTTTTTCATTTCCATCTTTTCCTCTCCGCGGCTGGAGACTAGGCGATCCAGGAGACATGTTGGGAAGCATCTAATCCACGAAGATTGGGAGTTCATATCATCGATTAATCCCTCCATAACCTCCTTTGATCCAGCGAATCAAGGTGAGATTTCGTAGAACCCTATTTTGGGAAAATTTGGGGTTTTTGCGTTTTTGTCCGATTCGTTCCGTGTTGTTGATTAATACACGATGGGTATGATTAATATTGGTAGTATTCTTGTGTTTAACATCATTTAATCCGTTGTTCTTCGTCGAATCGAAGTATATTTCTTGATTTCCTTCGAATTGACTTTTTGGGGGATTTATCCTCAATCTCATTTTTCATCCGTTTTCGATGAATCAATTATGGTTAAATGATGTTGTTAAACATATTCTATGGATTGTATATCCACATTTCAACTTGGAATTCCGTTTTCGTGATTTGACGGAACGAATCGTGTTCTTGGCCGTTTTGGGGGAAATCCTTGAACCTTCGTCATTTGTTCTTTGAATTTAGCGGCTTTGGGTCGTACTTTGGAATTCATTTTCGTTGTTATTGTTTTCGTTCGTAGTTCTTTGTTGTGGATTGTCGTTCGGTGGAGTCGGCGAGTTCGTAGTCGGTTCGTGCCAACCTATTTCGATCGATTCTCCGCGTTGTTCTTATTCGAGGCAAGTACCTTGTACATACTATTCTTGTTTTATGGATATGATAATTAGTGATCGTCTAAATGTGGTTGCTTGGTCATTTGAATTGAACTTTCAAAGGATTCGGTTTAGTCTTGTTAAAGGCTTGCTTTCAAAACGCGTGTGTTTTGTGAATGGTGTGGTTTGTGAATAACTATATGAATTCTATGGATATGTTTGGTGTTGATGTTGCACTTGGTATTGCGTTTGGACGTATATTATTTCATTTCGGTGCGTTGTGGATTGACGTGGTGTTTTGCTAAGTGTTTGATGCCTCTGGGCGAATTGTTTGAATATCCTTGATGTGATATGTTATTTGTGTGAATGTGTGGATATGGTTGAAGGTCTACGGTGACACATGGCACGTGATCATGTGGTCAGGATGCAACAAGTGATTGATCCAACCGTGAGAGCCTGAGATAATCTACGGTGGCACATGGCATGCGATCATGTGGCCAGGATGCAACAAGCGATTGATCCAACCGTGAGATGTGTGTGATTTGTTTCGCTAGCCAGCTCGGGAGGGTCCTTCAAGGCCTCGGGTGGGATGTCTGTGGTAGCGTCCCGGTCCTAGGCGATGCGCGTGCGTGATTATGTTTCGTTGATTTTATGTCCGTTGAGGACACGTGATGTTGGGCTCTGACCCTGTAAATTGTTGGTGGTTTCCTATTTACGAAAACAAAACCTTTGGGTTGTGACCCTGTTGATTTTTGGAAAGATAAGGATTTGAAAATCCTAAGTTGTTTTCTATCAAAACTCTCGATGGCATTTAAACGGTTTTATAAATTGTTTTCCCTTGATTTGTGACCTTTCGGTTTTAGAATATTTTACCAAACTCTTGCCTCGGGAAGTGCTTTTCGTTACGTTTGGATTTTTTTAAGGATTCCTGGTTATTGTTATTCGTGGAATGTGAATTGCATGGCTCGTATTTGCACTTTGTTCTTGCACTAGCAAAACAGTGGAGTTTTGCTAACCCCCGAGCATTCGGGGGGTGGATGTCTATTTTTGCATTCAGGTTTTAGAGCATAGCACAGGGTCGGCACGAAGGATGATGAAAGATGAACGATACTAATCACACGAGGATCCGTTGATATCGTATTGGTCTAGTTGTATATTCTTTTCCACTGCAGTATCTTTTCCCCGTTGTACGGGAGTTTATTGTATTTTGACCCCTGTGTGGGTATGTGTTTGGAATTGAGTTGTATGTTACTATTGAAAGACCAAGTCGGTCTATTGAGCCATTTTAGCCTTAAAGGCGATGTTTAGATGTTTGATTTAGTTATCAGCCTGGTAGATCCTCGAGGAGAGGGTCTACGGCGTGTAATATCCCTGAGTGGATTGGGGGTGTTACATAAATGGTATCGGAGCTTAGGTTGAGGAAACCTAGGCTGTCGGGTCGAGTCGTGTTGTTTGAGTCTTGTTTCGTCGGATTTTATCTGACTGAGTCGTGTCGCGACGCGTCGTCTGAGTTTGTTGGTCGTGATTAGTATCGTGGGGCGATCATCATCTTCGTGCGACCTGTGGCTGTAAGTCTCCCTTCTTTGTGTTGTGCCTCGTGTGACACGAGCTATTTTTATGATTATTTGTTAAGTGACGGAATCCTTTTATGAATTTTGATTTCGTGATATGTGGTTACTTGACTCTCATACTTCGTTCATATGAGGAGTAGTGTTCTTTGGATTGTGCATGTTGAACTGTATTTCTTTTATCCGCTGCGTGAGTCCTTTTGTAATGACTTTCGGTATTTTACCGACTGAGTTTTATTTCGAAAATCGATTCCCTTAACCGAGTTTTTGGCATTATGGCCTTGATCGTTTTGGTGAAATTCTTATGACGGTATTTAGTATTTTATAAATGGCTTTTGTGAGTTTTGAAATATTACCGTCATCGACCTTTTGGCGTTTTGTAAATGGTTTTTAGCACGGTGGGTTCCGGCGCGGGACCCACGGCGCTATAATGTTCCGTGTAATTATCTGAAATTTTTGGGCATTCTAGCCCATTGAATTATCTTTGAAAACCTTGAGTATCTTAGAAAAATAAATTTCGAGACGTACTTTTCAAATGAGTTATTTTCTTATGGTACATCCAAGGTGCCACAATATATTTCAAAAATTTTCTACCTCGAGGACCAAAATGTTTTGAGATATTTTCAATGTTTTATAAACACTTTTACTTAGACCCGAGGGTCGAATATTCTGAAAGCTTTTCACTAAAAAAAAGTGTCCTCGTTTTTATCAAATGTGAAATGGTTTTCCAAAGTATCGATAACGATGTTTCACGTTTTTACTTTTTTTTGAAAGGTGATACTCATGATCAACCGGTGTTTTTCCTAAATTATTTTCAAAAGGTAGTTTTCATTTTTTTTAAAAAACAAAACCTATCCATTCCCGTTTGAGGGCTGGGTATGTATGTGTGATGTTCGCATTTTCATTTTAATGTTTGCTCCCGAGTATGATCGGGTTGGCGGCGTGAGCGTTGAGTTGGTTTCCACACATTTGTTGTGTTAGCCCCCTGTGAGAGGCGGGATGTTGGTGTTGAATGTTGTCGCCTCGTGGTGATTTCTGCATTGTCGCGCATGTGCGAGCTGTTAGAGCTTGGTTTGGTATGACCGTGTGCATCGGTGATGGTTCCGTTATGTGTTGGTTGTTTAATGTCTTGTTACCTTGCTCCCGTTTTTATGAATTTCGTGGACGAGGCGGAGGTAACACCCGTACTATTTTGACTTCGGTATTTTCTCTTTCTCCAGTCTATCGATTCGCTCATGTTCGTTGATACTTTATGAACTTGTTCTGTATTTCGGTTTCATCGTCCGAACGAGCTGTGATCTTATTGTGGGTCGATCTGGTTATCGATGTGACTTTTTCGGGTACAGTTCGATTCTTGTGAACCTTGTTCGGGAGTGACATCATCGGGTTCTATTAGTTCTTTTATTCGAAGTGGATCGGATTTGGAACTCTTGTGTTTTCGACTCTGTCGACTCATTATGTTCGTTGACATTTCTGAGCTTGTCCTGCCCCTTGCTTTTGTTGATCGAACGAGTGTGGTATTGTTTTGGAATAACTCGTTTGTCGTTGTGACTTTTCAATCGCTATTCCCTTTCCTGTGGATCTTATGGGAATGCATGTCTTGTAGTTCTCACCAGATCATCCTCGGAGTTGTTGTTTGAATTTTATTATCCTTCGTGTTTCGGACATGATTGTTCGATCTTTGTTGTCTCGATCGTTTGTTTGTTCGGTTTTTGTTCTCGTTTTGTGATTGTTAAGCATTCAGGCTCCTTCCTAATTCCCTTAAGTTCGGGAAATTAGTCTCTTTTTCGATCTTCCAACCCTTGGGCGGTGGGATTCCGTATTTGTTTAGCGGTTGGCTCGCGTTTTGATTGATGTACCGCTGGGTTGGTCAATCATATTGATTTTCGTTCGTTGTGTTTTTTGATTGTCGGATAATTGACTTGGCTATATTATCTGTTTGATGACGCTTGTCATTTGTTGGTTTTATTATATCCCTAACGGCGACGTTGTGTTGGTCGCCGTGGAGCGTGTTTTCACGCCGTATATTCCTTTGCGTTGTTTGTAACATTTCTCCGTTGGGCGTTAGTTACGCATTCTTGTGTATCTTGTTGAGTTTTTCCTGTCGGAATATTTATTCCCCCTACTTGTTTTATGTTTCGGGACGAAACTTCTTTTAAGGAGGGTAGAATGTAATATCCGCAATTTTCGATTTTCGGTAAATTTCTTTTTTCGGCCGAAGTCCGTTTTGACAACTCACTCATGACCGTTTCGTCATTCTGAGAATGATTAATTCTACACTTTTTGACATCCGAGTTTGTTTCGGAGTCGTTTTGTTGAGTTCCGTGCTTTTTAACGACTTTTCCGCACTTGAGTTCGGTTCTTGCGAATCTCATTCGAAACTGCTGTTTCGAGTTTCCCGTAAGTCCGTTTAACTTTGTTAGACGTGTTGTGAACTTCGGTTTGGTTATTCGATCACGTATCGTGATTTCCGGGCGTTTTGGGCCATTTTGTAATTTCTTGAAAGTTACAGGTATCCGTATCTGTAATTGTTGTCTCGACCCGTTTCTTGGTTGCGTATGACTAATTATGGTATTATGTTTTCATTCCGGGTCGTTGATGTTGTCCGCGAACTTTTCATCGTGTTCGTTCCGTACGTTTTCGGAAATCAAGTCGTCGAGCCCTGACGGTTGCGGGACTGGCCGGACGGTTGCGGGACTGGCCGGACGATTGTGGGTTCTGGCCGGATGATTGCGGGTACCGGCCGGACGAGTGCGGCAGGAACCGGCGTAGCGTACGCTACGGCCGGAAGTCTGCGCGCGCTAGCTCGACAGGTATAGCGCACGCTAGCTTGGTCGACCAACGCACGCTATCGGGCCGGACAGTGGGGTTTCTGGGGTTCTGGAATCAGGAAGGATCGGCAGGTAGCGCACGCTACGCCGAGCGTAGCGCGCGCTAGTCGGCAGGCGTAGCGCATGCTGTCGGGCGGCTAGCGTCGTTACTGGCCGGGCGATTCGATCGAGAGGTTACAGACGGATCGGCTAGCGCACGCTAGCGTCACAGCGCCTTGCTATCTCCGATCGGGCGAGACGAGATCCGGCCGTGATTGAGTCTTGATGCAGGGGCCTTGCGGGCCACGACCGAGGGTTATCGGTCGAGTGCTGTTAGCGCGCTAGTCCGGAAGGTGTAGCGCACGCTAGGCCGTGCTGTATAAATATGACAGTAGCCATATTTTCACCGTTTTTCATTTCCATCTTTTCCTCTCCATGGTGGATACTTGGCGATCCAGAGATATGTTGTCAAGCGGCTAATCCACGAAGATTGGGAGTTCATATCATCGATTAATCCCTCCATAACCTCCTTTGATCCAAATAATCAAGGTGAGATTTCCTAGAACCTATTTTGGGAAAATTTGGGGTTTTTGCGTTTTTGTCCGATTCGTTCCGTGTTGTTGATTAATACGATGGGTATGATTAATATTGGTAGTATTCTTGTGTTTAACATCATTTAATCCGTTGTTCTTCGTCGAATCGAAGTATATTTCTTGATTTCCTTCGAATTGACTTTTTGGGGGATTTGTCCTCGATCTCGTTTTTCATCCGTCTTCGATGGATCGATTATGGTTAAATGATGTTGTTAAACATATTCTATGGATTGTATATCCATATTTCAACTTGGAATTCCGTTTTCGTGATTTGACGGAACGAATCGTGTTCTTGGCAGTTTTGGGGGAAATCCTTGAATCTTCGTCATTTGTTCTTTGAATTTAGCGGCTTTGGGTCGTACTTTGGAATTCATTTTCGTTGTTATTGTTTTCGTTCGTAGTTCTTTGTTGTGGATTGTCGTTCGGTGGAGTCGGCGAGTTCGTAGTCGGTTCGTGCCAACCTATTTCGGTCGATTCTCCGCGTTGTTCTTATTCGAGGCAAGTACCTTGTCCATACTATTCTTATTTTATGGATATGATAATTAGTGATCGTCTAAATGTGGTTGCTTGGTCATTTGAATTGAACTTTCAAAGGATTCGGTTTAGTCTTGTTAAAGGCTTGCTTTCAAAACGCGTGTGTTTTATGAATGGTGTGGTTTGTGAATAACTATATGAATTCTATGGATATGTTTGGTGTTGATGTTGCACTTGGTATTGCGTTTGGACGTATATTATTTCATTTCGGTGCGTTGTGGATTGACGTGGTGTTTTGCTAAGTGTTTGATGCCTCTGGGCGAATTGTTTGAATATCCTTGATGTGATATGTTATTTGTGTGAATGTGTGGATATGGTTGAAGGTCTACGGTGACACATGGCACGTGATCATGTGGTCAGGATGCAACAAGTGATTGATCCAACCGTGAGAGCCTGAGATAATCTACGGTGGCACATGGCATGCGATCATGTGGCCAGGATGCAACAAGCGATTGATCCAACCGTGAGATGTGTGTGATTTGTTTCGCTAGCCAGCTCGGGAGGGTCCTTCGAGGCCTCGGGTGGGATGTCTGTGGTAGCGTCCCGGTCCTAGGCGATGCGCGTGCGTGATTATGTTTCGTTGATTTTATGTCCGTTGAGGACACGTGATGTTGGGCTCTGACCCTGTAAATTGTTGGTGGTTTCCTATTTGCGAAAACAAAACCTTTGGGCTGTGACCCTGTTGATTTTTGGAAAGATAAGGATTTGAAAATCCTAAGTTGTTTTCTATCAAAACTCTCGATGGCATTTAAACGGTTTTATAAATTGTTTTCCCTTGATTTGTGACCTTTCGGTTTTAGAATATTTTACCAAACTCTTGCCTCGGGAAGTGCTTTTCGTTACGTTTGGATTTTTTGAGGATTCCTGGTTATTGTTATTCGTGGAATGTGAATTGTATGGCTCGTATTTGCACTTTGTTCTTGCACTAGCAAAACAGTGGAGTTTTGCTAACCCCCGAGCATTCGTGGGGTGGATGTCTATTTTTGCATTCAGGTTTTGGAGCATAGCACAGGTTCGGAACGAAGGATGATGAAAGATGAACGATACTAATCACACGAGGATCCGTTGATGTCGTATTGGTCTAGTTGTATTTTCTTTTCCGCTACAGTATCTTTTCCCCGTTGTACGGGAGTTTATTGTATTTTGACCCCTGCGTGGGTATGTGTTTGGAATTGAGTTGTATGTTACTATTGAAAGACCAAGTCGGTCTACTGAGCCATTTTAGCCTTAAAGGCGATGTTTAGATGTTTGATTTAGTTATCAGCCTGGTAGATCCTCGAGGAGAGGGTCTACGGCGTGTAATATCCCTGAGTGGATTGGGGGTGTTACAATAGTAATACATATATACCCCTGTATAATATATTTTAACTTCATATACTTCTCCTTCACTTATACAAGAAAACGTATTCTGAAAATATGAACATATAGTAATTTATTAACCTATTCTACAACAACATAATTGTTCAAGAGAGTTTATCAAAACCTTTGAATAACATAACTTGTTTAGCTTATAACCACTTGAATATAAGATGGATTTGCATCATATTTTGATATAACATCTCTAACATTCTGGAGAACAAATATATTGGAACACCAGACCCTGAACTATACGAAATATGCACAATCCATATATATTTATAAAAGGTGGCAGAATTGAGTTCTATGTTGTCTAGTGATGATTTAGGCTTTATAACCCACAATAAACATAAGGTTAAGCAATGGATGAATTCTTAACATTATTATGACATGTCTAAGGGCCTGGAAAAACCCTCCTTTCATCGAAATAATCATTAAAGACATCAAGAACATGAAGAAAACAAAGGAAACTCATCTTGATTCTCAAAGGATATGAGGTGTTGGTGGTTTGATGATTTTTCTTGAATTTCTTGGTGACTTTTCGGATATGGATGCTTCTAGGTCGAGTACAGAGTGTTAATGAGTTTTGAGTGTTGATTTTCCTCTCTTATCCAAGTGATGGAGGCGGTTTTGCGGGTGAAATACCGAAGATACCCTCAAATAGCTTCTTTAAATCATGTTGGAAAGACTAGACCGGTTCAAGTAGTTATAGGCTATTTCTTGGTTGGATTAAACCGGTTATTGATATATATTGAACATATTTAGGGTATAAATGTCTGGTCTAGTAGTTTTGTAGAAGTTTAAGGTGTATTTTTATTGTTTAAACCGGTTACTATGTAGAAAGCATTAAAAATGCTAATAAGGGATTTTATTGTCAAACTTTCTAAACCTTCCTACCTATAACACTATAGATAAGAATGAAAGGGCTCACTTATCAATATGATATGATGATGATAAAACAAAAGATAAGTTCAACTGGTTCCGACCGCAATTGGGACGAATAGGGAAGTGACATATCCAATTACTTAACAGGTGATGTCGTATGCAACTACCAATTGAACCATTTATAATGTAGATAAGAATCAAATATTTGAAACGTTTTATTAGATAAAACAAATATGATCTACTTGATTCATATATCTAAATTTACTTAACACACACACCACTAAGCTCCAGTGTTAAACAGGTTAACCTACGATAGCCCTACAGTGACCCTATCAGTACTTATATGTTTGCCACCTATACTTACAACAACAACAACAACATTACCCCAATGCCTCAATGGCTCCCGCAAAAAGCGGGGTAAGGGGAGATCGGATGTACTAAGCCTTACCCCTGTCTTAACATAGAGAGGCTATTTCCGGATGATCCAAAATGAAAATTACATCGAGAATTCCATGGAATGACTAGTACTTCATGAGAAAAAAAAGTGCAGCCAGTTTAGTGAGTCATTTTGTTTTATTCCATTATAATCAAGAACCAAAGAATAAGGAGTCTTTGCCACCTATGATTAGAGCAAATTTAATATGTTTAATACTCTACGACATAGTGACTTAACTATGAGGTGGAGTGAATCATCATATGTGAAAGTAATGTAAAAATGCAATTAACAAATAAAATCACTCGTAGTCATTTAGCACATCGATATCCGTTAACCAAGAAACTGAGCTTCTCACTGCAATGAGACATTTATAAAGACACATTTTACCATGTTAGGGGAAATAAATAACATGTTGCACGTATCATAGATACAAAACATAATTACGCACATAAATAGCAATTATTCATGCTCATGAAATGTCTACTTTTATGCCATGCTTCCCTAATGCATATTATGTAAATGCATTTAGGTATAAAAATGTTATTGGCTTAGAAGGGGATAACCGGGTATTACACTTTCTCCAGCTCTCTAAGCCATTGATACCATGACGGCGTCTCGGAAAAACCATCGAACTTCGAGGGGTGCATTTTTGCCACCTCATATATGTAACACCCCCGAGATATTCAGGAATATTAGAGCGCCGTAAATCCTTTACATAAAGATTTACAAGGCTGAAGAATTGAAAAGACATTAACAGGTACCAACGGATGAAAATAACGGAATTAAGATACAACAGTTCTTACCAAATACTGAAAATACGAATGTTCAACGAAAAGTATTAATACATCACCAAATCTAAATCATCATAAATTACTGCGTACACGAGTACTTATTAAAACAATACAAACAACAGATAATTAAACCCGGCCGGAACATCACTCTGCACCCTCGTCGTCATGCAGCTCCAGTGGTTGTTTCCCCGCTCTCCTGGATCCTGAACATAGACAAAATGTTCACCCCCGAAGGGGTTAGCACAACGATGCTAGTACAAGTACCACAACATATTATTCAACATCTCACGAAGAATAACAATAATAACATACACATATGATAATCATAACATGATATCACAACATACACATGGTTATTCCAATGATCCAGTGTTCACTGCCTAGACCCCAAGATGATCCCGTCGGACCAACACGTGGTGGAAAAACCCGTCCAATGATCCAGCACACACTAGCATAGATCCCAAGATGATCACGTCGGATCAACACGTGGTGGACATACAACAACAACATACATGTACAACAATATGTATAACATCAATACATAAAACAATTAAGGTACTTGTCTCAATTCGAAGACAAGAACAATACTTCCACGAAAAACAAAACACTCGAAGGTTGCCCCTTCGATCAATCACATAGCAAGCTCGAACCTTAACAAAAGAAATAATATAGAATTTATCTTACGTCGTACGAATGTATACCAATCCAATTTACGGCCGAAAGTTCATAAAACGCAATTTGCCTAAACTGCTTAGCGTACGCTAAGTATTCTACATAGCGTGCGTTAAGCCTGCTCGTTAGCGCACGCAAACAATGAAGCCTAGCGTACGCTAACTATGCACGGTCAGTACCTCACTGATCAGCCGACTGAGTCGCCTGATCTCCTAACGTACGTTACGTACCAAACGTTGCATACGTTAACTCATGCTCGATAGCGCACATTAATCTACATATCTTAGCGTGCGCTAAACGTGTACGGCAGTACACTACTGGGCAGCAGACTTGATCTAATGGTGATGAAACTCATGAAATCTTCAGTGTTAATACATGTCATCTCCATGCATATCATGCTCATTCGGTTTATGAATGATCTTACGGATAACAACAACTTCAAATTCAAGAATACATATATCATCATAAAACCATATTCCATTTCGATTACAATTCTTCATGCGTAATACGGAAGGCCTAACGGTCGATATCAATACCTTATATCAATCAAAGCTATCATCTTGTAGTTTGTCTAACACTCCATCTTTACAAGATAAATCCTTCCATGATTAATCTCTTAGATTCGTCTAATAATAATGATGTTAAAGTCAAGTCCGTGATTACTATGAATACACCTTCTAGATTCGGATTACCAATGTCAGAAACTTCCTCTACTTGTTCATCATAACAAGATTTAAATTATGATGTTCTTAACTAAGGTACTTAAAGCATAATCATCTCAATCTCTTAAACATAATGTGGTTTGGATAAATCACCAATGAAGCTCAATATATTGATAGCATAATCCTCATATCCTTAAGAACACGAATTCAAGGTTGAAAGTATTGTAACATACCTTAAGATGAAGAAAAACACCGAGACAACAAGTAGAATCCGGCTCCGGTTGCTTGTTTGCCAAATCAATACGTTTTTCCACTCCAATGATCAAACACAAGTGACATTCAATCTCCAATGATCAAGTGGATGGGTTCTAAGTGTGTTCAAGGAATATATAATGCTCTCTGGTCTCTCAAGAACGAAGGATGCGCGAAGGAAATGAGAAAAAAATGGAGTGTTGTCCCTTATATAAAGTTTCTGCACAATAGCCGATTAGCGCACGCTATTATACATCCCTTAGCGCACGCTAATAAGCGTTGACTCCAAATCTGTCCAGGTTCGTCCGTGGGAATCTTCTCCGTACCCATGTCCCGGCTGGCGCATGTGTTAGCCGCCTAGCTCAATAATTGACTGCCTAGCGCACGCAATTCTCCATTCGTAGCGTGCGCTAGTTGTAGCCCGATAACGCACATTAAGTTACATTCTTAGCGTGCACTATCACGAGTTTGCATGAGAAATTTTGCATGTTGTTATACTTATGTACAAAGATACCAATGTGAGAAATATCATACTCCAATTATCGAGATCACAATTCCGAATGATACATGGTTCAAATACAGATGAAATACACAATAATAGATCCGGATATTACATACTCTCCTACTAAAAAGGAGTTTCGTCCCGAAACTCAAGACGAAAATAACTCTGGATATCTGGACTTCATGCTATCTTCCGTTTCCCAAGTGGCTTCTTCCACTCGGTGGCGTGACCACCGGACTTTGACCAAAACGATTGGTTTGTTCCTCAACTGCTTAACTCGACTCTTGAGTATCTTGACTGGTCTTTCTTCAAACGTTCCATCTTGAGCGACTTCAATCTCTCCGAAATTAATGACATGACTTATATCCGGTATATATCTCCGTAACTGGGATACGTGGAACAGGTTATGTACATGGCTCAATGACGGCGGTAATGCCAATCTGTATGCCAACTCTCCAACTCTCTCAAGGATCTCGAATGGTCTGATATATCTCGGACTCAACTTTCCCTTCCTTCCAAAATGAAAGATTCCTCGAGTAGGAGAAACCTTTAAAAGTACTTGGTCTCCAGTACTGAACTCCAATGGGCGACGGCGTATGTCTTCGTAAGATTTTTGTCGACTCTAGGCGGTCAACAGCCTTTCACGAATCAAGGCTATCTTCTCTCGTGTCTGTACGATCAACTCTGGTTCTGTCCCGATCAAGTCTGATGAATCGTCCCAACATACGGGCCATCTGCATCTCCTCCCGTATAATGCCTCGAACGGTGCCATCTTAATGGAAGCATGCCAACTATTGTTGTAGGTAAATTCAATCAACGGTAGATGAACTTCCCAATCGTTTGACCAATCTAAGGCACATGCCCTTAGCATGTATTCCACCGTTTGAATGGTCCTTTCGGATTGTCCGTCAGTCTGCGGGTGATAAGCTGTGCTGAAGTTCAATTTGGTCCCCAAGGCCTTATGAACTGCTTTCCAAAAGTGAGACACAAAACGGCCATCTGATCAGAAATAATGGTCTTCGGCGTACCATGCAGTCGAACTATCTCTGAAATAAATACTCATGCCAACCTCTCTGGTCCCCACGTGTCCTTAATGCTTAGAAAATGGGCTGATTTCGTTAAACGGTCAACTATCACCCAAATCATGTTCATTTCCGTCTTGGTTCTCGGCATACTAGTGATAAAGTTCATCGATATGTCCTCCCACTTCCATTCAGGAATCGGGAGTGGCTTCAACATCCCGACAGGTCGTTGATGCTCGATCTTAACCTTATGACAAGTCAAGCATTTCGAAACATAGTCCGCTACATCTTTCTTCATGTTGCCCCACCAGAAATTATGCTTCAAATCCTTGTACATCTTACTGGTGCCTGGGTGGATAGAATAGGGCGAGCTATGAACTTCCTTCATAATCGCCTGTTTCAGAACATCAACATCGGGAACACAGAGTCGGTTCTGAAATCTCAAAACTCCATCATCATGAGTTACGAATTCGGGGGCCTTCCTCTTTATCACTTCATCACATAACTGAATCATCAGAGGATCATCTGCCTGCTTAGATTTGATTTCTTCGGTTAATTATGAAGTTATCTCCATCACGCACAGTTGTCCTTGGACTCTTTGTAACTATACTTCAATTCCTTCTCGAATCATCTCTCGTTGAAGCTTAGCTGGGAGGTCAGCGTCTCCAGCATTTGGATAGAAATAGGCTTGCGGCTGAGTGCATCGGCCACTACATTCGCTTTGCCTGGATGATACAAAATTTCCAAGTCGTAGTCCTTAATCAGCTCTAACCATCTTCTTTGCCGCATGTTCAACTCTTTCTGACTGAAGATGTATTTGAGACTCTTGTGATCCATAAAGATCTGACAGTGAGTCCCGTATAGATAATGTCTCCAAATTTTCAAAGCAAAAACTACTGCTGCTAGCTCCAAATCATGCGTTGGGTAATTCACTTCATAAGGTTTCAGCTGGCGTGATGCATAAGCAATCACCTTTTCATTCTGCATCAATACGCATCCGAGTCCTTGGCTTGAAGCATCACTGTAAACTATGAATCCTCCAGTTCCCTGTGGAAGTGTTAAAATCGGTGCTGTTGTCAATGTCTTCTTCAATTCATCAAAGCTAATCTGACACAACTCGTTCCACTCAAACTTTTGTGTTTTCTGCAGTAGTCGAGTAAGTGGGCGGGAAATTTTGGAAAACCCTTCCACGAACCGACGATAATACCCAGCAAGTCCTAAGAAATTTCGGACTTCTTTCATGTTCTTTGGAGGCTTCCAATCCATAACCGCTTCGATCTTCTGATGATCTACTCGGACTCTTTTAGCTGATACCACATGACCGAGGAACATTACTTCCTTTAGCCAGAATTCACACTTAGAGAGTTTGGCGTACAGTTGCTCGCTTCTCAAAAGTTCTAATACATTCCACAAATGTTGTGCATGCTCTTCCGGGCTCTTAGAATACACCAGGATGTCATCAATGAACACGACCACAAATTTATCCAAATATTCGATGAACACTCGGTTCATCAATTGCATGAATACCGTAGGTGCATTAGTGAGACCAAACGGCATCACTACAAACTCATAGTGTCCGTAGCGAGTTCTAAATGCTGATTTCGGAACATCAGATTCCTTAATCCTCAGCTGATGATATCCTGATCTCAGATCGATTTTAGAAAATACTGTTTCTCCTTGCAACTGATCAAACAAATCATTAATCCATGGCAATGGATACTTGTTCTTAATCGTCATCTTGTTTAGCTCTCGATAGTCAATACACAGTCGAAGCAATCTATCCTTCTTCCGGACAGAACTGGTGGTCCCCAGGGAGAAATGCTTGGCTGGATATAGCCTTTGTCCAGTAACTCCTCCAGCTGCTTTTTCAGTTCGTACATCTCAGTAGGTGACATACGATATGGCGCCTTAGAAATTAGTGTAGCTCCGGGTTCCAGCTCAATGGTGAATTCTACATCCCGTCATGGAGGTAGTCCAGGTAACTCGTCAGGAAATACATCTGGAAATTCGTTCACAACAGGAATGGGTGAAAGTTTCACAATTTCGTCTTCTTTCTTCATTGCATAGCACCAGTATCCGGTACAGCCTTGTTTCAACAATTTGACAGCTTTCATTGCCTTGATCAACTTTCCTGAGCTTCCTGGTTTCCATCCCTCAAACAGTATTTCGGAGCCATCGTCAGCGATCAGCAAGATATTCCTCCTTCGGTAGTTTACAATAGCTCCATATCGATTAAGCCAATCGTCTCCGAGTATTAGGTCGTCTCCTTGCATTTCTATTACAATCAGATTTGAGAGCCACTCTCTGCCTCCAAATGATACAGGGAAATCTCTAGTTTCTAAGTTTCCAACAATCCTCTCACCACTCGGTAAACCAATCACATAAGGTTCACAGTTATGAAAACCAGAAATATTCAAACGATTTACACAAGATAAGGATATAAATGAATGCGTAGCTCCTGTATTGAATTAAATGTTAACTGGCTGGGAAAGGATCTGAATGGTACCTGATGCGACAGCAGCATCCTGATCGTCTGTTCTCCTCATCTCGTACAGACGTGGGGGAACAGATCCGGCATTCGATGTCCCCTTTCGGTCAAACTGTCCTCTGCCTCGTCCGCGACCAAAATTCTGAGGCATTTGTACACTCTGTTGCATCTGCTGAATACTCGATTCTTTATGGGCTGGCTGTGATGTACGGGCTCTAAAATCTTTCACAGCCTCCTCACAGAACACCGCACGACGTCCCTCTCGACCATAGTCAAAACAAGTTACGGTAGGGAATGAGCAATCTCGTCGATAATGTCCTGTTCGGCCACAGTTAAAGCACCTCCTTGTCACATCTGTCGTGACTGATACTGATCCAGAGTTCTTTCCGCTCTTGGATGGGTGTGGAGGTTTCTTGAACGAATGAAAGGATAACTGGGCTTTGCGGGGCCCGCTGCTCTTGTACTCTGTAAAGGTACGAGAGACTTTCTGCTTCTTGGACTCCATAAACTTCTCCATTGCTGCTTCCTTGATTTCGTACGCCAATGCCTTATCCTGGTATTGACGGAGAGTGGTACATTCAAAACCGGACATGTACCTCTGGATTTCTGGTTTCATCCTCATATCAAAATGGATCATCATTTCTGCATCTGTTCTGACCAGATGTCGAACAAATGCTAGCTGCTGGTTAAACGTCTTAATTGTCTGGGATACGGGTTCGTCTGATGGCTGTGCGGAGAAAAACTCCCGAACTTTGGCTTCCCTCACAGGACGAGGGCAGTACTGAGCTTCCATCATCAATTTAAATTCTGTCCACTCAGCATCATGATCTGCAGGTCGGATGGCTTCCCACCACTCGGATGCTTCCCCTATCAGAAAGTACTGAGCAAGGCTCTCCGGTCATCTGGGCAATTAATTCCAGCAATGATTTTCTCCAATTCCTTCAAGCAATGATCCCATGTGGGAGTCTCATAAAAGCCATCAAATTTGGGTGGTTGCATCTTCGCCACCTCTTGCAACCATCGGTCACCTCGATTTCCCATATCTGGAATCCACTGCTGTCTATCTCCCTGCTGTAATCCCACCGCCACCTGCATTCAGCCAACGACCTGGGCGAACTGAGTCATCTGGTTCACCACCTGACGAAGGATTTCGGGCACAACAGGTTCTGGTTCGTTATTGATAGATCTTTGTGGCTCGCCTGAACTGTGGCTGGCCAGATTAGAAGGCGAAGCTTCTCTTTCGGCATTCCTTCGTCCGCGTCCGCGACCGCGACCACATCCACGCCCGCCTCTCAACATACTGTAAGCATAAATACTCAATATACAGGAAACAATATCGCTCAAATGCTCAAGTATAAGGAAATATAACATGTAAAGGACGAGATAGAGTTTAGGAACTTACAACCACCACCCGCACGAAGACGTAGGCAGTATAGTGATGTTATTCGCGGCCGGTTACCTCAAAAGACATATATGACCCCTATTTTAACCAAATCGCCAAGATATCCATAATATTAGCTCCGATACCATATTCTGTAACACCCCCGATATATTCAGGAATATTACAGCGCCGTAAATCCTTTACATAAGGATTTACAAGGCTGAAGAATTGAAAAGACATTAACAGGTACCAACGGATGAAAATAACGGAATTAAGATACAACAGTTCTGACCAAATACTGAAATTACGAATGTTCAATGGAAAGTATTAATACATCACTAAATCCAAATCATCATAAATTACTACGTACTCGAGTACTTATTAAAACGATACAAACAACAGACAATTAAACCCAGCCGAAACATCACTCTGCACCCTCGTCGTCATGCAGCTCCAATGGTTGTTTCCCCGCTCTCCTGGATCCTGAACATAAACAAAATGTTCACCCCCGAAGGGGTTAGCACAATGATTCTAGTACAAGTACCACAACATATTATTCAACATCTCACGAAGAATAATAATAATAACATACACACATGATAATCATAACATGATATCACAACATACACATGGTAATTCCAATGATCCAGCCTTCACTGCCTAGACCCCAAGATGATCCCGTCGGACTAACACGTGGTAAAAAAACCCGTCCAATGATCCAGCGCATGCTAGCATAGATCCCAAGATGATCCCGTCGGACCAACACGTGGTGGACATACAACAACGACATACATGTACAATAATATGTATAACATCAATACATAAAACAATTAAGGTACTTGCCTCGGTTCGAAGACAAGAACAATACTTACACAAATGAAACACTCGAAGGTTGCCCCTTCGATCAATCACGTAGCAAGCTCGAACCTCAACAAAAGAAATAATATAGAATTTATCTCACGTCGTACGAATGTCTACCAATCCAATTTATGGCCGAAAGTTCATAAAATGCAATCTGCCTGAATTGCTTAGCGTACGCTAAGTATTCTACGTAGCGTGCGTTAAGCCTGCTCATTAGCGCACGCAAACAACGAAGCCTAGCGTACGCTAACTATGCACGGTCAGTACCTCACTGATCAGCCGACTGAATCGCCTGATGGTCTAACGTACGTTACGTACCAAACGTAGCGTACGTTAACTCGTGCTCGATAGCGCACGTTAATCTACATAGCTTAGCGTGCGCTAAACGTGTAGGGCAGTACACTACTGGGCAGCAGACTTGATCTAATGGTGATGAAACTCATGAAATCTTCAGTGTTAATACATGTCATCTCCATGCATATCATGCTCATTCGGTTTATGAATGATCTTACGGATAACAACAACTTCAAATTCAAGAATACGTATATCATCATAAAACAATATTCCATTTCGATTACAATTCTTCATGCGTAATTCGGAAGGCCTAACGGTCGATATCAATACCTTATATCAATCAAAACTATCATCTTGTAGTTTGTCTAACACTCCATCTTTACAAGATAAATCCTTCCATGATTAATCTCTTAGATTCGTCTAATAATAATAATGTTAAAGTCAAGTCCGTTTATACTATGAAGACACCTTCTAGATTCGGATTACCAATGTCAGAAATTTCCTCTACTTGTTCATCATAATAAGATTCAAATTATGATGTTCTTAACCAAGGTACTTAAAGCATAATCATCTCAATCTCTTAAACATGATGTGGTTTGGATAAATCATCAATGAAGCTCAATATCTTGATAGCATAATCCTCATATCCTTAAGAACATGAATTCAATGTTGAAAGTATTGTAACATACCTTAAGATGAAAAAAACACTGAGACAACAAGTACAATCCGGCTCTGGTTGCTTGTTTGCCAAACCAATACGCTTCTCCACTCCAATGATCAAACACAAGTGACATTCAATCTCCAATGATCAAGTGGATGTGGTCTAAGTGTGTTCAAGTAAGATATAATGCTCTTTGGTCTCTCAAGAACGAAGGATGCTAGAAGGAAATGAGAAGAAAATGGAGTGATGTCCCTTATATAAAGTTTCTGCACAATAGCTGATTAGCGCATGCTATTATACATCCCTTAGCGCACGCTAATAAGCATTGACTCCAAATCTGTCCAGGTTCGTCTGCGGGAATCTTATCCAGACCCATGTCCCGGCTGGTGCATGTGCTAGCCGCCTAGCTCAATAATTGACTGCCTAGCGCACGCAATTCTCCATTTGTAGCGTGCACTAGTTGTAGCCCGATAACGCACGTTAAGTTACATTCTTAGCGTGCGCTATCACCAGTTTCCATGAGAAATTTAGCATGTTGTTATACTTATGTACAAAGATACCAATGTGAGAAATATCATACTCCAATTATCGAGATCACAATTCCGAATGATACAGGGTTCAAATACAGATGAAATACACAATAATAGATCCGGATATTACAATATAGCCATCTGTTTTCTCCATTTCCCTAGTCTGGGATGCCTTGCTGTCTCTCTCCTAGCTGCAACCCTACCACCACTTGCATTCTGTCCACAACTTGAGAAAATTGGGTCGTTTGGTTGACCACCCGACGAAGGATGCCGAGAACAGTAGGTTCGGCATCAGTTTCCATAATTTGCTCTCGTTCATTGTTGACGGACTCTTGTTGTTCTCCAGCACTGGAGTTAGCCTGATTTGACAGCGAATCAGGAACAGAGGGGGAAGCTCAGCATTTCTACATCCACGACCGCGACCGCGTGCACGTCCTCCTCTCAACATGTTGTAAGCATGCATACTCAATATACAGTACAAAACATGTAAAGGACATAACATGTAAAGGACAAGATAGAGTTTAGGAAACTTACAACCACCGCTCACATGAAGACGTAGGCAATGCAGTGATGTTATTCGCAGCCGGTTAACTCCAAAAAGACATATCTGGACCCTAATTTAACTCAACGGCCAAGATATCCATAATCTTAGCTCCGATACCATATTCTGTAACAATCCGAGATATTCAAGATTATTACAACGCTCTAAATCCTTGATATGAGGATTTACTAGGCTATGAAATTTCAAACAACACTATTAAATACCAACAACAAAATTTATTATTACATTACAAGTATGGAAAAATGCCAATCGATCAACCCCCGATAATAACCATCAAATAAAACCAAAAACGACAATGTACTCGAGTACTTTATTAAAACAAAACACAACAGACAAACTCTCTCGGCCACGAACATCGCTCTGCACTCTCGTCATCATGCAGCTCTAGTGGTTGTTTCCCCGCCCTCCTGGATCCTAAACATAAAACAAATGTTCACCCCGAAGGGGTTAGCACAACGATGCTAGTACAAGTACGATAATTACACAACAATGATTTATTCAGCGACCCCTGAACAATAAAATCAATAATATAAACAATGATAACAACAAGTTTCCCCAAAGAGAAACAATAACAAGACAATGCACAACACAACGTATCAATCTCAACATACTCGTGGTATTCCAACGACCCAGCGCACACAACATAGATTCCCATGATGATCCCATCGGACCAAAACATGGTGGAAGTACCCGTTCAACGATCCAGCACACACAACTATAGATTCACATGATGATCCCGTCAGAGCAACGCATGGTGAACAAAACAATCACAATACATATGTACGACACATAACGACATAACCGACATCAACACGGATAAACATAATTAAAGTACTTGCCTTATAAAGATGGAAAGAAATAAATACTTCAACGACTTCAACAACTCGAAGGCCGCCCCTTCGATAAACCGTTCGCAAATCTCGAACCTTACACAAAAGGAAATAACGACAAACTCAACTTACATAACAAGACTATCACACGAACATGCTAAATGTTCCAAAAGTGACCGAACTAGTTATCATCATACGGCCGATTCCTGGGTAATTACTTAAAGTATTCTACATCGAACGAATAACATACTACATGTGAAATGAAGGATCATAATGGGGATATGATGTCGACGTCTACAATTTAAGGATATGCTAGACATCAAAATCTGTACTCCAATCTTGTTTATCAATCCTAAGGTATGGTTCGATTAATCTACGATTCATAATAAGGATGGACCTAATCAACCAAGTTTTAGGTTAATCTATTACAAGGATTTCCGTTCTACGACGAAATAGTTCTTCATACAAAGGTTCTACATTCAATACGGTTGTTACTGACATAATCATTTTATCTCAACCACTACTATGAAGATTATCTAATCACAACCAACTCCTTACAATCAAGGTTCAACTCAAATCCTCTTAACAATAGAAAAACCTAAGTCTAATCATTCCTACCCTCCTAAACATGGTGTTCGATTCATAATGTTCATAACAAACTCCATAATCTCAGTAGCATGATCATAATCGACACTAAGGATATGAATTCCAGTTGATGAAGGGTCAAAATACCTTTATATAGAGGAGAACGACGAAACACTTGGCAAAACTCAACAACGGAAGCTTGAACACCAATACACAAAGGTCTAAGATCTTCTAAACCAAGTTGAGAGGCTGATATAAGGGATTTATAAAGTTGGGGAACTCTCAAATTTAGAGAAAATTGGACAAGGGTGGAGGTGAAATGAAAGGAGGTTGATGTCTATAAATAGAGTCCATCGATATTACGTACATTATGCACAAGGCATTACGTACTTTAGCGGCCTAACGTACGCTAATAACGAATCCTTTACGTACGCTATCATCTGACGTAGTTCAGTGTCTCATTTTCCATCCTCCATAGCGTACGTTAACAAAACTTTACTTATGTAATACTATTATCATAGCGTATGTTAGCTACCCATCTCTAACGTACGTTATGTTCCTTGACCTGCGTTATTAAAAGTTGTCCAGATACGCACGGGGGATCCGACAATATCCTCATCTGTCCCCGCATGCCGACCACACCCTATCTGCCTTGACTGCCTATTACGTACGTTATGCTTCAACCGTAACGTACGTTATATGCATAAAATTACGTACATTATATACCTATTAACATATTCTAGTGTCATCAGAAGCATGTATAAATCGACAAACTCCATATGATATGATCAAGAATATCTGAATATAAATATGGAAAAATCACACTTCGATTCTCAATAAGACGTAATAAAATTCCACAAGGTTTAAATACATATGAAAATACTGAACAATTATCCGGGTACTACAGTTCATCAACACTTTCATGCGTTGGTCCAAATTTCTATTTCCACCCCTCTAGAAGTAGCACCTTTGGAAATTTTCAGTTCTTCAAAGTTGAGTTTATAAATCGGATCATAAACATACTTCCTTAACTAAGGAACACGAAGAATATTATGAACTACGTTCTAATGAGGGCAGCCATGATAGATGGTAAGCAAGGTTCCCAATTCGATCTAACAAATGGGCCGATGAATCTAATTGGAATATGACCTCGTGTGCCGCTCACGAGATGAGAGAGTGAGAGAATTATATTGTAATTATGAACATCAATAAAATAAGTCATTTATTATTCCTATATTATTGTATAACATTGACATCATGATTTCATATATAGAATAACTATCCTTGCATTTAAGAGCCAACATTCCATTCCTTATGGGATAAGGTGATAGACACTGGAAGTGTTTAGGGTTCGAATGCTTAACTAGTTCGCAAGTCGATAAAACTTTAATGGGCAATAGTTTTAGAAAAAGACCTGTATAATGTGTACTTTAACATGTAGAGTGTCTGTCTTCATTACGATTGAGTGGGACCACACATTATAGGTGTGCTTGGGGAAAGTTTTGCTTATATTACTGTAGCAAATCAGATTTCTCAAGATGTCTTACAATTGAGCCCCAAGGGAGTATTTATACTAATCCTCCAAGCCTATAAATTACCATCATCACACTACTATTCCAAGTATTTACAAGAATGCCATCATCTAGAATACTCTATACAATTCTAGGTGATTCTAAGAAGACTCCTTGGAGTCCCCAGACCTCTCTGGAACATCCGGCCGACCCGGTCCGAAGTATCCCGGTCCGGCCCGAAGTGTCTTGGCCAGGCCCGGCCAAGGCCCGATTTGACCCGTAGCAATCCGACCCGATTTCTGAGCTTATGGAATCCTTTTTGACCTTCTGGAATTGATTGGTCTGCATCTTGAAGCTTCTAAGGTCTTCTTTCGGAAGAGTGTACTCCTCGGCTTTTTAGTGTCTACTGCACTCACAAGGCTTTTTTCGTCTAAGCCTATTATAGGGAGGGTAGTCCTCTGTGATCTTGACATGGTCCCTGCATGTGCGCGGCCATGCCGCCTGTCCGTCCGCACAGCTTCGTCCGGATGCTGTTCGATGCTTGCTGCCTTAAGGTTTCTCCCCCACCAAAGTCGTGACCATCCTCGGCACGATGCTGTCCCGATATTCTTCGATCTTCTGCCGGAATTGCCATAGGTGATCCTCATGTTCCCATCTATTTTCAGTATCTGGGAGTCCCTTCCAATGCACAAAGTATTCGGTGTATGGGGCCACGCCCCTTCGTCGAACCTCCTGATGCGAAATGATCTCGGCTACTTCCTTGTCGAAGGAAGTAATCACGGCAATAGGTGATCGATGTGATTGAGCTTGGTCCGGATCCTCCATGTCCTGATGGTATGGCTTCAGGGCTAACATGAAAGACCGGGTGTATCTTCATCTTCGGTGGTAGTTCCACTCGATATGAAATTGTCCCAACACGCCACTCGATCTAGTAGGGTCCCTCATATCTAGAGATAAGTCCCTTATGTACAACCCGAAATGCTTTAAATTGCTGCGGGAGAAGTTTCACCATAACTAAATCTCCTTCACTGAACTCGACTGCTCGTCGCTTAAGATCAGCCCATTTCTTCATCTTCTTGGCTGCCTTGTCCAATGATGCTCGAGCCAAGTCCGATTCCTCCTGTAATGACTTAGAAAAGGTATATTCTGCGGGACTCTGTCCCGTGTATCCGGTAGCAATGTTGTTCGTTGTCGCCAGTTTTCTCGAATGGACTGCGTCCGGTTGATTCACTCTTCTGCAAATTGTATGAGAATTGGGCCGTGCCTAAGAGTTTGGCCCAGTCTCGCTGATTGGCACTCACATAGTGCCGCAAGTAGTAATCAAGTAGTGCATTAACTCGTTCTGTCTGCCCGTCCTTCTGTGGGTGGGACTTGTTGAGAATGCTAAATTTGAGCCCAATAGTTTTAAAAGTTCGGACCAAAACTTCCCTGTGAAACGTGGGTCTCGGTCAATCACGATTGTCCTTGGAATGCCCCAATGTTTTACCACATGTTTTAAGAACAACTTGTCCGTATCCAGAGCCGTTACGTCCGCCGGTGCTGGAATAAAGGTTGCGTATTTTGAGAACCTGTCCACCACAACTATGATTGACCCGTACCCCTCTGATTTAGGTAAAGCTGTAATAAAGTCCATTGAAGCGCTTTCAAAAGGATGTTCCGGTATGGGTAAGGGTTGAAGTAGTCCACCATGTTGTTGTTGCTCCACCTTGTCTTGTTGGCATACAAGACATGTCCGGACGTATGCCTCGACATCCTCGCGCATCCTGGGCCAAAAGTAAGAATTGTCAATTAAATCCATTGTACGGTGCATACCTGTGTGTACAACCCATAGTAAATCGTGGAAATTCCTTCATGATGTCCCTCCGTAAGTTTCCCCATTTGGGCACGTACAAACGATTGCCTTTCGTAAAGAGTAGGTCGTCTCGTTCCCAGAACTGTCTTGTCTTGACGCTCCTGGCAAGTTCCATGATGTTTCCTGCGAAAGGGTCCTGCCTCAGTCCCTCGCGTATGCGGTCCTTGATGCTTCCCTCGGCTTTGGTCAAGGCTGCAAGCTCGGCCTTCCGACTTAATGCATCGGCTACTCGGTTAAGCACTCCCGGCTTATACTCCAGGCTATAATCGAACTCGGCTAGGAATTCCTGCCATCTTGCCTGCTTTGGTGTTAGCTTCTTATGGGTTTGAAAATAACTTATGGCTACGTTGTCTGTTCGTACCACAAACTTGCTCCCAAGTAAATAATGTCTCCAGGCTCTAAGGCAATGTACCACGGCGGTTATCTCCTTCTCGTGTACTGAGTAGCGTCTCTCGGTGTCATTCAAATTCCTGCTCTCGTACGCAACGGGATGTCCTAGCTGCATCAATACTCCACCGATGGCATAATCAGATGCATCGGTATGAACCTCGTATGCCTTGGCATGATCTGGCAAGGCAAGAACTGGTTGCTCCGTCACTTTACCTTTGAGTCGCTCAAAGGCCACTCGACATTAATCCGTCCACTCCCATTTGTGGTCGTTCTTCAATAGGTCCGTTAATGGTGCTGCTATCTGAGAGTATCCCTCGATGAACTTCCAGTAGTAGTTCACGAGTTCTAGAAATGATCGGAGTTGGGTTACGCTGGTCGGCGGTTCCCAATCTCGAACGGCTTTCACTTTGGCCTCGTCCATCATTATGTGGCCATCCTTGATACGATGCCCCAGAAAAGTCACTTCCTGTTGGGCGAATGTACACTTCTCCAACTTTGCATTAAGTTTATTGTCCCGCAGTGCCTGGAACACCTGTCGCAAGTGTTCTACATGCTTTTCCATCGATGGTGAGTAAATGACTATATCATCCAAATAAATGACAACAAATTTGTCTATGTATGGTTGAAAAACCTTGTTCATCAATGTGCAAAAGGTCGTTGGGGCATTTGTAAGCCCGAACGGCATCATAAGAAAATCGAAAAATCCATACCTGGTTGCCATAGCGGTCTTGGGTTCATCTCCTTCGGCTATCCGGACCTGCCAATATCCGGATCTTAAATCGATCTTTGAAAAATATTTGACTCCTCCATGTTGGTCGAACAATTATCGAATGAGTGGAATGGGATACTTGTTGCGAACCTTCAGCTTATTGAGTGCCCTATAATCCACGCACATACGTAAGGATCCATCGTGCTTCTTCTGGAACAGGATGGGGGATCCATAAGGAGATTTGGATGGTTGGATCATCTTGGAATCCAACAACTCTTTCAATTGTTTCCGCAACTCCTTCAGTTCCGGTGGTGACATCCTATAGGGTGTCCTTGAAGGTGGCTTCGCATCGGGAATCAGTTCAATTTGTGGTCCACATCCCGTCTGGGCGGCAGCTTCTTAGGTAGTTCCGCGGGCATCACGTCCTGGAACTCCTTCAGAACGGCTTGAACTTCTTTTGTGTATCCCTTCAACATCGTTCCCATCATGAGGAACGTAAATGCAGCGAAGGTCTCTTCCTGCTTCCGAAGTCCTCGACTAAGTTGTATGGCTGAAAGGGTGCCTGTCCCCTTTGCTTCTCTCTTGGCCGGAATGGCCTGTGTCCTGTTAGAGTCCAAAATGACTAAGGAATCTGAAAAGGGAAGAATGCAAGCCCGAACCTGATCGAACCATTATAACCCAAGAACCAAATCATAGTCATCGATGGTCACTACGGTGAAGGTGATCATTCCCTGCCAATAACCTATCGTCGCTTTCACTCCTCTTTCTTTGCCTGTCACCGATTTAGCATGGGTGTTCACTGACTTAATCAATCCATTTGTTGGAGTGACGGTAAGTCGTAATGCTTTGGCTACGCCGTCCCACATGAAGTTGTGCGTAGCTCCAGTATCCGCCAAGGCTTTGATGCGTGTGCCTCCAATCAAGGCATCCACGAACATAGACCCTTTCTTGGGTCCCTTTGCCATCTCCACAACGGCTTTGACGGGATTGAGCAGACTCAATGAGCCCATGTGTGCACCATCCGCAACCTCGGTCTCCGTGGTCTCTTGAATGGCTGCGACCTTCTTTCTATGAAATGGGCAATCGTACTTCATGTGAGAGGTACTATGACAAATTCGACAACCTCTCGGCTTATCGGTCTCGTCCACTGGTTACTTGTCCGAGTATTTGTTTGGCCTGTATCTCGATGGGTGGTATCCCCAACCTTTTTTGTGTATGTGCGGAACGTCCTTGGATTATCGATGGCTTTCATCTCCCTTAAGCCCTCGGCTACAGCAATGGCAGTCGCCACGTCCTGAATATTGCGCCTTTCCAACTCTTGCCTTGCAAAAGGCTTGAGTCCGTCCATAAATGCAAACAGCTTGTCGGTCGCCGTCAAGCTTCGTATCTCCAGTACAATTTCTTGGAACTCCTTGACATAGTCCTTGATAGTGTGAGTGTGGCTAAGTCTCTTTGGCCTGCCCCGAGCCTCGAACTCCACATTCTCGGGATAGAATTGCCTCTTCAATTCGGCCTTGAAGTCTTCCCAGAAGCCATCCTGCACGCACCGCTCTCAATGTCAGCATGCTTGGTCCGCCACCATAGTACGGCTGTGTCGGCTAAGTACAAGGGTGCCGTCCGCAACTTGGTGTCATCATCTCGAATGTTCGATGCACCAAAGTACTGTTCCAGGTTCCATAAGAAATTGTCAATCTCCTTGGCATTTCTCGATCCGTTGAACTTTCCTGGCCTTGAATGTCGATTCTTGCGGGTGTCGCACCCACATGTCCTTCTCCATTGGATATTTCCCTCTTCACAGTAGCCATCTCCTTCTTGAGAACCTCCATGCTTTCTTGCATTGCCAAGATTATGGCCCGAAAATCGGCCAACTCTTGCTTCACGTCCCCATTGCAAGCATTAATAGTAGAAAGTACGTGGTTGTGCAACTCATCACCAGATTTTTCTAAGTCATCCACCCTCTTTCGAACCTCATCATAGACCTCCTCCAGTCGAGTCACTCGACTGCCCATGGCAGCAATCTGGTCGACAGACTTGTCTCTGCCCTTCTTGGTCTTCTCAGCCTGAGTGTTGTGTTGGGTAACGTCGGATGATTGTGCCATCTTCCTCGTTGCACGATCATCTAGCAATCTTCGAAAATCCGCCTTGGTTGTCTCAACCTTGGCTCTGATACCAACTTTCACGAGGTTATACTTGCGCCTCACTAAGTTACCTTGCCGTGCGGCACTATCTTAGATTGTCACAAGTCTAAGTAGTAAGCCTTTCAACAACTAAGATTGCTAGGAAGGAAAGTAGGAGAATTCTTGGGGAAAGTTTTGCTTGTATTACTGTAGCAAATCAGATTTCTCAAGATGTCTTACAAATGAGCCCCAAGGGGGTAGTTATACTAATCCTCTAAGCCTACAAATTACCATCATCACACTACTATTCCAAGTATTTACAAGAATGCCATCATCTAGAACACTCTATACAATTCTAGGTAATTCTAAGAAGACTCCTTGGAGTCCCCAGACCTCTCTGGAACGTCCGACCCGACCCGGCCTGAAGTCTCCTGGACCAGCTCGGCCAAGGCCCGATTCGGCTCGTAGCAATCCGACCTGATTTCTGAGCTTCTGGAATCCTCTTTGACCTTCTGGAACTGATTAGTCTCCATCTTGAAGCTTCTAAGGTCTTCTTTCGGAAGAGTGTACTCCTCGACTTTTTAGTGTCTACAGCACTCACAAGGCTTTTTTCATCTAAGCCTATTATAGGGAGGGTAGTCCTCTGTGAGCTTGATACGGTCCCTGCACGCGTGCGTCCATGTCGCCTGTCCGTCCACACGGCTTCGTCCGGATGCTGTTCGATGCTTGCTGGGTTAAGGTGGGGCGTGACAGCACGCTACTAACCACGACTAGCATGCGCTAGCGAACTCCTAGCGTGCGCTAACTGCTAGTACAGAGAGCAGAATTAGCTACTACCTCTGCCAAGTCTAGACCGTTAGAATGCTCAAAGCTAGCGTGGGCTACTCATGTAAAAATAGCATGCATTAGCCTAGGCCTAGCGCACGTTATCTGCCTATCCCAGAATATTGCCGAAAGGTCCAATTAACACGATTATGATCCAAAAAGGTATGAAACTCCAAAACAACATCGACAACAACTCAAAATGTTTATAGAGCGGCAAAAGAGGTAGAACGGTAAGGTCAAACAATCAATAAAAAGTACGTATATTACATTCTCCCCCTCTAAAAAGAAGTTTCGTCCAGAAACTTCAGAAATAAAAAGTTTGGGGTAATACGATCGCATATTCTCTTCCGTCTCCCAAGTCGCCTCCTCGACTCCATGCCTCGACCATTGCACTTTAACCAATGAAATGGTTTTGTGCCGAAGCTGCTTCTCACGACATTCTAGGATCTTCACTAGCCTCTCCGTAAAGGTGACATCCTCAGCTACGTCAATCTCACTATAGTCGATAACATGACTTGGATCCGGCACGTACTTTCTCAACTAAGACACATGAAAAATGCTATGGACGTGACTCAAAGCTGGAGGTGATGCCAAGCGATAGGCTAAATCTCCAACCCTGTCCAAAATTTCAAAAGGTCCGATATATCTCGGACTAAGTTTCCCCTTTTTCCCGAAGCGGAAAACTCCCCTGGTCGGCGACACCTTGAGTAATGGTCTCCCACTTCGAAATTTAAAGGTCGACGACGAGTATCAACATAAGATTTTTGATGGCTCTGGCCAGTCAACAAACGGTCATGGATAATAGAAATCTTCTCCTTAGTCTCCATCAACATATTCGGTTCCGTTCCGACTAGATTCGAAGCCTCGTCCAAACATAATGTCGATCTGCACCGCCTACCATAAAGTGCCTCGAACGGTGCCATTTTGATCGACGCATGCCACCAATTATTGTAGGCAAATTCGATCAACGGCAAATGAAGCTCCCAATCATTACTCCAATCTAGGGCACAAGCCCGCAACATACCCTCCAACATCTGAATCGTCTACTCTGTTTGACCGTCTGACTGAGGATGAAAAGATGTGCTCAATCTCAACTCGGTGCCCAAAGCCTGATGAATGGCCTTCCAAAAATGCGATACGGAACGACCATCTCAGTCGGAAACAATGGTCTTAGGGGCACCATGCAATCTCATGATCTCGGCTATAAAAGTGCGAGCCAATATATCCAGTGCCCAAGTATCCTTAATACCCAGGAAGTGTGCGGACTTGGTCAATCGATCGACGATTACCCAAATCATATTCATTCCGGCTCTATCTCGGCATCCCAGTGATAAAATCCATAGAGATATCTTCCCACTTCCACTCGGTAATGGGAAGTGGCTTCAACAACCCCATCGGTCGTTGATGTTCAATCTTAACTTGTTGACACGTCAAGCACCGTAGTACAAGCTCCGTAACATCTTTCTTTATATTATTCCACCAAAAATTTCGCTTCAAGTCCTTGTACATCTTACTCGTTCCGGGGTTGATTGAGTAAGGCGTAGCATGAGCTTCTTGGAGAATTCTCTGCCTCAACTCTAGATCATTCGGAACACAAAGCCTGCCTTGAAATCTCAGAATACAATCCTCGTGGACCATAAAACCAGGGGATTTTATTTTAATTACATCTTCCTTCAGTTGAGAGATCATCAGGTCACTCCACTATTTCACTATGATGTCATCAACCAAGGACGAAGTAATTTCGAGAGTGTACAACTATCCTTGCACTCTTTGAAGCCAAACTTCTATTCCTTGATCGATTAAATCCTGATGAATCTTCATCTGAGGTGTAAGAACCTCGAGCATCTGAAGCGATGCCGATTTGGGGCTCAAAGCGTCCGCGACGACATTGGCTTTCTGGATGGTAAAGAATTTCCAAATCGTAATCCTTGATAAATTCCAACCAACATCTCTGCCTCATATTCAGCTCTTTCTGGCTGAAAAGATACTCCAAACTCTTGTGATCGGTATAGATCCGACATGGAGAGCCATACAAATAATGCCGCCAAATCTTAAGTGCGAAGACTATTGCAGCCAACTCCAAATCGTGAGTAGACTAGTTCATCTCATACGGCCTCAACTATCGTGACGCAAAAGCTATCGTCTTATCATGATGCATAAGCAAACATCCAAGCCATTGTCCTGAGGCATCGCTATAAAATGCAAATCCTTCACTACCCTGTGGTAAAGCTAAAATCGGCACTGAGGTCAAACGTCTCTTCAGCTCATCGAAGTTCTCGTGTCTTTCAGTCGTCCAAACAAACTTTTCTGTCTTCTGGAGTAATTTCGTAAGCGGCCGAGCTAGTTTCGAGAACCCCTCGACGAACCGACGATAATACCCAGCAAGATGCAAAAAGCTACGAACTTCTTTAACATTTTTAGGCAGTGCCCAATCTAGCACTGCCTCAATCTTCTGCGGGTCTACACGAACCCCTTCGGCCAAAATCAAATGGCCGAGAAACATAACTTCTTCCAACCAGAACTCAGATTTCGAGAATTTTGCATAGAGGTGCTCGGCTCTCAAAACATCTAGTATCAAATGCAAGTGCCGGGCATGTTCCTCCTTATCTTGAGAATAAATCAAGATTTCATCAATAAAGATGACCACACACCTGTCCAAGTATTCGATGAATATCTTGTTCATTAGTTTAATGAACACTACTGGTGCATTAGTCAATCCAAAAGGCATGACCACAAATTCATAATGTCCGTACCTTGTCCGAAATGCAGTCTTCGGAATGTCAGACTCTTTCACCCAGAGTTGATAGTATCCTGACCTCAAATCAATTTTCGAGAATACTGCGGCTCCCTAAAACTGCTCAAATAAATCATCTATACGAGGCAAAGGATACTTGTTCTTGATGATCACTTTGTTCAGTTCATGGTAATCAATGCATAAACGTAGTGAACCATCCTTCTTTCTCACAAAAAAAAAAACAGGCACGCCCCAAGGCAAAGCGCTTAGTCTGATGTACCCTTTCTCGAATAATTCTCCCAGACGACTCTTTAATTCTTATATCTCGGAAGGTGCCATCTGATAAGGTGCCTTCGAAATCGGAGCGGCATCAGGCTCTAGGTCCATAGAAAATTCTATCTCTCGATTCGGGGGTAATCCCGAGAGGTCATCCAGAAAAACGTCGGGATACTCATTAACAACTGGAATCGAAGATAAATCGACATCGTTCCCTTCCGTCTTCAAAGCATAACACCAATAGCCCGTGCAACCTTTATTCAAAAGTTTTACGGCCTTCATGGCGCTGATAAGCAACGTGGGTTGGCCCAACTAACATCCCATAAATGAGTACTCGGAACCGTCTTTAGTCATCATGGTGATAACCTTAGTATGGTAATTCATAATCGCATGGTGACTGTCAAGCCAATCCTCACCGAGGATCACATCCTCGCCTTCCATATCAACCACAATCAAATTCGATAACCAATCCATACTGGCTATATTCACCGGAAAACCTCTAATCTCCCGGTTCCCCACGATTATATCCCCGCTAGGTAGTTTCACAATGAAAGGATCGCAAGCAGTCATACAAGTTATATTCAAATGACGTACACACTCCAAGGAGATGAAAGAATATGTAGCACCCGTATCAAAAAGTACACGAACTGGATGAGATAGGATATGAATGGTACCTGAGGCTACCGCCGCATCGGGTTTGTCTGCTCGACACATCTCATAGACTCTTGGGTGTGCCGAACCGATGCTAGAATCTCCCCCTCTAGCATTCTGACTCCGTCCCCGGCCTCTACCATAACTTTGTTGCGATTGTCCAACTTGTTGCCATTGATTCAGACTCTAATCTAAAGGCACTGGGGCAAAAGCCCGAGTGTCCACAGTCTGATCTTGCTCGGGGCAATAAGCTACCCTATGTTCCATCTGTCCACAAGTGTGACACTTCAGAGGTGGGAAGTTGCACTCCAGATTAATGTGGCCTGGGCGACCACAATTAAAACAAGTTATCGGGCGTGTTGAGGTGCCCGGAGCAGAACGAAAACTCCTCTTCCCTCTAGCAGAACGTGACGACTATCCGACAGAACAATTAGTCGTCTGAGATTCTCTGATACCATATTCTGTAACACCTCAAGTTATTCAGGGTATATTACAGCGCCGTGAGCCCCGCCATGGGACCCACAAGGTTATTTATACGCGGAACACATGAACTATGATCGAGGAGGTCACATGAACTATGATCGAGGAGGTCAAGTACAATGAAATGAAGGACAATAAAAATGGTATTCAAACCATATCCAATATATATCCAAATACAACACATCTCAATTCAATACCACGGCAACACAGGCCGGAACATCAAGGAAACCGAAAATAGTACTCGAGTATTCAAAACCCATTCAAGTACAACAACACTGAATGGAGGTAATACAAAACATAACCAGAGACTAACACAACATCACACTTGCCCATCATCTTCATGCCGACCCTGTATGTGCCTAACCGCTCTCCTGGATCCTGAAATACATTAAAGGTATTTCCCCAATAAAGGGGTTAGCCGTCGAATAGCTAGTACAAGTATATCGAATATGAAACACAATGCTCCTCGACGATAAAGTAAATGTAATCATCATCTCATCAATTCAAGACTAGTATTACGGAATAACTAAATCTCATAGCATCCCATTCAATTCATACATGATTAACCGTGGAACCACACCAGAGGCTACGGAACCCTCAGAGGACCCGTCGGTCCGTCCCAGAGTGGTTAACCCAGAATATCCGTGGAACTGTACCAGAGGCTACGGAACCCTCAGAGGACCCGTAGGTCCATCCCAGAGTGGATATAAACCATTATACAATTCATATATCTTACTGTTAAAGTCGAGAACACATAATCATAAACATATACTTGCCTTTGAGACATCGAGAATTCGGAAGGAAAAGAGTTTAAGTTCGGTAGGTCCAAGAATGCACTTCTGGAACCTAAACGATTCGTAAGGAATACGATAATAAATAATACATACTCAAATCACACGAAAAAACTCCCGAAACCCACCTACGATTCACGAAACTACAAGGATAATCATCTAGAGGTTTGAAAATCACCCAAACCCTCTCAAGTCTGAACAAGGTACAAAGCAATCCATATAATCGTAGGGGAAACATGGGTACGGGGTAGATGCATCCAATTATCAAAGATCTCAAGCTCCAAAATGGATAAATCGGACGAATCTAAGAAAATCTCCAAAATTCCCAAAAACTAGGGTTCTAAGGAATTTACCTTGATTTGGAAGATAGAAATGGATTAGATGTCGTGTAATCTTTCTTATTCAACCAAAGATGATGATAGATGAAGAGGGATCGCCCCAAAATCGCTCCAAATCACCCAACCCGCTGCTCCTGTCGGAAAAAGGAAAGAAATGATGAAAATGACAATTTCAGGGGTCGACTGCCCCTTATATAAAATGCCAGGTTAGCGTGGGATAAGAATCGGGGCTAGCGTGCACTAACGGGATCACTCGGTAGTCCAGTGGCTTATGACTTGAGATGTTAGCGCGTGCTACCACACCTTAGCATGCGCTAACTGTTGTCCTGCAAAAATTCCAGTTCACTGCCCAACTCCGATAGCGTGCGCTATGACTGGGCACTAGCGCGTGCTACGCAACACCTTTAGCGTGCGCTAGATGCTACCTAGCGTGCGTTACCTACTAGTCCAGAAAGTAGAAATACCTCACTGCCTCTGCCGACTCAGCTCGTTAGCATGCACTATGGATGATGTTAGCGCGCGCTAGCGAAATCCTAGCATGCAATAACTGCTAGTCTAGATAGCAGAATTAGCTACTGCCTCTGCCAAGTCTGTACCGTTAGCGTGCGCTACTCAAGTAGAAATAGCGCGCATTAGCCTAGGCCTAGCACGCGCTATCTGCCTGTCCCAGAATACTGCCGAAAGGTCCAATTAACACAATCATGATCCAAAAAGGTACGAAACTCCAAACAACATCGACAACAACTCAAAATATTTACAGAGCGATAATAGAGGAAGAACGGCAAGGTAAAACAATCAATAAAAAGTATGGATATTACAGCAGCACATGAACAGACGACATATTATATTTAGCTTATTCTCTCTTAGTTAATATTGGACATTAGATGTTTAGTTTATTTTTTGGATAAATTAAATTGTTCTCGTCAATTAAAGAAACTACTAGATAATTAATGTTGTTCATATTATTTCTTATAGAATTTATATTTAATATAATAAATTAATTGGATTGTTTAATTGTATAACATTGAAATATACTAAGGTTTATCTATTGGATTAACGAACCGAAATGAACCAACTCCATTATTCCTCCCCCATCCCCCCCCCATGTTGTATGATCTTTTGTGTCTCAGAGTGAGATAATTATATAATGTGGGGACTTACTTTATTATCTTGGTGAATAATAGAGGTGGTGGCATTTTGTCATGGTGGGAGGTGTTAGTTTATATATCATCATTACTAACATCTTAAGACACACAAGACTTGACATTTGTAGTTGATTGCCCATGAGTTAGGAGAAGAAAGAGAGAAAAAAAGATTATCAAGTTGTATTCTTAATTTAAGTATATTTGAGAGAATAGAATTATTTACGAAAATACTTAAAAGTGTTTGTAATATACATAAATAGCTAATTTTATTTACTTCTAGCCATTTTCTTCGAGAATAAGAAGATAAAAATCATCCCAGTCATCGTTCTGACGTGTGATACTTAGATGCACAGTGTTTTCGGTGCTTGGGATTGTGTGAAAGCTTCGGTCGTGCTAACCAATATCTAATCAAAGATCTTCAAGAGTTTGATTTATAAATTCAGACTTTGAATTATTTTATTAGTATATACGATGTTGATCGATCTTGTTGAGGGGTTAAGTTTATTGATTGGATAAATATTATTATTCCAGTGCACCTTCGATTTTAGTCCCCGAATCCCAATGGTATATCGAAGCAAGGTCTATGCAATCGTATAAATAATATTCGCATTTGGAATGCCTGATTAAATATTTTTAAAATTACGAATCATAATTATTTTAATAGTTAATATTTAATTGTTCGTCAAAAAATTTATATTTCATTATTTTATGTTACAATATATATCTATTTTTCATTTGAAAAACAGATTATATGTGTAATGTCAAAATAAAAAAATCTTATTTTTGAATTCAGACCGAAAAGACAAGCCGGAAAAATAACCGCACCCGGCAGATTAGGGCTGTCCGGAGACTAGCGGCGGCAGGCATCTCACGAGCTACTGGAGACTGTCGGAAGGTAGCGACTGAGAGGGCTGGACCTCTCGTCCAAGGCCCGATAGTCCTGCCGGTTGTAGGCTTGGCCGGGACCTTGTACTTCCGACTCCATTATATGTGCCTAGATTTGTAATGTCACATTTAAATAAAGTTATTTAATATTATTTATTTCTCTTTGATTATTATAATGTGTGTATATTTTAATATTATAATAATTGAATAATGGTTATTCACGAATAACAAGATTTCTTAAATGTCCATGGTTCAATCACATAGAATGGATACTCAAGTGATTAATATACTAGTATAAGTTTGATTGAGAATCATCAGATGATTATGCGTAAGGTACGGGTCAAACTTATGGGTATTTGTTGGAGAACGCAATACTTCACATACCTGCATTGAGATCACTACATGGAAATGTCAGTGAATCTCAATATAACAGTATGTCAATAAATTATTGAACCTGAGATTATCATAAAGTCCAACATGATAATTGCTATGCCTTGACGTAATCCAACGTCATCTGAAACATGGTGATCATTAAGGTTAGCGATCTGGATTAGTAAGAGTCATGTAGAGGGCAACGAATAATCAAGATGGGGATTTATCCCACTCTTTAGGGAGAGAGATATCTGCTGGGCCCCTCCATAAGTAGGACTGAAGGAAATGCATGGCCATGCTGAAATGAAGTGTCATTTGATTCAATCAGTCTACTTAAGATCAAGTAAGCATTTGAACTTAATAAGTATAACAATATCCATGACATAGTTCAAATACGATATCGCACGACAAAGGTGATTTGACACGTTAAATGGTTTAATAGACCATAAACTTATATTATTTGGATAGTCATAATGTCTTGCTAGAGACTGCTTATGACTTATTATTTAATAATGTATTAAATAATTGCCAACATAATATAAGCCTTTCGGGTTACACATACGACAACTAAAGATAAGCAAGAATATTTAATAGATATAATATTTGATATCATATTTATTAAATAATATAATATATGATATTATATATTATAATATTTAATTATATCAACTGCGAAAAATAAATATAATATTGGATACTATATTTATTAGAGGATTAAATAATAAGCAATATATAATATAAGATATTAGAGAATTAAATAATAAGTAATATATAATATAAAATATTATATGTATTGTATTATTTAATAAGTTGAGGGACAACTGAGCAGATACTAGAGTTTGACTATTGGGTTTACTTAGTATAAATAAAGGGTCTTGGACAAGGAGTTGTCACAAGAAAAATCTCACAACCCTAATTGTGACACACCAAAAATCGGCCCTCCCTCAGATAAATCGGCCGAACTGCTTTTTTGTCCGTGAAGTCGATTTCGGCCATCTCTGTCTTCTTCCCTTAGTTGATTTTGATCAACGATACAGATCCTTCTAGCAAGGAATTACCTGTTGTACTATTTATCAACGTTATTCATAAGGATATAGCAATCCTGCTTGTATCAGTTGTTCGTGTGTGGATCACCTAAAGAGGAAGAAGATTTTAATCAGCTTTTGGTCCGGATTCCGATATGTTCTTTGAATTAAGGTAATTCGACGAACTCCTTATAAATCAATTAAATTACTGCATGAAGATCCTCGTCTGGGTTTTTTGTTAATTTATTCTGCTGCGTTTTGCTCAAATTTATTATATGAGATACATGTAAAACCTAAGAGTGGTATCGGAGCCAACTTGCAGTGATTTAACTATTTATGTAGAATGTGTTTTATATGCTTTGAATATATGAAATTATGTTCTTAATCATATATGAAATAGAGTTTTATAAATATTTTTTTCTAATTTAATTTGATTAATCGGATCGTTCAAAATTAATTTTATTGACTGTTTATGTCATTGTTCTGTACAGAACTGTTCTGGTACAAATCTGTTTTCTGGAGGGTAGACGGGCTGGGTCGAAAATCAGTAATAATTCGGCGCTTATTGCGGGATTCGATCTCGCGGCATCATACATGCCTTGCGCGTGCTACACCATCTGATCTACCGTACTTGTTTGAAAATTTATTCACTGAGTATTATTTAACCCCCAGCTTGTTTTAAAAATTCCAAAATAATGTTTCAAAATGCATTTCTTGCGATCGGCGGGATTCGAACCCGTGCGTCCGTGTGCGGCCAGTGTGCGCTCAGCCATCTGGGCTAGTGTTTCAGATGTTGAATTTTGAGCGGACATTTATTTTATACCTCACTGTCAGGTAGATCTATATTGTGTTTAATTAATTATGTCATAATTAATTATGTTTTGTGTATGGTGTATGGCATGACCATAAATTGACCAATGTGATTGGACATTTTCAATTTATTATTGGGTTGGTTTTACGGCCTGCATGTCGTTTAATTATAAATAGTTTTATGGCCTGCGAGTTGTCTTATAATTTACTATTATAATTTACGGCATGCGTGTCGTTTGCCCTCTCGTAATTTATTTTTACTAGCGTAGTATACTTTTCATTAATGTAATGAAGACAAGGAGCTGAAGTACGGACTCTAGGAGCCAATTGATCGCGTGTGACGTTCCAAGGAGTTGGAAGATCAATGAAGAACAATTATACCCTTTATATTGACCTTTGTGATTTTCATGCTGGCTCATGAAAATCACGCTAGGATTATGGTCATGATATACATGGTCCTATACTTTTTATGTCATGTGATGCTATGTATGCTTAAATTATGCATGTATGTGATGCGATATATATTTAGATGTATGTTAGCCAACATAGACATGCAACATAGGATAAAACCCCTCGTTAATAATTTTTTTAATGCCATTCAATTAAAACACATATCAAGACTTCGATCATCTTTAGCAGGTCGTGCCAAAGCTAGGTGCTCAGATTTTCTTAGTAAGATAGGATAGGTAATGGTGATACCTATGTGTTTTAATGAACTAAGAATTCAAAATAGTTTTGAACCTTAAGGAATATGATGGGATTACAACTTGCTTGGACATAAGATGCTAAATCCCATAAATATAATCTAAAAATTGCATATGATGTAATCGATACAGAGTTATCCACCTAAAGTAGCTCAATTCTAGGCGTCATGCCAAACCTAAGTTTAGAATTGTGCAAAATGGGGTCTTAACCCACTAAAGTTATAAATGTTGTGAAATTGAGGATATTTTGTTTTAGTGGGAGTATTTTTAGAGAAATAAAATGTGACTAAATACTTTACATATTGAATTTTGTAGATAATAGAATGACATCAGACAACACATCCATCATTTCACTGCGATCCATTCTTGAGAAGGACAAGCTCAAATAAAACGGCAGCAACTATCTGGATTGTATCCGGAGCTTGAGAATAGTTCTCATGCAAGAAAGAAAGTTGTATGTTCTTGAGGATGAAATTCCCGATGAGCCTGCTGACAATGCTAAGAAAGCAACAAAAAACAAATGGAAGAAATATTGTGATGATTCCATTGATGTCAATTGTTTTATGTTGGGTACCATTTGTCCAGAACATCAGAAGAATCTGGAAGAAATAGAAGCTTATGAGCTTAATGCTCACCTCAAGGAAACTTTCTCAAACCACGCTAGGCAAGAGAGGTATGCGACATTTCAATCCTTGTATGCTTGCAAGATGGTTGAGGGGACATCTGTCAGCGCTCATGTAGTCAAGATGAATGAATATATTGATCATCTTGATAGACTTGGTTTTCCACTTTGTAAGGAGCACTCCATGGATGTGATCCTAAACTCACTGCCGATAGTTTCGATCAGTTCATTATCACTAGCACAAATATCCCCTTTACGGACACTAAAATAGTGTCAGTAATTATTTTTACTCACACTTTATAATTGTTTACCTGAGGAAGATTTTGCGGATGAGAGAGAAGGAACCCGCCAGAGATCGAACCAGAACAGTCGTTGGTGACGTTGAAGAATGTAAGGATGGGGGCAACGTGCTGATGTAAATGAGGGAGAGAGAGAGACTTCTCTCGATTGAGTAGGGTTACATGTGAAGTATTATAAATAAATAATATGTTTTAAATAAATTGAGTCTTTTTTATTATTGATATTTAAGTCTCAGTAAATTCTGATACTCAAGTTACTGATACTTAAGTGTCAGTATCTTATGACACAATTATGTTAAAAAAATGAGTCAAATGTCTAAAGTTACTTATACTTTTGATAAAGTGTCAGAAACTAAGTGTCAGTAAATGCTGCTTTTGTAGTAGTGTATGAACCATAATATGAATGAGATAGAGAAACATCGCTGAGTTGCATAGGATGCTTAAAACGTATGAGCAAAATATTAAGAAGAAACCAAGTCACGTGCTGATGGTCAGCAAAAGAAAGTCTTTCAAGAACAAAGGCAAGGGAAAAGATAAGGCAAAAGTTGCCAAAGCTAAAGACCCAACTAACCAGTATTCAAGGCTAAAGCTTCCAAAGATGGAAATTACCATCATTGCAATAAACCAGGACACTGGAAAAGAAATTGCAAGTTTTACTTGGAAGAGCTAAAGCGTACCAAGGATAGTAAGACCGCCACAAGTTTATTTATTTTAGAAGTTAACTTGTCTACTTCTAATTCCTTGGCATTGGATACTGGATGTGGATCTCATATTTGTATAAATGTGCAGGGATTGAGAAGCAATAGAGAGCTGAAGAAAGGAAAAGCGGATCTAAGAGTCATCAATGAAGCAAGAGTTTCTACTCTAGCCGTAGGAACTTATGATTTAGTTGTACCCAATGGTGTTTTGTTAGTTTTGAACAACTTCTATTATGCTCCTCCTATAAATAGGAATATTATTTCAATTTCTACACTAAATTGTGAAGGTTACAGTTTTCTTATTAAGAATAAGATTATTCGTATTGTAAAACCCCACAAAGAAATCATGTAAGTGTTAGACTTAGTATATATAGTTGTAAGCATCTCATTGTTATGAATAAATTTTGTTACGAACCCCTTGATGTTTCGATCGATTAATTGTTAATCCCCCAAATTTAAATTTTATTAAATATTTAGCACATATATTAATTAAATAACATACTAAAATAACTAATTGGCCAAGACCTAAAACATAAACTTAATAGATTGGGATCAACCCAACATACTTTACAACTAACTAACTAGCCTAACCCAACTAATTAAATTACCAACTATTACAATTATAATCATACTCTTAAATTAACAAAAAAAAAGATGATACACACACACATATGGGCGGCCGGGGGGTGGGAAGAGGAGGAATTCTAGAGTCTTCATGTAAGATTCTTGACACATGTTCCCATTTCACTTCCCAACCCTCATTATCCTAACTTTAAATACTTACACACTAACCTAACCACCCTTTACACTTACTACAACAACAAAAAATCTGCATTGAGAGACTAGATAGAGAGAGAGAGGTGAGGGCCGAACCAAGTGGAAGAAGGAGGAAGAAGAAGAAAATTCAAGCAAAAAAAAAGGTAATTCTTTTCCCACATTTCATTTTGTAAATTATAGTTACTACCATCCTAATCTAACTAAATCTTAAAACATGCAAACAAAACATACATTTTGGATGCATGAATCGGCCGAACCATATAGAGTAAGAGGGGGGGATCATTTTTCCACTTACAGGACCTAGAATCGACTACTTTCGGCAAGAATCCAGGTGTGTGAAACTCTTTCAAACTTTTAAATTAATAACTCTTGTTTTTGCTTGCGATGCATGTTATAAATCTGAAATTTCTTCATATATAATGTTTTGAAATTTGTGAAAAACTTCATGTTAGAATTTATGCTATAAAATTTGTATTAAAAATACACACACACACACACACATATATATATATATATATATATATATATATATATATATATATATATATATATATATATCGTTTTCTTCATGAAATGTGATTCTAAAGTTATGAAAATATAGAGCATGCAGTAATCTGAATTTCTTATATGAATGCATGTTTTAAAGATGTATTATATGATTATATTAACATGCAATACAATTTTAGTGAATTTAAATGACATCCGATTTGGTAGTCGGATTCCAGTTATGTGAAAAATTAAAATTTCATGACTTCTTCAAAATTTTCTTGTAAACTCTATCAAAAATCTGGAACTTGTGTTATATGACTAAGATATGTTATGTGGATAAATTATTTGTGGCCAAAACAGGACTTGAAACGAGTAAACGGATCTCTTGGGCATAATTCGTAATTTTTTAAAGTTTGGGTACCAAACTGAAATTTATGAAAATAAAACATTATGGGCCTTAGACAGTACATATTATATCATGTATGGTCTGTTCGTAAGTTTTCAAATAATTCAAAGTTCGATATCTAAATTTATTAGTCATATCGCAATTTTAAAACAATTCCGGGGTCAAAAAGCAAGAATTCAAAACTTCTGGACCAAGTCCGAAAATTTCTGGAATTTTCACAAATCTGGAATTCAAGGTTCATCACGAGTCATCTCGTAAAATTTCGTTAAATTCCGAGCTAAATTCATAGCTCTATAAGCCTCGGAACGATTTCCTTAAGTTTTGGGGCGATACCGTAATTTCTAGAAATTTCATTCCCTAAACTGGAAATTTCTGAATTTTCCCTTAAATCTGGAGTCGAGGAAGTATTTTTGGCTTCCTCATAAATTTTCATAACCATACGATCTCGTTTCATACTCCAAACGCTTAGGCTCGAACCTAAGGGTAAAAACGTTCTTTCGACCTATTTCAGAAAACCCTCGTTTTGTTTCGTCGAACCTACCCATTTAATATATATGACCTAAACTCAACAAACCGCTAATAAAATTTTGAGAGTATTTTTAAATTATATACAAGTCCTATCCCGTATTATCGTGCCACAAATATAAGTAACCATATTCCATACTTAATCAAAAGACGCTATTAACCTCACTGACCGAATGTTTACGTGATACATGTGAAATGCATCTAATTGATAACTGTGATTGTCCGGGAACTAAGTGCTATACAAACAAAGTGCCACGGATGGGTCCGCCTCTAACTCTATCGGGACAAAGTGCCATGTCAACGGACGGGGGCCACCTTTTGAGACAATACGAAGCAGAGAGCCGACCTCCAATTCGGGGGCCACCTCTTGAGTTGTAGGAGCCACCTCTAGAGTCCCAAATCGCGTCGGGATGGCTAGACCGAGTCTTGGATCGAGAAGCGGGGCTGTGGTTCATGAACGAGGCTACCGTTGTTTCCTATTCCCATAACCGAGGAACGGAGTGTTCCGAGGGACTTGGGTTGTAGACTTGGGGTATAATCGCGATTATGGTGTGATCCGTATATTGACCCACAACTAAGGACATACCGAGCCCAGATAAGAGATAAGGAAGCACATGCTAAGTGTGAGAGCGAAGGCTCAGTTATTGGGGCGACGATCCAAATATTGGGGCGACGACCTATATTGCTAGGAGTAATAAGAAGAGTCTAGAATCCAAAGTCCACATCGGTAGGATTCGAAACTGGATTGACTGATCGACTGATTGACTGAATGCTTGACTTGACATCCGTCCGCGGGGACAGGATTATAATATTACAACTACATAATAATTATTGTTTTTATAAAATTCCGATGTAATTGTAACTGTTTCCACTTCATCATAATTAATAAAATCACGCATCACTTAAAAGTTTTCAAAGGAAAGAGCCATACTCGCACAGGATCACCCACTTACTGAGATATTTTGTCTCACCCCACCGTTTTTCCTTTTAAAACTAGAGCATGAGCCACCAGTCGAAGACGATGAAGTTTTCGAGGAAGAGACTGAATAGAAGACTGCCATCAAGACTTAGAATTTCTGCTGTTATCCCAACTTGTAATAGTTAATTATGCTTCGTACTTAACTCGTTTGGTATTTTTTCCGCTGCAAACATATGATCAGTGTAATTTTGATTATCAGCTTTTGTCACAACGAATCTTAGAACATCGGGTTAAGATTGTTGTTTTGAAATATTATCCAATCGTTATTTTGCTTCCGCTATTTATTATTGCACTTTGATTGATTAATCGATCGATGCGTCGCGCCCTCGTCCTTCCCGATGTTGGGGGCATGACAGAAGTGGTATCAGGGCCCACTTTGTGAGAAGGACACTTACAACGGGCTAACCAAGATAAGATTTTTCGGACTTAGATGGGAATTCCACCTAGGACGAAGTGAACCGTAGGATTGAGACCTAAAATAGATTTCTCGAGTCAATTCTCATTAAGATCTCTTTCGACTTGTTATTATTCACTTGGAATATGCATAGTCAAATTCAAATTTCCTAAGTCATTGGCCAAGGTACTTGATTAAGTATCCACGGCATTTCCCCGACTGACTCAATTCTTCTATTGAACTCTTGAAACAGATATAGTTTATTTTCACTTATCCATTTTTCAAAGTCATATCTCTATTCATTCGAAATTGATGAAGTTCCTTTAAACTCCACTAAACTTCATTGTCTTCTTAAAGATGGAGTATTATTGTTCCTTCATCGTTAGTATTATATAAGCATATTTTTTTAATCATTAAGTTCATTGTCTTAATGATTATTCATGCTTAATAGAGCCTTATATTGAATATTAGATTTTACGAGATACTGACTTAGTTTCATTTTATTAACTAGATGGACCCCACAGATAAGAAGGTTGTGACCCAGGAAAACGAGCATACGCCTACTCACTGGGACAATCATCAAGATCACTTCGATGTGCCCTTAGTCAAATTAAGGGTGTTTCTAGACCCATTCTAAACGCAGTTGTTTTGGGCGATTCAGGAGAGAGGGAGACCCAAAACTTGAGGTCCGTGATTGTGCACATTTTTCAAGATGTGACGGCGTATCGTAATCTGAGGGACAAGCTGTTTCGTTTGCTGGAGAAGAAGAGACAAGAATGTGAAGAACTGGAGGAGAGAGCGCATCACCTGAAAACCTAATCGTTAGTAAACATCCGAACAATCGCCAAGCTCCACAGCCAGAAGTTTCTGATGTTGGGATTCGGTGCCTAAATTGAAGGCCCAGCGGAACTGGTAAAACAAAAATTAATTCAATCTGAATCCCTACGAGGATCGATCGAGCTACGTATATATGAATATAGAAATGAAATCACAAGAGATACAAAAACTCACCCTTGTAGTCCGTTGATTAAATGGATTCCTTCTCTTGAGCTATTCCCCAAGCTTTGCTTGATCTCTACGTATCCAATCCGCTCCAAGCTCTTGGATGATCCAACGTTGAAAAGACAACGTCTCTACTTGTCACGTGCCGGAGAAATGACCGGAACGACTAAACCTCGCTATCCTTCAAGGATACGGCTAGAACAAGGTTGTAGAAGCTTTGCTTGTGATTTTAACACTCTAAGTGTATTGATCACACACTCTCTTTTATTTCTCACTTTTATTTCTCAATTTTCCTCTAGGAAAAATCAAGACCATGTGAAGAAAAATGGAAGAAGACTTGGAGAAGATGATGAAGACTTTGAGAAAAGTTTTTTCTCTCTCTCTCTCTCTCACTCTCACGTTGGAAACCAAAGTGTGTGTTGAGTGATTATCTTATTTTCCTTTTTATTCAACTCCCCACATGTAACAACTCATGCTAATGAAAATCAACCCCACCAATACAATTATCATCCATTAAAGAATGGAAACAATAATCCAAAAGGAAGGTGGGTGGAAATGGGGGGGGGGGGGGCATATAGAAATCAGACGAGTTTGGTTCGTTTCGGACTCCCGTGAGTCCAAACAGATAAACTCCGATTCCGCTCCGATATATTTATATCATTTAATTAATCCAATTATGTAAACATATCAAATACAAACTAACATAATTAATTTCTCCAAGAAATAATTAAATTTATGAATTAAATTAATCATCCAGTAATTTATTTAATTTATTAGGTCGTAAATCAATTTATCCAATAAATCAATTTAGACATCTAATGTCCCAATAAATTAGATATCCAATATCCAATATTTATAAAGAGATAATAAGCTTGATTCATTTCGTCGTCAATCCTATTGCGCGACTCTATAGGTCCGTCTTAATCAGCAATGGGAGGAACCAAAGAGTAGTAGCACCACCTAGCGGCCTCGGCCTACACTGCACTTAATCGAGAACGAATGATTGGGATCATTCAAGAACCATTCTGTCGTGAATACCAGTATACGTATAAACCCTTCTTTCAAATATCCCGATCAAGTTATAGGGTCACGGTCAGTCAAACCCTATTTGTACTTGACGCTATGCATGAGTTAATGCAAATCGATATCATCGAGCTCTCATGTATCCAATACAACTCCTATGCTTTGGCCAAAGACTTATGATCTCATCTGCCAATAACCGCATAGGACATATAACCCGCTCACTAACGGGAGAAAGAATTCTATCTTGGTATTCAGTAGGATCTACTACTTGCCCATTAAGATGCACGTCGAGGTTGACCCCCGCCTTCCGGTTTACAGGGTCGAACTACTCTAATGAAAATCTTGACGTCACAAGCACATCCCTACTAAATTCTCAAGTCGAAGGTTCACGGAGACCTATCACAACCTTTCGATTCCGTCATTGACTATCCAGGAGTGAAATCCGTGTGACGAATCGAGGATGAGTCGGTTCGAGTATACTAATCCAATTAGCATACCTATAACGTGTGCTCCCACTAACCATTAGCGTTCGATAGGCACTCTCCATGTCAAAGAACACGTCATACAAGTCTTCACATAAACTTAATGCCCAGCCAAGTTTCATCGACTTGCAAACGATTAAGTATTTGAGCTATAACCTTTCCAGTGCTGACCCCCTTATCCAATAAGGAGTGGAACGTTTTGCTCTCAAATACACGGACTAGTTTCTATATGTATATTTACGAGTTAGGAATGCAACTAACTATGAGTAAATAAAGAAACATTCATTGCCTTATGATAATGATTTACGTAATTACAAGTACAATGCCCTCACTTAACAACCTCTGAGTGGCATTCGAGGGTATACTCCTAACAATCTCTCACTTGCACTTAATGGCACACACTATGGTATCTAATACCCATATTCTCCAGATGACGCTCTAAGCTATTCTGAGAAAGTGGCTAGGTCAGTGGATCAGCGACGTAGTCGGCTGACTCTACTCTATGCAGCATAATATATCTCTTTGCGAACAAATTCTCTTACGAGATGATACTCTCTCTAAATATGTTTTGTATTATTATGAAACCTCGGCTCCCAGGCCTGTGCTACCGCTCTATTGTTATCGTATAAAACTGAAACCAGGCGGAGTAGCATATGGTGTCACGTGAAGTTTACCCAATAACTTCTAAATACAAAAACCCTTCCTTAGAAGCCTCCGAGGCTGCTTGATACTCAGCCTGACTGGTGGAATCAGCAGCCGCACTATCTTGGCACTATGCTAAGTTACTGCTCCTCCATTAAGAGTAAAATTTAGCCAGAAATAGACATTGAATCGTCTTTCTGTCCTTGGAAGTCTAAATCAATGAAGCCCATCACATTCAGTTCTCCATCTCCATATTAAAGAACCAGATCTCTAGTCCTTCCAAAATACTTGAGAACATTCTTTACTGCGGTCCAATGTTCCCCACCTGGGTTTGCCTGAAACCTACTTACCACGCTTCCAGCATGCATAATGTCAGGTCTTGTACACAACAAAGCATACATAAGGCTACCCACGGCCGAAGCATATGGTATATTACTCATTTCCTTTTGTTGTTCCTCACCCAGAGGACATGACACGCTTTTAGTGTAACTATCGCAAGTGCACGATATCGTATCAAGTAGTAAAGTGGACTTTTTGAGTCCGGTTTATCGATCCCACAAGGAAGTTTGGTTATAATTTGAATGATACACTATTAGTATATTTTTATAGATACTTAAGATGAGTGAAACACACAATTAAAAAGTTTGGTTTAATAATTGCAAAGAAATTGCAATAATAGTTCTAATATTATAAGGAAATAAAAAGATAGCAATAATAATAGATTGATTAAATGATAAAATGAAATAGTTGGGATTACAAACTTAGTTCGTCATTAGTTATAAAAGATGTATTGGAGATCATAAAATTAATTTACTTATTATGTTGTGTAGATTCGATTTTCCATAAAAAGATGGTTTCTCTTTCGAACTATAAAACGCCCCTTACATATTGAATCAATCTACTATATTTCTATGTTGATTGGCTTCAACACATAGCATTAGGATTTATGAAAATAACTCAAAGAATCATCTAAGGACTAGGGGTATATTTCTATCCCCTAGAACAACTTAGAGTGAAGATCATTTGATCTAATCAAACATATTTTCTTTCGAAACATATGAAGACCATTAATATCGTCATTTATTGGCCAAATAAATAAAGATTGTTCAAACAATGAAAATCACACACAATAATAAGTAATTCATAATAGATCTTTATACAAACATAAATAACATGACTAACCTTGTTTATAATCCCAACTAAAGATTACTTAGCCCATGAAGGGTTTATTACACATATTACAAGCTTTGGTGGTCATTTTTAGTTGAATCAAGAGAAAGAATTGATCCTAACTCCCTTAGTAGATAAAGGAGATAGAAGCAATAAACTCTCTGAACAACATATGTTATACCACACTTACAAAGATCACTCAAGAACACAAGTGTGTTCTTCACACAAAAAGAAAAGTTTACAAAAAAAATGGAAAATTATAAGTTGAATCATGAATGATGAAGGATCTAATGTAACACCCCCAGGATATCCGAGGTATATTACAGCGCCGTGAATCCCTATATGGGACCCACCAGGCTGAACAGCATCATACACAACGACTCACAGAAACGATAAAATAACACCACGTCATAAAGACGCAAAACAGAACAATCCACCCGGTTCAAAATTGATATGACATCATCATCCATCACAACAGAACAAGCAACAATACAATTCAAACGAACAAGAACCCCTTAAGTACTCGAGTACAACTATTAGTTCAAAACCACAAAAGACAAAAAGGTAAAGATACTAAAACATCACTCGTGCACCATCATCACGCACGGCCATCATCCGTGTACTGGTCCAGCGCCCGCTCGTCTCGATGAACCTGACCTGAAATTCATAAAACGAATTTCCCCAAAACGGGTCCCCAGAGGGGTTAGCAATTACGCTAGTACAAGTATTCAAGGCAAACCAATCGCTTACACATTTCATAGTACATGCACCAAAAATCATTTCGAAAACCAAAACAAGACATGTCTTTTTCCGGAAAATAAACAGTCAAACAATTAGCCTTGAGAACAGGGCGGCAGCATACATTCTCACTCGGGGCCTCACAGGGACCCTAACGAGTTGGCTACAAATACATAAAAACAAAACCACGCACACGCTAAGCCGTGAGAACAGGCGGCGGATACATTCTCACTCGAGGCCTTGCAAGGACCCTAACGAGTTGGCTAGCGGTACGAAACTCGTGAAATCCAGGCCGGCAGCATAGATTTCCCTCCTTGACCCCGTCGGGCCAACACGAGGTGAGTTACACACAAATAACATACATCACCATTTCATGTTAAGCTTAAAGGTTTCCAAAAATACTTGCCTCGATTAATAGACGGTGACGCGAACGGAACGGAAGAATCAAGCACGACCGTGAGGAACCGACGATTGAACCTAACGATCCGAATAACACCATCACAACCAACTCTAGACGATTACGGAAATGGAATACACCCGAAAACCCGCCTACGATTCATGTATATTCGAATAAAATAACAACGAGGGCGGATCACAACCAAACCCTCTCGATTTCGTAAAAATCCACAAAATATCCATGAATCCGTAGGAAAACTAAAGATACTAACAATATCAATCGTATACATCATGAATCCACCAATAAAACGGAACGAATCGGAAGAAAATCCCAAAACCCCCAAATTATCCAAAAGTAGGGTTCTAAGAGATTACCTTGGATTTAGGATGAGAAACACAAGTGGATGATGTTAGTCTTACACCAAGAACTCAAGCACAAGAATCTCTGAAGTGATTGGAGGAAGAAAATCGCCTCAAATCGCTCGGGAGTCGCTCGTCCGCGGAAAGAGGAAGAAATGAGATTTTGTGATTATCTCGGTCAACTCCCTGGTTTATATAACCAGGGAGTGTTAGCGCACACTAAGACCTCAAGGTTAGCGTGCACTAACGGGATAGGGTTACCAACCCTCCTGTTAGCGTCCGAGTCCAGAAGCCAGGGTTTTTGCCGTTAGCGTGCGCTACCATGCATGCGTAGCATGCGCTAATAACCTATCGGTAGCGCGCGCTATCGACCAATAGCGTGCGCTACCTGAACATCAGCCGAGTCCAGTAGCCAACTGCCCAAACCTCACCTGACCCGTTAGCGTGCGCTACCATACCAGCGTAGCGTGCGCTAACTAGAATCTGATTGAATTCAGTAATAAACTGCCCAGTACTGGACAGTCACACTAGCGCGCGCTACTGAACAACTTAACGTGCGCTAGTCTCCCGACATTAGCGTGCGCTAGACAAGATAGCGTGCGCTAATCCGATAGTCCAGAGGCACAGGAGTTAAGCGCCACTCCCAGGGCTAAATCGTTAGCGTGCGCTATGAATTAATCGTAGCGTGCGCTACTAATGGATTTCTAGCGTGCGCTATACAGGAAATATAGTGTGCGCTAGATATAGAATATAAACGACCCCAAAATACCGGAATATGAACGAAACGTCAAACGAAACACCTCGAAACGCATCATAGCATAGAATGAATCCACGGCAACCCCGAAACGGCGGTTCCGCACAACAATTACGAGAATCAGATCAAAAGATAACGGAAAAGTTACACTGAAGGATACCCGAGGGTCACTAAAATCGAGAATTACACCGGAAATACAATTACAAGGAAAAGAAAAAATGCGGATATTACATTCTACCCCTCTAAAAATAAGTTTCGTCCCGAAACTTAAGGAACAAACAACTCGGGGTACCTAGCACGCATGCTATCCTCGGTTTCCCAAGTTGCCTCCTCGACACCGTGTCTCGACCATTGCACCTTGACCAAAGGTATGGTCTTATGCCTCAATCGTTTCTCACGATGTTCCAAAATCTTCAAAGGGCGCTCTTCGAAAGTAACATCTTTGGCGACATCAATCTCACCATAATCGATGATGTGGCTAGGATCCGGGACATATCTCCTCAACTGGGAAACATGGAAAACACTATGAACATGACTCAAGGCCGGAGGTAACGCCAAACGGTATGCCAACCCACCTACTCGCTCGAGGATCTCGAAGGGGCTGATAAATCTCGGACTCAACTTCCCTTTCTTCCCGAAACGAAAAACTCCTTTCGTCGGTGAAACCTTCAGCAAAACGTGGTCTCCCACCTCGAATTCTAAAGGCCGACGACGGACATCGGCATAGGACTTCTGTCGACTCTGGGCGGTCAACATCCGTTCTCGAATTAATTCTATCTTCCGTCTCGTCTCTAAAACGACATCCGGTTCGGTCCCGACCAAATCGGACGCCTCATTCCAACAAATCGGCGATCGACATCGCCGTCCATATAGTGCCTCATACGGTGCCATCCGAATCGACGCGTGCCAACTATTGTTGTACGTGAATTCGATCAATGGAAAGTGCTCCTCCCAGTCGCTACTCCAATCGAGGGCACAAGCACGCAACATGTCCTCGAATGTTTGGATAGTGCGCTCCATTGTCCATCCGATGGGGATGAAAAGAGGTACTCAAATGCAACGGGTACCTAACGCCTTATGCACACTTTGCCAAAAGTGCGATACAAAACGGCCATCACGATCCGAAACAATAGACTTCGGAGTACCGTGAAGTCTCACAATCTGCGCGATAAACACACGAGCCAATTTCTCCGGGCCCCAAGTGTCCTTGATGCCCAGAAAATGTGCCGACTTGGTCAGACGGTCAACAACCACCCATACCATATTCATGCCCGACCTCGATCTCGGCAAACTCGTAACAAAATCCATCGATATATCTTCCCATTTCCATTCCGGAATGGGAAGTGACTGCAATAACCCAGCCGGTCTCTGATGCTCGATTTTGACCTGCTGACAAGTCAAACATCTCACTACGAACTGTGCGACCTCATCCTTCATGTCATTCCACCAGAAATTTCTCCTCAGGTCCTTGTACATCTTACTCGTACCAGGATGAACGGAATAAGGTGTAGCATGGGCCTCCCGTAAAATACTCTGCCTCAACTCTAAGTCGTTCGGCACACAAAGCCGACTCTGGAATCTCAAAACACCATCCTCGTGAATCACAAATCCAGGAGACTTCCCTTTAAGAACGTTCTCTCGGATTTGAGTAATCATCGGATCCTCTAATCAAGCCTTGACTTAATTTCATCGATCAAAGGCAGCGAAATCTCTAAAGCACAAAGTTGCCCGACGGCTCCGGCAACAAGACCTCAACATCTAACTCGATCAAAGCCCTCCGAAGCTCGGGCCGAGATGTAAGGATCTCAAGCGTTCGCAACGCAATGGTTTCGACTCAAGGCGTCGGCCACAACGTTCGCCTTGCCGGATGATAAAGGATTTCGAGGTCATAATCCTTAATCAACTCTAACCACCTCCTCTGCCTCATATTCAACTCTCATTGAGTAAATATGTATTTGGACTTTTATGATCGGTAAAAATCGACATGTGGAGCCGAAAAGATAGTGACGCCAAATCTTGAGCGCAAAAGCATTGCCGCTAACTCCAAATCATGAGTAGGGTAGTTCATCTCATACGGCCTCAAGCTGTCTCGACGCGCATAGGCAATGGTCTTGCCGTCTTTGCATTAATACACACCCAAGACCACGACCCAAGCATCGCTATAAAGCGGCGAATCCTCGTTGCCACATGGCAACGCCAAGACCGGCTGAAGTCAAACGCTTCTTGACTCCTCGAAACTCGGCCTCTCATCGGTCCCAGACGAACTTCTCGGATTTATGGAGCAAGCGAGTAAGTGGCCGAGCTAGTTTTGAGAAACCCTCGGCGAACCTACGGTAGTAGCAGACCAAACCCAAGAAACTACGGACCTCCTTCACATTTGTGGGCGACGCCCAATCCAATACTGCCTCAATTTTCTGCGGATCCACACGAACCCCTTCGGCTGAAATCACGTGACCCAAAAACATCACTTCCTTCAGCCAGAACTCACATTTCGAGAACTTTGCATAGAGTTTCTCGGTCCTCAAAATGTCTAACACTATCCGCAAATGATGGGCATGCTCTTCCTCATTCCTCGAATAGATAAGAATATCGTCAATGAAGACGACGACACACTTATCCAAATACTCGATAAAGACTTTGTTCATCAACTGCATGAACACCGCCGGCGCATTAGTTAACCCGAAAGGCATAACTACGAATTCATAATGTCCGTATCTCGTCCGAAAAGCTGTTTTCGGCACGTCGGACTCTCTCACCCGAAGCTGATAGTACCCCGATTTCAAATCAATCTTCGAGAATACCGCACTCCACCAATGGTCAAACAAGTCATCGATTCTCGGCAAAGGATACTTGTTCTTGATGGTCACCTTGTTTAGTTCGCGATAGTCGATACACAAACGTAGTGAACCATCCTTCTTCCGCACAAACAGGACCGGTGCGCCCCAAGGCGAGGCACTTGGTCGAACATACCCCGACTCAAGAAGCTCACTCAACTGCTTCTTCAACTCGGACATCTCTGAAGGTGCCATGCGATAGGCGCCTTGAAATAGGAGCCGCGCCCGGCTTTAACTCTTTAGAAAACTCAACCTCACGAACCGGTGGCAATCACGGTAATTCGTCAGTAAATACAACAGGAAACTCATTAACGACTGGAATCGAAGAAAGCTCGACTCCACCATCCTCAGCATTCAAGGCGTAACACCAATATCCGGTACACCCCTTTCGCGAGACTCGTCGCCTTCAAGGCATTAATGACCAATTTGGTTTCCCTCTTTCGCCCCGCGAAAGAGTGCTCTCTTGATCCTCGGCTAACATAGTGATGATTCTCTTGCGGTAGTTCATGATCGCACCATGCCGCTCGAGCCAGTCATCACCAAGAATCAAATCCTCACCCTCGATACTCACAACAATAAGATTAGAGGGCCAAGTCCTCTCACAAATAAGCACAGAACAGTCTCGAACCTCCTGATCACCAACGATCCTATCACCGCTAGGAAGCTTAACGATGAAGGGCTCACAAGGTGTCAAATGGTCGAGACTCAAACGGCGCACACAATCCAGAGATATGAATGAATGCGTAGCACCGGAATCGAAAAGCACACTGACAGGATGAGAAAGAATATAAACGGTACCTGTCGCCACGGTAGCCGCTGGATCATCGGCTCTCCGCATCTCATAGACACGCGGGTGGGCGGAGCCAACACTGGAAGCTCCCCCTCTTGAGGGCTGACCCCGACCTCTTCCCCGACTAGCACTCGGCGGATATTGAGGAGCAAACGACCCCTGATTCACACTTGGCTCCAACGGGGCTGGTTGAGAAGAACGGGTGCCGCGAAGCTGTTTGATCTGCTCACAAAAAGGGGCCTTGTGGCCTAGCTGTCCACAAGTATGACAGGTAAGCTTCGGACGAGTACATTTCAGGCTACTATTGCCTTGCACAACACAGTTAAAACATGTGGGTTCATGAGCGGAGGTTCCGGCGGCACCCAGCTCCCGGAGAAACGAGCCGAACCGCCGTTGAAAAATTTGCAGCTTGAGATTTCTGCTGGCCTCCACTCTTGGGACCAGAAAAATTTCCAACCGACTTCTGCTTCTTACTCTCGCGGGCCGCCTCACTCGCCGTCACAGACATATCATAAGCAAGGGCCCTACTCTGATAATCCTTCAATGTAGTACATACGAGCCCCGACATATAGTCCCGAATCGGCAACTTCATCTGCCTGGAGAAATGGAAAATCTTGTCACTCTCCTCGACAACTTGGGTCTTCACATAACCCAACTCTTTGTTAAAATCAGCAATAGCTTGAGCTACGGGGACATCCCGTGGTTGAGCGTCATAAAAAGCATGTACCCGAGCACATGCGATCGCCACGGCAATATTCGATCTCCATCGACTCTTGAAACTCGGCCACGTGTGACATGGTCTTTGGGCCCAACGGCCTCCCACCAGTCCGTAGCGTCCCCAGTGAGGAAATATTGAGCAATAGGGACTTTACGGTCCTCGGGACAGTTAGTGGCAACGAAGACCTTAGACATCTCTTTGATCCACCCTTCCCAGCCAATCGGGTCTGAAGCTCCCGAAAACTGAGGAGGATGCATCTTGATAACATCTTGGAGCCAACGATCCGCTCCGCCCCGATTAGCGTGGGCCTGATCCGGGTTCTGAACCGCCTGAGCTATCGCCGCCATTTGGTTTACCATTTGTTGCATTACGGCCGCGATACCAAGATCGGCACGCTCCTGAGAAGAAGCATGGCTATGACGGTCGCCGGTACTGCCGGCTCCCGAAGACTGTGACGTGGCCGCCCCACCGGCTGCCCCACGTCCCCGGCCGCGTCCACGACCACGACCGCGACCACGACCTCTTCCAGCATCCATGCTGGAGTTAAACAAGTAGCAAAAGCCATACGAGGGTAAGTACGAGAGAAGAACAATTACAAGTCGAGAATCAAAGGTACGATACAAGGAAATAATGAACAGAGGAAGGAAAACTTACGGACACTGGTAGTACCGGAATCATGGCAGCGTGACGATGATGTGCAAAACAAAACACCACAAGACCCAATAAACCAACAAGCCTAGGTATCCATAAACCTAGAGCTCTGATACCATTTTTACGTAACACCCCGGGATATCCGAGGTATATTACGTGCCGTGAATCCCTATATGGGACCCACCAGGTGAAACGACATCATACACACGACTCACGAAGCGATAAAATAACACCACGTCATAAAGGCCAAAGCAGAACACTCCACCCGGTTCAACCGGTCAATATGACATCATCATCCATCACAACATAACAAGCAACAATACAATTCAAACGAACAAGAACCCCTTAAGTACTCGAGTACAACTATTAGTTCAAAACCACAAAAGACAAAAAGGTAAAGATACTAAAACATCACTCGTGCACCATCATCACGCACGACCATCATCCGTGTACTGGTCCAGCGCCCGCTCGTCTCGATGAACCCGACTGAAATTCATAAAACGAATTTCCCCAAAGCGGGTCCCAGGAGGGTTAGCAATTACACTAGTACAAGTATTCAAGGCAAACCAATCGCTTACACATTTCATAGTACATGCACCAAAAATCATTTGAAAACCAAAACAAGACATGTCTTTTTCCGGAAAATAAACAGTCGAACAATTAGCCTTGAGAACGGGCGGCGGCATACATTCTCACTCGGGGCCTCACGGGGACCCTAACGAGTTGGCTACAAATACGAGAAAAACAAAACCACGCACACGCTAAGCCGTGAGAACAGGCGGCGGCATACATTCTCACTCGAGGCCTTGCAAGGACCCTAACGAGTTGGCTAGCGATGCACGAAACTCGTGAAATCGGGCGCGGCATAGATTTCCCTCTTTGACCCGTCGGCCAACACGAGGTGAGTTACACACAAATAACATACATCACCATTTCATGTTAAGCTTAAAGGTTTCCAAAAATACTTGCCTCGATTAATAGACGGTGGCGAGCGGAGCGGAAGAATCAAGCACGGCGTGAGGAAGCGATTGAACCTAACGATCCGAATAACACCATCACAACCAACTCTAGACGATTACGGAAATGGAATACACGGAAACCCGCCTACGATTCATGTATATTCGAATAAAATAACAACGAGGCGGATCACAACCAAACCCTCTCGATTCCGTAAAAATCCACAAAATATCCATGAATCAGTAGGAAAACTAAAGATACTAACAATATCAATCGTATATATCATGAATCCACCAACAAAAGCGGAGCGAATCGGAAGAAAATCCCAAAACCCCAAATTATCCAAAAGTAGGGTTCTAAGAGATTACCTTGGATTTAGGATGAGAAACACAAGTGGATGATGTTAGTCTTACACCAAGAACTCAAGCACAAGAATCTCTGAAGTGATTGGAGGAAGAAAATCGCCTCAAATCGCTCGGGAGTCGCTCGTCGCGGAAAGAGGAAGAAATGAGATTTTGTGATTATCTCGGTCAACTCCCTGGTTTATATAACCAGGGAGTGTTAGCGCACGCTAAGACCTCAAGGTTAGCGTGTGCTAGCAGGATAGGTTACCAACCCTCTGTTAGCGTCCGAGTCCGAAGCCGGGGTTTTTGCCGTTAGCGTGCGCTACCATGCATGCGTAGCGTGCGCTAATAACCTATCGGTAGCGCGCTATCGACCAATAGCGTGCGCTACACGAACATCGGCCGAGTCCGGTGGCCAACCGCCCAAACCTCACGACCCGTTAGCGTGCGCTACCATACCAGGCGTAGCGTGCGCTAACTAGAATCGATTGAATTCGGTAGTAAGCGCCGATCTTGGGCAGTCACACTAGCGCGCGCTCTTGAACAACTTAACGTGCGCTAGTCTCCAGGCATTAGCGTCGCTAGACAAGATAGCGTGCGCTAATCCGAGAAGTCCGAGGCACGGGAGTTAAGCGCCACTCCCAGGGCTAAATCGTTAGCGTGCGCTACGAATTAATCGTAGCATGCGCTACTAATGGATTTCTAGCGTGCGCTATACAGGAAATATAGCGTGCGCTAGATATAGAATATAAACGACCCCAAAATACCGGAATATGAACGAAACGTCAAACGAAACACCTCGAAACGCATCATAGCATAGAATGAATCCACGGCAACCCCGAAACGGCGGTTCCGCACAACAATTACGAGAATCAGATCAAAAGATAACGGAAAAGTTACACTGAAGGATACCCGAGGGTCACTAAAATCGAGAATTACACCGGAAATACAATTACAAGGAAAAGAAAAAATGCGGATATTACATCTAAGGGGTCTATTTATACACCTAAAGTCATCTAATAGCTCCAAAACTCCAGCATTATTACATTAGATCGGATCAATGCCAGCCATCCCCTCAATAATACACAAAAAGTATAAAAAATTAGACAAATCATAGTAATCTGTCAAGAGTTACGTAGTAACATTCGGGAGTTACGGCCGTAACAAGTGACTTACGGCCGTAACCCCGAATGTTACGGCCGTAGTAACTTAACCGTAAATTTGTTCACTGGATGCTTTGAAAGTTACGTTTTCAGCCCAGAATTCCTCAGACTTTGCGTTTTTGCCCCAGATCTTCTTCGGATGATAACTTTTGATATATAACTCTGATTTTGAATCCGAAAAGACTGCCGAATTCGTCTCGGAAAGCCCTACAACATGAATATATGAAAATTCAATAAAGAGAGTATTTATTAAACATGTTGTTTCTTGAGTAATTCAGTTATTTAATCCGATCATCATTCGATAAAAATAAAATTATTTAAAACTAATAAATTAAAAGCAAAAAACGAGTAGACTAGATCAATTATGGGTGAATTTTATCGATACAAACCATGGATTAGTGTACGAAACTGACACTTATCACACCCCCAAACTTGAATTCTTGCTAGTCCCGAGCAAGACTCTTTATTATTCACACTCCAAAAATAAAAAAATAAAAAAAAACAAAAATAAGAAAATTAATACACACATAAATTAAAATATAAAAAGAGAAAAGGAGATCAAAATGCCATTAATAAACAACAACCAGCTTTATACAGTAGATAGAAATGAATCAAGATTCAAAATAAATCTACTAATGTTTTTGAAGTTAAAACATGGTTTTTATTTTATAATTCCAAAATGTAAGGTTTCCCCCCAATAGGTTGATTATTTCTTTCCCACTCTTGATACACTCGACTCCCTTTAATGGTTTCTCTCAATCACTTGTTTATTTTTCGACTCAATATGAAGAAGAATTTTATTGGCGTCATCAAATATTGTGATTTTCACAAAATTGAGTGTATTGAAATTCAGCTGCTAATTAATTCAAATCTGCTCATAAACTACATCCCTTTTAGTAATAGCTTTCACACCGTTATTTGCTAACGTGTAGCTCTTTTCACTAACACAATTTCTATTTCATTATTTTTTTTCGTAAAAAGGTGATAGCTTTCACACCATTATTTGCTAACGTGTAGCTCTTTTCACCAATTTTTCTGAGACGGCAGTTACGCACCAACAATGGTTAGTCCTTTATTTTTCGCAAAATTTAAGACTTCCAAAATTAGGCAGCTGTTGCTGCTCAACACTTCTCCTTTTCGTAATTTTTTTTAGGTGATAGCTTTCACACCGTTATTTGCTAACGTGTAGCTCTTTTCACCAATGACTCCTTTTTTTTTTTTAGGGAATAGAATTTTTTCAGAAAATCATTTTTTTAGTTAAGCATGAAAAATCAAAAACTCCACAAATTAAGTAAATTTAAGTTTTATTTTTCATCAACCAATTGATTCTTCTTTTCTTAAGGTAACGAATGACTCGATTTTATATGATAATTACAAGGCTTGGAAAGAGAGATTAAGGCTCAAAAAATTTTGGAATATACAATTTTTTTACCGGTTAAAACGATTTTAGAAGCTTGTATATAGCTAATTTATTGGTGTTATGGCCAGATCTAGAAATCTCAAAAATCAAAATACTATAAATATATATATATATATATATATATATAAAAAAAATTAAGGCAAATAACCAAATCAATCAAAACACACCAAAAACCAAATCGATCAAAACACACCAAAATTCTAAAACAAACCACCCCCAAACTTGAAAATAAAACTGTCCTCAGTTTAAAAATAAAAAAAATAAAAATCAATGCAGAAAAGCAGAATACTCCCTGTTAAGAAAGTTGATGTCTGAGCTAACGCCTTTTAGAATCTGCAAGAGATTAAATATACGAGGCACACAACAAAAGAAAATAAAATATACTCGTAAGTATAACACAATTTTTAAGATGCGCATCAAGAAAGTCCGAAGAGTCGCCTTACGCTGCCATCAAAGTTTTTATAAAATCAAAACACGAAATAAACATTACAGTAATGAAATAAAAATACATAAATCGCGAATAGATGCGCATCAAGAGATCAAGAAGAAACTCCTTAAGCTGCCATCATTTAGCACGATTATTACACACGACAGAAAGTAAAAATACAAGAGGTCCGACATGGGTTATCAAAGGGAGATGAATGAATCCATTTTTCGTTTTCTCACGGTAAAATCTTCTACCCAGACAATTTTAGCTAGAGCTGGATCTGGTGAGGAACAAATTCATTGAGTTTTTTGATTAGTTCTTCTGGTGTTGTTGCAACGACTATGATTCGTTTTGCACGCTCGGAAATAAAGCCCTTTTCAGCAGAGTAGTCGATGAAAGACAGTAAACCATCAAAGAAACCATTGACATTAAGCACACCTATTGTTTTTTGATGAACATTTAGCTGGGCTCTGGTAACCACAGGAAAAAGTTCCTCAAGGGTGCCAAAACCACCGGGAAGGATGATAAAGGCGCCAGAATTATTTATCATGTGAGTTATGCGATCTTGCATATTCACAGATCTAAACTCATCTCCAATAATTGACCCAGTGATTTTTGTAACACCCCCAATCCGCTCAGGGATATTACACGCCGTAGAACCCTTCCTCAAGGATCTACCAGGTTGGTAACGACATAAAACAACTCAACCATGCCTTTAAGGCTAAAATGACTCAGTAGACCGATTTGGTCTTTCAACAATTACATACAACTCAAATACAATTCATGCCCACGCAGGGGTCAAAATACAATAAACTCCCGTACAACGGGGAAAAGATACTGCAGCGGAAAAGAAAATACAACTAGACCAATACGACATTAACGGATCCTCGTGTGATTAGTATCGTTCATCTTTCATCATCCTTCGTGCCGACCCTGTGTTATGCTCCAAAACCTGAATGCAAAAATAGACATCCACCCCCCGAATACTCGGGGGTTAGCAAAACTCCACTGTTTTGCTAGTGCAAATACAAAGTGCAAATACGAGCCATACAATTCACATTCCACGAATAACAATAACCAGGAATCCTCAAAGATCCAAACGAAACGAAAAGTACTTCTCGAGGCAAGGGTTTGAGAAAAACCTTTAAAAATCGAAATACCATAAATCAATGGAAATAATTTATAAGACGGTTTAGAATGCCATCGAGAGTTTTAATAGAAAACCATATAGGATTATCAAATCCTACTTTTCAAAATCCACAAGACAAAAGGGGTCACCGCCCCAAATCTTTACTTTCCGAAAAATGACATTTACCAACCCGTTGGGATTTTAGCCCCAAATCCATAAAACGACTTTTACAAAACCATTGGGATTTTAGCCCCAAATCTCATCAACTCACAGTACACAAGAACGACCACAAGGCTCGTCTCCCAACATCAAAATCCACAATTAAAGGATTTAAAACAAACAACAAAATACTCTAGTGCCATCCTAGCCAAGTAAGCCAAACGAACACTTACCTGTTACACACTTAGTCGATGCATGCAATCATGAAAACACAGTTCCAAAACACTTATTTCCGGAAATGCCAATATCGAATCACATTTGTAAAATGCACCACAATTAACCATCGATCCACACCTCCGTGGACCCCTACCGAGACCCCGTCGGATCTAACCCGTAGTGAGCATACACACACACACGTTACTCATGCAATACTAACATGCTAAGAATGTAAGTTCATTAAGAATACTCACTAGAGATGGCCATTAACTCGACACCATTACCAAACTCTTCAAAAACACAATAACAAGATTAAATACGGAATACACGATTCCATAACTTTAAACACATAGGAGTATCATCATAAAATCCTTCAACGTTCAAAATAAACAAATCATAATCAATTTTCAAAACACCGTTCACAAAACACACGCGTTTTGAAAGAAAGCCTTTAACGAGGCCAAACCGAAATCCTTTTGAAACTTAGTTTCAAACAACCAAACAAACACACTAATACGATCACCGATCATCATATCCACAAAATAAGAAAAGTATGGGCAAGGTACTTGCCTCGATATCACGAGCAATGGAAAAGTGAACGGATACGGCCGGGTAGCCCTCAAATCCCCGAACACTATCTAGAACGCGATAACACTGAAATTACTACGGGAAAACACCACATGAATCATCAATCACCAACGGAATTCAACATCGGAATCATCGAGCACCTATAATCCTCCGTAAGGAATAATAAAACATGATTACGACGAGAATCAAGGCCGAAAACAACGGAAATCCCAACAAACTATCAAAGGGAACTCATTCGAACATTTAATCGAACATTAAATGTTCAAGACCCTTCAAGAACAAAGAAATCACCTCTCGGGTCGAGCAGACCAAAGATACGCGTATCGATCCGTAGAACAAGTTCAAAAAACGTTTATACAACAACTAATTGATCAAAAGCGGTTGGAATCGAAATCAAAAAGGAAAATCCCCAAATCTACAAAAACAAGGGTTCAAGCCACAATACCTTGATTTGGATGAAGGATTCAAGTAGAGGTCGAAAATCTTCAACAAGACTTGAGGAGGATGATCTCTACAAGTTTTGGATCACTCAAATCGCCCAAAATCGCCATCAAATCGCCTAAGATGAAGGAGGAAGAAGAGAGGAGAAAAATGAAGTTTTCTCCTCGCAAATCTGCTAAAAAGCAGAAAAAGCCGTGTGCCGCGGCACAGGACAAGTGTGCCGCGGCCCGGGGCCACCAAAACGCCCGGGAATCAGCTTAGTGCCGCGGTAGCTGAGTGTGCCGCGGCACAGTCGACCCCTTCAACACCAAAAAGGCACACCGTGCGATCTTCGCTATTTCGACCATAACTCCTTAAATGCGGACTCCGATTGACTCACCGTTTGAACCATTGGAAAGCTAACTTGATTATCTATAATGTTGCAAAGATTCAGAATTTTTGGAGTTTCTAAGAATTAATGGTGACTTTACAAAGTCGAACTCCCACGTGAAAAAGTCGATTAAGGACACGGAACTCAACAAAACGACACCGAAACGAACTCGGATGACAAAAAGTGCAGAATTAATCATTCTCGGAATGACGAAACGGTCAGGAGTGAGTTGTCAAAATGAACTTCCTCCGAAAAAAAGAAAATGACCGAAATTCGAAATTGCGGATATTACATTCTACCCTCCTTAAAAGAAGTTTCGTCCCGAAACTTAAAACAAGTAGGGGGGGAGAAATATACCCGCCAGGAAAACTCGACGAGATACACAAAAATAGAAAACTCTCGCCCAACGGCGAAACGCTGCAAGAAACGCAAAGAGACATACGGCGTGAAAACACGCTCCACGACGACCAACACAACGTCGCCGTTAGGGATACAATAAAACCAACAAATGACAAGCGTCATCAAACAGATAACACAATTAAGTCGATTATCCGAACAATCACAAAACACAACCAACGAAAATCAATACGATTGACCAACCTAACGGTATATTGATCAAAACGCGAGCCAAACGCTGAACAAATACGGAATTCCACCGCCTAAGGGCTGGAAGATCGAAAACGAAACTAATTTCCCGAACTGAAGGGAATTACGAAGGAGCACGAATGTTCACCAATCACGGACGAGATCAATAAAAACCGAACAATCAAGCGATCGAACCACAACGATCGAGACAACAAAAATCGAAGAATCATGTCCGAAACACGAAGGATAATAAAATTCAAACAACAACTCCAAGGTTCACATCTCGACTCGAGACAATATATGATCCGGTGAAAACAACAGGATGTGCATTCGCATAAGATCCACAGGAAAGGGGATAGCAATTAAAAAGTCACAACGACAAACGAGTTATTCCGAAACAATACCACACTCGTTCGGTAAACAAAAACAAGGGGTAGGACAAGCTCAGAAATGTCAACGAACATAAATGAGTCGACAGAGTCGAAAACATAAGAGTTCCAAATCTGATCCACTTCGAATAAAGAACTAATAGAACCAGATGACGTCACTCCCGAACAAGGTTCACAAGAATCGAACCGAACCCGAAAAAGTCACAGCGATAACCAGATCGACCCACAACAAGGTCGTAGCTCGTTCGGACGATGAAACCGAAATACATAACAAGTTCGTAAAGTATTAACGAACATGAGCGAATCGATAGGCTGGAGAAAGAGAAAATACAGAAGTCAAAATAGTACGGGCATTACCTCCGACCTCGTCCACGAAATTCACAAAACGGGAGCAAGGTAACAAGACATTAAACAACCGACACATAACGGAACCATCACCAATGCACACGGTCATACCAACCCAAGCTCTAACAGCTCGCACTTGCGCGACAACGCAGAAATCACCACGAGGCGACAATATTCAATACCGACATCCCACCTCTCACAAGGGGCTAACACAACAAATGTGTGGAAAACGACTCAACACTCACACCGCCAATTCGGTCATACTCGGGAGCAAACATCAAAATGACAACGCGAACATCATACATGTATACCCAGCCCTCAAACGGGAATGGATAGGTTTTAAAAACGAAAACCTCATTTTAATAATAATTTAGAAGAACACCGATTGATCTTGAGTATCACCTTTCAAAAAGTACAAACGTGAAACATAGTTATCAAGACTTTGGAGAACCATTTCGCATTTGATAAAAATGAGGACACTTTCTCTTAGTGAAAACTTTCAGAATATTCGACCCTCGGGTCTAAATAAAAGTGTTTCTAAAACATTGAAAATATCTCAAAATATTTTGGTCCTCGAGGCAGAAAAATTTTGAAATATATTGTGGCACCTGGATGTACCACAAGAAAATAACTCATTTGAAAAAAATATGTCTCGAAATTTATTTCTAAGATACTCAAGTTTTCGAAAATAATTCAATGCCAAAAAGGACGATGCCAAAAAGGCTAGAATGCCCAAAAATTTCAGGTAATCACACGGAACATCATGGCGCTGTGGGTTCCGGAACCCCAGGCTAAAAACCATTAACAAAAATGCCAAAAAGGCTGATGACGGTAATATTTCAAAAACTCACAGAAGCCATTTACAAAATGCTAAATACCGTCATAAGAATTTCGCCAAAATGATCAAGGCCATAATGCCAAAAACTCGGTTAAGGGAATCGGTTTTCGAAATAAAACTCGGTCGGTAAAATACCGAAAGTCATTACAAAAGAACTCACGCAGCGGATAAAAGAAATACAGTTCAACACGCACAATCCAGCAACACTACTCCTCATAAGAACAAAATATTAGAGTCAAATAACCACATTGAACAAAACCATGGCCCCATTCTAGGCCTCTATAGACCCTACCGCATGGCTAGTGAACAAGTCGAATGTGTATAAGCACAAAGCTTCCACAAGAGAACTTGTAAAACGTGCAAATCGATTCGAAAATCATCGAACGGACAAAAACAATAATAAAAAGACATCACAAGCGACGACACTCCTCGTATAAATCAAATACGAGTCGATTAAATACATATCGTGAAATCAAAATCCACATAAAGATTCCATCACTTAACAAATAATCATAAAAATAGCTCGTGTCACACGAGGTACAACACGAAGAAGGAGACTTACTTCCACAGTCGCACGAAGATGATGATCGCCCCACGATACTAATCACGACCAACAAACTCAAGCGACGCGTCGCGACACTCGATCGGATAAAATCCCGAAACAAGACTCAAACAACACGACTTGACCCGGCGGCCTAGGTTTCCTCAACCTAAGCTCCGATACCATTTATGTAACACCCCGATCCGCTCGGGGATATTACACGCCGTAGAACCCTTCCTCAAGGATCTACAGTGAGTAACGACATAAAACAACTCAACCATGCCTTTAAGGCTAAAATGACTCGATGACCGATTTGGTCTTTCAACAATTACATACAACTCAAATACAATTCATGCCCACGCAGTCAAAATACTGATAAACTCCGTAACGGGAAAAGATCTGCGGCGGAAAAGAAAATACAACTAGACCAATACGACATCAACGGATCCTCGTGTGATTAGTATCGTTCATCTTTCATCATCCTTCGTGCCGACCACGTGTTATGCTCCAAAACACGAATGCAAAATAGACATCCACCCCGAATACTCGGGGTTAGCAAACTCCTTTGTTTTGCTAGTGCAAATACAAAGTGCAAATACGAGCCATACAATTCACATTCCACGAATAACAATAACCGGGAATCCTCAAAGATCAAGCGAAACGAAAAGTACTTCTCGAGGCAAGGGTTTGAGAAAAACCTTTAAAAATCGAAATACCATAAATCAATGGAAATAATTTATAAGACGGTTTAGAATGCCATCGAGAGTTTTAACAGAAAACCATTTAGGATTATCAAATCCTACTTTTCAAAATCCACAAGACAAAAGGGGTCACCGCTCCAAATCTTTACTTTCCGAAAAATGACATTTACCAACCCGTTGGGATTTTAGCCCCAAATCCATAAAACGACTTTTACAAAACCATTGGGATTTTAGCCCCAAAGCTCATCAACTCACAGTACACAAGAACGACCACAAGGCTCGTCTCCCAACATCAAAATCCACAATTAAAGGATTTAAAACAAACAACAAAATACTCTAGTGCCATCCTAGCCAAGTAAGCTAAACGAACACTTACCTGTTACACACTTAGTCGATGCATGCAATCATGAAAACACAGTTCCAAAACACTTATTTCCGGAAATGCCAATATCGAATCACATTTGTAAAATGCACCACAATTAACCGTCGATCCACACCTCCGTGGACCCCTACCGAGACCCCGTCGGATCTAACCCGTAGTGGTTAAAAGCAAAGCTCGTCGATCCACACCTCCGTGGACCCCTACCGAGACCCCGTCGGATCTAACCCGTAGTGAGCATACACACACACACGTTACTCATGCAATACTAACATGCTAAGAATGTAAGTTCATTAAGAATACTCACTAGAGATGGCCATTAACTCGACACCATTACCAAACTCTTCAAAAACACAATAACAAGATTAAATACGGAATACACGATTCCATAACTTTAAACACATAGGAGTATCATCATAAAATCCTTCAACGTTCAAAATAATCAAATCATAATCAATTCTCAAAACACCGTTCACAAAACACACGCATCTTGAAAGAAAGCCTTTAACGAGGCCAAACCGAAATCCTTTTGAAACTTAGTTTCAAACAACCAAACAAACACACTAATACGATCACCGATCATCATATCCACAAAATAAGAAAAGTATGGGCAAGGTACTTGCCTCGATATCACGAGCAATGGAAAAGTGAACGGATACGGCCGGGTAGCCCTCAAATCCCCGAACACTATCTAGAACGCGATAACACCGAAATTACTACGGGAAAACACCACATGAATCATCAATCACCAACGGAATTCAACATCGGAATCATCGAGCACCTATAATCCTCCGTAAGGAATAATAAAACATGATTACGACGAGAATCAAGGCCGAAAACAACGGAAATCCCAACAAACTATCAAAGGGAACTCATTCGAACATTTAACCGAACATTAAATGTTCAAGACCCTTCAGGAACAAAGAAATCACCTCTCGGGTCGAACGAACCAAAGATACGAGTATCCAATCCGTAGAACAAGTTCAAAACAACGTTTATACAACAACTAATTGATCAAAAACGGATTGGAATCGAAATCAAAAAGGAAAATTCCCAAATCTACAAAAACAAGGGTTCAAGCCACAATACCTTGATTTGGATGAAGGATTCAAGTAGAGGTCAAAAATCTTCAACAAAACTTGAGGAGGATGATCTCTACAAGTTTTGGATCACTCAAATCGCCCAAAATCGCCATCAAATCACCTAAGATGAAGGAGGAAGAAGAGAGGAGAAAAAATGAAGTTTTTCTCCTCGCAAATCTGCTAAAAAACGCAGAAAAAGCCCGTGTGCCGCGGCACAGGACAAGTGTGCCGCGGCCCAGGGCCACCAAAAACGCCCAGGAATCAGCTTAGTGCTGCGGCCTGGCTGAGTGTGCCGCGGCACCGCAGTACCCCTTCAACACCAAAAATGCACACCGTGCAGTCTTCGCTATTTCGACCATAACTCCTTCGTCTGGACTCCGATTGACTCACCATTTGAACCATTGGAAAGCTAACTTGATTATATATAATGTTGCAAAGATTCAGAATTTTTGGAGTTTCCAAGAATTAATGGTGACTTTACAAAGTCGAACTCCCACGTGAAAAAGTCGATTAAGGACACGGAACTCAACAAAACGACACCGAAACGAACTCGGATGACAAAAAGTGCAGAATTAATCATTCTCGGAATGACGAAACGGTCAGGAGTGAGTTGTCAAAATGAACTTCCTCCGAAAAAAGAAAATTACCGAAATTCGAAATTGCGGATATTACATTCTACCCTCCTTAAAAGAAGTTTCGTCCCGAAACTTAAAACAAGTAGGGGGGAGAAATATACCCGCCAGGAAAACTCGACGAGATACACAAAAATAGAAAACTCGCGCCCAACGGCGAAACACTGCAAGAAACGCAAAGAGACATACGGCGTGAAAACACGCTCCACGACGACCAACACAACGTCGCCGTTAGGGATACAATAAAACCAACAAATGACAAGCGTCATCAAACAGATAACACAATCAAGTCGATTATCCGAACAATCACAAAACACAACCAACGAAAATCAATACGATTGACCAACCTAATGGTATATTGATCAAAACGCGAGCCAAACGCTGAACAAATACGGAATTCCACCGCCTAAGGGCTGGAAGATCGAAAACGAAACTAATTTCCCGAACTGAAGGGAATTACGAAGGAGCCTGAATGTTCACCAATCACGGAACTAGATCAATAAAAACCGAACAATCAAACGATCGAACCACAACGATCGAGACAACAAAAATCGAAGAATCATGTCCGAAACACGAAGGATAATAAAATTCAAACAACAACTCCAAGGTTCACATCTCGACTCGAGACAATATATGATCCGGTGAAAACAACAGGATGTGCATTCGCATAAGATCCACAAGAAAGGGGATAGCAATTAAAAAGTCACAACGACAAACGAGTTATTCCAAAACAATACCACACTCGTTCGGTAAACAAAAACAAGGGGTAGGACAAGCTCAGAAATGTCAACGAACATAAATGAGCCGACAGAGTCGAAAACATAAGAGTTCCAAATCCGATCCACTTCGAATAAAGAACTAATAGAACCAGATGACGTCACTCCCGAACAAGGTTCACAAGAATCGAACCGAACCCGAAAAAGTCACAGCGATAACCAGATCGACCCACAACAAGGTCGTAGCTCGTTCGGACGATGAAACCGAAATACATAACAAGTTCGTAAAGTATTAACGAACATGAGCGAATCGATAGGCTGGAGAAAGAGAAAATACAGAAGTCAAAATAGTACGGGCATTACCTCCGACCTCGTCCACGAAATTCACAAAACGGGAGCAAGGTAACAAGACATTAAACAACCGACACATAACGGAACCATCACCGATGCACACGGTCATACCAACCCAAGCTCTAACAGCTCGCACTTGCGCGACAACGCAGAAATCACCACGAGGCGACAATATTCAATACCGACATCCCACCTCTCACAAGGGGCTAACACAACAAATGTGTGGAAAACGACTCAACACTCACACCGCCAATTCGGTCATACTGGAGCAAACATCAAAATGACAACGCGAACATCATACATGTATACCCACCCTCAAACGGGAATGGATAGGTTTTAAAACGAAAACCTCATTTTAATAATAATTTAGAAGAACACCGATTGATCTTGAGTATCACCTTTCAAAAAGTACAAACGTGAAACATAGTTATCAAGACTTTGGAGAACCATTTCGCATTTGATAAAAATGAGGACACTTTCTCTTAGTGAAAACTTTCAGAATATTCGACACTCGGGTCTAAATAAAAGTGTTTCTAAAACATTGAAAATATCTCAAAATATTTTGGTCCTCGAGGCGAAAAATTTTGAAATATATTGTGGCACTGGATGTACAAGAAAATAACTCATTTGAAAAAAATATGTCTCGAAATTTATTTCTAAGATACTCAAGTTTTCGAAAATAATTCAATGCCAAAAGGACGATGCCAAAAAGGCTAGAATGCCCAAAAATTTCGTAATCACACGGAACATCATGGCTGTGGGTCCCGCGTCGGAACCCCAGGCTAAAAACCATTTACAAAAATGCCAAAAAGGCTGATGACGGTAATATTTCAAAAACTCACAGAAGCCATTTACAAAATGCTAAATACCGTCATAAGAATTTCGCCAAAATGATCAAGGCCATAATGCCAAAAACTCGGTTAAGGGAATCGGTTTTCGAAATAAAACTCGGTCGGTAAAATACCGAAAGTCATTACAAAAGAACTCATGCAGCGGATAAAAGAAATACAGTTCAACACGCACAATCCAGCAACACTACTCCTCATAAGAACAAAATATTAGAGTCAAATAACCACATTCAGAACAAAACCACTGGCCCCATTCGAGGCCTCTAAAGACCTTACCGCACTGGCTAGTGAACAAGTCGAATGTGTATAAGCACAAAGCTTCCACAAGAGAACTTGTAAAATGTGCAAATCGATTCGAAAATCATCAGCAACGGACAAAAACAATAATAAAAAGACATCACAAGCGACGACACTCCTCGTATAAATAAAATACGAGAGTCGATTAAATACATATCGTGAAATCAAAATCCACATAAAGATTCCATCACTTAACAAATAATCATAAAAATAGCTCGTGTCACACGAGGTACAACACGAAGAAGGGAGACATACTTCCACAGGTCGCACGAAGATGATGATCGCCCCACGATACTAATCACGACCAACAAACTCAAACGACGCGTCGCGACACGACTCGGTCAGATAAAATCCGACGAAACAAGACTCAAACAACACGACTTGATCCGACAACCTAGGTTTCCTCAACCTAAGCTCCGATACCATTTATGTAACACCCCTAATCCGCTCAGGGATATTACACGCCGTAGAACCCTTCCTCAAGGATCTACCAGGCTGGTAACGACATAAAACAACTCAACCATGCCTTTAAGGCTAAAATGACTCAGTAGACCGATTTGGTCTTTCAACAATTACATACAACTCAAATACAATTCATGCCTGCAGGGTCAAAATCTGATAAACTCCCGTATAGCAGGAAAAGATCTTGCGGCGGAAAAGAAAATACAACTAGACCAATACGACATCAACGGATCCTCGTGTGATTAGTATCGTTCATCTTTCATCATCCTTCGTGCCGACCCTGTGTTATGCTCCAAAACCTGAATGCAAAAATAGACATCCACCCCCCGAATACTCGGGGGTTAGCAAAACTCCACTGTTTTGCTAGTGCAAATACAAAGTGCAAATACGAGCCAAACAATTCACATTCCACGAATAACAATAACCAGGAATCCTCAAAGATCCAAACGAAACGAAAAGTACTTCTCGAGGCAAGGGTTTGAGAAAAACCTTTAAAAATCGAAATACCATAAATCAATGGAAATAATTTATAAGACGGTTTAGAATGCCATCGAGAGTTTTAATAGAAAACTATTTAGGATTATCAAATCCTACTTTTCAAAATACACAAGACAAAAGGGGTCACCGACCCTAATCTTTACTTTCCGAAAAATGATATTTACCAACCCGTTGGGATTTTAGTCCCAAATCTCATCAACTTACAGTACATAAGAACGACCACAAGGCTCGTCTCCCAACATCAAAATCCACAATTAAAGGATTTAAAACAAACAACAAAATACTCTAGTGCCATCCTAGCCAAGTAAGCCAAACGAACACTTACCTGTTACACACTTAGTCGATGCATGCAATCATGAAAACACAGTTCCAAAACACTCATTTCCGGAAATGCCAATCTCGAATGACATTTGTAAAATGCACCACAATTAACCGTCGATCCACACCTCCGTGGACCCCTACCGAGACCCAGTCGGATCTAACCCGTAGTTGTTAAAAGCAAAGCTCGTCGATCCACACCTCCGTGGACCCCTACCGAGACCCCGTCGGATCTAACCCGTAGTGAGCATACACACACACACGTTACTCATGCAATACTAACATGCTAAGAATGTAAGTTCATTAAGAATACTCACTAGAGATGGCCATTAACTCGACACCATTACCAAACTCTTCAAAAACACAATAACAAGATTAAATACGGAATACACGATTCCATAACTTTAAACACATAGGAGTATCATCATAAAATCCTTCAACATTCAAAATAATCAAATCATAATCAATTCTCAAAACACCGTTCACAAAACACACGCGTTTTGAAAGAAAGCCTTTAACGAGGCCAAACCGAAATCCTTTTGAAACTTAGTTTCAAACAACCAAACAAACACACTAATACGATCACCGATCATCATATCCACAAAATAAGAAAAGTATGGGCAAGGTACTTGCCTCGATATCACGAGCAATGGAAAAGTGAACGGATACGGCCGGGTAGCCCTCAAATCCCCGAACACTATCTAGAACGCGATAACACCGAAATTACTACGGGAAAACACCACATGAATCATCAATCACCAACGGAATTCAACATCGGAATCATCGAGCACCTATAATCCTCCGTAAGGAATAATAAAACATGATTACGACGAGAATCAAGGCCGAAAACAACGGAAATCCCAACAAACTATCAAAGGGAACTCATTCGAACATTTAATCGAACATTAAATGTTCAAGACCCTTCAAGAACAAAGAAATCACCTCTCGGGTCGAACGAACCAAAGATACGCGTATCCAATCCGTATAACAAGTTCAAAACAACGTTTATACAACAACTAATTGATCAAAAACGGATTGGAATCGAAATCAAAAAGGAAAATCCCCAAATCTACAAAAACAAGGGTTCAAGCCACAATACCTTGATTTGGATGAAGGATTCAAGTAGAGGTCGAAAATCTTCAACAAGACTTGAGGAGGATGATCTCTACAAGTTTTGGAGCACTCAAATCGCCCAAACTCGCCATCAAATCGCCTAAGATGAAGGAGGAAGAAGAGAGGAGAAAAAATGAAGTTTTTCTCCTCGCAAATCTGCTAAAAAAGCGAGAAAAGCCCGTGTGCGCGGCACAGACAAGTGTGCCGCGGCCCGGGGCCACCAAAACGCCAGGAATCAGCTTAGTGCCGCGGCACAGCCTGAGTGTGCCGCGGCACACGGTACAGCCCCCTTCAACACCAAAAAGGCACACCGTGCAGTCTTCGCTATTTCGACCATAACTCCTTCGTCTGGACTCCGATTAACTCACCGTTTGAACCATTGGAAAGCTAACTTGATTCTCTATAATATTGCAAAGATTCAGAATTTTTGGAGTTTCCAAGAATTAATGGTGACTTTACAAAGTCGAACTCCCACGTGAAAAAGTCGATTAAGGACACGGAACTCAACAAAACGACACCGAAACTAACTCGGATGACAAAAAGTGCAGAATTAATCATTCTCGGAATGACGAAACGGTCAGGAGTGAGTTCTCAAAATGAACTTCCTCCGAAAAAAAGAAAATTACCGAAATTCGAAATTGCGGATATTACAATTTTACTTTCAGCCAGAGGTTTTAGGATCATTCTCAACACTCTTACTCCTTCCATATAGGCAGAAGCAGCAGCTCGTCCTATTAATCCTAGACTTCCTCCTCCGTAAACTACATGAATGCATTTTTCTCCTAAGGTACGACCCAAGTTGTGGTCGTCAAAAAGCATGCCTCTTTTCCGAACTAGCTCCACCAAAAATGCATACCGTGTTAAATTTTTGTTGAAGATGATGACTCCATTTTGAAAAAAAATTTTTTAGAGAGAAACAGAAAAAAGTGCAAGTTTGAGGGATGAATGAAAGAAACCAGTAGAAAGTTTATTTATAGAAGAAAAAGAAGGTAAAAATTGTTTAACAAGTTTGTGATTGCATTTGATTGTGCTTCAACTACTCAATAGAATAATGAAAGCATTTATCGCGTATCACATTTTTTATTCAGAAAATCTCACCACACGACAAAAATAAAAGATACTACGCGTATGTACAGTAGTTGTGATTGTGGCTCACATCTTCCTCTGATTTTACGTTCAGAAACGGCCTAAACGCCTTCTATGAGTCAGGGAGAAGCTTCCCATCCAATTTTCTTACAAATTGGCAAACAGGGTCTTTTAACGTCAGATTCCCAAGACGTTGTTCATATTCTGGTTTGAATTTATTCCACAAACATTGAATTTCATAATATACAAGTCCACTAGGATGCGTGTCAAGAGAAATTTTGATATTATCTAAATTCTCTTTATTCAGACCATCATTAATGAACTGAATTTTATCTTCTCTGTTTGTAGATGGAATTCCTAAAGATCGACATTTTACATTACAGTTCCATCTAGCACATTTATAGCAAACGGCTAGCATCTTTGCTCGTCGTTTCTTGGCATATGAACTTTTTCCAAGCCCTGGTAAAAATCTAGTCGGTGTTTCTGTGAATTTACCTTCTATTCTTACTTTGGCTTCGATAATGAATCTTATGTCAAAAGGTATGCTTTTATTCATAAGCAACCTCATCCTTTCAAGCCTTGTCTTGTAAATTTTTAAAATTGAATTTTTGCTTAGAAAGGGAAATCTTTTTTCGATATTATACAATGTTTCTTCCATGACACAAAAAATAAAAATAAAATGACAATGAAAATAATTGAAGAAAATATCTACAAATATCAGTTGTTGTGGGAAACTGAAAAATCCGACTTTAATAGTCACGTGAGTACCGTTATCCGCCACTTGACCGGACAAACACAATTTAGTACTAAGTTACAATGTCGAGAAATTTGTACTTATAAAAATAGTTTACAATGTAAGATTTCAAATATAACTTATACTTCCCCGGCAACGGCGCCAAAAACTTGACACGCTTTTAGTGTAACTATCGCAAGTGCACGATATCGTATCAAGTAGTAAAGTGGACTTTTTGAGTCCGGTTTATCGATCCCACAAGGAAGTTTGGTTATAATTTGAATGATACACTATTAGTCTATTTTTATAGATACTTAAGATGAGTGAAATACACAATTAAAAAGTTTGGTTTAATAATTGCAAAGAAATTGCAATAATAGTTCTAATATTATAAGGAAATAAAAAGATAGCAATAATAATAGATTGATTAAATGATAAAATGAAATAGTTGGGATTACAAACTTAGTTCGTCATTAGTTATAAAAGATGTATTGGAGATCATAAAATGAATTTACTTATTATGTTGTGTAGATTCGATTTTCCTTAAAAAGACGGTTTCTCTTTCGAACTATAAAACGCCCCTTACATATTGAATCAATCCACTATATTTCTATGTTGATTGGCTTCAATACATAGCATTAGTATTTCTGAAAATAACTCAAAGAATCATCTAAGGACTAGGGGTATATTTCTATCCCCTAGAACAACCTAGAGTGAAGATCATTTGATCTAATCAAACATATTTTCTTTCGAAACATATGAAGACCATTAATATCGTCATTTATTGGCCAAATAAATAAAGATTGTTCAAACAATGAAAATCACACACAATAATAAGTAATTCATAATAGATCTTTATACAAACATAAATAACATGACTAACCTTGTTTATAATCCCAACTAAAGATTACTTAGCCCATGAAGGGTTTTGTTACACATATTACAAGCTTTGGTGGTCATTTTTAGTTGAATCAAGAGAAATAATTGATCCTAACTCCCTTAGTAGATAAAGGAGATAGAAGCAATAAACTCTCTGAACAACATATGTCATACCACACTTACAAAGATCACTCAAGAACACAAGTGTGTTCTTCACACAAAAAGAAAAGTTTACAAAAAAAATGGAAAATTATAAGTTGAATCATGAATGATGAAGGATCTAAGGGGTCTATTTATACACCTAAAGTCATCTAATAGCTCCAAAACTCCAGCATTATTACATTAGATCGGATCAATGCCATCCATCCCCTCAATAATACACAAAAAGTATAAAAAATTAGACAAATCATAGTAATCTGTCAAGAGTTACGGCCGTAACATTCAGGAGTTACGTCCGTAACAAGGGTGACTTACGGCCGTAACCCCTGAATGTTACGGCCATAACTTGGCTTCGTAAATTTGTTCACTGGATGCTTTGAAAGTTACGTTTTCAGCCCAGAATTCCTCAGACTTTTCGTTTTTACCCCAGATCTTCTTCGGATGATAACTTTTGATGTATAACTCTGATTTTGAATCCGAAAAGACTGCCGAATTCGTCTCGGAAAGCCCTACAACATGAATATATCAAAATTCAATAAAGAGAATATTTATTAAACATGTTGTTTCTTGAGTAATTCAGTTATTTAATTCGATCATCATTCGATAAAAATAAAATTATTTAAAACTAATAAATTAAAAGCAAAAAACGAGTAGACTAACTCAATTATGGGTGAATTTTATCGATACAAACCATGGATAAGTGTACAAAACTGACACTTATCAGGACACATCTTCGAGGAGAGTTTTATTCCATGCCGCATCGGTAGGAACCCTCTTTTAGAGTAATCCATCTTAAATCGCTTTGAGATTTTATCTATATAGAGGGCATGGGAAAAACTTATCATTTTCTTCGATCTATCCCAATAGAGTCGAATCACAAGAATATAGGTTTCTTCTCCCAAGTCTTTCATGGAGAAATTACTCGAAAGCTAAGCTTTCATAGAACTGAGTATTCCCACATCATTTTCTATCAGTAGAATGTCATCTACATATAGTACTAAGAATGTGATCTTGCTCTCACTAACCCTCTTGTATACACAAGGTTCCTCTTCATTTTGTACGAAGTCAAACTCTTTGACTGTCTCATCAAAACGAAGGTCCCAACTACATGAAGACTACTACAGTCCATTTCATGGAGTCTACATCCACCATTGCTAGGTCATTGGTCATGGGTCGGTCTCTTGTTTATCACCTGAAACCTCGTAGAAAACCTGTTCCTCCAAGTGCATAAAACTATACCTCTCAGGTAAATAAGACACCCTACTTGACCTACGAGGTGGTTGTACTTGTGTTACAGAAGGTTTGGTTCCATTTTCTTGCACAGGTGTCTCCTGAGGAGTTTCATTGTATTCTTCTAAAGAAATACTTCTACCTGCTCCGCCTTCCTGAATGAACTCATCTTTCAGGAAGTGTGCATGCAAAGCAACAACGATCATTCGATCTTTGGGTATGTAGAATAGATAACCCATCGCCTCAGATGGGAATCCAATGAAACGTCTCCTCACAGACCTCGCTTCCATTTTGTCCACCTTAGTCTTCTTGACATAGGCGGGACATCCCCAAATCCTAATGTGATTAAGACTTGGTTTTCTGCCCTCCCACATCTCATGTGGAGTTTTAGGAACAGATTTGGAAGGACATATGTTCAAGATATATTTAGCAGTCAGGAGTGTATACCCCATAGGTAAATCGGTAAGTCAGTATAGCCCAGCATGGAATAGACCATGTCCAACAAGGTCTCGTTCCTTTTTTATGACACACCATTTAACTGCGGAGTGCCTGGAGGTGTTAGTTGTGATACTATTCCATGTTCCTTCAGGAACTCATCAAACTCTGTACTCATATAGTCGCCACCTCTGTCCGACTGAAGTGCTTTGATATGATTACCAGTCTATTTTTCGACTAGGGCCTTGAATTCCTAGAATTTCTCAAAGGCCTCGGATTTATGTTTCATTAAATATAAATAACCATACCTAGTATGATCATTTGCAAACATAATGAAGTACTGATATCCGTCACGTGCTGCTTCCAAAGAACTACATACGTCGGTATGGATTAATCCCAGTTTATCAGCGGCTCTTTAAAAAGTCCCTGTGAAGGGGGACTTAGTCATTGTTTTTACCCAAAATATTATCCGGAGATTATATGCTGGAATGGACGAGTAACAAACAAAATGCGAGAGCACGTCCATGGGGAAGTAAATAACATAAGATTTGTCGGGGTTGTTAGTCCCGGGCTTGAATGCTCTCGCAAGATATTATTAATAAGTATAATTGGGAGTACAAATATTAATGTTAGAGTACAATTACAATGAGTGTAAAGACCTTAGTTATCTTAGCTCTTGAGTGCTGAAGATTGCCGGAAGAACCATAGTTGAAGCTCTGTGAGTTCTTGTTACAAAGATGAGGTGTTCTATTTATTGTATGCTGTGTGTAATCGTGTTTACGTTGTACCATCCCTTTTGCCAATGCCGGAGGCCTCCTATTTATAGGAGAAGAGGTTGCTGGGATGTCTCTGTCTCACAAGGGCGATCGCCGTTCCTGCATTAAATAAGGCGGGCGATCGTCCCAGCACGTGGGAGTGTTTCCTTAAAGTCCGCAGCTGCTGCTGGTAGCCATATGCGTGAACCAATGAGGAGGCGACAGGTGCCTCACGTCACTATCTTCGGAGGTCCCACCTAGGACCTTTCGGCGGGTCTATCAGTAGGTGAGGCCGTCCTTGTCACTGACAGGTGCTGATGGGCTGGAGCACAGCCTGTTCTCGCTGTCTTGGGAGGTCCCACCTAGGACCTTTCGGCGGGTCTGTCGGTAGGTGAGGCCTTCCTTGTCATTGACAGCTGCTGACGGGCTGGATTAAGGCCTGCTCTTGCGGCGCCTTTTGCGGATCTGCACGTTGGCCTTCATCCCGAGATTCGGTCTTCGCAGACTTTGACGGATGTTGGACTTACACGTGGCATGGGACGGTTGTCCCTGGTCGGATACTAGAGGCGATCGCCAGACGCCAATAGACGATCGCCTTGGACGTCGACCGCTAGGCACTTGACCAGCATTTGTCTTCTTCGGTTGGCATCCGACCATTATGCCGATCGCCTTCAAGGCGTATAAATCTCCGCACAGCAATTGCCTCCCAGCTCGCTCTGATGTTGAAGACGTGGGGTTAGGTGGCTTTGCTGGCGATCGCTTGTTTTAGACGAGCGACTCATCTACTTATGAAGCAGACGATCGTCTCCCGAACAAACTGATTTCGAATTTGGAAGACCTTCTCGGACGCTGAAAAGAGCGGGAAGTGGAAGCGGGCTTTGAAACATCACTGGGGCACGTGTCGCGCTCCCGTTGGGGGAGTACAACAGTTTTGTCAGACTTGTCGTTTGGCGTGCCCTCGAAACGACGCACATACGGATTTCGAGGGCGGCATTAAATGCGACTTTTCCGAAGGTTGCACTTCAGCCCTCGAGATTCCGTTTATTTGCCCAGAAGTCCCTGCTCTCACCTATAAAAGGGGCTAAGGCTTCTGGGTTTATACCTTTATGCGTTTTTTTGCCTGAGAAGAAGACATAGCTGAATTTCCTTGAAGCTTTGTGTGCCGATCGACGTTCGACTCAGTCTCTAGGTAAGAACATAAACTTTTCTCCCCCTTTCTCTTTGAATATTTCTGGAGGAGGATCCACCATGTATGAGGCAGGTAGCACTTCCGCCGCCGCGACTTCGACTGCCCGGGATGAAACCTCTGCGAATTTTCACGTGGTGACGGCTGTCGAGGACATTCGCACTGGGATTGAACCTACGGAGGTTGAAAAACTCCTCAACGAGGCTAACGCGGCGAGTTCGGCGGCGGCGGAGCAGAAGTGCTCGCCGGCCGACGAGGATGAGGCAGTAAGACTGTACTGGGAGCAGAACAGTGTGTTCGGCCAAGCCTTTCTGGAATTTGCCGAGCTTATGGAGAGACTTGCCGGACCACGTCCTAAGTTTAATTTTCGCGCATATTCGGTCGCCCACCCCCATGAACCCATAAATCGGACGTCATTTCGGGCCTCGGACCGCTCTCTGTAGACCCTCGGATAGATTAAGAGGTCAGCGACTAAGAAGGATTTGAATCGTTGGAGGGCGGAGTTCCATGTCCCCTCCGACATTTCACTGTATGTGCCTGCCGAGAATGAGCGCACCGACCAACCTCCTGAGGGTATGGTCGCTGTTAACGAGTTGATCATGGGGGCCGGATTGCGGTTCCCATTGCCGTTCGCCGTGTCGTATCTGTTGATCGCTTGGAATGTGGCGCCGCTCCAACTGAGGTCGAACCCCTGGTTGCAAATCGTCACCACTTTGACTCTATTTGGCGGTCACCGGCTGTTCCGTCTTCCTTCTGCACTGGAGATGAACTATCTCTTTAAGCTGACGGCGCAGAAGGGTTCTGTTGGCGGCTACCACATCCAAGCTCACTTGGGCCGGGTGGTCCTTGGGGTGCCGAACAAGGTCCGGGGTGACCTGACAAAGTGGTGTTGGGTCGGAGGAGCGTGGAAATCGGCCTCAAGCGACAAACCCGAGGATGAGTTGGATATCCCCACCGGCTTCTGGGAGAGGAATCCGAGTAAGGGTTTTAACTCTCCCTTCGTTCGGATACACCTTGAACTGATCTAATTTGGTTTTCTTTTTGCAGGCTCCCTTGTTCCAGCAGCTGGCGACCTACCATTTGATTTTTCTATCGTCTGGGAGCGAATCCGTGGTCTTCCGGACAGTTACATCGACGCTCGCATGATCAACAACGAAGCTCATTGGTTGGGCGCTCGGTTGTTTCGCTTTCCCCGCCACTTAAGGGTCCCAGGTACAAATGTTTACGATCTCCTTTTTGCTTGACAATCGCCTTTGATTGAGGAAGATGTCTGACCTGGTTGATTGCCTTCTTTGACAGAGATCTACTTCCCCCGCTACTCCGAGCCGCCGAGAGAAATCGCCATGTCGAACCCTGGTATCATGAATCGTCTCCGCCAAGGGAAGAAGGCGGGTCGTGCCCCTGCGGCGACGACCCGTCCTATCCCAGAGGTGAGACCTCTCATGGGGCCGATCGTCGCTGATCCGGAGACTCGAAAGGAGGAGCAGCTCCAGCGCAACCGCAAGAGGCGGAGGCCGGAGGATCCCTTGCCATCTGTTGCTGCTGAGGCGCCCGCAGTGGTGCCACCGGTCGCCGCACCTCCAATTTCTGCAGTTCTAATGGCATAGGGGCTTACGCCCTCATCGGCCTTCCTACAGGCCATGGCGACCACTGATGCCCAGACCCCGCGGGGCAAGCCTTTCTTCGGCCGCGACCCCGAGAAGGTCGAAAGGTAAGTTTGGTTGATCTGCTGAGTTACGTCACTTGTGTAGGGGACATACTAACTCCTTTGTTCTTGGTGCAGGGTCCATCTAGCCGACCCGAACTGCTCGCCGATGGTGTGGGACTTCCTCGCGAGAAGATCTCTCCGCGAGCCTAGCGACTTCCATCACTACGAAATGCAGGCGACTCTTGCTCTGACCCTCCAAGCGGCGACGATGGCCGCTCAGGCTGTGAAGGATTATGAGGGGCGGCCCTCTACTGCCCGTCTCCATTCGGACCTCAAGGCTGCTCGGAATCGGAACGCCGCATTTGCCGATAGGATCGCGGGAATGGATAAGGAGTACGTATAGAAGGCCAAACGGGCTAAGCAGGATCTCGGCCAGATGAGGTAGGATCTCGATCGGGCCCGGGCGGCGACCGACCGGATGCGCGATCAAATGACTGAAGCCCGTCGGTTGCATGCGGCCTCGCAGGAGGAGGTGACCGAGCTGAAGGTGGTGGTGGACTGATTAAATGGTGAGATTGAGTCATCTAGGGGGGAGCTGTTCGCCAAGGTTGCCGAGCTCCAAGGTGCGGATCAAACAATCGCGGGGCTGAAGGAGAAGTTGGAGGCGACCGAGGGTGATCCCTTCCTCAACGTGGAGTATGTCGGAGAGTTTGCCTATTATATGGCTTACGCTGACGCCATTCGCGCTGCCAAGAAGGGAGGGATCGAGGTCGGCCCTCTGATTGATAACTTCAAAGCATATGTGCTTGAGCATCTTCTACAGCCGGCCTTCTTTGTGCCGATCATTTACCTCTCCGACCTCGGAATCGACCTGAGCTGGTATCCGTCGCCGAACAACCTCGTTCACTCGGATGCCGGCGAGAAAATGCACGCTGATCCATCAGCCGGTGGTAAAGGCCGGACCGATCCAGCAGCCGATGGCGAAGGCCAGGCGGGGGCATCCAGAGTTAGACCACTTTCATTTTGTTTTCACTTGTAATTTTTCAGTTTCATTGTGTTTTGCCTTCGGGCGCTTTTGCCTTCGGGCGCTTGTACAAATATTCCGAATGAAATGAAATACATAATTGCATCTGATTCCTTGCTTGTACGATCGTCTGTCTGTATCTTTCACATTTGACTTCACACAAGTGTTTGAGGAGCGGTCGTTGTATGTATAGCTCCGAATGTATTGGTATACTTAAAATTCTTACTTGTAAATTCCTGAACAAAACCGATCGTCATATGTGTATTTGAACAAAGCCGATCGTATGTGGTTCCGTCCTCCTGATTGCATGTATGGCTCCGCTATGCCCTTGTTTTTGTTTACTTGGTGAAAGTAAGGGAACGAAAATAATTCGTTTAGCGAGCTATCTTTAGTTTGGTTCTTGCGATCTTCAATTTTGCTGATTCCTCGAGGGAGGCCGAACATCCTGGCCTAGAAAGACTTCGCACAGTCATGGGGTTCGATGGAACCGACCTCCACGACTATGTCTTGTGCGCGAGCGACATTCCATCTGATGGTTAACTTCTCCCGACTCATTTAATTGTGAGGATCCTACGTAGGCTACGTTTTGCCTCGCAATGTAGCGATGGGGCAGACGGTCTCTGCCTGGAGGAGTCCTTGCAGGGGGCGCCGTCTGATAAATCGACTTCGCTACCGTGGCTTGTTAGCACTTTTCTTCCTAAGAGGGCATACGTTGTGACGGGGGGAAGGACACGTCGCATTGTTCAGGTCCACCATGTTAGATGATGGATCCGAGGACGGGCGAGCGTGTCCACTGATCTATTTTGGAGGGTCCTTCGGCTACGCCTGCCTCGTATTTAAACGAAAGGGCGGGCAATCTCTACCCAAAGGATCCCTGCATGGACGAGCTATCGGTTCCATCGACCTCTAGAACCATGTCTGCACTTTTCTACCTCGGATCGCCATGTTAGATGACGATCCTCGACGGTATACGTTGTGCTAGGGGGCGATCGCTTGCCTAGGTCCATCAGGTTAGATGATGAACTCTTGGAGGGCGAGCGAGTCGTCCTATCTTTTGTTTGTTTGTTTTGTCGAGGCGAATCATTTAGAGGGGATCGGAAAATCTCATTAAGCTCTTTGTATATTGAGTAACTGAATACAAAGTTTTTTATTGATAGTATTTCTTCAAATGAACGGAGTTCCAGGGATATTGCTCTGGAGTGCCATCTAGGTGTTGGAGCTTGTAGGCTCCTTTGGTCAGCCATTTGGATATCCTGAAGGGCCACTCCCAATTCGGGCCAAATACTCTCGTGTGAGTTTGGACCTTTTTGAAGACTAGGTCACCCACTTGGAATCACCTTTCCCTGACCTTCGAATTGAAGAATTTCTCGGATTTCCTTTTGTGGATTGTGTTCTTCATTTTCGAGGTCAGTCGTCGTTCCTCGAGCATATCCAGGTCGATCCGCCGAGCTACATTATTGTTCGTCGTCATTTGTTTTGCAGTTCGGTGGCTGAGAACGGCGATCTCCGAAGGGATCACTGCTTCTGTTCTGAAGGCGAGGGCGAATGGGGTTTCCCCGGTTAAATTTCGGGTCGTCGTTCGGTAGGACCACAAAACATCCGGGAGCTCGCTCGCCTATCGTCCTTTTTTGGATTCGAGTCTTGCTTTGATCATGTGTTTGAGAATCTTGTTTACAGCCTCTACCTGCCCATTCGTCTGATGGTGGTAAGGGCCCGAGAACAGCTTTTTAATTCCCCATTTTTCGCAGAATTGCATAACATCCAAACCGTCGAACTGCTTTCCATTATCGGAGATGATAGCCTGAGGTAGACCGAATCGGCATATGATGTTCTTCCAAATGAACTTGATCACTTGTTCTTGGCCGATCTTGTTGAGTGGCTCGGCCTCTGCCCATTTCGTGAAATAATCGACCCCCATGATGGCGAATTTACATCCCCTGGCGCCGTTGGCAAAGGACCGATGAGGTCGATGCCCCATTGGGAGAACGACCATGGACTGTACATAGAAGTGACTTGGTCGGGGGAAAGCTTGATGTTTGGGCCCATTACTTGACACCTGTGACAAGATTAGGTGTAGGCGATCGCGTCTTTTTGTAGGGTAGGCCAGAAAAAGCCTTGCCTGGTCGTCTTGTGGATGAGAGCTCGCCCTCCAGCGTGATTTCCACAGATCCCGTCATGGATTTCGGCTAAAACAAGTCGGCCTTCCTCCGGCGTAGTGCATTTGAGGAGAGGTAGGCTGAAAGCTCGCTTGTAAAGTCGGTCGTCTAATAGGGTGTATCTGGTTGCCCGGAGCTGAAGCTGGCGAGCTTTGATCCGATCTGTGGGGACCGTTCTGTCCTTCAAGTACTTAACGAACGGAGTCATCCAGTTCTCTTCGGCGATGACAACTGTGTTGACCAGGCTTCTGTCGATCGCCGATTTTGCTGACTTCGTGATTTTGATGTTAGAGAAGTCTGTCGCCCCATCTAACGATGCGAGCTTGGATAGGGCATCGGCCTGGGAGTTGTGCTCTCTCGGGACTTGTTCGATCAGCACTTCTTCAAACTTTGTGCACATTTTGGCGACCAATTCTTGATATTTTATCATCTGTTCGCCGTGCGCCTCATATTCCTCCTTGACTTGGTTCACGACCAAGAGGGAGTCCATGAAGATGTGGAGGCGACGAATGTCCATGGCGAGTGCTAGATCGAGCCCGCCTACCAAGGCTTCGTACTCGGCTTCATTGTTGGTCGCATGGAACCCTAAACGCATAGCATTTGAAAAAATTTGGCCGTCGGGGCTGATGAGGACAATCCCTGCCCCTGCTCGCGAGCTGGTTGTCGATCCATCTACGTACAATTTCCAGACAGGACGGCCGACCTGGGTCGGACTGGGCGAGAACGTTAATTTCACCACGAAATCCGCCAGTGCTTGGCCTTTGATCGCCGTGCGAGGAGCGTACGTGACACCGTATTGGGCGATCTCCAGTGACCACTTTAGGATTCGCCCGTTGGTGTCTGGCCGGTGCAGAACTTGCCTTAGAGGGAGAGTCGTCAGAACTTCCACTTGGTGTTCGAAGAAGTATGCCCTCAGCTTGCGAACACTCATGACTAGTGCGTAGGCGAGCTTCTCCAGAGGTGTGTAACGCGTTTCCACGTTATGAAGCGCTTGAATCACGAAGTAGATCGGCAAGTGGGCTTGCCCCTCTGCTCGTACTAATACAGCACTTAGCGCGACCTCCGAGGCTTCCAGGTAGAGGAATAGCTTTTTGCCGGGGATTGGCTTCGCCAAAATTTGGGGATTATACAGATGCTCCTTGATTTTGGTGAACGCCATTTGACTTTCTTTCATCCATGCAAATTTTTTATTCTTTATGGTGGCGAAGAATGGCTTGCTTTTGTCTCAGAGCCGAGAAATTAAGCGGTTAAGGGCTGCTAGACAACCCGTGAGGCATTGCACCTGTTTGACATTCCGTGGCTCCTGAATGTCGAGTATCGCCTGGATCTTGGTGGGGTTCGCTTCGATCCCCCTTTGGCTCACGATGTGCCCCAGGAACTTTCCGGAGCTTACCCCGAAGTTGCAATTCTTGGGGTTCAGTTTCATGTTGAATTTCTCGAGGATGGCGAACGTCTCGGCAAGGTCTTTGAGGTGATCTTCCTTTTTGAGGCTCTTGACCACGATGTCGTCAATGTAAACCTCCATGGTCTTGCCGATCTGATTGGCGAACATCCCGTTGACTAGTCGCTGGTAGGTCGCCCCCGCATTTTTCAGACCGAACGGCATTCGGACCCAAAAGTACACGTCTTTTTCCGTGTGGAATGATGTGTGTTTTATGTATTTCTCTGCCATTGGGATCTGATGGTACCCGGCGAAGGCGTCCATAAATGACATCATTTCGCAACCTGCCGTGCTATCGACCAAGTGGTCAATATGAGGCATTAGAAAGTGGTCTTTCGGACATGCCGCATTGAGGTCGGTGAAATCGATGCATAACCTCCAGGAGTTGCTTGCCTTTTTGACGAGCACCGCGTTGGCTACCCATTGTGGCTCGTCGGTAGCTACTCCGATCAGTTTTTTGTCGAGTAGCTTTTTGACTTCTGCGTCGAGCGCAGCATACTTCTTAGGACCGAATTTTCTACATTTCTGATGAACAGGCTTCCTTGCCGGGTCGATCTTTAGATAGTGGCAAGCGTCTTCAGGACTGATGCCGACCATATCTTGATGCGACCATGCAAAGATTTCAATGTTCTTATGTAGTAAACTGATCAGATCTTCTTTTACCTCAGGACCGACGCTTGAGCCGATCTGCACTTCTCGCTCCGGGCGAGCCGGATCGATTGTTATACTTTCAAACTCTTCAATGGGGACAGTCGCTTCTCGTTTGGAATGATTGCCGGACTCGATCCTTGGATTAATGTCGAGGCTTGGCTCGAAACCGATCCTTGGCTCGATGTCGTCCGACAATTGATGCGAGATGCCATCCTCTAAGTCGGGCTGGTATGAGATGCTTGGCTTGTCGATCTCCATTGGTTGAATGTCGATCACCTCAATGTTATAAATAGTATGGGAAACGCTTAAAGGGGAAGTTACGACACATGAGTAATTCAAACATTTCTTTGCCATTAGGTGGTCTCCTTTTATAGTACCGACCGTCCCATCGGTAGTGGGGAACTTGATACAGTAAAAGAAAGAAGAGGCAACCGCCTCAAAGGTTTCTAGAAAGGGGCGACCTAGGAACCCATTATCGATGTTGGGCCTATCTATGATTACAAAATTGAGGTTCCTAGTGATCTTAACCTTGGGATCGTAACAGCATATTAGCTCGACAGAGAGCTTGATCCTTCCATAGGCTTGGACCGTGTTGTCGCCGAACCCTTGAAGCACGGTATCGAATGGCTTGATGAACTTGGTCAGGTTGCCGAGCTGGTCCAGAGCAGATTTGAATATGATGTTGCAAAAACTCCCATTGTCAACCAGCACGCGGTCGACCATTTTCCCAAGGATACATATAGAGATCACCAATGCATCCTCTTTGGGGCACTGCACTCCCTCCCTATCCTTGTTGGAGAAGGAGATGAGCGCGTCTCTGGAGATGGTTGGCTCTGGGGGCACCACAACATGGACTCCGGCGAACACCCTCAGATCGGCCTTCCACTTTCTATTTGATATGGTGGAAACCGGGGAAAGACCTCCGAGGTTTCCACCTCCCGACTGAAGCATATTGATCTGGCCGCCGGTGTTGATCGGAGGGATCGACTCTTCTGAGTACTCCGGCTCGTTTTGCTCGATCTTGGCGACTGGATTGGGAGGGAGATGGTCGTCGTTCTGTCGGCAGTCGCGCCCCCCGGTCCTTTCTGCCCGGGGTTCTAGCTTGGTAACCAAATTATCCAGCTTGCCTTCCTCAAACAACCTCCAGAGATGTCTGAGGAGGTCGCGGCATTGGCTGGTGTTGTGGCCGGGACTTTTGTGGTAGGCACAAAATTTACTGCGGTCCAGATGACCATTGTCCCTCATCGGCTTCGGCTTGCTAAGCCATTCGTGCCCCTTGATGGCGTTGAAGATATGGGCCGGAGATAGATTGAGGTTGCGGAGGAGGTGAACTTCCACATCGTCGAAGGCCTTGAACTCACCGAGCGGTTTTGCGACCGCCTTTCTGGGCTTGGCGACCGCCTTCTTCGTAACGTGAAATGGTGCCTTCCCTTCTCCGGTGGATCCCTCCCCTAAGCGAAGGGTGAGCATCCTCTGCAGCCGGCCTTCTTTGTGCCTATCCTTGACCTCTCCGACCTCGGAATCGACCTAAGCTGGTATCCATCTTCGGACAACCTCGTTCACCCTGTTGTGCGGCGATTTATACACCTCGACGGCGATCGGCGTAAGGGCCGAGCGACCAAAGATAGCATCAAATAAATCCAAGGCAGACATGCCAAGAAAGAGTCCAGACCGAAATCAGGTACCAAGCGATCGACGTCTGGGGGCAATCACCTTTTGGCACCTAGCGATCGACTCTGGTGCCCGGCCAAGAACGACCATCCTATGCCACTTAAAAGGCCATCATCCGTCAAGTCTACTAAGACTGGATCATGGAGCGAGGACCCATGTGAAGATCCGCGAATAGCGCCACAAAATACGGATCATTGACTCCAGCCCATCAGCAGCTGTCAGTGACAAGGATGACCTCACCTACTGACAGACCCGCCGATAGTTCCCAGATAGGGCCTCCCCAGACAGCGATATAGATGCGTGTTGGCTTTTCATTGGTTCGCACATCCGGCTGCCAGCAGCTGCTGCGGACTTTAAGGAGACCAACCCATGTGCTAAAGACGATCGCCCGCTTATTATAATACAACAGAGGCGATCGCCCAGCGACTCCCACTCTTATAAATAGAGAGCCTTCAGCACTTGGAAAGCTCTCGACTTTTCTCTTGACTCTATCTAGGATTTATCTCTCAGAACCTCTTAACCAAAAGATGGTCAGCAGAAACGAGAACTCCCTACGGTTTAGAAGTTCAGACTTTAAGAGGTTCACAAGTTCAGAAACCACTTCCACACGAGAATTCAGCTAATTCATACAGTGAGAGACTGTCGATTTCTCACAGTCTGCACAATACTCCATCGTTGTTACAAGAACTCACAGAGCATCAACTCTGGTTCTTCCGGCAATCTTCAGCACTCAAGAGCTAAGATAACTAGGGTTTTTATACTTATTGTAATTATACTCTAACATTAATATTTGTACTCCCAAGTATTCGTATTAATAATATCTCCCGAGAGCATTCAAGCCCGGGACTAACAACCCCGGCAAATCTTGTGTTATTTACTTCCCCACGGACGTGCTCTCGATTTTGTTTGTTACTCGTCCATTCCAGCATATCATCTCCGGATAATATTTTGGGTAACAACAATTGGCACTAGAGGAAGGGGGCGTTTGACCTTCATTTTCATTCCGACCGTCTTGAAGAACACTCACTGTTCTCCGGGGCATATACTTGAAGAAACACTCACTGTTCTTTAAAGAAAAACTTTAAGAATAATGGCGTCTATCACCACAGTGAAGAGAGCCACTCTCAGAACCGCCGGACGTCATATTCCGGCTCAATCCGAGCCCCAGCCTACGACAGAGGGTAGCCGCGGCAATGCGAGACTCTCGATCCTGCCCCTGAGGGACGGCCCCACCCTCTCGCTCGACTAGTTCCAAACCGCGGAACAGATCGAGGAGGCTATGGCCATCCTAAGGGAGCGACGGAGAGCATGCGTAGCGCCCGCTATAACCCCTTCGGCCATCCGCCGCGCGGGAAAACGGAAGCTCAAGGGGTTACTGGTTGAGCGATCGTCAGAAAGCCCCGATTCACGAGAAAAGGCTCTCGCGAGGCGGGACGGTTCCGTCTTCAGTCGCCTAGGAAGCATTCTATCATGGAGACCGGGGCATTCTGGCCCCAACCACGAGACGACGGAATCCGAGCCCTTCACCAGGAGTTCGGCGTACCCAACTACGAACCGAATACAGGTCAGCCGTCTGGCCCCCATCCGCCGAAGAATCGATCCCCGCGGCAAAGATGTCATCCACAGCATGATCGTTCAATTCCTTTGAGAAACTGGCGAGCGACTTCACATCATTCTTCGCCGCCAAGGTCGCCAGACCAGAAGGCCCCCACCGCATGATGAAAATCAGGCAGGGGAAAGACGAGACCGATGGAGATTACATCAACCGGGTGGATGAAATAGTCCTCACCGGCTAGCCCATCAGCGACGAGCTCGCTCTCTACTCAGTCCTGGGGGGATTCTATGGTCATTCACCCATGTTTAGACACCTCACAAAGGACATCCCCCCGACCTACGCGATCTTCCGCGCTATCACTACCGATTTTCTGTCCAGACAGAGGGTGCTCACCCTCCGCCTAGCCGAGGGGAAGCCTCCTCCCGTCCGAAAGACAGCGATCGTCAAAACCAACAAGGCCGTCGCCAAGCCACCCGGTGATTTCAAGGATTTCGAGGAGGTGGAAGCCCATCTCCTCCACAAGTTCAACCGAACTCCGGCTCACATTTTTTACGCCATCAAGGGGCTCGAACCACTAAGCAAGTCAAAGGCAATAAGGCACAACGGTCATCTGGACCACAATAAATACTGTGCTTACCCCAAGAGTCCCAGTCACAGCACCAACCAATGCCGCGACCTCCTCAAACAACTCTGGAGATTGTTCAAGGAGGGCGAACTGGACAGTTTATTGACTTAGCCGGAGCCCCATCGATCTCCCGATACGGTCGCAGAGTCGAACGCGACAGGCCAGAAAGCTCATACGAGTCGACCCCTCGATCAACCTTGGCGGCCGGATATATATGCTTCAATCAAGAGGAGGGAACTTCGAAAGTCTCTCCCCAATTCCCGCCACGTCAAACCAAAGGCTACTGCCTAAGCAATGCTTCGAAAAACAGGATGACTCGCTTGCCCTCTAAAGTTCGTCATTTAACATGATGGACCTAGGCAGCGATCGCCTCCCCTAGCACAACGTATACCGTTGAGGATCGCCAACTAACATGACGGTCCGAGGTAGAAAAGTGTCGCCATGGTCGCGAAGGTCGATGAAACCGACGATCCGTCCATGCAAGGTTCCTTTGGGCCGAGACCACTCGCCCTTCGTTTAAATACGAGGCGGGCGCAGCCGAAGGACCCTCCAAAACAAATCAGAGGATGACTCGTTTGCCCTCTAAAGTTTGTCATCAACATGAAGGACTTAGGCAAGCGATTGCCTCCACTTACACAACATATACTGTCGAGGATCGCCATCTAACATGATGGTCTGAGGTAGAAAAGTGCCGACATAATTGTGGAGGACGATGGAACTGTTCTCTATGACCTTGCAAGGTTCCTTTGGGCAACAATCGTTCAACCTTCATTTAAATACGAGGCGGGCGTAGCCAAAGGGCCCTCCAAAACAGATGTGTGGACACGTTTGCCCGCCCTCAAAGATCCATCACCTAACGTGGTGGATCCGGACAATGCGACGCGTCTCTCCCCCCGTCACAACGTATACCGTCGAGGATCGCCATCTAACATGACGATCCGAGGTAGAAAAGTGTTAACAAGCCACGGACGTGGAATCGATTAATCCGACGACGCCCCGTGCAAGGACTCCTCCAGACCAAGACCGCACGCCCTTCGTTTAAATACGAGGGGGGCGCAGCCTACGGAGGACCCTCACAATTAAGTGAGTCGCGAGAAGTTGACCATCAGACAGAATGTCGCTCGCGCACAAGACATGGTCGTGGAGGTCGGTTCCATCGAACTCCAAGATTATGTACGGTTCCTCTTGGCCGGGATGGTCGGCCTTCCTCGAGGAATCTGCAAAATTGAAGACCGTTCACTCAACGATTTTATTGTCATCCCCTTACTTTCACTAACTAAACAAAAACAAGGGGGAAGTGCGGAGCTATGTATACCACACTCGTCTCTACTTAGATGCATGTACGGCGATCAGCATTGTTCAGATGTATGTGCAGTGATCGACTTTGTTGTAAAAGTTATCAATTTGAGTTTATCAATTCACTTGGAGCTGTACACACAACGATCGTTCCTCACACACTTGTATAAAGTCATGCAAAGACTCAGAAAGACAATCATACAAGCAAGAAATCAGAAAAGCGAACATTTATTTCATCACTTGGAATAAAAATACAAACACGGTCGCCCGAAGGCAAAAGTACCACGACTTCTACAAAATTACAAGTAAAAAAGCAGAAAAAGCTTAAGGATCGGCGTCCGTTCGATCGCCAGTTGCAGGCTCTGAACCCCCATCCTTCAAGGCACCCGGATGAACAAGGTTGTCCGGCAGCGGGTACCAGCTCAAGTCGATTCCGAGATCCACGGAAAGGTCGAGGATCGGCATTATGAAGTCAGGCTGCAAAGGATGCTCTAGCGCATAGGCTTTAAAATTTTCAGCTAAAGGGCCGACCTCAAGCCCTCCCTTCTTAGCGGCGCGGATGACATCAGCATAAGCCATGTAATAGGTGAATTCGCTGACGTAGTCCACGTTAACGAAGGGATCGGACTCAATCGCTTTCAGCTTTTCCTTCAAATCGGCAACCATATGTCTAGCGCCCTCAAGCTCGGCAGTTTTGGCGGCCTCCCCTTCCTTCGAGGATGCAAGCTCACTGGTCAGTCGGGCGACGGTCACCTTCAGTTGGTCGGCCTCCTTCTGCGCGGCCGCGTGCGACCTGCGGGCTTCTGTCATTTGGTCCCGCATCCGGTCAGTCGCTGCCCATGCCCGGTCAACATACTGCTTCGCCTGCTTTTCCGCCTCTGCGGAACTCTTCTCCATGGCCGCGAGACGGTCGTCAAACTCAATGATTTGTCTCTATGCGGCTTCGAGGTCTGCATGGAGACGGGCAGTGGACGGCCGCCCCTCATAGTCCCGCACGGCCTGGGTAGCCATCGTCGCCATCTGGAGGGCCAGCGCAAAGGTAGCCTGCATTGCATCAGCAGATCGTTGGCGCGTGATCGCATCCAGGTCAGTCGTCTAGGACTTCGGGAGGGAAGCAGTAGCCCAAGCAACATAGGAGGGGATATCGCTGACCTCGCGAGGAGCTTTGCTCGACAGGAAGTCCAGCACCATCGGCGAACAACTCGGGTCGGAATGACGGATTCTGCACAAATAACAAAAGAGTTAAGTGTGATTCCTACACAAGTTTCATAACTTGGCAAAACGACCAGGCTTACCTCTCGACCTTCTTTGGGTCACGACCGAAGAACGACTTGCCACTCGAAGTCTCGGCCTCAGTAGTCACCATGGACTGAAGAAAAACCGAAGATGGCGTGGACCCCTCCACCGGAGGAACTGCGGAAATCGGAGGCACGGAGATCGGCGGCTCGTCTGCAGTAACAGGGGCCAAGGCCTCCACGTTCGTATGTTTCTTACGGATAAGCCGAAGTTTCTCCTCCTCACGAGGCTCCCGCCCTTCGGCGACAGGCTCCTGGAGATGTCGTGCCTCCGGGGTCGGTCGCGGCGGATCAAAGTGAGCTCGGCTCACCTTTTTGCCTTGGCGAAGACGGTTCATAACCCCGAGATTAGACATGGCAATCGCAGCAGGAGGCTCTGGGAAACAAGGGAAACGGATTTCTACAAAAGAAAACAAACGACGAAGTGAGTAATCTTCCTCAGTTATGACGATCGGCATATCAAAGAAGATCGCGAAAGTTCATACCTGGGACCTTTAGATGTCGAGGGTAGCGATACAGCCGAGCTGCCAACCAGCAGGCTTCGTTTTTAATTTGGCGGGCGTCTATACGGTCGTCAGGAAGACTCCGTATCTTCTCCCAGACAATCGCAAAGTCAAAAGCAAGGTCGCCCGCTGCCGGAACAATGATGCCTGCAAAAAGAAGTCCAAAATCAGATCAGTTCAGAAAATGTCCGAACAAATGAAGAGTCTAAATCCTTACTCGGACTCCTCTCCCGAAAGCCAGTGGGAATATCCAACTCGTCGGTCAGATTGTCGCTCGCTGCCAATTTCCAAGTACCGCCGACCCAGAACCACTTTGACGGATCACCCCTCACTTTATTCGGGACTCCAAGAATCACCCAGCCCGAGCGACCTTGGATATGAGAGCCACCGACCGTGCCTTTTTGGGCTGTCAACTTAAAGATATGGTTCATCTCCAATGGTGAAGGAAGACGATATAACCGATGGCCGCCAAACAGAGTGAAGGTGCAAATGATTTGCATCCATGCGTTCGGCGTCAATTGAAGTGGCGCCACGTACCAGGCGGTCAACAGATAGGAGACAGCGAACGGCAGCGGGAATCATAGTCCAGCCTCCATTATCGCCTCATTGACGGCGAACATGCCCTCGGGAGGTTGACCGGCTCGCTCGTTCTCAGCAGGCACGTAGAGGCTGACATCAGAAGAAACATGGAACCTCGCCCTCCAACGATCCAGATCCTTCCTGGTCGCCGAGCTCCCGATCTGGCCAAGGGTCCACGGAGAGCGGCGGGCAGCCTGGAATAACGTCCTCCTTACAGGTTCATAAGGATGGGCGATCGAATAATCATTGAAGATAAAATTGAGAAGAGGGCCGGCCAATCTCTCCATGAGTTCGGCACAATCTGTGAAGGCTTTGCCGATCGCGCTTTCCCACTCCCTGTGCGCCGTCGCTTCCACCTCCTCCCATTTCAGTGAACGGATCCGATTGGCCTCCACCGTCATGGCCGTGTCAGCCTCATTAAAAATTTCCTCAATCTCCGCAGGCTCAATCCCAGCACGGATGGCCTCGATGGAGGTGTCAACGTGAAATTCCACAGAAGGTTCGTCCCGGGCGGTCAAAGCCCCGGCAGCGGAAGTACTACCCGACTCATACACATCTGGTCTTCCTCCGAACATATTCAAAAGAAAGGAGGGAGAAGGAATTTTTTGTTCTTACCTAAGCTCTGGGTCGAACGACGATTGTCTCACAGAGCTCCACGAGAAATCGGATATGTCTTCTCCTCGAGCAGAAACGCATAAGGTTTTTAACCTTGTAACCCCAGTCCTTTTTATAAGCAGGAGCGGAGGCTTATGAGCAATAAGCGGAGTCCCGAGGATCGAAGTGCAACCGTCAGATAGGCAGCATTTATTGCTGTCCTCGAATCCCGCGTCCGCGCAGTTTCGAGGGCACGCCAAAGGACAGCCCAACAAAACTGCCGGACTCCCCCAACAGGAGCCCGACACGTGCCCCAGTGACGTCTCCACAACCGCTGTCATTTCCCGCTCATTTCATCGATCGACCCAGTCGTCCAAATTCAAAACCAGTTTGGTCGAAGACGGTTATCTAACTCATAAACAGTCGCTCGTCTAAGTTCAAGCGATCGCCAGTGGAGCCACCTCACCACACGTCTTCGACATGGGAGCAAGCTGGGGGGCAATTGTTGTGCGGCGATTTATACACCTCGACGGCGATCGGCGTAAGGGCCGAGCGACCAAAGACAGCATTAAATAAATGCAAGGCAACCTTGCCAAGCGAAGAGTCCAGACCGAAATCAAGTACCAAGTGATTGACGTCCGGGGGCAATCGCCTTTTGGCACCTAGCGATCGACTCTGGTGCCCGGCCAAGAACGACCGTCCTATGCCACGTATAAGGCCATCATCCGTCAAGTCTACGAAGACTGGATCACAGAGCGATGACCCATGTGCAGATCCACGAATAGCGCTAAAGAATACGGATCGTTGACTCCAGCCCATCAGCAGCTGTCGGTGACAAGGATGGCCTCACCTACCGACAGACCCGCCGAAAGGTCCCAGATGGGGCCTCCCTAGACAGCGACATAGACGCGTGTTGGCTTCTCATTGGTTCGCACATCCGGCTGCCAGCAGCTGCTGCGGACTTTAAGGAGACCAACCCATGTTCTAAAGACGATCGCCTTCTTATTATAATACAGCAGAGGCGATCTCCCAGCAACTCCCAGTCATATAAATAGAGAGCCTACAGCACTTGGAAAGCTCTTGTCTTTTCTCTTGACTCTATCTATGATTTCTCTCTCAGAACCTCTTAACCAAAAGACGGTCGGCAGAAATGAGAACTCCCTATGGTTCAGAAGTTCAGACTTTAAGAGGTTCACAAGTTCAGAAACCACTTCCATACGAGAGTTTAGATAATTCATACAGTGAGAGACCGTCGATTTTTCAAAGTCTGCACAGCACTCCATCGTTGTTATAGGAACTCACAGAGCATCAACTCTGGTTCTTCCGGCAATCTTCAGCACTCAAGAGCTAAGATAAATAGGGTCTTTACACTCATTGTAATTGTACTCTAACATTCATATTTGTACTCCCAATTATTCGTATTAATATTATCTCTCGAGATCATTCAAGCCCGGGACTAACAACCCTGGCAAATATTGTGTTATTTACTTCCACATGGACGTGCTCTCGCATTTTGTTTGTTACTCGTCCATTCCAGCTTATCATCTCCGGATAATATTTTGGGTAACAACACACCCGGATGCCGGCAAGGAAACGCGAGCCGATCCAGCATCTGGTGGCGAAGGTCGGACTGATCCAGCGTTCAGTGGTGAAGGCTAGGCGGGGGCAGGCTGAGTTAGACCGCTTTCATTTTGTTTTCACTTGTAATTTTTTAGTTTCATTGTGTTTTGCCTTCGGGCGCTTTTACCTTCGGGTGCTTGTACAAATATTCCGAATGAAATGAAATACATAATTGCATCTGATTCCTTGCTTGTACGATTGTCTGTCTGAATATTTCGCATTTGACTTCACACAAGTGTTTGAGGAGCGGCCATTGTATGTACAGCTCCGAATGTATTGGTATACCTAAAATTCTTACTTGTAAATTTCTGAACAAAACCGATCGTCATATGTGTATTTGAACAAAGCCGATCGTATGTGGTTCCATCCTCCTGATCGCATGTATGGCTCCGCTATTGGTCATCCAATTTGAAATCAGTTCATTCAGGAGACGATCGTCTGCTTCTTAAGTAGATGAGTCGCTCGTCTAAAACAAGTGATCGCCAGCAAAGCCACCTCACACCCCTTCTTCTAGCGCCAATTGTTGTTACCCAAAATATTATTCGGAGATTATATGCTGGAATGGACGAGTAGCAAACAAAATGCGAGAGCACATCCGCGGGGAAGTAAATAACAGAAGATTTGCCGGAGTTGTTAGTCCCGGGCTTGAATGCTCTCGCGAGATATTATTAATAAGTATACTTGGGAGTACAAATATTAATGTTAGAGTACAATTACAATGAGTGTAACGACCCTAGTTATCTTAGCTCTTGAGTGCTGAAGATTGCCGAAAGAACCAAAGTTGAAGCTCTGTGAGTTCTTGTTACAAAGATGAGGTGTTCTCTGTATTGTATGATGTGTGTAATCGTGTTTACGTTGTACTGTCCCTTTTGCCAATGCTGGAGGCCTCCTATTTATAGGAGAAGAGGTTGCTGGGATGTCTCTGTCACACAAGGGAGATCGCCGTTCCAGCATTAAATAAGGCGGGCAATCGTCCCAGCACGTGGGACTGTTTCCTTAAAGTCCGCAACTGCTGCTGGCAGCCAGATGCGCGAACCAATGAGGAGGCGACATGTGCCTATCGTCACTGTCTTGGGAGGTCCCACCTACAATGAGTGTAAAGACCCTAGTTATCTTAGCTCTTGAGTGCTGAAGATTGCCGGAAGAACCAGAGTTGAAGCTCTGTGAGTTCTTGTTACAAAGATGAGGTGTTATCTACATTGTATGGTGTGTGTAATCGTGTTTACATTGTACCGCCCCTTTTGCCAATGCTGGAGGCCTCCTATTTATAAGATAAGAGGTTGCTGGGATGTCTCTGTCTCACAAGGGCGATCGCCGTTCCTGCATTAAATAAGGCGGGCGATTGTCCCAGCACGTGGGACAGTTTCCTTAAAGTCCGCAACTACTGCTGGCAGCCAGATACGCGAACCAATGAGGAGGCTACAGGTGCCTCACGTCATTGTCTTCGGAGGAACTCTTCATCTGGCCGAGGGTCCACGGGGGGGGGTCCGCGGCCCGAAATGACGTTCGCTTTACGGGTTTATGGGGGTGGGCGACCGAATATGCACGAAAATCGAACTTAGGACGTGGTCCGGCAAGTCTCCCCATAAGCTCGGCAAATTGCACAAAGGCTTGGCCGAACACACTGTTCTGCTCCCAGTGTAATACCCGGTTATAATTCAGTAATTATCATTCAGTATTTATCATTCAGTTATTGATACTCAGTAATTCTCACTCAATATTGATCATTTGTCACTCATATTCAATCATGGTATTCATCATTCAGAGTAATTGTATCGCGCATCATTCGTCATTCGTCACTAATCTGATTGGAGTTCGTGCCGTGTTTATCATCATTGTCATTTTCGTTGCGAGCTGTGCGTGAGGAGTAGCGCACGCTACGTACTCCTTTTAGCGTACGCTAATTGGGTATAGGTAGCGCACGCTACCACTCAACTTTAGCGCACGCTAGTGTTACCCTGGCTGCAGTCCAGAAGGTACTGGACTGCAGGTGAGTTATATGTAGCGCACGCTACGAGTGGTAAGTAGCGCGCGCTAGTAGGTTGTAGTAGCGCACGCTATTATGTGGTGTAGCGCGCGCTAAGGTCGGATCAGGTTAAATCCAGTGGCTACTGGACTGAATTGAATTTATTCATAGCGCACGCTAGGAGTGGTTTTTAGCGTACGCAAGTGGTATAGTAGCGCACGCTACTTGTTGGTCGTAGCGCACGCTATCGAGGTCAGATCAGAGAACAGGCAGTTTCTGGACTCCAGTACTGGGCATCAATTTATTCGTTAGCGCACGCTAACTATGAGCAATTACGTACGCTAGTAGTATGGTCGTAGCGCACGCTACAAAAGGTACGTAGCGCGCGCTACCGTGTTCGGACAGTGGGTACTGGAATACCCAAATTTTTCGTTTAGCGCACGCTATGCATTAGGGCTAGCGCACGCTAACCTGGACTGACTATAAATTGGACAGTTTAGTCAGACTTCGTCATTTGTCATCTATTCTCATTTCTCTCGTCGGTTCTTGGCGATTTGGGCGATTTTGAGAGTATCCTTCAAGGTGTAATCATCAATCATCATCTTCAAGTCTTTGAGTTGGATTAATCATCACTTCATCATCTCCAATCCATCGAATCAAAGGTATTAATTTCTTGGATCTAGAATTTGGATTTTGGTTTTTCCTTCCGATTTCTTCGTGTAAGCTTGGATTATCATTGGAATATGTTAGATATGAATTATCTACCTTGGATAAATATATTCCTACGGATTTAATGGTTATTTTTCGGAATTATTTCAAGAACCCTTGGGGTTGACTTCGGTTAATTGGGGATTTTCCGATTGAGGTTGTTGTAATCATGATTTATAGATTCCTAATGGATTATTGATATCATTGAAGTGTTTTGTTAGTTCGAAATACTCATTTTAGTGTTGGTTTCGACATATTCGGGATTGGATATTTTCGAAGTCGTGTGGTTGGTTACGTATTCGTTAGAATGCCCAAATGAGTTTGATTATCGTTGTTTCGACCTTTGGGTTAGTCGTGTTTTGTTGTTTGATGCGTTTATTGAACGGTTGTTGGTAATTATTGTTATTCAAGGTTGTTCGAGCGACCGGTATTTCACTTAGGACGTTATTCGTGGACGGACATTCTTCATCGGTATTGAGTAAGTTGATTCTTACTCGGTTAAAAGGATATTCATTCCTTTTGTTGTTGATCATTCATAATCATAACTCATTCATCATTGTATTAATCATTTTGAGACTTGTAATTGTCGGATAATCATTTCATTAGCGAGGAACGGCGGTTCCAATCATTTCATTGAAAACTATCAATCACTTCATTATCACTTTCGTATCGGTGAGTCATTCTTGACTTTGTCTGATTATTATTATTCATTGATATTCATTATGGTCATCCTTGTTCATATGACCTTCTGGGTTCATATTGCGTGGCCGGGTGCGGATGTGTGGAATTTTTAGTCGGGCACGTGATGGCCATGTATTGGGAGTGATACATTGGGTGTGCACGGTAACGATTACCTCGTGAGACTAATTAGGTACAAGGGCGGTGTGTCCGTCATCCGTCTTGTACACTTGCACGAAACTACGGGCGTACTATGATGCTCCTCTTCGCGTAATTCATAACTAAGGATATTTCATAACTTGATTAAATCATGTTTGTGTATTTTCAACCCTTGAGGATTGTTGTTACGTATGGCCGGCCCGTTGGGATTTTGTTTTAGTCACGGCAAGGCAAAGGCACGGAAGAGCATGTTGGCGGCGAGTCAGTGATACTAGTAGGGGCCCCGATCATTCCGTTTGTTCATCATTTTGATCATTTGATTATTTCATCATTTGTATTTTCCATTTGCAAATTCCGTTTGTAATGTTTATTTATTCAGGGTGGTGTATTTTATCTTCATATAAAATACACTAGTATTCGGTATTGTCCTGGTGTGTTGTACTTAAACTCCTCATCGGAGTGTTTGGTAATATAATGTGGTTCGGTACTACAATTATATTATTTAATTCATCATTTTCATTTGCCTGGTGGGTCCCAGTCGGGGATTCACGGCACTGTAATATCCGCCTAGTTTGGGGCGTTACATAGTTGGTATCGGAGCGTGGTTTTGAATACTACCCTCCAAGTCATGTCTCGTTTGAAATCATCGTCATCGGACTAGTATCATTGGACTTTCGCGTCACGTGTGACCTGTGCAGATGCCGAGCCAATCAGACCAAGAACTGTAAGGTTTCTAATGCCATGTTATAATTTCCGGCATTAATCATTCATTCATAATTCATCAGTTAACAATCCTCAATCATCATTGTCACTTTGACCAGGACGGTCAGGTTAACTCCTTAATCACTCAATTCATTTCATTATTCAGTTGTTGATCAGGAAGATCGAATCATTAATCTTGTTAACTCATTCAAGATAATCATTTCAGTAACTTCATCGGATAATCATGTCACGTCAATTAATCATTCATGTAATCGCTGTATTTGAGCGCGTATGCTCATTTTCGTCATTTCATAATATAATCATAATGTGATACTCATGCGAGATATATAATCATCATATGACTTTCCTACTTCAGTATGGAGAGGGCAAGAAGAGGACGTGGAGGACGAGGCCGTGGAGCGGGCCGAATCCCGAGAGCTCGTGTGAATACACGTGCAAACGCGAGGAATAATGCTAATTCATCGAGCAACGACGCCGCCACTCATTCACCTGGACGCGATCATTCACTATCGGGGAGTCGTACCCGGGACACGGCTCAGTCAGAGGGTGTCCGGGTTGACCCACTCGCTTTTATGCAGGGCATGATGGCCCAAATGACCCAGATGGCTCAGTTGATGGAGACGATGCATAACTCCGTCAATCAAAATCAGCAGGCTCCTCCGCCGCCACCTCAGAGGCAAGAGAGGAATGTGAGTAATATCATTGGCGATATCTCTCGCCAGAGGCCACCTACTTTTGAGGGCTCGTCTGAGCCGGCAGATATCATTCATTGGCTCGAGCATTTCGAGAAATTGTTTGCTATGGTAGAGTGTCCCGAAGGACACAAAGTTTCTGTTGCGGCTTACTACCTGGGTAAGAGCGCACATTCTTGGTGGTTATCGTTGAAGCCCACCGAAGGATCTTGTACATGGGATCAGTTCAAGACTCTCATGATGGAGAGGTATTATCCGGCCCCACTCAGAGAGGCCAAGCTGTCGGAATTGCTCACCCCGACCCCTCAGCAGACGAGGATGTTCTCGCCATTGCCGAGAAATTTCAGGAACTTCTTCCTTTCGCCTCATCCATCATTCATTCAGAGGCGGATAAGATCAAATATTTCAGCAAGAGGCTGAAACCCCGTATGAGACTTCAGTTACTTAATCATAATTGCACCACGTTGGCTGAATTCATTGAGAAAGCTCTCACTTATGAGCTTACTGCTAAGGAAATTGCTAAGCAGCAACCTTCGTCTCGCTAGCAAGAAATCGAAGAATCGCAATCGATCAAGGCGGTCGACAACCTTCAAGAAACCCCGTGCGGGCTCGCTTTACGAGCGACCTCCGGTGTCGCCTAAACCCGGAATCTCGATCACGAGCGGCGGTTCGCCATCACCTGTTACAACTGTGGGGATCTTGGTCATGTCAGCACCAAGTGTCCGAGACAGTCTGTCACGTGTCATAACTGTGGAATTGTGGGACATAAGGCCCGTTTTTGCCGTAGGGACTCCAAACCTACTCATACGTCATCTCAGGCACCTAAGCAGTCAGCCGTTCAGAATCAGGCCACTCAATCAGCGTCGTTTAAAACGACGGGAGCGACTAAAGGTGGAGCTTTTAGCCATCAGACAGGAGCGTCCGGTGCCGGGACTAGCAAGCCCCGGATTTATGAGATGAAGAAGACCGATGATCCAGAGGCCCGAATGATCTCAGGTACACTCGATATTCTATCTCAACCTGTGTGTACCCTTTTTGATACTGGTGCATCGCATTCATTCATTTCCGAGTCATGTTTGAGTAGACTACGTCTGGGTAGTGCTACTAGTTGTGAGCCTTATGTCATTGGTCTACCTGATGGTAGACGAATTATCGGTAATCGTGAGATTCAGAATTGTCGATTGTTTCATGGTCGTGTATGGCGGCGGACCTAATCGTGGTAGATTTGCCGAGAGACGACGTCATCTTGGGCATTGATTGGATGGATCGTCATGATGCCATCATTAGTGTCCGTAGCGTATGGTCACTATCATTTCGAACGATGGGGTTGAATGTGTGTTTCAGGAGGTAATCCCGGCCATTACAGTAAGGTCATTAATTTGATGAAAGCGGTAAGATTACTCAATCGGGGATGTGTCGGTTATTGGTGCTATATGGCCAAAACCGAGAAGTCATCGATAATGTTGACGGATATTCGGTGGTGAGGGAATATGCCGATGTTTTCCGCACGAGTGTACTGGTTTGCCTCCACAGAGGGATGTGGAATTCACGATTGAGTTGGAGCCTGGTACGTCCCCGATATCGAAGACACCGTACCGGATGGCCCCGACCGAAATGCAGGAGTTAAAGAACCAACTTGAAGAGTTATTCGAGAAAGGTTATATCCGACCGAGTGCGTCCCCATGGGGAGCACCAGTGTTGTTTGTCAGGAAGAAGGATGGTTCATTTCGCTTATGTATTGATTATCGGGAGTTGAACAGGGTGACAATCAAGAATAAGCATCCCTTACCCCGTATCGATGATCTTTTAGATCAACTTCAGGGAGCTTCAGTATTTTCCAAGATCGACTTAAGATTTGGATATTATCAGTTGCGGATCCGAGAGTCGGACATCGCGAGGACAGCGTTTCGAACACGCTATGGTCATTATGAGTTTGTGGTTATGCCGTTCGGATTGACTAATGCACCTGCGGTATTCATGGAGTTAATGAATTGGGTTTTCATCGACTTTTTGGATCAGTTTGTTGTTGTCTTCATCGATAACATTTTGATTTATTCTCGTGACCGAGAGGAACACGAGTTTCACCTTCATCAAGTACTCGACGTGTTGAGACGAGAACAACTTTATGGGAAGTTTTCTAAATGTGAGTTCTGGATGTCCGAAGTGACGTTTCTCGGACACGTAATTTCATCAGACGGAGTTCGTGTCGATCCTCAGAAGACGGAGGCTATTCGAGATTGGCTACCTCCGAAGAATGTTAAGGAAATCTGAAGTTTCCTCGGATTAGCGGGTTATTATCGGCGATTTGTGGAAGGATTTTCCAAAATTGCTCAACCCTTGACGAACCTTTTGCGAAGGGATAAGAAATACACGTGGTCCGACGCGTGTCAACGGAGTTTTGAGGAACTTAAGAGCCGGTTAATGTCAGCACCTGTACTTTCCTTGCCGCAGGGAACGGAAGGATTTGTGGTCTATAGTGATGCGTCCGGACAGGGTCTCGGATGTGTGCTCATGCAGAATGGTAAGGTTATTGCCTATGCTTCATGGCAATTGAGACCTTACGAGGTTAATTATCCGACCCACGACCTGGAGCTAGCAGCCGTGGTGTTCGCCTTGAAGATTTGGCATCATTACCTTTATGGCGTCACCTGTCAGATATTCACCGATCATAAGAGTTTAAAGTATATATTTACTCAGAAGGAGTTAAATATGCGTCAGAGACGGTGGTTGGAATTAATCAAGGATTATGATATCGAGATCCTCTATCACCCCGGCAAGGCGAACGTCGTCGCCGATGCCTTGAGCCGTAAGTCCATTCAGGAGCAGATGCTTGCTCGTTTAATGCTCGTATGAGCTTGGCGGGAATTCCTTAGACCCGAGATCGAGTGCAGCCCGGCGAGTTCAGGGACAGCTTTGTATGTTGGAGATCTCATCGTCACTTGAGGAGACGATCAGAGAGAATCAGGGTTCGGACCCATCATTGTTACGCATCCGTGAGGATGTGGTTCAGGGGAAAGCCCATGGATTTGTGGTCCACGAGGATGGACTTTTGAGGTTTAAGAATCGGTTGTGCGTACCAGCGAATGACGAGTTGAAAAACTCGATTTTGAAAGAAACTCATGCTACCCCTTATTCCGTTCATCCGGGGTCTAGCAAGATGTACAAGGACTTGAAACAAAATTACTGGTGGAGTAATATGAAGCGAGAAGTCGCAGAATTTGTTTCGAGATGCTTAACCTGTCAACAAGTTAAGATTGAACATCACGGCCGTGGGTATGCTGAAACCTCTTCCTATTCCCGAATGGAAGTGGGAAGACATTTCTATGGATTTCATCACGAGTTTGCCGACGAGTCGTCGTGGCATGAATACGATTTGGGTGATCGTGGACCGCTTAACTAAATCAGCTCATTTCCTTGAGATCAAGGATACATGGGGTCCCGAGAGACTTGCCCAGCTTTTCATCAAAGAGATAGTGAGACTGCACGGTACTCCTAAGAGTATCGTTTCCGATCGTGACGGACGGTTTGTGTCGCATTTTTTGAAATCAGTTCATCGTGCTATGGGAACTCAGCTTAATCTCAGTACCGCTTTTCATCCTCAGTCCGACGGACAATCAGAGAGGACCATTCAGACTTTAGAGGACATGTTGAGGGCATGCGTACTCGATTGGAAAGACGATTGGGAAGCCCAACTACCATTGATCGAGTTCACGTATAATAATAGTTGGCATGCTTCGATCAAAATGGCACCTTACGAGGCCTTGTATGGTCGTCGTTGTCGATCTCCGTTGTGTTGGGACGACTTATCAGAATCAATCGGCACCGAGCCCGATATGCTTATAGCCGCCCGTGAGAAGGTAGCTTTGATCAGGAGTCGTTTGTTGACCGCCGAGTCGACGAAATCATATGCGTATAACCGCTGCCGACCATTAGAGTTCGAGGCTGGTGACCATGTGTTGGTCAAGGTATCCCCGAGTCGTGGTATCTTCCGTTTTGGGAAGAGGGGAAAGTTAAGTCCGAGATTCATTGGACCGTTCGAGATTTTGGATCGAGTGGGCGAGTTAGCTTATCGATTGGCTTTACCTCCGGCGTTGAGCCGAATTCATAATGTGTTTCATGTCTCTCAGTTGCGGAAGTATGTTGCCGACCCGAGTCACATACTTCAGTTCGACGAAATCGAGATCGCCGACGATCATTCATATGAGGAGCGTCCTATGCGAGTTTTAGAACGACGAATCAAACAGTTGAGGAATAAGACGATTCCTTTGGTTAAAATTCAGTGGTCTAGACACGGAGTCGAAGAGGCTACTTGGGAAACCGAGGATAGTATGCGGGAGAGTTATCCCGAGTTGTTTGACCCTTAGTTTCGGGGACGAAACTCTTTTAAGGGGGGTGTATGTAATACCCGGTTATAATTCAGTAATTATCATTCAGTATTTATCATTCAGTAATTGATACTCAGTAATTCTCACTCAATATTGATCATTTGTCACTCATATTCAATCATGGTATTCATCATTCAGAGTAATTGTATCGCGCATCATTCGTCATTCGTCACTAATCTGATTGGAGTTCGTGCCGTGTTTATCATCATTGTCATTTTCGTTGCGAGCTGTGCGTGAGGAGTAGCGCACGCTACGTACTCCTTTTAGCGTACGCTAATTGGGTATAGGTAGCGCACGCTACCACTCAACTTTAGCGCACGCTAGTGTTACCCTGGCTGCAGTCCATAAGGTATTGGACCGCAGGTGAGTTATATGTAGCGCACGCTACGAGTGGTAAGTAGCGCACGCTAGTAGGTTGTAGTAGCGCACGCTATTATGTGGTGTAGCGCGCGCTAAGGTCGGATCAGGTTAAATCCAGTGGCTACTGGACTGAATTGAATTTATTCATAGCGCACGCTAGGAGTGGTTTTTAGCGTACGCAAGTGGTATAGTAGCGCACGCTACTTGTTGGTCGTAGCGCACGCTATCGAGGTCAGATCAGAGAACGGGCAGTTTCTGGACTCTAGTACTGGGCATCAATTTATTTGTTAGCGCACGCTAACTATGAGCAATTACGTACGCTAGTAGTATGGTCGTAGCGCACGCTACAAAAGGTACGTAGCGCGCGCTACCGTGTTCGGACAGTGGGTACTGGAATACCCAAATTTTCCGTTAGCGCACGCTACGCATTAGGGCTAGCGCACGCTAATCTGGACTGACTATAAATCGATGCTTTAGTCAGACTTCGTCATTTGTCATCTATTCTCATTTCTCTCGTCGGTTCTTGGCGATTTGGGCGATTTTGAGAGTATCCTTCAAGGTGTAATCATCAATCATCATCTTCAAGTCTTTGAGTTGGATTAATCATCACTTCATCATCTCCAATCCATCGAATCAAAGGTATTAATTTCTTGGATCTAGAATTTCGGATTTTTGGGTTTTCCTTCCGATTTCTTCGTGTAAGCTTGGATTATCATTGGAATATGTTAGATATGAATTATCTACCTTGGATAAATATATTCCTACGGATTTAATGGTTATTTTTCGGAATTATTTCAAGAACCCTTGGGGTTGACTTCGGTTAATTGGGGATTTTCCGATTGAGGTTGTTGTAATCATGATTTATGGATTCCTAATGGATTATTGATATCATTGAAGTGTTTTGTTAGTTCGAAATACTCATTTTAGTGTTGGTTTCAACATATTCGGGATTGGATATTTTCGAAGTCGTGTGGTTGGTTACGTATTCGTTAGAATGCCCCAATGAGTTTGATTATCGTTGTTTCGACCTTTGGGTTAGTCGTGTTTTGTTGTTTGATGCGTGTATTGAACGGTTGTTGGTAATTATTGTTATTCAAGGTTGTTCGAGCGACCGGTATTTCACTTAGGACGTTGTTCGTGGACGGACATTCTTCATCGGTATTGAGTTAGTTGATTCTTACTCGGTTAAAAGGATATTCATTCCTTTTGTTGTTGATCATTCATAATCATAACTCATTCATCATTGTATTAATCATTTTGAGACTTGTAATTGTCGGATAATCATTTCATTAGCGAGGAACGGCGGTTCCAATCATTTCATTGAAAACTATCAATCACTTCATTATCACTTTCGTATCGGTGAGTCATTCTTGACTTTGTCGGATTATTATTATTCATTGATATTCATTATGGTCATTCTTGTTCATATGACCTTCTGGGTTCATATTGCGTGGCCGGGTGCGGATGTGTGGAATTTTTAGTCGGGCACGTGATGGCCATGTATTGGGAGTGATACATTGGACTGTGCACACGGTAACGATTACCTCCGTGAGACTAATTAGGTACAAGGACGGGTGTGTCCGGTCATCCGTCTTGTACACTTGCACAGAACACTACGGGCGTACTATGATGCTCCTCTTCAGCGTAATTCATAACTAAGGATATTTCATAACTTCAGTTAAATCATGTTTGTGTATTTTCAACCCTTGAGGATTGTTGTTCTGTGTAACTGACCCCGTTGGGGGATTTTGTTTTCAGGTCACGGCAAGGCAAAGGCACGGGAAGAGCATGTTGACGGCGACGAGTCCCAGTGATACTAGTAGGGGGCCCCAGTCATTCCGTTTGTTCAGTCATTTTCAGTCATTTCAGTTATTTCTGTCATTTGTATTTTCCGCTGCAAATTCCGTTTGTAATGTTTATTTATTCAGGGTGGTGTATTTTATCTTCATATAAAATACACTAGTATTCGGTATTGTCCTGGTGTGTTGTACTTAAACTCCTCATCGGAGTGTTTGGTAATATAATGTGGTTCGGTACTACAATTATATTATTTAATTCATCATTTTCATTTGCCTGGTGGGTCCCAGTCGGGGATTCACGGCACTGTAATATCCGCCTAGTTTGGGGTGTTACACCCAGTACAGTCTTATTGCCTCATCCTCATCGGCCGGTGAGCGCTTCTGCTCCGCCGACGACGACCTAGCCGCGTCAGCCTCGTTGAAGAGTTCTTCAACCTCCGTGGGTTCAATCCCGCCGGAATGGCCTCGATAGCCGTCTCCACGTGAAAATCCGCAGAGTTTTCTTGGAGCAAATTCAAGATATATTGAGAGTGTGTGATTTATACACTTCAGAGTGTTGTAATAAAAAGCTTCATCATCCTAGATCTAGCCGTATCCTTAGAAGATAGTAAGGTGATCGTCATTCCGTTCGTTTCTCCGACGCATGGCAAGTAGAGACGCGGTATTTCGGTGTTGGATCATCCAAGAGCTTCAAGCGGATTGGATTCATGGAGAGCAACTAAAGCTTGGAGAATAGCTCAAGAGAAGGATACCATTTAATCAACGGACTACAAGGGTATGTCTCTCGTATCATCTTGTGTTTCATTTTTATTCGTATATACGTAGCTCAATCGAGCCTCGTAGGGATTTAGATCGAATTAATTTTCGTTTTACCGCTTCCGCTGGGCCTTCTTTTTAGGCACCGAATCCCAACAATAATATCAGCGCACGCTAAGTTGTCAATCATAGCACACACTATCATCTATCTATAGTGCATGCTATCGCACTCAAGGCAGAGAGTCAGTAAGGTCTGGACAGAAAAAGAAAAATCATCTGCGCACGCTACGGAAGTATAATTATGTACGCTATTCAGAGGTCTTAGCGCACGTTACATGTCAAACCTTGCGCACGCTACCGGAAATCATATTGGTAGTCCAGTAGTCTCTGGATTCAAATCAAGAAAGCAATTATGTACGCTAAACAAGCTAACGTACGTTATCTGGAAAAATTGTAACGCACGCTACAATACATTTGTTAGCGAACGTTCAAATTCCTACCATTAGTCAACTTATCCATTGGAACGCAAACGTCAAAAAGGAGATCCGTAAAATCTGGAAAGCTAATATAAAATAATACTAGTGCACACTAATGTATCAGTACTAGCGCACGCTAAGTACATTTTATCCGTTGGAAAAGAGACGTTGGGGAGACAAACCGACAAGATTCAATTGTCAAAAGTGAAGACCTGTTGACTGACGATAACGTAGGATACAGAAGACCGACTAGCGTACGCTAGACGTGTATTACGACCGTTGGTACAGTTTAATGACCGTTCAGATCAGTCAAGTCAAAGTTCATTAGCGCACTCTATGAAGGATTATTAGCGCACGCTAATAATACGTTTTTCAGCATATGAAGAAGGACTTGACACTATAAATACCCATATCACTTGGGTGTCTCAACACACAACTTCAAGCATTCAAGTATACAAGTATTCAAAGCATTCTTGAGCTCAGATTTCTATCAATTATTGCATTCTAAGTTGTGAAGAAAAAGATACAAAGAGTGATACACATTGTAATACTTAGTATACTTTGTATTCTTTTCATTTGGTTGTGAGTGTTGCATCGCTCATACAAGAGCATTAGAGAAATGAATTAAGAGTTAGTAATCCAATGTTATTAGGATCTTTGATCCGGTATTATTAGGATTACACTCCAATATTCGTAAGTAAGGATTATCTAGTTCCGATAGAACATTAGATACACAAAGTTTATTTTGAGAGTGGTTGTGCTTGGACCAATAGAAGACAAGCGGTTGTAATGGTTGTTGTACTCGGACCGATCGAAGACGAGACAAGTGTGTGGTTTTTCTTTAGCCAATAGAAAAAGAAGTCGGAGAGAGGACGTAGGCATGTTGCCGAACCTCTATAAATCTTTGGGTCTTTTACTTTCCGCACAATTTTCTTTTATTCGCGAGAAAGTTCTATATTCCACATTACCACTATTAAACCCCCCTTCTAGTGGTGATTTTATATCTTCAACAAATTTGTTCATTAGACCAGCTAAATTACAAGCAATCTCATTGCAGTTGAAGTTCATAAAAAACTATGAGAAGGAATCAGGGAGAGACTGTAGGATAAGGTCGGTTTGGAGAGAAGTATCCATTTTAAAATCAAGAACCTCCAATCTCTCGATCATGGATATCATTATGAGGACATGTTCCCCAACCTTCTCACCTTCCTTCATCCTAGCACCGAACGGTTGCTTGGATATCTCATATCTAGCAGTTTTGCTGTGCTCACCATAAAGTTCAGTTAAGTGAGATAGAATCTGCCTAGGAGAAGTTATTTTCTCATGAGCTCTCTGAAGCTCATTAGACATAAAAGCCATCATGTATGAATGGACTTTTACGTCATTCTTAACCCACTTTTCGTGGTTTTCAATCTCTTCCTGATTGGCTCTGGTCCGCACAGGAAGCGCCGGAATGTCCGTCTCCAAGAGGTATCCCAGTACCTCTATAATGAGGACAATCATCAGATTGAGGAGCCAGTCCACAAAGTTAGGTCCAATCAGGGTGTTCTTTTCGAGTAGAATTGCGAGTGGATTCATTGTCATATTGAGAGTTATATTTGCATCAAGTATAACAGATTAATTAGTGACTTGTTATATTATGATCTGAGTATAGAATTAAGGTATTTTCTATTCTTTTTACCCAGCTCCCACTATTTTTATCGGAATAACACTCCCATGTGAAACTCGGAAGTATCGTCGCTCTACTTCATAGTGGTGATCGAGTTCTTTATAAATCTTAATAGAGGGCAACCGAACAGGTTTCTAGTCTATTAATTTTCATAAAGTGGTGTCCAACACCAACCCATCTAATGGATGATTCGATCTTCTTTTTCCCCTTGTTCACTCCCCTCAACCTATACGGTTTCTATAGTTCGTGAACAAGTTAAGTTTATACCATCGACGCAAATCAATTTCACAATTGAATCTTATCCGGCAACCTATCATGTTTATAGGGATAAAATTTGCTCCAACCGAAGGCATCTAATGCACTCCCGGTAATTTATCCGTCCTCCCCGAATGACTACCCCGATAACTCAGAAGCATAGTACATTCGGTTTGGATTTCAATTTCCCGAAAGCTCGATGGAGGGAAGGAAAACCTTGAAACCTTATAAACTTAAGAATTTGTTGTGGGATTATTTTCGCGATTAATGTTACACTTTGCACATTAATTCATTTAAGCGCATTTGTGGTATTCATACAATATGAAACGACCATTAACAGCCTAGTTGCTACCGACATGTGGTTCATGGACCGTTCCTAGAAAACAAAAACTCCATAATCTAATTACAAGCCTTCTTCTTGAATCTTCGTCTTCTCGAAACGGATCTTCCTCCGGTCTTCGTCATTACATATAAATTTTAAATTGAAAATTGCATCCTAGATACAAATATTTCTAGTAAAATAAATAGGCTCAAAACGGCGTTTACAACCCAATCAAATAAAAACCGAACAATTCAAAAAACTAAGTCCATGAACCATATCCCCATTCAAAAGCATTCATCCAATAAATACTATATAAATGGAAACCGTAGAGATAGATTGATCCAATCAACAATGAACTGATCCAATCGATTCATCCAAAATGAATTAATCCAATTAATTCAAACAACCGTCAATTTTAACTTGTTCCGGACGAGAAAATATTTCATTAAGTTAATTTCCATAAGAATAAAATTACTATAATTAAATCTTAGTCGAATTAAATCCAATTTAATTTGTGGGAAATTAATTATCGAACGAAATATAAAAAATGGAGTCGAAAATACAAATGTGAGCACCGTCTGTTAAGTCGCCGATCAGTACGGCAGGGACCGAGACCATTTCCGAGTCGGCAGCCGCCGAGGATGCCCGACACAGCCGAGCGTGGCCGATCACAGTCCAGATCGCGATCTGTCGCCTCGGATCAAGGCGGCCACGGCCACCAGTGTCACGGTCCGATTATATTTTCGGCTTGTTTTTCGCCCCGATTCTAAAAATAACATTTTTCTAATCTTTATATTATACTTTAAATCAGTTTTTCAAAAGATAAATAGATTTACATTGTAACATAAAATCATGAAAAAATAATTTTTGGATGAACAATAGAAAATCAACGATCAATACGATAATGATTCCAAATCATACACCATCTAATCAAGCATTCCAAATGCCAACATCGTATATACGATCGCAAGACCTACGCTCTGGTACAACTGTTGGGATTTGGTGCCTAAATAGAAGGCCCAGCAGAAGCGGTAAAATGAAAATTAATTCGATTCGAATACCTACGAGGATCGATCGAGCTACGTATATACGAATATAGAAACGAAATCACAAGAGATATAAAAACTCACCCTTGTAGTCCGTTGATTAAATTGATTCCTTCTCTTGAGCTATTCCCCAATCTTTGCTTGATCTCTGCGTATCCAATCCACTCCAAGATCTTGGATGATCCAACGTCGAAAAGACAACGTCTCTACTTGTCATGCGCTGGAGAAACGACCGGAACAACTAAACCTCGTTATCCTTCAAGGATACGGCTAGAACAAGGTTGTAGAAGCTTTGCTTGTGATTTTAACACTCTAAGTGTATTGATCACACACTCTCTTTTATTTTTCAATTTTCCTCCAAGAAAAATCAAGAACTTGTGAAGAACAATGGAAGAAGACTTGGAGAAGATGATGAAGAATTTGAGAAAAGTTTTTTCTCTCTCTTTCTCTCACTCTCACGTTGGAAACCAAAGTGTGTGTTGAGTGATTGTCTTCTTTTCCTTTTTGTTCGACTCCCCACATGTAACAACTCATGCTAATGAGAATCAACCCCACCAATATAATTATCATCCATTAAATAATGGAGACAAGAGTCCAAAAGGAAGGTGGGTGGAAATGGGGGGCGGCCCATATAGAAATCGGACGAGTTAGGTTCGTTTCGGACTCCCGTGTATCCAAACATATTAACTCCGATTCCGTTATGATAATGATTCCAAATCATACACCATCTAATCAAGTATTCCAAATGCCAACATCGTATATACGATCGCAAGACCTATGCTCTGATACCACTGTTGGGATTCGGTGCCTAAATCGAAAGCCCAGAGGAAGCGATAAAATGAAAATTATTTCGATCTGAATAACTCCGAGGATCGATCGAGATACGTATATACGAATATAGAAACGAAATCACAAGAGATATAAAACTCACCCTTGTAGTCCGTTGATTAAATGGATTCCTTCTCTTGAGCTTTTCCCCAAGCTTTGCTTGATCTCTACGTATCCAATCCGCTCCAAGCTCTTCGATGATCCAACGTCAAAAAGACAACGTCTCTACTTGTCACACGCCGGAGAAACGACCAGAATCACTAAACCTCATTATCCTTCAAGGATACGGCTAGAACAAGGTTGTAGAAGCTTTGCTTGTGATTTTAACACTCTAAGTGTATTGATCACACACTCTCTTTTATTTCTCAATTTCCCCCCAAGAAAAATCAAGAACTTGTGAAGAAAAATGGAAGAAGACTTGGAGAACATGATGAAGACTTTGAGAAAAGTTTTTTCTCTCTCTTTCTCTCACTCTCACGTTGGAAACCAAAGTGTGTGTTGAGTGATTGTCTTCTTTTCCTTTTTATTCAACTCCCCACATGTAACAACTCATGCTAATGAGAATCAACCCCACCAATACAATTATCATCCATTAAAGTATGGAGACAAGAGTCCAAAAGGAAGGTGGGTGGAAATGGGCAGCCCATATAGAAATCAGACGAGTTCGGTTCGTTTCGGACTCCCGTGTGTCCAAACAGATTAACTCCGATTCCGTTATGATAATGATTCCAAATCATACACCATCTAATCAAGCATTCCAAATGCCAACATCGTATATACGATTGCAAGACCTACGCTCTGATACCACTGTTGGGATTCGGTGCCTAAATCGAAGGTCAGAGGAAGCGATAAAATGAAAATTAATTTGATCTGAATAACTACGAGGATCGATCGAGATACGTATATACGAATATAGAAACGAAATCACAAGAGTTATAAAAACTCACCCTTGTAGTTCGTTGATTAAATGGATTCCTTCTCTTGAGCTTTTCCCCAAGCTTTGCTTGATCTCTACGTATCCAATCCGCTCCAAGCTCTTCGATGATCCAACATCAAAAAGATAACGTCTCTACTTGTCACACGCCGGAGAAATTACTGGAGCGACTAAACCTCATTATCCTTCAAGGATACGGCTAGAACAAGGTTGTAGAAGCTTTGCTTGTGATTTTTACACTCTAAGTGTATTGATCACACACTCTCTTTTATTTCTCAATTTCCCTCCAAGAAAAATCAAGAACTTGTGAAGAAAAATGGAAGAAGACTTGGAGAAGATGATGAAGACTTTGAGAAAAGTTTTTTCTCTCTCTTTCTCTCACTCTCACGCTGGAAACCAAAGTGTGTGTTGAGTGATTGTCTTCTTTTCCTTTTTATTTAACTCCCCACATGTAACAACTCATGCTAATGAGAATCAACCCCACCAATACAATTATCATCCATTGAAGAATGGAGACAAGAGTCCAAAAGGAAGGTGGGTGGAAATGGGGGGGCGGCCCATATAGAAATCAGACGAGTTCGGTTCGTTTCGGACTCCCGTTTGTCCAAACAGATAACTCTTATTCCGTTATGATAATGATTCCAAATCATACACCATCTAATCAAGCATTCCAAATGCCAACATCATATATACGATCGCAAGACCTACACTCTGATACCACTGTTGGGATTCGGTACCTAAATCGAAGGCCCAGAGGAAGCGGTAAAACGAAAATTAATTCGATCTGAGTCCCTACGAGGATCGATCGAGATACGTATATACGAATATAGAAACGAAATCACAAGAAATATAAAAACTCACCCTTGTAGTCCGTTGATTAAATGGATTCATTCTCTTGAGCTATTTCCCAAGCTTTGCTTGATCTCTACGTATCCAATCCGCTCCAAGCTCTTCGATGATCCAACGTTAAAAAGACAATGTCTCTACTTGTCACACGCCAGAGAAATGACCGGAACGACTAAACCTCGTTATCCTTCAAGGATATAGCTAGAACAAGGTTGTAGAAGCTTTGCTTGTGATTTTAACACTCTAAGTGTATTGATCACACACTCTCTTTTATTTCTCACTTTTATTTCTCAATTTTCCTCCAAGAAAAATCAAGAACTTGTGAAGAAAAATGGAAGAAGACTTGAAGAAGATGATGAAGACTTTGAGAAAAGTTCTCTCTCTCTCTCTCTCTCTCTCTCTCTCTCACTCTCTCGTTGCAAACCAAAGTGTGTGTTGAGTGATTGTCTTCTTTTCCTTTTTATTCAACTCCCCACATGTAACAACTCATGCTAATGAGAATCAACCCCACCAATATAATTATCATCCATTAAAGAATGGAGACAAAAGTCCAAAAGGATGGGGGTGGAAATGGGGGGGGCATTTAGAAATCGGACGAGTTCGGTTTGTTTCGGACTCCCGTGAGTCCAAACAGATTAACTCTGATTCTGTTCCGATGTATTTATATCATTTAATCAATCCAATTAATTAAACATATCAAATACAAAATAACATAATTAATTTCTCAAGAAACAATTATATTCATGAATTAAATTAATCACCAAGTAATTTATTTAATTCATTAGGCCGTAAATCAATTTATCCAATAAATCGATTTAGACATCTAATGTCCCAATAAATTAGATATCGAATATCCAACATTTATAAAGAGAGAATAAGCTTGATTCATTTCGTCGTCAATCCTATTGCGCGACTCGGTAGGTCCATCTCAATCAGCAATGGGAGGAACCAAAGAGTAGTAGCACCACCTAGCCAGCCTCGCGGCCTACACTGTACCCCAACTGAGAACGAATGATTGGGATCATTCAAGAACCATTCTGTCGTGAATACTGGTATACGTATAAACCCTTCTTTCAAATGTCCCGATCAAGTTATAGGGTCACGGTCAGTCAAACCCTATTTGTACTTGACGCTATGCATGAGTTAATGCAAATCGAGATCATCGAGCTCTCGTATATCCAATACAACTAGCTCCAATGCTTTGGCCAAAGACTTATGATCTCATCTGCCAATAACCCCATAGGACATATAACCCGATCACTAACGGGAGAAAGAATTATATCTTGCTATTCAGTAGGACCTGCTACTTGCCCATCAAGATGCACGTCGAGGTTGAACCCCGCCTTTCGGTTTATAAGGTCGAACTACTCTAATAATCTTAACTTCACAAGCACATCCCTACTAAATCCTCAAGTCGAAGGTTCACGAATACCTATCAGAACCTTTCGATTCTGTTATTGACTGTCCCGGAGTGAAATCCGTGTGACGAATCGAGGGTGAGTCGGTTCGAGTATACTAATCCAATTAGCATACCTATAATGTGTGCTCCCACTAACCATTAGCGTTCGATAGGCACTCTCCATGTCAAAGAACACGTCATACAAGTCTTCACATAAACTTAACGCCCAGTCAAGTTTCATCGACTTGCGAACGATTAAGTATTTGAGCTATAACCTTTCCAGTGCCGACCCCCTTATCCAATAAGGATTGGAACGTTTTTCTCTCAAATACACGGACTAGTTTCTATATGTATATATATGAATTAGGAATGCCAGTAACTACCACTAAATAAAGAAGCATTCATTTGCCTTATGATAATGATTTACATAATTATAAGTACAATGCCCTCACTCAACAACCTCTGAGTGGCATTCGAGGTCATACTCCTAAAAATATCCCACTTGCACGTAATGCCACACACTTTGGTATGTAATACCCATGTTCTCCAGATGACGCTCTAAGCTATTCTGAGAAAGTGGCTAGGTCAGTGGATCAGCGACGTAGTCGGCTAACTCTACTCTATGCAGCACAATGTATCTCTTTGCGAACAAATTCTCTTACGATATGATACTCTCTCTAAATATGTTTTGAATTATTATGAAAACTCGGCTCTGAGGCCTGTGCTACCGCTCTATTGTTATCGTATAAAACCGAAACCAGGCGGCGTAGCATATGGTGTCACGTGAAGTTTACCCAGTAACTTCTAAATCCAAAAACCCTTCCTTATAAGCCTCCGAGGCTGCTTGATACTCAGCCTGACTGGTGGAATCAGCAGTCGCGCTATGCTTGGCACTATGCTAAGTTACTGCTCCTCCATTAAGAGTAAAATTTAGCCAGAAATAGACATTGAGTCGTCTTTCTGTCCTTGGAAGTCTAAATCAACGAAGCCCATCACATTCAGTTCTCCATCTCCATATTAAAGAACCAGATCTCTAGTCCTTCCAAAGTACTTGATAACGTTCTTTACTGCGGTCCAATGTTCCCCACCTGGGTTTGCCTGAAACCTACTTACCACGCTTCCAGCATGTGTAATGTCAGGTCTTGTACACAACAAAGCATAGATAAAGCTACCCATGGCCGAAGCATGTGGTATATTACTCATTTCCTTTCGTTGTTCCTCACCCAGAGGACACATCTTCGAGGAGAGTTTTATTCCATGTCGCATCGGTAGGAACCCTCTTTTAGAGTAATCCATCTTAAATCGCTTTAAGATTTTATCTATATAGAGGGCTTGGGAAAAACTTATCATTCTCTTCGATCTATCCCAGTAGAGTCGAATCACAACAACATAGGTTTCTTCTCCCAAGTCTTTCATGGAGAAATTACTCGAAAGCTAAGCTTTCATAGAACTGAGTATTCCCACATCATTTCCTATCAGTAGAATGTCATCTACATATATACTAAGAATGTATGTAATACCCATACTTTTGTTGACCGTTTGACCTTTCCGTTCTCTTTATTTTTGTCGCTCTGTAAACGCATAGAGATGTTGTTGATATTGTTATTAAGTTTCGTGCCTTGTTTAGGCCACGATCATATTGTTTAGACCTTTCGGAAGTGTTCTGGGCCAGAGGAATAGCGCACGCTAGGCCTAGGCTAACGCACGCTAATTCAGCTTGATTAGCGGACGCTAGCTTTGAACCGTAGCGCGCTAAGGGACTGGGCCAGTCGAACCAGAACTCGATCGCTTCTGGATCGCGGATTAACCCACGCCACGCTAGGAGTTCGTTAGCGCGCGCTATTCGTGGTTAGTAGCGCACGCTAACATCCGTCCGTAGCGCACGCTAATGGCCGGGTCGGCAGAGGCGATGAGGTTGTCGTTTCGACTATCAAGTAGCGCACGCTATGCTTCTGCTAGCGCACGCTAAAATCATACGTAGCGCACGCTAAGGCATAATGGTAGCGCATACTAATGTTTTGGCCGAGAGAAGCAGTGGAGTTTCGACTTTCTCGACTAGCGTGTAGCGCACGCTAGGCGCGGCTAGCGACGCTATATGTGTTGTAACGCACGCTAGTGCTCGGTGATAACGCACGCTAGCGACCCAGCAAGAGCCGAGATTTTGGCAGGCGCAGCTAGCGCACGCAAAGGATGTTTCGTAGCGCGCTAACATCTTATGGCGAGCCACCGGACTACCTGCAGAACTTTGCTAGCGCACGCTAATGAAGGAGGCGTAGCGTGCGCTAGACTGGGCAGATATAAATATGACAGTTGACTTCCAGTTCGTCATTTCTCACCTACTTCACTCCTTTTCGACGGAAAATGCTCGGGAGAGACGATCTTGGGCGATTGGAAGCAATTTTCCTTCCAACAACAACATATTTGGTTGGAGAACAAGGATTTCTCAACATCTAATTCCTCCTAGCGTCCGAATCAAGGTAAAGATCCTTTGAACCCTACTTTTTGGGAATTTTGGGGTTTTTCGTAGATTCGTCCGATTTATCCGTTTGGAAGCTCGAGAACCTTGAGATTATGATGTATCTATACCGTATGCATGCTTTTCCTACGATTTTATGGTTTGGATTCTTTTCCTCTTGTTCTTACTTTAGATTTATCACTGAAGCGCACTTTTCGACCGCGACCTTCTACGAAATATGATAGCTTGCTTCTATCTCCTGTCATGTGCTGGGAGCATCCGCTGTCGAAGTACCATATGTCCTTCTCCAAAATGTCCCGTAACACATAAATTATGTAGATTTAGGTCCCCTTTGATTGTTGGGTACGTGAGTGTTAGTGCCTTTAGGTACCCAAACTTTCCTGACAGCAATTGGTTTATTGTAGGTAACATTTGGTACAGACTTGCGGTAACTACGTGGGCCATGTACGCAGTTACTGTATCCATGATAATCATTCAGGGTTATTATTATTAATTCAGTATGTATGCCGTCTCGGAGGTAGAGCCATTTTCTTTGGCCTTACAGCTTGCCTTATGGGTCTCCAGTTGGATTCCCAGTGCTGTTGTTGATACTGTGCGGACACTTGCTGTCTCGATGGATAATGAGGCTCCTGTATCCAATGCATAGGTGTACTGTACTGAAAGTACTGCCGTGCGGGCCTTTGGTATTTGGATACAGCCTTCTTTCTGAACGGCTGTTGGCGCTGTTGATATACTCGGGGAGCATGCTGTTGCGTGCGCCTTACAGGTTGGAATGGCTTATTATTCCGCTGTCTTGAATAGGATTGCGGGGGCGGAATGGCAGCCTTTGCTTTTCGCGGTGCAGCAGGTTCCTTCACAGGACTAGGAGTATCTTCCGATACAGGAATGTGTTCCACACTCTTGACGAACACAGTACTAGTTTTCCCTTTGTTGGAAAATGAGCTGTATCCTAAGCCACTTTTATCATGAGCATGTTGCCCAGTGCTTAGAATTTCTTCCATTCTTTTAGATGATTTCTCGAAAGATTTCAGAATGGTCTCAAGTTCGCTTTCTCATTTCTCGAGAGTATTAAATTTAGCTTGAAGTAGAACAAAATTATTTGTCTTGCTTCCATTTTGAGACTTAGTATCACTTAGTTCATGACCAAGTTGATGATTGCTCTCCACGAGTTTTTCATGCTCGACCTTGCTGTTTTCACAATTAATAGACATATTTTCATAATTTATCTTTAGCAAGTCGTTTTCTTCTTTCAGCTCTATGTTGGAATGCTGAAGCTGAATGTTTACATTTTTCAAGCCTCGTGGGCTTTTTGAATATTTTTAAATTCATTCATCATGTTTTCGAAAGTATGTGATGCATTTACTGGAATAGCTAAGGCTTACCTCATCATCGCTATCTTCTTCTTCTGGAATGTCCTTTGCCATAAAGCACATATATGCCTTATCTTCGAATTCATCGTCAGATGAGTCACTTTCAGTGACTATCTGAAGACATTCTTCGGATTTGGATGGTGTGGGGGAGACTTCTGATTCTCCTATCATTGCCTTGAGCTTGTTTTTCCAAGCACGTCTTCATTCATCCCTTTCTTGTTGCTCGGTTTCCGGCAACCGTTGAACTTTGGGATGAGGACATTTGTTTGCATAATGGCCTGGTTTCCTGCAATTATAGCATAGGTTAGCGTCACCTGAGGAAGTTTTAGTACTTACCTTGTGGACAAGCTCGGGCCTGTAGGGAGTCTTTCCAGACTGTTTGATGAACTTTTTGAATTTGTGCATGAGGAGCGCCATTTCATCTTGTGATAGGATATCGTCGTCATTGTTAGCATTTTTGTAATTTGGCTTTGATGGGCTGGGCATGCTGTGTCGATGGTTAGATACAGCGGCTAAGGCTGTAGTCCTAGCTGGAGATTCTTCAGCTTTCTCTCTTCTGTCTATATTATACTCGAAAGCTTTGAGGTCAGAAAAGAGATGCATTTCTGCTTCACACTCCTCCAACTAATGGCTCCACCTCCCAGTCTAAACACATAACCCGAAGTAGATTTGGACTTTTCTTTGTCCGATGAAAAATCTGAGTCAGTGTAACCCACCGGACACAGGTCGTCTGATTGATATACAAGCATGTACTCCCTAGTCCTTCTCAGGTACTTGAGTATGTGCTTGACAGCAATCCAGTGTCCTGGTCCTGGGTTTGACTGATATCTAGTAGCCATGCCTATGGCATGACAGATATCTAGTCTAGTGTAAAGAATAGCATACATGAGACTTCCCACAGCAGATGCATGAGGAACCATCTTCATGTCATCTATCTCCTTTTGTGTCTTGGGACACATATCCTTAGATATTTGAATTCCATGTCTCTAAGGTAGAAAACCTTTCTTGGAATTCTCCATGCTAAACCGCTTTAGCACTGTATCGATATAAGATGCCTGGGATAAGCACAACATCCTTTTCTTCCAATAACGAAAGATCCTGATTCCAAGGATGTGTCCTGCTTCTCCTTGATCCTTCATATCGAACTGCTCAGATAGCCATACCCGTACATCCGACAATTCCTTCATGTTTCTTCCAATCAGAAGGATATCGTCAACATACAGTACAAGAAACACCAACACGTTTGCATCGCATTTCTTATACACACAACTCTCACTCGTACATTGGACGAATCCATATGACTGGACCACTTCATCAAAACGAGTGTTCCAAGATCTAGATGCTTGCTTAAGTCCATAAATGGATTTCTTAAGTTTGCACACCAAGTGCTCTTTTCCTCCAGCAATGAATCCCTCTGCTTGGCACATATAGATTTCCTTGTCTAGACTCCCATTCAAGAATGCAGTCTTGACATCTATTTGCCAAATCTCTAGATCCAAATGTGCAGCTATAGCTAAAAGAGTCCTGTTGGCCACTAAGTATACTAAATACAGCTTGGAAAGTGTTTTAAACAACAAGCTGTACTGTTTTAAATTTGAGTGCATAGGGGAAGTCTTAAATACAGTAAGTTGCTGTGGATACATCAACTCGATGTGCAGTGTATACTTAAATAATCACAGTTTAATAAAACAATAAAAGTAGAAGGTAAATAATACAGTATTTAAAGTGGTTCGAGGTAAAACCCTCTACGTCCACTAGTCCTCCACACAGGAGTAAAGTTTATTATGATTACTACGTACACAACTACGTAATTATAACAACACTTAATCAATATATTGTTCACACAGATTGATATAAAGATCTTAGCTTTCAACTATACACACAGATTGGTATGAGCTAACACTTTGACTGGCTTCTTCACACACAGTTCTGAAGCTTCGTATTCTTCGATGCAAGTCCTTCACACACAGTTCGGGAGAAGCAAAGATTCCTCAGTCCGCAGAGGGCTGATATGAGTTTGTTCAAAGATAGAACAGGGTTTGAACAACAACTATGACTTTCTGGGCTATAAGTTGATGATGTGTTGTTCAAGGTTTAAGCACTGTATATCTCTTATATCTGAATAGCAGAAAGCTTGGGAAGATATGTTTTGCTCTGAATATTTCTTGTAAACTTGATTGTTTGTAAGTCGTTCTTTCGTGTAGTTCAGTCTGATTGTTGTTTCTGATTGTTGTATATGATGATCTTCAAGCACTGGAGATATATATAGCCTTCTGAAATATATCCGTTGAGGCAAGATTATGCGACAACTGGTATTTGACTGAGATCCGTATATTACGGGATTTGAAGATCTTCTAACTTATAGTATTTAAATACTTTATCCTTTAGTATTTAAATACTCATTTATCAACGAGAGTTGACTTCTAGCGAATACTATAGATTCCTTCTTGTCCTGTTGAGAGCTATATGGAAGGTATCACTGTTTTGATATTCGAGACAGCTTCCATACTTTGGCTTTGCGGGAATCTTTGCTGTATCAATATACTGTCTTTGATACAGGTTTGATACTTGATCAGCTTTTCGATACAGCTAGAGGCGGTATTCAGTCTTTGGCATATTGTCAAAACATTCTGACAATACGATTGATATAGGGTTTGATATCCAAGCAGCATCGATACAGGGATTTGTTATCCCAACAATTTCCCCCTTTTTGATAATTTGCCAAGTCCTTATGAGTCTTCCTTTTTGAAGCCTTATGATGTTATCCAAACATCCTTGATGATGCCAAAACTTTGACACTTAGCGGTTTGAAGTAGGGCAGACTTCTTGGTCTTCTTTCGAATGTTCTGGCCTTCGGTTTTTGGCTTAACACTAACAACTGCTCGCAGGCAAGTTCATCTTTTATCAAAAGAAAGTTACATTGAAAACTTATGATTGATGCGCAGGCACAATCTTACATTGTTTTCTAGATGCATACAACTTAAACTATGAACTGTTCGCAAACAAGTTCTTACAGCTTGTGTATGAGATAGATTTCATAATATGAATACAGTAAGAATAAATAAAGTGACTGTAAACATATAAGAACATAGTAGATTACGAGTTGTAATCTTTCAAGCAGGCAAAAGTTTTATTAATATTGAAATAGAGTACAAAGATTGCTGTTTTGAAAGTAAAATTACAATCGGATAATACACTAAGGTATTCAGCTCCTAAAGTCAGAGTGTCTCCATGGTCGCTTGGAAGGGTCATTCTTGGTGTTTCGCCACCAGTTCTGGTGAGCGTCCTTGTCTCGATTATGATAAATTGCACGTCCTTCATAAGATTTATCAAATACTAGGATCCAGTCTTCTGGATGGGTCACCAAGTCACCTTTTCGAAGCTTTGACTTCATCTGCTGCTGTAGCGGGAGCGATCCGTCTTCCAGCTTCGTCTTGAATTCCTCTGCGGCTTCCTGTACTGTTCTGCATCTATTGAATAAGGCGGATTCCCTGATAAGTACAATGAAGTATCTTAACAGTTCATTTCTCCTCCAGTCTTTGATCTCTGCAGTGGTAGGTTGACGGTCTGCCGGGAGGTTCGTAGAGTGCTGCTTTCGGACTAGGCTTTTCCAAGGATACTTGGGATCCTAGAATTCTGGTCTACCACCCTGTATCCTCACGTTCGGTGTTGAGATACGGGCTATATCAGCAGTGATTGTGTCTTCAAATGGAGCTAACAACTCTTTTTCTTGCTCCAACCTCGTTCTCCTGGCGGCTTCCCGTGCTTCTTCCCCCTTTTTGGCATCATCAAGGTATGATACCTTTTCATCAAGACGTCTCAGGATTTCCAAGGCGGCATCCTGTTTCGTCTCCATATTTGACATTCTTTCAACAAGGGAGGAGAGCACCTGCGACATATCCTTAATGTTCTTGTCAAGGTCTCGTAGTTGGGAACCAGATTCGATTAGAGCAGATGCGGTCTTGGCCTCAGATACGCGTAGTTTCGATTGCTCTTATCTCAGGATCCTTTCTTGCTTCTCTTGCAGATTGCTCAGGGCTTGCTTGAAGACTTCTGGCAAGACAGTGAAGGCTTTGACTACTCGAGAGACTTCATGCTTTAATCCAGTCATTTCTTCAACTGTAGATGTGTGATGCCAATCCAGAGCCTTTTCTAATGACTATAGAGCATTGACTGCGTCCTGAATAAATACAGTTTGGAGGCCAAGAGCACGTAATGGCTCTTTCCTTGTTTCAGTGCGGGGAGAATCTGGCTGGGCGAAGTCTTCTACTCCATTCAACCTTCTAAAGTTCACGTCAGGGCATGAAGTGAGTTGGACATCCTCAGGTATAGTACCGTCGTCGGATTCCAAGGCAGTTGATGGGGCGGGAGCAGCTGTTTCGGTTTCAGCGGCAGGAGGTGGGGCATCCTCCTGTTTCGAAGAGGTTTCTGTAGACATGGGTACAGGAGCGACAAATCCTCCTGGTGTCTCTCAGCATCCGCCTGTTCCGGCAGAGGGACTGATTCGTTTTGCTGGAAGGCGTGTGATTCTTCTTCTTCGGTGGCGGCGGTAGGCTTGGGTGCCTGTTGCAAAACATTTTCTTGGTCCTCTACATGAGGGACTGAATTCTCATTGTTAGGAACGTTGTCTTGCTGTGGCGAAGGGGACGATTGATGGCTAGATGTCCCTTCATCCTTCTTGGCTTGGACTTCTTCTCGACTCATCCGCAAACCAGCTTGGAGTGCGTCGTCATCATCATCGGAATCAGGATCAGATTTTGGACTGTCGGGAGTTTCCATTGACAAAGATTTTCCTTTCCTATTGACCTCATCCTTATCAAGCAGATTACTCTCAATTAGCTCCTTGACGAATAGGTTGTCCCATTGGATCAGGACAGCAATTTCTTGGGTGTCCGTCACTTCCAAAACGAAATTCTCTTCATTACACCACTCACTCCAGTTGTAAAAGGTTTCATACGGAGCAAGTCTATAATTCATCCATTGGAGAAATAACTCGTATGACTGTTCAATCTGCACGGAAAGCAGGGTCTTAGAAATTATTGTGTCTGGGGAGGGACTCCGTACAACTTCTGGGTTTGCTGTAGGAAGGGGTTCCTCTACAGGTGTGGGATCCTGTATTGGAGAGGGATTCCTTACAGGGGATGGTACCCCGAAGGAAGGTGGATCCTGAACGGATGTGGAATCCCATATAGGAGAGGTAGCTGTTGGCTCCAAAGAGGCAGCCGACTCGCTAGAGTCTTTTGAGTTGGCAGATGTCCTCGTATCCGTCGTTGCCGCCAAGGGATCGGGATATACTGTCGATATAGTAGCGGGCATCTTTTCCATAGGGGTTGGGCCCTGGGGTAGTTGATCAATGGGTTGCGCCTTGATAGGAGCATCCTCGGAGGGTTCTGTAGATTTAGCTTTCATAATCCTCCTTAGCTTCCTTTTCGTCTTCTCAGTAGCAACTGTTGTCTTGCTGTGAGATCTTTTTCTTTTCTTTGAAGATTCGACACTTTGGGACTTAGAATAAACATCCCTTGGATCTTCAGATGGCGGCAAGTTCCAGATAAAAGGCCTGTTCGTGATCAGGATGCTCTGATTGAAGGCATTGGGCCTGACGCCTCCTAAGAATATCCGCGAACTTATCTTCTTTGCATCTGCGGTTTGCTTATGTCCGCACTTAGTCAAAACATGGTTTAAGAATAAACCAAACGATTTCTTATGAGTAGCGGGTTTGGACACCTCCTCCTGCAAACATTTGAGGATAACTGACACCAGTTGACCTTCTCGCAGGTCATAATGGCGACCATCATCCTAAATCTGAGATTTGTGCACATCTCAAATACACCTGTACGATTTTCAATGATGCGACAGCAAAAATCATGCAAATAAACAAACGGAAAACAAAAATTTTTCTTATGGCATGTGGTGTGAACCACTTCCACCGTTGCCAAACCAGCGAACAAGCCAGAGTATTGAGTCAGCAACTCTTCAGACCCAAAGGTCTCAAGTTCTTCCATGGTCAGGCTATCAGAGGGTAGCCTGGAGATGATTTTGAGAAGCTCTTGGTCAACACGGATCTCCACTCCGCGAATGACTGCTGTGATATCAGCAACATGACCTCCTAGAGCCAGAGGCAGAAAACGAACCACGGCGTTGAGGTAGAACTCCTCAACAAGATGGATGTCATATTTCTCGGCGGTGTGTCTCCCAAGACGGTAGAGGCCTTGTTGAAGGATTCTAGTGGTGACGACCTCCATGGCATCGACATCATTAGTTTCAGCTTGAATGCCTTCCAACACGACAGATCTGGAGAAGATCCGTCCATCGATGAAGTTCAGAGACTTCTTGAGAGAGGTGGAAGATGTCTGAGTAGACGCCATTGATGATTCTCAAAAAGATTTAAGAAGAATATGCAGTAAACACAAAAAAAAACTTGTAGGCTGAATTGCTTGAGTGCTCTTAAAATATGCAGAAGGCGTAAAGAGTCTCAAATGGCATTTGCAGTCCTTTTATAGTAGGCGGCGAAGAAGGGTTTTCAGAGAACGAATGGTCAGATTTAAGGGATGGGAACCGGTGTTTGAAATGAACGGTCACGATGGACTGAGTGTAACTGGTACACTTATCCATTGAATTTAAAAATAGGAGCGGCTCCCACTTCTGACATTTGTTGTGACCCTTAATGCCTAAAACGGCAGTATTAAATATTAAACAATTTGAAAACATCGCGGCTTTTGAGATTTGATTGTCCAGTTGTCGTGTAAGGCATTTAATGTAAATGACGTTTGACATAAAAACAGGGCACGTGGACAAAAATTATTTTTAAAATGAAATATTATAATATATAATGAATCGAAATTCCATAGTATGTGCTGTATCCGCGACGATACAGTGTTTCCCCTTAAAGGTACATATAGGTTTCAATTCCATACAACAACTTTTGTATTAATGTTGTATTCATGGGTCATACTGTATTCCCCCTTAATTATTGCACACGTCAGCTGTAGGATGATTCATATCACTTTGTTCCCTACAGTGCTGTATTGAAGGCTCTGAGTGTGCAGATAATTAATGGTGGATACTGTATTCTTGGGTCTTACAGCATTCCCCCTCAATTGTTGAGTAAAAACAGTAAATACTTACAGGGAGTCAGGCTGTAGCAATCCTAATTCTTGTCGAAGCATGTTGAATCTTGATGTGTCGAGAGGCTTGGTGAAGATGTCGGCCAACTGAATATCTATATGAACTTTTTCCATCCGAACATCCTCGTTCTCGACATGATTCCTTATGAAATAATGCTTCATGTTGATATGCTTAGTGCGCCAGTGCAATACAGGCTTGTGCGTTATTACAATTGCACTCGTGCTATCACACATGTTTGGCATTTCCTTGGCTTCAATCTCATAACCTGACAACTGTTGCTGCATCCAAAGGATCTGCATTCAGCAACTACCAGCAGCATAGTATTCCGATTTAGCCGTGGAAAGTGAGTTTGCCAATTGCTTCTTACTGAACCAAGAAACAAGTCTAGGTCCAAGAAAGTGACAAGTTCCACTTGTAGTCTTCCTATCTAGCTTGCAGCCTTCGAGATCTGAGTCGCTGTATCCAACTAAATCAAATCCGCCTTCTTTAGGATACCACAGTTCTACATCGACTGTTCCTTTAATATACTTCAGGATTTATTTAGCTGTATTGAAGTGTGATTCTTTGGGTGCTACTTGATATCTCGCACACACTCCTACAGCAAACTGGATATCGGGCCTGCTAGCCATTAGGTACAGGAGAGAGCCAATAAGCTTCCTGTAGAGTGTTTGGTCAACCGACTTTCCGGCTTCATCAACACTAATTTGCACGGAAGTACTCATGGGGGTTGACGATGATTTGGAAATGTTCATTCCAAATTTGTTGAGAAGCTCCTTGCTGTATTTTTCCTGGTTGAAGAAAATTCCTTTAGGCAACTGCTTTACCTGCAAACCTAGGAAATAACTAAGTTCTCCTATCATACTCATTTCAAATTTACTTTGCATGAGATGAGAGAACCTTTGACACAAATAAAGGTTAGTTGAACCAAATATTATATCGTCTACATATATTTGAACCATTAGAAGGTCATCGCCTTCCTGTATTTTGAACAAGGTCTTGTCCACAGCACCTTTCTCAAATCTATTATCGGTTAGATACTGGGACAGGGTCTCATACCATGCTCTAGGGGCTTGCTTAAGTCCATACAGTGCTTTCCTTAGCCTGTATACTAGATCGATGCCGTCTGTGTTGACAAACGCTGGTGGTTGATCAACATAAACTTCTTCGGTAAGGTCTCCATTTAGGAATGCACTTTTGCCGTTCATTTGGTATACCTAATGGCTTCTAGTCTGGCTAGAGGGGCAAAAGTTTCATCGTAGTCTATGCCTTCTTCCTGTCTATATCCTTGTGCGACAAGTCTGGATTTATTCCTATAATTAGTCCATTTCGATCCTTTTTGTTTCTAAATACCCATTTGTTTCCAATAAATGATTGATGTGTAGGTCTGGGTATACATTGTTTATTTCAAAACCGTTAAGCTCTTCTTCCATAGATGTTATCGAATGAGAATTATTAAGAGCTTCTATGGTAGAAACAGGTTCGGACTGGGCTAAGAATACAGCAATAGTGCACATATTGAGTCTTCTAAGCTCAGATTGAGATTTCCATTCAGGGAATGGTGATATCTCAATATCTGGTTCTTCTTGTGCACACAGTAAATTTCCTTGTGCACTCTGTATTCTCCTTCGGGTAGAAACACCAGCATTAATGTTTCCAATGATCAGCTCTTGCGGGTGATCTCTCAACCATCTTCGGTCGGGTTCTAATTCGGGGTCCCGTACTGTATCTTGAGTTGCTGTAGTTTCAGCTTCAGCTTGTATAGCATCGGCTTGATCTACGTCGATTCTTACAGCTGCGGGGTTGATTTCTAGATCAACAACAAGTTCTATGGGAGTTGGTGCATCTAAGATGGAAAGTTGTTGGATGTTCTGAGTAACAGCTTCTACTCCTGTAGGGTCATGGTGAGGTTCGTCGAACACTACATGAACTGATTCCTCGATCGTCAGCTTCCTTTTATTAAAGATCCTGTAAGCTTTGCTAACGGAGGAATATCCTACAAATATTCCTTCATCTGACTTCTCATCAAATGTTCTAAGTTGATCCTTCCCATTATTCAACACATAGCACCTGCATCCAAAAATGTGAAAATACGAAACTAACAGAGTTTTGTTGTTCCATACCTCATATGCTGTTTTATTGTGGTGTTTGTTGACGATACAGCGGTTTTGAGTATAGCATGCTGTATTGGTTGCTTCACCCTAGAAATGCTGTGGCAACTTGCTTGCAGCAATCATTGTCCTTGTTTCTTCTTTCAGCGTCCTGTTCTTTCGCTCGGCAACACCATTTTGTTGAGGTGTACGGGCGGCTGAGTATTCGTGTTGTATCCCATTTTCCGAACAGTATTGCTCTATAAAGCGATTACTAAATTCTGTACCTCTGTCGGAACGAATGGACATGATACTCGATCCCTTTTCAGTTTGAAGCTTTCTCAGGAGCTCGGGCATCTTTGATGTTGTTTCCTTCTTCTTGCTTAGGAAAATTGTCCAAGCATACCTGGAGTAATCATCCACAACAACAAGACAGTATTTCTTACCCCCCAAACTTACCAGGTCTACAGGACCATAGATATCCATGTCTAGCATCTCCAACACTCTGTGGGTTGAAAGGTAGGATATGTTCTTCAGGGTGGAATTGATTTGCTTGCCTTTTTGACATGGTCCACAAACACTGTCTTTCCGAACTGATACATTCGGCAATCCTCTAACCAGTCCCTGTCTTGAGAGCTTGTTGATCGTCTTGAAGTTGACGTGTGACATCCTCTTGTGCCATAGCCAGCTTAGATTTGCAGTGCCTTTGGCAACTAAACAAGGAATAGTGGAGCTCGTAGGCATCCAGTCAGCAATATACATATTACCTGATCTGCTTCCTGTGAGCACAACTTCTTTGGTCAGGATGTTCTTGACTCTACAGTGATCTATATAGAATTTCACTGAGAAATGTTTGTCACAAAACTGGCTAATACTAAGTAGATTGTACTGTAAGCCTTCAACATGAGCTACATCAGTGACTTTGAATTTTCCGACAAGAAGGTTTCCTTTTCCTCTTGTTCTTACTTTAGATTTATCACCGAAGCGCCTTTTTCGACCGCGACCTTCTACGAAATCTGATAGCTTGCTTCTATCTCCTGTCATGTGCCGGGAGCATCCATTGTCGAAGTACCATATGTCCTTCTCCAAAATGTCCCGTAACACATACATTATGTAGATTTAGGTCCCATTTGATTGTTGGGTACGTGAGTGTTAGTGCCTTTAGGTACCCAAACTTTCCTGACAGCAATTGGTTTACTGTAGGTAACATTTTGTACAGACTTGCGGTATCTACGTGGGCCATGTACGTAGTTACTGTATCCATGATAATCATTCAGGGTTATTATTATTAATTCAGTATGTATGCCGTCTCGGAGGTAGAGCCATTTTCTTTGGCCTTACAGCTTGCCTTCTGGGTCTCCAGTTGGATTCCCTGCGCTGTTGTTGATACTGTGCGGACACTTGCTGTCTCGATGGATAATGAGGCTCCTGTATCCAATACATAGGTGTGTTGTACTGAAAGTACTGCCGTGCGGGCCTTTGGTATTTGGATACAGCCTTCTTTCTGAACGGCTGTTGGCGCTGTTGATATGCTCGGGGAGCATGCTGTTGCATGCACCATACAGGTTGGAATGGCTTATGATTCCGCTGTCTTGAATTGGATTGCTGGGGTGGAATGGCAGCCTTTGGTTTTCGCGGTGCAGCAGGTTCCTTCACAGGACTAGGAGTATCTTCCGATACAGGAATGTGTTCCACACTCTTGACGAACACAGTACTAGTTTTCCCTTTGTTGGAAAATGAGCTGTATCCTAAGCCACTTTTATCATGAGCATGTTGCCCAGTGCTTAGAATTTCTTCCATTCTTTTAGATGATTTCTCGAAAGATTTCAGAATGGTCTCAAGTTCGCTTTCTCGTTTCTCGAGAGTATTAAATTTAGCTTGAAGTGGAACAAAATCATTTGTCTTGCTTCTATTTTGAGACTTAGTCTCACTTAGTTCATGAGCAAGTTGATGATTGCTCTCCACGAGTTTTTCATGCTCGACCTTGCTGTTTTCACAATTAATAGACATATTTTCATAATTTATCTTTAGTAAGTCGTTTTCTTCTTTCAGCTCTATGTTGGAATGTTGAAGCTGAATGTTTTCATTTTTCAAAGTCTCGTGGGCTTTTTGAATATTTTTAAATTCATTCATCATGTTTTCGAAAGTATGTGATGCATTTACTGGAATAGCTGAGGTTGAGCTTACCTCATCATCGCTATCTTCTTCTTCTGGAATGTCCTTTGCCATAAAGCACATATATGCCTTATCTTCGAATTCATCGTCAGATGAGTCACTTTCAGTGACTACCTGAAGACATTCCTCGGATTTGGATGGTGTGGGGGAGACTTCTGATTCTCCTATCATTGCCTTGAGCTTGTTTTTCCAAGCACGTCTTCGTTCATCCCTTTCTTGTTGCTCAGTTTCCGGCAACCGTTGAACTTTGGGATGAGAACATTTGTTTGCATAATGGCCTGGTTTCCTGCAATTATAGCATAGGTTAGCGTCACCAGAGGAAGTTTCAGTACTTACCTTGTGGACAAGCTTGGGCTTGTAGGGAGTCTTTCCAGACTGTTTGATGAACTTTTTGAATTTGTGCATGAGGAGCGCCATTTCATCTTGTGATAGGATATCGTCATCATTGTCAGCATTTTTTATAATTTAGCTTTGATGGGCTGGGCATGTTGTGTCGACGGTTAGATACAGCGGCTAAGGCTGTAGTCCTAGCTGGAGATTCTTCAGCTTTCTCTCTTCTGTCTATATCATATTTGAAAGCTTTGAGGTCAGAAAAGAGATCAAAGGTAGATATTTCACTAAGGTTGCACGACACACGCATAGCTGTGGTCTTAATGTCCCATCGGGCAGGGAGAGATCTGAAACTCTTTATGTTTTTCTCCCTTTGAGTATAAATTTTGCCTAAAGCTTTAAGTTCACCAACAATTCCATTGAATCTGAGGTCAAGTTCCTCAAGTGTTTCAGTTGGTTTCATTTCAAAAGATTCAAATTGCTGAGTTAGATTTGAAATTTTATTTTCTTTGGAGAGCTCAGTTCCCTCACATATCAACTTGAGTTTATCCCAGATATCCTTGGCTATTTTACAGCTCTTTACCTTCGAGAACGTGCCTTTGTCGAGGGTGACAAACAATGCATTCTTCGCAACATTGGTGAGGTTGGCGCGCTTTCTTTCATCTGTGGTCCATTGTTCGCGTTCCTTCTCGAGCATCTCAACATGGGCTTGGCCTTCAATACTTGTGGCCGTAGTTACTTACATGATCTTAATGGGGCCATCCTGTATAACAAAAATCATTTCTTCGTGCATTGCTGCAAGATGAGCCTCCATCCTGATTCTTCAATCATCAAATTCATTAATAGAGAACATAAGAAATTTGTTGATCATTGATGTATCCATATGAGAATGAAGGAATGAAAAAGACTGTTTTAAATAAAATAAGTGATTTTGGATCTGATTCGGTTAAAAATACGACTGATTCTTTTTAGAATCAACCGCTCCGATACCACTTGTTGGCCACTAAGTATACTGAATATAGCTTGGAAAGTGTTTTAAACAACAAGCTGTACTATTTTAAATCTGAGTGCGTAGCGGAAGTCTTAGATATAGTAAGTTGCTATAGATACAGCAACTCGATGTGCACTGTATACTTAAATAATCACAGTTTAATAAAAACAATAAAAGCAGAAGGTAAATAACACAGTATTCTAAGTGGTTTGAGGTAAACCCCTCTACGTCCACTGGTCCTCCAAACAGGAGTAAAAAGTTTATTATAATTACTGTGTACACAACTACGTAATTATAACAACACTTAATCAATATATCGTTCACATAGATTGATATAAAGATCTTAGCTTTCAACCGTTCACACAGATTGGTTTGAGCTAACACTTTGACTGGCTTCTTCACACACAGTTCTGAAGCTTCGTCTTCTTTGATGCAAGTCCTTAACACCCAGTTTGGGATAAGCAAAGATTCCTCAGTCCACACAGGGCTGATATGAGTTTGTTCAAAGATAGAACAGGGTTTGAACAACAGCTATGACTTTCTGGGCTATAAGCTGATGATGTGTTGTTCAAGGTTTGAGCACTGTATATCTCTTATATCTGAATAGCAGAAAGCTTAGGGAGATATGTTTTGCTCTGAATATTTCTTCTAAGCTTGATTGTTTGTAAGTCATTCTTTCGTGTAGTTCAATCTGATTGTTGTTTCTAATTGTTGTATATGATGATCTACAAGCACTGGAGATATATATAGCCTTCTGAAATATATCCGTTTGAAATATATACGTTGAGGCAAGATTCTGCGATAACTGATATTTGACTGAGATCCGGATATTGCGGGATTTGAAGATCTTCTGACTTACAATATTTAAATACATTATCCTTTAGTATTTAAATACTACTTTATCAACGGGACTTGACTTCTAGCGAATACTGAAGATTCCTTCTTGTCCTGTTGAGAGCTATATGGAAGGTATCACTATTTTGATATTCGAGATAGCTTCCATACTTTGGCTTTGCGGGACTCTTTGCTGTATGATCAATATACTGTCTTCGATACAGGTTTGATACTTGATTAGCTTTTCGATACAGCTAGAGGCAGTATTCAGGCTTTGGGATATTGTCAAAACATTCTGACAATACGATCGATACAGGGTTTGATATCCAAGCAACATCGATACAGGCATTTGTTATCCCAACAAATCCGGATTGACTTAAGCATGGCTACCGGCGAAAAGGTTTCATCATAATCGATACCCTCTTTCTGAGTGTAACCTTTTTCAACAAGCCTAGCTTTGAAGGATTCAACCTTCCTGTCACCTCCTTTCTTTCGCTTGTAGACCCATTTACTCCTAATGGCTTGTACACCATCAGGTAGCTCTACTAGCTCCCACACTTGATTGGAATCCATAGATCCCATTTCTGATTCCATTGCTACTTGCCAGGAGTCAGCATCTTTATCTTGGATTGCCTCCTTATAGGTCCTGTGATCTGATTAATCTTCACCTGGGATTGAGTCCGAAGACTTTCCCACGTCTATGAATCATTCCGGCTGACGAACAGCCTTCCCACTACGATGAGGCAAATCCTGGGTTGGTGTAAAAGTCTTAGAATCGATACGTGGTGCAATGTTAGTTGGCGCTTGTACGATTGGTATAGACGGAGTCTCGCCCCTCAGCTCTTCCTGAATTATCTCGCTCATGGGCTTGTGACTAATCATATAATCCTCGTCCAGAAATGGGGCATTGGCGCTAACAATGACCTTCTGATCCTGGGGACTATAGAACAAGCCACCCTTCGTTCCCTTAGGATATCCTACAAACACTCGCACTTCTGTATGAGATGCCAACTTATCAACTTCCTTATTCAGCACATGTGCTGGAGTACCCCAAATCCGAATATATCCTCCACAGTTCTGTGGGTGTTTTTGGAACTAATTTTGAAGGCGCTAGGTTTAGAATGTACGCCGTTGTTTCTAAGGCGTATCCCCAAAACGAAATAGGTAAATCTGAATAACTCATCATTGACCTAATCATTTCTAAAAGAGTTCTATTCCTTCTTTCAGCCACACCATTTTGTTGTGGAGTTCCCGGCGCGGTGAGCTGGGACGAAATCCCCTCATTCGCCAGGAAATCGAAAAAATTTCCACTAAGGTATTCGCTACCATGATCAGATCATAGTGACTTGATACTCTTCCCATGATGCTTCTCCGTTTCAGCCTTGAAGTCTCTGAACTTGTCAAAGGCTTCAAACTTACGTCGCATCAAATAGGTGTATCCATATCTCGAATAATCATCTATAAACGTGATGAAGTATTTGAAACCACCCCTAGCCTGGATATTCATTGGACCACATACATCCATATGAACCAATTCTAACACATTCTGAGCACAGTTTCCCTTGGTTTTAAAAACCCTTCTGGTCATCTTACCTGCCATACAGAATTCACAAATTAGAAATGACTCAACTTGGAGATCATCCAATGGGCCATCATCTACCAATCTTTGAATCCTTCCAATGTTTACATGCCCTAACCGTAAATACCACAGATATGTTTGGTTTATGCTTGAAGGTTCTTTTCTCTTTTTAGGTTTAGACAAAGAGTTAAGTGATTTATGCATAAGAGTTTGTGCAGTATTAACGACATATAGTCCATCATTAAAAATACCTTTGCAAATATATTCACTGCTTCTTTTCCTAATAATGACATCATCATCAAAAGAATCTGAATAACCATCACTTTTTAATTTAGAAACCAAAGTTAAATTCATTCTAAAATCCGGTACTAATAATAAATTATTGAGGACTAATAATTTATCATTAATCTTCAACTGCACGACTCCCACTGCAACAGCCATAAGCCTGGAATAATTACCTCAGTTGATGGTAATCTCACCCGCACTAAGCTGCTTGGTTACCTGAAAACCATGTGAGTCAAAGCAAACATGATCAGTGGAGCCTGAATCAACTATCCACGAAGTGGAAGAACAAACTGCCAAACATGTTTTGACCATTAGTGCACGAGACATACCTTTCTTAAGAGCAGGGCAGTCCGCTTTAAAATGTCCTTTATGATCGCACTTGTAGCAGTTTCCCTTTGCCTTTTTGTTCGCCTCGGGGTGAAGATCCTTGCTTTTCACCTTGAGGGTTGCCACTTGCTTCTGGCCTACCTGCTTTTTCTTCTTTCCCCATTTGGGTTTGGAAGAAGTAGCACCGGTTGCCACAAGAATCTAATGATAACCTTGTTTGAAGAGACCTTCAGCAGATTGAAGTTCTATCAGAAGTTCCGCCAAACTATATGTCCTACGGTTCATATTGTAGTTAAGGCGGAACTGCTCAAAGCTTCTTGGTAAACTGCCCAAGATAATATCGACCTGCATTTCCGCATCGACCCAGTATGCTCAGTTCGTTCAAATGAGAAATCATTTTAAGAACATGATCCCTTACTGGGGTCCCTTCAGACATTTGGGTTGTCATCAACACCCTCATTGCATTTTGTTTAGCCGCCCGGTTCTGATGACTAAACATCTCGGTGAGACTTTTCATCATTTCCGCTGTCGAGCCCGTCGTCTGATGCTGATGCTGCAATACATTCGTTAGTGAAGCTAAAATGTAACAGCGAGCCATCTCATCAAACTTTTTCTATTTTCGGAATTCAGCCAACTCTTCAGGAGTGGTATCCGGTTCTGGTTCTAGAGGGCTATCCTCAATTAAGACAAATTTATGCCCCTCAGTAGTCAGGACAATGTCAAGATTTCTTTTCCAATCGGCAAAGTTAGTGCCATCAAGTTTATGTTCTTTGAGAATAACAGCTAGTGGATTGAAAGACATCTGAGATAAAAATTAAAACATCGATCACATAATGCATAGCAAAATATATCGAAAAACCTCAAAACGCAATATATATGCTAGCAACCAACACCTTGAAAAATCCGCATATGCAAGCCACGATCGTGTGGACGTTTACACACACATTTTTCAAGTAGAGTTTTACGTCTTTAATTTTACTATCTAGTCAACTTACGTTATGACAAGTAAAATTAATAGTTGGTTCCTCTTGGCCATGTATTAATTAACATAGACTCTGATGGGGAGCTTATTAATTAATACACCTAAGTGAAGACCATAATTTAACATCCTTAAAATATTATCTTTTAAATAATAGTCCTACAGATAGAGAGGTCCTATCATAAAAAATAATATTTACCTTATGTTATCATTTTGAAATTTAAAACTAGTGAACCTATAATTAGCACATCCGATATGGAGGAAGACCCTAACTTCAACGCGCATGCTAATTACTTCACAATTTAAATTAATTATGGAGGCCAATTTGATTTTATTTAAAAAAAAAATCAATTTAATTACTTAGTTATTTTGAAAAAAATTAAGGTTTTTAATTTTCTCGTCCTAACATGCAAGGAAACATATCACGCATACATCCATACATGCCATACATAAAAACAATAAAAACCAAATAAAGCATGGACAATTAAATTATCCAATTATCATGGTCTTCTTCCTTGAGTGGAACCCGAGAAAATCTTCGACTTGATCTCTCCCACTGAATCAAGCATCTCGTCGCTCCTCCCCAGCCGGGCCGTGGATTTCCAAAATTAAAATTTCACTTTAATGCAAAATTAATTACATAAAAAAATTTAATTTTAAATCCCGACTCTCCAGTGGACGCAACGAACGGCGGCGAAACGGACCGGACGAAAAATCGACAACCTGCCCGCACCAAGAAACGGCCGGACAGTGCCGCGGCTCTGGCGGTACTGCCATACTTTCGGCAGTACGGCCGTGTCTTGCCTCAGCGGCCTTTGCTCAGCATTTGCCGCCAAAGGCTGATCCGGTTACCTCTATTTCTTTGTGATCCCATCTTTTCCGAATTCAATTACAATTTTATACGAAATAAAATACATCGAAATTACAGCAAGATTACACGAAAAATAAAACACCTAGAACTACCCGCGAATTTTCTCACGGGAAAAACCATTACATGCCTCAAAAACGGGCCAACCAACAATTGCATAAATAATAAAAATAAATAAATAAACCATTCACTTAAACCATGATAATTAGATCATATCACTTGTAAGAACACATCTAGTAAAATATTCCAATATCAAAATATATGAATATTTAAATTGCTATCAATTAATCATCAAAATTAATTAAAATAGAAAAAGCCTAAAATATCCGGCTCCGATACCAATTGTTGGAAAGTAAACGCAGCGGAAGCGAAGTTTGGGAAAGTTGATAATCGCGTTTTACGCATCCACGAGCATAAGATCTATTTAGGCATTGCTAATTAATTAATTACTAAGACTAATAAGTAATTTAAATATTATTTATTATTTATTAAATAAATATGTTGGTTATTAAAATATCCTCTAGATCTAAAGATCATAGGATATTACCTTTGAAGAGTAGTGGTTGCTTTCGTATTGATCAACTTGTATTTCTACCTTTAGACCTTCTAGAGTATGATCCGCCTCAACCCAGACGTTGTGTGGACAACGAGCTACCGGATCTTGTTTGGACAACTTTGGATCGGCCGAAATTCTTCTTGTTTGTAATCACTCTATTTTTCTTTGCTTTCTAGTATTTTATGAACACTCTTAGCAAATTAATTGTGTTATCTAAATTGTAGAATCAAAGACACAAGTCTAGATCTACAATTAAACACAAGAGGAAAAATTTGATCTCACAACCTTACAAGATAGTACAAAAACCGGCTAACCCCTTTATGTCCTATTTATAGGCTCTTGGACTACTACTAAGGATCTTAAGGAGGATTATGGAAGGACTCCCAATAAATTTATCTTACCTTATTAGGATTCTTCCTAATATAATGAATCTATTAATATCAACTTAGTCCACTAAAAAGTTGATATTGCACTTCGTACCAAAATCCCAAATTACGAAATTGGTCTCCTTATTTAAATATATTATTTCTCGTGTTTAAGATATCGAATGTCCATTAAATAATTATAAGCTACTGACAGCTTTAACTAATTAATATAAGAGTAGTACCACTCGAATCTTATTATTATATCGGAATTAAATCCACCCACATGGTTTAATATAATAATCATTATATAGCTCCTCAAGGGGACATCATCAACTCGCACGAGTCGGGACATGATTTCTAATAATAATAATAAATGTCGTATAAATAATATTATTGCCAAAGATACGAGGCTTATTGAGTCGATCATCTTGACTCTCACCTATGGTAAATCAAAGCAATAAGTATTATAAATACATAATTAAATATTATATACTTAGAATTAAGAAATAATAATTATCCGAGATTTACGTTCTTTTACAGTCAGTACAGAAGACACTATCTCACCTCGATCCAGTTCAACATATGCAAATACACTAATGCATGCTAATAGTCAAGACCAACTAATATCAAGCATACATTACAGCCTTTTATATAATTTGTCTAATAATTATATAGGTTGTGAACTATTATATTATTTTATAAGGCATCGATAATGTGATCTCCCTGTGACACCAACACACCACATTATCTATAATATAAAATAACCAGACATTTCATTTGCATAACCATAACATGAATAAATATGCAAAACATGTGATTAAATGTAATTAATATTCTCATAGGTAGTCATTGTAACACCCCCAATCCACTCAGGGATATTACACGCCGTAGACCCCTTTCCACAAGGAGCTACCAGGCGGGAGACTACAAATCAAAACCCACATGCGGTCAACTTGACCAAAACATAATACCGTAGACCGATTAGGTCTCTCAAAACATAGCATAACCGTACATCTGATGAAACTAAATTACAACTCGATCACATAGTACATAAAATGTCCATCCCCTCAAGGATGACAAGAACTCAAACTGACATATCACCGATGCAGACTACAACCGTGACTAGTATCGCCGCATTGCATCATCCTCCGAGCCAATCCCGTGGTTGCTCACTCTCCATCGAACACCTGGAATAAATAACAAAATCCCCAACGAGGGGTTAGCGATGGAATCGCTAGCAAGTAACCAAGCTATACAATTATACATCAAGAATACAACCGTTATGAAAATAACATTTCGACAAGGTAGTAACACGATCCCCGAGTCTAAAGTCTTTTGAAAATTTATTCCTTTAAAACAAACCATGGGGATTACTCCAGAAATCATTGTAAGAGATTATTTAGAGACTTCGGGGGTCTCAGTGTAAAATCCTGAAATATGAATGTTTTTCCTTTCAAAAGGTTTTCTTTCAAAATCATACAAATGATTTTATTCTCAACTCAAAACTCAAGACCAAAACCATATTCACCAATACAATCGGGATTCAAGATTCAAAACATAAACAATTCAGAGATATCAAATCAACAGTCAAACGTCTCCGTGGCCCCGAAGGGTCCCACCCGGATTAGCCATCAAGAATAAACTCGAACACACCCATAAGTTATCTTGACATCGCACTCGCAAGTGACGATTCTGAGCCCTCTCCGGACCTACCCGATTAGATAACCTTATGGTCAAATCGTAACATCCGGCCGTACTCGCAAGCACGCGCCTCGAGGCCTCGACGGACCCTACCCGGATAACATCATTCAAATACGCCCATAAGTTATCATGACATCGCACTCGCAAGTGTCGATTCTGAGCCCTCCCGGACCTACCCGAATTGATAACCTTATGGTCACAACATACGTCCGCCGTACTCGCAAGCACGCGCCTCCGGAGGCCTCGACGGACCCTACCCGACAACATCTCAATTCGCTAAGATACACAACAACAACAAAGGCACAATATTCACTACAACCGAAACACGTAACATATAAGTTAATGTAACATAACTTCCACAAAGGCACAACATCCACAAAGAAACCATCATTCAGAAAAAGGCCAACGAGCAAATAATACAAGTATTACGTGATTCCACAATTCTTGATTAACTACTCATTTCTAGTATTTATTTTAATCACAAAATAACATGAAGAGGTAGTTATCATTATTCTTGAAACTAAAGTTTACGTTGGTAATTACCTTCATAAAATCACATCTTCATTTAAAGTAAGTTACGGTTAAATATCATCACTAACGAGTCCACGTTAAATTCACGACACATCACATTCTCAAAGTATAAAGAATATAGACGAGATACTCGCCTCAAGTCCAACGCACGCGGAGCAACGGGAAAGCTCGACTTAATGACCGCTACCGAACACTCAAGAACACGATTCAACCGAGAAGCTCGGACCAAGAAGACAACGAAGCGGGAGGGTTCCGACTCGAGTTCTTCACAAGAATTCGACCCTAACAACATATAATCAATAAATCATCGATCATACGAGGAAGAATAATCGAAGAACGCCCGAAACCCCTCTATGACATTTTGTCGGACACCTTCAAGGCGTCGACTAAGAACTCGACCAAAACAACGAATCGATACGATCCAACCATGTAATAACAGGAGAAATGATATAATACATCTAAATAATCATCAATCGATCATAATCCTAAGTTAAATCGGATTAATCGGACGAAAACAACCAAAATACCCAAATTCCCCAAAACTAGATTTCTAGGAAATCGACTGGTCAGTAGATCGTAGGATGTTATAGGACGGATGATTGATGATATGAACCTCCAAACTTCATGGATTTATTGTCCAACAACATCTCTACATGATTAGCACAACATAAGCCTCGGAAGAGAAGAAGAGAAGTGAGAAATGGTCAAGAAAACGCCGCTGTGCCTTAAATAGGTCATTGCGGCCGGTTACGTCGAATCGGCCATGGCTTACGTACGTGTCGGCCATGGCCGAACGCACCGCTCGAAAATGCCGAACGTTACGTGCGTTACGCCAGGGCCTTACGTGCGTAACCGCCTTACGACGAATCGCCGATCACTACCGCACGTTACTCGGCCAGTGGCCTGCCCGAGCATGCCCGCCATGACTCGCCGACCAACTCCGACGGCCCGAACGACCCCGAAACCCGAACCTGAGTACGAATCGAAGATACGGTTATGAAGTACTCGAAAAGACGAATCCGAGCACTAATAGAACACACGATTCCGACTACCCGAAGGCTCGAAATTCGACAACGGAAAGTAATTACCCCAAACTTTGGGAAATTACGAAAATGGCCCAAAACGCCCCAAAATCACGATACGTGATCGAATAACCAAACCGAAGCTTGCAACATGAATAATAACATTAAATGAACTTACGAGAAAGTCGAAACAACAGTTTGACGAGATTCACAAGAATCGAACTCAAGTGCGGAAAAACCGCTAAAAAGCACGGAACTCAACAAAACGACACCGAAACGAGCTCGGATGACAAAAATTGCAGAATTAATCATTCTCGGAATGACGAAACGGTCATGAGCAAGTCGTCAAAACGGACTTCCGCCGAAAAAAGAAATTACCGGAAATCGAAAATTGCGGATATTACATTCTACCCTCCTTAAAAGAAGTTTCGTCCCGAAACTTAAAACAAGTAGGGAGAAGCAATATCCCGCCAGGAAAACTCGACGAGATACGCAAGAAACGCGTAACTAACGCCCAGCGGCGAAACGTTACAACAACGCAACGGAATACACGGTGTGAAAACACGCTCCACGACGACCAACACAACGTCGCCGTTAGGGACATAATAAAACCAACAAGTGACAAGCGTCATCAAATGGATAATACAATCAAGTGAATTATCCGAACAATCACAAAACACAACGAACGAAAATCAATATGATGGACCACCCCAACGGTACATCAATCAAAACGCGAGCCAATCGCTGAAGAAATACTGAATTCCACCGCCCAAGGGTTGGAAGATCGAAAACGAGACAAATTTTCCGAATATAAGGAAATTAGGAAGGAGTCTGAATGCTCAACAATCACGAAACGAGATCAATAAAAACCGAACAATCAAACGATCGAACCACAACGGTCGAGACAACAACAAAAATCGAACAACCATGTTCGAATCACGATGAACAATAAAATTCAAATAACAACTCACAGTTCACGTCTCGGCTCGAGACAACATATGATCCGGTAAAAGCAACAAGATGTGCATCACATAAGATCCATAGGAAAGGGAATAGCAATTGAAAAGTCACAACGACAAACGAGTAATTTCAAAACACCACACTCGTTCGATCAATAAAAGAAAGGGATAGGGCAAGCTCAGAAAATGTTAACGAACATAACGAGTCGATAGAGTCGAAAATATAGAAGTTCAAAATCTGATCCACTTCGAATAAAAGGACTAGTAAAACCAGATGATGTCACTTTCGAACAAGGTTCACAAGAATCGAACCGAACTCGAAAAAGTCACAGCGATAACCAGATCGACCCACAACAAGATCACAGTTCGTTCGAACGATGAAACCGAAATACATAACAAGTTCAGAAAGTGTCAACGAACACGAGCGAGTCGATAGACCTGAGAAAGAGGAAATGCAGGAGTCCAAAAATAATACGGGTATTATATTCGACCCCTTCTAAAAGAAGTGTCGTTCCCGAAACTCACAACACGAAATCAAGGTGACAACACAACAAGCAACTGACAGAAACATCTTTCAAAGGCCACACAAATCCGATTCCGATGATTGTTCTGAAGCGCGAACTCCGAAAGTCTCGGTAGCCAATTCGCAAAACTGAATTCGGTGTCCCTCGAGTCCACACTTGAAATGTGTTACCGACGAGAAGGACAAATTTACACGTGCATGCCCCGGCACATCACGGTTGAAACGCCTCGGCTCGGCATACCGAAAATACAAACGCTAGATACAATGGGGCATAACGTCGCAAAACAACATAGCGAAGATGCCAACTCAGCACAACAAGGAATCATAATACATATCATATACAACGATTATCATCGTAAAATAATACACACAAACACTACAGCAACGACGGTATCGTTCGGCGACCTCAACGGCCCGAACAATAACCAGCACATAATTACAAACATTATGAAACAATCACATATGTACACAAACGTACAAACCCAAGCTTTAACAGCTCACACAGGTGCGTTAACACGCAAGCCACCACGAAATGACAACATTAAGGATCGTCATCACACCTCCCACAAGGGCTAACAAAATATATGCGTGGCGAACGACTCGACGCTCACGCCACCAATTCAATCACAATTCGGGGTTAACACCGTAACGAAAGTTCGAAAACCATACACGCATTTCCGGTCCGCAAACAGGAATGATAGGTTTTAAAACAAAACCACCTTTTGAAAATAGTTTGGAAATAACAGTTGATCTTGAGTATCATTTTACAAAAAGTAGTACAAACACCATTATCGAGACTTTGAAAGTCATCTTGCGTTTGAACAAAAATGAGGACACCTTTCTTTTAGTGAAAAACTTTCAAAAATATTCGACCCTTGGGTCTAAGCAACTGCATTTGAAAATATCTCAAAATATTTTTGGTCCTCAACCGAAAAATTTTTGAAATGTATTGCGGCATTAGAAAACACCTTGAAAACACCGCAAGAAAATAATTCGTTTTAAAAGTACGTCTCGAATTTTAATTTTCTAAGATACTCAAGGTTTTCAAAAATAATTCAATGGGCTAGAATGCCCAAAAAGTTTAGGTACTTACACGGAAAACTATAGCGCCGTGTGTCCCGCGCCGAACCCACCAGCTAAAAACCATTCACAAAAATGCCAAAAAGGCCGATGACGGTAATATTTCAAAACTCACAAAATCCATTTACAAAATACTAAATTCCGTCATAAGAATTTCGCCAAAACGATCAAGGCCGTAATGCCAAAACTGGGTTAAGGAATCGGTTTTCGAAATAAAACTCGGTAAAATACCGAAAGCCATTACAAAAGAACTCACGCAGCGGATAAAAGAAATAAAGTCAAACATGCACAAGACAGCAACACTACTCCTCATATGAACGAAAAATGGGAGTCAAATAATCACATATCACGAAATCAAAATCCATAAGAGGATTCCGTCAATTAACTCATAATCATAAAAATAGCTCGTGTCACACGAGGCACATCACAAAGAAGGGAGACTTACATCCACAGGTCGCACGGAGATAATGGCTGCAACACGATACTAATCACAACGAACCACAATTGATCACAACGGATCGCAATGATCTCGCTTGTTCACAACTGCTCACCCGGGTGACACGACAAGACACGACTCCGACAAGACACGACTCGACAAGACCCAACTAGACCCAACTGCCTAGGTTTTCGCAAACCTAAGCTCTGATACCATTTATGTAACACCCCAGATCCACTCGGGGATATTACACGCCGTAGACCCCTTTCCACAAGGAGCTACCAAAGGGAGACTACAAATCAAAACCCACATGCGGTCAACTTGACCAAAACATAATACCGTAGACCGATTAGGTCTCTCAAAACATAGCATAACCGTACATCCGATGAAACTAAATTACAACTCGATCACATAGTACATAAAATGTCCATCCCCTCAAGGATGACAAGAACTCAAACCGACATATCACCGATGCACTACGACTACAACCGTGACTAGTATCGCCGCATTGCATCATCCTCCGAGCCAATCCCGTGGTTGCTCACTCTCCATCAGAACACCGGAATAAATAACAAAATCCCCAACGAGGGGTTAGCGATGGAATCGCTAGCAAGTAACCAAGCTATACAATTATACATCAAGAATACAACCGTTATGAAAATAACATTTCGACAAGGTAGTAACACGATCCCGAGTCTAAAGTCTTTTGAAAATTTATTCCTTTAAAACAAACCATGGGGATTACCTAAATCATTGTAAGAGATTATTTAGAGACTTCGGGGTCTCAGTGTAAAATCCTGAAATATGAATGTTTTTCCTTTCAAAAGGTTTTCTTTCAAAATCATACAAATGATTTTATTCTCAACTCAAAACTCAAGACCAAAACCATATTCACCAATACAATCGGGATTCAAGATTCAAAACATAAACAATTCAGAGATATCAAAACAACAATAAACGTCTCCGTGGCCCCGAAGGGTCCCACCCGATTAGCCATCAAGAATAAACTCGAACACACCCATAAGTTATCTTGACATCGCACTCGCAAGTGACGATTCTCGGAGCCCTCTCCAGACCTACCCGATTAGATAACCTTATGGTCAAATCGTAACATCTGGCCGTACTCGCAAGCACGCGCCTCCGGAGGCCTCGACGGGACCCCTACCCGGATAACATCATTCAAGTACGCCCATAAGTTATCATGACATCGCACTCGCAAGTGTCGATTCTGAGCCCTCCCGGACCTACCCGAATTGATAACCTTATGGTCACAACATACGTCCGGCCGTACTCGCAAGCACGCGCCTCCGAGGCCTCGACGGACCCTACCCGACAACATCTCAATTCGCTAAGATACACAACAACAACAAAGGCACAATATTCACTACAACCGGAAACACGTAACATATAAGTTAATGTAACATAACTTCCACAAAGGCACAACATCCACAAAGAAACCATCATTCGGGAAAAAGGCCAACGAGCAAATAATACAAGTATTACGTGATTCCACAATTCTTGATTAACTACTCATTTCTAGTATTTATTTTAATCACAAAATAACATGAAGAGGTAGTTATCATTATTCTTGAAACTAAAGTTTACGTTGGTAATTACCTTCATAAAATCACATCTTCATTTAAAGTAAGTTACGGTTAAATATCATCACTAACGAGTCCACGTTAAATTCACGACACATCACATTCTCAAAGTATAAAGAATATAGACGAGATACTCGCCTCAAGTCCAACGCACGCGGAGCAACGGGAAAGCTCGACTTAATGACCGCTACCGAACACTCCGAAGAACACGATTCAACCGAGAAGCTCGGACCCCGAAGAAGACAACGAACGGGAGGGTTCCGACTCGAGTTCTTCACAAGAATTCGACCCTAACAACATATAATCAATAAATCATCGATCATACGAGGAAGAATAATCGAAGAACGCCCGAAACCCCTCTATGACATTTTGTCGGACACCTTCAAGGCGTCGACTAAGAACTCGACCAAAACAACGAATCGATACGATCCAACCATGTAATAACAGGAGAAATGATATAATACATCTAAATAATCATCAATCTATCATAATCCTAAGTTAAATCGGATTAATCGGACGAAAACAACCAAAATACCCAAATTCCCCAAAACTAGATTTCTAGGAAATCTGACCTGATTCGGTAGATCGTAGGATGTTATAGGACGGATGATTGATGATATGAACCTCCAAACTTCATGGATTTATTGTCCAACAACATCTCTACATGATTAGCACAACATAAGCCTCGGAAGAGAAGAAGAGAAGTGAGAAATGGCTGAAGAAAAACGCTGCCAGGCCTTAAATAGGCCGACTGCCGGCCGGGTTACGTACGTAACCGGCCATGGCTTACGTACGTAACCGGCCATGGCCGAACTCACTGCCTGGAAAATGCCGGAACGTTACGTACGTTACCGGCCAGGGCCTTACGTACGTAACCGGCCTTACGTACGTAACTGCCGATCACTACCGCACGTTACTCGGCCAGGGCTGGCCTGGCCCGAGCATGCCCGGCCATGACTCGGCCGGGACCAACTCCGACGGCCCGAACGACCCCGAAACCCGAACCTGAGTACGAATCGAAGATACGGTTACGAAGTACTCGAAAAGACGAATCCGAGCACTAATAGAACACACGATTCCGACTACCCGAAGGCTCGAAATTCGACAACGGAAAGTAATTACCCCAAACTTTGGGAAATTACGAAAATGGCCCAAAACGCCCCAAAATCACGATACGTGATCGAATAACCAAACCGAAGCTTGCAACATGAATAATAACATTAAATGAACTTACGAGAAAGTCGAAACAACAGTTTCGGACGAGATTCACAAGAATCGAACTCAAGTGCGGAAAAACCGCTAAAAAGCACGGAACTCAACAAAACGACACCGAAACGAGCTCGGATGACAAAAATTGCAGAATTAATCATTCTCGGAATGACGAAACGGTCATGAGCAAGTCGTCAAAACGGACTTCCGCCGAAAAAAGAAATTACCGGAAATCGAAAATTGCGGATATTACAGTCATAGGGAAATTAGGTAATACAAGCATAAAGTATGCTTTGCAGTATACAATCCTAACAATACGTAGGAAAAGTTCCATGAACAACATGATGGCAGCAACTAGGTTCTTATTTTATCCATATTGTATGAATAACAGACACGCTATTAGAGGGATTCATGTGCAAAATATAACATTGATGCCGAAATACTCCCACAAACCAACACCAAGTTAGAAAATATTATGAGGTACCTACAATCAATCAAACCTAGGAAAATTAAAACCTGAACTAGTATACTACGTTTTCGAATATGTCGGGGTAATGCATTTAGGGAGAGTTGATAAATTTCTATTGTTCATTGATGCATCTAGTCATGGAAAATTTTAGTCTACAAACCATATGAGTTTCAAGGTGAGATTCAATTGCCGCACTAATAAGAATTTATGGTTCAACCATAGATAGTTTAGTGAGCCATATAAATCGTATAGACTGAGAACAAGTGAACTAGGGCTAAAATAAGATCGAATTATCCATTATACGGGTTAGTGCTGGACATCATTTCATAAAAATTAGTAGACTGGAAACTATATGGGTTGTCCTGTGTTGAACTCTGTAAAGAACTTGTCACCATTATGAATTCGATCAAACCATGACATTCAGATTCCACATGAGAGTGTGATATGTGATAAAAATAGTGGAAGCCGAATTCTAATTAGAGAGTACTTATTCTATACAAGTATTATAACTGAAAATCACTAATTAATCTGGATTTGTTCTCTGCAGACAAACAAATAATTCACAGAATTACAATAAACCCACGTAAAATTCTACTTGAAAAGAATACCCTTACGAGTTCGAATTTTATGGACTGACTTTGAAACTTGAGGATTGTCCACAATATGTAGATGTCGGGATATGTTTTGGAGTCAGACTTACCAGTGCCTAATATAAGGATCCGAACCAATCAGGAAGAATCTGACGCCCATGCAAAATGGGTGAAAGACGATGTTAGGGTGCGAGGGTACATGATGCGCTCCATGACTAATGAGATACAACATGCCCATGAAAATATGACTGCTTCGAAAGCCATATTGGCGCACCTGATTGGGCTCTATGGTGAGCATAGCCGAATTATCAGATATAAGATACCAACTCAGTTATTCAGCTCGAAGATGAAGTAATGAGAGAGACTTGAGGACCATGTCCTCAAAATGATCTTAATGATGGAGAGACCGCAGGTTCTTGATTTTTAGATGCATACTTCTCTCCAAATAGACCTTATCATGTAGTCTCTTCCTCACACCCTTTCACAATTCTGTTTATGCCCAATTTTGCAGATATTTCCATATTTTTTTTACTTTACCATTCTAGATAGTGGAGAATTGTGTCATTTATGCTTAAATTATATATTTTGTTGGACTCAATTATGCTTGTGTGTGTTTTGTTACTTTTGTAGGTGTTTTTAAGGCTATTATCAAGCATGAACGAGGTTTCGAACTCCAAAACAAATCAGGCGATGTACGAACAAGAGAACAAACTAAAAAAATTAAAAAATAGATCCAAACAAGGGGGACATAGCCTGGACCGTGTCCAATGACACGATCATGTCCTAAATCATGTTACAGTCCAGATGCAATTATCAGTTTTGGAATAGTTTGCCTCGATCCTGGGTCATGTCATTGGACACGGCTGTGTCACTGGGACAGAGCCAGTTCCCTTATTTGACGAGTTTGACGTGATTTAACAAACCTGGACCTTATCTTGCAGCTATATAACGACCCAAATGCCACATTTCGGGGTAATCAAGTCTTATGAGGTTCAGGGAGGTTGAAAAACACAATCAAGAGGGAATCAACGACATCTGAGAAGATCAACTACAAGGAGTGAAGCAAGATCGAGAGATTCTTTAGCCTATTTCTTTTTCACTTCATTCATTCCTTTTAATCTTGTATCTTTATTTGTCTCAATTGAACATGTTGAACTTCATTGTTGATTGTTAACTATCTTTTCTATTAGGGTTGTATACCGCCATGCATATTTTATGCTTATATTACCTTATTTTCCCGTAACTACGTATGAGAATATTAATTACATTCTGTAACATATTTTGCATATTAATTCACGTTATGGTTATGCAAATATATTGTCTATTTGTTTTATATTATAGATAGTATAGTGTGTTGATGTCACACAGAAGATCATATATTGGTACCTTATAAAATAATATAATAGTTTGCAGCCTATATAATTATTGGACAAATTATGTGAAAGGTTGTAGTGTATGCTTGAGATTAGTCAGTCGTGACTATTAGTATACATTAGCGTATTTACATATGTTGAACTGGATCGTAGTGGGATTGATTCTTCTGTACTGAATGTAAGAAGTACATAAATCTCAGATAACTAGTATTTCTTAATTCTGGTATAATATTTAATTGTGTATTTATAATTATTATTGTTTTGTTTTATCATGGGTGAGAGTCATAGTGATTGGCTCAATATGCTTCGTATTTTGGGCAACAATATTATTTATATGACAAGTAATACTATAAATAGAAATCATGTCCCTACTCGTGCGGGTTAATGATATCCCCTTGAGGAGCTCGAACATAATTATTATATTAAACCCTACCGGTGGATTTAATTCTGATATAATAATATGGTTCGAGCAGTTGTACTCTTGGATAAGCAATTAATTATTTAAAGCTGTCAGTAGCTTAAATTAATTAATAGATATTCGATATATTAAATACGGGAAATAATATATTTAAGAAAGAGATCATTAACAACCACTTCACTTCAAAAGCAAATATCCTATGAACTTATGATATAGATTAGGATATTAAATTTATTATTAAATAAATAATAATAGTATTTAAATTGTTAGTTAATCTTAGTAATTAATTAACTAATGTAATGCCCGGATAATTAATGTGTATTTATCCTGTATTCGATCTTGTAAGATTCGACCGTGTGACATATTAATCGATGATCAGTTTCCCGTATTCGTATCCCTACGTTTTTGTATTCTTTTCCATGCATGAATGCATAATTCTGCACGTCTTAACGTATGCTAAAGGATGATCTTAACGTACACTATGACTCTAGTATAATGTACGTTACAAATGTAGTTTAACGTACGTAAGCATAGTCAACTCGGAATCAGACAAGGGTCGGCGTGTGGGGCCTGACGAAGATGCGAGGACATCACTCACATGAACCTGGACGGCTTTCCAGCTATGCAAGTCAACGGACTTAACATACGCTAAGGGTGATTTTTAACGTACGCCAAGGTCCTATATGTTACGTACGTAAGGCTTGTATTATAACGTACATAAGTCAATACCAGAAACAGTCCAGTGAGATCTGGCCAGACGTTAACGTACGCTAATGTTCGAGTATAGCGTACGCTAATACGGTTACGTACGTAGTGGACTTCTGGTAACGTACGTAATGGCTTATAATTCTATTTATAGAACTCAACAACCACTTCATTTCTAACTTCTACCTTGGCCGATTTTCATGCTCTGAAGATTATCCCTCATCTTATATCCCTCATATCATCATCTAAACCCGATTTTGAGAAGCTTAGACCTTGTGGATTGGAGATAAAGCTTCCGGTGAATAGTTTCTTCAAGATTTTCATTGTTCTTCCATTTTTGAGGTATGTTAACTCTACACCAAGATGTATACTATGTTCTTAGTTATATTATGAACTTTTCCCAGAGATTATTGATCTTATCATGTTGTAATGAATTCAACACCATGTTTAGGAGGATTGTTTTGGGTGAATTAAGGTTTCCAAGGTTTATAGTTGAGCCATAATCTTTATCAACCTCAAGGATGGAATTTTCTGAGATAAACACACCTTGTTGATGCTTTCGTAACACTCTTTTATGAACAAAGTGTTGAGGATTACCCCTGTGATAGATAAATTCGTAGAGATGAACGTAAAGTGTGTTCAATTATGATTCTTGCCTTGGATGAACTCATTGTTAGTCTTCTTGGATGATTAGAACCATGAAAGGGTATTTGGAACAATCATTTTGAATGAAGAAGTGCATAAGAAGAATTACCTGCGGAAGAACTAGAATCGTAGAGTTGAATTAACCTAGAACTAGATTGAACGTGATTATCGCATTATTTATCGTTGTAGCAACCGGACCAAGCATTCGAGTTAATAATCGAAATTAGAGTATGGTGTAACACCCCCAAAACCAACCGGGAATATTACACGCCGTGGGTCCCGCACCGGAACTCACCAGGCTAAAAACCAATTACAAGAACGATAAAAAGGCCGATGACGGTAGTATTTTCCAAAACTCACAAAATCATTTGAAAACACCAACTACCGTCAAGACGATCAAGGCCAAAAACTCGGTTAAGGGAATCGATTTTCGAAATGAAACTCAATTGGCAAAAAGACGAAAGCCATTTGAAAGAACTCACGCAGCGGAAAGAAATACAGTACAAGATACATATGCATCAATAATTAATACACAAACAAAATACATGATTCCCCAACAATATGCCATAGCCAGTATCGTCTGGAATCCTCGCCTCACGACCGCTACCATCAAAGTGCTCAATACCTGAAAAACAAGTCCCACAACGGGGTCAGCAATAATGCCCGATAAATAACCGCAAGTACATAAACATAAATATTCACATGCCATGCATCATGAGAATAATAACCTCAACGATAACCTTACCACTTCCGGTAATCCAACGATTCTCGTCAAAATCCCAATATCACGATAATACCATAAAAATCCCAGTATCACAACAATACCGCATAATACCTCAATACCGAATACTTTCTCGTACATAATCCTCTATGTACGATTGCCATAAAACATACCTCTATCCGGACATCGTTCCAAAATGCATACCACAGACCAAGAATATCCAAAATGACATCATCAATATCCGAATACTACAATCTTCCCAAGATTGTCCAAGTATCTCAACAATCATCAACTGTGCATTCTAATCCTTTTAGAACATCACTAAACATTCGTCAATATGCAATACAACATAAAATACTTATGAAATGTAAATGGAATTACTCATCAAAACATTACAACCGAACAAGTAAACACTTGCCTGGATACCAACACGACAAAACCAATACCGAACTCATCGCCCTCGTCTACGAGCTCTTCAGCCCTGACTGGACAGAATCTACGGCCTTTCACCGCCGCAAAACGATTATACCTATTGGTTAATCAACCTAGAACAATAACCATATCAATAATCGAACTATCTTGGTAACAATGATCATAACATATTCAATCCGGAATTCAACCTCATATCAAGATTCATCTCATCTAAATCAACCACTATCATCACTATGATTTAGAATACCATCTTAAATCGGTTAAACGAATTATCGAATCATCATAGTCATCATATGGCCTCAAGAACATCAAGAACTCCATGATTCCATAATCATAATCAACATATACAAGGCATATCATCATCTTCCTTCAACATAAACCTCATATATCCTCAAGAATCGCAATAACAACATCATAATCATCTTCATACGAATCAAATCATTCATCAACTATAACATCAAAAATCCGAAATGAAAAGGAGAAATATCCAACATACCTCATAGAATATGGATAACACAAGAAATCACTTCAAGAATCAACAATAGTTCCATAACCAAGCTCTAATTCCATGATTCCAAGCTCACAATCATGTTAGAAGTGTTTAGAACACTCTTAGAAGTGAAGAGGGACGAGTTTTGGAGAGAAATACCTTAAAGGATCGTGAGAGAAATGAAAGACCAACTCTTATTATATAAACCGCGCATCTCGTTACGTACGTAAGTGTCCTTACTTAACGTACGTAACAACATTAACGTACGTAATCCGAAATCCATAGCGTACATAACAAACTCACTGTCTCGTTTCCGTGAAGTCCATTACGTACGTAACCCATACCATATAACGTACGTAATATACCAGTTGACTTGCTACAGTACAATGGTCGTGTTACGTACGTAACACGTCATGTATAACGTACGTAACACGTACGTTGACTCACCTGTCAACATCCTCCGCCCAAAGTTGCCGACACAGGGTCCCACCTGCCGACCACGACTCGATCTTATGATTCCTATGTTACGTATGTAATGTCTCGGCCATAAAGTACGTAACTCTACCAATTTAATGTAACACCCCCAAGTTATTCAGGGATATTACAGTGCCGTAAGCCCCGCCGTGGGACCCACAAGGCTAACATACGTGGAACCATAAAATTTGACCGACAAGGTCTACACACAATAGAATGAAAAACAATACAAAGGTATTCGAAACATAACCAATGTATTCATAAACATCACAACTCGAATCAATACTTCGGCAACACAGGCCGGAACATCAAGGAAAAGGGAAAACAATACTCGAGTATTCAAAAGCCAATCCAGTACAACAACACTGAACGGGAACTCCAAACATAACTGGAAGAAAGACACAGTATCACACTTGACCACCATCTTCGTGCCGACCCGATACCTGCCTGTCCGACCTCCTGGAACCTGAAATACATGAAACGTATTTCCCCCGTAAAGGGGTTAGCCGTCGAATAGCTAGTGCAAGTATATCAATATGAAACACAATACTCCTCGACAATAAAGTAAACATAACCGTCAATTCATCAATTCAAGACTAGTATTCCGAAATATCTAAAATCTCATAAGACGTATGTGAATGCCGTAGAAACGGTTCGTTCACCTCATACGCCGTTACGTATGTGAATGCCGTAGAAACGGTTCGTTCACCTCATACGTCGATACATGTAGGAATGCCGTCAAAACGGTTCGTTCATGATATGCCATCAATATTTCTTACTTTCAAAGTCGAGAACGTACAATCATAAATGTATACTTGCCTTTGAGACATCGAGAAATCGAACGGAGGAAAGGTATGAGTTCGGTAGGTCCGAGAACGCGCTTCCGGCACCTAAACGATTCGCAAGGAATATGAAAATTAATTATCCATACTCAAATTACACGAAGAGACTCCCGAAACTCGTCTACGATTCAAGAAAATATACGGGTGAATAACTCAAGGTTGGAAAATCACCCAAACTCCCACAAGTCCGAAAACGGCACAATCCAACCCGTAAAATCGGAAGAAAACACTCATACGGTATAGATATATCAAAATCTCAAGGTTCTCAAGCTTCAATCGGACAAAACGGACGAATCTACGAAAACCCCCAAAATCCAACACAAAATTCAAAGTGTTCTTGAATAATCTTTCAATAATCCGATGAATATTCATACATGTCCATAATCACGCATATATCACACCATACACCATGATTTAATCATCCAAAACGTCAATAATCACACAAAATCGAGAAGTCAAGATGTCGAAGAAATTACCTCTTGAATATCCAAGCTCTATGATCCAAGGAATACGCGTTAGATCGACTATCCGGGCTTCCCAACCGAGTGAAAGTGGTAAATCTCCAACACACAAGTGATAGATGTGAGAAAACTCCTCCCTCAAACTCTCTCTCTCACAGGTGGAAGAAGGAAATGGGGGAAGAGGGCTGAAATCTCGCTTAAAAAGCCGAATTATGCAGTTGACCGCATTGTGTGCCGCGGCTCAACCCAGGTGTGCCGCGGCACAGACCTAAAAATTGTTCCCAGGTTTCGGCGGTGTGCCGCGGCTCAGCCCAGGTGTGCCGCGGCACCGGGTACAGGCGGTTTTTGGCTGAGGATGCAACACAAGTGTGCCGCGGCTCAGCCTAGGTGTGCCGCGGCAATGACTCGGCAGTGTGCCGCGGCACTGCAAGAGTGTGCCGCGACACCCGGTACAGTCCGCTCGGCCAAATTTAGGAAATGTGTGTGCCGCGGCGCACACTCCTTGTGCCGCGGCTCACACCCCCTTCGGGTCCTAAAATGATTAAAAATGACCCGGGAAGAGAATAAAAGTAATAGGATTCAATGTCTGGGCAACAATAACACGAAATAGAAGTACGGAAACCCCAAAACGGTGGTTCCAAGCAATGATTACATGGGTTCGCTCAACAAATCGCGATTCGAAGAATAAGAAAAGGTTTGAAAAGACATGACTTTCGACCAGGTATTACATTTAACGTACGTAAGCTTCAACACATAATGTACGTAATGGCTTCCATACTTAGCCATTTACAGCAATTCCTGTCCAACGTCTCGACATAACAAATACGAACATACGGCATGATCAAAACATATACTCTAATCAATAATATTATCAAACGACGTCCTCGAGCAAAATTAACCATCCACGATATCCAATATATAAACGAAAAATATATCCGAAAAATCGGGGTATTACACTCTACCCCCCTTAAAAAAATAAGTTTCGTCCTCGAAACTTCCAATCACTCGCACAAACAACATTTCAACGGAAAATCCAAAATCACCAAGATAACCAAGAATTATCGAATAATCCAAACATACTTACAGGTCAGTGAAGACGAAGATCTCCCGCGATACTAGCATATGACACCATTTCAAAAATCTCAACACAACAAGAATGCCAAACAGGAATAATCACAATTTGAAAATGATTGGTCTCCGCCAAGACCACAACAAGTTTAGAGCACTGTCGAGTTTTGTGGGATCTGTGACGCTGTGTCTCCTCACCTAAAGCGCATGAGCCGCTCCTTGTCATATGCACATATCACCGGCGTTCCACTCCACATCGAAAGCCGCACATTGCACGTGCCTCGCACCAACGTTCACTTCCCGATTGGAGCCGCACATTGCACATGACCACGGCACCAGAGTTCACTCCCTGCCTTGTCGGACTCGGAAACACCAACAATCCCCAAACCCACACATCACCACGACAGTACTCAAAAATCACACAGAACCAAAACAGCACAGTCCAAAATAGCAAGAATTCCAATCACACAAAAATCACGCAACTACCACACTAGTAGATCCACATAACACACTTGCCCGGTTATCACAAAACCATGGGCTCCGATACCATATTTGTAACACCCCCAATCCGCTCAGGGATATTACACGCCGCAGAACCTTTCCTCAAGGTTCTACCAGGCTGGTAACAAAACCGAACAACTCAACAATGCCTTTAAGGCTAAAATGACTCAGTAGACCGATTTGGTCTTTCAATAAATACATACAACTCAATTACAATACATGCCCACGCAGGGGTCGAATACAACACACTCCCGTACAACGGGGAAAGAATACTGCAGCGGAATAAAATACAACTAAACCAAAGACCTCATATGGATCCTCGTGTGATTAGTATCGTTCATCTTTCATCATCCTTCGTGCCGACCCTGTGTTATGCTCCCAAACCTGAATGCAAAAACAGACATCCACCCCCCGAATACTCGGGGGTTAGCAAAACTCCACTATTTTGCTAGTGCAAATACAAAGTGCAAATACGAGCCATATAATTCAAATTCCAAGAATAACAATAACCAGGAATCCTCAAAGTTCCAAACGTAACGAAAGCACTTCCCGAGGCATGAGTTTGAGTAAAACTTTCCAAATCCGAAAGATAAAAAATAACGAGAACGGTTTGCAAAATGGTTTAAAATACCATCGGGAGTTTTAATAGAAAACAACTTAGGATTATCAATCCTTATCCTTTCCAAAAATCAACAGGGGTCATAGCCCAACAGTTTTGTTTTCGCAAATAGAAAACCATTAACAATTCACAGGGTCAGAACCCACATCACGTGTCCTCGACGGACATAAAATCAACATGACGTAATTATGCACAAGCATCGCCTTGGGAATAGGGTAATACCATTAATCCCGCCCGAGGCCTCGAAGGACCCTCCCGAGCTGGCTAGCTAAACAAATCACAACACATGCATCGCCTTGGGAATAGGGTAATACCATTGATCCCGCCCGAGGCATCGCCTTAGGATTATGATGGATTGATGATTATTTAGATTTATTATATCATTTACCTTGTTATTCCATGGTTGGATCGTATCGATTCGTTGTTTTGGTCGAATTGTTGATCGACGCCTTGAAGGTGTCCGGTAGAATGTCTTAGAGGGGTTTTCGGACATTCTACGATTATTCCTCCTCATATGATCATTGATTTATTAATTATATGTTGTTAGGGTCTAGTTTCTTGCGAAGAAACCAAGTTGAACCCTTCCGTTCGTTGTCGTTTTCCTTTTCGAAAGCATCGGGCATTTCGAAGCTTTTCGGTTGAGCCGTGTTCGTCGGGATACTTGCGTACCGATTTTGAGGCAAGTACCTTGTCCATATAATTCTTGTTTTATGGATATGATAATTAGTGATCGTCTAAATGTGGTTGTTTGGTCGTTTGAATTGAACTTTCAAAAGATTCGGTTTAGCCTTGTTAAAGGCTTGCTTTCAAAACGCGTGTGTTTTGTGAATGGTGTGGTTTGTGAATGACTATGTGAATTCCATGGATATGTTTGGTGTTGATGTTGCACTTGGTATTGCGTGTGGACGTATATTATTTCATTTCGGTGCGTTGTGGTTTGACGTGGTGTTTTGCTAAGTGTTTGATGCCTCTGGGTGAATTGTTTGAATATATGTGTTGTATTGTGCTTTGTGTGAATGTATGGATGTGGGCGGGGCCTACGGTGGCACATGGCATGCGATCATGTGGCCAGGATGCAACAAGCGATTGGTCCAACCGTGAGAGCCTAATAAAAACTACGGTGGCACATGGCATGCGATCATGTGGCCAGGATGCAACAAGTGATTGATCCAACCGTGAGCGCCAAAGATAATCTACGGTGGCACATGGCATGCGATCATGTGGCCAGGATGCAACAAGCGATTGATCCAACCGTGAGATGTGTGTGATTTGTTTAGCTAGCCAGCTCGGGAGGGTCCTTCGAGGCCTCGGGCGGGATCAATGGTATTACCCTATTCCCAAGGCAATGCATGTGTTGTGATTTGTTTAGCTAGCCAGCTCGGGAGGGTCCTTCGAGGCCTCGGGCGGGATCAATGGTATTACCCTATTCCCAAGGCGATGCTTGTGCGTGATTACGTTGTGTTGATTTTATGTCCGTCGAGGACACGTGATATGGGTTCTGACCCTGTGAATTGTTAATGGTTTACTATTTGCGAAAACAAAACTGTTGGGCTGTGACCCCTGTTGATTTTTGGAAAGGATAAGTATTGATAATCCTAAGTTGTTTTCTATTAAAACTCCCGATGGTATTTTAAACCATTTTGCAAACCGTTCTCGTTATTTGTGATCTTTCGGATTTGGAAAGTTTTACTCAAACTCATGCCTCAGGAAGTGCTTTTCGTTACGTTTGGAACTTTGAGGATTCCTGGTTATTGTTATTCTTGGAATTTGAATTATATGGCTCGTATTTGCACTTTGTATTTGCACTAGCAAAATAGTGGAGTTTTGCTAACCCCCGAGTATTCGGGGGGTGGATGTCTGTTTTTGCATTCAGGTTTGGGAGCATAACACAGGGTCGGCATGAAGGATGATGAAAGATGAACGATACTAATCACACGAGGATCCATATGAGGTCTTTGGTTTAGTTGTATTTTATTTCCGCTGCAGTATTCCTTCCCCGTTATACGGGAGTGTGTTGTATTCGACCCCTGCGTGGGCATGTATTATAATTGAGTTGTATGTATTTATTGAAAGACCAAATCGGTCTACTGAGTCATTTTAGCCTTAAAGGCATTGTTGAGTTGTTCGGTTTTGTTACCAGCCTGGTAGAACCTTGAGGAAAGGTTCCGCGGCGTGTAATATCCCTGAGCGGATTGGGGGTGTTACATATGGAACATGGGTTATAATGATACGATGAATGTCTTGGGAATTTTAGACACCGACTTTGTGTTCCGTTACGATCTCTTGAATTCGCATGCCTTTTTCCAAACTTAGTAGTCGTCGGAAAAAAAAATAGGACCGAGAACCGATTGTCCGTTATTGATAACTTGGTTATAACTTAAGGCGTTCGGTACTCGTGCGTTAGTTTCGGGAGGTTTATTGAATTCCTTGTTAATCCCTTGTACAAGCTGATCGATCGAGGGGTGGCGAACTTCGGACGTGTTGACATTCGTTGGAGTATTTTAGTTCTTGCCATCTTTGAGGCAAGTATCGTATTTGAAACTTATTAATATTTGAATTGTTGATCATGCATACGGTTTATTCATGTTGTTTAACATGAGGGTATTTTCGTTAAATTGTCATGATGTTCGTTATTGATTACTTGTATATTTATGTTGATGGACATATCTATTTTGCATATATATATATATATATATATATATATATATATGCATACATTGTGTTTGTGTATGTTGTGCAATCTATGCTGAGTGCGCTGGATCGGATGTCCACCTCGTGTTGGTCCGACGGGATCATCTTGCGATCTTTGCTGAGGGCGCTAGATCATTGGACGGGTTTTCCACCTCGTGTTGGTCCGACGGGATCATCTTGGGATCTATGCTGAGGGCGCTTGTAATACCACCGGTATTTCATGCTTGATTACTGTGTACTGTGTGAATTTTTGTAATGTGACGTCATTTCTATTTATGTATTCCATTGAGTGCTATACAATTGTGTGATGTAAATGAAACGGAGGTGACACGCCTTGACGCCGTGGGACGATCGTCGGTGCAAATTTGACGGTGGCCAACGTCTTGTTCCCCGATAATTGTTGACGAGTGGAAGGGATGGTCACCCCAAGATGGTTAGAATGTGTTATGTGGCTAAAGAGTTTATGTCTAACGCACGCTAGAGTTTATGTCTAACGCACGTTAGAGTGTTGCCTAACGCACGCTACAACTTATGCCTGACGTACGCTATATTTCAATTGTTACGTACGTTAAGGTAGTTATATTACGTACGTAATGGGTGAGTCAGTCTACCGACCAGAATCATTCTTTGACACGGACGGAGCTACTTTCGGCGGGCTAGAGGACAAACGAGTCAACTCTTCATAACGTACGTTATCCCCCAAATTTAACGTACAAAACACTTGAGCACATTTCGGGCAGTGGCGGTCTTTACGTACGTTGTCATTAAACTGTTACGTACGTAATAAGCGTTACGTACGTAACACCGTTATCATTAACGTACGTTAACAAAACCAAGTTTTATAAAATGACAATTCCCCTTTTCATTTGCACGGCCCAACATCACAAGATAACACCCTTGGAGAAGTTCCTAGCCTTATACTCGGTTCTTAACCTCTTATATACTTGAATTAACATTGAGGAGGTGGTTTCTTGAGCTCCGGTGAAGATTATCCAAGTCGTTCAAGTCACTTCTCATTTCTCCTCGTAGTTCTTGTGGATTCGCCAACTCTCTTTATTATTCTTCGTCCAATAAGGTGAGCCACCAATCACTGGAGTAATATCTTCGATGTTTTTATATATACTTATTAGATTACGGGTATTGGGTAGATTTTTGCCAACCTTCGTAGACAATCTTTTCGGATGGAATTGTAGTAACCGGAGTTATTGTTTCTCATATGTTTCATTTCATGCAAATCATATCTATCATACGAAATTTCATTTCAATCATCACTAGGAATGTAAAATTTGATGAATCAATTGTAGGAGAATTCCTAGTAATCCGTCACCGTATGCTCCATTGTTCGTAGCCACCCTTACCTTGTGATTTTCGACACTTGGTGAACTAAGGAAAACAATTAGATAGTATAATCATTATTTATCAAACCACCAAAGTGATTGTGTAATAGAATCCGCCGATTGTGGTATTCGGAATATAGAATAGAATTAGAAAGTATGAGATTCGATTATGCTATAATCATTTATTGACAACCGAAAAATGATAGGGATAAACTTGTTGAGCAAATCGATATATCGAATGTTAACTGAAGAATTGAACGGAATAATGGTACGTAATGCTTATGAACTTAGAAACAATACTAAGGTCGACAATTAAAACTACGCTAGGAATCCGATTAGGAAAGGGAGACTAGTTTTATTCATCATGATCCGTAGGATGTGTTAATCGGATATTACGTGACTAGGTTAAGCTCGAGCGGGCGTGGGGACTCCGTTTATCACAAGTACCTACTGTCGGATCACAGGCAAGTGAAATCTTGCTCGAGAATTTTCTAATATTAATGTTATGTCCGTATGTGTGTATGTGCCATTTTTGATGAATGCTGACGGTTGTTTTTCTCTAAAATATGTTATAAACGGGCCGATGTATTGGGGATAAAACCTGTATGGTACCCGTGTGGAAATGTGTTAGGGGATAAGACCCGAATTGGGCGCCTATGTTCCGGGGTATTCCCGTGTGGATACTTCCGTGACCCTTGGTTGCGACCTTTGGGTTTATGTGATAAAAGAGAGAGACAACTTCGGTTGTGTGATGAAATATTCCCTGTTGATTATTTGGTACTGTGATTGGTAAAATGGCGTATATCGTTGCTAGTAGTTGTTATTTGATATGCATTCTCTGACCCTGGTTACCTGGTATGATTCGTCGTGCCAGGTAAAATTATTCATCATGTGCAGGACATTCTCGAGGGGTCCGGTCAGACTTGAGCGGTGTTGAAATTATCTCTTGTCGCTGCTTAAATTAAATTAAATTTGCTTTCTTTTCAAAACCTCTGTTGTGTAATAATTGAACTTTGAATTACATTTTTCCTTAGAATATTTCGACTCACATTATGTAAACCTTGAACCTAATGTTTTATCGCGACTTCCTTAAATTGTCTATTTTCTAACTACCCTTGTGGGTCCCACGTGGGATTCACGGCACTGTAATACCTCGAGAGATTTTGGGGGTGTTACAGAAAATGGTATAGGAGCGAAACTCCTGGTTTGAATAAAATTTCTCCGAATTTTTCAATGTTATTCCAATCCAACACCCCAAGCGATCGTAACTCCTCATGGGAATACAAAGTAAGTGATATGTGTGTTTCTGTCTATGTACTACATTTAATTGTAAACCGTGTATGGAACTGGCTTTAGATTAATACTGTCAGCGATGGCACGCCGAGGAGCTAGGAGGGTGGTGAATGACGCTCAGGGTTCCGCCGGGAACCACAATGAGGACGGGAACACTGCCGAGACCCATCCTGCTGGGGGCCAGCCGCCACCAGTTAATCAAAACGATCAGGAGGCGGAATGCCAGAATAACAACCCGGGAGGCATGGACCCAGCTTTTGTTCAGGCCCTTGCCCAGGCTATCGCCATGGGAATTTCTCAGGTCAACCAGGCGGAACGGATACCGGTCATCAATGTGGACGACTGGATTTCTGAAATGGAGACTGCTTTCGAAGTGATCGGATGCCCAGAGAACCGGAAGGTGCCGCTCGGGATTAATCAACTCCGTGACACTGCTGCACATTGGTGGAGGACTTACAGGCCAGAGGACCGAGTGGTCGGGTGGACCGAATTTGCCCGACTACTACGGAGCGAGTACTGTCCCAGATCAGCCCGAACCGCTTGTGCACGAGACTTTTTCAGTGGCGGACCTCAGAATATGCCTGTACCAGAGATCATTCGGGCCTACCGAATCGATCTAAGTTACATCTCACAGATGGTTCCATCAGAAGATCAAAGAATATGCCACCTTGCACAGAGGTTGCCGGAGGATGTACAATGCTATGCCGCCGGATTTCACTGCACGACCCTGAGGGCATATGAAGACGTAGTCACAGCATATGCCGGTACTGTTGTTAATACCGACATCGGGCATAACTCGAAGAAGCAGAAGACATCAGTTCAGCCTGGGAGCAGCAACAAAATGAATTCGGGGCCCACATCTTCTTTTAAGTCGGCAGTTTCATACCAACAGAAGGGTGTATCTGATCGGCCTTACCGTAGGGACTGTTTCAATTGTGGCGTGTCCGGGCATACTAAGGATCGGTGCCAGAAGACGGCTACCAAATGTTTCACTTGCGGAAAGAGTGGACACATGTCTCGTTACAGCTGGCGGGCCAATCCCACTCAGAACCCAGCTTCCGGACCAAGTCAACAAGGCTTTGTGCAATCCCCTAGGATGCCTACTGTTTCCAACTACCGAGCTCCATCCCACCAGAACCAACCACCACTACACGGTGCCGGACGTGGCCGTGGGTGCGGCGGAGGTACTTCATCCTTTTCGGAGTCAGTGTCGTCCCGTGTATTTGAGCTGAGGGCTACGGATGGTCAGTCTGCGCCAGCTATCTTAGGTACTCTTCTTGTTAACTCTCAGCCAGTGCATGTACTATTTGATACCGGAGCCACCCATTCGTTTATATCTGTGGAATGTGTTGAATACTTAAATCTTGTTTGTGTACCTTGTGAGCCCTTTACTGTTAAACTACCTGAGGGTAGTAGATTAGGCGACGATCAAAAGGTTCGAGACTATCGGATCTGCATCAACAATCATAGTTAGACCGCTAATCTTATGGTCTTTCTGCTCCAGAATGAAGATATCATATTAGGTATGGACTGGATGCCATTGCACAGAACGATCTTGGATACCTACCACTTGACTATTTCCATTTCGGCTCATGACGGTACCACACATGTCATCAGCGGATGTGAACATTTTAGTACGAAAGGGTCTCTCAGCATTGTCGCAACAGAAGCCTCCTGCAGCCCTCGAAGGGAGTACTATTGGTGTTATGTTCTTCAAGAGAATACTTCACAACTTACAATCACAAACATTCCGGTCGTGAATGAATTTCCAGACGTCTTTCCCAATGAACTACCAGGGCTGCCACCGCACCGAGAAGTGGACCTTTCCATTGAACTCGAGCCAGGGACGAGACCTATTTCCAAAGCTCCTTACAGGATGGCGCCGGCCGAGATGAAGGAATTATAGATACAGCTCGAAGATCTGTTGGAAAAAGGGTTGATCCGCCCAAGCACCTCACCGTGGGGCGCGCTGATACTTTTCGTTAAGAAGAAAGACTACTCTCTACGCTTGTGCATCGACTACAAGGAGCTAAATAAGGTTACTATCAAGAATCGTTACCCACTACCAAGAATTGATGACCTCTTGGATCAATTACAAGGGGCAGTCGTGTTTTCAAAGATCGCTTTACGGTCTGGACATCACCAATTGAGGATTCAGGAGGAAGATATACGCAAGACTGCATTTCGGTCGAGGTATGGACATTACGAGTATAACGTGGTATCATTCAGGTTGACTAATGCCCCAGCCGTTTTCATGGAACTGATGAATATAGTTTTGATTGATTTCCTCGATAAATGCGTGGTGGTTTTTATTGACGACATCCTGATATATTCTTGATGCCGATAGGAACACGAGGAACATCTGAGGCAAGTGTTGAGCATGTTAAGGCAGCACAAACTTTATGCGAAACTGTCCAAGTGCGAATTTTGGATGCCGGAGGTAATTTTTCTCGGACATGTTGTCTTGGCAGAAGGTGTCAAGGTTGACCCACAAAAGATCGAGACAATAATGAGTTAGGAACCGCCGAAGAACGTCAAGGAGGTTAGGAGTTTCCTAGGACTGGCAGGTTACTATCGAAGATTCGTCGAGGCCTTTTCCTGTATCGCCCGACCGTTAACGAACCTACTGAGAAAGAGCACCAAATTTGTATGGACTGCAGATTGCCAGAAGAGCTTTGACGAGCTCAAGTGTAGGCTAACTACTGCCCCAGTACTAGTGTTACCGCATGGTACAGAAGGATTCATTATATACACGGATGCATCCAAGCACGGACCAGGGTGTCTCTTCATGCAGAATGGCAGAGTCATTGCGTACGCATCCCGACAACTGAAGCCGTATGAAGTAAATTACCCGACGCACGACTTGGAGCTAGCCGCAGTCGTGCATGCCCTCAAGATTTGGAGGCACTATCTTTACAGAGTTACTTGCAAAGTTTTCACGGGTCATAATAGTTTGAAATATATCTTCACTCAGAGAGAATTAAACATGAGGCAGAGGCGCTGGTTGGAGCTAATCAAGCACTACGATGTGGAAATCTCCTATTATCCCGGGAAAGCCAATGTGGTAGCTGATGCTCTTAGTCGGAAAACTACACAAGAGGTAATGGTATCCAACATAACAGTTAAGCCCAAATTGCAACAAGACATCAGGAGAAGCAGCACCGAAGTATGGATACAACGTAGCCAAGGACAATTATGCTCAATCAACATACTTTCATCCCTAATAGACTAGATACGTCTAGCACAGATGGAAGATCCCGAATTACATGCAATTGGTGCAAGAATCGAGGAAGGATATGTTTCCGATTATAAGATTCAGGGTGATTTGGTGAGGTTCAAGAACAGGATTTGTATTCCATTGAATGACGGGCTGAAGCAAACTATACTGAAGGAGGCGCACTCCACTCCCTATTCTATTCACCCCGGAGCAAGCAAGATGTACAAAGATTTGTGACAGAGTTTTTGGTGAAAGAATATGAAATGGGAAGTTTCTAGGTTCGTCGCCCGATGTATGACGTGCCAACAAGTAAATATTGAACACCGCAGACCAGCTGGAATTATGCAACCCCTACCCATCCCGGAGTGGAAATGGGAGAGCATATCAATGGACTTTGTCACTAAGCTACCTACGGCGGTGGGAGGAAAGGATACAATTTGGGTCATTGTTGATCGATTGATAAAATAGGCACATTTCATTGCTATTCAAGAGACAACCGGGACAGAGCAACTAGCCGTCATTTTCATCAGAGAGATCGTAAGGCTACATGGCGTTCCCTCATCCATCATTTCGGATAGGAACACCAGATACGTGTCTCGTTTTTGGAAAGCCATCCATAAAGCTATGGGAACCCAAATACACTTTAGCATGGCTTATCACCCTCAGACGGATGGACAGACCGAGCGTACGATTCAAACCTTGGAAGATATGTTGAGGGCATGTGTGCTCAATTGGGGTAAGGATTGGGCTAGACATTTGGGATTAGTGGAGTTCTCGTACAACAACAGCTGGCATGCAAGCATAAGCATGGAACCGTTTGAGGCCCTGTATGGGCGAAGATGCAAGTCGTCGTTATGCTGGGACGATGCTTCCGACACCGCGGTTACCGAGTTAGATCTTATCCAGGAATCCATTAAGAAGATCTTTATCGTTCGAGAGCACATGCTAGCCGCACAGAGCCGACAGAAATCTTATGCCGAAAACCGACAATGACCGTTAGAATTTACGGTCGGGGATCATGTTTAGGTCAAAGTATCACCTATGCGGGGTATCCGTCATTTCGGCCAAAAGGGCAAGTTAAGCCCAAGATTTATATGTCCGTTTGAGATATTGGACCAGGTAGGGAAGCTCGCGTATCAATTAGCTCTACCGCCGCATCTGGATGGAGTGCATAACATTTTTCACGTCTCCCAGTTAAGGAAGTATGTCTATGATCCGAGTCACAAGCTCAATATCGAAGAAGTGGAAATTTCCGATGACGCTACCTTTAGAGAGGTACCCATCGCCATTTTGGATCGCCGTGTGAAGATGTTAAGAAATAAAACCTTACCCCTCGTGAAGATTAAATGGTCGCACCACGGCACGGAAGAAGTGACTTGGGAAACCGAGTCGAGCATAAAAGAGAGTCATCCCGAGTTATTTTCTTAAGTTTCGTGACGAAACTATTTTAAGGGGGGTGATATGTAATACCACCGGTATTTCATGCTTGATTACTTTGTACTGTGTGAATTTTTGTAATGTGATGTCATTTATATTTATGTATTCCATTGAGTGCTATATAATTCTGCGATGTAAATGAAACGGAGGTGACACGCCTTGACGCCGTGGGACGATGGTCGATGCGAATATGACGGTGGCCAACGTCTTGTTCCCCGATAATTGTTGACGAGTGGAAGGGATGGTCACCCCAAGATGGTTAGAATGTGTTATGTGGCTAAAGAGTTTATGTCTAACGCACGTTAGAGTGTTGCCTAATGCACGCTACAAGTTATGCCTAACGTACGCTATATTTCGATTGTTACGTACATTAAGGTAGTTATATTACGTACGTAACAGGTGAGTCAGTCTCCCGACAAGAATCTTTCTTTGACACGGACGGAGCTACTTTTGGCGGGCTAGAGGACAAACGAGTCAACTCTTCATAACGTACGTTATCCCCCAAATTTAACGTACGTAACACTTGAGCACATTTCGGGCAGTGGCGGTCTTTACGTACGTTGTCATTAAACTGTTACGTACGTAATAAGCCTTACGTATGTAACACCGTTATCATTAATGTACGTTAACAAAACCAAGTTTTATAAAATGACAATTCCCCTCTTCATTTGCACGGCCCAACATTGCAAGATAACACCCTTGGAGAAGTTCCTAGCCTTATACTCGGTTCTTAACCTCTTATATACTTGAATTAACATTGAGGAGGTGGTTTCTTGAGCTCCGGTGAAGATTATCCAAGTCGTTCAAGTCACTTATCATTTCTCCTCGTAGTTCTTGTGGATTCGCCAACTCTCTTTATTATTCTTCGTCCAATAAGGTAAGCCACCAATCACTGGAGTAATATCTTCGATGTTTTTATATATACTTATTAGATTACGGGTATTGGGTAGATTTTTGCCAACCTTCGTAGACAATCTTTTCGGATGGAATTGTAGTAACCGGAGTTATCATTTCTCATATGTTTTGTTTCATGCAAATCATATATATCATACGAAATTTCATTTCAATCATCACTAGGAATGTAAAATTTGATGAATCAATTATAGGAGAATTCGTAGTAATCCGTCACCGTATGCTCCATTGTTCGTAGCCACCCTTACCTTGTGATTTTCGACACTTAGTGAACTAAGGAAAACAATTCGATAGTATAATCATTATTTATCAAACCACCAAAGTTATTGTGTAATAGAATCCGCCGATTGTGGTATTCGGAATATAGAATAGAATTAGAAAGTATGAGATTCGATTATGCTATAATCATTTATTGACAACCGAAAAATGATAGGGATAAACTTGTTGAGCAAATCGATATATCGAATGTTAACTGAAGAATTGAACGGAATAATGGTACGTAATGATTATGAACTTAGAAACGATACTAAGGTCGACAATTAAAACTACGCTAGGAATCCGATTAGGAAAGGGAGACTAGCTTTATTCATCATGATCCGTACGAGGTGTTAATCGGATATTACGTGACTAGGTTAAGCTCGAGCGGGCGTGGGGACTCCGTTTATCACAAGTACCTACTGTCGGATCACAGGCAAGTGAAATCTTGCTCGAGAATATTCTAATATTAATGTTATGTCTGTATGTGTGTATGTGCCATTTTTGATGAATGCCGACGGTTGTCTTTCTCTAAAATATGTTATAAACGAGCCGATGTGTTGGGGATAAAACCTGTATGGTACCCGTGTGGAAATGTGTTAGGGGATAAGACCCGAATTGGGCGCCTATGTTCCGGGGTATTCCCGTGAGGATACTTCCGTGACCCTTGGTTGCAACCTTGGGGTTTATGTGATAAAAGAGAGAGACAACGTCGGTTGTGTGATGAAATATTCCCTGTTGATTATTTGGTACTGTGATTGGTAAAATGGCGTATATCGTTGCTAGTAGTTGTTATTTGATATGCATTCTCTGACCCTGGTTACCTGGTATGATTCGTCGTGCCAGGTAAAATTGTTCATCATGTGCAGGACATTCCCGAGGGGTCCGGTCAGACTTGAGCGGTGTTGGAATTATCTCTTGTCGCTTCTTAAATTAAATTAAATTTGCTTTCTTTTCAAAACCTCTGTTGTGTAATAATTGAACTTTGAATTACATTTTTCCTTAGAATCTTTCGACTCACGTTATGTAAACCTTGAACCTAATGTTTTATCGCGACTTCCTTAAATTGTCTATTTTCTAACTAGCCTTGTGGGTCCCACGTGGGATTCACGGCAGTGTAATACCTCGAGAGATTTTGGGGGTGTTAAAGCGCTGGATCGTTGGAACACCCATGCTATATTGATGGAATCATGTGGATTCGCATTGTTGGATTCCGGTAGCAGAAGTCCGTGTTGTGTATTTTATTATGCATCGTTGTTGGATATTCGATTTGTGTATTATGATACTTGTACTAGCATCGTTTTGCTAACCCCTCTGGGGGTGGACATTTGTTTTGATATTCCGGTAGCCAAGGAGCGGGGAAACAGCCACAATACCGACATGACGATGAAGGGGCTCAGTGATGTTAATTGTTGTTGCCCTGTCTTTCTGGTTCATTGTCAGTACTCGAGTACGCGTGTCTTATTAATATTTTGAGATGGTTGTAATATTGGACTCATTTAATCTGTTTGAACTGGATTTGTATTTCGAACTTTAATGGTACTGTTGTATTATTTTTACACTTCTTCAAATTAGCCTTGTAAATTCTTATTTAAAGGGTTTACGCCGCTGTAATTATTCCGAATATCTCGGGGTGTTACATAATATGGTATCAGAGATAAGATTCATGGATATCTTGGCAGTCGGGTTTAGTTAGGTCTGTTTACATTATTTGATTTATGGGTCGTTTGTAACATCACTGCTGATCCAGCGTCGTCATGTGGACCGTAGTTGTAAGTCTCCTAATCTCTTATACTACCGTTTACTTAATTTATGTTTTGTGAATATTAACGGACTTTATTTTAGAAAATTTTGCCCTGGATATTGAGTATTCGTGTTTACAGTATGTTGAGGGGAGGTCGTAGACGCGGATGTGGTAATGCGAGACAGGAGGATTCAGCGACTACCCCAGAATTATCAGCTAGCCGAACTGACTCCCATTCTGGAGGACAACAAGGATCAGAAAATGATAACGCACATCCTAACATGTCGGGGGTGCTTCAGCAGGTGGTCGCTCAGATGACCCAGTTCGCTCAGGTGGTTGACCGCATGTAGACCGCGATGGGCCAGCAGCACAATGAGGATAATCGGGGAGACAAGTGGCTTACGGAGGTGGTCAAATTACACCCACCAAAATTTGACGGTTCAGACGAGATGCCTACTTGGGATCACTGGCTGAAGGAGTTGGAAAAGATATTTGCAGGGATCAACTGTCCCGATGACCGAAAGGTTCCTATTGCCCTGTATTTTCTGACTGGGGAGGCTTTTGACTGGTGAGAAGCTGTTCGACCTGAGGATCATAATGCTGACTGGACAGAATTCAGATTAATAATGGAAGCACAATATTATCCTCGTCTCGTCAGAGAGGCTATAGTCCGAGAGTTTTTCTCCCCACGGAGTTCGGAAGCATCTGTGACAGACATAATCAAGACTTTTAATCACCAGCTGACTTGTGTGCGACACTTGGTCAGAACCGAGGCAGAGAAGATTTTCCATTTAGACATGCGGATGAAACCCGAGATTCAGCAATATATGTCCGTGTTTGAATGTACTACCTTACGGCAGCATCAAGACAAAGTACTGGCCTACGACATGAAAGAGGCAGCGGTGGAGAAATCGGCAGAGGTAAAGAAGCTGAAAGTATCTGGCAACTTCACAGAGAACAAGAGTGGTGGGCCCCACAAGGGCCAGTCTTCAATTCATTCATCCAGGAAACCTCCGTATCCTTCCCGAGGCGAAAAGAAGTTCCGGACAACATCAATAGTTTTGGACGCATCGAAGAAGTGTTATAACTGTGGTCGAGCAGGGCATGTTCGGCGTGATTGTTCCGCTCCTTCTGTGACTTGTTTCGAATGTGGGCAAGAAGGGCACCGTGCGAATTTCTGCGGAAATGTGACTAGATCATTTGGTATTCGCACTCCAGCACCAGTCCCGAAAGAGACAAGTGTGAACCAGACACAGCAAAGTGGTTTTCAGCAGTAGAATGTTGGGAAAAGAGAGGCGTCCAGTACTGGGTCCGTTCCTCCGCGTTTGTACGAGATGAGGAAGTCAGACGATCATAACACTGCTATTGCATCAGATACGATCTAGATCCTTTTGCAACCAGTTAGTGTCTTATTCGATTCAAGCGCTACACATTCTTTCATGTCATTGAACTATGTTAATCGTTTGAAAATCTCGTGTTTATATGATTGTGAGCCTTATGTTGTGGGATTACCGAGCGGAGAGAGAAATATGGGAACCCTAGAAACTAGAGATTTTCTAGTATCTATAGGAGGTAGAGATTGGCCATCAAATCTTATTGTGGTCGACATCCATGCTAACGATTTAATTCTCGGAGACGATTGGCTCGACCGCTATGGGGCTATTTTGAATTACCGAAGGAGAGTTATTTCTATCATTGCTGATGACAGAACTGAACATTTATTCAAAGGATGGAGACCGGGAAGCTCGGGAAAAGTGATCAAAGCTATGAAAGCAGTGAAATTACTGAAATAGGGTTGTCATGGATTGTGGTGTTACGCCATGAAGAAAGAAGAAGGAGTCGAAATCTCATCTATTCCAGTTGTGAACGAGTTCTCATACGTATTCACTGACGAACTACATGGGTTACCTCCACAGAGAGAAGTGGAGTTCAACATCGAATTAGAGCCTGGAGCCGCCCCTATTTCCAGAGCACCATACCGTATAGAGCCAACCGAGATGTATGAACTAAAGAAGCAGTTTGAGGAATTATTACAGAAGGGTTACATTCAACCTAGCGTTTCTCCTTGGAGATCACCATTCTCTTCGTCCGAAAGAAAGATGGATCCCTCCGATTGTGTATTGATTACAGGGACGTAAACAAGGTAATGATCAAGAACAAGTACCCATTACCTCGGATCGACAACTTATTTGATCAACTACAGGGGTCAAGGGTATTCTCAAAGATCGACTTGAGATCAGGATACCATCAGTTGAGAATTAAGGAATCGGATATACCGAAATCTGCCTTCAGATCCCGGTACGGACACTATGAATTTTTGGTGATGCCGTTACTAACGCTCCTGTAGTATTTATGCAATTGATGAATCGGGTATTCCTAGAGTACTTGGATAAATTCGTGGTCGTTTTCATCGATGACATCTTGATCTATTCGAAGGACCCAGAAGAGCATGTTGAGCATTTGTATATCATTTGAGTATTTTGAGGAATGAACAGCTCTATGCGAAACTTTCTAAATGCGAGTTCTGGCTTAAGGAAGTAACCTTCCTTGGGTATGTGATATCAGCTGACGGAGTTCAGGTGGACCCGAAGAAAGTCGAAGCAATCTTGGAATGGGAATCTCCTAACAATGTGAAAGAAGTCTGAAGTTTCTTAGGACTTGCTGGATATTATCGCCGTTTTGTAGAAGGATTTTCCAAAATTGTTCGTCCGCTTACTCAGCTGTTGCAGAAGACTCAAAAATTCGTGTGGAATGAGAAATGCCAGGCTAGCTTTGATGAACTTAAGAGAAGACTGACGACAGCACCTATACTAGCATTACCAGATGGAACCGAGGGATTCATGGTATACAACGACACTTGATATCAGGGTCTGAGATGTGTATTGATGCAAAAGGATAGGGTGATTGCCTATGCCTCTCGATAGTTGAAATCCTACGAATTTAATTACCCGACTCATGATCTGGAGTTAGCAGCTGTGGTCTTTGCTTTGAAAATTTGGCGACATTATTTATACGGCACTCATTGTCAGATCTTTACTGATTATAAGAGCCTCACGTATATTTCCAGTCAGAAGGAATTAAATATGAGGCAGAGAAGGTGGCTAGAATTGATCAAGGATTACCATCTGGAAATCCTCTATCATCCAGGCAAAGCAAATGTGGTAGCTGATGCACTGAGCCGCAAACCTATTTCTCTTTGAGTGTTGGAAGCGCTTACGTCCCAAACCAGCATTCAACGAGAACTGATTCGTGAAGGAATCGAAGTATGGTCATAGGGAGTCCAAGGGCAACTGTGTGTGATGGAACTAACTTCGTCGTTGGTCGAAGAAATCAAATCTAAGCAGTTGGATGATTCTCTGATTCTTCGATTACGCGACAAAGTAAACAAAGGGAAGGACCCAGGATTCATGATACAAGATGATGGAGTTCTGAGATTTAAGAGTCGACTTTGCGTTCTCGATGATGATGTTTTGAGACAGACAATTCTGAAGGAAGCTCACAGCGCGCCCTATTCTATTCACCCGGGTACCAGTAAGATGTATAAAGATCTAAAACAAAATTTCTGGTGGGGAAATATGAAGAAGGACGTAGCAGAATACATTTTGAAGTGTTTAACTTGTCAGCAGGTTAAGATTGAACATCAGCGACCTGCCGGAATGTTGAAGTCACTTCCGATCCTTGAGTGGAAGTGGGAGGATATATTGATGGATTTCATCACCAATATGCCAAGGACCAAGACGGGAATGAACATGATTTGGGTTATAGTTGATTGACTGACCAAGTCGTCTCATTTCCTAGGAATTAAAGACACTCGGGGACCCGAGAAGTTAGCATGAGAATTTATTATGGAAATATTCCGATTGCATGGTACAACGAAGACCATTATTTCAGATCGAGATGGTCGCTTCGTGTCGCATTTTTGGAAGGCAGTTCATAAGGCCTTGGGAACTGAGTTGAACTTTAGCACGACCTATCATCCTCAGACGGAAGGTCAGTCCAAAAGGACTATACAGACAATAGAGGATATGCTAAGAGCTTGCGCCTTAGATTGGTCAACCAATTGGGAGGTTCATTTGCCGTTAATTGAATTTACCTACAACAATAGTTAGCATGCTTCCATTAAGATGGCACCGTTTGAAGCGTTGTACGGGAGAAGATGTACATCGCCCCTGTGTTGGGATGATTCTTCTGATTTGATTGGGACGGACCCAGAGTTAATAGTTCAGACTCAAGAGAAGGTAGCTCTGATTCGTGAAAGACTGTTAACTGCCCAGAGTCGATAGAAGTCTTATGCAGATGTGCATCGTCGCCCGTTGGAGTTTGGGATTGGGGACCATGTACTATTGAAGGTTTCTCCTACTCGGGGAATTTTCTGTTTTGGGAGGAAAGGAAAGCTAAGTCCGAGATATATCAGACCATTTGAAATCCTCAAAAGAGTTAGGGAGTTGGCGTACAGGCTAGCCTTACCACCATCACTGAGTCACGTTCATAATGTATTCCACGTATCCCAATTGCGGAAATATATACCGGATCCCAGTCATATCATCGATTTTGGCGAGATTGAAGTGGCTAATGATGGCTCGTTTGAAGAAAAGCCAATCAAGATACTCGAGAGTCAAGTCAAGCAGTTGAGGAATAAACCGATCTCCTTGGTTAAAGTTCAGTGGTCTCGATTTGGAGTCGAAGAAACAACTTGGGAGACGGAAGATAATATGAAGTCGAGATACCCAGAATTGTTTTCGTTTTAAGTTTCGGGCCGAAACTTCTTTTTAGAGGGGTAGTATGTAATGCTCGGATAATTAATGTGTATTATCCTATATTCGATCTTCTAAGATTCGACCTTGTGACATATTAATCGAGGATGAGTTTCCCGTCTTCGTATCCCTACGTTTTTGTATTCTTTTCCATGTATGCATGCATAATTCTGCACGTCTTAACGTACACTAGAGTATGATCTTAACGTACGCTACAATTGTAGTATAACGTACGTTACATGTGTAGTTTAACGTACGTAAGCATAGTCAACTCGGAATTAAACAAGGTTCGGCGTGTGGGGTCTGAAGAAGATGCGACGAGATCACTCGCATGAACCTAGATGGCTTTCCAGCTATGCAAGTCAACGGACTTAACGTACGCTAAGGGTGATTTTTAACGTACGCTAAGGTCCTATATGTTACGTACGTAAGGCTTGTATTATAACGTATGTAAGTCAATACCAGAAACAGTCCAGTGAGCTCTGGCCAGACGTTAACGTACGCTAATGTTCGAGTATAGAGTACACTAATAAGGTTACGTACGTAGTGGACTTCTAGTAACGTACGTAATGGCTTATAATTCTATTTATAGAACTCGACCCCCACTTCCTTTCTAACTTCTACCTTGGCCAATTTTCATGCTCTGGAGACTATCCCTCACCATATATCCCTCATATCATCATCTAAACCCGATTTTGAGAAGCTTAGACCTTGTGGATTGGAGATAAAGCTTCCGGTGAAGAGTTTATTCAAGATTTTCATTGTTCTTCCATTTTTGAGGTATGTTAACTCTACACCTAGATGTAGACTATGTTCTTAGTTATATTATGAACTTTTCCTAGAGATTATTGAGCTTATCATGTCGTAATGAATCCAACACAATGTTTAGGAGGACTGTTTTGGGTGAATTAAGGTTTCCAAGGTTTATAGTTGAGCCATAATCTTTATCAACCTCAAGGATGGAATTTTATGAGATAAACACACCTTGTTGATGCTTTCGTAACATTCTTTTATGAACAAAGTGTTGAGGATTACCACTGTGATAGATAAATTCGTAGAGATGAACGTAAATTGTGTTCAATTATGATTCTTGCCTTGGATGAACTCATTGCTAGTCTTCTTGGATGATTAGAACCATGAAAGGGTATTTGGAACAATCGTTTTGAATGAAGAAGTGGATAAGAAGAATTACCCGCGGAAGAACTAGAATCGTAGAGTTGCATTAACCTAGAACTAGATTGAACGTGATTATCTCGTTATTTATCGTTGTAGCAACTGAACCAAGGCATTCGAGTTAATAATCGAAATTAGAGTATGGAACATGGGTTATAATGATATGATGAATGTCTTGGGAATTGTACACACCGACTTTGTGTTCCGTTACGATCTCTTGAATTCGCATGCCTTTTTCCAAACTTAGTACTCGTCGGAAAAAAAAAATAGGACCGAGAACCGATTGTCCGTTATTTATAACTCGATTATAACTTAAGGCGTTCGGTACTTGTGCATTAGTTTCGGGAGGTTTAATGAATTCCTTGTTATTCCCTTGTACAAGGTGATCGATCGAGGGGCGGAGAACTTCGGACGTGTTGACATTCGTTGGAGTATTTTAGTTCTTGCCATATTTGAGGCAAGTATCGTATTTGGAACTTGTTAATATTTGAATTGTTGATCATGCATACGGTTTATTCATGTTGTTGAACATGAGGTTATTTTCGTTGAATTGTCATGATGTTCGTTATCGATTACTTGTATGTTCATGTTGATGGACATAGATATTTTGCATATATGTATGCATACGTTGTGTTTGTGTATGTTGAGCGATCTATGCTGAGGGCGCTGGATCGGATGTCCACTTCGTGTTGGTCCAACGGGATCATCTTGGGATCTATGCTAAGGGCGCTGGATCATTAGACGGTTTTTCCACCTCGTGTTGGTCCGAAGAGATCATCTTGGGATCTATGCTAAGGGCGCTGGATCGTTGGAACACCCATGTTATATTGATGGAATCATGTGGATTCGCATTGTTGGATTCCGGTAGGGGAAGTCCGTGTTGTGTATTTTATTATGCATCGTTGTTGCATATTCAATTTGGGTATTATGATACTTGTACTAGCATCGTTTTGCTAACCCCTCCGGGGGTGGACATTTGTTTTGATATTCAGGTAGCCGAGGAGCGGGGAAACAGCCACAGTACCGACATGACGACGAAGGGGCTCAGTGATGTTAATTGTTGTTGCCTTGTCTTTCTAGTTCATTTTCAGTACTCGAGTACGCGTGTCTTATTAATATTTTGAGATGGTTGTAATAATAGACTCATTTAATTTGTTTGAACTAGATTTGTATTTCGAACTTTAATGGTACTGTTGTATTATTTTTACATTTCTTCAAATTTGACTTGTAAATTCTTATTTAAAGGGTTTACGGCGCTGTAATTATTCCGAATATCTCGGGGTGTTACAACTAATATGCCTAAAATATATCTTGTGCTCATGGATGAGTAAAATGTTTTTATCAAACCGAATTACCATTTCCGCTGTGTTTTATTTCAATTATTTTGACCATGTCCGACTAAGTTTGTCATTGTAATACCCCAAACTAGGCGGCTATTACAGTGCCGTGGACCCCCAACTGGGACTCACCCGGCGAATGAAAATTAATGAATTGAATAATATAATTGTAGTACCGAACCACATTATATTACCAAGTACTCCGATGAGGAGCGTTAAGTACAATACACCCAGGAAATACAGAATACTTGCATATTTTATATGAAGATAAAATATACAACACTGAAAAAATGAACATTCGAACGGAAATTTGCAGTGGAAATAAAAATGAAGAAGACATGAAAGATTGAAAGGACTCCTCGCCATCAACGTTCTCTTCCTGTGCCTTTGCCTTCCCATGACCAGAAAACAACATCCCCCAATGGGGTCAGTTACACTGAACAACAATCCTCAAGAGTTGAACAAGGACAAACATTAAATATATAAGTCATGAAATCAAGCTGAAGAGGGGCATCATAGTATGCCCGTAATGGGAAGTGCAAGTGCACAAAACGAGTGTACGGACACACCCATACTTGTACCTAATTAGTCTCACGGAGGCACATTACCGTGTGCACAGTCAATTGTGTCGGTGAACCCTTCACATGACTATCGTGTGCCCGACTAAATATTCCACACATAACCACCCGACCACGCAATATGAACCCAGAAGGTCACAAGAACAAAAGTGACCATGATGAATATCAATGAATAACAAATCGACATGGGTCAAGAATGACTCACCGAGATAAGATGATAATGAAATGAACGATAGCTCACTGAAGTGATTGGAACCGTCGTTCCTCGTGAATTGAATGATTAGTTTGATAATTAGAAGTCTCGACATGAATAATATATCATGAATGAATTATGAATATGAATGAACAACAACGAAAGGAATGAATATCCTTTTAACCGAGTAAGAATTTACTTACACAAATACCGGTGATGAAATGTCCTTCCTCGAACAAACATCCTAAGTGGAAAATACTAGTCGCTCAAACAACCTTGAATAACATAATTACCAACAAATGCTTAATATACGTATCAAGTACGATTATAGCCAACTCAAAAGTCGATACAACAATAACCAAACTCATTGGGGCATTCTAACGAATACGTTGCAAACATTCTTCCTTTGATTACAACCAACCCCAAAACATCGAAACCAACCTACCAAAGTATAGTTCAACGCCAACAAAGCATCATCAAAACAATCAAATAATTCAATAGGAATACTCCATTAGTGATTACGCCAACATCTAGTCGAAACCCTAAAAATCCCAAAGTCAACCCTTAGGGTGTTCTTGAATAATTCCCCAAATATTCATCAAATCCGAAATATACACCAATAAATCCATAGAAATACATGTATCCAAGGTAGATAATCCATATCTAACATATTCAAACATAATAGCAAGCTAAGACGAAGAGATCGGAAGAAAAAACACTCAAATCCCAAAATTTTAGATTCAAGAAATGTTTACCTTGATTTGGTGTGTTGGAGAGGATTAGATGATGAATAATCCAAACTAGAAGCTTGAAAATCATGATAGTTGAATGCAGCTCGAAGAGCACTTCATGAAATGCCCAAAATCTCCCAAAACTGACGGGAGGAGGAAGAGATATGATGAAATGACGAAATGGGGCTAAACTGTCCAATATATAGTAAACCCAGTTTAGCGCGTGCTAGATCCTGTGCTTAGCGTGCGCTAGCGGGATTACCGGGTAGTCCAGTACCCGCTGCCTGCATCGATAGCATGCGCTACGTGCCTTGGTAGAGTGTGCTAATCGTCTCTTATTAGCGTGTGTTAACCTTGTGTTAGCGCGCGCTACCTGATGGTTGATGTCCAGAATACTGGAGTCCAGAACCTACTGTCCTTTGGTCTGATTGAGCCTTAGCGCGCGCTACCCGATGCTTAGCGTGCGCTACCAAACTAACCCTTGCGTATGCTATACACACTCTTAGCATGCGCTACGAATTATTCCATCTCAGTCCAGTACCCACTGGACTGTCTGCTCCAATATGCTAGCGCGTGCTGATGGATACCGATAATGTGCGCTATAGACACCATTACGTATGTTATACTCCAATCATAGCATGCGTTATGAATTTGACTAATCTAGTCCGGTGCCTTTTGGACTGTCTGCCTGAACCACACTAGCGTGCGCTAATGCTAAGAGGTAGCGTGCGCTACCCATACTCAATTAGCGCGCGCTAAGGAGAGTACGTAGCGTGCGGCACTCCTCACACACAACCCACTACAAAGATGATATTCACGGCCCGATCCTCCAACCAGGTTGAATGACGAATAAAAACTAATACACGATACAAATTACTCCAAAGGGTGAATACAATGAATGAATATGAATGATGAATGACTATTAATGAGTGAAAATTACTAAGTGTCAATATACTGAATGAAAATTAATGAATTTAATACCGAGTATTACATATACACACCCTTAAAAGAGTTTCGTCCCCGAAACAAAGGGTCAAATAATTCGGGATAACTCTCCCGCATACTATCTTCGATTTCCCAAGTAGCCTCTTCTAATCCGTGTCTAGACCACTGGATCTTAACCAAAGGAATCGTCATATTCCTCAACTGTTTGATTCGCTGCTCTAAGACTCGTACGGGATGCTCCTCATGTTGGGATTTGGTGCCTAAATCGAAGGCCCAGTGGAAGTGGTAAAACGAAAATTAATTCGATCTGAATCCCTATACGAGGATCGATGGAGCTATGTATATACGAATATGTAAACGAAATAACAAGAGATGTAAGAAACTCACCCTTGTAGTCTGTTGATTAAATGTATTCCTTCTCTTGAGCTATTCCCCAAGCTTTAGTTGTATATCCCTACGATCCAAAGTACTCCAAGAACTTGAATGATCTAACGTCGAAATACAATGCCTCTACTTGCCACGCGCCGGAGAAACGAATGGGATGACTATCACCTTGCTATCCTCCAAGGATACGGCTAGAGCTAGGATGATGAAGCCTTCGATTATAACACTCTAAGTGTATAATCTTTATCTCTCAATTAATCCTCACAATATTTCTCAAAAAAAATATGATGAAGGTTAAGAACACTTTGAAGACAAAGAAAACTCTTCTTTTTCTCTCTCCTTCTCAACCTTACGTATGGAATTTTATTCCAAATAGTGAGATGAGTCTTCATTTTATTCTTCATAATATCCTACCCAAATCAAGACCAAATCAATAATATGAATTAACTAAAGGATCTTGTCCCCTTGACACTTCAAGTCATCCACCAATTTAGGTGGAGACAATGACCAAGGGAAAGGGGAGGGAAAATGTGCGGCCATCTAGAAGGAGCCAGGATGAGTTCGGTCCGTCTCGGACTCCCGTGAGTCCAAACAGATAAACTCCTATTCCGTTCCGATGTATTTGTGCCGATTAATTAATCCAATCAATTAATCACATTAAATACATAATGACATAATAAATTTCTCCAAGAAATAATTATATCTATAAATTAAATTAATCACCAGTAATTTATTTACTTCATTAGGCCGTAAATCAATTTATCCAATAAATCTATTTACATATCTAATATCCCAAATTAGATATCCAATATCTAATATTTATAATGAGAGATTAAGCTCGATTCATTCCGTCGTCAATCCTATTGCGCGACTCGGTAGGTCCGTCTCAGTCAGCAATAGGAGGAACCAAAGAGTAGTAGCACCACCTAGCCAGCCTGGCAGCTACACTGTATCCCAACTGAGAACGAATGATTAGGATCATTCAAGAACCATTCTGTCGTGAATACCATTATATGTATAAACCCTTCTTTCAAATGTACCGATCAAGTTATATGGTCATAGTCAGTCAAACCTTATTTATACTTGACGCTATGCATGCGTTAATACAAATCGAGATCATCGAGCTCTCGTGTATCTAATACAACTAGCTCCAATGCTTTGGCCAAAGACTTATAATCTCATAAGCCAATAACCGCATAGGACATATAACCTGCTTACTAACGGGAGAGAGAATTCTATCTTGGTATCCAGTAGGACCTGCTACTTGCCCGTCAAGATGCACGTCGAGGTTGACCCCCACCTCCCAGTTATTAGGGTCGAACTACTCTAATGAAAATCTTGACATCATAAGCACATCCCTACTAAATCCTCAAGTCGAGGGTTCACGAATACCTATCACAACCTTTCGATTCCGTCATTGACTGTCCCGGAGTGAAATTCGTGTGATGAATCGAGGGTGAGTCGGTTCGAGTATACTAATCCAATTAGCATACCCATAAGATGTGCTCCCACTAACCATTAGTGTTCGACAGGAACTCTCCATGTCAAAGAACACGTCATACAAGTCTTCACATAAACTTAACGCCCAGTCAAGTTTCATCGACTTGTGAACGATTTAAGTATTTGAGCTATAAACCTTTCCAGTGCCGACCCCTTTATCCAATAAGGAGTGGAACGTTTTGCTCTCAAATACACGGACTAATTTCTATATGTATATTTATGAGTCAGGAATGCCAGTAACTACCAATAAATAAAGAAACATCCATTGCCTTATTAATGATTTACATAATTACAAGTACAATGCCCTCACTCAACATCCTCTGAGTGGCATTCGAGGGCATACTCCTAACAATCTCCCACTTGCACTCAATGCCACACACTATGGCATCTAATACCCATATTCTCCAGATGACGCTCCAAGCAAGTCTGAGAAAGTGGCTTGGTCAGTGGATCAGCGACATTGTCGGCCGAGTCTACTCTGTGCAGCACAATGTATCCCTTGCGAACAAATTCTCTTACGAGATGATACTTCCTCTCAATATGTTCGGTGTTGCTGTGAAACCTCGGTGTAATACCTGGTTGTAATTCAGTCATTATCATTCAGTAATTGTCACTCAGTAATTATTCATTCATTAATGATCATTCATCGTTCATATTCATTCATTGTATTCACCGATCAAAGTATTTGTATCGTACATCAGTTATTATTCGTCTTCCTACCTGGTTGGATGATCGAACCGTGGTTATCATCATTTTTATATTCATAGTGGTCTGTGTTTGAGGAGTAGCGCACACTACGTACTCTCTTTAGCGCGCGCTAATTGAGTACGGGTAGCGCACGCTACCTCTCTGTATTAGCGTACGCTAATGTAGTTCAGGCCTGCAGTCCATAAGGCACTGGACTGCAGTCGAGTTGGAGTAGCGCATGCTACGAATGGTAAGTAGCACATGCTAGTAAGTTTGGTTAGCGCCCGCTATGCAGTCAGTGTAGCGCGCGCTAAGGCCGATCAGGCAGAGTCCAGTGGGTACTGGACTGATCTGAAATAATTCACAACACACACTACGAGTAGATACTAGCGTACGCTAATGGTGTAGTAGCGCACGCTGAATCTGAGATGTAACGCACGCTATCGCGAGCAGATCAAGAGAACAGAATGTTCTGTACTTCAGTTACTGAGCATCAGATATTCAGTTGGCACGCGCTAACACAAGGTTAACGCACGCTAAGTATATGGCTATAGCGCACGCTACAAAAAGGTACGTAGCGCACGCTATCGTTTCGGACAGAGGGTACTGGACTACCCAGAACACCCGTTAAACGCACGCTAAATATCAGGGCTTAGCATGCGCTAAACTGGAATTACTATAAATAGGACAGTCCGGCTCAGATTCATCATTTTCACTTCTCACTTCGATTCCGGGCGATTTTGGGCGATTCGGAGAGATCTTTTCGAGATGCACTAATCCATCATCATCTTCAAGCTTATCATTTGGATTTATCATCATTTCATCCTCTCCAACACATCAAATCAAGGTAATGATCTCTTGGATCTAGAATTTTGGATTTTGAGTATTTTCCTTCCGATCTCTTTCTATAAGCTTGAATTTATGTTGTAATATGTTAGATATGGATTATCTACCTTGGATAAATGTATTCCTATGGATTTATTGATATGTTTTTCGGATTTGATGAACATTTGGAGAATTAATCAAGAACCCTTGATGTTGACTTTGGTTATTTTTGGGGGTTTCCGATTATAGTTGTCGTAACTTCGAGTTGTGGTCTCCTATTCGAATATTAATATCAATGAAGGTTTATTGTTGGATTGAACTACTCATTTTGGAGTTGTTTTCGATATATTTGGGTTTTTGGTTATAATCAAGGGTTAATGTTCGTTAAGTGGTTGTTTGAATGCCTCAATGAGTTTGGATATTGTTGTATCGACCTTTGAGTTAGTCGTAATCCATGCTTGATACGTATATTGAGCGGATTATTGGTAATTGTGTTATTCAAGGTTGTTCGACCGACCGACATCTCTTTTTAGGACGTTGTTCGAGGAAGGACATTTCAACATCGGTATTGTGTAAGTAAATTCTTACTCGGTTAAAAGGATATTCATTCCTTACGTTGTTGTTCATTCATACATGTGATTCACTCATAATATATCATTCATGTCGAGACTTGTATTTATCAACTCATCATGTAACTCACAAGTAACGATGGTTCCAAATCATTTCATTGAAGCTATCACACGTTGTCTCATTATTTCATCTCGGTGAGTCATTCTTGATCCTTATCGGATTCTATTCATTACTCCTCATCTTGGTCCTTTTTGTTCTTGTGATCTTCCGGAATTGTACTACATGGCCGGTTGGCGCATGTGTGGATATTTTAGTCGGGCACACTATGGTCATGTGTATATGCGGGACTCCGGACTCATTGGACTGTGCGCATGCTAATGTGTATATACGGGACTCCGGACACATTAGACCGTGAGACTAATTAGGCCAATAGCGGATGTATATGCGGGACTCCGGACACTCGGATACTTGTCATCGGGCACACTATGGTCAAGTGTATATGCGGGACTCCGGACACATTGGACTATGCGCATGGTAATGTGTATATGCGGGACTCCGGACACATTGGACCGTGAGACTAATTAGGCCAATATCGGGTGTATATGCGGGACTCCGGACACTCCGGACTCTTACGCATTTCATTCGGGCGTACATTGATGCTCATCATTCAACTCAATTCATTAATTCATTTATGTGATTGTTGTATATTGTTCAACTCTTGAGGATTGTTATTCTGTGTAACAGACCCCGTTGGGGAATGTTGTTTTCAGGTCATGGCAAGGCTAAGGTACGGGAAGAGAATGTTGACGGCGAGGAGACCCAGTGATACTAGTAGGGGGCCCCAGTCCTTTCAGTTATTCATGTTTTCTTCATTTTATTTCCGCTGCAGATTTCTGTTTGGATGTTCATTTTCATTCGGTGTTGTATATTTTATCTTCATATAAAATATACTTGTATTCTGTATTTCCTGGGTGTGTTGTACTTTAAACTCCTCATCGGAGTAATTAATGATATACTGTGGTTTGGTACTACAATTATATCACTTAATTCATTAATTTTCATTCGCCTAGTGGGTCCCAGTCGGGGGTCCATGGCACTGTAATACTCGCCTAGTTTGGGGTGTTACAGAGTTGGTATCGGAGAGTGGTTTTGAATACTACCTTCCGAGTCATATCTCATTTGAAATCATCGTTCATCAGACTAGTGTCACTGGACTTTCGCGTCACGTGTGACCTGTGTAAGAGCCGATCCCCTCAGACCAAAGAACAGTAAGATTTCTGATGCCATGGTATAATATCTGGCAATAAGAATCACTCATTCATCATTTAACAGTCAACAATCCTCAATCATCATTTTCATTTTTGATCATGTCGATCATGTTAACCCATTAATCACTCAGTTCATTTCATTGTTCAGTTGTTCATATCATTAATCTTGTTAACTTGTTCAAGATAATCATTTCAAGAATTTCATCAGATAGTCACGTCACTTCAGTTGATCATTCACGTAATCATTGTGTTTGAGTGCATATGCTCATTTTCATCATTTCATAATGTAATCATAATGTGATATTCATGCGAGATATATAATTACCATGTGACTTTCCCACTTCAGTATGGAAAGAGCTGGCAGAGGACGCGGGGGAAGAGGCCGCAGTGCGGGCCGAATCCCGAGAACTTGTGTGAATAGACGTTCAAATGCGAGGAATAATGCTAATTCATCGAGCAGCGACGTCCCCACTCATTCTCTTGGAAATGATCATTCACTGTCAGGGAGTCGTACCCGGGACACATCTCATTCAGAGTGTGTTCGGGTTGATCCACTTGCTTTTTATGCAGGGCATGATGGCCCAGATGACTCAAATGGCACGACTCATGGAGATGATGTAGAACTCAACTACTCAGAATCAACAGGCTCCTCTGCCGCCACCTCAGGGGAAGGAGAGGGGTGTGAGGTGTATTATTGCCGGCATCTCTCGCCAAAGACCACCTACCTTTGAGGGCTCGTCTGAGACGGCAGATATTGTTCACTGGCTTGAGCATTTCGAAAAGTTGTTTGCTATGGTGGAGTGTCCCGAAGGGCACAAAGTTTCAGTCGCGGCTTACTATCTGGGTAAGAGCGCTCATTCATGGTGGTTATCGTTGAAGCCCACTGACGGATCTTGTACTTGGGATCGATTCAAGATCCTCATGATGGAGAGGTATAATCCGGTCCCACTCAGAGAGGCCAAGTTATCAGAATTACTCACTCCCGACCTCTCAGCGGACGATGATGTTCTCGCCATCGCCGAGAAATTTCAGGAGCTTCTTCCTTTCGCCTCGTCTATTATTCACTCCGAGGTGGACAATATCAAGTATTTTAGCAAGAGGTTAAAACCTCGCATGCAGATGCAGTTGCTTAATCACAGTTGCACTACTCTGGCCGAGTTCATCGAGAAAGCTCTTACTTATGAGCTTACTGCTAAGGAGATTGCTAAGAATCAAACTCTATCATCTGGCAAGAAGTCAAAGAATCGAAATCAGCCTGAAGGCAGTTAAGCAACTTTCAAGATGCCTTGAGTGGGCTCTACTTTCACTGAGCGACCTCCTATGGCGCCCAGAACCGCAGAATCTCAGTCACGAGCAGCCAGTTTGGCCATTACCTATTTCAAATGTGGAGAACAGGGTCATTACAGCACGAAGTATTTGAGGCAAACCGTCACGTGCAATAACTGTAGAACGGCGGGGCATAAGGCCCGTTTTTGCCGAAGGGACTCCAAACCTACTCCGGCGTCATCTCAGGCCTCAAAACAGTCAGCGATTCCGAATCAGGCTACTCAGTCTGCGTCATTTAAGACGACGGGAGCTAACAAAGGCGGAGCCCACAACTATCAGATGGGAGCATCCGGTTCCGGGGCTGGCAATCCCCGAATTTATGAGATAAAGAGAGCTGATGATCCGGGAGCCCGAATGATCTCAGGTACACTCGAAAATATATCTCAACTTGTGTGTACCCTTTTTGATACTGGTGCATCGCATTCATTCATTTTCGAGTCATCTTTGAGTAGACTACGTCTGGGTAGTGCTACTAGTTGTGAGCCTTATGTCATTGGTCTACCTGATGGTAGAAGAATTATCGGAAATCGTGAGATTAAGGATTGTCCGATTCAGCTTCATGGTCGTGATTGGTTAGCTGACCTAATCGTGGAAGATTTACCGAGAGACGAAGTCATCTTGGGTTGATTGGATGGATCGTCACGATGCCATCATTAGTGTCCGTAAGCATATGGTCACTATCATTTTAGACGATGGAGTCGAATGTGTTTTTCAGGGAGGTAATCCCAGCTGTTCCGGTAAAGTTATTAATATGATGAAAGCAGTGAAATTACTCAGTCAGAGGTGTGTTGGTTATTGGTGCTATATGACCAAGACCGAGAAATCATCAATAATATTGGAGGATATTCCGGTAGTGAGAGAATATGTCGATGTATTTCCAGACGAGCTACCTGGCCTCCACAGAGAGATGTGGAATTCACGATTGAGTTGGAGCCTGGTACGTCCCTAATATCGAAGGTACCGTACCGGATGGCCCCCACCGAAATGTAGGAGTTAAAGAATCAATTAGAGGATTTGACTGAGAAGGGTTATATTCGACCGAGTGCGTCCCCGTGGGGAGCACCAGTGTTATTTGTCAAGAAAAAGGATGGTTCATTTCGCTTGTGTATTGATTACCGGGAATTGAACCGGGTGACGATCAAGAATAAATATCCCATACCCCGTATCGATGATCTTTTGGATCAACTTGAGGGAGCTTCAGTATTTTCCAAGATTGACTTAAGATCTGGATATCATCAGTTACGAATTCGAGAGTCGGATATCGCTAGAACGGCGTTTCGTACGCGTTATGGTCATTATGAGTTTGTGGTAATGCCGTTTGGGTTAACTAATGCACCTGCGGTATGCATGGAGTTAATGAATCGGGTTTTCATCCACTATTTGGATCAGTTCGTGGTTTTCTTTATTGATGACATTCTAATTTATTCTCGTGATCGGGAGGAGCACGAATTTCACCTTCATCAGGTTCTCAACGTGTTGATACGAGAGCAACTTTATGGAAAGTTTTCCAAATGTGAGTTTTAGATGTCCGAAGTGACATTTCTCGGACATGTAATTTCATAATACGGAGTTCGTGTCGACCCTCAGAAGATGAAGGCGATCCGATATTGGCAACCTCCGAAGAATGTTAAGGAAATTCGAAGTTTTCTCGGATTAGCCGGTTATTAACGGCGATTTGTGGAAGGATTTTCTAAAATCGCTCAACCCATGACGAACCTTTTACGAAAGGATAAGAAATACAGGTGGTCTGACGCGCGTCAGCGGAGTTTTGAGGAACTCAAGAGTCGTTTGATTTCAGCAGCTATCCTTTCTTTACCGCAAGGGATGGAAGGATTTGTGGTTTATAATGATGCATCCGGACAGGGTCTCGGATGTGTACTAATGCATAACGGGAAAGTTATTGCTTATGATTCACGGAAATTGATACGTTACGAGGTTAATTATCCGACCCACGACCTGGAGCTAGCAGCTGTGGTGTTCGCATTGAAGATTTGGCGCCATTATCTTTATGGCGTTACCTGTCAGATATTCACCGATCATAAGAGTTTGAAATATATATTTACTCATAAGGAGTTAAATATGCGATAGAGGCGGTGGTTAGAACTAATCAAGGATTATGATATTGAGATACTTTACCACCCGGGCAAGGCGAACGTTGTCGCCGATGCCTTGAGTCGTAAGTCCGTTCAGGAGCAGATGTTTGCTCGATTAACAGTTCAGAAGGAACTTCAGCAGGAATTTCTGAGACTCGAGATCGAGGTCTGGTTAAAGCGAGTACAAGGGCAACTTTGTACGTTAGAGATTTCATCGCCACTTGAGGAGGCGATCAGGGAGAATCAGGGTTCGGACCCATTTTTGTTGCGCATTCGAGATGATGTGACTCGGGGGAAAGTCCCTGGATTTGTGGTCCACGAGGATGGACTTTTGCGATTTAAGAATCGGTTATGCGTACCGATGAATGACGAGGTGAAAAACTGGATTTTGAGAGAAGCTCATGCTACCCCTTATTCCATTCATCCGGGGTCTAGCAAGATGTATAAAGACTTGAAACAAAATTACTGGTGGAGTAACATGAAGCGAAAAGTCACGGAATTTGTTTCGAGATGTTTAACCTGTCAGCAAGTCAAGATAGAACATCAGCGACTGGTGGGTATGCTGAAACCTCTCCCTATTCCAGAGTGGAAGTGGGAAGATATTTCAATGGACTTCATCACGAATTTGCCGACGAGTCGTCGTGGCATGAATGCAATTTGGGTAATTGTGGATTGTCTAACTAAGTCAGTCCATTTCCTTGAGATTAAGGATACGTGTTGTCCAGAGAGACTTGCCCAGTTGTTCATCAAAGAGATAGTGAGATTGAATGATACTCCTAAGAGTATCGTTTCTGATCGTGGCGGGCGATTCGTGTCACATTTTTGGAAATCAGTTCATCGTGCTATGGGAACTCAACTTAATCTCAACACAACTTTTCATCCTCAGTTCGACGGACAATCAGAGAGGACTATTCATACTTTGGAGGACATGTTGAGGGCATGTGTTCTCGATTGGAAAGATGATTGGGAAGCCCAACTACCGTTGATCGAGTTCACGTACAACAATAGTTGGCCTACTTCGATTAAGATGGCACCTTACGAGGCCTTGTATGGTCATCATTGTCGATCTCCTTTGTGTTGGGATGACTTATCCGAATCAATCGGCACCGAGCCCGATATGCTTATAGCCGCCCGCGAGAAGGTAGCTTTGATCAGGAGTCGTTTGTTGACTTCTCAGAGTCGACAGAAATCCTATGCAGATAACCATCGTCGGCCATTAGAGTTCGAGGCGGGTGACCATGTTTTGGTCAAGGTATCCCCGAGTCAAGGTATCTTCCGTTTTGGGAAGAGGGGAAAGTTGAGTCCGAGATTCATTGGACCGTTTGAGATTTTGGATCGAGTAGGCGAGCTAGCTTATCGATTGGCCTTACCTCCGGCGTTGAGCCAAATTCATAATGTGTTTCACGTCTCTCAGTTGCGGAAGTATCTTTCCGACCCGAGACACATACTTCAGTTCGACGAGATCGAGATCGCGGACGATCATTCGTAAGAGGAGCGTCCCGTACGAGTCTTAGAGCGATGAATCAAACAGTTGAGGAACATGGCGATTCCTTTGGTTAAAATTCAGTGCTCTAGACACCGAGTCGAAGAGGATAATTGGGAAACCGAGGATAGTATGCGGGAGAGTTATCCCGAGTTGTTCGACCCTTAGTTTCGGGGACAAAACTCTTTTAAGGGGGGTGTATGTAATACCCGGTTGTAATTCAGTCATTATCATTCAGTAATTATCATTCAGTAATTGTCACTCAGTAATTATTCATTCATTAATGATCATTCATCGTTCATATTCATTCATTGTATTCACCGATCAGAGTACTTGTATCGTACTTCACTTATTATTCGTCTTCCTACCTGATTGGAGGATCGAACCATGGTTATCATCATTGTCATCTTCATAGTGGGTTGTGTGTGAGGAGTAGCGCACGCTATGTACTCTCTTTAGCGCGCGCTAATTGAGTACGGGTAACGCACGCTACCTCTCCGTATTAGCGCACGCTAATATAGTTCAGGCCTACAGTCCAGAAGGCACTGGACTGCAGTCGAGTTGGAGTAGCGCACGCTACGAATGGTAAGTAGCACACGCTAGTAAGTTTGGTTAGCGCCCGCTATGCAATCAGTTTAGCACGCGCTAAGGCCGATCAGGGAGAGTCCAGTGGGTACTGGACTGATCTGAAATAATTCACAACGCACGTTACGAGTAGATATTAGCGTACGCTAATGGTGTAGTAGCGCACGCTAAATCTGAGATGTAACGCACGCTATCGCGAGCAGATCAAGAGAAAAGAAGGTTCTGTACTTCAGTTACTGAGCATCAGATATTCAGTTAGCGCGCGCTAACACAAGGTTAACACACGCTAAGTATATGGTTGTAGTGCACTCTACAAAAAGGTACGTAGCGCACGCTACCGTTTCAGATTGAGAGTACTAGACTACCCAGAACTCCCGTTAACGCACGCTAAATATCAAGTCTTAGCGTGCGCTAAACTGGGATTACTATAAATAGGATAGTCCAGCTCAGATTCATCATTTTCGCTTCTCACTTCGATTCAGGGCGATTTTGGGTGATTCGGAGAGATCTTTTCGAGCTGCATTCATCCATCATCATATTCAAGCTTATCATTTGGATTTATCATCATTTCATCCTATCCAACACATCAAATCAAGGTAATGATCTCTTGGATCTAGAATTTTGGATTTTGAGTATTTTCCTTCCGATCTCTTCATGTAAGCTTGGATTTATGTTGGAATATGTTAGATAGGGATTATCTACCTTGGATAAATGTATTCCTACGGATTTATTTATATGTTTTTCGGATTTGATGAACATTTGGAGAATTAATCAAGAACCCTTGATGTTGACTTTGGTTATTTTTGGGGGTTTCCGATTATAGTTGTCATAACTTCGAGTTGTGGTCTCCTATTGGAATATTGATATCATTGAAGGTGTTTTGTTGGATTGAACTACTCATTTTGGAGTTGGTTTCGATATATGTGGGTTTTGGTTATAATCAAGGGTTGATGCTCGCTAAGTGGTTGTTTGAATGCCTCAATGAGTTTGGATATTGTTGTATCGACCTTTGAGTTAGTCGTAATCCATGCTTGATACATATATTGAGCGGATTATTGGTAATTGTGTTATTCAAGGTTGTTCGAGCGACCGACATCTCTTTTTAGGACGTTGTTCGAGGAAGGACATTTCAACACCGGTATTATGTAGGTAAATTCTTACTCGGTTAAAAGGATATTCAATCCTTACGTTGTTGTTAATTCATACATGTAATTCACTCATAATATATCATTCATCTCGAGACTTGTATTTATCAACTCACCATGTAACTCACAAGTAATGACGGTTACAAATCATTTCATTGAAGCTATCACACATTGTGTCATTATTTCATCTCGGTGAGTCGTTCTTGATCCTTATCGGATTCTATTCATTGTTCCTCATCTTGGTCGTTTTTGTTCTTGTGATCTTCCAGAATTGTATTGCATGGCCGGTTGGTGCATGTGTGGAATTTTTAGTCGGGCATACTATGGTCATTTGTATATGTGGGACTCCGGACACATTGGACTGTGCGCATGATAATGTGTATATGCGGGACTCCAGACACATTGGACCGTGAGACTAATTAGGCCAATAGCGGGTGTATATGCGGTACTTCGGACACTCGGCTACTTGTGCTCTTACGCATTTCATTCGGGCGTACATTGATGCTCATCATTCAACTCAATTCATTAATTCATTTATGTGATTGTTGTATACTGTTCAACTCTTGAGGAATGTTGTTCTGTGTAACTGACCCCGTTGGGGAATGTTGTTTTCAGGTCATGGCAAGGCTAAGGTACGGGAAGAGAATGTTGACGTCAAGGAGTCCCAGTGATACTAGTAGGGGGCCCCAGTCCTTTCAGTCATTCATGTTTTCTTCATTTTATTTCCGCTGCAGATTTCCGTTTGGATGTTCATTTTCATTCGGTGTTGTATATTTTATCTTCATATAAAATATACTTATATTCTATATTTCCTGGGTGTGTTGTACATGAATCTCCTCATCGGAGTAATTAATGATATACTGTGGTTCAGTACTACAATTATATCACTTAATTCATTAATTTTCATTCCCCTAATGGGTCCCAGTCGGGAGTCCACAGCACTATAATACTCACCTAGTTTGGGGTTTTACAGTCGGCTCCTTGGCCTGCGCTACAGCTTCGCCGTTGTCGCAGTACAGCAGACCAGGCAGCTCAGCACATGGTATCACTTGAAGTTCTCCTAGAAAGTTCTTAATCCAGAACCCTTCCTTGGAAGCCTCCGGGGCTGCTTGATACTCAGCCTGACAAGTGGAATCAGCAGTCGCGCTTTGCTTGGCGCTACGCCAAGATACTGCTCCTCCATTTAGAGTAAATATGTAGCCAGAAGTAGACATCGAGTCTTCTTTTAGTCCTTGGAAGTCCGAATCAGTGAATCCAACCACATTCAATTCTCCACCGCCATACATCAGAACCATATCTCTAGTCTTTCTTAAGTACTTGAGAACGTTCTTTACGGCAGTCCAATGTTCCCTACCTGGGTTTGCCTGAAACCTACTCACCACGCTTACAGCATGCGCAATGTCAGGTCTCGTACATAATATAGCATACATAAGGCTACCCACGGCCGAAGCATATGGTATATTACTCATTTCCTTTCGTTGTTCCTCACTTTGAGGACACATCTTCACGGAGAGTTTTATTCCATGTCGCATCGGTAGGAACCCTCTTTTAGAATCATCCATCTTAAATTGCTTTAAGATTTATCTATATAGAGGGCTTGAGAAAGACCTATTGTTCTCTTCGCTCTATCCTAGCAGAGTCGAATTCCAAGAATATAGGTTGCTTTTCCCAAGTCTTTCATGGAGAAATTACTCGAAAGCCAAGCTTTCACAGAACTGAGCATTCCCACATCATTTCCTATTAGTTGAATATCATCCACATATAGTACTAAGAATGCGATCTTGCTTAACCCTCTTGTATACACAAGGTTCCTCCTCATTTTGCACGAAGTTAAACTCTTTGACCGCCTCGTCAAAATGAAGGTTCCAACTATGCGATGCTTGCTTCAGTCCATAAATGGAACGCTGAAGCTTGCACACTTTCTGAATATCGACTTCGGACACAAAGTCTTTAGGATGCTCCATATATATTTCCTCCTCGAGGAATCCATTAAGGAAAGTCGTCTTTACGTCCATTTGCCATATCTCATAATCGTGGTAGGCAGCTATAGCAAGCATCATGCGAATAGACTTGATCATAACTACAGGCGAGAAGATATCGTGGTAGTCGATCCCTTCTTTCTGGGTATAACCATTTGCCACAAGCCTTGCCTTATAGGCGTCAACCTTGCTATCCCCATCAGTCTTTCTCTTGTAGATCCATTTGTTCCCAATAGGCACTATACGCTGGGGGCGGTCTACTAGAGTCCAAACTTGATTGACATGCATCGAGTCTATCTCAGCTTCCATATCTTTACGCCATTTGGCGGAGTCTACATCCACCATCGCTTGGTCATAGGTCGTTGGGTCGGTCTCTTGGATATCACTTGGAACCTCATAGAGACCCAGCTCATCCAAGTGCACAAGCCGATACCTCTCAGGTAAATGAGACACCCTACGAGGCCTACGAGGTGTTTGTACTTGTGTTTCAGAAGGTTCGGTTCCAGTTTCTTGCACAGGTGTCTCCCAAGGATTTTCATTGTATTCTTCTAAATAAATAATTCTACCTGCTCCGCCTTCCTGAATGAACTCATCTTCCAGGAAGTGTGCTTGTAAAGCAACAATGATCTTTCGATCTTCAGGCATGTAGAATAGATATCCCATCATCCCAGACAGAAATCTAATGAAACGTCCCTTCGCGGACCTAGCTTCCAACTTCTCCACCTTAGTCTTCTTCACATAGGCGAGACATCCCCAAATCCTAATATGATTAAGACTTGGTTTCCTGCCCTCCCACATCTCATGTGGAGTTTAGGAATGGATTTGGAAGGACATCTGTTGAAGATGTAAGCGGCAATCAGGAGTGCATAAACCCACAGCTAAATTGGTAAGTCAGTATAGCCCAGCATGGAACGGACCATGTTCAACAAGGTCCGGTTCCTTCTTTCTGACACACCATTTAACTGAGGAGTTCCTGGAGGTGTTAGTTGTGAAACTCTTCCATGTTCCTTAAGGAACTCGTAAAACTCCGTACTCATATAATCGCCTCCTCGGTCCGACCAAAGTGCTTTGATATGATTACCAGTTTGTTTCTCGACTAGGGCCTTGAATTCCTAGAATTTCTCAAAGGCCTCGGATTTATGTTTCATTAAGTATACATAACCATAACTAGTATGATCGTCTGTAAACGTAATGAAATATTGATATCCATCACGTGCTACTTCCAAAGCACCACATACGTCGGTATGGATTAATCACAGTTTATCAGTAGCTTTTTCAAAAGTCCTTTTGAAGTGGGACTTAGTCATTTTGCCATTAAGGCAAGATTCACAAGTAGGAAAGGGATCCGATCCCAATGGACCCATAAGTCCATCTTTTTCCATCTTGTAAACCTGGGTCTGACCAACATGACCAACTCTTGGATGCTATTTCAAAAATTGATTGGTTTCATCCCTACCACATTTTCTAGTCATAGTATTCACATCTACTTTGTTGCTGAGATTTAGATGATACAATCCATTTAACAATGTAGCAGTACCCACTAGTTTATTTATGAAATAAATTTTGCACGAACCATCACCAATGAAAAATGAAAAGCCTTTTCGGTCCATGTCCGGAATGGATACAATGTTTTTGTGCCCCTTGGGAAAACAAGTACATCTTCTAAAGTCAAAAGAAAGCTGGATTTTAAACCCAAAAGAATTGATCTTATGTCGGTCACCTCGACACTATGCCCGCTTCCGACTATGATCATAACTTCTCCAGCTCCAAGCTTCCTACTTTTTTCCAGATCCTGATTCACGGTACAAATATGAAAAGTAGCACCAGAATCCAGTATCTAGGAAGTAGAAAATACAGTAGCTAAACAATTTGTTTCCAAAACTAAAAGTTCTGTACCTGAAGTGCCATGAAGAATCGGACAGTCTCTAGCCCAGTGGCCCATCTCACCACACTTGAGACAGGCATCCTTCTTCTTCTTCTACGGAACTGTTGGGGCCTTGCCCTTACCCTTAAGGTCCTTAAATTGTGGTCCAGTTTGCTTCTTGGTCTTTTTCTTCTTATTCTTAGACCTCCGAGGTCCAGAAGAAATCACAAGGGCAGACTCCTTCATCTGCGGAGTCTTCTTCTGAGACTGAGCGGTCACTAGTTTGTTCATTATCCCAGCTAAGTTACATGAAATCTCATTACAGTTGAAGTTCATAACAAACTGTGAGAAGGAATCAGGGAGAGACTATAGGATAAGGTCGGTTTGGAGAGAAGTATCCATTTTAAAATCAAGAGCCTCTAATCTCTCGATCATGGATATCATTTGGAGGACGTGTTCCCCAACATTCTCACCTTACTTCATCCTTGCACCGAATAGTTGCTTGGATATCTCATATCTAGCAGTTCTGCTGTGCTCACCATAAAGTTCGGTTAAGTGAGATAGAATCTGCCTAGCAGAAGTCATTTTCTCATGAGCTCTCTGAAGCTCATTAGACATAGAATCCATCATGTAAGCACGGAATTTTACGTCATCCTTAACCCACTTTTCGTGGTTTTCGATCTCTTCCTGGTAGGCTCTGGTCCGCACAGGAGGCGCCGGAATGTCCGTCTCCAAGACGTATCCCAGCGCCTCTATACTGAGGACAATCATCAGATTGTGGAGCCAGTCCACAAAGTTAGGTCCAATCAGGATTTTCTTCTCGAGTAGAATTGCGAGTGGATTCATTGTCATATTGAGAGTTATGTCTGCATTAAGTATAACAGATTAATTATTGACTTGTTATATTATGATATGAGTATAGAATTAAGGTATTTTCCATTCTTGTTACCCAGCTCCCACTATTTTTATCGGAATAACACACTCCCATGTGAAATCCGGAAGTATCGTCGCTCTACTTCATAGTGGTGATCGAGTTCTTTATAAATCTTAATAGAGGGCAACCGAACAGGTTTATAGTCTATTAATTTTCATAAAGTGGTGTCCAATACCAACCCATCTAATGGATGATTGGATCTTCTTTTTCCCCTTGTTCACTCCCATCAACCTATACGGTTTCTATGGTCCGTGAACAAGTTAAGTTTATACCATCGACGCAAATCAGTTTCACAATTGAATCTTATCCGGCAACCTATCAGGTTTCTAGGGATAAAATTTGCTCCAACCAAAGGCATCCAATGTGCTCCCGGTAATTTATCCGTTCCCCCCGAACGACTATCCCGATAACTCGGAAGCATAGCACATCCGGTTTGGATTTCAATTTCCCGAAAACTCGATGGAGGGAAGGAAAATCTTGAAACCTTATAAACTTAATAATTTGTCGTGGGAGAATTTTCGCGATTAATGTTACACTTTGCACATTAATTCATTTAAGCGCGTTTGTGGCATTCATACAATATGAAACAACCATTCACAACCTAGTTGCTACCAACATGTGGTTCATGGACCGTTCCTAGAAAACAAAAACTCCATAATCTAATTACAATTCTTCGTCTTGAATCTTCGTCTTCTCGAAACAGATCTTCCTCCGGTCTTCGTCATTACATATAAATTTACATTGAAAATTGCATCCTAGATACAAATATTTCTAGTAAAACAAATAGGCTCAGAACGGCCTTTACAACCCAATCGAATAAAATGAACGATTCAAGACTAAGTCCACGAACCACATCCCCATTCAAAAGCATTCATCCAATAAATACTAAATAAATGGAAAACGAAGAAAACAAGCCCGAAACGGGTCCGAAAAGGGGCTGGACCGCGCCCGAAACGAACCAGGCAGCAAGCAGGGCTGCCCAGCAGCCCTGGGCCGCGGCCCCCTTCTTCTGGACCACTCCCGGACCGTCCAACGGTAATTCGGGGCTAGTTTTTCGACCGGATATCCAATATCTATATTTTCCAACATTGGTATCTACAATATAAATCATATTTCCAAGAAATAAATATTTATATTTAGACATAAACTTACGAAAAATATAACTACAACGAACATAAAACATATACCACGATTATGACTAAAATGATTCCAAATCATTCACCATCTAATCGAGCATTCCAAATGCCAATATCGTATATACGATCGCAAAACCTGGCTCCAATACCACTGTTGGGATTCGGTGCCTAAATCGAAGGCCCAACGGAAGCGGTAAAATGAAAATTAATTCGATCTCAATCCCTATACGAGGATCGATCGAGCTACGTATATACGAATATATAAAAGAAATAACAAGAGATATAAGAAACTCACTCTTGTAGTCCGATGATTAAATGGATTCCTTCTCTTGAGCTATTCCCCAAGCTTTAGTTGTATATCCCTACGATCCAAAGTACTCCAACCACTCTAAGTGTATAATCTTTATCTCTCAATTAATCCTCACAATATTTCTCAAAGAAAATATGATGAAGGTGAAGAACTTTGAAGACAAAGAAAACTCTTCTTTTTCTCTCCTTCTCAACCTTACGTATTGAATTGTATTCCAAAGAGAGATGACTCTTCCTTTTATTCTTCATAATATCCTCCCCAAATCAAGACCGAATCATTAATATGAATTAACTAAAGGATCTTGTCCCCTTCACACTTCAAGTCATCCACCAGTTTAGGTGGAGACAAAGGAGAGGGAAAATGGGCGGCCATCTAGAAAGAGCCGGGACGAGTTCGGTCCGTTTCGGACTCCCGTGAGTCCAAATAGATAAACTCCTATTCCATTCCGATGTATTCGTGTCGATTAATTAATCCAATCAATTAATCACAATAAATACATAATGACATAATTAATTTCTCTAAGAAATAATTATATCTATGAATTAAATTAATCACCGAGTAATTTATTTATTTCATTAGGCCGTAAATCAATTTATCCAATAAATCGATTTACACATCTAATGTCCCAAATTAGATATTCAATATCTAATATTTATAATGAGAGATTAAGCTCGATTCATTTCGTCATCAATCCTATTGCGCGACTCGGTAGGTCCGTCTCAGTCCAGCAATGGGAGGAACCAATGAGTAATAGCACCACCTAGCCATCCTGGCGGCCTACACTGTACCCCAACTGAGAAAGAATGATTGGGATCATTCAAGAACTATTATGTCATGAATACCAGTATACGTATAAACCCTTCTTTCAAATGTCCTGATCAATTTATAGGGTCACAGTCAGTCAAACCCTATTTGTACTTGACCCTATGCACGCGTTAATACAAATCGAGATCATCCAGCTCTCGTGTATCCAATACAACTAGCTCCAATGCTTTGGCCAAAGACTATTGATCTCATCTGCCAATAACCGCATATGACATATAACCCGCTCTGTAACGGGAGAAAGAATTCTATCTTGGTATTCAGTAGGACCTGCTACTTGCCCGTCAAGATGCACGTCGAGGTTGACCCCCACCTACCGGTTTATAGGGTCGAACTACTCTAATAGAAATCTTAACGTCACAAGCACATCCCTACTAAATCCTCAAGTCGAAGGTTCACAAATACCTATCACAACCTTTCGATTCCGTCATTGACAGTCCCGGAGTGAAATCCGTGTGACGAATCGAGGGTGAGTCAGTTCGAGTATACTAATCCAATTAGCATGCCTATAACGTGTGCTCCCACTAACCATTAGTGTTCGACAGGCACTCTCCATGTCAAAGAACACGTCATACAAGTCTTCACATAAACATAACGCCCAGTCAAGTTTCATCGACTTGTGAACGATATTTGAGCTATAAATCTTTCCAGTGCCGACTCCTTTATCCAATACGGAGTGGAACGTTTTGCTCTCAAATACACGGACTAGTTTCTATATATATATATATTTATGAGTCAGGAATGCCAGTAACTACCAGTAAATAAAGAAACATACATTGCCTTATATTAATGATTTCCATAATTACAAGTACAATGCCCCACTCAACATCCTCTGAGTGGCATTCGATGGCATACTCCTAGCACTCGTATGTATGATCATCTGCGATCTCGACTTCATCGAACTGAAGTATGTGACTCGGATCGGCAACATACGTCCGCAACTGAGAGACGTGAAACAAATTATGAATTCGGCTCGACGTCGGAGGTAAGGCCAATCGATAAGCCATCTCGTCTACTCGATCCAAAATCTCAAATGGTCCAATGAATCTCGGACTCAACTTCCCCCGTTTCCCAAAATGGAGGATACCTCGACTTGGGGATACCTTGACTAAAACGTGGTCACCTGCCTCGAACTCTAGTGTCCAACGACGATTATCTGCATATGATTTCTGTCGACTCTAATCAGTCAACAAACGATTCCTAATCAAAGCTACCTTCTTGCGGGCGGCTATAAGCATATTGGGCTCGGTGCCGATTAATTCCGATAAGTCATCCCAACACAAAGGAGATCGACAATGACGACCGTACAAGGCCTCGTAGGGTGCCATCTTAATCGAAGCATGCCAACTATTATTGTACGTGAACTCGATCAATGGTAGTTGGGCTTTCCAATTGTCCTTCCAATCGAGAACACATGCCATCAACATGTCCTCCAATGTATGAATAGTCCTCTCTGATTCTCCGTCGGACTGAGGGTGAAAAACTGTGCTGAAATTAAGCTGAGTTAGCATGGCATCATGAACTGATTTCCAAAAACGGGACACGAATCGCCCTTCACGATCCAAAATGATACTCTTAAGAGTACCGTGCAATCTCACTATCTCCTTTATGAACAACTGGGCAGGTCTCTCGGGACCCCATATATCCTTAATCTCAAGGAAGTGAGCTGACTTAGTTAAACGGTCCCCAATTACCCAAATTGTATTCATGCCACGACGACTCATCGGCAAACTCGTGATGAAGTCTATTGAAATATCCTCCCATTTCCACTCTGGAATAGGGAGCGGTTTCAGCATACCTATCGGTCACTGATGTTCTATCATGACTTGCTGACAGGTCAGACATCTTGAAACAAATTCTGCGACTTCTAGTTTCATATTGCTCCATCAATAATTTTGTTTCAAGTCCTTGTACATCTTGCTAGACCCCGGATGAATGGAATAAGGCTAGCATGATGTTGTACGGCGATTAATACGCCTCGATGGCGATTGACATAATGATCAGAGAGCCAACCATGGAAGACATACTCTGGGCAAACACCCAGTAGTCGGCACACACGGCGATCGCCTTTTGGTATCCGGCGATCGCCTTTTGGTATCTGGCGATCTTCTATGATGTCCAACCAGAGACGATCATCTCGTGCCACGTATGAATCCGACATCCGTCAAAGTCGTCAAAAACCGAATCTTGGACGGTGACCCACGTGCAGATCCACAAAGGGCGCCGACAGATAAGACCTTTGACCCCAGCCTGTCACCTACCTCACCTACCGATAGGGCCGCCGAAAGGTACAAAGTGGGTCCTCCCCGAACAGCGACTCAGGACGTGTGTAGGCTTCCCATTGGCTCGCATACCAAGCCGCCAAAGAATAAAGCTGTTTTAAGGAACAGCCCCACATGACGGGACAATCGGCCATCTTATTATAATATAGAAAACGGCGGTCGCCCGCGATCGCCGGAGAGGTCCCAACAACCTTGTCTCCTATAAATAGGAGGCTCACAATAGTGGCTAAATCATCATCATCACCGTGAACACAGAGAGAAATATACATTCTCATACACTGAACATCAATAGCAAGAACTCACAGAGCTTCATATCTGGTTCTTCCGGCAATCTACACGCTCTATAGCTAAGATAACTAGAAGTCCTTACACTCATTGTAATAGATTCTAACATTAATATTTGTACTCAACAGTATACCTATTAATAACATCTCACGAGAGCATTCAAGCCCGGGATTAACAACCCCGACAAATCTTGTGTTATTTATTTTCCCACGGAAGTGTTCTCGCATTTGTTTGTTACTCGATCATTCCAGCAATACTGTCTCCGGATAATATTTTGGGCAACAACAATTAGCGCTAGAAGAAGGGAGGCAATCTTAACCTTCATTTTTATTCCTACCGTCTCGAAGAACACTCACTGTTCTCCGGACATATACTTGAAGAAACACTCACTGTTCTTCAAAGAAAGCCTTCAGAAACATGACATCTGCCACGACCTCCAAGAGAGCCACCCTGAGATCTTCCGGAAATCTCATTCCGGCCCGGACCGAACCCCAGCCCACGGCGGAAGGTGACCACGGCGACGCAAGGCTCTCACTCCCGCCCCCGAGGGACGGTCCTAGCCTCTCACTCGATCAGTTCCAGACCGCGGAACAGATTGAGGAGGCTATAGCCATCCTCAGGGAGCGATGGAGGGCATGCGACTCGCCCACCATCACTCCGTCAGCCATCCGCCGGGCAGGCAAGCGGAAGCTCAAGGGGATATATGTTGAGAAATCGACGGAAAGCCCCGAGCTGCAGGAGAAAGCTCTCATAAGGCGGGATGATTCCGTCATCAGCCGCCTAGGGAGAGATCCCTCATGGCGACCCAGGCACTCAGGCCCCAGCTGGGAGACATCGGAGTCTGAATCCTTTACCAGGAGTTCGGCATATCCGACTCCCAGAAGACAAGTCGGTCAGCAGGCCCCCACTCGCCCAAGAAATGAACCCGCTGGCAGAGAACTCATCATTCATCATGGGCCCAGGGGATCAGTGCACGATCACCTTGGCTCTTTCTCCGGGAGCCAATCAGCGAGCAGTCAGGCGATGGCGATGGCCGCCATGCAGCGCCAGCTCGACGAGATGAAAGTGCTCCTGGAAATTGGGACAGGCGCCAGGAAATCGATCGCTGGGCCAAGTGAACCACTCGCGGTCCAGATCGAGCTCGCCCCAGTTCAACCAAAGATCACTCCCCCAGAAACACATGTATATGAGGGGAGATCGGATCCGGAGACCCATTTGAGCAAATTCCGGATCTACATGACCGGATGCGGAGCATCAGATGCGACGAAGTGTCGAATGTTCCCATTAACTCTGGCCGACCTAGCCCACAGGTGGTACATCTCACTACCACCCCGCTCAATCAATTGCTTTGAGAAGCTGGCGAACGACTTCACTTCGTACTTCGCCGCCAAAGTCGCTCGCCCAGAAGGCCCCCACCGCATGATGAAAATCAGGCAAGGGAAGGACGAGCCCGACGAAGATTACATCGACCGGGTAGATGAGACAGTCCTCACCGGTGAGCCCATTAGCGACGAGCTCGCTCTCTACTCAGTTCTGGGGGGATTCTGCGGCCACTCACCCATGTTCAGGCACCTCACAAAGGACATCCCCCCGACCTACTCGATCTTCCGCGTCAGAGCCGCCGATTTCCTGGCCAGGCAGAGGATGCTCTCCCTCCACTTAGGCGAGGGATCTGCCGGAGAAGGGAGGAAGCCATCCCACGTCCAGAAGAAGGCGGTCGCCAAGCCCAGAAAGGCAGTCGCAAAGCCACCTGGTGAGTTCAAAGCCTTCGAAGATATGGAGGTCCACCTCCTCCACAACCTCAACTTATCTCCGACCCACATCTTTAACGCCATCAAGGGGCGCGAGTGGCTCAGCAAACCAAAGCCGATAAGGGAGCATGGTCATCTAGACCGCAACAAATTCTATGCCTACCAGAAGAGTCCCGGTCACAACACCAACCAATGCCGTGACCTCCTCAGACAACTCTGGCGACTGTTTGAGGAAGGCAAATTGGACAACTTGGTCACAAAGCCATAACCTCAGACAGAGAGGACCGGAGGGCGTGAGCGCCGACATAATGATGGAATCCCTCCAAATCCAGTCGCAAGGATTGAACAGAATGAGCCGGATTATTCCGACGAATCAATTCCTCCGATCAACCCTGGCGGTCGGATCAACATGCTTCAGGGTGGAGGAGGAAACCTCGGGGGCCTTTCACCGGTTTCCACCATGTCGAACAAGAAGCGAAAGTCCGAACTGAGGGCGTTCGCTGGGGTCCATGTCGTGGTACCTCCGGAGCCGACCATCTCTAAAGATGCGCTCATCACTTTCTCCAACAAGGATAGGGAGGGAGTGCAGTGCCCCGAAGAGGATGCATTGGTGATCTCTGCATGTATCCTTGGGAAAATGGTCGATCGCATGCTGGTTGACAATGGGAGTTTCTGCAACATCATATTAAAGTCCGCTCTTGACCAGCTCGGAAACCTGACCAATTTCATCAAGCCATTCGACACCGTTCTTCAAGGGTTCGGCGACAGCACAGTCCAAGCCTATGGAAGGATCAAGCTCTCTGTCGAGCTAATATGCTTCTACGATCCCAAGGTTAGGATTACTAGGAACCTAAATTTTGTAATCATAGATAGGCCTAGTATCTATAATGGGTTCCTAGGTTGTTTGTTTCTAGAAACCTTTGAGGCGGTTGCCTCCTCATTCTTTTACTGTATCAAATTCCCCACTGCCGATGGGACGGTCGGTACTGTAAAAGGCGATCAGCTAATGGCAAAGAAATGTTTGAATTACTCCTATGTCGTAACTTCTTTCAATACCTCCCATGCTATGTGTAACATTGAAATGATCGACAATCAACCCATGGAGATCGATGGGTCAAGCACATCGTACCAACCCGACACGGAGGACGCCATCTCACATCGATTAATGGACGACATCGAGCCAAGGATCGGTTTCGAGCTAAGTCTCGACATCGATCCAAGGGTCGAGTCCGGAAATCATTCCGAACGAGAGGCGACTGTCCCCGTTGAAGAGTTGGAGAGTATAACGATAGATCCGGTTCGCCCGGAGCGGGAAGTACAGATCGGCGCAAGCATAGATCGTGAATTAAAAGAGGATCTGATCGATTTACTACGTAAGAACATCGGAGTCTTTGCCTGGTCGCATCAAGATATGGTTGGCATAAGTCATGAACACGCTTGCCACTATCTAAAGATCGACCCGACAAGGAAGCTTGTTCACCACAAACGTAGGAAATTCGGTCCTGAGAAGCATGCAGCGCTCGACATAGAAGTCAAAAAGCTACTCAACAACAAACAAATCGGAGTAGCTATAGACGAACCACAATGGGTTGCCAACGCGGTGCTCGTCAAAAAGCCAAACGACTCCTGGAGGTTATGTATCGACTTCACCGACCTCAACGCGGCATGTCCAAAAGATCACTTTCTCATGCCTCATATTGATCACTTGGTCGATAGTACAACAGGTTGCGAAATAATGTCGTTCATGGATGCCTTCGCCGGATACCATCAAATCCCAATGGCGGAGATAGACATAAAGCACACATCTTTCCACACGGAGAAAGACATATACTTTTGGGTCCGAATGCCGTTCGGCTTGAAGAATGCGGGGGCAACCTATCAGCGTCTAGTCAACGGAATGTTCGCCAATCAGATCGGCAAGACCATGGAGGTCTACATTAACGACATCGTGGTAAAAAGACTCAAGAAGGAAGACCACCTCAATGACCTTGCCGAGACGTTCGCCATCCTCGAGAAGTTCAACATGAAACTGAACCCAAGAAATGCAACTTCGGGGTGGGCTCCGGAAAATTTCTGGGGCACATCGTGAGCCAAAGGGGGCTCGAGGCAAACCCCACCAAGATTCAGGCGATCCTCGACATGCAGGAGCCACGGAATGTCAAGCAGGTGCAACGACTCACAGGTAGTCTAACCGCCCTCAACCGTTTCATATCTCGGCTCGGCGATAAAAGTAAGCATTTCTTCGCGGCCATAAAGAACAAGAAGTTCGCATGGACGAAGGAGAGTCAAGGAGCGTTCGCCAAAATCAAAGAATATCTATCTAACCCCCAGGTCCTGGCAAAGCCGATCCCCGGTGAAAAACTATTCCTTTACCTGGCGGCCTCGGAGATCGCACTGAGTGCCGTTTTGGTGCGAGCGGAGGGACAAGTCCACTTGCGGATCTACTACGTTAGTCAAGCGCTCCATGACGCAGAAACACATTATACACCTCTGGAGAAGATCGCCTACGCTCTTGTCATGAGTGTTCGCAAGCTAAGGGCCTACTTCTTCGAACATCAAGTGGAGGTTCTGACAACTCTCCCTCTAAGGCAAGTTCTGCACCGACCGGACACCAACGGGCGACTCCTCAAGTGGTCACTGGAGATCGCCCAATATGGTATCACGTACACTCCTTGCACAGCGATCAAAGGCCAAGCTCTGGCAGACTTCATGGTGGAATTAACATTCCCTCACAGTCGACCCAGATCGGCCGCCCTGCCTGGAAGCTGTACGTGGACGGCTCGGCGACCAACTCGCGAGCAGGGGCAGGGATTGTCCTCATTAGCCCCGACGGACAAAGTTTCACAAATGTCGTTCGTTTCGGGTTTCGTGCGACCAACAATGAAGCCGAATATGAAGGCGGGCTCGATCTAGCCCTCGCCCTAGATGTTCGTCGCCTCCATATCTTCATGGACTCCCTCTTGGTCGTGAACCAAGTCAAGGGAGAATATGAGGCGCGCGGAGAACATATGGTCAAATACCAAGAATTGGTCGCCGAAATGTGCACGAAATTTGAGGAAGTGCTAATCGAACAAGTCCCGAGAGAGCACAACTCCAGGTCGATGCCCTATCTAAGCTAGCATCGTCAGATGGGGCAGCCGATTTCTCTAATATCCAAATTACAAAATCAGCAAGGCCGGCGATCGACAGAAACCTAGTCACCACAGTTGCCGTTGCCGAGGAGAACTGGATGACCCCGTTCATCAAATACTTAAAGGACGGAAAGGTCCCTGACGACCGTATCAAAGCACGCCAACTCCAGCTCCGTGCGACCAGATATACCCTATTGGACGACCGGCTTTACAAGAGGGCTTTCAGCCTTCCCCTCCTCAAGTGTATTACACCGGAGGAAGGTCGGCTCGTTTTAGCCGAGATCCATGACGGGATCTGTGGAAACCATGCTGGCGGATGAGCTCTCATCCATAAAACAACCAGGCAAGGTTTTTTCTGGCAGTCACTTCAGAAGGATGCGATCGCCTATGCCAAACCGTGTCACAGGTGTCAAGTAATTGGTCCAAACATCAAGCTCTCCCCCGAGCAGCTCACTTCAATGTACAGCCCATGGCCTTTCGCCCAATGGGGCATCGACCTTATAGGTCCCTTGCCGACGGCGCCAGGGGGCTGTAAGTTTGCCATCGTAGGGGTCGATTATTTCACAAAATGGGCTGAAGCCGAGCCACTCAACAAGATCGGCCAAGAGCAAGTAATCAAGTTTATCTGGAAAAACATCATATGCCGATTCGGTCTGCCCCAGGCCATCATCTCCGACAACGGAAAGTAGTTCGACGGATTAGAAGTCATGCAATTCTGTGAGAAATGGGGAATCAAAAAGTTGTACTCGGCCCCCTACCACCCTCAGACGAACGGGCAGGTAGAAGCCGTAAACAAAATCCTTAAACACACGATTAAAGCGCGACTCGAGTCCAGGCAAGGATGATGGGCGAGCGAGCTCCCAGACGTTTTGTGGTCTTATCGAACGACGACCCGTAATTCAACGAGCAAAACCCCATTCTCCCTTGCCTTCAGGACAGAAGCGGTGATTCCCTCGGAGATCGCCGTCCTCAGCCATCGAACCGAACAAGAGATGACGACAGACAATGAGGTGGCCCGACGGATCGACCTCGACATGCTTGAAGAACGACGACTGACCTCAGAAATGAAGAACATAATCCACAAAAGGAGATCCGAGAAGTTCTTCAATTCGAAGGTCAAGGAAAGACGGTTTCAAGTGGGCGATCTCATCCTCAAAAAGATCCAGACCCACACAGGTGTCTTTGGTCCGAACTGGGAAGGCCCCTTCAGGATATCCAAATGGCTAACGAAAGGAGCCTACGAACTTGAACACCCTGACGGTACTCCGGACCAATATCCCTGGAACGCTGTACATCTGAAGAAATACTACCAGTGAAAATTTTGTATTCAGTTTCAACTACCCTTTGTACAAGGAATATAATGAGATTTCTTCCTATCCCATCTATTCTAGCGATCGCCCCACCAGACATATCGTATACCGTCGAGGATCGTCGTTCAAACATGGCAATCCGAGGTAGAAACAATGCATCCATGGTCCTGGAGGTCGATGGAACCGACAACTTCGCCTATGCAAGGTTTCTTTGGGCTGAGATCGCCCGCCCTTCGTTTAAATACGAGGCCGGCGTAGCCGAAGGACCCTCCAAACTAATCTGCGGACACGTTCGCACGCCCTCAAGGTACAACATCTAACATGATTTACCCGGACAAGGCGGCGCGTCCCTACCCCATCACAACGTATACCGTCGACGGTCGCCATCTAACATGCCGACCCGAGGTAGAAAAGTGCTAACAAAGCCGCGGACTTGGAGTCGAATAAACTGACGACGCCCCGTGCAAGGACTCCTCCAGACCAAGATCGCCCACCTTTCGTTTAAATACAAGGCGGGCGCAGCCTAACGGAGGACCCTCACAATAAAGTGAGTCGCGGGAATGTCCCTCGCGCACAAAGACATAGTTGTGGAGGTCGGTCCATCGAACTCCGCGACCGTGCACGATTCCTCAGAATCGGCAAAACTGAAGATAGCTCACTGGACATACTATTTTTGTTCCCTTACTTACAATAAGTAAACAAAAACAAGGGGGCAAAGAAGGGGAGCTAATCATAAATGCGATCGGAAAGAAGGAACTGTACCCGATCGGCTTCGTTCAAACACACGCAGGACGATCGGTTTTGTTCAACAATATTTATAAGTAAGAATTTCCAAACATGTCAATACATCCAACATTCAAACATTCGGCTGGGCGAACAAGACATCAGAAGCAATCATACACACACTTGTAAAAATTCGCATGCAAACATTCAAAGGAGATCGTACATAAAAAGAAACAGGTGCGAAAAGGAGTATTTTATTCATTACAAGTCAAGGAGTTTGTACAATACAAAGCCCGAAGGCAATACAAAGAGAAAGAAAAATGTTACAAGTAAAGTAAGACAAAGAAATCACTCAGGGTCCCTCTGGCTGGGGTTCGCCCCCAGGTAGCGGATCGGCACGCGCTCCCTCATCGGCCTCAGGATAAATGAGTTTATCTGGAAAAGGATACCAACTCAAGTCGATCCCCAAGTTGACGAGGTCATGGATCGGCAGGGAAAATTCTGGATGCAAAGGGTGCTCGAGTGCATAGGCCTTGAAGCTCTCCATCAGAGGACCGATCTCGATCCCTACCTTCTTGGCGGCTCGGACAGCGTCGGCGTAGGCCACATAATAGGCGAACTCGCCGACGAGTGCCACATTAAGGTAGGGATCGGTATCGATCGCCTTTAGCTGCCCTTTCAACTCCGTGGTCGTCTTCTAAGCTTCCGCTAGCTCGACTACCTTGGCGGCCATTTCTCTTTTAGCCTTCTCCAGCTCTCCCTTTGCCTTCTCCAGCTCGCTGTTGAGCCGATCCACCATCGCCTTCAGCCCGGTCGCCTCCTCCTGCAAGGCCACATGCATCCGGCGAGCTTCCTTCTCCTGGTCGCGGAACCAATCGGCCATTTCCTTGGAGCGGCTCAGCTCCTGCTTCATCCGGTCGATGTCCTGCTTAGCTTGTTTGGCTGTCTCTAAGTATTCCTTCTCCATGGCCTGGATCCGGTTGGCGAAATCGACATTTTTGTTCCGAGCGGCCTCTAGATCTTGATGGAGGCGAGCATTAGAGGGTCGCCCCTCGTAATCCTTGGCGGCTTGGACGGTCATCATCGCCGCCTGGAGAGCCAGGGCGATGGTCGCCTGCATGGCATCTCCAGACCGCCGATGAGCGATCGCATCGAGATCGGTCGTCCAAGCCTTAGGCAGAGAGGCGATGGCCTTGGAGACATAGGAAGTGACATCAAGGGACTTCTGCGGAGACTTGCTCGCTAGGAAGTCCAGCACCATCGGTGAGACGTCCGGATCAGCAAGACGGACCCTGCAACACAAACAAAAAGAGACAAAGGAGTTAGTATATACCTTACTCAAATGGCCTAACTCGGAAAGATCAATCCGGTCTTACCTGTTGACCAACTCGGGATCTCCGCCAAAATAGGGCTTGCCCCGAGAAGTTTCAGCTTCGGCAATCGCTGCATTTTTCAAGAAGCCGGCCGAGGACCTGGAGCCAGACGCCGAGGGCGTAGGGCCATACCCCTCCCCCATCGGAACAGCAGAGATGGGGGGAGCGGCGACCGGTGGCTCCAAGATAGTAAAGTCTGCCTCAGCTATCGGCAGGGACCCCTCCGGCCTCCGCCTCTTGCGGTTGTGCTGGAGTTGCTCCTCCTCCTGAATTTTCGGCTCGGCGATCGGCACCACAATGGGCCTCACCACAGGAACGGGGCGAGACGCCGTCGCAGCAACGCGACCCGTCTTCTTTCCCTGGTGAAGACGACCGATGAGACCAGGGTTAGACATGGCGATCTCTTGTGGTGGCTCGGCGTAGCGTGGAAAATGGATTTCTGTCAAAGAAGAAACTCAAACAAGTTAGACAACTACTTAGACATTGCGACCTCTTGGAGACCATCGTCACGCGGGAAAGAGGAAATAAAAGGTCATACCCGGGGCTTTCAAGTGGCGAGGGTAGCGAAACAGTCGAGCTCCCAACCGGTGAAGTTCGTGGCTGACTGAGTGAACGTCTATGTAGGAACTGGCAAGGTGCGAATCCGCTCCCAGATGATCAAGAAATCGAAGGGGAGATCGCCGATCGCTGGAACAGGGAATCCTGCAAAAAGAGAAACAAATTAGATCAGTTCAAGGAGTATCCAAATAAAGGGAGAGTTAAAACCCTTACTCGGATTCCTCTCCCAAAAATTGGTGGGGATATCCAACTCTTCCTCCGGATTATCGCCCGATGCCGACCTCCATGCACCGCCGACCCAGCACCACTTTGCCAGGTCGCCCCGAGCCTTATTCGGCACCCCAAGGACCACCCTACCCAGGCGACCTTGGATATGGTAGCCGCCGATCGATCCCTTCTGTGGGGTCAGCCTAAAAAGATAATTCATCTCCAGCGCAGAAGGCAGACGAAACAGCCTATGATCGCCGAACAACGTCCATGTACTGATAATCTGCAGCCATGCCTTCGACGTCAACTGTAGAGGTGCCACATTCCAGGGTCATTTCATTAATGGCGACCATACCCTCGGGAGGCTGGTCGGCACGCTCGTTATCGGAGGGCACGTACAGCGAAACATAAGAAGGAATATGATATTTCACACTCCAGCGGCTCAAGTCTTTCCGGGTCGCCGAACTCCAGATCTGACCAAGAGTCCACCGAGACGGCCCGGAATGTCGTCCGCTTCACATGTTCGTAGGGATGAGCGGCGGAGTAAGCTGCAAAATCAAATTCTAGACAGGGCCCGGCAATCCCCTCCATAAGCTTAGCAAATTCCATGTAAGCAGGGCTGAAAACGCTATCTTGTTCCCAAGACATCCGCACCAGTTCATCTTCATCCACCGGTGAGCCCCCCTGCTCCGCTGCCGCCGCCGTTCTCGCCACTTCGGCCTCGTTGAAGAGCTCCCCAAGTTCCGCGAGCGCAATCCCCGCCTGAATGGCCTCGACGGCCGTTTCCATATGATGTCCCACAGGAATTTCCTCCCGGTCAGGCGAAGCCATGGCGGCTGAGGTGCTTCCGGCCTCGAAGGTTTTAGATCCTCCAGACATGTTCTAAGAAGTAAAGGGGAAGAGAAGATTTATGTTCTTACCTAAAAGGAAGGACGGTCGGCACAAGGGTCGTCGGAAAAATTCTGCAGAGTCTCGGCTAGAATGCAAGGATGCGTGAAGAGTAGAAATGAAGTAGCCTTAGCCACTTTTATAGGCGGGAGCAGGGGTCTCTGTGCAAATAGGCGAAATCCCGAGGGGTGGAGTGCAACCGTCGGAGGGGGGACACATTAAATGCTGTTAGGAGTATGCCCTCGAATGCCACTCAGAGGTTGTTGAGTGAGGGCATTGTACTTGTAATTATGTAAACCATTTATATAAGGCAAAGGAATGTTTCTTTATTTACTGGTAGTTACTGGCATTCCTAACTCGTAAATATACATATAGAAACTAGTCCGTGTATTTGAGAACAAAACTTTCCACTCCTTATTGGATAAGGGGGTCGGCACTGGAAAGGTTTATAGCTCAAATACTTAATCGTTCGCAAGTCGATGAAACTTGACTGGGCGTTAAGTTTATGTGAAGACTTGTATGACGTGTTCTTTGACATGGAGAGTGCCTGTCTAACACTAATGGTTAGTGGGAGCACACGTTATAGGTATGCTAATTGGATTAGTATACTCGAACCGACTCACCCTCGATTCGTCACATGGATTTCACTCTGGGACAGTCAATGACGGAATCGAAAGGTTGTGATAGGTATTCGTGAACCTTCGACTTGAGGATTTAGTAGGGATGTGCTTGTGACGTCAAGATTTTCATTAGAGTAGTTCGACCCTGTAAACCGGAAGGCGGGGGTCAACCTCGACGTGCATCTTGACGGGCAAGTAGCAGGTCCTACTGAATACCAAGATAGAATTCTTTCTCCCGTTAGTGAGCGGGTTATATGTCCTATGCGGTTACTGGCAGATGAGATCATAAGTCTTTGGCCAAAGCATTGAGCTAGTTGTATTGGATACACGAGAGCTCGATGATCTCGATTTTCATTAACGCATGCATAGCGTCAAGTACAGATAAGGTTTGACTGACCGTGACCCTATAACTTGATCGGGACATTTGAAAGAAGGGTTTATACGTATACTGGTATTCACGACAGAATGGTTCTTGAATGATCCCAATAATTCGTTCTCAGTTGGGGTACAGTGTAGGCCGCCAGGCTGGCTAGGTGGTGCTACTACTCTTTGGTTCCTCCCATTGCTAATCGAGACGGACCTACCGAGTCGCGCATTAGGATTGACGACGGAATGAATCAAGGTTAAGTCTCTCATTTTGAATATTAGATATTGGTTATCTAATTCATGACATTCGATGTTTAAATTGATTTATTCGATAAATTAATTTACGCCTAATGAATTAAATAAATTATTGAGTGATAAATTTAATTCATGGATATAATTATTTCTTGGAGAAATTAATTATGTCATAATGTATTTGATATGATAAAATTAATTGGATTAATTAATCGATATAAATACATCGGAACGGAATCGGAGTTTATCTGTTTGGACTCACGTGAGTCCGAAACGAACCGAACTCATCCGTTTTTCATCATGGCCACCCCCCTTCCACCTACCTTCCCATTGTCTTTTCTTTCCATTTTTTATTTGATGATAATGCAAGGAAAATGACTTGTGGGGCAATTTTCTCATGTGAATGAGTTGTAACATGTGGAAGGAGAATATAGATAAGAAGACTTCAATCTCTCATATACCATTGATTGTTTTCATACGTGAGTTTAAGTGTAGAGAGAAAGAGAAAAGTTCTTTCTCAAAGTCTTCTTCTTCATCTATTTCTTGAGAGTTTTTCTTAGAGAAAAATCAAGAATTCAAAGAGAGATTGTGAGTTATACACTTAGAGTGTTATAATTTCATATTGGAAGCTTCATCACTTAGCTCTAGCCGTATCCTCGGAGGATAGCAAGGTGATCGTTGTTCCGGTCGTTTCTCCGGCACGTGGCAAGTAGAGACGCGGTACTTTCGGCGTTGGATCGTTCAAGGGCTTGGAGCGGATTGAACTCGTAGAGATCAAACTAAAGCTTGGGGAATAGCTCAAGAGAAGGTTACCATTTAATCAACGGACTTCGAGGGTTAGTTTCTTACGACTCTTGCTTTTCGTTTATATATTCGTATATACGTAGCTCGATCGATCCTCGTAGGGATTCGGATCGAATTAATTTTCGTTTTACCGCTTCCGCTGGGCCTTCGTTTTAGGCACCGAATCCCAACAGTGGTATCGGAGCGTAGGTCTTGCGATCGTATATACGATATTGGCATTTGGAATGCTCGATTAGATGGTGAATGATTTGGAATCATTTTAGTCATAATCGTGGTATATGTTTTTCGTTCGTAATAATTGTATTTTTCGTAAGTTTATGTCTAAATATAAATCTTAAATTTCTGGGAAATATGATTTATATTAAAGATACGAAAGTCGGAAAATATTGATATTGGATATCCGGTCGAAAATCTAGCCCCGAATCGTCGTCGGACGATTTTTTGGACAAAAAGGGTAATTTGGCCGAGGATGACTCGACCGTGTCCTGGGTGACACGGTCGTGTCCGGCAGTCTGCCAGGCCACTGCCTGGAGACCCGACCGTGTCAGGCGACACGGGCGTGTCTGGCCGGAAGGCTTCAGTAAGTGACTCGACCGTGTCAGGCGACACGGCCGTGTCTGGCAGGAATGTCTGGGACACTGCCGGCATGACCCGACCGTATCTGGTGACACGGGCCGTGTCTGGCCGGCAGGCTGCCGGCAGTGACTCGGCCAGGCAGGCCATTTTTCACCCGGCTCGATTTTTTCGTGTATTCTTAAAAATTAATCTCCCGCATGTTAAATTGGATTTAATATGATTAAAATGATTTATAGTATTTCATTTTATAAGGGAAATTTGATTAATTGGAATATTTATAGTCGACCGAATTATTTTGAACGTTATCATATTACCGATTGTGTGAATCGATTGGATCGGTTCGTATTGTTGATTGGATCAATGTATCTCTACGCTTTCCATTTATATAGTATTTATTGGATGAATGCTTTTTGAATGGGGATGTGGTTCGTGGACTTAATTTTGAATCGTTCGTTTTATTCGATTGGGTTGTAAAGGCCGTTTTGAGCCTATTTATTTTACTAGAAATGTTTGTATCTAGGATGCAATTTTCGATGTAAAATTTATATGTAATGACGAAGACCGGAGGAAGATCTATTTCGAGAAGACGAAGATTCAAGACGAAGACTTGTAATTAGATTACGGAGTTTTTGTTTTCTAGGAACGGTCCATGAACCACATGTTGGTAGCAACTAGGTTGTGAATGGTTGTTTCATATTATATGAACGCCACAAACGCGCTTAAATGAATTAATGTGCAAAGTGTAACATTAATCGCGATAATTCTCCCACAACAAATAATTAAGTTTATAAGGTTTCAAGGTTTTCCTTCCCTCCATCGAGTTTTCGGGAAATTGAAATCCAAACCGGATGTGCTATGCTTCCAAGTTATCGGGGTAGTCGTTCGGGGAGGACGGATAAATTACCGGGAGCGCATTGGATGCCTTCGGTTGGAGCAAATTTTATCCCTAGAAACCTGATAGGTTGCCGGATAAGATTCAATTGTGAAACTGATTTGCGTCGATGGTATAAACTTAACTTGTTCACGAACCATAGAAATCGTATAGGTTGAGGGGAGTGAACAAAGGGAAAAAGAAGATCGAATCATCCATTAGATGGGTTGGTGTTGGACACCACTTTATGAAAATTAATAGACTAGAAACCTGTTCGGTTGCCCTCTATTAAGATTTATAAAGAACTCGATCACCACTATGAAGTAGAGCGACGATACTTCCTATTTCACATGGGAGTGTGTTATTCCGATAAAAATAGTGGGAGCCGGGTAACAAGAATAGAAAAGACCTTAATTCTATACTCGTAACATAATTGAATGAGTCACTAATTAATCTGTTATACTTAATGTAGACAAATCTCAATATGACAATGAATCCACTCGCAATTCTACTCGAAAAGAACACCTTAATGGGACCTAACTTTGTGGATTGGCTCCGCAATCTGATGATTGTCCTCAGTATAGAGGCACTGGGATACGTCTTGGAGACGGACATTCCGGCGCCTCCTGTGCGGACCCGAGCCAATCAGAAGAGATTGAAAACCACGAAAAGTGGGTTAAGGATGATGTGAAAGTCCGTGCTTATATGATGGCTTCCATGTCTAATGAGCTTCAGAGAGCTCATGAGAAAATGACTTCTGCTAGGCAGATTCTATCTCACTTAACCGAGCTTTATGGTGAGCACAGCAGAACTGCTAGATATGAGATATCCAAGCAACTGTTCGGTGCAAGGATGAAGGAAGGTGAGAATGTTGGGGAACACGTCCTCAAAATGATATCCATGATCGAGAGATTGGAGGCTCTTGATTTTAAAATGGATACTTCTCTCCAAACCGACCTTATCCTACAGTCTCTCCCTGATTCCTTCTCACAGTTTGTTATGAACTTCAATTGCAATGAGATTGCATGTAACTTAGCTGGGCTAATGAACAAACTGGTGACCGCTCAGTCTCAGATGAAGATCCCGCGGATGAAGGAGTCTGCACTTGTGATTTCTTCTGGACTTCGGAAGTCTAAGAATAAGAAGAAAAAGACCAAGAAGCGGACTACACCACAAGCTAAGGACCTTAAGGGTAAGGGCAAGGCCCCGATGGTTCCAAAGAACAAGAAGAAGAAGGATGCTTGTCTCAAGTGCGGTGAGCTGGGCCACTGGGCTAGAGACTGTCCGATTCTTCATGGCACTTCGTGCGTAACTTTTAGTTTTGGAAACAAATTGTTCTGCTACTGTATTTTCTACTTCCTGGATACTGGATTCTGGTGCTAGTTCTCATATTTGTACCGTGAATCAGGATCTAGAACAAAGTAGGAAGCTTGGAGCTGGAGAAGTTATGATCACAGTCGGAAGCGGGCATAGTGTCGAGGCGACCGACATAGGATCACTTCTTTTGGGTTTAGAATCCGGCTTTGTTTTGACTTTAGATGATGTACTTGTTTTTCCCAAGGGGAATAATAACATTTAACTTTTCCGATCATGGATCGAAAAAGGCTTTTCATTTTTCATTAGTAATGGTTCCTGCAAATTTATTTTAGAAATAAACTTGTGGGCGCTGCTACATTGTCAAATGGACTGTATCATCTTAACCTAAGTAACAAAGTCGTTGTGAATACTAAGACTAGGAAACGAGGTAAGGATGAAACTAATCAAGTTTTGAAATGGCATCTTAGACTTGGTCATGTTGGTCAGACCAAGGTTTACAAAAGGATGGACTTATGGGTCCATTGGGATCGGATCCCTTTCCTACTTGTGAATCTTGCCTTTAAGGCAAAATGACTGAGTTCCCCTTCATAGGGACTTATGAAAGAGCCGCTGATAAACTAGGATTAATCCATACCGATGTACGTAGTGTTTTGGAAGGAGCACGTGACGGATATCAATATTTCATTACGTTTACAGATGATCATACTAGGTATGGTTATGTATACCTAATGAAACATAAATCCGAGGCCTTTGAGAAATTCCAGGAATTCAAGTCCCTGGTCGAGAAACAAACTGGTAATCATATCAAAGCACTTCGGTCGGACCGAGGTGGCGAGTATATGAGTACGGAGTTTGACGAGTTCCTTAAGGAACATGGAATAGTTTCACAACTAACACCTCCAGGTACTCCTCAGTTAAATGGTGTGTCAGAAAGAAGGAACCGGACCCTGTTGAACATGGTCCGTTCCATGCTAGGCTATACTGACTTGCCGATTTACCTGTGGGGGTATGCACTCCTGACTGCCGCGTAACACACAAAGCTTCGCTCAAGAGCAAGATAACTAGGATCATTTACACTCATTGTAATCGCATTCTTACATTAATATTTGTACTCAAACATATTCGTATTAATAACATCTCGCGAGAGCATTCAAACCCGAGCTTAACAATCCCGGCAAATCTTGTGTTATTCACACCCCCACGGACGTGCTCTCGCAATTTACTGTTGCTCGACCATTCCAACAATATTCATCTTCGGATAATATTTTGGGCAACAATAGATACAAACATTTCTAGTAAAATAAATAGGCTCAAAACGGCCTTTACAACCTAATCGAATAAAACGAACGATTCAAAACTAAGTACACGAACCACATCCCATTCAAAAAGTATTTATACAATAAATACTATATAAATGGAAAGCGTAGAGATACATAGATCCAATCAACAATACGAACCGATCCAATCAATTCACACAATCGGTAATATGATAACATTCAAAATAATTCGTTCGACCATAATTATTCCAATTAATCGAATTTACCTTATAAAATGAAATACCATAAATCATTTTAATCATATTAAATCCAATTTAATATGCGGGAGATTAATTTTTAAGAATACATGGAAAAATCGAGCCGGGGCGAAAATGGCCTGCCATGGCCGAGTCACCCTCGGCAGCCTGCCGGCAGACAGGCCTGGCATGGCCTAGTCACGCTCGGCAGCTGCCGGCCAGGCACGGCCCGTGTCTCCAGACACGGTCGGGTCTGCCTGGCAGTGACTTGGCCAGACTCCACGACACGACCGAGTCACCTAGGACATGATCGAGTCTGCCTGGCAGTGACTTGGCCAGACTGCCGGACACGACCGAGTCACCCTGGACACGGTCGAGTCACTCTCGGCCAGATTACCCTTTTTGTCCAAAAAATCATCCGACGACGATTCGGGGCTAGATTTTGGACCGGATATCCAATATCTATATTTTTAGACTTTCATATCTTCAATATAAATCATATTTCCCATAAATTTAAGATTTATATTTAGACATAAACTTACGAAAAATACAATTATTACGAACGAAATAAAATATACCACGATTATGACTAAAATGATTCCAAATCATTCACCATCTAATCGAGCATTCCAAATGCCAATATCGTATATACGATCGCAAGACCTACGCTCCGATACCACTGTTGTGATTCAGTGCCTAAAAGGAAGGCCCAGCGGAAGCGGTAAAATGAAAATTAATTCAATCTGAATCCCTACGAGGATCGATCGAGCTACGTATATATGAATATCAAAAACGAATTCACAAGATATATAGAAACTCACCCTTGTAGTCCGTTGATTAGATGGATTCCTTCTCTTGAGCTATTCCCCAAGCTTTAGTTTGATCTCTACGAATTCAATCCGCTCCAAGCCCTTGAACGATACAATGCCGAAAGCACCGCGTCTCTACTTGCCACGCGCCGGAGAAACGACCGGAACAACAATCACCTTGCTATCCTCCAAGGATACGGCTAGAGCTAAGTGATGAAGCTTTCTAATCAAAATTACAACACTCTAAGTGTTTAATCTTTGATCTCTCTCTACCTTAAATTTTCTCCAAGAAAATATATATAGAAGAAATGGAGATGATGAAGAACACTATTTGAGAAACTCTTTTCTATCTCCTCACTAATCTCACGGATGATAGGATTTTGCAAGAAGTGAGTGTGTCCTCTCTTTTCCATTTATTCAACTCCCCACATGTTCATCTCATTCTCATGAGAATCTTACCCCACCACCACAATGATCAACCATTAAAGAATGGAACTAGAGTCCATATGAAAGTGGGTGGAAATGTGAGGGGCGGCCCATGTAGAAACCGGACGAGTTTGGTTCATTTCGGACTCCCGTGAGTCCAAACAGATAAACTCCGATTCCATTCCGATGTATTTATATCAATTAATTAATCCAATTAATTAATCATATTAAATACATAATAACATAATTAATTTCTCCAAGAAATAATTATATTCATGAATTAAATTAATCACCGAGTAATTTATTTAATTAATTAGGCCGTAAATTAATTTATCCAATAAATCAATTTAGACATCCAATGTCCCAAATTAGATATCCAATATCTAATATTGATAATGAGAGAATTAAGCTTGATTCATTCCGTCGTCAATCCTAATGCGCGACTCGGTAGGTCCGTCTCAGTCAGCAATGGGAGGAACCAAAGAGTAGTAGCACCACCTAGCCAACCTGGCGGCCTACACTGTACCCCAACTGAAAACAAATGATGGGATCATTCAAGAACCATTCTTTCGTGAATACCAGTATACGTATAAACCCTTCTTTCAAATGTCCCGATCAAGTTATAGGGTAGGGTCATGGTCAGTCAAACCCTATCTGTACTTGACGTTATGCATGCATTAATGCAAATCGAAATCATCGAGTTGTCGTGTATCTAATACAACTAGCTCCAATGCTTTGGCCAAAGACTTACGATCTCATCTGCCAATAACCGCACATGACATATAACCCGCTCACTAATGGGAGAAAGAATTCTATCTTGGTATTCAGTAGGACCTGCTACTTGCCCGTCAAGATGCACGTCGAGGTTGACCCCCGCCTTCCGATTTACAGGGTCGAACTACTCGAATGAAAATCTTTACGTCACAAGCACATCCCTACTAAATCCTCAAGTCAAAGGTTAACGAATACCTATCAAAACCTTTCGATTCTGTCATTGACTGTCCCAGAGTGAAATCCGTGGGACGAATCGAGGGTGAGTCGGTTCGAGTATACTAATCCAATTAGCATACCTATAACATGTGCTCCCACTAACCATTAGCGTTCGACAGGCACTCTCCATGTCAAAGAACACGTCATACAAGTCTTCACATAAACTTAACGCCCAATCAAGTTTCATCGACTTGCGAACGATTAAGTATTTGAGCTATAAAGCTTTCCAGTGCCGACCCCCTTATCCAATAAGGAGTGGAACGTTTTGCTCTCAAATACACGGACTAGTTTCTATACGTATATTTACGAGTTGGGAATGCCAATAATTACCAGTAAATAAAGAAACATCCATTGCCTTATATTAGTTATTAACATAATTACAAGTACAATGCCCTCACTCAATCATCCTCTGAGTGGAATTCGAGGGCATACTCCCAACACTTGGCTCGTCAATTTAAAATTGTTAGTAAGAGGCGAATTAACAACTTTAGCTTTGTCCATGTTGAAGCGTTTAAGCACCTTCTCGTTATATTGATCTTGCGACATGTGCAATTTCCGGGATGCTCTATCCCGAGTGATTCTTATTCCAAGAATTTGTTTAGCCGCCCCCAAGTTTTTCATGGCAAAAGACTTACTCAATTCTTCCTTCAAGTTGGCAATCCTCTCGGCATTCTTGCCAACGATCAACATGTCGTCCACATAGAGCAATAAGATGATAAAATCATCATCTCTGAATTTTTTGAAAAATACGCAATGTTCGAGAGTCGTTTTCCGGTAGCCTTGCTCCCCTATAACCGACTCAAACTTCTTGTACCATTGCCTTGGTACTTGTTTCAACCCGTATAAACTCTTCCAACATTTACACACATAATCCTCTCTTCCTTCGACCTCAAATCCTTTCGGTTGCTTCATATAAATTTCTTTGTCAAGGTCTCCGTGAAGAAAAGTCGTCTTGACATCTATTTGCTCGACATCAAGATCAAGGCTAGCCGAAATACCAAGGACCCATCGAATTGATCCTATCTTCACAACCGGAGAAAAAATCTCATCAAAATCAATACCCTTCTTTTAACTAAATCCTTTCACCACGAGTCTAGCTTTGTATCGGGGCAACGAGGTATGCTCCTCCGACTTCACCTGATACACCCATTTGTTTCTCAAGGCCCTCTTGCCTTTCGGCAACTTCACCAACTCGTAAGTATTATTCTCATGCAAGGAACTCATCTCGTCTTGCATGGCATCCATCCATTCCTTCTTCTTTTCATCCTCCATGGCCTCCGCAAAATATTCGGGCTCTCCCTCATCGGTGAGTAAGACATACTCATCGGCCAAATAACATGTGGAGGGATGACGGTCCTCGTCGACCACCTATGTGGAACAAAAGATGGCATTTTCGTCACGGGTAGCTCGGGATGAGCTCCATTGGTGTCATCTTGTCTTAACTCATCGTTGTCACCGGCATCTTGTTGTTCATCATTTTGGACATCCTCTCCACCCGGTGTCTCAACATGTTGTGGAGGAACGGGGTCCAAATGAATAAGGTCATAGTCGTGTTGCGGAGCCGACTCTCCATTCTCAACATCTTTTATCGTTTGATCTTCTACAAAAACAACGTCTCTCGACCGAATAAGACTCTTTGTAACCGGGTCATATAATCTATACCCGAACTCATCAATGTAACACCCCCGATATATTCAGGAATATTACAGCGCCGTAAATCCTTTACATAAGGATTTACAAGGCTGAAGAATTGAACAGACATTTGCAAAGTACTAACAATTGGAAATAACGGAATTAAGATACAACAGTTCTGACCAAGTACTGAAAATACAATTGTTCAACAGAAACTTAATAATACATCACCAAATTCAAATTCCTCATAAATGACTTCGTACTCGAGTACTTATTGAAATAACCAATAAACAACAGACAAATAAACCCGGCCGGAACATCACTCTGCACCCTCGTCGTCATGCAGCTCCAGTGGTTGTTTTCCCACTCTCCTGGATCCTGAACATAAACAAAATGTTCACCCCCGAAGGGGTTAGCACAACGATGCTAGTACTAGTACCACAACATATTATTCATATCTCACGAAGAATAATAACGTAAACAACAAAAATACCAACGAGTCTTCTCCTACGAGAAACTCAGAAATGACATACACAACGGATAATCACAACATGATATCATAACATACACATGATAATTCCGTCGATCCAGCGTTCACTGCTTAGAACCCACGATGATCCCGTCAGACCAACCCGTGGTGGAAAAACCTGTCCGATGATCCAGCGCACGCTAGCATAGATCCCCCGATGATCCCGTCGGACCAACACGAGGTGGACATACAACAACGACATACATGCACGGCAATATGTATAACATCAATACATAAAACAATTAAAGTACTTGCCTCAATTTGAAGACAAGAACAATACTTCCACAAAAACGAACACTCGAAGGTCGTCCTCCTCAATCAATCACGTAACAAGATCAAACCTTAACAAAAGAAATGATATAGGATTTATCTCACATCGTACGAATGTTTAACAATTCGATTTACGGCCAAAAGTTCATAAAATGTAATCTGCCTGAACTGCTTAGCGCACGCTAAGTACTCTGTGTAGCGTGCGTTAAGTCTGCTCGATAGCGCACGCAAACAACAAAGCCTAGCGTACGCTAACTATACATGGTCAGTACTTCACTGATCAGTCGATTGACTCGTTTGATGGCCTAGCGTACGTTACGTACTAAACGTAGCGTACGCTAACTCGTGCTCGATAGCGCACGTTAATCTTCATAGCTTAGCGTGCGCTATCTGTGCATGGCAGTTTACTGCTGGGCAGTAAACTGTTCTCATCATGATCAAAACAATGAAATCTTCCGTGATAATTCATGTTACCTCCATGAATATCATGTACATACGATTATGAATGATCTTATGGATAACAACAACTTCGGATTCAAGGATATGCATACCATTATAAAGCCATATTCCATTTCGACTACAAATCTTCATACGACGATTCGAAAGGCTTAACGGTTGATATCAACACCTTTATATCCATCGAAATTATCATGTTGTAGTTGTTTAACATTCCATCTATACTAGATAAATCCTTTGATGATCAATCCCTTAGATTCATCTAACAACAATGATGTTAAAGTCAAGTCCATGATTGTTATGAAGTCATCTACTAGATTTGGATTACCAAATGATAGAAGCTTCCTCTACTTGTTCAATGTATTAAGATTCGAATCAAGATGTTCATAATCAAGGTACTTAAGGCTTATTCATCTCAATATCCCAAAAATGATGTACTTAGGATAATTCACAAATGAAAATCAATATCTCGTTAACATGATCATCCAATTCTTTAGAATCCAACTCTAAGTCTGGAGATAGGTTGAACATACCTTAATATGACGAAAATCACTGAACCGTAAGGTAGAGTCCGACTCCGGTTGGTTGTATGCCACTCCAAGGTGCTATTCCACTTCAATGATTACTCACAAGTGATAACCATTATACAAAGACCAATAAGAAGTGATCTAAGTGTGTAGGAGGATTATTATAGCTCTCTGGCCTCTCAAGAATGAAGAATGGACGAATGAAATGTAAGCCAAAACGGGTTGTTGTCCCATTTATAATATTCTGCACTTTAACTGATTAGCGCACGCTACTAAGCTTTCCTTAGCGTGCGCTAATAAGAGTTGACTTCAAAACTGTCCAGGTTCGTCCGCGGGAATCTTATCCGGACCCATGTCCCGGCTGGCGCATGTGCTAGCCGTCCAGTTCAATAATTGAGTTCTTAGCGCACGCAACTCTTACATGCATAGCGTGCGCTAGTAGTAGCCCGATAGCGCGCATTAAGCTACATTCTTAGCGTGCGCTATCACGAGTTTGCATGAGAAATTTTGCATGATGTTATACTTATGTATAAAGATATCAATGCAAGAAATATCATACTCCAATAATCAAAACCACAAATCCGAATAATACAGGGTTTGAATACAGATGAAATACACCGTAATAAATCCGGATATTACATACTCTCCTACTAAAAAGGAGTTTCGTCCCGAAACTCAAGACGAAAATAACTCGGGATATCTGGACTTCATATCAGCTTCCGTTTCCCAGGTAGCTTCTTCCATTCCGTGACGTGACCATTGAACTTTGACCAAAACGATTGGTTTGTTCTTCAGCTGCTTAACTCGACTCTCGAGTATCTTGACCGGTCTTTGTTCAAACGTCCCATCCTGCGCGACTTCGATCTCGCCGAAATCAATGATATGACTGGGATCTGGTATATACCTCCGTAACTGGGATACGTGGAACACGTTATGAACATGGCACAATGACGGCGGCAATGCCAATCTGTATGCCAACTCCCCAACTCTCTCAAGGATCTCAAATGGTCCGATATATCTCGGACTCAGCTTTCCTTTCCTTCCAAAACGAAAGATTCCCCGAGTAGGAGAAACCTTCAAAAGTACGTGGTCTCCAGTACTGAACTCCAATGGGTGACGACGTACATCTACGTAAGATTTCTGGCGACTCTGGGCGGTCAACAGCCTTTCACGAATCAAGGCTATCTTTTCTCGAGTCTGCACGATCAACTCTGGTTCTGTTCCGATCAAGTCTGACGAACCGTCCCAACATAGGGGCGGTCTACATCTCCTCCCGTATAATGCCTCAAACATCATCGGGAACGCAGAGTCGGTTCTGAAATCTCAAAACTCCCTCATCATGAATTATGAATCCGGGGGCCTTTTCTTTGATCACTTCATCACGTAACCGAATCATCAAAGGATCATCTGCCTGTTTAGATTTGATTCCTTCGGTTAATGATGAAGTTATTTCCATCACGCACAGTTGTCCTTGGACTCTTTGTAACCACACTTCAATTCCTTCTCGAATCATCTCTCGTTGAAGGCTAAGTTGGGAGGTCAGCGTCTCCAGCATCTGAATAGAAACAGGCTTGCGGCTGAGTGCATCGGCCACTACATTCACTTTGCCTAGATGATACAAAATCTCCAAGTCATAATCCTTAATCAGTTCTAACCATCTTCTTTTCCGCATGTTCAATTCTTTCTGACTGAAGATGTATTTGAGACTCTTGTGATCCGTAAAGATCTGACAGTGAGTCCCGTACAGATAATGCCTCCAGATCTTCAAAGCAAAAACTACTGCTGCTAGCTCCAAATCATGTATTGGGTAATTCACTTCATAAGGTTTCAGCTGTCGCGCCGCATAAGCGATCACCTTATCATTTTGCATCAATACGCACCCGAGTCCTTGGTTCGAAGCATCACTGTAAACTATAAATCCTCCAATTCCCTGTGGAAGTGATAGAATCGGTGCCGTCGTCAATCTCTTCTTTAACTCATCAAAACTAGTCTGACACGACTCGTTCCACTCAAACTTTTGTGTTTTCTGCAGGATTCGAGTAAGTGGGCGAGAAATTTTAGAAAACTCTTCCACGAATCGACGATAATACCCAGCAAGTCCTAAGAAGCTTCGGACTTCTTTCACGTTCTTTGGAGGCTTCCAATCCATAATTGCTTCAATCCTATGAGGATCTACTCGGACTCCTTTAGCTGACACCACATGGCCGAGGAACATTACTTCCTTTAGCTAGAATTCACACTTAGAAAGTTTGGCGTACAATTGCTAGCTTCTCAAAAGTTCCAATACAATCCGCATATGCTGCGAATGTTCTTCCGGGCTCTTAGAATACACCAGAATGTCATCAATGAAATGACCACAAATTTATCCAAAAATTCAATGAACACTCGGTTCATCAATTGCATAAATACAGCAGGTGCGTTAGTGAGACCAAACGGCATCACTACAAACTCATAATGTCCGTAGCGAGTTCTAAACGCTGATTTCAGAATATCAGATTCCTTAATCCGCAGCTGATGATACCCTGATCTCAGGTCGATTTTAGAAAATACTGTTGCCCCTTGCAACTGGTCAAACATATCATCAATCCGTGGCAACGGATACTTGTTCTTAATAGTCATCTTGTTCAGCTCTCGATAGTCAATACACAGTCGAAGCGATCCATCCTTCTTTCGGACAAAAAGAACTGGCGCTCCCCAAGGTGAAACGCTTGGCTGAATATAGCCCTTGTCCAGTAACTCCTCCAGCTGCTTCTTCAGTTCGTACATCTCAGTAGGTGCCATACGATACGGCGCCTTAGAAATTGGTGTAGCTCCGGGTTCCGGCTCAATGGTAAATTCTACATCCCTTCGTGGAGGTAGTCCAGGTAACTCGTCAGGAAATACATCTGGAAATTCGTTCACAACAGGAATGGATGAAAGTTCCACAATTTCGTCTTCTTTCTTCATTGCATAGCACCAATATCCGGTACAACCCTGTTTCAACAATTTGACAGCTTTCATTGCCTTGATCAATTTTCCTGAGCTTCTCGGTTTCCACCCCTCGAACAATATTTCGGAACCATCGTCAGCGATCAACGAGATATTTCTCCTTCGGTAGTTTACAATTGCTCCATATCGATTAAGCCAATCGTCTCCGAGTATCAGGTCGTCTCCTTGCATTTCTATCACGATCAGATTTGAGAGCCACTCTCTGCCTCCAAATGATACAGGGAAATTTCTAGTTTCTAAGTTTCCGACAATCCTCTCTCCACTCGGTAAACCAACAACATAAGGTTCACAAGTATGAAAACCGGAAATATTCAAACAATTTACACAAGACAAAGATATAAAATAATGCGTAGCTCCTGTATCGAATAAAACGCTAACTGGATGGGAAAGGATCTGGACAGTACCTGATTCGACAGCAGCATCCTGATCGTTTGTCCTCCTCATCTCGTACAAACGTGGGGAACAGATCCGGCACTCGATGTCCCCTTTCGGTCCCATTGTCCTCTGCCTCGTCCGCGGCCAAAATTCTGAGGCATCTGAACACTTTGCTGCATCTGTTAGATATTGGCTTCCTTCTGGACTGGTTGTGGTGTACGAGCTCTAAAAGACTTTGCAGCCTCTTCACAAAACACTGCCTGATGTCCCTCTCGTCCACAATAAAAACAAGTCACGACAGGTAGGGGGCAATTCCGTCGATAGTGCCCCGTCTGGGCGCAGTTAAAGCATTTCCTGGTAACATCAGTAATAGTTGATGTCGCTCCGAAGTTTTTTCCGCTCCTAACTGGGTGCGGAGGTTTCTTGAAAGAGTGAAAGGATGACTGGGCCTTACGGGGCCCGCTGTTCTTGTGCTCTGTAAAAGTACCACAGACTTTCTGTTTCTTAGATTCCGAAAATTTCTCCATAGCTGCTTCCTTGATTTCATACGCCAACGCCTTATCCTGGTATTAACGGAGTGTGGTACATTCAAATCCGGACATGTACCTCTGGATTTCTGGTTTCATCCTCATATCGAAATGGATCATCATTTCTGCATCTGTTATGACCACATGTCGAACAAATGCCAGCTGCTGGTTAAACGTCTTAATTGCCTGGGATACTGGCACATCAGAAGGCTGAGCGGAGAAAAACTCCCGAATTTTGGCTTTCCTCACAGGACGAGGGCAATACTGAGCTTCCATCATCAATCTAAACTCTGTCCAATCAGCATCATGGTCTACATGCCGGATGGCTTCCCACCATTCGGACGCTTCACCTATCAGAAAATATTGAGCGATAGAGGCTCTCCATTGCCCAGGCGATTAATTCCGGCAAAGATTTTCTCCAGTTCCTTCAACCAATGGTCCCAGGTGGAAGTCTCAGAAATACCATCGAATTTGGGTGGTTGCATCTTCGCCACCTTTTGCAGCCACCGGTCACCTCGATTTCCCATGTCTGGGATCCCTTGCTGTCTCTCTCCCTGCTGTAGTCCCACCGCCACTTGCATTCGGTCCACGACTTGGGCGAATTGAGTCATCTGGTTCACCACTTGACGAAGGATTTCTGGTACAGCAGGTTCCTGTTCGTTATTAATAGATTGTTGCGGCTCGCCTCAGCTATGACTGGCCTGATTAGAAGGCGACGCTTCCCTTTCAGCATTTCTTCGTCCGCGTCCACGACCACGACCACGTCCACGTACGCCTCTCAACATGCTGTAAGCATAAATACTCAATATACAGGAAACAACATTGTTCTAATATTCGAGTAAAAAGGGACATAACATGTAAATAACGAGATAGAGTTTAGGAACTTACAACCACCGTTCGCATGAAGACGTAGGCAGTGCAGTGATGTCATTCACGGCCGGTTACCTAAAAGACATAAATGACCCCTATTTTAACCCAACGGACAAGATATCCATAATCTTAGCTCTGATACCATATTCTGTAACACCCCCGATATATTCAGGAATATTACAGCGCCGTAAATCCTTTACATAAGGATTTACAAGGCTGAAGAATTGAACAGACATTACAAAGTATTAACAATTGGAAATAACGGAATTAAGATACAACAGTTCTGACCAAGTACTGAAAATACAATTGTTCAACAGAAACTTAATAATACATCACCAAATTCAAATTCCTCATAAATGACTTCATACTCGAGTACTTATTGAAATAACCAATAAACAACAGACAAATAAACCCGGCCAGAACATCACTCTGCACCCTCGTCGTCATGCAGCTCCAGTGGTTGTTTTCCCGCTCTCCTGGATCCTGAACATAAACAAAATGTTCACCCCCGAAGGGGTTAGCACAACGATGCTAGTACAAGTACCACAACATATTATTCATATCTCACGAAGAATAATAATGTAAACAACAAAAATACCAATGAGTCTTCTCCTACGAGAAACTCAGAAATGACATACACAACAGATAATCACAACATGATATCATAACATACACATGGTAATTCCGTCGATCCAGCGTTCACTGCCTAGAACCCACGATGATCCCGTCAGACCAACCCGTGGTGGAAAAACGCGTCTGATGATCCAGCGCACGCTAGCATAGATCCCCCGATGATCCCATCGGACCAACACGAGGTGGACATACAACAACGACATACATGCACGACATTATGTATAACATCAATACATAAAACAATTAAAGTACTTGCCTTGATTTGAAGACAAGACCAATACTTCTGTTGCGATATTTCTTACACGCAAGTGCACGCTATCGTTTACAAGTAATAAAGTGATGAGTGAGTATCGTTCCCACAAGGACTGAATCACTAACTACCGATTTTTATGTATTCCAGTTTTATTCGAACAATCGAATTTGGGTTTTGCAATTAATTACTAAAAGAATTATTAAAAGACTAAACAGTAGAAAACGATAGCTTGAAGAAAGGATATCAAATGATGAATAAGTCTAGGATTCTGAATCCACCTCGGTTTATCCGAATTTACTCTCGATTATCCGTAGTAAATAATTTTCCCAATTTATTGAAGGCAGAGATTGCTAATATATTCTACCGCCTCTCCCGAGGTCAATAGATTTGTCTAAAGGCGAATAACGCACTCTATCCCTAGGTGAATTAATTCGTCAATAGGCAAAAAGCATAAAATCTCCAAAAGGCCACGTAGTTCCTATGAGTATATTCCTATCTCACAGAATAAAACGGTCCTCACCAATAGTTCCTCACCAATTCTACTCTCCCGATTCGAATTGAGTGATTAAATCAATACAACTATTAGCCAGATAATTGCAAGCATTAAACACGATTGGGAAAACTCAATAAAAAGGTAATTAATTAGATAATCTCAAGCAAATCCATCAAAACGTAGGTTTCATCAAAATCCTAGATTAGGGTTTTAGCCTGACATACTAATAATTGAAAATACAGAATAAATGAATGAAAGCATTAAAATCGAACACAGATGAAGCTCGGATTCCTCCGTTCTTCGGCTTCCGCCCTCTGCTCTTGAAGTCTTCTGCTTCCCTCCTCTTCTGCCGTCTCTCCTCTCTGATTCCAAGCTCAAGATCCCAAGATTCAAAGATTTAAAAGATTAGGGTCTTAAACCCTTATTTATAGCTTTAAACAGTCTCCAAATCGCGTCCTTGTGAGTAGGTCGAGAACTGGCTTCGAAACGGCCCAAATCCGCGCAGAAAACACAAAAACCGCCTAGTGTGCCGCGGCGCACTAAATCTGTGCCGCGGCACATGGCCTTCAGCTGGATGCCTGGGCGTCATTTAATTCTTCTATGCCGCGGCTCACCTGGGCTGTGCCGCGGCACAGAGTACAGTTTACTCTGTGCTCGCTTGTTGTCTTCCTGTGCCACGGCCCTGCTTCCATGTGCCGCGGCTCATAGCCAAAATTTGCCGTTTTCGCCCGTTTCGCCTCGTTTTAGCTTCCGGACTCCAATCTCCTAACAAACATACAAAATTAAGGCATTAAAAGCTCATTTAAGCAAATTCACTCTCCAAAATAATACAAAATAATTATAAATAAGCGTATAAAAATACGCCTAACAAATACCCCCAAACTTAAGCCTTTGCTTGTCCTCAAGCAAAAAAAAATTAATTTCAATAAAAGAATGTCGTGAATAATCGTGCAACTCATCGTGCTCTACCCAATCAATACTATCCTGAAATTTTCTCTGAATAATACGAGTATCGTAATAGTGAGCTGCACTCAGAACACTGATTCCACAAAGTAACCAAGTTCAGTCCTAATCACTCGTTCATGAAGAAAATCCAGCTCAAAGATTAACAAACGTGAATCAAATCGACCGTCAATATGAAAGGCTAAAATAAACAAGCTAGTTCGCCCCGTTCCACAGTCTAATGGCAAAATTTTCTCGAGTTTCATAAAAATAATCCTCAGACAGTATTCCCTTATATATATATGCTCAAGAAATTGATTCGAGTTGACCACTAGGTTCGGATCTCGGGATGTTTCATCGGGATAATCCTAGGGTGGAACTTCCATTCTCATGTATTGGGAAACCGTTTGACGTAAAAGACACTCATGGGGCACATGGATGCTTCTAGTTACTAAGTTCCCTTCTACAGCGGAGAAACAACTCGAATATATAATTCCCGCATGTCCGAATCAAGGTCGCCGTTTTACGCGAGAGTAAACAACGGGTCACGTGAATACCCCCGGTTACTAGGCTCCCTATCATTAGCACATGTGAAATCTCTAAATCACTAGTCTAATCAGGGTCGTCGTTTTACGCGAGAGTAAACAACGGGTTACGTGAATACCCCCGGTTACTAGACTTCCCTTCATAGAACAAAAATATCTCGACTATTGGGAAAAACTGACCGACTCTAAACTCCATCTAAGTGCCAACACGACTAATGTAACTGCACGACTAACTAACCGAAAAATGTAACCAAACATATCGAAGGTGATTTTAAAACAAGTATGTATCCTCTCTTATCCGCCAAGACTTCTACAATCACGAAAAAATTTCGGACCTTAATGAATACTAAGCAGAAACAGAAATTACTGACTACAACTCGACTAAAACTCGACTGTTTCTTCAGAGAGAAAAACAGTGTCGTAACATCAGTATTACACAAATAGAAGCACGAAAAATTCACGAATAGAGAAAAATTAAGACAAGCAAGGCTATCGAAAAAAAATAACGCAAAGTAATAAAAAGTGCAACGAAATAAAGTACAGCAATGAATGTAGCAACAAAAAGTAAACTCCCCCCAAACTTAGGACGTACATTGACCTCAATGGACAAAATATAGTATGCAATAAAAGTAAAAGGTCAAGTACTCCCCTCCAGTCCTCTCACGAGCTGGTGCTGGCATCATCCGGTGAAGAGGGTGGTGTGGCTGGCCGGGCGGGTGCAATTAATGGCCCGTCTGGATGCATGATATGAGCCGTCCGTGCGGCAAGGTGCTCCTGATGGTAGGCGTCCCTCGCTGCCAGACGCCTCGCCTCTCGTCGGTTGGCCCGGCGGGCCTGCTCTCGCATCTCAGCTCTGACGGCAGCAATAACGCTCTCTCGCTCCGTCCGCTGCCCCTATCGCATGGCAGCCAGCATACTCTCCCTCTCTCTCCTCATCTCATCTCTCATATCCTCTCTCTCTCTCTCCTCATCTCCTCTCTCAGCTCCTCTCTCTCTCTCCTCAGATCCTCCCTCAGCCCGTCAAACATCTCCTGCAATCTCTCTCTGTCGGGTGGCGGGCCGGCATCTCCATGTGTCAGCAATAGAGGCTCGGGGGACCCCTCGTGGGCCTCATCCAGCAGAAATCCTCTCCCCCGAGCGTGCGCTGACGCTCCTCCCCACTGGTCAAAATGTGAGATGATGCAGTGGTCGATCGGGGCCTGGGGAGCAAGCATCGGCTCGTTGTCTGACCACATCAGCCCCGACTGCCGGCACAAAGCGCAGATAAGAGAGGGGTGCTTCAACCCCGTCTTGGCTCCTCCCTGAATGCACTGGAATATAGAACGGACTAAGAGAGGGGCCACATCGAACCGCAGCCCGGATGTGATAGCATATAGTGTCCGGGCGCGGGAGAGGAAGACAGTGCGGATCTGAGAGGTGGGGTCAATGCGTGCGCAGATAAAATATAGCCAGGCACGCCCAAGCCGGCTGAGGTGCGAGCTCTTGAAGTGGAAAGTGGAAGAACCTTGTGCGCGCTGCTCGCAGTCGGAGTCGGGCTGTGCAATAGTCTCGAGTAGGGCCTCCTTCGTGAGGCTAGTCATCACTCGATCATAAGCCGACTCATCTACCACCGGAAGCCCAAACAACCTCCGAATAGCAACTGTGGAAAAATCAATCGTAATACCTCGGACATCGACCTGAGTCCGAGAGTCTAACGACGGCAACGTATGGCCTGCCCGAATGTGCTTCAGTAACGCGCTGGCGTAGAACTCCGGTACTATCGATATCACTGCTGGCTCGGGGGGTGCAGTGAATCGGGCCCACCCCATCTCATATATCATGTTAAGCAGTTTCCCGTCTTGGGAAGCTGGAGTAAATCCCCTCTCCGGGATAAGAGGTCGCGGCCGAATCTTCTCATTGAAGATTTTGTGGATCTCAGGGTCGGAGAACTGGTGCCCCTCATACTCGGCGCGGCTACGAGAGGTTTCCCCTCGAGTGGGGGATGACTGAGTCCTGGCTCTCTTGCTCAGCTTCTTCGTCCTAGCCATAGTCAGTCCTGAAAAATACAACACCAGGGTTTATTACGCAAACAATAACAACAATAAACATCACTCGGCTAAAGATGTCCAGCCGTAAATCAAGAATTTAACAAGATAGCACATTTGTGAGAGAAAAAATGAATTTGGACTTTAACGTTTAAACTGGACGTAAGTGTTGGGCTTGCTGTAATTTCAGAACGAATACGTTGCACAAAGATTCAAAAGATTGCTTTAACAAAGAATTTTTTTTCACTTAGACATTTCATCGAACACCTAATGGGCAAGAGTTTACTTGAAGAATAAACATGGCTATGGCTCGATTCAACCCCCAAGAACAGAAACACAAATCATTTACCATCCAAACTACATACTCAATTCATCAATAATCCAAAATACCCATGAAAATTCGATTAAAAGTTCATGTCATCCACTAAACCATCCTAGAACTTTTTAAGGAAATAAACATATTCAATCCATCCAATGCATACACAACTTCAAATTTAAATTCATAAAACAAGTAGAGATTAGAGATTGGAACATACCTTGATTGCTTTGTGAGAAGTGCAAGAAAAAAATCGCAAGAAGAAAATTGGAAGAGTATTTCGGCTGGTCGCGCGCGCAAGGGAGATGTACGGGAAGGGAAAACTTACCTGGGGTGCTCGGCCGATTGCGGGTTATAAGGTACCTGGCCTTTCCAATTCCGCATGGTGTGCCGCGGCACAGCTAAAGTGAGCCGCGGCACAGAGTACAGTCCCTTTTTACCTGCTCGTTGGTTTTGTCGTGCGCTGCGGCACATATTTCGTGTGCCGCAGCTCAGTGCTCAAGTGTGCCGCGACTCATTTATGCCGTGCCGCGGCACAGGGTACTGTGGGTTTAGCTTATACTTTCGATTTGTGTGTGCCGCGGCTCACAATACTTGTGCCGCGGCTCAGGCATCAGTTTCTCCCCTGGGGCTTTTCCTGCACAGAATTTCAAGAAGAACATGTCAAGAGCGAGAGGTAAAAGCAAATCAAAGCACAAAAAGATGAAAAATGGAAATTCAAAAATGCAAGAAAAATATAGAAACGCAAAAATCTACAACAACGAACTCGGGTTGCCTCCCGAGAAGCGCTAAGTTTATAGTCTTCAGCCGGACCTATTTAAAAATCAGTTCGCTTTTCGCAAACTCCATTTGATCTCCGCCCCGTTCATCGAACCGTTAATATGGTTTTTAAAATTATGACCATCAGTTGTTAACGATTCGACTTTCGGTTCGGACATCGAATGTTGTTTGCAGAAAGGTTTTGACGAGAATAACTTTTCGAAACACCCGTTTTTCTCATGACTAGATGTCCGTTTGATTTCCGTCTTATTTCCTTCTTTCAAAAATGACTTTATGATCCCAGCGGACTTGTCCTAGTGCTCGAGAAATGCTACTCGTTCTACGTCTTTCTTAAAATTTGGGCCATCTGACACAAAATCTGAATTTTTTGACCGACGATGTTTTCGTTGTTTTTCTTTTGCAACGACCTCCACACTTTCACTTTGAGTGCTTTTATCAACACCTCCCGGATATGGAAAAGATTTGAACACTTGGAATGTGACATGCTGCTCTTGAACCCGCAGAGTTAATTCTCCTTTTTCCACGTTAATAAGAGTTCTGCCGGTCGCTAAAAATGGTCGTCCCAAGATAATCGGGATATCTTCATCTTCCTCCATGTCGAGAACAATAAAGTCTGCTGGAAAGATAAATTTATCCACTTTTAATAGCACATCCTCGATCATTCCTCTCGGATACTTAATGGACCTATCGGCCAATTGTAAGGAGACTGTTGTCGGCTTGGCTTCTCCAATTCCCAGCTTCTTAAAAATAGACAAAGGCATGAGGTTAATACTAGCACCGAGATCGCACAATGCCTTATTAAAAGAAAGATTCCCCATGGTGCAAGGTATGTTGAAACTTCCCGGATCTTTCAATTTTGGTGGGAGCTTCTTTTGAAGAATTGCGCTGCATTCCTCCGTCAAGGCGACTGTTTAAAACTCCTCGAGTTTTCTTTTCTTTGACAATATCTCTTTCATGAACTTAACGTAGCTCGGCATTTGTTCCAACGTGTTGGCAAATGGAATGTTAATATGAAGCTTTTTGAACACGTCAAGGAACTTAGAGAATTGTTTGTCCGCCTTTTTCTGCTGTAATCTCTGCGGAAACGGGACGGGGGGCACATATGCCTTCGGGTTATCCGGAAATGTTATCGAAGGTCTCCAATCTTGTGACTCTTCTGTCGCTAAATTATTCTTTTCCTCAATTTCATTCCTCTTTTCACACCTCTCGGGCTGGTCTAACACCTCTTTCCCGCTTCTCAAGCTGATTGCGTTTAGACTCTCTCTAGGATTTGTCTCTGTTGTACTTGGCAATGCTCCCTCCGAGCGGGCTGTCAACACATTAGCAATTTGGCCCAGCTGGACCTCCAAGTTTCGAATGGAAGCAGAATGATTCTGCAATGTCGCTTCAGTACGGGTCATGAATTGACTCGTATTCGCTGCCAATTTCGCAAGTGCTTCCTCGAGAGAAACTTTTGGAGCGGGAGGGGGCTGCTGTTGGTTCTGAGCGAACGGGGGCTGGTTTGAGTTCTGTCCGTTTCTCCACGAAAAGTTGGGATGATTACGCCACCCCGGATTATACGTGTTGGAGTACGGATTATTCTGCCGGTTTCCATTTCCCACGAATTGAGCTTGCTCCATCGGATGTTGCTCGAACGGATTTCTGACTTGACACTCCGCGCTCGGGTGGGATCCGTTACACCAATTGCAAGTCTCAATGGTAACAGGGGAAGGTGCGTGCGAAAATGCTTGGAGCTGTTGCGTTAATGCTGCTACTTGAGCTGACAATGTGGATATCGGTTCATTACTAGAAACTTCCATAACTCGCTTCGGCGTTATTCTTTCAGATGGCCATTGATATGCATTTGCGGCCATAGCTTCCAACAACGAGTGTGCCTCGGCCATAGTCTTTCCCATCAAAGCCCCACCTGCGGCTGCATCCACGAGAGTGCGTGTAGAGGCACTCAATCCATTGTAAAACGTCTGAATTTGAAGCCAGTTTGGAAGGCCATGATGTGGGCATCTCCGTAACAAATCTTTATATCGCTCCCATGCCTCGTGGAGTGATTCCATATCATACTGTCCAAAAGTGGTGATCTCGTTTCTTAATCTCGCCGTCTTAGAAGGTGGGAAGAATTTGGCAAGGAAGGCTTGCGCTAACTCTGCCCATGTTGTGATTGACCCCGGCGGTAAAGAATTCAGCCAAAATTTCGCTTTATCCCTCAAAGAGAATGGGAAAAGCCGTAATCGGATCGCATCGACAGTGACACCATTAGTCTTGAACGTGTCACAAATCTCAAGAAAAGAAGCAATATGAGTGTTTGGGTCGTCATTCGGCAATCCACAAAACTGGCTAGCCTGCACCATCTGAATGATCGCAGGCTTGATCGCGAAGTTGTTCTCCTGAATGGTGGGACGCCGAATTCCCGAAAAATTAGCATTAATTTGCGGCATGGCATAGTCTCGAAGAGCTAGTGCCGGTTGAACTTGCTGCACATGGTTATATCCTCCTGGAATTTCGATATTTTCGGCCATGTTGACCGTTGTCGGTGGCTCTCGTTTCTCCTTCTTCTTTCTCCTAAGAGTGCGCTCGAGTTCGGTATTCAAATATAGTAGGCCTTTGTCACCGAGTTTTCTCATGCACTACGCGAAAGATCCTGAAAGGAAAAACAAATAAATAAAATTAAATACAGAAAAAATAATAAAATAAAAACATTCAAACTAAGAATATAAATACTGAAATCGATATTAGTAAAATTTCAGTCCCCGGTAACGGCGCCAAAAACTTGTTGCGATATTTCTTACACGCAAGTGTACGTTATCGTTTACAAGTAATAAAGTGATGAGTGAGTATCGTTCCCACGAGGACTGAATCACTAACTACCCATTTTTATGTATTCCAGTTTTATTCGAACAATCGAATTTGGGTTTTGCAATTAATTACTAAAAGAATTATTAAAAGACTAAACAGTAGAAAACGATAGCTTGAAGAAAGGATATCAAATGATGAATAAGTCTAGGATTCTGAATCCACCTCGGTTTATTCGAATTTACTCTCGATTATCCGTAGTAAATAATTTTCCCAATTTATTGAAGGCAGAGATTGCTAATATATTCTACCGCCTCTCCCGAGGTCAATAGATTTGTCTAAAGGCGAATAACGCACTCTATCCCTAGGTGAATTAATTCGTCAATAGGCAAAAAGCATAAAATCTCCAAAAGGCCACGTAGTTCCTATGAGTATATTCCTATCTCACAGAATAAAACGGTCCTCACCAATAGTTCCTCACCAATTCTCCTCTCCCGATTCGAATTGAGTGATTAAATCAATACAACTATTGGCCAGATAATTGCAAGCATTAAACACGATTTGGAAAACTCAAACAAAAGGTAATTAATTAGATAATCTCAAGCAAATCCATCAAAACGTAGGTTTCATCAAAATCCTAGATTAGGGTTTTAGCCTGACATACTAATAATTGAAAATACAGAATAAATGAATGAAAGCATTAAAATCAAACGCAGATGAAGCTCGGATTCCTCTGTTCTTCGGCTTCCGCCCTCTGCTCTTGAAGTCTTCTGCTTCCCTCCTCTTCTGCCATCTCTCCTCTCTGATTCCAAGCTCAAGATCCCAAGATTCAAAGATTTAAAAGATTAGGGTCTTAAACCCTTATTTATAGCTTTAAACAGTCTGCAAATCGCGTTCGTGTGAGTAGGTCGAGAACTGGCTTCGAAACGGCCCAAATCCACGCAGAAAACACAAAAACTGCCTAGTGTGCCGCGGCGCACTAAATCTGTGCCGCGGCAGACTGCCTTAGGCTGGATGCCTGGGCATCCTTTAATTCTTCTGTGCGGCTCACTGGTCAGGCCGCGCACAGTACGCTTTACTCGTGCTCGCTTGTTGTCTTCTTGTGCCGCGGCCCTGCTTCCATGTGCCGCGGCTCATAGCCAAAATTTGCCGTTTTCTCCCGTTTCGCCTCGTTTTAGCTTCCGGACTCTAATCTCCTAACAAACATACAAAATTAAGGCATTAAAAGCTCATTTAAGCAAATTCACTCTCCAAAATAATACAAAATAATGATAAATAAGCGTATAAAAATATGCCTAACAACTTCCACGAAAACGAACACTCGAAGGTTGTCCTCCTCAATCAATCACGTAACAAGATCAAACCTTAACAAAAGAAATGATAGAGGATTTATCTCACGTCGTACGAATGTTTAACAATTCGATTTATGGCCAAAAGTTCATAAAATGTAATCTGCCTGAACTGCTTAGCGCACGCTAAGTACTCTGTGTAGCGTGCGTTAAGTTTGCTCGATAGCGCACGCAAACAACAAAGCCTAGCGTACGCTAACTATGCATGGTCAGTACTTCACTGATCAGTCGACTGACTCGTATGATGGCCTAGCGTATGTTACGTACTAAACGTAGCGTACGCTAACTCGTGCTCGATAGCGCACGTTAATCTTCATAGCTTAGCGTGCGCTATCTGTGCATGGCGCCATCACCGAAGAAACTGTTCTCATCATGATCAAAACAATGAAATCTTCCGTGATAATTCATGTTACCTCCATGAATATCATGTACATACGATTATGAATGATCTTACGGATAACAACAACTTCGGATTCAAGGATATGCATACCATTATAAAGCCATATTCCATTTCGACTACAAATCTTCATACGACGATTCGAAAGGCTTAACGGTTGATATCAACACCTTTATATCCATCGAAATTATCATGCTGTAGCTGTTTAACATTCCATCTATACTAGATAAATCCTTCCATGATCAATCCATTAGATTCATCTAACAACAATGATGTTAAAGTCAAGTCCATGATTGTTATAAAGTCATCTACTAGATTCGGATTACCAAATGATAGAAGCTTCCTCTACTTGTTCAATGTAATAAGATTCGAATCAAGATGTTCATAATCAAGGTACTTAAGGCTTATTCATCTCAATATTCCAAACATGATGTACTTAGGATAATTCACTAATGAAAATCAATATCTCGTTAACATGATCATCCAATTCTTTAGAATCCAACTCTAAGTCTGGAGATAGGTTGAACATACCTTAACATGACGAAAATCACTGAACCGTAAGGTAGAGTCCGACTCCGGTTGGTTGTATGCCACTCCAAGGTGCTATTCCACTTCAATGATCACTCACAAGTGATAACCAATATACAATGACCAATAAGAAGTGATCTAAGTGTGTAGGAGGATTATTATAGCTCTCTGGCCTCTCAAGAATGAAGAATGGACGAATGAAATGTAAGCCAAAACGGGTTGTTGTCCCATTTATAATATTCTGCACTTTAACTGATTAGCGCACGCTACTAAGCTTTCCTTAGCATGCGCTAATAAGAGTTGACTTCAAAACTGTCCAGGTTCGTCCGCGGGAATATTATCCGGACCCATGTCCCGGCTGGCGCATGTGCTAGCCGTCCAGTTCAATAATTGAGTTCTTAGTGCACGCAACTCCTACATGCATAGCGTGCGCTAGTAGTAGCCCGATAGCGCGCGTTAAGCTACATTCTTAGCGTGCGTTATCACGAGTTTGCATGAGAAATTTTGCATGATGTTATACTTATGTACAAAGATATCAATGCAAGAAATATCATACTCCAATAATCAAAACCACTAATCCGAATAATACAGGGTTTGAATACAGATGAAATACACCGTAATAAATCCGGATATTACAATCAAGCCCGTAACCAATAAAAATACACGGCTTCGTCTGGGAATCAAGCTTTGATCTCTCATTATTCGGGATGTGAACAAAAGCTTTACATCCGAAAACCTTTAAGTGGCGGTATGAGATATCTTTACCACTCCACACCTTATCCGGGACATGAAACTCCAAAGGAACACACGGCGTCAAATTGATAACATGAACCTCCATGTTCAAAGCTTCTCCCTAAAATGACTTTGGCAATCCGACATGTGAGAGCAAACAACGATCTCTCTCGACCAAAGTCCGGTTCATTCTCTCCGCCAATCCATTGAGTTGCGGAGTCTTCGGGGGTGTCTTTTGATGTCGGATCCCTTGTTCTCGGCAATATTCGTCAAAGGGTCCGGTGTACTCTCCACCATTGTCCGTCCGGATACACTTTAGCTTCTTCCCGGTCTCTCTTTCCACCGAGGCATGAAATTGTTTGAAAGTGTCTAACACTTGATCTTTGGTCTTCAAGGTGTATGCCCACACCTTCCTAGAGTGATCGTCGATGAATGTGACAAAGTATCGGCAACCACCGAGCGTCCTAGTATTCATAGGACCACAAACATCGGAGTGAACAAGATCAAGCACATTTTCCTTCCGTGAAGGAGTATGACTCTTAAAAGTAACTCTCCTTTGCTTCCCGGCTAGACAATGAGAGTATCTTTTAAGGTGTACCTTGTGAACCCCGGACAACACCTCCGTCTTTGACAATAGCGCCATTCATTTTTCGCACATGTGACCGAGCCTCTTATACCATAGCTTGGCCATGTCATTATTGTCGATTGTGTTCACAAAATTAGTCGAGACCTTCAGAAGTGTCACGTACAATTTTCCTTCCTTTTGTCCTCTCCCGACAATCAAGGAACCTCTAGTGAGTTTCCACAACCCCTTGCCAAAACTGCTATGATAACCGTCATCATCGAGTAAACCAACGGACATAACATTAAGCCTCATATCCGTAACATGTTTTACATTCCGTAAAACAAGTTCCATTCCGGTGTCGAATCTCAAGTGCACATCTCCCACTCTAACAATCTTGGATAACCCGTCGTTACCCATCTTGACTATACCAAAGTCACCCGGAGTGTAAGAGGAATAAAAATCTCTATGTGATGTAACATGACATGTAGCTCCACTATCGACCACCTAACTCAAATCATCTCTCGCAAGGTTCACCATATCATAGTCGCAACATACAAAGAATTCTTCGGTAGTAGTATTAACTTCGGATTTATCATTACTACTGCTTTCCTTCTTTTGTGGATTTTCTCGGCCTTGGCGATTCTCCTTCTTCAATTGTCGGCAAAATTTCTTAGTATGCCCTTTCTTACCACAACGGTAACATTCAATATTGGCATACTTCTCCCGATAACTACTCCTTTGTGGCCCTTTATTACTCAGAACTCTACTTTGACCTCTCCCCCGTCTTTCGGTAACTAGAACATCCGACTGTGACAGAGATCCTTGTGCTTTTATTCGGACCTCCTCATTCAACATGTTCCCTTTACCTAATTCCATCGAAATGACTCCATCGGGGGCGGAGTTAGACAACGACATTCGAAATGTCTCCCAAGAATCCGGCAATGTGCCTAACAACCACAAAGCTTGCACCTCCTCTTCGAATTTAATTCCCATTCCGGCAAGTTGGTTAATTATGCCTTGGAATGCATTTAAATAATCCGATAGAGGAGTCCCATATCGAAACTTCAAATTCATCATTTGTTTAATGAGGAATAACTTATTATTCCCCGTCTTTCGAGCGTACAATTGCTCGAGCTTGTGCCATAACTCTCGAGCATCCTTCTCTCCACTAATATGGTTCAAAACGTTGTCATCCACCTATTGTCGAATATATCCGCAAACTTGGCGATGCAAAATAGTCCACTCCGCGTCGGACTTCCCTTCCGGTTTATCTTTGCTAAAAACCAGCAAATAATAATCCTTCACGTATAGAAGGTCTTCCATCTTCCCCTTCCATACGTGGTAGTTTGAACCATTCAAGTTAACCATTCTACTCGTGTTGGCTTCCATCTTACAATTGAGATACTTAAACAACCACAAAACAACAAATCTCGTGGCTCCGATACCACTTTGTTGGGAAAAAAATACCGAAAAACGTCACATCACAACGAATAATTTGGAACCTCGTTTGACAAATTCCCACTCTTCAATCGTAACTTTGTGGTTACCGACGAGTAGAGCAACAATTACAACTCGATAAAAATAATACAAATGATATTCGATCGCGATAAATAACGAGACACAATTTTAGCGTGGAAAACCCCTCAAGACGAGAGTAAAAACCACGGGACCGAAGCCGCTTAAATCCATTATCACCAATACACACAAAATACACAATCGTCCCAAATACAAACTAGAGGTATACACCAATCGTCAAATACTTGGTAATAAATGTTCTTCAAGTATTTGGAATCAACAACAACAACAAGATCGAGAAAAGAAACAACCGTAAATAGCTTACACAAAGAGCTAACGAAATACCCGAACTTCCGGACTCAAAATCTCGATCTACACTGGTGAAAAGATTTGCCCAATAGCTACCAAGCTCTTGTCAAACGATCACGACGATTCGACAGATAAATCTCCGAGAAAATGAAGAAATATATTTCTCTCTCTTGTTTGTCTCTCTATCTCTCTCTCTTGTACTTCAAAGGTGTGTAATGATAATAATGATAAACTCCCGCAGGAAGGTGCTGTTAAAAGAAGAATTCAGCCCTGTTGACTTCAGGGGCCGCGGCCCAGCCACGGTGTGCCGCGGCCCGCAGTACAGACAACTCCAGCACTTTGTTGAGGTTTGAGTGTGCCGCGGCTCGGCCGAGATGTGCCACGACATGCACAAAAACAGGGGCGCTCGGCAAGGGCCGCTCGGCGCTCGACAGAGGCGCTCAACAGGGGTGCTCAGCAGGGGCCGCAGCCCAACCGGCAGGGCCGCGGCCCAGAGTACAGTCTCGGCCAGAATGTGCTGAGTGATTTCGGGGCCGCGGCTCGGCAGCTGTGTGCCGCGGCCCGACAGTGAAAGGTGAGAAAAATGACTTTTCAAGCATAGTGCCACGGCCCGGAGGGTTTGTGCCGTGGCCCGGAGTCCAGTCGACTCCGAAAATCCCTATATTTCAGAAATTACTCCTACAGTAACCCCAAAACTAACGAACATCAGAATGGGCCTTGCGCATCTTCTCTTTACAAACTAAATCCAAAATGAATTCAGGGCCCTTCTTAAAAAGATCCACATCTGTGCCAATTCTTGTACTTTTTGCCAATATATCTGCCACGTAGTTCTGCTGTCTGTAAATGTGTCGGAACCTGAACTGTTGAAACTATTTAGAGATACACTTTAACGGCTGTAATAATCACTTCCATAGGATGAAACTCATCAGCACCATTTTTCATCAATGAAATTGTCTCTTGTGAATCAGATTCCAACTCAACTTTATCAAATCCCTCCATTTTTTCCAAATTCAAACCTTTCCAGATACCCCAAACCTCTACCTTCAGAATATCGCATCTTCCTACATATTTTTGCACACCATAAATCCATTCGCCGGTGCTCGATCTCATAAAGCCATCGATACAAGCTTCACCATTGCCAGAGACACTCGCATCAACATTAATTTTAACCAACCTTTCCATCGGATGGATCCAACTCAGATATGGGGATTTTTCTTCAAATTTTCAAAATTTTGAGCTTTGAGCGATGCCATGTAATATACAATTAAAATATCTGGATTTATAGGGTGTATGCCGTTGGGATTGAACATCATATCACACCGCCATTTCCATATGAACCAGAGAGCAGTGGAGAACAAATTCGCCCAAAGTATATTAGATATGTGTTTTGCTTTATCTGTTAGGTTTGTCCTCATCCATATTTTGAAATCACCCCCGAAAGAGAAAATCTCTGCAGTTTCTCAATTTGAAAACCTACTGCTTCATCAAACAACAATAGAGACTTTTAAAGTTTTCCACTTTTTCTCTTCCACCTTTTAATTGATCATTCTAGATAAACCCCCCACAGCAAGAACAAATAGGTAGGGAGAAACTTCCTTGTCTCACTCCACTACTAGGGGTAAACTCTTCAGTAACTTCTCTATCAACTTTAGCCCTTAATTCACAGTAGAGATACACAAATTAATAATTTCCAAAATTCTTCCTCTAAAACCTAGCTCCCAATAATAAATCTGCTTGGGACGAAACTAGTTTAGGTTGCGTTGATGATTTTGTGGAAAGTAGGTTTGATTCTGTTCACCAAAAGTTTAATGAGGACTTTATATAATATGTTGCATGGGTTAATAGGTCTCAAAGAACTCATAGATGTAGGGATGTCCACTTTGGGGACCAAAGTGATTAAAGTGTTATTTAGGTAAGGTAGAAATAAGAGAGAATAGAAAATACCCTGGATCATGCCAATAATGTAATATCTGGAATTTCTACTACTGTGGTTTAATATTATTTTATACGAGTTATGTTGTATAGCGTGGAATTTGTAGAGTATAAATAAAATAAATGAAGGACTGAGACATTTGTAATGGTATAATTGTCGTACTTGGTCGAAAATTGCAATTGAGGATATTGTGTATCATATGAGAATATTATTGAATTGAGTATATGTATTCAGTATGTGAGTGTACGTATCCAGTATGTCGAGACGGACGAGAAGAGTTGGAAATGGCTAAGTATAGCCTGATTAGCGCGCGCTAATGTTCAAGTATAGCGCATGCTATCGTTCATGGTTAGCGCACGCTAGAGGCAGAATGCAGCGCACGCTAATGCAGTCAGATTGGAAGGAATCTGCGTGTGGACCAGGCCACTTTCGGCGCACGTTCTGATAAGTCAACGAATGTTTGTAATGTAGTACTAGCGCACGCCAAACCCTAAAGGTTAGCGCACGCTAATGGTATATTGGACAAAAATGAATCTTATCCTCGTCAGCACTTTCGGCATGTGAACCAGTCTTTGGAGCATACAGACAAATGAGTCAACTGATATTAGCGCACGCTAAACGCAAGGACTTGCGTATGCTAAAGAGTGTAAGTTATGTACGCTAATGCATGGGCATTACGTACGTAAGCACATGTACGAAGCCAGACTGTAACCTCTGGACTACTATAGCGCACGCTAACAAAGTCATTTAGCGCACACTAAGGCCATAGCGCACGCTAAACATAAGGTTTAGCGCACGCTAGTAATATACTTTATAAAAAGGGACAAACGGGTGTTATGAAGCATTTCGTCCATTTCTTTCCTTTCACTCGATATAGAGAGAGAGAGAGAGAGCTCTGGGAGGTACTTGAGTTCTAAAAACACTCCGAGATGATGATCTTTATCAAGATTAAGATAGAGAGCATGGATTAAAGCCTTGTTCTTCAAGTTATTCATGGTTCTTGGAATGAAGTTCAAGTGTTCTCCTTCTTGGTTCATCTAATCCAGGTAATTTCGTATCCCTTTGATAGTAGTTCATTTTTAAGGATGATTACATGTGAGGAACATGTTGGATAATCATGTGATGATATTATATGAGGATTAATGAAGTTATGATAAGAGTTTTCGGATGTTAACTAAGATGTCTCCATACTTTAAAAATTGTGTTTCGTTTAACCCGATGAAAGATGGATTTCTAAATTATGTTGATCATGATATGAGGTTGTATTCCAGATTAAGAACGATATGATAGGATGATTATGTATAGGAGGTGTTGGTATATTCGTATCTAGAGCTAAGATATGTGTTTTGATATAATATTCGTACAAGAACACGAGTATGACTTCGAGTATGGTGATGAGATTGAATTTGGAAAAGTTAATGTTAATCTTGGAGCATGATTTCCTTTTCTTTCGTATCCATAGTCGCAAAGTGTTAGTCGATGCTTGGATTGTATGCCTCTGTATAGCATTAGCGCACGCTAAGCCTACTGGCTAGCGCACGCTAATGAGAGTAACTTAGCGCACGCTATGTTAAGGTATTAACGTGCGCTAAGTCATCAGGCAGGGTAGTATATTCTGTTTCGGTTATGAATTCGTGATCATTTAAGTTGATTTGATCAGACTTGTGGTTAACCGAGATATTGTTGAGTCGTTGGGTTTGTGAATTGGTTTTATCGATTGTTGATTGTTGCCGAACTTGTTGTTTATCGATTATTGTAATAGATTGATATTATTGATTGGTGATTAGAACCATGATTTGCAGTCGTGTTCGAGAATGTTCGTGAATTGCATTGATCTGGGCCAAGGGACTTGTAGATGACGGCAATGGAATTGGTAATGGCTTCATCGGTATCGAGGCAAGTTATTACTTGCTCAGTTTATAATATTCAATGAATGGTTTCAGTTTCATTCGTTTATAACTCATATAGCAATGTTTATAAATCGTAATCACAGGAGATTTGGGATTATAGGTTGTATTCGAGTTTTGGGAATTTAAATCATAATGTATATGATTTACAATTGTCGTTGGTATACTTGTTATCGAGGATACATCATGATATTGACGAAAAAGTGAATTATCTATCGTCCGTGATGTTTTGGATCGGTGAATATTCAGAATAATGGTTGGTGATGGTTTAGATATCGAGATTGCTCTAGAAAGACTCGGAGCAAGTATTTTAATCATTTCTGTCATTTGTGTCGATCATGTTGTGATACATTCGTGTATCTTTGTTGTCGTGCATTGTGTACTATTGTCTTGTGCAGTCGTGCATTGTTGTCGTATGTCCACCATGCGTTGGTCCGACGAGATCATCATGGGAATCTATAGCTGTGTGCGCTGGATCGCTGGACAGGTAATGCCACCATGTGTTGGTCCGACGGGATCATCATGGGAATCTATAGCTGTGTGCGCTGGATCGTTGGATTACCATATATGTTGTTGTTGTTCATATGTATATTAGTGGTTTGCCATAAGTGTACATTGTCGTTATTGTTGTGATCATATTGACGTTGTCATATGAGTATGCATTTGTAGGTCTTGTTTTAGGACCAAGTCCGTATGTTGTGTTGATCTGATCTCGGATTAGACTGACGTGATGGTAATGGTATTTCGTATCTTGAGGTATGTTCCATATTTACTTGATACTTGTCTTTGATGGACAATCGATTATCGTATTGGAATTGTCGATGTTATCCGATGGATTGAATTGGCTAGAGTTGGCATAATTTCCGTATCGCGAGTTATGATAATGTTTTGAGAACCTTGGGTATTGTTGAGATACCGTACAAACATTTCGGTATTATCTTATTGTGTTTTTAAGGATAGGAATCGTGGATTTTCGTAAAGTTACGACAGTAAGATTACATTGGTCATATTCTTACTTAGTATTTTCATTGATATGTAATTACTGACGTGATGTGATGGTTATCATTGTTGGATATTATGGCTGACTCCGTCGTGGGTTTTCTTTTTAGGTTCTTGGATTATCAAGCTTGTAGCGGTCGTGAAGAGATGAGCTTCTCGGAGGATACTGGCTAGGACATGTATTTGTGTATTGAGTTTCTGATTAGTTATAGTATTCCGCTACTAGAGTATTTTAATTGTTTATCTTTATCCGCTACGTGAGTATTTTTAAATGACCTGTTGGTATCTGGTAACTTAGGTTACATTGGCAATCGTTTTCTAAATTTGTTCTGTCGGTACGTGTAACCGATAGCTTAACGTATGTTTTTAAACTGTTGAGTTTTGGCATTTCGGGCCTTGTGGTTTCAAATGAGATTTTATGATGGTTTTGATAAACGAGTTTTATAAAGTCTTCGAATGTTTTTCAAAGATAGTACCGTCGTTAGCCTCTTGGGCATTTGTAAATGTTTGCAAAAATTTCTTTTAGCCTTGTGGGTTCCATCTCCGGGCCCACGGCGCTGTAATATTTCCGGTTAAATCTGGGGGTGTTACAAATAATATATCTACCGCAAGTTTCCCAATTTTTGTGATACAGAATAGCTGGATTTAATCAGACCAGGGGCCTTCAGGGGCCAATAGAAAAAAAGGCAAATTTAATTTCTTCAGAGGTAAATCAGTAATTTAGGGAATCAAAATTAGATTTGGAAAGACTAGGCCAAAAGTGTGATATTCGCATATTTTTTTCTCCACTAATTTCATTAATTAAAGCTATCGGAATGGAGATAATTTTTCTTTTGGTATTTAATTATTCTTTTGGTATTTAATTATGACTTACTTGTTGATTTCGTACGACTTTAGGATTATTAGTTTAGTGTTTAAATTTTGTGTAGAAATTAAACATGGTGAATTGTGTAATATTTTTTGATCATTTTCATCATATTATATCGGAGCGAAAACTCAATTCCTGATTTGTCATTAAAATATATGTGTGTAACACATTCACCGCTTTGCATGTTTTGTTGAAATAAGATAAGTATTGAATATACACACACGCCAAGAGAAGTCAAAACAAAACAGAAAAAAACAAAAGAAAAAAAGGAAAGAGGAAAGAGAGAGAGGGTAGAGGATCTCACCGCCATAGATCTCCATCTCCGTACAGGTAAATCTTTGTAATATGTATATCAAATTGTTGTAACTAGTAGAACATAAATATATAGGCAGTTTTTCCAACGGATGTCGGAATCGTCCGGATGGGGCAAAAACATCGTTTGTTGTCGGGGTGCCCGCATGAATTCTTCGGTCGTCGGAATTTTTCAAAGTTTATACTATTGTGAAGCTCTTGTTATCAGCAAAATGTTTCTGCCTTCATTTTTGTGCTTCGACAAGCGTTTTTATGTCATATGTGTGATGTGTGTGTATCGTCTGTCTTGTGGGTGATGTGTGTGTAAATTGTTGAAAATAAAACATAGCGGAAGCGAAGTTGGTGAAAATTGATAAATGCGTTTTACTCATCCACGAGCATAAAACCTATTTAGGCATGCTGATTAATTAACTATTAAGATTAATAAGAAATTTAAATATTATTTATTATTTATTAAATAAATATGTTGGTAAATCTAATATCCTAATCTAAATCAAAGATTATATGATATTTACCTTTTGAAGTGCAATGGTCACTTTCTTGATCTCTTCCTCAGAATCTTCTAGAGTATGATCGCCTTAATCCGGACGTTGTATGGGCAACGAGCTATCGAATCTTGCTTGGACTTCAAGGATGGATCGGCCGAAAGTATGTTCTCGTGACTCACTCGATTTTTCTGTTTTCCAGTATTATGTAAACACTCTTAGAAAATTGATATGTTATCTAAATTGTAGAATCAAAGACACAAGTCAAGATCTACAATTAAGCACAAGAAGAAAAACTCGATCTCTCAAGAGTGCAAGATTCCTCACGGTCGAACCCCCTCCTATAAGTGTTATTTATAGGCTTTGGACTACTCTAGGGATCTTAAGGAGGATTAGGGTTAAGACTCCTAGTGCAACCCAACTTTCCATATTATGTCCTTCCTAATATGGTTGAGTTCACTAATATCAATTCAATCCACTAAAAAATTAATATTGCACTTCCAATCCAAATCCCAATTTACAAAATTGGGATCCTTATTTAAATATATTATTTCTCATGTTTAAGATATCGAATGTCCATTAATTAATTTAAGCTACTGAGAGCTTTAATTAATTAATATCTTTTTCAAGAGTAGTACCACTCGAACCTTATTATTATATCGGAATTAAATCCACCGGCAGGGTTTAATATAATAATCAATCGAGCTCCTTAAGGGGACATCATCAACCCGCACGAGTCGTAACATAATTTTTAGTAATAATAATTATCGTATAAATAATATTATTGTCCAAGATACGAAGCTTATTGAGTCAATCATTTTGACTCTCACCTATGGTAAATCAAATCAATAAATATTATAATTATATAACTAGATATTATATACTTGGAATTAAGAAATAATAATTATCCAAGATTTACGTTCTTCTTACAGTCAGTACAGAAGACACTATCTCACTCCGATCCAGTACAACGTATGTAAATACGCTAATGCATGCTAATAGTCAAGATCAACTAATCTCAAGCATACACTACAACCTTTCATATAATTAACCTATAATTATATAGGTTGTGGACTATTATATTATCTTATAAGGCACTGATGATATGATCTTCCATATGACACCAACACACCACATTATCTACAATATAAAATAATTAGACATTTCATTTTCATAGCCATAACGTGAATAAATATGCGAAATATGTGACTAAATGTAATTAATATTCTCATAGGTAGTTATAGGGAAATAAGCTAATACAAGCATAAAGTATGTTTTGCAATATACAACCCTAAAAATCTCCCACTTATACTCAAAGCATGCTTTTAAGTATACTACTCTATTACATAGTCTCTCATATCATCCCACTTATACTCAAAGTAATGCTGCCATACACCGTCCCATTCCTTCCACACACTAGTAGAAAAAACATCAAAGACTTCGGTACGTCTCACTTCGGTAATGTATATTAGTGAAGTAAAAACAAACAACAACTTCGCTTTTCAATTTAGGGAAGTAAACTACACAAATAGACTTCAGTAAATGGTATCAAATAGAAAGGCATGAGATAGTTAGAAATTTTAAGTTCCAAAGACTTCGCTAATTGTATAATTACTGAAGTAAAAAGTGTGAATTTTTTTTTTTGATGCAATATTTTTACAACAGTGAAGTATATTATTAACACAAAATTTTTACAACAATAAAGACTCGCAACTATTCAGACTCCCAAAATTTTTCACCGTCCAAAACCCTCCTCCTTCGCCCGCTCATTTTCCTCCAATATTTCCTCCAAAAAAATTTTCCCGCTCCAGTAAAAAAACCCGCCCGCGATTAAGCTTCTTGTGGAGACCGATTATTAGGGTTCTTTCATCGGCCCTTCAAGGTTTTTCGTTTCATTGAATTTTTTGGGGATATTTTCAATCTATCTTTTATTATAGTTTTTACTCACACATTTTCTTTTGTTCTTCTCATAATCGAATGTCTGTGGCGAAATTGCTCATAATCGGACGACTGGTGGTGACATTGTACGAATTGGCTTAGGTAAGGTCTTTCTTTGGGTTTTTATTCTTCGCAGATATGTGTGGTGGGGTTTCGTATGTGTTTGTTGTTGTATGTATGTGAATATTGTGTTTCGAGTTTCTCGGGTCTTTCTTTGGCGTTTTTCTTTGCGATTCTCAAAAGTTTTTTTCTATGGATTGATTTTGGGTTTTGTGGAATATATGTGTATTGTTTGAGTGTATTGTTTGGGTCATTTTCGTTGGGGTTCAAGGTATATGTTGTTTCCGCATATATGTTAATTAGGGGCCATGTTTGGGTTATGTTAATTGTGTTTTTGTATAGTGTGTTTGAGTGATGTTAGTCTTAATCGGGGTCTGCGTGAGTGATGTTAATTTGTGATCATGTTTCTGTATATTGTCTTTGTTGATAGTGTTGGTGGTGATTCTGTTTGAGTTTGTTTAGTGTGTATGTAAGTGAGTATTGTGCAAGATTTGATGCAAGTTTTAGTGTGTTTGTTAATTAGCAAGATTGTTGGCTAGATTTTATGCATGAGTTGTAGAGTGCTTGATTGATGTGATAAAATTTTATATTTGGGTGACAATGCATGAGCCAAGAGTATTGCCTGATCGATTGAAGAGAATGTATCATTGATTATCATAAATGTGTCCCTTGGAGCTAAGTGGATTATTTACTCATATTAATTTTGGTTCGATCTAACTGGTTTCAAAATTTATTTATGTAGATTTTCTTCCTTGCCGAAAGAAATATCGTGACTACTTTGAGAAGACAAGATCTGGTAAGAGCACATAATTTGCCGAGTCTTTGTTAGAATTCAAGAGTTAGTAATGGATAGATCTTGGATTAAATCGATAGGAGGAGTGCAAGATATGGGGAAGGTGTCGAAAAGTTCATTAGAGAATGTTTAGAGAATTCGAAATTGATCGAACTTCATTCCTTGTCCGTGTTGCAAGTGCAACAATATGAAAAAAGGGTCGGTGAAGATGTTGCGAGAGCATCTTTATTTCAACGGTTTTAGTCCAATTTACACCAATTGGATTTGGCATGGGGATCAGAGCCTGAATGATCGTGAGAGTGTCAACCAAGATCCACCTGAACATGGTGACATGAATGAAGAACTGGGTGATATGTGTGAGGCACCTTTGAGAAGTTCTCGGAAGATCCTCAAGAGTTTGTCAAATTTGTCGAGGAAGCGAAAAACCCTTGTATAAAGGTCATCGACAGTATACAAAGTTGAGTGCGCTTGTAAAACTCTACAATACAAAAGCAAGACATGGGATGACAGATGCACTTTTTTCAGATCTACTAGCCGATTTCGGGGATATGTTACCAGAGAACCACAACCTACCATCCTCAATGTACGAAGCTAAGAAGACTTTGAGTTGTTTGGGGTTGAAGCACGAGAAAATACACGCGTGCTCCAACGATTGTATCCTATATAGGAAACAATATGCAGATCATACCCGCTGCCCAAAATGTGATGTGTCCAGGTGGAAACTAACTAAGAACAAGAAGGAGAAGATCGACGTCCCGGCCAAGGTTGTTTGGTATTTTCCTCCCATTCCAAGATTCAAAAGAATGTTCAAATCTTTGGAGACTTCAAAGAACCTAACCTGGCATGCTGATACTCCAAAAGTTGCTGGTCAATTACGACATCCATGCGATTCTCCCGCATGGAAGTTGATTGACCATAAGTGGAAGGATTTTGAGGAAGAGTCAAGAAATCTTCTGCCGCGCTGCCATCGATGGAATTAATCCTCATAGTACTATGAGCAGAGACACGCTTGTTGGCCTGTAATGTTAGTCACGTATAACTTGCCTCCAGAGATGTGCATGAAGAGGAAATTCATCATGTTAACAATGCTTATATCTGGTCCAAAGCAAATGAAATGATATAGATGTCTACCTTGAGTTGTTAGTTGAGGACTTGCGTTGTTGTGGGAGGGAGTTGATGGTGTGTATGATGCATATAGAGACCAACTTTTCACATTGAGAGCAGTTCTACTATGGACAATTAACGACTTCCCTGCATACGGAAATCTTAGTGGATGTGCTACACATGGATACTTCGCGTGTCCAATATGTGGAGTAAATACACATGCAAAGCACTTGACCAAGGGGAAGAAAATGTCGTTTGCTGGCCATAGACAGTTTCTTAAAGAGTCTCATCCATATCGAAGACTAACGAAGGAGTTTAATGGCATGGAAGAACTTGGAGAAGCACCCAAACCATTATCTGGAATAAAATTGTTCGAGAAACTGCCGCACATCAAGTTTCGCTTTGGTAAGAAGGTCAATGTGGGAGCTAAAAGAAAGAAAAAAGAAGTGAGCAGATAGAGGAAGACGACGAGCGGATCAGAAGATGCTAAGTTCAAAAATGCCGAAGAAGAAGTCTATCTTTTCGATCTTCCTTATTGGAAGCACTTGCACGTGAGGCAATCGTTTGGATGTTATGCATATTGAGAAGAACGCCTTGGAGTCCTTGATGAATACTCGATGAATATCAAAGGCAAGACTAAAGATAATGTAGAGGCAAGGCTAGACTTTGTGGAGATGGGGATCGAGCCGTAACTAGCACCCGAAGTTGGGGAGAAGAGAACATTTCTTCCTCTTAGCGCATGCTCGTTCACGAAAAAGAAAAGCCGCAATTCGCACATCATTGATGGATATAAAAGTGCCGGAGGGCTTCTCTTCAAACATGAAAAGTATTGTTTGCCTCGATGAGTTGAAGTCATCGGGCCTAAAATCACATGATTGTCATGTGCTAATGCAACATTTCCCGCCTATACTTATACGTGATGCTCGCCAAAGCATGTGAGATATGTTATGAGATTTTGCTTCTTCTTCAAAGATCTTTGTTCGAAAGTCGTCGACGTACTCATGCTAGATAAGCCGCAATCGACTTGATTGAGACCCTTTACTGTTGAGCAATACTTTCCACTCTCTTTCTTCGATATCATGGTTCACCTTACACCCACCTTGTTCGAGAAGTCCGGTTATGTGGACCAGATTCACTTTAGGTGGATGTATCCATTTGAAAGGTGCATGAAGGTGTATAAAGGATATGTGGCAAGTCGAAAACACCCGAAGGCCGCATTGTTCAACGATATGCCGCAGAAGAGGTCACGAGTTTTGTTCGGAATACATGAAAGATCTCGATCCCGTTGGGATACCTATTTCGATTAGAGACCTCAATACCACAACTCCCGCTTCCTAGACTGACGGCCGCTAAACTGGTGGAAGAAGTTGACTTGCATAGGGCACACAAAATTGTGTTAGAAAACTGTGAAGAAGTGTCTCCCTTCATCATGTAAGCCTAATTCAATTTTCAAAATTACACATTCATTGTTTATAATTTTCTATACATACTATATATGGTGTTGCTTTGAACTAATAATGTGATGTATATACACTTCTACAGGAGCATAAGGCCCATTTGAAAGTGCTGAATCCAAAGAAAGCGAAAGATGACAAGTGGATACAAGATATTCACAACAAGCGCTCACCGGGTGGTTCAAAAGGAAGGGCCGAGGAAATAAATAGTTGCAATGGGGGACGACGTCAACATTAACATGGTTGGCACATGGGCCACGTGCGCGAGTCATTAAGTACATGAGCTATGTCATAAACGGTAGTTTGTACCAAACAAAGGCCCGAGATGATGAAAGAGTTTGTCAAAACAAAGGGTGTCTCAAGTGGCGAACACAATGCTTGTTAGCAAGGTAAAAGATAAGAACCCCTTGTTTGCGGATGTCTGCTACTATGGAGTAATCGAGGAGATATGGGAGTTAAACTATCATCGGTTTCAAGTTCCTGTTTTCAAGTGCGCATGGGTTCCAAATGATAAGGGAATAATCACGAGCAGCGAATATGGATTCACCTTAGTCAATTTGAACAAACGGGGTCATAGAAAAGAAGAGTTTGTGCTAGCAAGTCAAGTTAGTCAGGTTTTTTACGTTGATGACCCGTTAAGAAAAGGATGGTCAGTGGTTCTACCAATTCATAAGAATAATAGTGAGGGGGAGAATGAGGAAGTGACTACCATTCCACTTTCTCGTCCTTTAGATGACTTGGCAACTCATTGTATTCCTACTCATCAACGATATGTTAGGCCGGGTAGTAAGGATGGTAGTAAGGGTGAGGGTGTTTGGGTGGTGAAAAAGAAAAAATGATGTAACAGTTTGTTATGTATTGCTTAAAATGATGAACATCAATTTATGTTATTGTCTTTTTCTTGTACATATTATGATTGTTATGTGTTCCTGTTACGTTATAATGTTTTATGTGCTTTTTCAGCTTTATTATTTATTTTTATCTGAATTATGAAAAACTTATATGATGTATTTTATGGGTTATTGCAGAAAAAGCAGATGTCTCCTAAGAAAACGAAGAAAAGGAGTGTTCGGAAAGGAAGAAGATGGTTAATGCTTCGAGAAGCGGGCACCTGAACATGAGGAGGCTAAACATCCCGTAGCTACGGATGAAGAAGTACTGCTCACGAGCAAAAAGAACCAAACGGGTCCATCATCTATGTGGAAGTTGGTTAAGCCGAGGCAAGAGGGAATAAGGTTAAGGTCCGTTACGATAGCCTTGGGCGGGCTTTGTATGAGGATAATAAGGCCTTGCAATCATACATTGGACATGTTGCAAGATCCATGGTTCCATGCAACATAGACAATGGAGGTTCGCTCCAAAGGATATCAAAGATAAGATCCGGGAAGAGATACTGGTAAGACTAAATGTTGCAATGTTATATATGTGTTTTATATGATATCGATATTTGTTGATGGTTTGTTCTAATATTAACAATTTTTTTGATAATCGCGTAATGTATTTGAATAAGCGCCACAAACTAAGAAGACGGTGTCGCTTCCGCGAACTAAATGGCGTGATCGAAGACTAAAATGACTAAGAAGTTTGTGTGGCCATTTCGCAAAAATCCTGTTCTGGTGCGATCTTCTCCACCCACTGAATATCACATCTCAGCTGAAGTTTGGAAAGAGTTTGTGGATAAGAGAATGGACCCTTCGTGGAAGGTATTAAAAGTTGACATTTTTCCATTTAAATCTCTCAAATATGTACTTATTTGGGAATCATCCAGATTACACACAAGGAGCAGAAGGATCGGACTAAACAGATCAAATATCGTCACAAGGCATCTCGAAAGGGTTATTGCCGTCTGGAAGCTGAGCTAGTAAGAAAATTATTTAATCACCGTATTTAGATTCTTATAAAGCTGTTGTCGTGTGACCCTTCCCCGGACTTGCCCTTTTTCTATTCAGATATTTATAAACCTTTGGGTGACGTAATAGTTTTTTATCGTTGAAAAACAGAGAAAGAAGGGATTACTTGGTGAGGATGACGAAATCGATAGATCGCTGCTTTGGATCTTAGCCCGCCAAAATGACAAAGGTCATATAGCAGATGAGGAGACAGCGGCGATGGTAGCAGACATTGTGAGTATTTTTAACTAATTAGGCTCTTTAATTTAAATTCAAATACTTTTGCTCTATTTGTCTTATCTTATTATCTAAACACTTTCTTTTACATGTATGGCGTGTGGATTGTTCTAGGAGGAAGTCTTGAAGAAACAAGCTAAGGGAGATTTTATTCCACAAGGATCTCATGATGCTTTAATCAAGCGTTGGGAACAAACGAGAAATATGGAAGAGTAAGAGGCGTAGGAGGGTTCGTCAAACCACAAGTTTATTTCGGAACTGCACGAAAGACGAGAGAACCAATTTCAAAGGCCTTGGTTGAGAACCTAAAAGAAAAGACTGAAGAAGTGTCTAGTTTGAGGGCTGAAGTGGACAGATTGAAAGCTGAACTTGCTGCAGAAAAGGAAGCAAAAAGCCCGACTACTTCATCAAAGAGATCGTCAAACATGGCCAATCCAGTGCTGGACACAAACCAAGTGGGACTGGATGACTGTGATGCTCCAAAGCCAATGGTAATTCACCGTTATACCCTTTAGGATGACGATATATTTTGTTAATTTGGTAAAATGGCCTAAAAATTGATCTTAAACAGAATTTTAAGAAGGGAAAAAGCAACTTGATGGAAGACTTTCTCCGTGAAGGAGTTTCTGGATTGCTGAAGGTTATTTATTTAAAATATTACACCACTGCATTCCTGTATGTATGTAGGCACTTGTATACATTCTTTCTTCCTCTTGCTGTTTTAATTGCATACATTCTTGACAGAGAAACAAATCATTGAAGCTGCTGAGATATCTGTGGGGAAAGATGGAGTGGTTGGCGGTCCAAAGGCGAAGGTTACTTATAATTTTAATTACTTAAAGACTTTCAATATTTCATTCACTTTATAGCATCTACCTGATTTTAATCAACATATTTTTGTCAATAGAAGGGTAGGAAGTCCAAGGTCCTCCCAAAGACAAAAAGATGTTGAAGAAGCACTCCAGATCCTAAGGTCATTTGACTTTCTTATAAATATTAAGTCGATATATTATTTCCTCATATGTACATCAAAGCTAATTCTTACCTTATTGTTCTTTCAAGGGGAAAAAGAACAAGTCAAAGTAAGACAACCTATTAGCAAATTAGATGAGGTCGATCCACGTGAAATAGAGGTTTTCAACTCTAGAGTTTTCATTATCCATGCCATTTTTATTATATGATCCTATGTTTAATTCTCATCGTATGATACTTGTTTAGGGAGATCTTGCACTCGCCAAAGGACAAGTTGACCATATTATTGCATATGGGACAAGAGAGTGTCGGTTGGAGGGCCGCATGTGTTGATCCATACCGTACCAATTGGCAAAGACAATCGAAAGTGTCTATTGACGGTGTCGCCGAGGATGGGTATGATGAGGATCTCCCTGCTCCCATTAAAAATGGTCCACTAACTATTGCGGATGCCCTTGGCGCTATCGTTGCTTGGCCAAAAGACATGGTAATTCTAGCCGCCCGAGGTAATTCTCTCATATAATGGGTATATAGATGTTTTGTATATTAAGAATAGATAGTTAGAACATTATGGCTTACATTAATTAAATATTGTGCAGAGAAGGTTGATTCTCCCGTAAAGAAGAAGCCGCTCATGCACTCATCGATCTAACTAATGCTCATGAAGATCCACTTGAGTTGAATCAGTTGGGAAGAAAATCAAGTCGGGAAAGAAGGATGATGATGTTGTTCGATCAAGTTGAAGGAAATAGAGAGATCATTACCCATGGCTTGCAAGTTTGTATATTCTCACGCCGATAGATTCATGACCAATGATACTTCCTTGCGCGTTGTACTTGATGAGGCAATGTTTGGAGGGAAAAAAATAGTCTGGGTCACGAGAAATCAAATCTTTGACTTCATGGAAATGAAAGCAATTGGTGGTATGCATATATTGGCTTATATGGGGTAAGATCTGTATAACATAATACAATTGCATCTTATGTTTTTTCCTCTCTTGTTATGTATCTCGTAGACCTATGGCCTTGATACAATTGTAATCGTATGGCCTAATGCAAGAAGCTCTTCAATAACTTGAATGCGAAAAATCATCCGTATTCTTTTTGCTTCGTGGATCCTGGGTGCGTGGATCATGCTTTAGAGAAGAGTGTGCAGAAAAACACATCATTGCTCGCTTGATGGCATCACCGAGGACTGCATTTGCCTTATCCCATATAACAATGGGTAAATAATACTATTTCTATTATGATAATGCATATCATATTATCATGTGACATTATTAATGCTTCTTTACCAATTACGCAAGAACCATTGGATCCTGATCGTGGTCAATGATGACAAGAACATGGTCTACCCGATTGATCCCCTTGGCAACAGAACTCGATTAGATGGTTGGAAGAATATCGTGATCGTATATACATATATATATATATATATATATATATATGCGATTCTTTTCTTGAAGATTCATTAATGTTCCAAAGGTATAATTCTTCTATTTTTAAATGTAGCGCTGTGAAAACCATCAATGCATCCAGAGGATATAATAAGGCTCCGGTTATAAGCAAATCACTGTAAGTGTATGGAGATATCATTTTGCGAACTATATATATATATATATTCATACAAAACCTAAGGGTCTAATTGTAATATTTCTGGATATTTGCTGTAATTACCCTAAACCTCAGGGGTACTGTTTATTATTTTTAATCTTTTCTGAAAAGCAGCCATATAAGGAAACCCTACTTCGACCTTATTCCGTCAACTGAAATTTTAAATTTGGCATCGATTCATGGCTTTTAAATTTTATAAGGAACCCCTGTGCTTCTGTTGTATATATAAATTTGGCATCTGATTCATGGCTTTTAAATTTTATAAGGAACCCCTGTGCTTCTGTTGTATATATAAATTTGGCATCTGATTCATGGCTTTTAAATTTTATAAGGAACCCCTGTGCTTCTGTTGTATATATAAATTTGACATCTGATTCATGGCTTTTAAATTTTATAGGGCAATCTGAAACAAGAACTATCCTCCCTTCACTGCGGATTTTGTGTCCTCCGCTACATCAAAGAGATCATTGAAAGCGAAGATCCACAGCTTGAGAAGATGGTAATTTTCATTGTCATCCTTTTCTATTATATGATTTCCAGAAGATGGTAATTTCCACATCTAGTCTGTTTTGGTACTGAAATTTTTTGATGTTGATGCATCTTTTATGAATGTACTTTATCTATTTTTTTTGTTTCAATGTGATTTGATCAGTATCCTGGTTCAGTCAAAGACCAATACTACACTCAGGAGCAGTATGATGAAGTTAGGAACGAGTGGAGCGAGTTTGTCTACACGTTTGTTGATGGTGCTTAGCCGGCTTCATTGTCGTGAAGTTCTGTCTAGTTTCGATTCAAGACTATATATGTATGGTCTCGTACTCAGTGATGATGGTGAATGTCTGTTGGTATAGTTAGATCAGAACATTTCGTTTCATCGGGTAAATATGGTGAATGTTTGGTTGATGTATGCAATCTATTATCTAGACCTATGCATGTGTCTCGTAGACATTATGGAAGTTTATTTGATGTTGGCATATTATAGTTATGCCCAATGCAAACTTGTGAATCACGCGAATCAATATTTGGCATTTTTGTATGACAATCCGCTTATAGATGAAAGTGTGGTTTATTACTATTATCAATGCTTATAATCTTGTGTTATTGAATTGGGATCTTGTGATTTGAGTTTGTTGGATTTTTAATGAGGTTGATTGATGTATTTGAGGTTGTGTTGTTGAGATCTTGTGAATTGAGGTTTTTTATTGGATGGATCATTTTTTTGTACAACAAGGATTCTATATTTACAAATTGAAAAGAAATATGCAATGTGGTTATTTACTTCGGATAAAAAACGAAGTCAGAGATATATAATTAGCAACACAAAATAGAATAAGCGAAGTAAAAAGGAGTGTAATGCTTCGGCTAAATAAATAAAAGTGAAGTCAATGTGGTATCTTTAACTTCGTTATCTATAAATAAGCGAAGTCGATAACATAAAATAGGAAATATACACTTCAGCGATTATAAAATAAGTGAAGTGGAAGGACATTTTTTACTTCATCTGTATATATTTTGCCGAAGTGAATAGGAAATATACACTTCAGCAATTATAAAATAAGTGAAGTGGAAGGACATTTTTTACTTCGCAAACCCCCATATTCGGGTTCTAAAAACCGATATAGACTTCGGTTATTACGATATTAGACTTCGCATAATCAGCGAAGTCTAAAGTATACCTTTAACTACACGAACATAGACTTCGGTAATTATAACATTTTTACTTCGGATATTATCCGAAGTCTTTGACGTTTATTCTTATAGTGACATGTCTTTCAAAAAATTTTGAGGGCAGGCCTTTCGTGAAAGGATCAACAAGATTATCTTCCGATGCAACCCTGGCTACAACTACGTCTCCTTACTTTACGAAGTATCATATGATGTGGTACTTGTGGTTGACATGTTTACTTGCCTTGTGGGCTCGTGGTTCCATCGAATTTGCGACTGCACCGGTATTATCACAATAAAGTGTAATACCCTTTGGTAAATCGGGAATCACATCTCAGTCCTACAGAAAGTTCTTGAGCCATAGCGCCTCTTTGGCTGCCTCAGACTGCTACATACTCGCCTTCCATGGTAGAGTCTGAGATGCATTTATGCTTCACACTCCTCCAATTAATGGCTCCACCTCCCAGACTAAACACATGACATGAAGTAGACTTGGACTTTTATTTGTCTGATGAAAAATATGGGTCAGTATAACCCACTGGACATAGGTAATCTGATTGATATACTAGCATAAACTCCCTAGTACTTCTCATGTAACTGAGTATGTGCTTGACAGCAATCCAGTGTCCTGGTCCTAAGTTCGACTGATATCTAGCAGCCATGCCTACGGCATGACAAATTTCTGGTCTAGTGCAAAACATAACATACATGAGAATTCCCATAGCTGACGCCTAAGGGATCAACTTCATGTCATCTATCTCCTTTTGTGTCTTAGACACATATCCTTAGATAGTTGAATTCTATGTCTATGAGGTAGAAGACCTTTCTTGGAATTCTCCATGCTAAACCACTTTAGCACCATATCGAAATAGGATGCCTCAGATAAGCACAACATAATTTTCTTCCGATCATGAAGGATCCTGATCCCAAGGATGTGTCATGCTTCTCCCAAATCCTTCATATCGAACTGCTCAGATATTCATACCTGTACTTCCGATAATTCCTTCATGTTGTTTCCAGTCAGAAGGATATCATCTACGTACAATACAAGAAACACCAACACGTTTCCATCGCATTTCTTATGCACGAAACTCTCACTCGGACTTTGGACGAATCCATATGATTGTACAACTTCGTCAAATTGAGTGTTCCAAGATCTATATGCTTGCTTAAGTCCATAAATAGATCTCTTAAGCCACAGGGGTTTTATGTGATCCCGGCATGCCTCATAGATTAAAGGGTAAATTTTACCGCACGGCAATTAGGCCTGCGCTGTTATATGGCACCGAGTGTTCGGCTGTAAAACAGTGTCACGTTCAAAAGATGAATGTGGCAGAGATGCGTATGCTACGATGGATGTGTGGTCATACAAAAAAGGATCGACTCAGAAATTAGGTGATCAGAGAGAAGGTAAGAGTTGCGTCTATAGAAGACAAGATGATGGAGAATCGATTACGATGGTTTGGTCATGTGAGAAGAAGACCTATTGATGCCCCAGTGAGGAGGCTAGAAAGTTGGGGAGCAAGTAATGTTGTGAAAGGTAGAGGAAGACCCAAGAAAACTTGGATAAAGATGATTGAAAATGATATGCGGTTTCTTGGAATTGGAGAAAGTATGGCGATGGAGAGGCAAATGTGGCGGGAAAGAATACGGATGGTGGATGGAGTCTGAGTCTTTTTTTTTTTTTTTTAATTCCTATTTTCTTTTATTTCATGTTATCTTTTTTTTTTTTTTCTTTTTTTTTCCACTCTCTTTTTTTATTTGCTTTTTTCTCTACTTTTTCCCTCTTTTTTCCTTTTATGTTATTTATGTAACGATTATTGACGGTTTCAAAGTTTGATTCATGTTAGCCGACCCCAAATCATTTTGGGACTAAGGCTTAGATGTTGTTGTTGTTGTTGTTGTAAGCTTGGACACTAAGTTCTCTTCTCCTTCAGCAATGAATCCCTCTGGTTGGCGTATGTAGATTTCCATGTCTAGACTTCCATTCAAGAATGCATTCTTGACATCCATTTGCCAAGTCTCCAGATCCAAATGCGCAGCTATAGCTAAAAGAATCTGTATTGACTTAAGCATGGCTACTGGCGAAAAAGGTTTCATCATAATCGATACCCTCTTTCTGAGTGTAACCTTTTGCTATAAGACTCGCTTTGAATGTTTCAACCTTTCCGTAACCTCCTTTCTTTTGCTTGTAGACCCACTTACTCCCAATGACTTGTACACTATCAGGTAGTTCCACTAGCTCCCACACTAGATTTAAATCTATAGATCTCATTTCTGATTCTATTGCTACTTTCCAGGAGTCAGCATCTTTATCTTGGACTGCCTCCTTGTAAGTCCAGTAATCTGATTCATCTTCGCCTGGAATTGTGTCTGAAGAATGTACCATACATATGAATTATTCCGGTTGACGAAAAATCCTCCCACTATGACGAGGCAAATCCTGAGTTGGTGTAAAAGTCTCAAAATCGATATGTAGTGCAATGTTAGTTTGCGCTTGTATGATTGGGATAGGCGGTCTCGCCCCTCAACTCTTCCAAAATTATTTCGCACATGGGTTTGTAACTAATCATATAATCCTCTTCTAGTAATCGGGCATTTGTGCTAACAATGACCTTTTGATCATGTAGACTATAGAACAAGTCACCCTTCGTTCCCTTAGGATATCGTACAAACACTCGTACCTCTGTGCTGTAATACCCGGTTGTAATTCAGTAATTATCATTCAGTAATTATCATTCAGTAATTGTTACTCAGTAATTTTCACTCATTATTAATCATTCATCATTCATATTCATTCATTGTATTCACCGTTCAGAGTAATTTGCATCGTGTATCTATTATTATTCATCTTTCAACCCGGTTGGAGAGTCAGGCCATGCGTATCATCATTGTCATCTTTGTAGTGGGATGTGTGTGAGGAGTAGCGCACACTACATACTCTCCTTAGCGTGCGCTAATTGAGTACGGGTAGCGCATGCTACCTCTCAGCATTAGCGCACGCTATGGTGGTTAAGGCTGACAGTCCAGAAGGTACTGGACTGCAGTCGAGTTGTAGTAGCGCACGCTACAAATAGTAAGTAGCACGCGCTAGTAGTTTGGGGTAGTGCACGCTATGAAATCGGTGTAGCGCGCGCTAAGGTCGATCAGGCGGAGTCCAGTGGGTACTGGACTGAATTAGAATAATTCATAGCGCACGCTATGAGTAGATATTAGCGTGCGCTAATGGTGTAGTAGCGCACGCTGAGTTTTGAGTGTAGCGCACGCTATCGCGAGCAGGGCAGAGGACAAAAGGTTCTGGACTTCAGTTACTGGGCATCAGATATTCAGTTAGCGCACACTAACATTTTGGGTTAACACACGCTATAGGGAAGGCGTTAGCGCACGCTACCAAATTCGTAGCATGCGTTAACGAGACCGTCAGAGTTCACTGGACTGTCTGGTTAACCCGCTAGCGCACGCTAAATATCAGGTCATAGCGTGCGCTAATCTGGGAACAGTATAAATTGGATAGTCCAGTCCAGTTTCGTCATTTTCATTTCTCACTTCGTTTTTGGGTGATTCCGGGCGATTTCGGGCGATTTGGAAGAATCTCTTCGAGCTGCACTCACCTATCATCATCTTCAAGCTTCCAAGTTGGATTAATAATTATTTCATCATCTCCAATACATCAAATCAAGGTAAATATTTCTTAGATCTAGAATTTTAGATTTTGAATGTTTTCCTTCCGATCTCTTTGTGTAATATTGGTTTTAAGTTGGAATATGTTAGATATGGATTATCTACCTTGGATAAATGTATTCCTACAAATTTATTGGCGTATAATTCGGATTTCATGAATGTTGGGGTTTGATTCAAGAACACTTTAGAGTTGACTTTGATATTTGTGGGTATTTCCGATTATAGTTGTCGTAACCTTGAATTGTGGATTTCTATTGGATTATTGATATCATTGAAGGTGTTTAGTTGGATTAAACTACTCATTTTGGAGTTTGGTTCCGATATAGTTGGGGTTGATTATAATCAAAGGATGAATGTTTGCTAAGTGTTTGTCATAATGCCCCAATGAGTTTGGATATTGTTGTATCAACTTTTGAAGTGGGTTGTGATCATGTTTGAATCGTCTATTAAGCGGATTATTGGTAATTGTATTATTCAAGGTTGTTCAAGCGACCGACATCTCTTTTCGGACGTTTGTTCGAGGAAGAACATTTTTCACCGGTGTTGTGTAAGTAAATTCTTACTCGGTTAAAGGGATATTCATTCCTTATGTTGTTGTTCATTCATGTAATTCACTCGTAATATATCATTCATGTCGAGACTTGTAATTATCAAATAATCATTTCATTCGCGAGGAACGACGATTCCAATCATTTCAATGAGCTACCATTCATTTCATTGTTATTTCATCTCGGTGAGTCATTCTTGACCCTTTTCGGATTATTATTCATTAATGTTCATTGGTCACTTTTGTCCTTGTGGCCTTCTGGGTTCATATTGCGTGGCCGCGTGGGGATATGTGGAATTTTTAGTTGGGCACTTGATAGTCATGTGATCGGGTTCACCTACACAATGGACTGTGTACACGGTAACGTACCTCCGTGAGACTAATTAGTTACAAGGGCGGGTGTGTCCGGACACTCGTCTTGTTCACTTGCACATACCATTACAGGCGTACTATGATGCCCCTCTTCAACTGCATTTCATAACTAATATATGTTATTATTGTATATTGTTCAACTCTTGAGGATTGTTGTTCTGTGTAACTGACCCCGTTGGGGGATGTTGTTTTCAGGCCATGGCAAGGCTAAAGCATGGGAAGAGAACATTGACGGCGAAGAGTCCCAGTGATACTAGTAGGGGGCCCCAATCCTTTTTTCAGTCATTCCTGTTTTCTCCGTTTTTAGTTCCGCTGCAGATTTCCATTTGGATATTCATTTTCATTTAGTGTTGTATATTTTATCTTCATATAAAATATACATATATTCCGTATTTTTACTGGGTGTGTTGTACTTGGAACTCCTCATCGGAGTAATTAATGGTATATTGTGGTTCGGTACTACAATTATATTATTTAAGTCATTAATTTTCATTCGCCTGGTGGGTCCCAGTTGGGGGTCCACGGCACTGTAATATCCGCCTGATTTGGGGTGTTACAGAGTTGGTATCGGAGCATGGTTTTGAATACTACCTTCCGAGTCATGTTTCATTTGAAATCATCGTTCATCAGACTAGTATCATTGGACTTTCGCGTCACGTGTGACCTGTGCAAGAGCCGAGCCCCTCAGACCAAAGAACAGTAAGATTTCTGACGCCATGGTATAATTTCTGGAAATAAGAATCACTCATTCATCATTCAACAGTCAACAATCCTCAATCTTCATTTTCATTTTTGATCATGTCGATAATGTTAACTCATTAATCACTCAGTTCATTTCATTGCTCAGTTGTTGATCTTAAGGATCGTATCATTAATCTTGCTAACTTGTTCAAGATAATCATTTCAAGAATTTCATCAGATGATCATGTCACATCAGTTGATCATTCATGTAATCATTGTATTAGAGTGCGTACGCTCATTATTATCATTCCATGACGTAATCATAATGTGGTATTCATGCGAGATCTATAACTATCATGTGACTTTCCTACTTCAGTATGGAGAGAGCTGGCAGATGACGCGGGGGAAGAGGCTGCGGTGCGGGCCGAAACCCGAGAGATCGTGTGAATACACGCACGACTAAAAGAAATAATGCAAATTCATCGAGCAGCAACGCTGCCACTCATTCACCCAGAAATGATCATTTTGACTCTCACCTATGGTAAATCAAATCAATAAATATTATAATTATATAACTAGATATTATATACTTGGAATTAAGAAATTATAATTATCCAAGATTTACGTTCTTCTTACAGTCAGTACAGAAGACACTATCTCACTCCGATCCAGTACAACGTATGTAAATACGCTAATGCATGCTAATAGTCAAGATCAACTAATCTCAATCATACACTACAACCTTTCATATAATTAACCTATAATTATATAGGTTGTGGACTATTATATTATCTTATAAGGCACTGATAATATGATCTTCCATATGACACCAACACACCACATTATCTACAATATAAAATAATTAGACATTTCATTTTCATAGCCATAACGTGAATAAATATGCGAAATATGTGACTAAATGTAATTAATATTCTCATAGGTAGTTATAGGGAAATAAGCTAATACAAGCATAAAGTATGTTTTGCAATATACAACCCTAAAAATATCCCACTTATACTCAAAGCATGCTTTTAAGTATACTACTCTATTACATAGTCTCTCATATCATCCCACTTATACTCAAAGTAATGCTGCCATACACCGTCCCATTCCTTCCACATGTCTTTCAAAAATTTTTGAGTGCAGGCCTTTCGTGAAAGGATCAACAAGATTATCTTCCGATGCAACCCTGGCTACAACTACATCTCCTTACTTTACGAAGTATCATATGATGTGGTACTTGTGGTTGATATGTTTACTTGCCTTGTGGGCTCGTGGTTCCATCGAATTTGCGACTGCACCGGTATTATCACAATAAAGTGTAATACCCTTTGGTAAATCGGGAATCACATCTCAGTCCTACAGAAAGTTCTTGAGCCATAGCGCCTCTTTGGCTGCCTCAGACTGCTACATACTCGCCTTCCATGGTAGAGTCTGAGATGCATTTATGCTTCACACTCCTCCAATTAATGGCTCCACCTCCCAGACTAAACACATGACATGAAGTAGACTTGGACTTTTATTTGTCTGATGAAAAATATGGGTCAGTATAACCCACTGGACATAGGTAATCTGATTGATATACTAGCATAAACTCCCTAGTACTTCTCATGTAACTGAGTATGTGCTTGACAGCAATCCAGTGTCCTGGTCCTAAGTTCGACTGATATCTAGCAGCCATGCCTACGGCATGACAAATTTCTGGTCTAGTGCAAAACATAACATACATGAGAATTCCCATAGCTGACGCCTAAGGGATCAACTTCATGTCATCTATCTCCTTTTATGTCTTAGACACATATCCTTAGATAGTTGAATTCTATGTCTATGAGGTAGAAGACCTTTCTTGGAATTCTCCATGCTAAACCACTTTAGCACCATATCGAAATAGGATGCCTCAGATAAGCACAACATAATTTTCTTCCGATCATGAAGGATCCTGATCCCAAGGATGTGTCATGCTTCTCCCAAATCCTTCATATCGAACTGCTCAGATATTCATACCCGTACTTCCGATAATTCCTTCACGTTGTTTCCAGTCAGAAGGATATCATCTACGTACAATACAAGAAACACCAACACGTTTCCATCGCATTTCTTATACACGAAACTCTCACTCGGACTTTGGACCAATCCATATGATTGTACAACTTCGTCAAATTGAGTGTTCCAAGATCTATATGCTTGCTTAAGTCCATAAATAGATCTCTTAAGCTTGGACACTAAGTGCTCTTCTCCTTCAGCAATGAATCCCTCTGGTTGGCGTATGTAGATTTCCATGTCTAGACTTCCATTCAAGAATGCATTCTTGACATCCATTTGCCAAGTCTCCAGATCCAAATGCGCAGCTATAGCTAAAAGAATCTGTATTGACTTAAGCATGGCTACTGGCGAAAAAGGTTTCATCATAATCGATACCCTCTTTCTGAGTGTAACCTTTTGCTATAAGACTCGCTTTGAATGTTTCAACCTTTCCGTAACCTCCTTTCTTTTGCTTGTAGACCCACTTACTCCCAATGACTTGTACACTATCAGGTAGTTCCACTAGCTCCCACACTTGATTTAAATCTATAGATCTCATTTCTGATTCTATTGCTACTTTCCAGGAGTCAGCATCTTTATCTTGGACTGCCTCCTTGTAAGTCCAGTAATCTGATTCATCTTCGCCTGGAATTGTGTCTGAAGAATGTACCATACATATGAATTATTCCGGTTGACGAAAAATCCTCCCACTATGACGAGGCAAATCCTGAGTTGGTGTAAAAGTCTCAAAATCGATATGTAGTGCAATGTTAGTTTGCGCTTGTATGATTGGGATAGGCGGTCTCGCCCCTCAACTCTTCCAAAATTATTTCGCACATGGGCTTGTAACTAATCATATAATCCTCTTCTAGTAATCGGGCATTTGTGCTAACAATGACCTTTTGATCATGTAGACTATAGAACAAGTCACCCTTCGTTCCCTTAGGATATCGTACAAACAATCGTACCTCTGTGCTGTAATACCCGGTTGTAATTCAGTAATTATCATTCAGTAATTATCATTCAGTAATTGTTACTCAGTAATTTTCACTCATTATTAATCATTCATCATTCATATTCATTCATTGTATTCACCGTTCAGAGTAATTTGCATCGTGTATCTATTATTATTCATCTTTCAACCCGGTTGGAGAGTCAGGCCATGCGTATCATCATTGTCATCTTTGTAGTGGACTGTGTGTGAGGAGTAGCGCACACTACATACTCTCCTTAGCGTGCGATAATTGAGTACGGGTAGCGCATGCTACCTCTCAGCATTAGCGCACGCTATGGTGGTTAAGGCTGACAGTCCAGAAGGTACTGGACTGCAGTCGAGTTGTAGTAGCGCACGCTACAAATAGTAAGTAGCACGCGCTAGTAGTTTGGGGTAGTGCACGCTATGAAATCGGTGTAGCGCGCGCTAAGGTCGATCAGGCGGAGTCCATTGGGTACTGGACTGAATTAGAATAATTCATAGCGCACGCTATGAGTAGATATTAGCGTGCGCTAATGGTGTAGTAGCGCACGCTGAGTTTTGAGTGTAGCGCACGCTATCGCGAGCAGGGCAGAGGACAAAAGGTTCTGGACTTCAGTTACTGGGCATCAGATATTCAGTTAGCGCACACTAACATTTTGGGTTAACACACGTTATAGGGAAGGCGTTAGCGCACGCTACCAAATTCGTATCATGCGTTAACGAGACCGTCAGAGTTCACTGGACTGTCTGGTTAACCCGCTAGCGCACGCTAAATATCAGGTCATAGCGTGCGCTAATCTGGGAACAGTATAAATTGGATCGTCCAGTCCAGTTTCGTCATTTTCATTTCTCACTTCGTTTTTGGGTGATTCCGGGCGATTTCGGGCGATTTCGGGCGATTTGGAAGAATCTCTTCGAGCTGCACTCACCTATCATCATCTTCAAGCTTCCAAGTTGGATTAATAATTATTTCATCATCTCCAATACATCAAATCAAGGTAAATATTTCTTAGATCTAGAATTTTGGATTTTGAATGTTTTCCTTCCGATCTCTTTGTGTAATATTGGTTTTAAGTTGGAATATGTTAGATATGGATTATCTACCTTGGATAAATGTATTCCTACAAATTTATTGGCGTATAATTCGGATTTCATGAATGTTGGGGTTTGATTCAAGAACACTTTAGAGTTGACTTTGATATTTGTGGGTATTTCCGATTATAGTTGTCGTAACCTTGAATTGTGGATTTCTATGGATTATTGATATCATTGAAGGTGTTTAGTTGGATTAAACTACTCATTTTGGAGTTTGGTTCCGATATAGTTGGGGTTGATTATAATCAAAGGATGAATGTTTGCTAAGTGTTTGTCATAATGCCCCAATGAGTTTGGATATTGTTGTATCAACTTTTGAAGTGGGTTGTGATCATGTTTGAATCGTCTATTAAGCGGATTATTGGTAATTGTATTATTCAAGATTGTTCAAGCGACCGACATCTCTTTTCGGACGTTTGTTCGAGGAAGGACATTTTTCACCGGTGTTGTGTAAGTAAATTCTTACTCAGTTAAAGGGATATTCATTCCTTATGTTGTTGTTCATTCATGTAATTCACTCGTAATATATCATTCATGTCGAGACTTGTAATTATCAAATAATCATTTCATTCGCGAGGAACGACGATTCCAATCATTTCAATGAGCTACCATTCATTTCATTGTTATTTCATCTCGGTGAGTCATTCTTGACCCTTTTCGGATTATTATTCATTAATGTTCAGTGGTCACTTTTGTCCTTGTGGCCTTCTGGGTTCATATTGCGTGGCCGCGTGGGGATATGTGGAATTTTTAGTCGGGCACTTGATAGTCATGTGATCGGGTTCACCTACACAATGGACTGTGTACACGGTAACGTACCTCCGTGAGACTAATTAGTTACAAGGGCCGGTGTGTCCGGACACTCGTCTTGTGCACTTGCACATACCATTACAGGCGTACTATGATGCCCCTCTTCAACTGCATTTCATAACTAATATATGTTATTATTGTATATTGTTCAACTCTTGAGGATTGTTGTTCTGTGTAACTGACCCCGTTGGGGGATGTTGTTTTCAGGCCATGGCAAGGCTAAAGCATGGGAAGAGAACATTGACGGCGAAGAGTCCCAGTGATACTAGTAGGGGGCCCCAATCCTTTTTTCAGTCATTCATGTTTTCTCCGTTTTTAGTTCCGCTGCAAATTTCCGTTTGGATATTCATTTTCATTTAGTGTTGTATATTTTATCTTCATATAAAATATACATATATTCCGTATTTTTACTGGGTGTGTTGTACTTGGAACTCCTCATCGGAGTAATTAATGGTATAATGTGGTTTGGTACTACAATTATATTATTTAAGTCATTAATTTTCATTCGCCTGGTGGGTCCCAGTTGGGGGTCCACGGCACTGTAATATCCGCCTGATTTGGGGTGTTACAGAGTTGGTATCGGAGCATGGTTTTGAATACTACCTTCCGAGTCATGTTTCATTTGAAATCATCGTTCATCAGACTAGTATCATTGGACTTTCGCGTCACGTGTGACCTGTGCAAGAGCCGAGCCCCTCAGACCAAAGAACAGTAAGATTTCTGACGCCATGGTATAATTTCTGGCAATAAGAATCACTCATTCATCATTCAACAGTCAACAATCCTCAATCATCATTTTCATTTTTGATCATGTCGATCATGTTAACTCATTAATCACTCAGTTCATTTCATTGCTCAGTTGTTGATCTTAAGGATCGTATCATTAATCTTGCTAACTTGTTCAAGATATACATTTCAAGAATTTCATCAGATGATCATGTCACATCAGTTGATCATTCATGTAATCATTGTATTAGAGTGCGTACGCTCATTATTATCATTCCATCACGTAATCTTAATGTGGTATTCATGCGAGATCTATAACTATCATGTGACTTTCCTACTTCAGTATGGAGAGAGCTGGCAGATGACGCGGGGGAAGAGGCTACGGTGCGGGCCGAAACCCGAGAGATCGTGTGAATACACGCACGACTACAAGAAATAATGCAAATTCATCGAGCAGCAACGCTGCCACTCATTCACCCAGAAATGATCATTCACTGTCAGGGAGTCGCACCCGGGACACAGCTCATTCAGAAGGTATTCGGGTTGACCCACTCGCATTTATGCAGGGCATGATGGCCCAGATGACTCAAATGACATGCCTCATGGAGACGATGCAGAACTCAACTGCACAGAATCAGCCGCCACCTCAGGGGCAAGAGAGGAGTGTGAGCAATATCATTGGCGACATCTCACAACAAAGACCACCTACTTTTGAGGGCTCATCTGAGTCGGCGGATATAGTTCACTGGCTTGAGCATTTCGAGAAGTTGTTTGCTATGGTGGAGTGTCCCGAAGGGCACAAAGTTTCAGTCGCGGCTTACTATCTGGGTAAGAGCGCTCACTCTTGGTGGTTATCGTTGAAGCCCACCGATGGATCTTGTACTTGGGATCAATTCAAGACTCTCATGATGGAGAGGTATTATCCGGCCCCACTCAGAGAGGCCAAGTTATCAGAATTACTAACTCCCGACCTCTCAGCGGACGATGATGTTCTCGCCATCGCCAAGAAATTTCAGGAACTTCTTCCCTTCGCCTCATCTATTATCCACTCCGAGGCGGACAAGATCAAGTATTTCAGCAAGAGGTTGAAACCTAGTATGCGGATGTAGTTGCTTAATCGCAATTGCACCACTCCGGCCGAATTCATCGAGAAAGCTCTTACTTATGAGCTTACTTCTAAGGAGATTGCTAAGCAACAACCTTCATCTGCTAGCAAGAAGTTTAAGAATCGTAATCAGTCTGAAGGCAGTCAGGCAACTTTCAAGAAGTCTTGTGCGGGCCCTACTTTTTTTGAGCGACCTCCTACGGCGCCTAGACCCGCGGAATCTCAGTCCCGAGCGGCCAGTTCGGCCATCACCTGTTTCAACTGTGAAGAACAAGGTCATTTCAGCACCAAGTGTCCGAGGCAGACTATCACGTGCCATAACTGTGGGATTGCTGGGCATAAGGCCCATTTTTGCCGAAGAGACTCTAAACCTACTCTGGCAATATCTCAGGCCCCGTGACAGTCAGCGGTTCAGAATCAGGCCACTCAGTCCGCATCGTTCAAGATGACGGGAGCAAATAAAAGCGGAGCCAAAATCTATCAAACGGGAGCGTCCGGTTCAGGGGCCGACAAGCCCCGATATGAGATGAAGAAGACCGACGATCCGGAGGCCCAGATGATCTCAGGTACACTCGAAATTCTATCTCAACCTGTATGTACCCTTTTTTATACTAGTGCATCGCATTCATTCATTTCCGAGTCATGCTTGAGTAGACTTCATCTGGATAGTGCTACTAGTTGTGAACCTTTTATCATTGTTCTACGTGATGGTAGAAGAATTATCGGGGATCGTGATATTGGGAATTTTCCGATTCAGCTTAATGGCTATTTTTGGTTGGCAAACCTGATCGTAGTAGATCTACCGAGAGACGATGTTATCTTGGGTATTGATTGGATGGATCATCATGATGCCATCATTAATGTCCGCAAGCGTATGGTCACTATCATTTCAGACGATAGAGTCGAATGTGCATTCCAGGGAGGTAATCCCAGTTGTTCCGGTAAAGTCATTAATTTGATGAAAGCAGTGAAATTACTCAGTGAGGGGTGTGTTTGTTGTTGGTGCTATATGACCAAGACTGAGAAATCATCAATAATGTTGGAGGATATTCCGGTATTGAGAGAATATGTCGATGTATTTCCAGACGAGTTATCTGGTTTACCTCCACAGAGAGATGTGGAATTCACAATAGAGTTGGAGCCTGGTACATCCCCAATATCGAAGGCACCGTATCAGATGGCCCCGACCGAAATGCAAGAACTGAAGAATCAATTGGAGTATTTGACCGAGAAAGGTTATATCCGACCAAGTGCGTCCCCGTGGGGAGCACCTATGTTATTTGTCAAGAAGAAGGATGATTCGTTTTGCTTATGTATTGATTACCCGGAATTGAATAGGGTGACGATCAAGAATAAATATCCCCTACCTCGCATCGATGATCTTTTGGATCAACTTCAGGGAGCTTCACTATTTTTCAAGATCGATTTAAGATCTGGATATCATCAGTTGCGAATTCGAGAGTCGGATATTGCTAGAACGGCTTTTCAAACACGCTATGGTCATTATGAGTTTGTGGTAGTGCCGTTTGGGTTAACTAATGCACCTGCTGTGTTCATGGAATTAATGAATCGGGTTTTCATCAACTATTTGGATCAGTTCGTGGTTGTATTCATTGATGACATTTTGATTTATTCTCGTGACCGAGAGGAGCACGAATTTCACCTTCATCAGGTTCTCGAAGTGTTGAGACGAGAGCAACTTTATGGGAAGTTTTCCAAATGTAAGTTTTGAATGTCCGAAGTTACGTTCCTCGGACATGTGATTTCATCAGACGGAGTATGCATTGACCCTCAAAAGACGGAGGCTATCCGAGATTGGCAACCTTCGAAGAATGTTAAGGAAATCCGAAGCTTTCTCAGATTAGCTGGTTATGCATGTAGAGTACACTATGGCTACTATACTTAGCTATGCATGTATCTGTAGCATATGGTTATTACGTACCACAAGTGGTTGAAGAAGTAGCCTTTGTTGTTTTATTGTAATTAGTAGTTGCTATTTTTTGGTTTTTATTATCTACTGAAATGTATGGATCAACTATGAATGATTTGACTCTTAAATATTTGCAATTTATTTCATTTCTATAGAAGTTGGCAGGTTCAGTTTTATTTTGGATTGTGTATTTATCTATTTTTTATTATATTTTTGAAATATTTTAGAATCTTACATACAAACAAAAGGTAGAAAAATAATTAAATTATAAATTTTCAGAAAAACGTATGACTAGCATAGCTTTGTGTAAAAAGAATACAAACAATTCTTCCCTTAAAACTAAACCATTGTGTGAAATCAATAAAAACAATCATTTGAAAAAATATAACTGTTGTGTACTTATATATTCAACAATGGTCCAGTCAACTATTGTATAAAGAACCAATAAACAAATGTTTATCTTAGAGGAACCATTGTGTTTCTTCTTTTCTGACAACAGATGGCAAAAGAAAAACACTTGATTTATTTACTGGTTGACAATGGTTTTAGAATATTGTGTTGTTGTTTCTAGATATTATACAATGTTTTTTAGAACACCGTATGTTGTCGTCAATAAAATCACACAACAGATTATGTACCATTGTTTGAGGCATGTAAGAGACGACATCTCAATAGACAACGAGAAAACAGGGTGTTAGACAACGGTCAAAAACTGTTGTCTGGTGCAGTTTTTCTTGTAGTGATAATATCATCAACTACATGCTTTTCTTGAACAAGTGAAACTTGCTCCACATGAGATTCTTCATTAAAACATCTCCATTATCATGTTCCATGCAACTCGAAAAATATGGTACGACCATGTTATCCTCGTTCAACTGATTATCCGTATTTGTGTCTTCAATTTGATTGACTTCCATTTCAATATCATCCCATTTGACTCTTTCCGCATTGTCCAATTGTATAAGACATTGATGTTGCACTACCAAAAAAAGGACTTTAGCCGACGACACTTAAAAAACGGCCGACGACTTTTAGGAGTCGTCGGCTAAACTTTCGAGTTTAGCCGACGACCTTTGTTGTGGTCGGCTAAAACCTTTTAGCCGACGACTATTGTCCAGGTCGTCGGCTAAACTGTAACCTAGTTGTCGGCTAAAGATCGACAGTTTAGCCGACCACCGATTCGTCGGCTAAACCCCAAAAATATATGTATATATACACATATATTTTTTATTAAACTAATATATATATATATATAAACTAGAAAGCAAAATATATGAAAAAAAAAAAGCCTTCAGCTGACAACAACATTAAAGCCGTCGGCTAAAGAGGAACGGCCGACGACATGTTAAAGTCGTCGGCTAAAGTCTATATTAAAAACAACGAACAGAAACATCTTCTCACAAGTAGAAGCCCGTCGTCCGCTCGTTGTGTCCTTGTCCAGCCCATCGTCTGCCGCCCGTCCTTGTCCAGCCCATCGTCCGTCGTCCGCCGCCCGTTGCCTCCGTGGACTTGTGCTCGCCGTTGGCCTCATCTCTAGAAGAAGCCCTAATTCAATTTGTTCTTAAGGTTAACATCTTCTTCTTCCCATATTTTTACTCTTTTTTGGGTGTAAGAATATATTAGGTAATAGCTACACAAGGTGTTAGGGGCTGAATTCATAAGGTTATTACAAGGTTAGATCAAGGTTATCAAGGGTTAGCAAGAGTTGTGTTGAAGGATTGTAAGCTAGGGTTTTTCTTGTTGAAGCTTTAAATTCATGGTTCTAGTTAAATTTCATCACAAGGATTGTAAGCAAACTCCTATATTTACCTTTGATTTCTTTAAATATTAGTATTTCATGTATTTAATATGTTCTATATGCTTATTATACTTGATTATGCTTGGAAAATTGAACTAAAACACTAGAAACCGTCGAAAGGACTTATATTGCAAAACAAAAACTGGAGAGGGGCTGTAAACGTAATTACTGGAAAAAATTGGTGGACTGTGAAACTTAGGTAAAAATATAGGCTTATATATTGATGTCTTTTGGTCGTTTCTCCGGATGGCTCATGCCGTAACTCATCCCGATGAATACACTAGAGCCAAAACGGTAAAACATGTCAAAAACTGAGTAACAGATTTCATTGGACAAAACGGGATAGTTCTGTTCGTTTCTGGAACTCGTCGTAGCTTTATGAAATGAAGCTAAGACATAAACTCAAACGTAGGAAAAATCCGCGCATCCTAAAGTTTTTTAGAACTCAAGATATGGCCTTTTCCGCGGGACTACAGAGTGCTGTCCAACTTTCTACACTTAATCACAAGTTTACACTAGAAATTTAACTCATGTTATGATGTAATTAAGGATATAAGGTCACTAGAAATTATTATATATACATTCAAATACAATTTTAAAGACATAAAAATTAATTCATGACCTTTTACACGTTAGGAATAACATAGACATAAAGTTAGAATAACTATATTTACAAAAACCCAAACATGACGAAAAGTATAGTTTCGACATATAAGTTTATATTAGAAATCTTAAATATGTTATGAAATGGTTAAAACAACAAGACTTATTTTCACAATGACTTATATAAATCAGACTCGTAATTATTTTTAAAGTGTCAAGACTAAATATAAACACTTGTTAGGGGCTGAATTCATAAGGTTATTACAAGGTTAGATCAAGGTTATCAAGGGTTAGCAAGAGTTGTGTTGAAGGATTGGAAGCTAGTGTTTTTCTTGTTGAAACTTTAAATTCATGGTTCTAGTTGAATTTCATCATAAGAATTGTAAGCAAACTCCTATATTTACCTTTGATTTCTGTAAATATTAGTATTTGATGTATTTAATATGTTCTATATGCTTATTATACTTGATTATGCTTGGAAAATTGAACTAAAACACTAGAAACCGTCGAAAGGACTTATATTGCAAAACAAAAACTGGACAGGGGCTGTAAATCGGTGGACTGTGAAACTCAGGTAAAAACATAGGCTTATAGATTGATGTCTTGTGGTCGTTTCTCCGGGTGGCTCATGCCGTAACTCATCCCGATGAATAAACTAGAGCCAAAACGGTAAAACATGTCAAAAACTGACTAACAGATTTCATTAGACAAAACGGGACAGTTCTGGTGGTTTCTGGAACTCATCGTAGTTTTATGAAATGAAGCTAAGACATAAACGTAAACAAAGGAAAAAGCCGCGCGTCCTATAATGTTCTAGAACTCAAGATATGGCCTTTTCCGCGGGACTGTAGAGTGCTGTCTAACTTTCTGCACTTAATCACAAGTTTACACTAGAAATTTAACTCATGTTATGATGTAATTAAGGATATAAGGTCACTAGAAATTATTATATATGGATTCAAATACAATTTCAAAGATATAAAAATCGATTCATGGCCTTTTTCGCATTAGGAATAACATAGACATAAAGTTAGAATAACTATATTTACAAAAACCCAAACATGACGAAAAGTATAGTTTCGACATATAAGTTTATATTAGAAATCTTAAATATGTTATGAAATGGTTAAAACAACTAGACTTGTTTTCACAATGACTTATATAAATCAGACTCGTAATTATTTTTAAAGTGTCAAGATTAAATATAAACACTTGTTTTACTTTACAAACGATAAGTATCCAATCATAATTAATGTAATACGTATATAAAGCATGCTAGTTTAAATACAAATGATATTCTAGAACCTATGACGCGTAATAATATTTATAGGTTATTGTTAGAGCTATCGACTTAATTTTTTTTCTAGTTTTTCATCTTTTGCCCTCACAGTTTTTCATCTAGTTTTTCATTTTTTGCTCACATGAAAAAATGATTGTTGCCTCAAAAGTTATCGTGTATATTTAATTATGTTATTTGTGTTGTTAATTTTAACAGAGGCACACATGAGTAAAGTAATAAAAATGTTGGGATTTGGCAAGAGAAAAAAGACGCCAGATTCGGAAGTTAGTTCTGCAGCTTCTAGCCACGCGGGATGTAAGGAACCCGCGCCCCTTTATATAGGTAAGTCTACGAGTCGTGCACATAAGATACTGGAGGCTAGTGGGATTCATACACCGACAGAACCTTCTCGATTATCTAAACGCTTAGATTTTCCGGACCAAGAGACGCTGTCCACACCGACCGCTACCCCGACAACCACTCCGGCACCTCGTATGCCTTCTATACATCGGCCTGACCCTACTCCTTCCACTACAGGACATGTAGATAGTTCGTCAGAGGTACCACACGGTCCGCCCCCGACTCTTTTCATGCCACCCATGGTACCGGCCATTCCTGAGGTCGACGATACGGGTCGGCCACTCACAACCAGTTTGATAAGCCCTACAGAGGCTTACATATTTGTTCCATGGTCCGAGGAGAAAATATGACGCAGTGCTAGACGGTCGAAGGGCAAGATTGTCGAGGATCTTCGATCTGAAGCAGATGACTTGGCACGACTGTCAACATTTGAGAAGAATAATGATAAGAAGAAGACTCGAGGATCATTTAAGTGTTATGTACTTGACAGACATGTTTCAGATAATAGTCGTCACACCATACCGGTTAATAAGTATGGGGGCCCCGTATTGTCTTCTGACGGCACAGTTGCATATCGTCGATATATAGGAGTTCTCATTCGAGATAGAGTTCCAATGTTGTGGGCCCAGTGGAAGGACGTGCCGATGTGTGTGAAGGAAATCCTAAACAACGCTATGTCGGTAAGTATTGATATTAGTGGTTTCCTATCCGTCGCTCATTGGTTTATTGTTATTATTTTGATGAAGTCAGATTATATTGCCATGTTTCCTATCTATATTGTATTGGATTTGATGTTGTTTAGAAGTTGTAATGTGTTCTTAGATGCACACTTCTGAATCGTTTTCTTGTGTTGTAGCGATGCGCTTGTTTGGTATTGTAGTGTTTGATGTGCAAATGTGAATATCATTTCAGTGTCTGATTTTTTTGAGTAGTATATCTAACCCTTTTATGTTGAAAATATGTGAATTTGAATGTGTTTGGTTCTGCAGAAAGGCTTTCATTTAGTTCCAGAGTTACTTTTTTTTTTCTCATTTGAAATCCAACTCCAACCAAAAACATGATTGGGGAGATTTTGATCTTCTGTTTATTATGGTACTGAAGTATAGCTTGAGGAGGTTAGACTTTTCACATACTTTGCTTTTATTTTTGTTTCTGAATGAATGCGGTTAGATTATGATCAGTTATTTATGGAACTTTATTCAACTCTCAACCATAAAATGTAGGTTTATTCGAATTTTATTTATGTTCATTGTAGGTGTGGTTTGATATTCCTCCATCCCTACTACATACTTGGTGTGATGAGGAGCAGTCCACCAAGTAAGTAATGTTAATAATAATGTTCTCGAGTTATTTATTGCTATTGGTGTAAGTATTTGATATTTACGATCTTTTGTTGCTTGTACAGGTACAAGTCTTGAAAAAATGAGTTGCATCTATTTTGGGAGACTTGGGGTGGAGACCGCGACGCTTGTCCTATAGAATTCAAATACCGGGAACACGAGTGGAATTGGCTTTGCATCCATTTTAACGACCCCAGCTATAAGGTATGTATTACTAATTGTATTGTTATTTATTACGTTATTTAAATTAGTTAAAAGTGTTATATAACATTTCTTTAACAAAGTCGAAATATATTTAATGCCGAAATAGTTTATAATTGATTTGACATAAATTTATTGTAGACGACTAGTACAAAAAACAAGACCAATCGTGGTCGTCTGACGTAGCACCATAGTTTGGGGTCATGGTCGTTGGCATGTGTTGCTCACAAGGTTACTACTTCAGACCAAGTGGACAATACGTTTGCGTATGTGTCTAAAAAAACATATCCACAAAATATTGACGAACATGTAAGTAAAAATAATTAATTCCTAAAAAGTTGTTATTTTTTCTTAGTGTATATCATATGTATTTTTTCTAACCTTTATTCATATCCAACGGTTTATTTTTTCTTATAACTTAGGCGAGAGTGATGACGGAGTCTGAGACTATCTTGGCACAGATTGCGAGGGAGCAGTTTTTGGATATAGCACAGACAGATCTTCCTGCAGCTATTGACATGATCGATCAGTCCGATCCTTACGTCAGGTCTAAGGTGTGGGGTACCTTGTATACTCCTAAAGGGAGCCGATTTCATACGCGGATGATGGGGTCCGAGGGACGTAGATTGTTGAAGGATACACCGGGCTTCCAACATCGTCGGAGTGATACCAATAGAGCTTTCCTAGAGGAACAGTTGAGGATGGCGAATGAGCTTCGAGTTGAGGCAGAAAGGGAGGCTGCTGAGAAGATGGCTAAGTTCCAGGAAGAGCAACGTCAAATAAAGATCTAGCATCAGCAGGCGATGGCACGTCAGCAGCACGAGACGCAGATGATGTGGGCATATATGGCCTCACTTAGTCAAACTATGACTCAGCAGGGATTTCAACCACCAACACCATCTCCATTTGTGCCTTCACAGACTATGCCTCCATTTGTGCCTTCACAAACTCCGCCACCATCATCAGAGCACCATGCCGGTCCCTTAAATGATGGTAGTGATTCTATTTATCGTGATTTTCCGACTCTTTAGGTAGTTATTTTTATATTTTAATTAGTAATTAGTATATGGAAAACTATGTTAGATGGGATTTGATCTACGTTTGTTGAAGACTATGGTAATGTTTATCGTAATTTGAAAACTATGGTAATGTTTGTCTATACTTATTTGAGTATATATGTAGTTGTGATTTGGAGTTGTATATTGTTATTGTTTGTGTATATTGGTATTTGGTTTATGTTAGAAACAGGTTTTTGAAAACAGGTTTTGGTAAAAATAAAATCTGAATTTTTTTTTTTAAAAAGACTTTAGCCGACAACTTACGGGTCTGCCGTCGGCTAAAGTATTTTTGATTTTTTAGACGACAACGCTAATTTCGTCAGCTAAAGAGGGTTTAGCCGACCACTGTAGTTTCGTCGGCTAAAGATGGTTTAGCCGACCACTCTTTTTCCGTCGGCTAAAGCTGGTTTAGCCGACCACTCTTTTTCCGTCGACTCAAGCTGGTTTAGCCAACCACTCTAGTTTTTCGTACTTTAGCCGACGACTTTCTTTGTGGTCGGCAAAAGTTGGACTTTAGCCGACCACCTCTTAAATAATTGTCGGCTAAACCTTAGCCGACGACGCTTTAGCCGACCACTTTCGACTTTAGCCGATCACTTTTAGGCTTTAGCCGACGACTTTGTGTGATCGGATAAACCCTGATTTTTGGTAGTGTTGAGATGCAAGAGTCTCAAGAATCCTCTCTTGACTCTCATGTGCACCTCTGTACCTTTCTTTACTCAACTCAATTTTGTACTTCTTTTCCAACCTTTCAAGTTCATAATGTGCTTTATCAACATCTTGCAATGTGAGCCCATATTCAAGTAACCTATGTTCACGATGACGAACGTAGACTTCATAATGTAAGAAATCACATTCATCCACAAGACAAAAAAATATGATCCTTTACTCTATTGATTTCAAATTTATGTGCCTAGACATGGTTTAGAATATGGTACAAATGCAAACTTTCTAAAGTTTAGGGGCTGAATTATTAAAAATCAGAAGTTGCAAGGTTTAAATTGTCAAATTCTGTAAGTTCATAAACTGGTTGTTGATTTCTAAAACTGTGAGGGTCTGTTTGTAATTATGCCAAGCTGAGGGATCAGTTTATAATTTTTGTAACGTACAGGGACTGGTTTGTAATTTCTAGAAAGTACAAGGACTGTTTTGTAATTTCAGGGAAACTTGTGGCATTAAGTTGCACTTTCACCAGATTTATAAAGAAATATATTAGGGTTCACCACTTTTTAAGCATAACAACCACATTTTCTTTCTCTTTCTTTGTTTCTTCTTCCTTCTTAAATCTGAAAGTTTCCTTTTTTTTCGTTCATGAACAATAACTTCAATGTGAACAGTAACTCCGACAGTGAATAGTACGCGATGTACAATACTTTTTTTTTTCTTTTTCCAGAATCCAAAATCTCTCAATAATTAAGAAATCGTTGAAAAAACTTAAGCTCTTGATACCAATTGATGCAGGACATGATTAAGAAAACAATAAAGAGATAGACTTGGGTGAATTAACCACAGAAAATCCACTACCCAAGGGCTTTCCAACTGCAGAAGGGAGAAAAACTATGGATCGCAACACATAAGCAAAGATAAATCTCTCAATCCTCAATAATATTCAATAGTGAAATCTTTTTTCATAATATGCGGGGATTACATCATATATATATATATATATATATAAATAAAAATCTAGTAAAATAACTTAATGGACTAAGGCCCATAAAATAAATAACTTAAATATTTATTAAACTCCTACCCCCAAGTATAAATTATATAAATAAATACATTAATCATATCTGCATTAAAAACACTAAAACTATTTAAAAATAAACATGAAAACATAATATACCCAAGCAAATAATTGCTTTGAGGACTCGCGAGATTTAAGTGTGGGGATATGATCCAGGGCCATTTTGGTTGTCTAACTCATGCTTATTTCTTGGTTTTCACTTGCTTTATGCCTCATGCTTCTCCATATTAGTGCATATTTCATTATATATACCCGTATTTTGGACAGTAGTTGTAAAAATATGCTAAAAATATATTTTTTGATGCAGGTTTCAGCAGAACATTTCCAGCAGATGTGTCGACTTTAGACCTAAGCCTTCTTTGATTGGAAGCGAACCAGCCCATAAGCCATATATGCATTCGAATCTCAATGAGTCTAGTTTCATATGCAATAAACGAAAGGTCATTTAGAATTTTCTAGAAGGAGTTAAGGCTGTTTTAATAGAGGGTAGCAATATAGTCCGATAATTGAAGAGTCAATGTCTTTTCATATTATTAGTTTTGAATTTATGAGTTATTCATGTATTTTGAAATATGAGCGGATTTGTAATAAATGGGAGGTAGTAAATGATTCTAAGATATTAGTTTATATATGTGTACGTGGAAGTGGGAGACATCAACTTTGAATCAAATACATATTGGGTTTCTTAACTTGTGAGAGGAGAAGGATTCTTCTTGTAACACCCCCAAGTTATTCAGGGATATTACAGCGCCGTAAGCCCCGCCGTGGGACCCACAAGTCTATACATACGCGGAACCATAAATTTTGACCGATAAGATCTACACACAATAGAATGAAAAACGATACAAAGGTATTCAAAATATAACCAATGTATTCACAGACATCACAACTCAATTCAATACTTCGGCAAACACAGGTCGGAACATCAAGGAAAAAGGAAAACAATACTCGAGTATTCAAAAGACAATCCAGTACAACAACACTGAACCGGAACTCCAAACATAACTGGAAGAAAGACACAGTATCACACTTGCCCACCATCCTCGTGCCGACCCGATACCTGCCTGTCCGACCTCCGGATCCCAAATACATGAAACGTATTTCCACCGTAAAGGGGTTAGCCGTCGAATAGCTAGTGCAAGTATATCAATATGAAACACAATACTCCTCGACAATAAAGTAAATGTAACCGTCAATTCATCAATTCAAGACTAGTATTCCGGAATAACTAAAATCTCATAAGACGTATGTGAATGCCGTAGAAACGGTTCGTTCACCTCATACGCCGTTACGTATGTGAATGCCGTAGAAACGGTTCGTTCACCTCATACGCCGATACATGTAGGAATGCCGTCAAAATGGTTCGTTCATTACATGCCAACAATATATCTATGAATGCCGTAAAAACGGTTCGTTCATGATATGCCATCAATATTTCTTACTTTCAAAGTCGAGAACGTACAATCATAAATGTATACTTGCCTTTGAGATATCGAGAAATCGAACGGAGGAAAGGTATGAGTTCGGTAGGTCCGAGAACGCGCTTCCGGCACCTAAACGATTCGCAAGGAATATGACAATTAATTATCCATACTCAAATTATACGAAGAGACTCCCAAAACTCGTCTACGATTCAAGAAAATATACGAGTGGATAACTAAAGGTTGGGAAATCGCCCAAACTCCCACAAGTCCGAAAACGGCACAATCAAACCCGTAAAATCGGAAGAAAACCACTCATACGGTATATATATATATATCAAAATCTCAAGGTTCTCAAGCTTCAATCGGACAAAACGGATGAATTTACGAAAACCCCCAAAAACCAACACAAAATTCAAAGTGTTCTTGAATAATCTTTCAATAATCCGATGAATACCCAAACATGTCCATAATCACGCATATACCAGATCATACACCATGATTTTGTCATCCAAAACGTCAATACCCACACAAAATCGAGAAGTCAAGATGTCGAAGAAATTACCTCTTGAATATCCAAGCTCTATGATCTAAGGAATACGCGTTAGATCGACTATCCGGGCTTCCCAACCGAGTGAAAGTGGTAAATCTCCAACACACAAGTGATAGATGTGGAAAAAACTCCTCCCTAAACTCTCTCTCTCGCGGTGGAAGAAGGAAATGGAGGAAAATGGCTGAAATCTCGCTTAAAAAGCCGAATTATGCAGTTGACCGCATTGTGTGCTGCGGCTCAGCCCAGGTGTGCCGCACAGCCTAAAATTGCTCCCAGGTTTCGGCAAGGTGTGCGGCTCACCAGTGTGCCGCGACACCGGGCACAAAGGTTTTTGGCTGAGGATGCAACACCAGTGTGCCGCGGCTCAGCATAGGTGTGCCGCGGCAATGACTCGGCAGTGTGCCGCGGCACTGCCGGAGTGTGCCGCGGCACTGCCGGAGTGTGCCGCGGCACCCGGTACAGTCCGCTCGGCCAAATTTAGGAAATGTGTGTGCCGCGGCGCACACTCCTTGTGCCGCGGCTCACACCCCCTTCGGGTCCTAAAATGATGAAAAACGACCCGGGAAGAGAATAAAAGTAATAGGATTCAATGTCTGGGCAACAATAACACGAAATAGAAGTACGGAAACCCCAAAACGGTGGTTCCAATCAATGATTACAAGGGTTTGCTCAACAAATCACGATTCGAAGAATATGAAAAGGTTTGAAAAGACATGACTTTCGACCGGGTATTACATTCTCCCCCTCTAAAAAGAAGTTTCGTCCCGAAACTTAAGGAATAAATAGTTCGGGGTATTCCACCCGCATCTTCTCTTCCGTCTCCCAAGTCGCCTCCTCGACTCCATGCGTCGACCATTGTACTTTAACCAGTAGAATGGTCTTATGCCGAAGTTGTTTCTCACGGCGCTCAAGAATCTTCACGGGTCTCTCCGGAAAGGTAATATCCTCGGCTACGTCAATCTCACTGTAGTCGATAATGTGGCTCGGATCCAGACGCACTTCCTCAATGGGACACATGAAAACACTATGGACGTGACTCAAAGCCGAGGTAACGACAAGCGATAAGCTAAGTCTACAACTCTGTCCAAAAAATCGAAAGGTACGATATAACTTGGACTGAGTTTCCACTTTTTCCCAAAGCTGAAAACTCCTCTGGTCGGCGATACTTTGAGAAAGACGTGATCCCCACTTCAAACTCCAAGGGTCGACTACGAGTATCAAGATAAGATTTCGACGACTGGGCGCAAGATGTCGATCTCGGATAATAGAAATCTTTTCCTTGGTCTCCAACAACATATCCGGTTCCGTCCCAACTAGCTCAGAAGCCTCGTCCCAACATAATGGCGACCTACATCGCCTACCATAGAGTGCCTCGAAGGGTGCCATTTTGATCGACGCAAGCCAACTATTATTGTACACAAACTCGATCAACGGCAAGTGAAGCTCCCAATCATTACTCCGATCTAAGGCACAAGCCCGCAACATATCCTCCAACGTCCGAATCGTCCTCTCTATCCGACCGTCCGACCGAGGATGAAAGGAAGTGCTCAATCTCAACTCGCACCGTGAGCCCGATGAACGGCTGCCAAAAATACGATACGAAACGGCCGCCTCGATCGAAACAATGGTCTTGGGGGAACCGTGTAACCTCACGATCTCGGCCGATAAAGGTTCGAGCCAATCTATCCATCCCCAAGTATCCTTAATACCTAAGAAGTGTGCAGACTTGGTCAATCGATCGACAATTACCCAAATCATATTCATTCCAGTCCGAGTTCTCGGCATGCCAGTGATAAAATCCATTGAGATATCTTCCCACTTCCACTCGGGAATGGGAAGTGGTTTCAACAACCCCTCCGGTCGTTGATGTTCGATCTTGACTTGTTGACACGTCAAGCACCGTAATACAAACTCCGTAACATCCTTCTTCATGTTATTCCACCAAAAATTTCGCTTCAAATCTTTGTACATCTTACTCGTCCCGGGGTGGATTGAGTAAGGCGTAGCATGGGCTTCTCGGAGGATTCTCTGTCTCAACTCTAAATCGTTCGGAACACAAAGTCTGCCCTGAAATCTCAGAATACTATCCTCATGTACCATAAAGCCAAGAGTCTTTCCTTTTATCACATCTTCCTTCAGTTGAGAAATCATCGGGTCACTCCACTGCTTCCCTTTGATGTCGTCAACTAAGGATGAAGTAATTTCGAGAGTACACAACTGTCCCTGTACTCGTTGAAGCCAAACTTCTATCCCTTGCTCAATTAAATCTTGACGAATTTTCGTCTGGGACGTAAAAACCTCGAGCATTTGAAAAGATGCCGATTTGCGGCTCAGAGCATCTGCAACGACATTGGATTTCCCGGGGTGGTAGAGAATTTCCAAATCATAATCCTTTATCAACTCTAACCAACGCCGCTGTCTCATATTCAGCTCCTTCTGACTGAAAATATACTTCAGGCTCTTGTGATCGGTATAAATCCGGCACGGTGAACCATACAAATAATGCCGCCAAATCTTGAGTGCGAAGACAATTGCGGCCAATTCCAAATCGTGAGTAGGATAATTCATCTCATAAGGCTTCAATTGTCGTGACGCAAAAGCTATTGTCTTATCATGCTGCATAAGAACACAAATTGTGCCTTGACCCAAGCGCCATCAGAACCGCAAAGCCTTCGCTACCATGTGGTAAAGTTAGAATCGGCGCTGAAGTCAATCGCTTCTTTAGTTCATCAAGCTCACTGCCTCTCATCCGTCCAAACAAACTTTTCGCTCTTCTGGAGTAATTTCGTAAGCGGTCGAGCGAGTTTCGAGAACCTCTCGACAAACCGACGGTAATACCCAGCAAGGCCCAAAAAGCTACGAACCTCCTTAACATTTTTAGGTGGTGCCCAGCCTAGCACTGCCTCGATCTTCTGCGGGTCTACACGAACCCCTTCGGCCGAAATCACATGGCCGAGAAACATAACTTCTTCCAACCAAAACTCACATTTCGAGAATTTTGCGTAGAGGTGCTCGGTTCTCAAAATGTCTAAGTCCAAACGCAAGTGTCGGGCATGTTCCTCCTTATCCCGAGAATAGATCAAGATGTCGTCAATAAAGACGACTACACACCTGTCGAGGTACTCGATGAATATTTTATTCATTAACTGCATGAATATCGCCGCGCATTCGACAACCCAAAAGGCATAACTACAAATTCATAATGCCCATATCTCGCCCTGAACGCCGTCTTTGGAACGCGTCGGACTCCTCACTCGAGTTGATAATACCGGATCTTAAGTCAATCTTCGAGAAAACCGCAGCTCCTTGCAATTGATTAAATAAATCGTCTATACGCGGTAGAGGGTACTTGTTCTTGATGGTTACTTTGTTCAGCTCGCGGTAGTCGATGCACAAACGTAGTGAACCATCTTTCTTCCTCACGAAAAGAACAGGCGCGCCCCAAGGCGAAGCGCTCGGTCTGATGTACCCTCTTTCCAAGTTCTCCCAACCGATTCTTCAATTCTTGCATTTCTAAGGTGCCATCCTAAGGTGCTTTAGAAATCGGAGCCGCGTCGCTCTAAGTCTACGGTAAATTCTATCTCTCGATCTGCGGTAATCCCTAAGATCATCCTAAAACATCGATACTCATTAACAACCGGAATTGAAGAGAAATCGACTTCGCTTCCTTCCGTTTTCAAAGCATAGCACCAATAGCCCGCATAACCTTTATTTAAAAGTCTTACGGCCTTCATGGCACCGATAAGTAACTTGGATTGGCCCGACTTACGTCCCAAAAATGAGTACTCGGATCCGTCTTTAGTCATCATAGTGATAACTTTGGTACGGTAATTCATAATCGCTTGGTGATTATTAAGTTAATCCTCGCCGAGGATTACGTCCTCGCCTTCCATATCAACTACAATTAAATTTGATAACCATTCCATACCGGATATAACCACCGGAAATTCTCTAATCTCCGATTCCCCACAATCCTATCCCCGCTAGGCAGTCTCACGATAATGGGATCGCAAGCAGTTAAACAAGTTATATTCAAACGGCGTACACACTCCAAAGAAATAAAAGAATGTGTAGCACCCGAATCAAAAAGTACACGGACTGGATAGGATAGAATATGGATGGTACCTGAAGCCACCGCCGCATCGGGTTCGTCTGTTCGACGCATCTCATAAACCCGTGGTTGCACCGAACCGACGCTAGAGTTCCCCCCTCCAGCGTTCTGACCCCGACCCCGACCCCTGCCGAAATTCTGCTGAGGTTGACCGAAAGATTGCCGCTAATTAACACCTTGAGCAAGGGGTGTTGGGGCAGAAGCCCGAGTGTCCAAAGTCTGGTTCGGCTCGGAACAATAAACCGCTCTATGCCCCATCTGACCACACGTGTGACACTTTAATAGTGGAAAGTAGCATTCCGAACTAAAGTGGCCTGGACGACCACAATTATAGCAAGTTACTTATGCGATTTGAGGTACCGGAGTGGGACGGTAACCCTCTTCCCTTTATTAGAACGTGACGATCGTCCGCAAAACGGTTAGTCGTCTGTGACTTCAAAGTTGCCACCCTTAGAGCCGTAAAATTTCCCGACTTTCGCTTTTCGGTTCTTCAACGGTATCATTGTCGGGGCTCAACATATCATGGGCTAAAGCTCGTCACGATACTCTTTCGGTGTGGTACAAGCAAATCCGGCCATGTACCGTAAGTCCAAATTCATCCGCATATCAAAATAACGGATCTTATCACGCTCGTTACGTACTTGATCCTTCACATGGATTAATTGTTGGTTATACTCCACGATCGCCTGCGAAACGGGAATATCTTGTGGTTTAGCCTCGAAGAAGGCTCGGATTCGGCTCTCTCGTACCGGCCAAGGACAAAACTCGGCCTCCAAGAGCTCCTTAAATTCATCCCATGAGGCAATACGATCCTGTGGCTTGATGACCTTCCACCAAGTAGCGGCCTCCTTAGTGAGGAAATACTGAGCAATCGGTACTTTCCTCACCTCGGGGCAATCAACTGCCTCGAAAATCTTCTCCAATTCTGCTAGCCAATCCTCCCAGCCTAACGGGTCTGAGGCACCGCCAAACCGTGGAGGGTGCATACGGATTACGTTTTGAAGCAGGGCATCCGTGTTTGGGTTCGGGTTATTCAGCTGAACAGTTTGGGCCAAAATAGTCATCTGAGTAGCCAATTGTTGAAGTGCATTCGCCACTCCAACGTCTGCGTTGTTCCCCTGACCATCGGTGATCGTCTTGACTCTCGGTGTCGGGATGCACCGAGTTCGACAAACCGGGGTTGGTCGACCCCGCAATCAATCGATGGAAACGGCCGCGCCACGACCTCTTCCTCGCCCACGGCCACGACCACGGCCACGGCCCCTACCAGCTGACATACTGAAGAACACACAAGTCACGTAAGCACAATTCAATCACGCATCAACAAAGTGTCCGATTCTCAAGAATACCGATAAAAGGAAGCAAAACGAATAAGGAAACACCAGAAGAGTGAGAGGTCTTACAATTACCGGTCGCACTGTGATGATGGCAGAGTAGTGATACTGTGGACAATTAACGACTCGATCGACCCAAAAGACCGACAGCCTAGGTATCCATAGACCTAAGTTCTGATACCATATTCTGTAACACCCCCAAGTTATTCAGGGATATTACAGCGCCGTAAGCCCCGCCGTGGGACCCACAAGGCTATACATACGCGGAACCATAGATTTTGACCGATAAGGTCTACACACAATAGAATGAAAAACGATACAAAGGTATTCAAAATATAACCAATGTATTCACAGACATCACAACTCAATTCAATACTTCGGCAAACACAGGTCGGAACATCAAGGAAAAAGGAAAACAATACTCGAGTATTCAAAAGACAATCCAGTACAACAACACTGAACCGGAACTCCAAACATAACTGGAAGAAAGACACAGTATCACACTTGCCCACCATCCTCGTGCCGACCCGATACCTGCCTGTCCGACCTCCTGGATCCTGAAATACATGAAACGTATTTCCCCCGTAAAGGGGTTAGCCGTCGAATAGCTAGTGCAAGTATATCAATATGAAACACAATACTCCTCGACAATAAAGTAAATGTAACCTTCAATTCATCAATTCAAGACTAGTATTCCTTAATAACTAAAATCTCATAAGAAGTATGTTAATGCCGTAGAAAATGTTAGTTCACCTCATACGCCGTTACGTATGTGAATGCCGTAGAAACGGTTCGTTCACCTCATACGCCGATACATGTAGGAATGCCGTCAAAACGGTTCGTTCATTACATGCCAACAATATATCTATGAATGCCGTAAAAACGGTTCGTTCATGATATGCCATCAATATTTCTTACTTTCAAAGTCGAGAACGTACAATCATAAATGTATACTTGCCTTTGAGACATCGAGAAATCGAACGGAGGAAAGGTATGAGTTCGGTAGGTCCGAGAATGCGCTTCCGGCACCTAAACGATTCGCAAGGAATATGACAATTAATTATCCATACTCAAATTATACGAAGAGACTCCCGAAACTCGTCTACGATTCAAGAAAATATACGAGTGGATAACTAAAGGTTGGGAAATCGCCGAAACTCCCACAAGTCCGAAAACGGCACAATCCAACCCGTAAAATCGGAAGAAAACCAATCATACGGTATATATATATATATATCAAAATCTCAAGGTTCTCAAGCTTCAATCGGACAAAACGGACGAATTTACGAAAACCCCCAAAAACCAACACAAAATTCAAAGTGTTCTTGAATAATCTTTCAATAATCCGATGAATACCCAAACATGTCCATAATCACGCATATACCACATCATACACCATGATTTTATCATCCAAAAGGTCAATACCCACACAAAATCGAGAAGTCAAGATGTCGAAGAAATTACCTCTTGAATATCCAAGCTCTATGATCCAAGGAATACGCGTTAGATCGACTATCCGGGCTTCCCAACCGAGTGAAAGTGGTAAATCTCCAACACACAAGTGATAGATGTGGAAAAACTCCTCCTCAACTCTCTCTCGCGGTGGAAGAAGGAAATGGAGGAAAATGGCTGAAATCTCGCTTAAAAAGCCGAATTATGCATTGACCGCATTGTGTGCCGCGGCTCACTTGTGTGTGCCGCGGCACAGGCCTAAAAATTGCTCCCAGGTTTCGGCAGTGTGCCGCGGCTCAGCTCAGGTGTGCCGCGGCACCGGGTACAGGCGGTTTTTGGCTGAGGATGCAACACCAGTGTGCCGCGGCTCAGCGTAGGTGTGCCACGGCAATGACTCGGCAGTGTGCCGCGGCACTGCCGGAGTGTGCCCCGGCACCCGGTACAGTCCGTTCGGCCAAATTTAGGAAATGTGTGTGCCGCGGCGCACACTCCTTGTTCCGCGGCTCACACCCCCTTCGGGTCCTAAAATGATGAAAAACGACCCGGGAAGAGAATAAAAGTAATAGGATTCAATGTCTGGGCAACAATAACACGAAATAGAAGTATGGAAACCCCAAAACGGTGGTTCCAAGCAATGATTACAAGGGTTCGCTCAACAAATCACGATTCGAAGAATATGAAAAGGTTTGAAAAGACATGACTTTCGACCGGGTATTACACTTCTTGTATCTCTCTTAACCTTTAGGTAGATTCCTTAAGGTGACGAGTTACTCTAATCTCTTTGGTGGATTCCTTAGAGTGAAAATTTTTTTTGAGCGTGTTCGTGTATTGCCGTCTCATTTCTCCACATTCCCCCGGTATCAAGTGGTATCAGAGCCCAAGGTTCGTGATGGCCCCACGTCGAAGGAACAATCAGGGTGAAGCTCCAAGACGTGAACCAAATCTTTGTGATATCGAGTTGGAAGAACTGAGGAGACAAGTGCAGCAAATCCAGCAATGTCTTGAGCAAGATGAACCTTTCAAACGTGATGAGTCGCATCATGGTGCGGAGCATGATAGTGCAACCGATGATGAGATGGAAAATCCTTTCGGTTGCAACCGCAACTCAAGTGTCCAACCAAGAGAACGTGATCATCACCAACGTCGATCTCAACCATACTTTAACACCAAAGTCGATATTACCGAGTTTGAAGGAAGAATGCAATGCGAAGAGTTCATCGATTGGTTGTGTAACACCACCGAAACCAACCGGAATATTACAGAACCGTGGGCCCCATATTGGAACCCACAAGGCTAAAATCATTCTCGCAAATGTTTCAAACACGCCAATGAGGCAAAGACGGTAATGCTTTAAATACTCAAATATTTATCAAAACATAGTTCCCAATTACCGTAAAAAAATACCATTTGAAAGCACAAGGGAAAGACGCCAAAAGGGGCATTTAGAAAGTATAAACGAGTTGGGAAAATACTGAAAGCCATTATAAACGCAGCGGATAGAGACATGATTAAATACATTTGCAGCGGAATCATAACAACCAGAAAAAAAATACTCAAGTCCCAATAACCATGCCATAGCCAGTATCACCGGAACGCTCATCCCTTCACGACCGCTACTAGCTCGAACTCCGAGTACCTAAAAGATAAAGCCCACGACGGGGTCAGTCATAATACTCAACAATGATACGATCACATCATCATATACAATTACATATCAATGTAATTACAATGTAAGAATAATTCCAGTGTAACTTTACCGTAGTAACCTTACCAATCCGTGGAATCTCAAATCTATTCAACCCTTACCTCAATTCGCACATCGCATCCTCAAGTAACGAATGAATTCGAAAATAACCATATGTACTGTATCCGAAAAGATACCAAGATTTTCAAACATAAACATATCTCCAATATGGAAAAATCTGGCCATGCCCGATTCTGTCCGCTGGATCGCACAATCGGATCCCAATTCTGATAAAACTGATATCACACAATATATCTAGAGATCACCTGTCCCGAGACAATGGCAAGTCCCAGATATCAATACAAAGCACGAATGCTCACACAATCGATAATGATAATCAATCAATGCATCAGAACGAGAATACCAATGACATGATAACTCCATACAAGATCGGCAGAGGATCAATCACGAACGAGAATACCAGAATGTAGTAATTCCAATAAGATAAATAAAAGATCAACAACCGATAATACCAACGACACGGTAAACTCCAACAAGATCAATAAAGGATCAACAACCGAGAATACCAACTATACGGTAAACTCCGACAAGATCAACGAAGGATCAACAACCGAGAATGCCAATGATACCGTAACTCCAACAAGATCAATAAGGATCAGCAACCGAGAATACCAACTGAACGGTAAACTCCAACATAATCAATAAAGGATCAGCAACCGAGAATACCAACTGTACGGTAAACTCCAACATGATCAATAAAAGATCAACAATCGAGAATACCAACGATACGGTAAACTCCAACAAGATCAATGAAGGATCAACAACCGAGAATACTAACGGTACGGTAAACTCTGACAAGATCAGTGAAGGATCAACAACTGGGAATACCAACAGTATGGTAAACTCCAACAAGATCAAATAAGTATCTACAACTACCGAGAATACCAACGGTAAGGAAGACTCCAAACGGAATCAATAAGGATCAATAACGAACGAGATTACCAACGATAGGATAAACTTCAAACGAGATCATTAGGGAATCAACAACAAACGAGATTACCAATGATATGGTAACTCCAAATGAGATCGATAAAGGATCGACAAGGGCAGATACACGAGAGAATAAAATCATCAACCGTATACAAATCATATATGGAATCTCAAATACAAACCCGACTATCGAACAGATACGATTTACATGGACTATGAACGACAAATCAACCTGACTCAAGATGGACGTCACGATACGCCCAATCGGGACATGTGTCTGTGTACAAGCCAACCACGGGTATTGATCAGATACACGTCTGGTCTCGTACCTAATGAGCCTCACAAAGTACGTCTCATGTGCACGGTTCAATAAGAAGTCGAAACCAACACATGCTACATGTGCCCGCCCTGAAAATCCTACACACAACCGATCAGAATGTATCTGACTCCAGATATGTCACGATACAACATGACAACAAATCTCGAAGAAACGCATATCTAACAAGGATCAGAAGACTTTTCGAGTGAGCAACGATAACTCGATCATGAAAGACCGACCCGACCACAATATCGTATTTCCGTCAGACAACAGTTCACAGCATGCTAAACAATGGATATAATATTAGCACATAAACCCCAAGGCCGCAACCAAGGGTCACAGAAGTATCTCACAAGAATACCCTGGAACGTACGTGCCATTTAGGTCGTATCCCCTAACACAGTTCATGCAATCACAAAATACCCCAAGGTCGCAACCACGGGTCACGGAAGCATCTCATAGGAATACCCCGGAACGTAGGTTCCATTTAGGTCTTACCCCCTAACACATCGGCCCAACAGATTACAGCTCAAAGAAAGAGCACATCACAAAACGTAACAATCAGTGATGCACATTCACCACATGAAGCGTCAACACACACATGCAATAATGCAACAGGATTATTATCATAATCTAGCAATATTAAATTACCTCAAGCTGGAGACGCTAACCTTTTCACGACCAACATCCCTGAACAAATACACGGATATCCGAATAATCCAAAATGAAGTACAGTCCATTACTAATACCAAACCACCATCTCGAGTTCAATATCGACATGATAACTAACTTTGATATCCAACTTCTCATACAATAGACCAAATATATTTCACGTCTCCGTTTCCTATAGACATCTTTAAAATCATATACATTATGATTTATCTCAGTCCAAGCATAATATACATACTATCATTCCGACAATTCATATTCCATGATACCATTGCTATATGAATCATAAATGAAATGAAAACGAAATCATTTATTAAACATTATGAACTGAGCAAGCATAACTTGCCTCGATACCAATACGATGAAGTTGTTACCAATCCCGTCGTCTTCATCTACAAGCTCTGCAACCCCGACCAAGGCGATCCATGCATTCTCCTAATTCTTTCGCAGCACAATGGTTAATCATCAATGATCACTTAACGCAACCTCAAGAACACAATCAAGCACCTCAAGAATGCACAATATCTTCATATCTCAAGCTCCACATCCATGACTCCAAGTCCCCAATCTGTTTGGAAGAGCCAAAGTCGGTCTCTGAAGGTTCAAGGGTGAAGAAACAACATGGATATCTCCAAAAATGCCAAAGGGACGGGTCTCACATATTTATAAAACTTCAACTATTATGTACGTTAGGTATCCATACTAACGTACGTAACATTCTTTATGTACGTTAACTGGCCTTGTTAGCGTACGTAACACTATTCCAGAGGTGACTGCCTTAATTCGTATTGTGTATTACGTACGTAATGTCCATGATGTAGCGTACGTAATATAGCCGTTGACTTGCCACAGTAACTTACCCTCTTAACGTACGTAATGAGCTGCCCTTAGCGTACGTAAGGCTCGAGGTTGACTCGCCTGTCCACATCCGTGCCGAAAGCTGCCGACACTGGGCCCCACCTGCCGATCACAGCTCGGTCCTATCCGATTCCCTCTGTTACGTACATAATGACTTACGCATAACGTACGTAAAATGTAGAACTTAACGTACGTAAGTTCTTAACCTTAGCGTACCTAATGGCGTTCTATACTTGGCCAAAATCCAACTGCTCCTGTCCATCTCGATGTACTGGATACGTATACTCACATACTGAATACATATACTCATCCCAAAAACATTCTCACACGATACACCTGATGCACGATATCATCAAATCCAACTGTCGACCAAGTATGACAATTGTACAAATACTCATACATTATATCCGACATCGAAAAACATATCAAGCATGTAATATCCTAGAATTAAAATAACCTCGATAGACATGCTGGCACGACTGTCACAGTTCCCAAAATTATCCACCCATACTTTGTCGGTCCCACTCTGTACAGTACAACTCAGATAAAATAATGCGGAAAATCGTAGCGAAATTCTAGGATATTACATATCTTCCCAGTTAAATAAGTTTCGTCCTCGAAACTTAAAATCCTGTCATAATCAATATCTCAATCCCGAAGTATCTTAAAATCATGTCACCATGCTCAAATAATGATCATCAAAACCAAATAACTGGAAGAACATACTTACAGGTCCGTGAAGTCGATGATCTCCCGTGATACTAGCATAAGACTCCCATACAAAGTCTCAACACAATAACAATACACCGGCATCGCAAATATAGCAATTTGAAAATATTTCAAAAATTTTGGAACCTCCAAAAATCAGTTTGACTCGAAAGTCAGAAATTTATCTTCAAAAGTCACGCTACTACCGCACTGGCAGATCCACATAACACACATACCCGGGTTTTGCGAAACCCAAGCTACGATACTATTTCTGTAACACCCCCGAAACCAACCGGGAATATTACAGCGCCGTGGGCCCTACATTCGAACCCACAAGGCTAAAATCATTTTCGCAAACTTTTCAAATACGCCAACGAGGCAAAGACGGTAATGCTTTAAATACTCAAATATTTATCAAAACATAGTTCGCAATTACCATAAAAAAAATACCATTTGAAAGCACAAGGCAAAGACGCAAAAAGGGGCATTTAGAAAGTAAAAAAAATATTGAAAAAATACTGAAAGCCATTATAAATGCAGCGGATAGAGACATGATTAAATACATTTGCAGCGGAATCATAACAACCAGAAAAAAATACTCAAGTCCCAATAACCATGCCATAGCCAGTATCACCGGAACGCTCAGCCCTTCACGACCGCTACTAGATCAAACTCCGAGTAACTAAAAGATAAAGCCCACGACGGGGTCAGCCATAATACTCAATAATGATATGATCACATCATCATATACAATTACATATCAATGTAATTACAAGGTAAGAATAATTCCAGTGTAACTTTACCGTAGTATCCTTACCAATCCGTGGAATCTCAAATCAATTCAACCCTTACCTCAATTTGCACATCGCATCCTCGAGTAACGAATGAATTCGAAAATAACCATCTGTACTGTATCCAAAACGATACCAAGATTCTCAAACATAAACATATCTCCAATATAGAAAAATCTGGCCATGCCCTATTCTGTCCGCTAGATCGCACAATCGGATCCCAATTCTGATAAAACTGATATCACACAATATATCTGGAGATCAACTGTCCCGAGACAATGGCAAGTCCAGAATATCAATACAAAGCATGAATGGTCACACAATCGATAATGATAATCAACCAATGTAACACCCCCAATCCGCTCAGGGATATTACACGCCGTAGACCCTCTCCTCGAGGATCTACCAGGCTGATAACTAAAATCAAACATCTAAAGCTCGCTTTTAAGGCTAAAATGACTCAGTAGACCGACTTGGTCTTTCAATAATAACATACAACTCAATTCCAAACACAGACCCACGCAGGGGTCAAAATACAATAAACTCCCGTACAACGGGGAAAAGATACTGCAGCGGAAAAGAAAATACAACTAGACCAAAACGACATCAACAGATCCTCGTGTGATTAGTATCGTTCATCTTTCATCATCCTTCGTGCCGACCCTGTGCTATGCTCCAAAACCTGAATGCAAAAATAGACATCCACCCCCGAATACTCGGGGGTTAGCAAAACTCCACTGTTTTGCTAGTGCAAGTACAAGTGCAAAAATACGAGCCATACAATACAAGTTCCAAGAACAATAATAATCAGGAGTCCTCAAAGATCCAAACGTAATGAAAAGTACTTCCCGAGGCAAGAGTTTGGGTAAAACATTCCGAAACTGAAAGGCCATAATTAAGGGGAACAATTTGTAAAACAGTTTAAAATGCCATCGAGAGTTTTAATAGAAAACAATTTAGGATTATCAAATCCTAATCTTTCCAAAAATCAACAGGGTCACAAATTTCAAAGGTTTTGTTTTCACAAATAGAAAACCGACAATAATTCACAGGCTGTGGCCCAACATCACGTGTCCTCGACGGACATAAAATCAACAAAACATAATCGCACACGCGCATCGCCAGACCGGACGAAGCCACAAATCCCACTCGAGGCCTCGAAGGACCCTCCCGAGCTGGCTAGCGAAACAAATCACACACATCTCACGGTTGGATCAATCGCTTGTTGCATCCTGGCCACATGATCGCATGCCATGTGCCACCGTAGATTATCTCAGGCTCTCACGGTTGGATCAATCACTTGTTGCATCCTGACCACATGATCACGTGCCATGTGTCACCGTAGACCTTCAACCATATCCACACATTCACACAAATAATATATCACATCAAGGATATTCAAACAATTCGCCCAGAGGCATCAAACACTTAGCAAAACACCACGTCAATCCACAACACACCGAAATGAAATAATATACGTTCACACACAATGCCAAGTGCAACATTAACACCAAGCATATACATAGAATTCACATAGTTATTCACAAACCACGCCATTCACAAAACACACGCGTTTTGAAAGCAAGCCTTTAACAAGGCTAAACCGAATCTTTTGAAAGTTCAATTCAAACGACCAAACAACCACATTTAGACGATCACTAATTATCATATCCATAAAACAAGAATAGTATGGGCAAGGTACTTGCCTCGAAATCACGATCGCAATAAGACGACGGATAGGACGCGGTCGAATAGCTCCGAACCCCCGAACAATATCAAGAACGTGATAGCACCACGAGTATTACGAGAATAACACCGCACGAATCATCAATCACCAAACGGGATTCAACATCGGAATCCTCGAACACCTATAAACCTCCGGAAGGAACAATAACACATGGTTACGACGAGAATCAAGGCCAAAACAACGGAAATCCCAACAAACTATCGAAGGGAAACTCATTGGGACATTTAATCGAACACTAAATGTTCAATAATTCCCAAGAACACTGACCGTCAATCGAGTTAAACAAACTCGATATATGGATATACAACCCATAGAACACGATTAATAACATCATACTACACCAATCGATGTATAAAAATCGGATTAGAAACGAAATCAAGAACAATTTCTCCAAAAAGTCAACTTGAAGGAAAATCAAGAATATACCTTGATTTGACGAAGAACACGGATTGGATGATGATATAATCCACAAGAATCTTCCAAAATGCCTTGGAAATGATTAGAATCGGCCAATAATTCGATTTCCCGAGCCTCCCGTCGCCAGACACCGAAAAAGGAAGAAAAATCGCGTGGAAAATGAAATCTGGCCGAGCTGTGCTATATAGCCGGGCAGGTTACGGCCAGAATCGGCAGCCTTACGGCCGTAACTCGGTCCCTTATGGCCGTACTCGGCAGCCTTACGGCCGTAACCGCATTCGTCAAAAATCCGCCAAAGACTAAATGACACTTACTACCAGAACTCGCCACCTTACGGCCAGAATCGGCCTTCACAAATCCGCCTTCGTCAAATCCGCCGGCCACGGCCGTACCGATCACACTTACGGCCGTAACTCGCACACCTTACGGCCAGAACTGCACCTTACGGCCGTAACTCGGCCAAGCTGTGCCCCGCTCCGGCCGTGACTCGGTTACCACTCCGACGGTCTTGACGACTCGAAACCCGAACCTGAGTAAAAATCGAAGATATGGTTACGAAGTACTTGCAAAGACGAATCCAAGCACTAAGAGAACACACGATTCCGACCATCCGAAGTGTCGGAATTCGACAACGGAAGTAATTACCCCAAACTTTGGGAAATTACAAGAATGGCCCAAAACGTCCGAAAATCACGATACGTGATCGAAACACCAAACCAAAGCTCGCAACATGAATAATAACATTAAATGAACTTGCGAGAAACTCGAAACAACAGTTTCGGACGAGATTCGCAAGAATCGAACTCAAGTGTGGAAAAATCGCTAAAAAGCACGGAACTCAACAAAACGACACCGAAACGAACTCGGATGACAAAAAGTGCAGAATTAATCATTCTCAGAATGACGAAACGGTCATGATAGAGTCGTCAAAACGGACTTCCACCAAAAAAAAGAAATTACTGGAAATCGAAATTACGGGTATTACATTCTACCCTCCTTAAAAGAAGTTTCGTCCCGAAACTTAAAACAAGTAGGGGGAAACAATATACCCGCCAGGAAAACTCGACGAGATACACAAAACCCGAAAACTCGCGCCCAACGGTGAAACGCTGCAAGAAACGCAAAGCGACATCCGGCGTGAAAACACGCTCCACAACGACCAACACAACGCCACCGGTAGAGACATAATAAAACCAACAAGTGACAAGCGTCATCAAACAGATAATACAATCAAGTCAATTATCCAAACAATCACAAAACATAAAGTACTTGTTACAAGAAAACACGCACAGTCGAGAAAACAAAATAAACACAAAACGACCCACAAGGGCAATCATAAATAATTCGGACTACGCCGAAATCCTCAAAACCACACTAGGCATCTCCGTGTCCTTTCGAAGCAGACGCAACCTCGATCCCCAAACCTCTCAAACCGTCTCGCAATGTACGGATCGGTGACCCACCCGGCCACACTCAAACAAATTGACTAACGGTGAACGACAATTCTTCGCAGATGGCCCGCTCGACTACGCTTATAACATATCTTCAAGTGCTCACATTACTCACCGCAGGGTACTACTCCTCCGATCACGCGATCTAGGAACCATTTTGGGATGACGAAACGAAGTCCCAACCTCAAGGGGCCCACTGTTTTCCTGAAAAGTTCCCAACGGTTTTCTGTTTCTTCGAGTCGACATACTCTGGCCGATAACTGGATAGCTCATAAGCTAACGCCCTATTCTCGATAATCTCTCGTGGAAGTACAAGCGAGACTCGCCATGTAATGACGAATCTCCGGCTTCATCCGCCTACTAAAATGACAAATCTTGTCCTCCTCTGTCCTTACTTGATTCTCGCACATAGCCGAGCCGTTTGCTAAAATCAATAATAGCTTGAGACAATGGTACATCCTGTTGCTTCGCCGAAAAGAATTCATTAATCCTCTGATTTCTGATCGGTTCCGGACAAAACTCATCTCTCATGAATTTCTCGAACTCGCCCACGTGACAACACGATCTCGAGGCTTAATAGCCTCCCACCACTAGCGGCATCTTTGTCGAAAAGATACTGAGCTACCGAACCTTACGTTCTTCTCGACAATCAACTATCTCGAAAATCTTTTCCAACCGGAAAAGCCAACCATCCCACTTAAAGCATCTGCAGCACTAAATAAACGAGGGGGATTCATACGAACCACTTCTCGGCCACCGATTTGCACCCAGGCCGGGTCATATCTGTAACACGCCGAATCGCCCGAGTCAATCGAGTCATCCGAGTGGCTACCTGTAAAATAGTAGCAACACCAATACCAATACTATCACCGGCAAGATGCTCGACCACGCGTCCGATCGCCACGACTACGACTGGCCCCCGGCATACCGAATAAGTAACCACTCAAAGACAACAAAATCATAACACATAACACATACAACGATTACCATCGTAAGGCAACCCACACATGAATATCACAATAACGACGCATCGTTCGCGACATCAACGACTCGAATGATGACCAAAGGCACAATTACAAAACATCAAGAAACAACCACGTATGTACACAATCATACAAACTCCGCCTAATAGCTCGCACAAGTGCGATAATACATAATTCATCACAAGGCGACAACATTCAATATCAACATCTTACACACCTTCTCCGACCGCAAGCAGGAAATGACGGGTTTTAAAAACGAAAACCACCTTTTGAAAACAGTTTGGAAACACCAGTTGATGTTGAGTATCATTTTACAAAAAGTTAAACAAACATCATTTTCGAGACTTTGAAAATCATCTTGTGTTTGAACTAAAATGAGGACACCTTTCTTTTAGTGAAAAACTTTCAGAATATCCGACCCTCGGGTCTAAGTAAAAGTGTTTATAAAACATTGAAAATATCTCAAAACATTTTGGTCCTCGAGGTAGAAGAATTTTGAAACATATTGTGGCACCCTGGAAGTACCGCGAGAAAACAATTCATTTTAAACGTACGTCTCGAAATTTATTTCTAAGATACTCAAGTTTTCGAAAATAATTCAATGCCAAAGAAAAAGGACGATGCCAAAAAGGCTAGAATCCCGAAAAATTTCAGGTAATTACACAATAATTTATAGCACCGTGGGTCCCGCGCCGGAACCCATCAGGATAAAACCATTTACAAAAATGCCAAAAAGCCCGATGACGGTAATATTTCAAAAACTCACAGAAGCCATTTACAATATGCTAAATACCGTCATAAGAATTTTTCCAAAACGATCAAGGCCATAATGCCAAAAACTCGGTTAAGGGAATCGGTTTTCGAAATAAAACTCAGTCGGTAAAATACCGAAAGTCATTACAAAAGAACTCACGCAGCGGATAAAAGAAATACGGTTCAACATACACAATCGAGCAACACTACTCCTCATATGAACGAAATATGAGAGTCAAATAACCACATATCAAGAAATCAAAATCCATAAGAGGATTCCGTCACTAATCAAATAATCATAAAATAGCTCGTAACACACGAGGCACAACACAAAGAAGGAAGACTTACAGCCACAAGTCGCACGAAGATGATGATCGCCCACGATACTAATCACGACCAACAAACTCAGACGACGCGTCGCGACACGAGTTAGTCAGACATAATCCGACAAGACAAAACTCAATAGACACCACTGACCCGACAGCCTAGGTTTCCACAACCTAATCTCCGATACCATTTATGTAACACCCCCAATCCGCTCAGGGATATTACACGCCGTAGACCCTCTCCTCGAGGATCTACCAGGCTGATAACTAAAATCAAACATCTAAACCTCGCCTTTAAGGCTAAAATGACTCAGTAGACCGACTTGGTCTTTCAATAATAACATACAACTCAATTCCAAACACATACCCACGCAGGGGTCAAAATACAATAAACTCCCGTACAACGGGAAAAGATCTTGCGGCGGAAAAGAAAATACAACTAGACCAAAACGACATCAACAGATCCTCGTGTGATTAGTATCGTTCATCTTTCATCATCCTTCGTGCCGACCCTGTGCTATGCTCCAAAACCTGAATGCAAAAATAGACATCCACCCCCCGAATACTCGGGGGTTAGCAAAACTCCACTGTTTTGCTAGTGCAAGTACAAGTGCAAAAATACGAGCCATACAATACAAGTTCCAAGAACAATAATAATCAGGAGTCCTCACAGATCCAAACGTAATGAAAAGTACTTCCCGAGGCAAGAGTTTGGGTAAAACATTCCGAAACCGAAAGGCCACAATTAAGGGGAACAATTTGTAAAACAGTTTAAAATGCCATCGAGAGTTTTAATAGAAAACAATTTAGGATTATCAAATCCTAATCTTCAACCGATAAATCTCCGGGAAAATGAAGAAATGTATTTCCCTCTCTTATTTCTCCCTCTATCTCTCTCTTGTTCTTCAAAAGTGTGTAATGATAATAATGATAAACTCCCGCAGGAAGGTGCTGATAAAAGAAGAATTCAGCCCTGTTGACTTCGGGGGCCGTGGCCCAGCCACGGTGTGCCGCGGCCCGTACTACAGACAACTCCAGCACTTTGTTGAGGTTTGAGTGTGCTGCGGCTCGGCCGAGATGTGCCGCAGCACGCACAGAAACAGGGGCGCTCGGCAGGGGCCGCTCGGCGCTCGACAGAGGCGCTCGACAGGGTTGCTCGGCACGGGTGCTCGGCAGGGGCCGCGGCCCAAAGTACAGTCTCGGCCAGAATGTGTTGAGTGATTTCGGGGCCGCGGCTCGGCAACTGTGTGCCGTGGCCCGACAGTGCAAGGTGAGAAAAATGACTTTTCAAGCGTGGTGCCACGGCTCGGAGGGTTTTTGCCGTGGCCCGGAGTCCAATCGACTCCGAAATGCCTATATTTCAGAAATTACTCCTACAAATCTCCCCCTTTCCGGAATATAGGAAGAGTTCGCCATCCCGGCGATCGAACAACACACTTTCACCTTATCTCTACTTAACGCCTTGGTTAACATATCGGAACCATTATCACGGTATGAACTTTATCAAGTTCAAACAAACCATCCTCCAAAGCATCTCGGATCCAATGATACCTCACATCGATATGTTTCGTTCTCTTGTGAAAAGTCGCATTCTTAGCCAAATGAATCGCACTTTGACTATCACAAAGAACCACGTAACGTCGTTGTCGGAAGCCTAGCTCTCGTAAAAATATTTTCAACCATAAGAGCTCTTTACACGCTTCCACCGCCGCAATATACTCGGCCTTTGTTGTAGATAAGGCAACGCACTTTTGCAATCTTGATTGCCATGACACGGCTCCCCCTGCGAACGTCATCAAGTAACCGGAAGTGGATTTTCGGTTATCTTCATTACCGGCCATATCCGAATCGGAATAACCAACAAGCATTGCTTTCCCATTTCCAAATGTAATCCCCAATTTGGAAGTACCCCACAAATAAAATATCCATTTTACGGCTTCCCAATGCTTCTTTCCCGGATTCGATAGAAACCGGCTCACCACTCCCACGGCATGAGCAATGTCGGGCCTAGTACAAACCATAGCATACACTAAACTCCCGACCGCCGAGGCATATGGAATTTTATCCATATCCTCAATCTCCTCCTTCGTCTTAGGGCAATCTTAGCTCTTGCGACATATTGAAGCGTTTAAGCACCTTCTCGATATATTGCTCTTGCGACATGTGCAATTTCCGGGCTGCTCTATCCCAAGTGATTCTTATTCCAAGAATTTGTTTAGCCGCCCCCAAGTATTTCATGGCAAAAGACTTACTCAATTCTTCCTTCAAGTTGGCAAACCTCTCAGCATTCTAGCCAAAGATCAACATGTCGTCCACATAGAGCAATAAGATGATAAAATTATCATCTCCGAATTTCTTGAAAAATACGCAATGGTCGAGAGTCGTCTTTCGGTAGCCTTGCTCCCCCATAATGGACGCAAACTTCTTGTACCATTGCCTTGGTGCTTGTTTCAACCCGTATAAACTCTTCCGAAGTTTACACACATAATCCTCTTTTCCTTCGACCTCAAATCCTTCTGGTTGCTTCATATAAATTTCTTTGTCAAGGTCTACATGAAGAAAAGCTGTCTTGACATCCATTTGCTCGACATCAAGATCAAGGCTAGCCGCAATACCAAGGACCAATCGAATTGATCCTATCTTCACAACCGGAGAAAAAATCTCGTCAAAATCAATACCCTTATTTTGACTAAATTCTTTCACCACGAGTCTAGATTTGTATAGGGGCAATGAGGTATGCTCCTCCGACTTCACCTGATACACCCATTTGTTTCTAAAGGCCCTCTTGCCTTTCGGCAACTTCACCAACTCATAAGTATTATTCTCATGCAAGGAACTCATCTCGTCTTGCATGGCATCCATCCATTCCTTGTTCTTTTCATCCTCCATGGCCTCCACAAAATATTCTAGCTCTCCCTCATCGGTGAGTAAGACATACTCATCGGCCGAATAACGGGTGGAGGGATGACGGTCCTCGTCGACCGCCTATGTGGAACAAAAGATAGCATGTTCATCATGGGTAGCTCGGGATGAGCTCCATCGGTGTCATCTTGTCTTAACTCATCTTTGTCATCGGCATCTTGTTGTTCATCATTTTGGACATACTCTCCACCCGGTGTCTCAACATGTTATGGAGGAACGGGGTCCAAATCAATAAGATCATAGTCGTGTTGTAGAGCCGACTCCCCATTCTCAACATCTTTCATCGTTTGATCTTCTACAAAAATGTCTCTCGACCGAACAAGCCTCTTTGTAACCGGGTCATATAATCTATACCCAAACTCATCAAGCCCGTAGCCAATAAAAATACACGGCTTCACCTTGGAATCAAGCTTTGATCTCTCATCATTCGGGATGTGAACAAAAGCTTTACATCCGAAATCCTTTAAGTGGCGGTATGAGATATCTTTACCGCTCCACACCTTATCCGGGACATCAAACTCCAAAAGAACACACGGCGTCAAATTGATAACATGAACCGCCGTGTTCAAAGCTTCTCCCCAAAACTACTTTCACAATCCGGCATGTGAGAGCAAACAACGAGCTCTCTCGACCAAAGTCCGGTTCATTCTCTCCGCCAATCCATTGAGTTGCGGAGTCTTCAGGGGCGTCTTTTGATGTCGAATCCCTTGTTCTCGGCAATATTCATCAAAGGGTCCGGTGTACTCTCCACCATTGTCCGTCCGGATACACTTTAGCTTCTTCCCGGTCTCTCTTTCCACCGAGGCATGAAATTGTTTGAAAGTGTCTAACACTTGATCTTTGGTCTTCAAGGTGTATGCCCACACCTTCCTAGAGTGATCGTCGATGAATGTGACAAAGTATCGGCAACCACCGGGCGTCCTAGTCTTCATAGGACCACAAACATCAGAATGAACAAGATCAAGCACATTTTCCTGCCGTGAAGGAGTATGACTCTTAAAAGTAACTCTCCTTTGCTTCCCGGGTAGACAATGAGAGCATATTTTTAGGTGTACCTTGTGAACCCCGAACAACACCTCCTTCTTCGACAATAGCGCCATTCATTTTTCGCTCATGTGACCGAGTCTCTTATGCCATAGCTCGTCCATGTCATTATTGTCGATTGTGTTCACGAAATTAGTCGTGACCGTCGGAAGTGTCACGTATAATTTTCCTTCCTTTTGTCCTCTCTTGACAATCAAGAAACCTCTAGTGAGTTTCCACAACCCCTTGCCAAAACCGCTATGATAACCGTCATCATCGAGTAAACCAACGGACATAACATTAAGCCTCATATCCGTAACATGTTCCGTAAAACAAGTTCCATTTTGGTGTTGAATCTCACGTACACATCTCCCACTCCAACAATCTTGGATAACCCGTCGTTACCCATCTTGACTATACCAAACTCACCCAGAGTGTAAGAGAAATAAAAATCTCTACGTGATGTAACATGAGACATAGCTCCACTATCGACCACCCAACTCGAATCATCTCTCGCAAGGTTCACCATATCATAGTCGCAACATACAAAGAATTCTCCGGTAGTAGTATTAACTTCGGCTTTATCATTACTACCGCTTTCCTTCTTTTGTGAATTTTCTCGGCCTTGGCGATTCTCCTTCTTCAATTGTCGGCAAAATTTCTTAGTATGCCCTTTCTTACCACAATGGTAACATACAATATTGGCATACTTCCCCCGAGAACTACTCCTTTGTGGCCCTCTATTACTCGGACATCTACTTTGACCTCTCCCCCGTATTTCGGTAACTAGAACATCCGACTATGACGAAGATCCTTGTGCTTTTCTTTGGACCTCCTCATTCAACATGTTACCTTTAGCTAATTCCATCGAAATGTCTCCATCGGGGGCGGAGTTAGACAACGACGTTCGAAACGTCTCCCAAGAATCCGGCAATGTGCCTAACAACCACAAAGCTTGAACCTCCTCTTCGAATTTAATTCCCATTCCGGCAAGTTGGTTAATTATGCCATGGAATGCATTTAAATGATCCGATAGAGGAGTCCCGTCTCGAAACTTCAAATTCATCATTTGTTTAATGAGGAATAACTTATTATTCCCCGTCTTCCGAGCATACAATTGCTCGAGCTTGTGTCATAACTCTCGAGCATCCTTCTCTCCACTAATATGGTTCAAAATGTTGTCATCCACCCATTGTCGAATATATCCGCAAACTTGGCGATGCAAAATAGTCCACTCCGCATCGGACTTCCCTTTCGGTTTATCTTTGCTAAAAACCGGCAAATAATAATCCTTCACGTATAGAAGGTCTTCCATCTCCCCCTTCCATACGTGGTAGATTGAACCGTTCAAGTTAACCATTCTACTCGTGTTGGCTTCCATCTTACAATTGAGATACTTAAACAACCACGAAACAACAAATCCCGTGGCTCCGATACCACTTTGTTGGGAAAAAATACCGACAAATGTCACATCACAATGAATAATGCGGAAGCTCGTTTTACAAATTCGCACTCTTCAATCATAACTTTGTGGTTACCGACGAGTAGAGCAACAATTACAACTCGATAAAAATAATACAAATGATATTCGAAGGCGATAAATAACAAGACACAATTTTAGCGTGGAAAACCCCTCAAGACGAGAGTAAAAACTACGGGACCGAAGCCGCTTAAATCCACTATCACTAATAGACACAAAATACACAATCGTCCCTAATACAAACTAGGAGTATACACCAATCGTCAAATACTTGGTAATAAATGTTCTTCAAGTATTTGGAATCAACAACAACAACAAGATCGAGAAAAGAAATAACCGTAAATAGCTTACACAAAGAGATAATAAAATACCCGAACTTCCGGATTCAAAATCTCGATCTACACTGGTAAAAAGATTTGCCCCATAGCTACTAAGCTCTTGTCAAAAGATCACGATGATCCGACCGATAAATCTCCGGGAAAATAAAGAAATGTATTTCTCTTTCTTGTTTCTCTCTCTATCTCTCTCTCTTGTGCAAGGTGAGAAAAATGACTTTTCAAGCGTAATGCCATGGTCCGGAGGGTTTGTGCTGTGGCCCGGAGTCCAGTCGACTCCGAAAATCCCTATATTTCGGAAATTACTCCTACAGAAACCCCAAAACTAACCAACAGCAGAATGGGCCTTGCCCATCTTCTCTTTACAAACTAAATCCAAAATGAATTCAGGGCCCTTCTTAAAAAGATCCACATCTGTGCCAATTCTTGTACTTTTTGCCAATATATCTGCCACGTAGTTCTGCCCTCTGTAAATGTGTTGGAACCTGAACTGTTGACACTATTTAGAGATACACTTTAACGGCTGTAATAATAGCTTCCATAGGATGAAACTCATCAGCACCATTTTTCATCAATGAAATTGTCTCTTGTCAATCAGATTCCAACTCAACTTTTTCAAATCCCTCCATTTTTTCTAAATTCAAACCTTTCCAGATACCCCAAACCTCTACCTTCAGAATATCGCATCTTCCTACAAATTTTTGCACACCATAAATCCATTCGCCGATGCTCGATCTCATAAATCCATCGATACAAGCTTCACCATCGCGAGAGACACTCGCATCAACATTAATTTTAACAACCTTTCCATCAGAGGGATCCAACTCAGATAGGGGGATTTTTCTTCAAATTTTCAAAATTTCAAGCTTTGAGCGATGCCATGTAATATACAATTAAAATATCTGGATTTATAGGGTGTATGCCATTGGGATTGAACATCATATCACATTGCCATTTCCATATGAACCAGAGAGCAGTGGAGAACAAATTCGCCCAAGGTATATTACATATGTGTTTTGCTTTATCTGTTAGGTTTGTCCTCATCCATATTTCGAAATCACCCCCAAAAGAGAAAACCTAGCTAGGTTTGTCCTCATCCATATTTCGAAATCACCCCCAAAAGAGAAAATCTCTGCAGTTTCTCAATTTGAAAACCCCCTGCTTCAGCAAACAACAATAGAGACTTTTAAAATTTTCCACTTTTTCTCTTCCACCTTTTAATTGATCATTCTAGATAAACCCCCCACAGCAAGAACAAATAGGTAGGGAGAAATTTCCTTGTCTCACTCCACTCTTAGGGGTAAACTCATCAGTAACTTTTCCATCAACTTTAGCCCTTAGTTCACAGTAGAGATACACAAATTAATAATTTCCAAAATTCTTCCTCTAAAACCTAGCTCCCAGTAATAAATCTGCTTGGGACGAAACTGGTTTGGGTTGTGTTGATGATTTTGTGGAAAATAGGTTTGATTCTGTTCACCAAAATTTTAATGAGGACTTTATATAATATGTTGCATGGGTTAATAGGTCTCAAAGAACTCATAGATGTAGGGCTGTCCACTTTGGGGACCAAAGTGATTAAAGTGTTATTTAGGTAAGGTGGAAATAAGAGAGAACAGAAAATACCCTGGATCATGCCAATAATATATCTACCGCAGGTTTCCCAATTTTCGTGATACAGAATAGCTGGGTTCAATCAGGCCAGGGGCCTTCAGGGGCCAATAGAAAAAAAAGGCAAATTTAATTTCTTTAGGGGTAAATCAGTAATTTAGGGAATCAAATTTAGATTTGGAAAGACTAGGCCAAGAGTGTGATATCCGCATATTTTTTTTCTCCACTAATTTCATTAATTAAAGCTATCGGAATGGAAATAATTTTTCTTTTGGTATTTAATTATGACTTACTTGTTGATTCGTGCGACTTTAGGATTATTAGTTTAGTGTTTAAATCTTGTGTAGAAATTAAACATGGTGAATTGTGTAATATTTTTTGATCAATTTCATCATATTAGCGGAAACTCAATTCCTGATTTGTCATGAAAATATATATATGTGTGTAACACATTCACCGCTTTGCATGTTTTGTTGAAATAAGATAAGTATTGAATATACACACACGCCAAGAGAAGTCAAAACAGAACATAAAAAAACAAAAGAAAAAAAAAGGAAAGAGGAAAGAGAGAAAGGGTAGAGGATTTCACCGCCATAGATCTCCATCTCCGTACAGGTAAATCTTTGTAATATGTATATCAAACTGTTGTAACTAGTAGAACATGAATATATAGGCAGTTTTTCCAACCGATGTCGGAATCATCCGGATGGGGCAAAAACATCGTTTGTTGTCGGGGTGCCCGCATGAATTCTTCGGTCGTTGGAATTTTTCAAAGTTTATACTATTGTGAATCTCTTGTTATGAGCAAAATGTTTCTGCCTTCATTTTTGTGCTTCGGCAAGCGTTTTTATCTCGTATGTGTGATGTGTGTGTGACGTATGTGTGACGTGTGTGTATCGTGTGTCTTGTGTGTGATGTGTGTGTGTAAATTGTTGGAAATAAAACACAGCGGGAGCGAAGTTGGTGAAAATTGATACATGCGTTTTACTAATCCACGAGCATAAAACCTATTTAGGCATGCTAATTAATTAACTATTAAGATTAATAAGTAATTTAAATATTATTTATTATTTATTAAATTAATATGTTGGTAAATCCAATATCCTAATCTAAATCAAAGATCATATGATATTTACCTTTTGAAGTATAATGGTCACTTTCTTGATCTCTTCCTGAAAATCTTCTAGAGTATGATCCGCCTTAATCCAGACGTTGTGTGGGCAATGAGCTATCGAATCTTGCTTGGACTTCAAGGATGGATCGGACGAATATATGTTCTTGTGAGTCACTCGATTTTTTTGTTTTTTAGTATTATGTAAACACTCTTAGAAAATTGATGTGTTATCTAAATTGTAGAATCAAAGACACAAGTCAAGATCTACAATTAAGCATAAGAAGGAAAACTCGATCTCTCAATAGTGCAAGATTCCTCACGGCCGAACCCCCTCCTATAAGTGTTATTTATAGGCTTTGGACTACTCTAGGGGTCTTAAGGAGGATTAGGGTTAAGACTCCTAGTGCAACCCAACTTTCCATATTAAGTCCTTCCTAATATGGTTGAGTTCACTAATATCAATTCAATCCACTAAAAAATTAATATTGCACTTCCAATCCAAATCCCAATTTACAAAATTGGGATCCTTATTTAAATATATTATTTCTCATGTTTAAGATATCGAATGTCCATTAATTAATTTAAGCTACTGAGATCTTTAATTAATTAATATCTTTTTCAAGAGTAGTACCACTCGAACCTTATTATTATATCGGAATTAAATCCACCAGGAGGGTTTAATATAATAATCAATCAAGCTCCTTAAAGGGAGATCATCAACCCGCACGAGTCGGAACACAATTTTTAGTAATAATAATAATTATCCTATAAATAATATTATTGCCCAAGATACGAAGCTTATTAAATCAATCATTTTGACTCTCACCCATGGTAAATCAAAGCAATAAATGTTATAATTATACAACTAGATATTATATACTTAGAATTAAGAAATAATAATTATCCAAGATTTACGTTCTTCTTACAGTCAATAAAGAGGACACTATCTCACTTCGATCCAGTACAACGGATGTAAATACGCTAATGCATGCTAATAGTCAAGACCAACTAATCTCAAGCATACACTACAACCTTTCATATAATTAACCTATAATTATATAGGTTGTGGACTATTATATTATCTTATAAGGCACTGATAATATGATCTTCCGTATGACACCAACACACCACATTATCTACAATATAAAATAATTATACATTTCATGTGCATAACCATTACGTGAATAAATATGCGAAATATATGACTAAATGTAATTAATATTCTCATAGGTAGTTATAGGGAGATAAGGTAATACAAGCATAAATTATGCTTTGCAATATACAACCCTAACAATCTCTCACTTATACTCAAAGCATGCTTTTAAGTATACTACTCTATTACATAGTCTCTCATATCATTCCACTTATACTCAAAGTAATGCTGCCATACACCGTCCCATTCCTTCCACATGCCTTTCAAAAAATTTTAAGGGTAGGCCTTTCGTGAAAGGATCAACAAGATTATCTTCCGATGCAACCCTGGCTACAACTATGTCTCTTTACTTTACGAAGTATCGTATGATGTGGTACTTGTGGTTGATATGTTTACTTGCCTTGTGGGCTCGTGGTTCCATCGAATTTGCGACTGCATCGGTATTATCACAATAAAGTGTAATACCCTTTCATAAATCAGGAATCACATCTCAGTCCTGCAGGAAGTTCTTGAGCCATAGTGCCTCTTTATCTGCCTCAGACTGCTACATACTCGCCTTCCATGGTAGAGTCTGAGATGCATTTCTGCTTCACACTCCTCCAACTAATGGCTCCACCTCCTAGACTAAACATATGACATGAAGTAGACTTGGACTTTTATTTGTCTGATGAAAAATCTGGGTCAGTATAACCCACTGGACATAGGTCATCTGATTGATATACTAGCATATACTCCCTACGACATGACAAATTTCTGGTCTAGTGCAAAACATAACATACATGAGAATTCCCATAGCTGACGCCCAAGGGATCAACTTCATGTCATCTATCTCCTTTTGTGTCTTAGACATATATCCTTAGAGAGTTGAATTCCATGTCTGTGAGGTAGAAGACCTTTCTTGGAATTCTCTATGCTAAACCACATTAGCACCGTATTGATATAGAATGCCTCAGATAAGCACAACATAATTTTCTTCCGATCATGAAGGATCCTAATACCAAGGATGTGTCATGCTTCTCCCAAATCCTTCATATCAAACTTCTTAGATATTCATACCCGTACTTCCGATAATTCCTTCACGTTGTTTCCAGTCAGAAGGATATCATCTACGTACAGTACAAGAAACACCAACACTTTTCCATCGCATTTCTTATGCATGCAACTCTCACTCGGACTTTGGAAGAATCCATATGATTGTACAACTTCGTCAAATTGAGTGTTCCAAGATCTAGATGCTTGCTTAAGTCCATAAATGGATCTCTTAAGCTTGCACACTAAATGCTCTTCTCCTTCAACAACGAATCCCTCTGGTTGGCGTATGTAGATTTCCTTGTCTAGACTTGCATTCAAGAATGTAGTCTTGACATCCATTTGCCAAGTCTTCAGATCCAAATGCGCAGCTATAGCTAAAAGAATCCGGATTGACTTAAGCATGGCTACTGGCGAAAAAGGTTTCATCATAATCGATACCCTCTTTCTGAGTGTAACCTTTTGCTACAAGAATCGCTTTGAAGGTTTCAACCTTTCCGTCACCTCTTTTCTTTCGCTTGTAGACCCACTTACTCCCAATGACTTGTACATTATCAGGTAGTTCCACTAGCTCCCACACTTGATTGAAATCTATAGATCTCATTTCTGTTTCTATTGCTACTTGCCAGGAGTCATCATCTTTATCGTGGACTGCCTCCTTGTAAGTCCAGGAATCTGATTCATCTTTGCCTGGAATTGTGTCTGAAGAATGTACCATAGATATGAATTATTCCGGTTGACGAAAAATCCTCCCACTACGACGAGGCAAATCCTGAGTTGGTGTAAAAGTCTCAAAATCGATATGTAGTGCAGTGTTAGTTTGCGCTTGTATGATTGGGATAGGCGGTCTCGCCCCTCAACTCTTCCAGAATTATTTCGCACATGGGCTTGTAACTAATCATATAATCCTCTTCCAGTAATCGGGCATTTGTGCTAACAATGACCTTTTGATCATGGGGACTATAGAACAAGTCACCCTTCGTTCCCTTAGGATATCCTACAAACACTCGTACCTCTGTACTGTAATACCCGGTTGTAATTCAGTAATTATCATTCAGTAATTATCATTCAGTAATTATCATTCAGTAATTGTCACTCAGTAATTTTCACTCATTATTAATCATTCATCATTCATATTCATTCATTGTATTCATCGTTCATAGTAATTTGCATCGTGTATCTATTATTATTCATCTTTCAACCCGGTTGGAGAGTTGGACCGAGCATATCATCAATGTCATCTTTGTAGTGGGCTGTGTGTGAGGAGTAGCGCATGCTACGTACTCTCCTTTGCGCGCGCTAATTGAGTACGGGTAGCGCACGCTACCTCTCAGCATTAGCGCACGCTATGGTGGTTCAGGCTGACAGTCTAGAAGGCACTGGACTGCAGTCGAGTTGTAGTAGCGTACACTACGAATCGTAAGTAGCGCGCGCTTGTAGTTTAGGGTAGCGCACGCTATGCAATCAGTGTAGCGCGCGCTAAGGTCGATCAGGCAGAGTCCAGTGGGTACTGGACTGAATTAGAATAATTCATAATGCATGCTATGAGTAGATATTAGCGTACACTAATGGTGTAGTAGCGCATGCTGAGTTTTAGGTGTAGCGCACGCTATCGCGAGCAGGGCAGAGGACAAAAGGTTCTGGACTTCAGTTACTGGGCATCAGATATTCAGTTAGCGCACGCTAACATTTTGGGTTAATGCACGCTATAGGGAAGGCGTTAGCGCACGCTACCAAATTCGTAGCATGCGTTAACGAGACCGTCAGAGATCACTGGACTGTCCGGTTAACCCGCTAGCGCACGCAAAATATCAGGTCATAGCGTGCGCTAATCTGGGAACGGTATAAATTGGATAGTCTAGTCCAGTTTCATCATTTTCATTTCTCACTTTGTTTTTGGGCGATTCCGGGCGATTTCGGGTGATTTGGAAGAATCTCTTCGAGCTGCACTCACCTATCATCATCCGCAAGCTTCTAAGTTGGATAAATCATCATTTCATACTCTCCAATACATCAAATCAAGGTAAACATTTCTTAGATCTAGAATTTCGGATTTTGAATATTTTCCTTCCGATCTCTTCATGTAAGCTTGGTTTTAAGTTGGAATATGTGAGATATGGATTATCTACCTTGGATAAATGTATTCCTACAGATTTATTGGCGTATATTTCGGATTTCATGAATGTTGGGGTTTGATTCAAGAACACTTTAGAGTTGACTTTGATATTTGTGGGGATTTTCGATTATAGTTGTCGTAACCTTGAATTGTGGATTCCTATTGGATTATTGATATCATTGAAGGTGTTTTGTTGGGTTGAACTACTCATTTTGGAGTTTGGTTCCGATATAGTTGGGGTTGATTATAATCAAAGGATGAATGTTTGCCAAGTGTTTGTCATAATGCCCCAATGAGTTTGGATATTGTTGTATCGACTTTTGAAGTGGGTTGTGATCATGTTTGAATCATGTATTAAGCGGATTATTGGTAATTGTATTATTCAAGGTTGTTCGAGCGACCGACATCTATTTTAGGATGTTTGTTCGAGGAAGGACATTCTTCACCGGTGTTGTGTAAGTAAATTCTTACTCGGTTAAAGGGATATTCATTCCTTATGTTGTTGTTCATTCATACATGTAATTCACTCATAATATATCACTCATGTCGAGAACTGTAATTATCAAGTAATCATTCAATTCACGAGGAATGACGGTTCCAATCATTTCAATGAGCTACCATTCATTTCATTGTTATTTCATCTCGGTGAGTCATTCTTGACCCTTGTCGGATTATTATTCATTAATATTCATTGGTCACTTTTGTCATTGTGGCCTTCTGGGTTCATATTGCGTGGCCGGGTGGAGATGTGTGGAATTTTTAGTCGGGCACTTGATAGTCATGTGATTGGGTTCACCGACACAATGGACTGTGCACACGGTAACGTACCTCCGTGAGACTAATTAGGTACAAGGGCGGGTGTGTTCGGACACTCGTCTTATGAAATTTCACATACCATTACAGGCGTACTATGATGCCCCTCTTCAGCTGGATTTCATAACTAATATATGTGATTGTTGTATATTCTTCAACTCTTGAGGATTGTTGTTCTGTGTAACTGACCCCGTTGGGGGATGTTGTTTTCAGGTCATGGCAAGGCTAAAGCACGGGACGAGAATGTTGACGGCGAGGAGTACCAGTGATACTAGTAGGGGGCCAGTCCTTTGTTCAGTCATTCATGTTTTCTCCATTTTTAATTCCGCTGCAGATTTCCGTTTGGATATTCATTTTCATTTAGTGTTGTATATTTTATCTTCATATAAAATATACATATATTCCGTATTTTTCCTGGGTGTGTTGTACTTGGAGCTCCTCATCGGAGTAATTAATGGTATAATGTGGTTCGGTACTACAATTATATTATTTAAGTCATTAATTTTCCTTCGCCTGGTGGGTCCCAGTTGGGGGTCCACGGCACTGTAATATCCACCTGATTTGGGGTGTTACAGTGTTGGTATCGGAGCGTGGTTTTGAATACTACATTCCGAGTCATGTTTCATTTGAAATCATCGTTCATCAGACTAGTATCATTGGACTTTCGCGTCACGTGTGACCTGTGCAAGAGTCGAGCCCCTCAGACCAAAGAACAGTAAGATTTCTGACGCCATGGTATAATTTTTGGCAATAAGAATCACTCATTCATCATTCAACAGTCAACAATCCTCAATCATCATTTTCATTTTTGATCATGTCGATCATGTTAACTCATTAATCACTCAGTTCATTTAATTGCTGAGTTGTTGATTTTAAAGATAATATCATTAATCTTGCTAACTTGTTCAAGATAATCATTTCAAGAATTTCATCAGATAATCATGTCACCTCAGTTGATCATTCATGTAATCATTGTATTGGAGCGCGTACGCTCATTATTATCATTCCATGACGTAATCATAATGCGGTATTCATGCGAGATCTATAACTATCATGTGACTTTCCTACTTCAGTATGGAGAGAGTTGGCAGAGGAAGCGGGGGAAGAGGACACAGTGCGGGCCGAAACCCGAGAGCTCGTGTGAATACACGCGCGAATGCGAGGAATAATGCAAATTCATCGAGCAGCAACGCTGCCACTCATTCACCCAGAAATGATCATTCACTGTCATGGAGTCCCACCCTTGACACAGATCATTCAGAAGCTGTTCGGGTTGACCCACTCGCATTTATGCAGGGCATGATGGCCCAGATGACTCAGATGGCACGCCTCATGGAGACGATGCAAAACTCAACCGCACAGAATCATCAGGCTCCTCCTCCGCCACCTCAGGGGCAAGAGAGGAGTGTGAGCAATATCATTGGCGACATCTCTCGCCAAAGACCACCTACTTTTGAGGGCTCGTCTGAGCCGGCGGAAATAGTTCACTGGCTTGAGCATTTCGAGAAGTTGTTTGCTATGGTGGAGTGTCCCGAAGGGCACAAAGTTTCAGTCGCGGCTTACTATCTGGGTAAGAGCGCTCACTCTTGGTGGTTATCGTTGAAGCCCACCGATGGATCTTGTACTTGGGATCAATTCAAGACTCTCATGATGGAGACGTATTATCCGGCCCCACTCAGAGAGGCCAAGTTATCAGAATTACTCACTCCCGACCTCTTAGCGGACGATGATGTTCTCGCCATCGCTGAGAAATTTCAGGAACTTCTTCCCTTAGCCTCATCTATTATCCACTCCGAGGCAGACAAGATCAAGTATTTTAGCAAGAGGTTGAAACCTCGTATGTGGATGCAGTTGCTTAATCACAATTGCACCACTCTGGCCGAATTCATCGAGAAAGCTCTTACTTATGAGCTTACTTCTAAGGAGATTGCTAAGCAACAACCTTCATCTGCTAGCAAGAAGTCTAAGAATCGTAATTAGCCTGAAGGCAGTCACGCAACTTTCAAGAAGCCTCGTGTGGGCCCTACTTTTTCTGAGCGACCTCCTACGGCGCCTAGACCCGCGGAATCTCAGTCCCAAGCGGCCAGTGAGGCCATCACCTGTTTCAACTGTGAAGAATAGGGTCATTTCAACACCAAGTGTCCGAGGCAGACTATCACGTGCCATAACTGTGGGATTGCTGGGCATAAGGCCCGTTTTTGCCGAAGAGACTCTAAACCTACTCCGGTGATATCTCAGGTCCTGAGGCAGTCAGCGGTTTAGAATCAGGCCACTCAGTCCATGTCATTCAAGACGACGGGAGAAAATAAAGGCGGAGACAAAAGCTATCAAACGGGAGCGTCCGGTTCAGGGGCCGGCAAGCGCCGAATTTATGAGATGAAGAAGACCGACGATCTGGAGGCCCGGATAATCTCAGGTACACTCGAAATTCTATCTCAACCTGTGTGTACCCTTTTTGATACTAGTGCATCACATTCATTCATTTCCGAGTCATGCTTGAGTAGACTTCATCTGGATAGTGCTACTAGTTGTGAACCTTTTATCATTGGTCTACGTGACGGTAGAAGAATTATCGGGGTTCGTGAGATTGAGAATTGTCCGATTCAGCTTAATGGCCATTTTTGGTTGGCAAACCTGATCGTAGTAGATCTACCGAGAGGAGAAGTTATCTTGGGTATTGATTGGATATATTGTCACGATGCCATCATTAATGTCCGCAAGCGTATGGTCACTATCATTTCAGACGATGGAGTCGAATGTGTATTCGAGGGAGGAAATCCCAGCTATTCCGGTAAAGTCATTAATTTGATGAAAGTAGTGAAATTACTCAGTGAGGGGTGTGTTGGTTATTGGTGCTATATGACCAAGACCGAGAAATCATCAATAATGTTGGAGGATATTACGGTAGTGAGAGAATATGCCGACGTATTTCCATACGAGTTACCTGGTTTACCTCCACAGAGAGATGTGGAATTCACAATAGAGTTGGAGTTTGGTACATCCCCAATATCGAATGGCCCCGACCGAAATGCAAGAACTGAAGAATCAATTGGAGGATTTGACTGAGAAAGGTTATATCCGACCGAGTGCGTCCCCGTGGGGAGCACCTATGTTATTTGTCAAGAAGAAGGATGGTTCGTTTCGCTTGTGTATTGATTACCGGGAATTGAACAGGGTGACAATCAAGAATAAATATCCCCTACCCCGCATCGATGATCTTTTGGATCAACTTCAGGGAGATTCAGTATTTTCCAAGATCGATTTAAGATCTCGATATCATTAGTTGCGAATTCGAGAGTCGGATATTGCTAGAATGACGTTTCAAACACGCTGTCGTCATTATAAGTTTGTGGTAATGCTGTTTGGGTTAAATAATGCATCTGCGGTGTTCATGGAGTTAATGAATCGGGTTTTCATCAACTATTTGGATCAGTTCGTGGTTGTCTTCATTGATGACATTTTGATTTATTCTCGTGACTGAGAGGAGCACGAATTTCACCTTCATCAGGTTCTCGAAGTGTTGAGACGAGAGCAACTTTATGGGAAGTTTTCCAAATGTGAGTTTTAGATGTCCGAAGTGACGTTCCTAGGACATGTGATTTCATCAGATGGAGTATGCGTCGACTCTAAAAAGACGGAGGCTATCCGAGATTGGCAACCTCCGAAGAACGTTAAGGAAATCCGAAGCTTTCTCGGATTAGCTGGCTATTATCGGCGATTTGTGGAAAGATTTTCTAAAATTGCTCAACCTATGATGAACCTTTTGCAGAAGGATAAGAAATATGAGTGGTCCGATGCGTGTCAATGGAGTTTTGAGGAACTCAAGAGCGGATTAATTCCAGCACCTATCCTTACCTTGCCACAAGAGACGGAAGAATTTGTGGTTTATAGTGAGGCGTCCGGACACGGTCTTGGATGTGTATTAATGCATAACGGGAAAGTTATTGCCTATGCTTCATGGTAGCCGAGACCTTACGAGGTCCACTATGCGACCCACGACCTAGAGTTAGCGGCCGTGGTATTCGCGTTGAAGATTTGGCATCATTATCTTTATGGCGTCACCTGTCAGATTTTCACCGATCATAAGAGCTTGAAATATATATTTACTCAGAAGGAGTTAAATATGCGACAGAGGCGGTGGTTAGAACTAATCAAATATTATGATATTGAGATACTATACCACCCGGGCAAGGCGAATGTTGTCGCCGACGCCTTGACTCGTAAGTCCGTTCAGGAGCAAATGCTTGCTCGTTTGACTATTCAGAAGGAACTTCAATAGGAATTCCTAAGATCTGAGGTCGAGGTTTGGTTACAACGAGTACAAGGGCAACTTTGCACGTTAGAGATTTCATCGCCACTTGAGGAGGCGATCCGAGTGAATCAGGGTTCGGACCCATCTTTGTTGCGCATTCGAGATGATGTGACTCAGGGGAAAGCCCCTGGATTTGTGGTCCACGAGGATGGACTTTTGCGATTTAAGAACCGGTTATGCATTCCGGCGATTGACGAGTTGAAAAACTCAATTTTGAGAGAAACTCATGCTACCCCTTATTCCATTCATCTAGGGTCTATCAAGATGTACAAGGACCTGAAACAGAATTACTGGTGGAGTAATATGAAGCGAGAAGTTACAGAATTTGTTTCAAGATATTTAACCTGTCAGCAAGTCAAGATAGAACATCAGCGACCGGCGGGTATGCTGAAACCACTCCATATCCCAGAGTGGAAGTGGGAAGATATTTCTATGGACTTCATCATGAGTTTGCCGATGAGTCGTCATGGCATGAATACAATTTGGGTATTTGTGGACTGTTTAACTAAGTCAGCTCATTTCCTTGAGATTAAGGATACGTGGGGTCCCAAGAGACTTGCCCAATTGTTTATCAAAGAGATAGTGAGAATGCACGGTACTCCTAAGAGTATCGTTTCTGATCGTGACGGGCAATTCGTGTCGCATTTTTGGAAATCATTTCATCGTGCAATGGGAACTCAGCTTAATCTCAGCATAAGTTTTCATCATCAGTCCGACGGACAATCAGAGAGGACTATTCAGACATTGGAGGACATATTGAGGGCATTTGTTCTCGATTGGAAGGACGATTGGGAAGCCCAACTACCATTGATCGAATTCACGTATAATAATAGCTGGCATGCTTCGATTAAGATGGCACCTTACGATGCCTTGTACGGTCGTCGTTGTCGATCTCCTTTGTATTGGGATGACTTGTCCGAATCAATCGGCACCGAGCCCGATATGCTTATAGCCGCCCGTGAGAAGGTAGATTTGATCAGAAGTCGTTTGTTGACCGCTCAGAGTCGACAGAAATCATATGCAGATAATCGTCATCGACCAATAGAGTTCGAGGCAGGTGACCACGTTTTGGTCAAGGTATCCCCGAGTCGAGGTATCTTCCGTTTAGGGAAGTGGGGAAAGTTGAGTCCGAGATTTATTAGACCATTTGAGATTTTGGATCGAGCACAGTCTGGCTTATAAATTGGCTTTACCTCCGGTGTTGAGCCGAATTCATAATGTGTTTCACGTCTCTCAGTTGCGGAAGTATGTTGCCGATCCGAGTCACATACTTCAGTTCGACGAAATCGAGATCTCGGATGATCATTCGTATGAGGAGCATCCTATATGAGTTTTAGAGTAGCGAATCAAACAGTTGAGGAACAAGACGATTCCTTTGGTTAAAATTCAGTGGTCTAGACACGGAGTCGAAGAGGCTACTTGGGAAACCGAGGATAGTATGTGTAATATCCGCGATTTCGATTTCCAATATATTTTTTTCTGTTGTAATTCCATCTTATCAACTCTATTGTGACCGTTTCCTCATTCCGATAATGATTAATTCTACACTTTTTGTCATCCGAGTTCGTCTCGGTGTCGTTCTGTTGAATTCCGTATTCTTAAGCGACTTTTCCACGTATGAGTTCGACTTTGTAAAATCACCATTAATTCTTGGAAACTCCAAAAACTCTGAATCTTTTCTATATTATAGATAATCAAGTTAGCTTTCCAATAGTTCAAACGATGAGTCAATCGGAGTCCGGACGAAGGAGTTATGGTCGAAATAGCTAAGGCTGCACCATGTGCCTTTTGTGCTGGAGCGGGCTGTACCACGGGCCGCGGCCCCTTCTGGCCGGGCCGCGGCACAAAGGCAGTGTGCTGGGCAGTTTTTGGCTGTGGGCCGCGGCACACTCATTCTGTGCCGCGGCACACAGTACAGTTTTGCCTATATCAGCATTTTCTTGTGGAATCATCCTCATTTCATCACTTTCCTTCTTCCTCTCCTCCTTGGGCGATTTGTGGGCGATATTTTAGGCGATTTAGCATCATCAAACTCAAATAATTTCATCTTCTTCAAGTTGTGGTGTGGATTAACAACATGTTTGTGGATTCTTCATCCTAATCAAGGTAATTTCTTGAAATCTCCTAAAATTTGATTTTTGGGAGTTTTGGCTATGATTTCATTTTCCATCCGAATTTGATGAGTCGGTTGATGTTTGTAAACATTATTAATCATGTTCTATGGATTGTATATCCATATCTTCGATTCGTTTAACCCGATTGATGATTCTTAAGTTCTTGAGGAACTTTGAACATTTAGTGTTCGATTAAATGCCTCAAAGAGTTTCCTTCGATCGTTGTGTTGTTTTCGTTCGATATTGTGTTATTGAATGAATTGTATTTCATTCAATGTTGTTCGAGCGCTTATATTTATTAGAGGACGCCGTTCGTTGTTCGTGGAAGGATTTCATCGCCTTCGGTTGAGGCAAGTTTTATACTTGTACTAGTCAATGAGATTAATGTTATCATATATGTGTATGAATGTGTTGTATCATTCCGAGACTTAGTCTCTTCATGAATTCATTGATATTAAGAGATCGTTCGATATGATACCTTTCGGCAATTATGCCAAATGTTTTTATTGTTCGTTAATGGTCGGTTCAAGGCATTGTGATACTCGTTGTTAATGTTCTTATCGATCACCGGTTCGCGGTATCGATGTATCGATCGTTGTTGTTGATATTAATGTCGATTTAAGACGTCGTTGTAATCATTGCTATTAATGTTGGAGTTTTGTCCTTGATGTTGTTTTGGCCGATTAAAGGCATTGACATATTCATTTCTATTCTTCGTTGTCGGTAACCGATTAAAGGTGCCGAGACATCCTTTGTATCATTGTTATCGATTGGCCGTTCTAAGGCAATCGAGGTGTTCAATCATTCATCATATCATTGTTATCTGTTGGCCGTTCTAAGGCAATCGAGGTATTCACTCATTCATCGTGTCATTGTTATCGATTGGCCGTTCTCAGGCAAATCTAAGTGTTCAATCATTCATTGTATCATTGTTATCGATTGACCGTTTTAAGGCAATCGAGGTATTGAATCATCCGCTGCATCATTGTTATTGGTTGGCCATTCGAAGGCAATCGAGGTATTGAATTGGGGCTGTCGAGGATAGTTCTCATCCGTTGTGTCGTTGTTATCGATTGACCACTCTAAGGTAATCGAGGTATTGAATTGGGACTGTCGAGTACAATGCCCATCCGTGAGTCATCATTATCGTGTTGGCAGACTCAAGGTAGCACACTATCAAAATCGTGATATGGCTTCGTGCCGTGGCTTCGGCCCTAATTGTGATACGACTTCATGCCGTGGCTTCGGCCCTAATTGTGATACGGCTTCATGCCGTGGCTTCGGCCCTAATTGTGATACGGCTCCATGCCGTGGCTTCGGCCCTAATTGTGATACGGCTTTGTGCCGTGGCTTTGGCCCTAATTGTGATACGGCTTCGTGCCGTGGCTTCGGCCCTAATTGTGATACGGCTTCGTGTCGTGGCTTCGGACCTAATTGTGATACGACTTCGTGCCTTGGCTTCGGCCCTAATTGTGATATGGCTTCGTGCCGTGGCTTCGGCCCCAATTGTGATATGGCTTCGTGCCGTGGCTTCGGCCCTAATCGATACAGCTTCGGGCTGTTTTGGCTTCATGTGATTGTGATATTTGACAGCTTCGGCTGAGTGGCTTTCAAGCTTTTATTATTGTCCTGGTAATTTCATTGGAGCCTTCGGGCATTGTGATTCATAATTAATTCAGTTCTGGTTTGGTTCATGTCGTGTAATTCATTGTGGTACTCTATAATTATGATTCGCCGTTGGGCATTTACGTTCTAACTCGTCGAGCAGTATTAATAGTATGCCGTGGGCATAGTATTTCACGAATGCTCGGTTCTTACATTGGTTTGTGAGCATCTCGTATTATTATTATCATTGTACCGTTTCATTCTGCCTTTGGATGCATATCATGTTATACATGTATTTGATATTCATTATCTAGATGACTGACCCCGTGGGGGCGGAACATGTTTTCATGTTTTAGGTGCTTGCGAGGAGAGAGTTGAGACACAGGGGCATGATGATGGCGACGAGGCATTCGAGCGATACTAGTCCGAGTTGTTCATGTTGGTCAGTCAGTTGGAGTGTTCTTCAGTCTGTCAGTCATTCACATTATGTATTACCCGAGCAGATGCTCGTGGATGTTGTTGTATTTTATTTTTGGCCATGTAGGCTATCGTTGTCGTTGAAATTCCTTATCGGAATATTGTGTCGGATATCATGGTAGGGACTATGATTTCCCTTGTTGTTTAATTTAATGTATTTTAGTCATGTTCACCTGGTGGATCTTCTGGCATGGGGTGCACGGCACTGTAATAACCCAATAGGATTTGGGGGTGTTACAGAAGATGGTATCGGAGATTTTGGGTTGTGAGATACCCTGATATGTGAGTTATGTGGCTCTACCGATGCAGTAGTAGTGGGGCTGTCAGGTTATGACAATCTGGACAATCGGGTTTTGTGAGACGTAATATTAGTACGACTACACGAGTCATTCATTCATCGAGTCGTCGTCAGTTGGGACTAGTATCGTGAGACCTCGAAGCTTCGTATGACCTGTGTAAGGACTCGATGATCTTTATGTTCATACATTCATCATGTCATTAATTGTTCATGCTTTGTTGAAACCTATATGTGATATTAGTGTTATGATTGATTCATGACTAATTGTTTTGGAGCACGTGTGACTTGTGTAAGCATTAAGGATCAACTCATTCATCAGTTAATAATCCTCAATCATCATTTTGATCTCATCACTCAATTAATTCATTCATCACTCAGTCAATATCATTCATCACTCAGTTAATTCATTCATCACCCAGTTAATTCATTCATCACTCAGTCAATATCATTCATCACTCAGTTAATTCATTCATCACTCAGTTAATTCATTCATCACTCAGTTAATTCATTCATCACTCAGTCAATATCATTCATCACTCATTTAATTCGTTCATCACTCGGTCAATATCATTACTCTGATAATTCATTCATCACTCGGTTAATTCATTCATCACCCAGTCAATATTATTGCTCAGTTAATTCATTCATCACTCAGTCAATCTCATTGTTCAGTTAATTCATTCATCACTCAGTTAATCGCATTGTTCAGTCAATTCATTCATCACTCAGTTAATCTCATTGTTCAGTCAATTCATTCATCACTCAGTCAATCTCATTGTTCAGTCAATTCATTCATCACTCAGTTAATCTCATCGCTCGGTTGATTCATTCATCACTCAGTCATTCTCATCGCTCAGTTAATTCATTATCACTCAGTCAATCTCATTGTTCAATTAATTCATTATTCATCCAGTCCATCTCACAGTTCAGTTGTTGATCTTGTGAATCAAATTTTCAACCTTGTTAACTTGTTCAAGGTAATCATTTCAGGAATTTCATCAGATAGTATTGTCACCTCACTTGATCTTTCATGCGATCTTATCATATTCCGGCGTCATGTCGATGATCGTTTTATTGCATTATTAATGCATTCTTAGTGTTAGAGCATGTATGCTCATTGTTATCATTCTGTCTCGTAATCATAATGCAATCTTCATACGAGATCTGTAATTATCACGTGACTTTCCTGCCTCGGTATGGAAAGAGTTGTCAGAGGGACATCGGACTCCGATGTCCAAGAGATCGTTTTCTAGTTGTCTTCGTGCTGGGAGAGCATCTTCATCTCAGACGACGAGTTCGACTGTTGTTTGCTTTAACTGTGATACAATAGGACATTCATCACCGGTTTTGAGCAAGTTAATTCTTGCTCGGTAATAGGATAATCATTCATTTCATCTCCGTGCAATCATTCGCATAAGTCATTCATCATCTATCAATCACGTTGAGACTTATAATTATCAAACTAATCATTCACTTCACGGGGAACAATGGTTCCAATCATTTCATTTGAGTTATCACTCATTGCATTATTAGTTCACCTCGGTGAGTCATTCTTGATCCTTGTCGAATTTCTAATCATTTATCATTCATCATAGTCACTCTCGTTTTTGGTAACCTTTCGGGGTCATATTAAGCGGTGAGTTCAGATTTGAGTCTTCGTTGAATCGTTGGGATCGAGGAGATCGATGATATGGAGGATATCGATGTTGGGTACATTTGAAATGTAGCCTTGTCTTTCGGATGACTGTATAACTCAATCCGTAATAATGTATCGTGGTTGTGGATCATTTATTGTTGATCTATTTTATAATGATCGTATTTGAGAATCTTGAGATTTTGAGATCGTTTGATGTATTCCTTTTGGTGTTGTACCGAGATTTCGTGATAATCTGGGTGATTGTTTATTGTGATTCGAGACGTCAAGTCATGGGGACTTGGGCGTGTGATAGATATGATTCTGAGGACTATATGTGCATTGCTCTTCTTCTTTGGAGGTGAATCCGTGTTTGTATGGGCATCCGATGCCGATGAGAAGCGAGCTTTCACTTCTGGTGTATTTCATTGAGTTTTCCTGGTGGGATATTGCTTCTCCCAACTTGTTTTAAGTTTCGGGACGAAACTTATTTTAAGGGGGGTAGTATGTAATATCCGCGATTTCGATTTCCAATAATTTTTTTTTCTGGTGTAATTCCATCTTATCAACTCTATTGTGACCGTTTCCTCATTCCAAGAATGATTAATTCCACACTTTTTGTCATCCGAGTTCGTCTCGGTGTCGTTCTGTTGAATTCCGTGTTCTTAAGCGACTTTTCCACGTATGTGTTCGACTTTGTAAAATCACCATTAATTCTTGGAAACTCCAAACATTCTGAATCTTTTTAGTATTATAGAGACTCAAGTTAGCTTTCCAATGGTTCAAACGGTGAGTCAATCGGAGTCCGGACGAAGGAGTTATGATCGAAATAGCTAAGGCTGCACCATGTGCCTTTTTGTCTTTGGGAGCGGCCGACCGCGGCCGCGGCTATACAGCCGAGCCGCGGCACAAAGGCGATGTCTTGGCGCTTTTGGCCGTGGGCCACGGCACACTCATCATGTGCCGTGGGCCGCGGCACACTCATCCGGTGCCGCGGCACACAGTACAGTTTTGCCTATATCAGCGTTTTCTTGTGGAATCATCCTCATTTCATCACTTTCCTTCTTCCTCTCCTCCTTGGGCGATTTGTGGGCGATATTTTGGGCGATTTAGCATCATCAAACTCAAATAATTTCATCTTCTTCAAGCTGTTGTGTGGATTAACAACATGCTTGTGGATTCTTCATCCTAATCAAGGTAATTTCTTGAAATCTCCTAAAATTTGATTTTTGGGAGTTTTGGCTTTGATTTCATTTTCCGTCCGAATTTGATGAGTCGGTTGATGTTTGTAAACATTATTAATCATGTTGTATGGATTATATATCCATATCTTCGATTCGTTTAACCCGATTAATGATTCTTAAGTTCTTGAGGAACTTTGAACATTTAGTGTTCGATTAAATGCCGCAAAGAGTTTTCTTCGATCGTTGTGTTGTTTTCGTTCGATATTGTGTTATTAAATGAATTGTATTTCATTCAAGGTTGTTCGAGCTCTTATATTTATCGGAGGACGCCGTTCGTTGTTCGTGGAAGGATTTCATCGCCTTCGGTTGAGGCAAGTTTTATACTTGTACTAGTAAATGAGATTAATGTTATCATATATGTGTATGAATGTGTTGTATCATTCCGAGACTTAGGCTCTTCATGAATTCATTGATATTAAGAGATCGTTCGATACGATACCTTTCAACAATTATGCCAAATGTTTTTATTGTTCGTTAATGGCCGGTTCAAGGCATTGTGATACTCGTTGTTAATGTTATTATCGATCACTGGTTCGCGGTATCGATGTATCGATCGTTGTTGTTGATATTAATGTCGATTTAAGACGTCGTTGTAGTCATTGCTATTAATGTTGGAGTTTTGTCCTTGATGTTGTTTTGGCCGATTAAAGGTGTTGACGTATTCATTTCTCTTCTTCGTTGTCGGTAACCGATTAAAGGTGCCGAGACATCCTTTGTATCATTGTTATCGATTGGCCGTTCTAAGGCAATCGAGGTGTTCAATCATTCATCATATCATTGTTATCTGTTGGCCATTCTAAGGCAATCGAGGTATTCACTCATTCATCGTGTCATTGTTATCGATTGGCCGTTCTGAGGCAAATCGAAGTGTTCAATCATTCATTGTATCATTGTTATCGATTGACCGTTTTAAGGCAATCGAGGTATTGAATCATCCACTGCATCATTGTTATCGGTTGGCCATTCTAAGGCAATCGAGGTATTGAATTGGGGCTGTCGAGGATAGTTCCCATCCGTTGTGTCGTTGTTATCGATTGACCACTCTAAGGTAATCGAGGTATTGAAATGGGACTGTCGAGTACAATGCCCATCCGTGAGTCATCATTATCGTGTTGGCCGACTCAAGGTAGCACACTATCAAAATTGTGATACAGCTTCGTGCCGTGGCTTCGACCCTAATTGTGATACGACTTCATGCCGTGGCTTCAGCCCTAATTGTGATACGACTTCATGCCGTGGCTTTGGCCCTAATTGTGATACGGCTTCATGCCGTGACTTCGGCCCTAATTGCGATACGGCTTCGTGCCGTGGCTTTGGTCCTAATTGTGATACGGCTTCGTGCCGTGGCTTCGGCCCTAATTGTGATACGGCTTCGTGCCGTAGCTTCGGACCTAATTGTGATACGGCTTCATGCCGTGGCTTCTGCCCTAATTGTGATACGGCTTCGTGCCGTGGCTTCGGCCCTAATTGTGATACGGCTTCGTGCCGTGGCTTCGGCCCTAATCGATACAGCTTCGGGTTGTTTGGGCTTCATGTGATTGTGATATTTGACAGGTTCGGCTGAGTGTCTTTGAAGCCTTTATTATTGTCCTGGTAATTTCATTGGAGCCTTCGGGCATTGTGATTCATAATTAATTCAGTTCCCGTTTGGTTCATGTTGTGTAATTCATTATGGTACTCTATAATTATGATTCGCCGTTGGGCATTTACGTTCTAACCTATCGAACAGGTATTAATAGTATGTCGTGGGCATAGTATTTCACGGATTCTCGGTTCTTACATTGGTTTGTGAGCATCTCGTATTATTATTATCATTGTACTGTTTCATTCTGCCTTTGGATGCATATCATGTTATACATGTATTTGATATTCATTATCTGGATGACTGACCCCGTGGGGGCGGAACATGTTTTCATGTTTTAGGTGCTTGCGAGGAGAGAGTTGAGACACAGGGGCATGATGATGGCGACGAGGCATTCGAGCGATACTAGTCCGAGTTGTTCATGTTGGTCAGTCAGTTGGAGTGTTCTTCAGTCTGTCAGTCATTGTCATTATGTATTACCCGAGCAGATGCTCGTGGATGTTGTTGTATTTTATTTTTGGCCATGTAGGCCCATCGTTGTCGTTGAAATTCCTTATCGAAATATTGTGTCGGATATCATGGTAGGGACTATGATTTCCCTTGTATAATTTAATGTATTTTAGTCATGTTCGCCTGGTGGATCTCCTGGCGTGGTGTCCACGGCACTGTAATAACCCAATAGGATTTGGGGGTGTTACAGTATGCGGGAGAGTCATCTCGAGTTGTTTGACCCTTAGTTTCGAGGACGAAACTCTTTTAAGGAGGGGAGTATGTAATACCCGGTTGTAATTCAGTAATTATCATTCAGTAATTGTCACTCAGTAATTTTCACTCATTATTAATCATTCATCATTCATATTCATTCATTATATTCACCGTTCGGAGTAATTTGCATCGTGTATCTGTTATTATTCGTCTTTCAACCCGGTTGGAGAGTCAGACCGAGCGTATCCTCATTGTCATCGTTGTAGTGGGCTGTGTGTGAGGAGTAGCGCACGGTACGTACCCTCCTTAGTGCGCACTAATTGAGTACGGGTAGCGCACGCTACCTCTCAGCATTAGCGCACGCTATGGTGGTTCAGGCTGACAGTCTAGAAGGTACTGGACTGCAGTCGAGTTGTAGTAGCGCGCGCTACGAATGGTAAGTAGTGAGCGCTAGTAGTTTGGGGTAGCGCACGCTATGCAATCGGTGTAGCGCGTGCTAAGGTCGATTAGGCAGAGTCTAGTGGGTACTGGACTGAATTCGAATAATTCATAGTGCACACTATGAGTAGATATTAGCGTACGCTAATGGTGTAGTAGCGCACGCTGAGTTTTAGGTGTAGCGAACGCTATCACAAGAAGGGCAAAGGACAAAAGGTTCTGGACTTCAGTTACTGGGCATCAGATATTCAGTTAGCGTACGCTGAAATTTTGGGTTAACGCACACAATTGGGAAGGCGTTAGCGCACGCTACCAAATTCGTAGTGTGCATTAACGAGGCACTCAGAGTTCACTGGACTATCCGGTTAACCCACTAGCGCACGCTAAATATCAGGTGATAGCGTGCGCTAATCTGGGAACAGTGTAAATTGGACAGTCCAGTCCAGTTTCGTCATTTTCATTTCTCACTTCGTTTTTGGCCGATTCCGGGCGATTTCGGGCGATTTGGAAGAATCTCTTCGATCTGCACTCACCTATCATCATCTTCAAGCTTCTAAGTTGGATTAATCATCATTTCATCCTCTCCAATACATCAAATCAAGGTACACATTTCTTAGATCTAGAATTTCGGATTTTGAATGTTTTCCTTCCGATCTCTTCGTGTAAGCTTGGTTTTAAGTTGGAATATGTTAGATATGGATTATCTACCTAGGATAAATGTATTCCTACTGATTTATTGGCGTATATTTCAGATTTCATGAATGTTGGGGTTTGATTCAAGAACATTTTAGAGTTGACTTTGATATTTGTGGGGATTTCCGATTATAGTTGTCGTAACCTTGAATTGTGGATTCCTATTGGATTATTGATATCATTGAAGGTGTTTTGTTGGGTTGAACTACACATTTTGGAGTTTGGTTCTGATATAGTTGGGGTTGATTATAATCAAAGGATGAATGTTTGCTAAGTGTTTGTCATAATGCCCCAATGAGTTTGGATATTGTTGTATCGACTTTTGAAGTGGGTTGTGATCATGTTTGAATCGTGTATTAAGCGTATTATTGGTAATTATGTTATTCAAGGTTGTTCGAGCGACCGACATCTCTTTTCGGACGTTTGTTCGAGGAAGGACATTTTTCACCGGTGTTGTGTAAGTAAATTCTTACTCGGTTAAAGGGATATTCATTCCTTATGTTGTTGTTCATTCATGTAATTCACTCGTAATATATCATTCATGTCGAGACTTGTAATTATCAAGTAATCATTTCATTCGCGAGGAACGACGATTCCAATCATTTCAATGAGCTACCATTCATTTCATTGTTATTTCATCTCGGTGAGTCATTCTTGACCCTTTTCGGATTATTATTCATTAATGTTCATTGGTCACTTTTGTCCTTGTGGCCTTCTGTGTTCATATTGCGTGGCCAAGTGGGGATGTGTGGAATTTTTAGTCGGGCACTTGATAGTCATGGGATCGGGTTCACCGACACAATGGACTGTGCACACGGTAACATACCTCCGTGATACTAATTAGGTACAAGGGCGGTTGTGTCCGGACACTCGTCTTGTGCACTTGCACATACCATTACGGGCGTACTATAATGCCCCTCTTCAGCTGGATTTCATAACTAATATATGTGATTGTTGTATATTGTTGAACTCTTGAGAATTGTTGTTCTGTGTAACTGACCCTGTTGGGGGATGTTGTTTTAAGGTCATGGCAAGGCTAAAGCATGGGAAGAGAACATTGACGGCGAGGAATCCCAGTGATACTAGTAGGGGCCCCCAGTCCTTTGTTCAGTCATTCATGTTTTCTCCATTTTTAATTCTGCTGCATATTTCCGTTTGGATATTCATTTTCATTTAGTGTTGTATATTTTATCTTCATATCAAATATACATGTATTCCGTATTTTTCCTGGGTGTGTTGTACTTGGAACTCCTCATCGGAGTAATTAATGGTATAATGTGGTTTGGTACTACAATTATATTATTTAAGTCGTTAATTTTCATTCGTCTGGTGGGTCCCAGTTGGGGGTCTACGACACTGTAATATCCACCTGATTTGGGGTGTTACATGTACGAGATGCTAACTTATCAACTTCCTTATTCAGCACATGTGCTGGAGTACCCCAAATCCGAAAACGTCCGAGACTGGGCTTTCGCCCACTCCATATATTTGTTGGGTATTTTTGAAACTGATTTCGAAGGCAACATGTTTAGAATGTACGCCACTTTTTCCAAGGCGTGTCCCTAGAACGAAATAGGTAAATCTCAATACCTCATCATTGACCTAACTATTTCTAAAAGAGTTCTGTTCCTTCTCTCAGCAACACCATTTTGTTGTGGAGTTCCCGTCGCAGTGAGTTGGTATGAAATCCCCTTATTTGCCAAAAAATTGAAAAACTCTCCACTAAGGTATTCTCCACAACGATCAAATCATAGTGACTTGATATTCTTTCCATGACGCTTCTCCGTTTTAGCCTTGAAATCTATGAACTTGTCAAAGGCTTCAGACTTACGTCGCATCAAAAAGATGTATTCATATCTCGAATAATCATCTATAAACGTGATGAAGTATTCGAAGCCACCCCTAGCCTGAATATTCATTTGACCACATATATCCGTATGAACCAATTCTAACATGTTCTGAGCATAGTTTCCCTTGGTTTTAAAAACCCATTTGGTCATCTTACCTTCAAGATAGGATTCACAAATTAGAAATGACTCAACTTAGAGGTCATCCAATGGGCCACCATCTACCAATATTTGAATCCTCCTAAGGTTTACATGACCTACCCGTAAATACCACAGATATGTTTGGTTTACGCTCGAAGGTTCTTTTCTCTTTTTAGGTTTAGACAAAGAGTTAAGCAATTTATGTTTGTACATGGGAGTTTGTGCAGTATTAATGACATACAGTCCATCAGTATAAATACCATTGCAAATATATTCATCGTTCTTTCTAATAATAGCATCATCATCAAAAGAAACTGAATAACCACCACAACTTAATTTAGAAACCGGAATCAAATTGACTCTAAAATCTGGTACCAATAAAGGACTAATATTTTATCATTAATCTTCAACTGCACGACTCCCACTGCAATAGCCATAAGCCTGAAATAATCGCCCCAATTGATGGTGATCGCGCCCGCACTAAGTTGCTTGGTTACTTGAAAACCATGCGAGTCAAAGCAAACATGATTAGTGGAGCCTGAATCAACTATCCACGAAGTTGAAGAATAAGCTGCCAAACATGTTTTGGCTACTAGTGCACGAGACATACATTTTTTAAGACCAGGGCAGTCTATTTTGTAATGTCCTTTCTGACCACACTTTTAGCACTTTCCCTTTGGCTTCTTGTTCGCCTCAGGATGAGGAGCTTTGCTCTTTACCTTGAGAGTTGCCACTTGCTTCTGGCCCACTTGTTTATTCTTCTTCCCCCACTTGGGTTTAAAAGTCGAAACACTAGCCTGAATAGACCTTCTGCAGCTTGAAGCCCGGTCAGCAATTCCGCTAAGGTATACTCCATACGATTCATATTGTAGTTTAGGCGGAACTACTCAAAGCTCCTAGGTAAGCTGCCTAGGATGATATCGACCTGCGTTTCTACATTGATAGTTGCCCCTAAGATATCAAGTTCGTTTAGATGAGAAATTATCTTTATAACATAATACCTTCTCGGGTTTCCTTCAGGCATTTGGGTCATCATCAAGGCCCTCATAGAATTTTGCTTAGCCGCTTGGTTCTGATGACCAAACATCTCACCGTGATTTTTCATCATTTCCGCGGCCATGTCCATACTCTGATGCTTATGCTGCAATACCTTTGCTAAAGAAGCCAAGATGTAACACCGAGCCATCTCATCAGATTTCTTCAATTTGCGTTATTCTTTCACCTCATCAGGTTTCGAATCCGCATCTGGTTCCAATGTGCATTCCCCAGTTAGAACAAACTTGTGTTCCTCAACAGTCACGACAATATTAAGATTACGTTTCCAATCAGCAAAGTTACTGCCATATAGTTTGTTTTCTTTGAGAATTACAGCAAGTGGATTGAAAGACATCTGAGATAAAATTAAAACATTCATCACATAATGCATAGCAAAACATATTGAAAAACCTCAAAAAAAAAAACCGCATATGCAAGCCACGATTGTGTGGACATTTACACACATATTTTTCAAGTAGAGTTTTACATCTTTAATTTTACTATCTAGTCAATTTACGTTATGAAAAGTAAAATTAATAGTTGGTTCCTCTTGTCCATGTATTAATTAACATAAATTCTAATGGGGAGCTTATTAATTAATACACCTAAGTGAACACCATAATTTAACAATCTTAAAATATAATCTTTTAAATAATAGTCCTATAGATGGAGAGGTCTTATCATAAAAATAATATTTACCTTTTGTTATCATTAGAAATTTAAAACTAGTGAACCTATAATTAGCACATCCGATATGGAGCAAGACCGTAATGTCAACGCGCATACTAATTACATCACAATTGAAATTAATTATGGAGGCCAATTTGATTTTATTTTAAAAAATAAATAAATTTAATCACTTAGTTATTTTAGCCTTAAAGTTCTTAATTTCCTCGTCCTAACATGCAAGAAACATATCACGCATACATTCCTACATGCTATACATCAAAACAGTAAAAACCAAAATAATCGCATGGATAATTAAATTATCCAATTATCATGGTCTTCTTCCTTGAATTGAAGACGAGAAAATCTTCGACTCGATATCTCCCACTGATTAAGCATCCCGTTACTCCTTCCCGGTCGGGGCGTGTATTTCCAAAAATTAAAGTTTCACTTTATACAAAATTAATTCCATAAATAAAATTTAATTTTAAATCCCGACTGTACAACGGATGCAACGAACGACGGTGAACCAGACCGCACCAAAAATGACTCGACCGGAACCGGCGAACCGGCCCAGAACAGGCTGCCCGCATCCCACGGCAGTAGGCCCGATGCTGCTCGGCAGGCAATCGGGTGCTGCTCGGCAGTGCCCGCATGCTGCTGTTCGGCCGCGGCTGTCCAGCAGTCCCGGTGTCCCGATTCTGCTCTAATTCTTTGTGATTTTGTCTTATTCAAATTCGATTATAATTTTACACAAAGTAAGATTACATGAAGAAATATGATCCTAGATCTACCCGCAGATTTTCTCACGAGAAAAACCATTACATGCCTCAAAATCGGGCCAAACCAACAATTGCATAAATAATAAAATTAACCATTCACATAACCATGATAATTAGATCATATTCCCTGCAAGAACACATCTAGCAAAATACTTCAACATCAAATTACATGAATATTTAAATTGCTATCAATTAATCACCAAAATTAATTAAAATAGCAAAAGCCTAAAATCTGGCTCCGACCAATTATTGGAAATAAAATACAGCGGAAGCAAAGTTGGTGAAAATTGATAAAACTCGTTTTACGCATCCATGAGTACAAAATCTATTTTGGCATGCTAATTAATTAACTAGTAAGATTAATAAGTAATTTCAATATTATTTATTATTTATTAAATAAATATGTTGGTAAATCCAATATCCTAATCTAGATCAAAGATCATATGATATTTACCTTTCGAAGCATAGTAGTTGCTTTCTTGATCTCTTCCTCAAGATCTTCTAGAGTATGATCCCGCCTTAATCCGGACGTTGTCTGGGCAACGAGCTACTGAATCTTGCTTGGACTTCAAGGATGGATCAGCCGAAAATATATTCTTGTGAGTCACTCAATTTTTTATTGTTTTCTACAATTATATAAATACTCTTAGAAAATTGATGTGTTATCTAAATTATAGAATCAAAGACACAAGTCAAGATCTACAATTAAACACAAGAAGAAAAATTCGATCTCTCAAGAGTGCAAGATGCCTCATGGTCGAACCCCCTCATATAAGTCCTATTTATATGCTTTAGACTACTCTAGGGATCTTAAGGAGGACCAGGGTTAAGACTCCTAGTGCAACCCAACTTTCCATATTAAGCCCTTTCTAATATGATCGAGCTCACTACTATCAATTCAATCCACTAAAGAATTAATATTACACTTCCAATCCAAATCCTCATTTACGAAATCGGGCTCCTTATTTAAATATATTATTTTCTTGTTTAAGATATCGAACGTTCATTAATTAATTTAAGCTACTAACAGCTTTAATTAATTAATATCTTATCCAAGAGTAGTACCACTCGAACCTTATTATTATATCAGAATTAAATCCATCTGCAGGGTTTAATATAATAATTATTACCGAGCTCCTAAAGGGAACATCATCAACCCACACGCATGATTTCTAGTAATAATAATTGTCAAATAAATAATATTATTGCCCAAGATACGAAGCTTATTGAGTCAATCACTTTGACTCTCACCCATGGTAAATCAAAGCAATAATATTATAAATATATAATTAAATATTATATACTTAGAATTAATAAATAATAATTATTCTAGATTTACGTTCTTCTTAGAGTCAGTACAGAAGACAATATCACACTTCGATCCAGTTCAATATATGCAATAATAGTCAAGACCAACTAATCTCAAGCATACACTACAACCTTTCATATAATTAACCTATAATTATATAGGTTGTGAACTATTGTATTATTTTATAAGGCACCGATAATGTGATCTTCAGTATGACACCAACACACCACATTATCTACAATATAAAATAATTAGACATTTCAATTGCATAACCATAACGTGAATAATATGCAAAACATGTGATTAAATGTAATTAATATTCTCATAGGTAGTTACAAGGAAATAAGTTAATACAAGCATAGAGTATACTTTGCAGTATACAACCCTAACATAAATATCGCATGTGTTTGGTGTGTTATTGTGTGTGTGTGTGTGTGTGTGTGTCCTGTGGGGGTGTGGATGTCTATGTGTCATGTGGTGTGTTTAATCTGTTAGGAATATGCCCTTATATAACGTGTGTTTTGACATATAAAGTGCCTGTTTTCACTATGGGTTAATGGGAGCACATGGTACAGGTATGCCGATGGGATCAGTATACTCGGACACAACTCACCTCGATTCGGTCACATATATTTCACTCTCGTATAGTCAATGACTGAATCGAAAGGTTATGATAGGTATACATGAACCTTTGACTTGAGGATTCAGTAGGAGATGTGGTTGTGACATTAAGTTAGTCATTAGATTAGTTCGATCTAATCACCGGTTGGTGGGGTCCACCTCGAAGTGCAACTTAGTAGACAAGTAGCAGTCTCTACTAGATACCAAGATATGATTCTTTCTCTTGTAAGTGAGTAGGTAAATGTCCTATGCGGTTAATGACAAATGAAATCATAAGTCTTTGGCCAAAGCATTAAGAGCTAGTTGTATTTGATACACGAGAGCTCGGTGATATCGACTTGCATTAAAAAAAGTATAGAGTCAAGTTAGAATATGGTTTGACATTGTCGTGATCCTAATACTTGATCGGGACATATGATTGAAGGGTTTATACGTATATGGTATTCATAACTAAAGGTTTTAGAGTGATCACTATCATTCGTTCTCAGTTGGGGTTACAGTGTGAGCCACGGGACTGGCCAAGTGTTACTCACACTCTTTGGTTCCTTCCATTGCCTAATGAGACGAACCTATGGAGTCTCGGAACAGGATAGAAGACAGATTAAATTAAGGATATTCTCTCTTAATAAATATTTGACATTAGATGTCTAATTTAAATTATTGGATAATTGTGATTTTAGTTTGTTGGATAAATTAAATCAGTCTAGTGAATTTAATAAATTATCGGGTAATTACTTTAATTCATAATATTTCTTAGAGAATCAATATTTAATATAATTAATTAATTTGATTAATTAATTTTAATAATATTTAAACGTACCAAGGTTTATATATTGGATTAGATACATGAAGGTCCGTTTCATGGACCAAAACGAACCAACATTCTTCCCTTTGGCCGCCCCACCCTTGACTATATTGATTAAATATTAATTTGAACAAGTCTTCTACTTCATGTGATTAATATTAAATGGCAAATTCAACTGATGTAACATGTGAGTTGAATTATGAGTTGAGAATTGATTATTAGTGTAATATCCTAAATTTCTACTATGATTGTTTAATGTTATTTTATCTGAGTTATATTGCATAGTGTAGAATCTGTACAGTATGGATTGCAAGTTTCAAAGACGAGACTTATTTTAAGTGGGGTAAAATGTAATATCCTGAATTTCTACTATGGTTGTTTAATGTTATTTTGTCCAATTTATATTGCATAGTATAGAATTTGTACAGTATGGATAAAATAATTAAAGGACTAAGACAGTTGTATTAGTATAATTGTCGTAGTTGGTCGATAATTACATTTGAGGACATCGTATATCAGGTTATCATACTTTTGATATCAAGTGTATTGTGTGAGAATATTATTGAAACGAGCATATGTATTCAGTATGTTGTGTATACGTATTTAGTATGTCGAGAAGACAGACAGGAATGGTTGGAATTTTCTAAGTGTAGCCTGATTAATGTACGCTATTTTAAGGACATAGCGCACGCTTATTTACAAGATTTACGTATGTTAATTGGTATAGATAACGTATGTAAGATCATGGGTCCCGTGGTTAGCAACTTTCAGCGTGCATATGCATGCTCGAGTCAACAGCATATAGCGCACACTAAGCATAGGGCTTAACGTACGCTAATTGTAGATCAGTAAAAGGGAATTCCGGCAGACGTGGGTTGCTTTCGGCAAGTGGGACACAGGCACCTTAGACGAAAGTGCAGACAAGGAGTCAACGATGAGATAACATACACTATAGTTCAGGAATAACGTACGTTAATGAAGCATGATGTTTACGTACATTATGGGTGTATTTTGCGTGCGTAAGTCATTGTGCGAAATAAGGCAGTAGCCTCCGGAACAGGATAACGTATGCTATTAAAGTCAGTTAGCATATGCTATAGTAGATAACGTGTGCTAAAGGCAGTCGTTAGCGCATGCTAGTAATATGAAGTATATATATAATCAGTTAGCGTATGATATAGCAGATAACGCACGCTAAAGGAAGTCGTTAGCGCATGCTAGTAATATATATATATATATATATATATATATATATATATATGCAGTTGGGAATTATTGTTAATTTCGGCCATTCCTTCCCTTCATCAAGTAGAGAGAGTTCTTGGAGGAGGTTTTGAGGTTCCAAACACTTGAGTATTTGTGGAGTTGATATACTTTAACAATATTCAGACTGGAAGTTACCGGAAACGGATTCAACCTTGGGATTCGATCCATTTCTTCAAAGAGGTAATTACTCTTCACGTTGGATTTCGTCTTGGATTGAATATTGGTGTTCCTAAGTTGATAATCATCATATATATGAGTTTATATGTATGATTATGAGATGGATATGCTTACCTCTTTGGATTATGATTATTGATGGTTCTTGTGGTTTTAAATTGTGTTGTTTATCTTCGAGAGATATTGGTTAATCTCTATCTTCATTTCGGGTTCTTGATATTGTTGTTGTTTGCTGTATTATAAGGGATTTTAAAAGTCCGATTTGAGACGTCATTTTGAGTGGACTCGACAATAAAACAACGTCGATATTTGTTTGGAAAGTGTAGTGCTCCACAAGAGCTTTCAAAAACATATAAAAATACTCAAAATGATGGAGGGATGAATGAGAATTAATACTCCAAAATTAAATCCTTGGAAATGGGTGCGGAACTTTGTCCCACATTGGAGAGTAGAAAGAATGTTGTGCATATAAGGCTATATGCACAAATGCTAGTTACAACAACTAGTGGAGACATGAGTGGATGTGTGACTGGACGATCCTCGCACACACACGCACATGTGCGCGTGCTGCCGCCGCCGTCCATCCGGCTGACTCATTTCGGCTCATCTCAACTCGACTTCGATCGGGCCAAGTTGGGTCGAAGGGCGATTTGGTGAGTTATCTTTTTACTGTAGTTTTATTTGCCAAACCGCCTTAATCCAAAATTTTTGGATTATGACAAATTAAGTGATTATTATCGAAATTAATATTTGGATAAGTACCCAAATTAATTATTAATAATCGGATAAAATTAGGATAAGTATTATGATACTAATCCTAGTTATTGGAGAGTTCCTCCAGCACACTTTTCTCTCGCGTCCTCCTTATAAAAACAGACGTGAGGGGTCCTATTTTATTTACTACTCTTACGCTTCGAAATTCTCTCGAGTTCCAGAAAAAAAATATTTTTGTTTCTCTTGTTCTTGTGCGGTGATAGTGCATGTTTGTTCTAGTTCGCTGAGGGTGCAGTGGTTCTTCAATTAGTGCATCGAGGTGTTGTTTTATCCTGGGAGGCAGACGCTACACAGTGGTGAGGGCGAATTTACTTTAAGAAGACAGATCTTCTGGACTCAACATCGACATACTACATATCCTTATTTTAGTTCGATTCTGTCCAAAATTTAGCGTTTCTTTTGTAGGATTATATTTTAATTCGTTTATTCAATATGTTTACTCAAGTAAATATTTCCAACAATCTTAAAGCAATTTTTTTCGTTTTATTATTTGGTTAACAGGAATTAAGAAATTAATAAGATGGATGCTTCAAACACTAAAAACACCCTTCTGTCTACGGATGCATCTACGGACGGTTCTGGAGGTGCGCCTCAGAATAATGATTCGAGTCCAGTGAAGACTTCTGGTTCGGTTTCAATCAACCATGGTGTTTTGGTTCCCATGAACCATGGTGAGAAATTGGAAAAATTCAACGGCATGAATTTTAAGAGATGGCAACAGAATATGATGTTCTATCTGACCACTCTCGGCATGTCCCGATTTCTCAAAGAGGAGGTGCCGAAGTATGATGAGGACAGTGACGAACAAACCTTGATGGCTATTGATGTGTGGAAAACTTCTGACTATTTATGTTGGAATTATGTGATGAATGGCCTTGCTGATTCGTTATACAATGTGTATAGCAGTGCTAAAACATCTAAGGCGTTATGGAATTCTTTGGACCACAAATATAAGATCGAGGATGCCGGTGCCAAGAAGTGGATCGTTGGGCGGTTCTTAGATTTTATAATGGTGGACTCCAAAACTGTGGTCAGTCAGGTGCAGGAACTACAGGTGATCATTCATGATATTCATGCGGAATGAATGATCATTAGTGAATCCTTCCAAGTGGCTGGTGTGATCTAAAAGCTGCCTTCAACTTGGAAAGATTTTAAAAACTATCTCAAACACAAGTGCAAGGAGATGATCATGGAGGATCTGATTCTTAGACTTCGGATGGAAGAAGATAATAGAGGGTCGAAAAAGAAGGTCACTTCTATCATGGCCAAGTCTAATATTGTGGAAGTAGGACATGCTTCCAAGAAGGGCAACAATGGAAAATTATCCAAGTTGGCGCCTAAAGGAGGAATTTCAAAGAAGAAATAGAAGTTCCTCAGAATATAATTCAACTGTGAGAAGATGGGTCATAGAACAACTGACTATAGGATGCCAAAGAAACTAAAAAGAAATGATGGAAACGCAATGAGTGTGATTACAGATAAGGTAGCAAACATCGATTTATGTGCTGTGATTTCTGAAGTGAACTTGGTTGATTCAAATACCAAGGAGTGGTGGGTGGATACTGGAGAAACTAGACATATTTGTGCCAACAAGACTATATTCTCCTCTTGGAAGAAACAGATGCCGGTGAAAAGATGTTCATGGGAAATTCTGCAACTTAATTATTTTGGGTGAAGGCACGGTGATCTTGAAGATGACATCAGGAAAGGAAATGACTCTTAAACGTGTGTTTATGTGCCTAATATTTGCAAGAACCTTATTTCTGGTTCCTTGTTGGTTAAGCATGGATTTAGACTAGTGTTTGAGTCAGGTGCAGTTGTTTTGTCTAAGAGTGGTATGTATGTAGGCAAGGGTTATGAGAGTGATGGGCTGTTCAAGCTCAATGTCATGACTGTGAAACAAAATATTAATGAAATGAATAATTCGTCTGCTTACTTGCTTGAGTCTCTTAATTTATGGAATGCTATATTAGGACATGTTAATTTCGATACAATGAGAAGACTAATTGCATTGGAACACATACCAAAGTTTAAAATTGGTTTAAACCACAAGTGTGAAAATTGTGTAGAGGCAAAATTAACTCGATCATCATTCCGACATATGGAAAGAAACACCAAACCTTTGGAGCTAATACATAGTGACCTATGTGATTTGAAATTTGTCCAAACTAGAGGTGGAAACAAATATTTTATTACTTTCGTGGATGATAGTACTAAATATTACTATGTATATTTGCTTAAAAGAAAATATGAAGCTATAGAGAAATTCATTCTTTATAAAATAGAAGTTGAGAATCAATCGAACGCAAAGATAAAAATGATAAGGGGTGATCATGGAGGTGAATACGTAGAACCATTAGGTGAATTCTGTTCCCAACATGGCATTATTCATGAGGTCACTGCATATGCACCACAATCTAATGGAGTTGCAGAATGGAAGAATCGCATTCTAAAAGAATGATGAATGCGTTGTTGCTAAACTCAAGATTATCACAAAATATGTGGGGGAAGCCATCTTATCAGCTAATTATCTTCTAAACAAGATAATTTGTAAGAAGAAGGATAAAACCCCTTATGAATTATGGAAGGGAGTCAAGCCTTCCCATAATTACATGAAAGTGTGTGGGTGTGTAGCAAAAGTGCTTATACCTACACCAAAGAAAGTAAGATAGGCCCAAAAATAGTTCATTGTATCTTGATTGGATATGCTCAAAACAGCAATGCCTATAGATTTCTTGTGTATGAATCTAAAATGCCTGAGGTTCATAAGAACATAATTATGGAGTCAAGGAATGCATCATTCTTAGAGAATATATTTCCTTGTAAAACTGCAATTGAACAACCTATCTCATTCGAGCAAACTTGTCAGTCAGTGGATGAAGATCATGAAGAGCAAAGGGTAGAAATTGAGGAGGAACCAAGAAGAAGCAAATGACAAAGGATAGAGAAATCTTATGGACCCGATTTCTTCACCTACTTGCTCGAAAAGGGACCACCAACCTTTAAGGAGTTTGTGAACTCTAATGAGGGACCTCTATGGAAGGAGGCTATCAAAGAGGAAATTGAGTCTATATTGCATAACCACACTTGGGAACTAGTGGATTTGCCTACAAAATGTAAACCCTTAGGATACAGATGCATTTTCACAAAGAAAAGGAAGGATGGAACTGTTGATAGGTATAAGGCTAGGCTTGTGATCAAGGGTTACAAACAATGTGAAGGCCTAGACTATTTCGATACAAACTCTCCAGTAACGAGAATAAGTTCCATCAGGATGATACTTGCAATTGCTTCACTGCAAAGTTTAGAAGTTCATCAAATGGATGTTAAGACCGTCTTTCTCAATGGGAACTTAGATGAGGAAATCTATATGGAACAACCAGATGGGCTTTTTGCTCCTCGACGAGAAAGGAAAGTTTGTAAATTAGTAAAGTATTTGTACGGACTAAAGCAAATGCCAAAATAGTGGCATGAAAAGTTTGACGATGCTATGCTAAGTGGTGGATTCAAATTTAATGAGTGTGATAAATGTGTTTATGTGAAAGACACAGAACATGGCTATGTCGTTTTGTGTCTTTATGTAGATGATTTGCTCATTGCTGGAAGTAATGAGAGAATAATTAAGTCGAACGGTATCACGCTAAGTCAAACTCCCTATGTGAATAATTAAGTCGAACGGTATCCAGCTCATTGCTGGAAGTAATGAAAAATCCTTATGTGGATTAAAATCGTCGAACAGTATCACGCTAAGTCAAACTCCCTATGTGGATAAAATCCTTGAAAAATTTAACAAATATGATCTCAACATAGCCAAAACCGCAGTGGATATGACACTAAGACTGTCCAAAAATAAAGGTGAAGGAGTAGCTCAACTAGAGTACTCCAGGATAATCGGAAGTCTGATGTACTTAATAAGTTGTACGAGACCAGACATAGCTTACTCAGTTAGCAGACTAAGTACGAGTAATCCGGGGAATGATCAAAAGCTATCACAAGGGTACTTAGGTACTTAAGGGTTCTCGTGAGTATGGGCTGCACTATACCCGATACTGCAGCAGTACTTGATGGATGTACTAATGCGAATTGGATATCTGACATAAATGACTCTAAGTCTACAAGTGGATATGTTTTCACACTAACTGGTGTAGTAGTGTCATGGAAATCTTCAAAACATATGGTTATATCTCGATCCACGATGGAAACAGAATTTATAGCATTAGACAAATGTGCTGAAGAAGCGGAATGGTTGAGACCATTCCTAGAAGATATTCCTAAATGGCCCAAGCCTGTGACTGCAGTCTGCATTCGTTGCGACAGCCAATCCGCCATTGTGCCTTGCAATTCTCCTTTAAAGCGGACCCTCTTCTCTCCAACATAGGTGATTCTTTATGTTGTCGAGTAAACCTGTATTTTACTCAACCCGACAGTCAGTGATCATGCCCAGTTTTATGAATTGGTTGTCCCTTTGAACCTAGATATTGGGATCTCTAGTCAGCTTAGGTTGGGTGTCCTCCTTAAAATCATTAGCTCATGGCAATAGACCCATTCCTCTTGATGATTTTTCAACAAGGTCTCTTGATAATCCTTTGGTTAGCGGATCCGCAATATTATACTTTGATGGTACATAGCCAATGGTAATAACTCCTGTTGTTATCAGCTGTCTAATGGTATTATATCTTCGTCGTATCTGACGAGACTTGCCATTATACATTGTGTTATTTTTCCATAAGAAGTTTGCCCACACCTGCCAAGTTACCCTTATCCTTCTCGGGATGCTTCTGATTGATGGCATACGACCTGGCATTTTGATTTTGCTGTTTAGGCGGTGGCGGTATTGTAGTGCCCTTAGTGGATGGGGTAGACCCTGGTGGTTTGGTCTCACTCCCTGCTGCTGCTTAGGACAATTCCTCATGATATGGCCTTTCTGACCATACGTGTAACAACTTCCAGAGCCCAACATACAGGCACCATGATGTTGCTTGTTACACTTGGGACATACGGGGCTTGCAACTCGTCCCTGATTATTGCCTCCCTGAGCCTAAGGATGTCCATGAGGTATATTTCCCTGTCACGGCTTCCTGTTAGCCTGGTTGTTCCCATTGTGGTTGTTATTGCCACCGTTGTTTCATCCTTCCCACTTACGCTTCCCCTTATATTCGTGGGAATTTGTATGAGTGGGTGGTGGTGTAACTGTGGGTTCCCGTTTCTCTACTGGCATTGTTCCCTCAATATCCAGAGCTCTGTTCAGTGATTCGGTGTAGCTCAGCCTTCCATGGCTAGCTAAGGACATGCCTATTTCATGCCTCAGTCCTGATCTAAATTTGCATGCCATCTTCTGATCAGTATCAACTTGGTCTGGAGCATACCTTGGTAACTCACAAAATATTCTATTGTACTCGGTCACTGACATCCGTCCTTGCTTCAGATTATAGAACTCAGCTTCCTTCTTTACCTTGAAGGTTATTGGAACATACTTGTCATACAGTGCCTCCTTGAATTCCTCCCAAGAGTAGTTTTCTAGTTTCTCAGCCGTCAGGATCTTCCTGCTTGCTTCCCACCAGAAGTCTGCAGATCCAGTGAGTTGGAAGAGCACACAAGAAAGATGCTCTGGGTTGGTACACCTTAGGAAGTTAAAAATTCGTTCCATAGCTCTAACCCAAAGCTCAGCATCGCTCGGGTTTCCTGACCCATTGAAAGTTGGCGGATTCTGCTTGAGGAAAAGCTCTTCAATAGCCCGTTGGGGGGTGGAGGTAGTGGTGGTGTAGGGACGCGTTCATGCCCTCCTCTCCTTCTTTCCCTTCTGGGTGGTGTTCTGTGGTGTACATAATCATCATTAGTTCATGACCTCAGGTCCATACTGGATCATAGAAAGGAATTCGCAACTACATAATCATAACACATCGACATATACTCATAGATAACTCTCGTGGCAAGGTCGAGAAAGAGATCAGAAATAACATCATACTCATGAGAAGAAAAGCCCATGAAGGGTCAAATATAGATCAATATATCATAAGCATCATGGCTACCTGCCTATATATATACCAAAATACGGGATGCTCTAACAAATAGCATTGCCGTACATAACATAAGAAAGTGCTAGACATTAGAACGACACTTATAAGCAAAAGAAGTGACGTTCCACATACAAATACAAAATAAATGTCTAGCACCATCCAGAACTATCTCAAGTCATCCTCGACTCGACGGTCGAGCTGTCCTTCTTGGAAAACTCTTTCGGATCCTCTTTAGGATCTTCTTTTGGATCTTCTTCTCACTCCTCGTCTAAAACTGGAGAGACTGCAATAGGGTCTTCAGTGATTCCGCGCTTCTTCAGGAGAAGTAGATGAGCATCGTCTGCGATCGGTCGTGGGTGGACTGGATCGATGACTGGCATAGGTCGAAGTGGCAGAGACGTCCTCCTGAGAGTAAAAGGCTCGGTCCTCATGTCCCTGCGGAGAGTTGCTGAGGTCCCTGCCTCCATGTCTAACCGATCCTGAGCATGAGGCGGTGCAACAAGAACCACCTGGCTGGGTAGAGGTGTAGTTAGCCTCTCCGAGAAAGCTCCCCTAGCATAAGGTTGATACACGCAAGCTCCAGGGGGAGGTGCATGGTGCTGGAGGTACTGAGTGGTAATGCGAATAGCAAAGGCCACAAAATCTCCGGATGGTACTCAAGTGGGCTAACACAAAAAGATATAGTACCAAGCGACTGCAGCAGCCCACTCCCTCCACTCGATCGAAAGGAGGTCGATAAGGCGCTGAATGCCCTCGTAGTCTGAGACACCATGAGGAGCAGCTAGGTGCCAGGTCACCTCTAGGTCTGCCACGCACTGGCCCAAGGTGGCACATGTGCCTCGATACGTGCTGTGGAAATCCTCCACAAGGTCGCACGGTGTATGCCTTCTCCTCGTTGACTTCCATGGCGTCATCTTCGTGGTCGCCATCGTATGAAGAATGTATATTTATAATACATCAACATCTCAACATAATAGAACAACTCTACTAAAGGGTTCTCAGAAGAAGGATATAAATCTCATCTGAAGTTCTCGACTCGAAATCTGGACTCTGAGAAACACCTAACATAAAAATAATATACTCTATAACGGGGTACGTTATGAATATTCGGGTTCTGCCATAATTGGACATCCCGATAAAATAACCATACTCATATAACTCATATGTAAGTGATATTCGTTAGAGACGTCATTGCATCATTGATCCTCGTCGTTACATCGTCATTGTTTGCTCATCATATTCGTGCATATGCTGAAATACTTTAGGCGCATAAGTTCTCGTTCATGTAATAGAAGATCCTAAGTAAGTTTCTAGGTTCTCGTCTTTCATGTTTCTTCGTCAGCAACAATTCATGCATAGTCATAAAATAAAATTTCATATAGTACATGCTTCGTCATACATCTATCATTCCACAGACGTTCATAATCAACATCTCATAAAAGCTCGTAAAGAGATACATTTTTCATGGCAAAACAAGTTTGAATTATAAAGACTCATAAATCATTTACCTTACTCTTCAGTTGAGCATGATGTGACGGGGTGTTGAGTTGACAATTTATTCTTATATCAGTTTAGAGAATCAAACTAAACTTCGCTTGAAAGAGCATAGACTTAGAGCGAACGAACCGCTTTGATACCATTCTGTCATGGCCCTTAGCCCTATGGACAGCACAGCCAAAGCATGACCCAGGGTAGGAATTAAGAAGCGGTGAAGAAAGGGGGAATCATACGTTTCATAAGGAATAGGGGTGGATTTCCATGAATAACCTATCAAGGCATCATGAAGGGAAATCAATCCCCTGGGAATGACTTAGAATACAAGGTAAGAATACATAGTATTAATATTAGCCTTGAAGTTTAGAAAAAGACTTCATGGCATATTACAGATGACATGACTTAGAAAGCAAAATCATAAAGAGTGTTTGCATTGGAAAAACATGGTTGGTTATATATATGAAGATATGTAACCAGGGCTTAACATTGATCGTAAACAAAAGACTTCCACTCACCACCCTCCGTCACATCCCTTGCTCAACCTGTACATTTTAAAACATATACAGGGCTGAGTACAACGCATTCCGTGAACATATTGCCAAAACATAAAACATGCTTTCGTATTTGTCATCATGCATATAAGCAGTAACATATGGGGGTTTTAAGAAAAATCCCATGTTTACTAAATCATTTTGTTTCGTATCTTATATCATCAGATTCACCATATCCATAATTATGCCAGGGTGGCCACCTCCCACGAACGTTACTTCCCGAGATCGGCCACTCCAAAGAGAGCTCACAATCCGGAGTACTGTGTACACTAACCCTGGCCAGCGACCTTTGTCTAGCTCAGGATCCGATTATTTTATAGGTTGGCAAGCCAACAGTGATAGGTTCATAAGAATCCACATAAAAGTTTTTAGGCATCATATGTTGGGAGTATGCCCTCGAATGCCACTCAGAGGATGATTGAGCATTGTACTTGTAATTATGTAAATCACTAATATAAGGCAATAGATGTTTCTTTATTTACTGGTAGTTACTGGCATTCCTAACTCGTAAATATACATATAGAAACTAGTCTGTGTATTTGAGAGCAAAACGTTCCACTCCTTATTGGATAAGGGGGTCGGCACTGGAAAGGTTTATAGCTCAAATACTTAATCGTTTGCAAGTCGATGAAACTTGACTGGGCGTTAAGTTTATGTAAAGATTTGTATGACGTGTTCTTTGACATGGGGAGTGCCTGTCGAACGCTAATGGTTAGTGGGAGCACACGTTATAGGTAAGCTAATTGGATTAGTATACTCGAACCGACTCACCCTGGATTCGTCACACGGATTTCACTCCGGGACAGTCAATGACGGAATCGAAAGGTTATGATAGGTATTCGTGAACCTTCGACTTGAGGATTTAGTAGGAATGTGCTTGTGACGTCAAGATATTCATTAGAGTAGATCGACCCTGTAAACCGGAAGGCGGGGGTCAACCTCGACGTGCATCTTGACGGGCAAGTAGCAGGTCCTACTAAATACCAAGATAGAATTCTTTCTTCCATTAGTGAGCGGGTTATATGTCCTATGCGGTTATTGGCAGATGAGATCATAAGTCTTTGGCCAAAGCATTGGAGCTAGTTGTATTAGATACACGACAGCTCGATGATCTCGATTTGCATTAATGCATGCATAGCATCAAGTACAGATAGGGTTTGACTGACCGTGACCCTATAACTTGATCGGGACATTTGAAAGAAGGGTTTATATGTATACTGGTATTCACGACAGAATGTTCTTGAATGATCCCAATCATTCGTTCTCAGTTGGGGTACAGTGTAGGCCGCCAGGCTAGCTAGGTGGTGCTACTACTCTTTGGTTCTGTTGTGTCGAGAATTATACTCTCCGACCGGCGATCGCCTCGGAGATCGGGCGACCTAGCCATTGCCGAGCAGCCGAGGCAGAACTGCCGACCAGCGACCAGGCGGTCCAGCCTTAGCCCGGCAGTCAAGATAGATCTGCCAACCGAAGGTCCCAGGACAAGTGTCGGTGCCGAGCGATCGACATCAAAGACGATCGTCTATCGGTACTTGGCGATCGACTCCTGGCGACCGACTAGCGGATGATCTCGGCGCTTGGCGACCGACCCTTGGTGACCGACCGATGCCGACCCTGCGCAACTGGCCGGTGCCGACCTCTGGTGACCAGCTAGTGACGACCGCCTCATGCCGCTCGAAGCCGATAGTCATCTAGTCGGCAAAGGCCGAGCCTCAGGACAGACCCCACGTGCAGAGCCGAGACAAGATCCGCATATCATGGATCGTTGACCACAGCCTGTCAGCATCTTCCAACCAGTCGATAGGCCCGCCGAAAGGTGTCAGTAGGACCGCATGTGACAGTGACTCCGGACGCGTGCTGGCTCCTCATTGGACCGCACAGCTGGCTGCCAGCAGCTGCCTTGGACTTTGGGCCGACAGCCCGTGTGACTTAAAGGCGATCGCCCCATTATTATATTGGACGGCAGACGATCGCCCCATTATTATACTGGCCGGAAGACGATCGTCCACCAGAAATCAAGGCTCCTCTGCCCCTATAAATAGAAGGCAGCCTGCACTTGGATTTCCCCCTGGCATTATCATGATTTCAGCACACAATACAGAAGCAATACACAGCACTTGGCTTTCTCCTACTCTTGGCAACAACTATCTTTTGGTTCTTTCTTCTCTCGACCTCTCTCATACAGAAGACGATCGACAGGGACGAAGAACACCGAGCTTCGCTCAAGAGCTGGATTAACAGAGTCTTTTTACACTCATTGTACTTAGATTCTCACATTAATACTTGTATCCACGAATATTTGTATTAATAACATCTCGCGAGAGCATTCAAGCCCGGGCCTAACAAATCCGGCAAATCTTATGTTTATTCATTTTCTCTCGGAAGTACTCCCGCAACTTTGTTTGTTGTCCGTTCATTCCAGATGTATTTAATCTTTGGATAAATATTTTGGGCAACAACAATTGGTGCTAGAGGAAGGGGATCTAACCCTCAATTTTTATTCCTACCGTCTCGAAGAACACTCACTGTTCTCCGGGGCATATACCTGAAGAAACACTCACTGTTCTTCAGAGAAAGCCTTCAGAATCATGTCTTCCACCTCCGCGTCGAAGAAAGCCACTGGCCAGTCCGCCAGACGCCTCTTTCCGTCTCAGTCCGAGCCACATCCGATGGTGGAGGGTAGCCGCCACGGTCCGAGACGCTCGATCCCGCCCCTGACGGGCGGCCCAATCCTCTCGCTCGATCAGTTCCGAACCAAGGAACAGATCGACGAGGCCATGGCCGTCCTACAGGAGCGACGGAGTGCTCTCAACGCGCCTCCCGCTATCACCCCCTCGGCCATCCGCCGGAAGACCAAGCGGAAGTTCAAGGCGTTACTGGCTGAGCAATCGCCAAGAGGTTCTCATCCGCAAGGAGAGGTGATCGCCAGCCGGGGCACGTCTATTTTCGATCGCCTGGGCAGCGACCCGTCCTGGCGACCGGGGCAGTCCGGCCCCAGCTACGAGACGATGGAGTTTGAGTCTGTTACCAGGAGCTCGGCCTACCCGACTCCCAGAAGGCAGCCCAGCCGTCTGGCTCCCCCTCGCCAAATAGCCGAGGTCGGCAACAGCGGAGTCAGGAGATCGGTACACGATCGTCTCAGATCCCGCTCCCAAAGCGGATCCGCGGGCGACCGAGCCACGGCGATGGCCGCGATGCAACATCAGCTCGACGACATGAAGGCGCTCCTGGAATCCGGGGCAGGCGCCAAGAAGACGATCGCCGAGCCGAGCGAGCCGCTCGAGGTCCACATCGAGCTCGCCCCCGTGCAGCACAAGATCGCTCCTCCGCAAACACCTTTGTACGAGGGAAGATCGGACCCCGAAGTGCACCTGAGCAAGTTCAACATCTACATGACCGGGTGTGGGGCATCTGACGCGACCAGGTGCCGAATGTTCCCTATGACGCTGGACGACCTCGCCTATAGGTGGTACACCTCATTGCCACCTCGGTCCATTGGATCCTTTAACCAGCTGGCGAACGTCTTCACAGCATACTTCGTGTAATATCCGCAATTTCGAATTTCGGTAATTTTCTTTTTTCGGAGGAAGTTTGTTTTGACAACTCTATCAGGACCGTTTCGTCATTCCGAGAATGATTAATTCTGCACTTTTTGTCATTCGAGTTCGTTTCGGTGTCGTTTTGTTAAGTTCCATGTCCTTAATCGACTTTTTCACGTGGGAGTTCGACTTTGTAAAGTCACCATTAATTCTTGGAAAGTCCAAAAATTCTTAATCTTTGCAATATTATAGAGCATCAAGTTAGATTTCCAATGGTTCAAACGGTGAGTCAATCGGAGTCCAGACGAGGGAGTTATGGTCGAAATAGCTAAGACTACACGATGTGCCTTTTTCGTGTTAGAGTGGGCTGTACCGTGTGCCGCGGCACACTTCAGCTGTGCCGCAGCACTAAGCTGATTCCTGGGAGTTTTTCTTGGCCCTGAGCCACGACACACTCATCCTGTGCCGCGGCACACGGGTTTTTTCTGCGTTTTTTAGCAGATTTTCGAGGAGAAAACTTCATTTTTCTCCTCTCTTCTTCCTCCTTCCATCTAGGGCGATTTGAAGGCGATTTTGGGCGATTTGAGTGCTCCCAAACTTGTAGAGATCATCCACCTCAAGTCTTGTTGTAGATTTTCGACCTCTACTTGAATCATTCATCCAAACCAAGGTATTTTGGCTTGAACCCTTGTTTTTGTAGATTTGGGGATTTTCCTTTTTGATTTCGATTCCAATCCATTTTTAATCAATTAATTGTTGTATAAACGTTGTTTTGAACTTGTTCTATGGATTGGATACTTGTATCTTTGGTTCGTTCGACCCAAGGGGTGATTTCTTTGTTCTTGAAGGGTCTTGAACATTTAATGTTCGATTAAATGTTCGAATGAGTTCCCTTTAATAGTTTGTTGGGATTTCCGTTGTTTTTGGCCTTGATTCTCGTCGTAATCATGTTTTATTATTCCTTACGGAGGATTATAGGTGCTCAATGATTCCGGTGTTGAATTCCGTTGGTGATTGATGATTCATGTGGTGTTTTCCCGTAGTAATTTCGGTGCTATCGCGTTCTAGATAGTGTTCGGGAATTTGAGGGCTACCCGGCCGTATCCGTTCATTTTTCCATTGCCCGTGCTATCGAGGCAAGTACCTTGCCCATACTATTCTTGTTTTATGGATATGATAATTAGTGATCGTCTAAATGTGGTTGTTTGGTCGTTTGAATTGAACTTTCAAAAGATTCGGTTTAGCCTTATTAAAGGCTTGCTTTCAAAACGCGTGTGTTTTGTAAATGTTGTGTCTTGTAAATGACTATGTGAATCCTATGGATATATTTGGTGTTGATGATGCACTTGGTATTTGCGTGTGGACGTATATTATTTCATTTCGGTGCGTTGTGGTTTGACGTGGTGTTTTGCCAAGTGTTTGATGCCTCTGAGTGAATTGTTTGGATATCTTTGTTGCATTGTGTTATTTGTGTGAATGTGTGGATATGGTTGAAGGTCTACGGTGATACATGGCACGTGATCATGTGGTCAGGATGCAACAAGTGATTGATCCAACCGTGAGAGCCTTAGATAATCTATGGTGGCACATGGCATGCGATCATGTGGCCAGGATGCAACAAGCGATTGATCCAACCGTGAGATGTGTGTGATTTGTTTCGCTAGCCAGCTCGGGACGGTCCTTCGAGGCCTCGAGTGGGATTTGTGGCTTCATCCCGGTCCTAGGCGATGCGCGTGCGTGGTTACATTGTGTTGATTTTTATGTCCGTCGAGGACACGTGATGTTGGGCTCGGGCCCTGTGAATTGTTGTCTGTTTTCTATTTTCGAAAACAAAACCTTTGGGCTGTGACCCCTATTGATTTTTGGAAAGAGAAGGATTCGGAAATCCTAAATTGTTTTCTATTAAAACTCTCGATGGCATTTAAACGGTTTTATAAATTGTTTTCCCTTGATTTGTGACCTTTCGGTTTTAGAATATTTTACCAAACTCTTGCCTCGGGAAGTGCTTTTCGTTACGTTTGGATTTTTGAGGATTCCTGATTATTGTTATTCGTGGAATGTGAATTGTATGGCTCGTATTTTTGCACTTGTACTTGCACTAGCAAAACAAAGGAGTTTGCTAACCCCGAGTATTCGGGGTGGATGTCTATTTTTGCATTCAGGTTTTGGAGCATGGCACAGGGTCGGCACGAAGGATGATGAAAGATTAACGGTACTAATCACACGAGGATCCGTTGATGTCGTATTGGTCTAGTTGTATTTTCTTTTCCGCTGCAGTATCTTTTCCCCGTTGTACGGGAGTTTATTGTATTTTGACCCCTGCGTGGGTATGTGTTTGGAATTGAGTTGTATGTTATTATTGAAAGACCAAGTCGGTCTACTGAGTCATTTTAGCCTTAAAGGCGATGTTTAGATGTTTGGTTTTAGTTATCAGCCTGGTAGATCCTCTAGGAGAGGGTCTACGGCGTGTAATATCCCTGAGTGGATTGGGGGTGTTACATAAATGGTATCGGAGATTAGGTTGTTGAAACCTAGGCTGTCGGGTTTAGTGGTGTCTGTTGAGTTTTTGTCTCGTCAGAATTTGTCTGACTGAGTCGTGTCGCGACGCGTCGTCTGAGTTTGTTGGTTGTGATTAGTATCGTGGGCGATCATCATCTTCGTGCGACCTGTGCATGTAAGTCTCCCTTCTTTGTGTTGTGCCTCGTGTGACATGATCTATTTTTATGATTATTTGTTAATTGATGGAATCCTCTTATGGATTTTTATTTCTTGATATGTGGTTATTTGACCCTCATATTTCGTTCATATGAGGAGTAGCGATGCTGGATTGTGCATGTTTGACTTTATTTCTTTTATCCGCTGCGTGAGTTCTTTTGTAATGGCTTTCGGTATTTTACCGACTAAGTTTTATTTCGAAAACTGATTCCTTTAACCGAGTTTTTGGCCTTGACCGTTTTGATGGTAGTTGGGTGTTTTCAAATGATTTCGTGAGTTTTGATAAGTACTACCGTCATTGGCCTTTTTGGGCATTTTTGTAATTGGTTTTTAGCCTGGTGGGTTCCGGCACGGGACCCACGGCGCTATAATGTTCTGTATAATTACCCGAAATTTTTGGGCATTCTAGCCCATTGAATTATCTTTGAAAACTTGAGTATCTTAGAAAATAAATTTCGAGACGTACTTTTAAAATGAATTATTTTCTCGCAGTACTTTCAAGGTGCCTTCTAGTGCCGCAATATGTTTCAAAATTACTCCAATTGAGGACCAAAATATTTTGAGATATTTTCATTTATTTTTAGAAATGCAGTTGCTTAGACCCAAGTGTCGAATATTCTGAAAGTTTTTCACTAAGAGAAAGTGTCCTCATTTGTGTTCAAACGCAAGATGATTTTCAAAGTCTCGATAACAATGTTTGCATTACTTCTTGTAAAATGATACTCAAGATCAACTGGTGTTTCCAAATTATTTTCAAAAGGTGGTTTTCGTTTTTAAAGACATATCATTCCTGTTTGCGGACCGGAAATGCATGTATGGTTTTCGAACTTTCGTTACGGTGTTAATCCCGATTTGTGATTGAATTGGTGGCGTGAGCGTTGAGTCGTTGCCGCGCATATGTTTTGTTAACCCTTTGTGGGAGGTGTGATGACGATCTTTAATGTTGTCATTTCGTGGTGGCTTGCGTGTTATCGCACCTGTGTGAACTATTAAAGCTCGGGTTTGTGCGTTTATGCACATGGGTGATTGTTTCATGAGGTTTGTGACTATGTGCTGATTATTGTTCGGGCCGTTAAGGTCGCCGAACGATGCCGTCGTTGCTGTTATATTCATGTGTGTGTTGCCTTGCAATGGTAATCGTTGTATGTGTTATGTGTTATGATTTTCTGTTGTGCTGAATGGTTACTTATTCAGTATGCCGAGGGGCCGAGGTCGTAGTCGTGGCGACCGGATGCGTGATCGGGATCATGCTGCCGGTGATGGTATTGGTATTGGTGTTGCTACTATTTTGCAGCAGGTAGCCACTCAGATGACTCAGTTGACTCAGGCAGTTCAGCGTGTTACGGATGCGGCCCAGAACACTGGTGCAAATCAGTGGCTTCGAGAAGTGGTTCGTATGAACCCCCTCGTTTATTGTCTTTGCCGGATGCATTAAGTCGATGGTTGGCTTTTCCAGTTGGAAAATATATTCGAGGTAGTTGATTGTCTGGAAGAACGTAAGGTACCGGCCGCTCAGTATCTTCTCGACAAAGATGCCGCTAGCTGGTGGGAGGCTATTAAGCCACGAGATCGCGTTGTCACGTAGGCAGAGTTCCAGAAATTCATGAGAGATGAGTTTTGTCCAGAACCGATCAGAAATCAGAGGATTAATGAATTCTTTTCGGCGAAACTGCAGGATGTACCGCTGTCTCAAGCTATTATTGATTTTAGCAAACAGCTCGGCTATGTGCAGAATCAAGTAAGGACAGAGGAGGACAAGATTTGTCATTTTAGTAGGCGGATGAAGCCGGAGATTCGTCAGTACATGGCGGGTCTCGCTTGTACTTCCTTGAGAGATTATCAGAATAGGGCGTTAGCCTATAAGCTATCCAGATTATCGGCCGAGAGTATGTCGACTCGAAGAAAGCAGAAAACCGTTGGGAACTTTTCAGAAATCGGGAGTGGGCCCCTTGAGGTTGGGACTTCGTTTCGTCATCCCAAAATGGTTCCTAGATCGCGTGATCAGAGGAGTAGTACCCCTGCGGTGAGTAATGTGAGCACTTCGAAGATATGTTATAACTGTAGTCGAGCGGGCCATACTGCGAAGAATTGTCGTTCACCGTTAGTCAGCTGTTTCGAGTGTGGCCAGGTGGGTCACCGATCCGTACATTACGAGACGGTAGCTGAGAGGTTTGGGGATCGAGGTTGCGTCTCTTCTCCGAAAGGACACGGAGATGCCTAGTGTGGTTTTGAGGATTTCGGCGTAGTCCGAATTATTTATGATTGCCCTTGTGGATCGTTTTGTGTTTATTCTCTGTTTTCTCGACTGTGCTTGTTTTCTTGTAACAAGTACCTCGTGTTTTGTGATTGTTTAGATAATTGACTTGATTGCATTATATGTTTGATGACGCTTGTCACTTGTTGGTTTTATTATTGTGTTGTGTTGGTCGTTGTGGAGCGTGTTTTCACGCCGGATGTATCTTTGCGTTTCTTGCAGCGTTTCGCCGTTAGGCGCGAGTTTTCGAGTTTTGTGTATCTCGTCGAGTTTTTCTGGCGGGTATATTGTTTCCCCCTACTTGTTTTAAGTTTCGGGACGAAACTTCTTTTAAGGAGGGTAGAATGTAATATCCGCAATTTCGAATTTCGGTAATTTTCTTTTTTCGGAGGAAGTTTGTTTTGACAACTCTATCATGACCGTTTCGTCATTCCGAGAATGATTAATTCTGCACTTTTTGTCATTCGAGTTCGTTTCGGTGTCGTTTTGTTGAGTTCCATGTCCTTAATCGACTTTTTCACGTGGGAGTTCGACTTTGTAAAGTCACCATTAATTCTTGGAAAGTCCAAAAATTCTGAATCTTTGCAATATTATAGAGCATCAAGTTAGATTTCCAATGGTTCAAACGGTGAGTCAATCGGAGTCCAGACGAGGGAGTTATGGTCAAAATAGCTATGACTACACGATGTGCCTTTTTCGTGTTAGAGTGGGCTGTACCGTGTGCCGCGGCACACTTCAGCTGTGCCGCGGCACTAAGCTGATTCCTGGGCATTTTTCTTGGCCCTGGGCACAGGATGAGTGTGCCGCGGCACACGGGCTTTTTCTGCGTTTTTTAGCAGATTTTCGAGGAGAAAACTTCATTTTTCTCCTCTCTTCTTCCTCCTTCCATCTAGGGCGATTTGAGGGCGATTTTGGGCGATTTGAGTGCTCACAAACTTGTAGAGATCATCCACCTCAAGTCTTGTTGTAGATTTTCGACCTCTACTTGAATCAATCATCCAAATCAAGGTATTTTGGCTTGAACCCTTGTTTTTGTAGATTTGGGGATTTTCCTTTTTGATTTCGATTCCAATCCGTCTTTAATCAATTAATTGTTGTATAAACGTTGTTTTGAACTTGTTCTACGGATTGGATACTTGTATCTTAGGTTCGTTCGACCCAAGGGGTGATTTCTTTGTTCTTGAAGGGTCTTGAACATTTAATGTTCGATTAAATGTTCGAATGAGTTCCCTTTAATAGTTTGTTGGGATTTCCGTTGTTTTTGGCCTTCATTCTCATCGTAATCATGTTTTATTATTCCTTACGGAGGATTATAGGTGCTCGATGATTCCGGTGTTGAATTCCGTTGGTGATTGATGATTCATGTGGTGTTTTCCCGTAGTAATTTCGGTGCTATCGCGTTCTAGATAGTGTTCGGGAATTTTAGGGCTACCCGGCCGTATCCGTTCATTTTTCCATTGCTCTTGATATCGAGGCAAGTACCTTGCCCATACTATTCTTGTTTTATGGATATGATAATTAGTGATCGTCTAAATGTGGTTGTTTGGTCGTTTGAATTGAACTTTCAAAAGATTCGGTTTAACCTTATTAAAGGCTTGCTTTCAAAACGCGTGTGTTTTGTGAATGTTGTGTCTTGTAAATGACTATGTGAATCCTATTGATATATTTGGTGTTGATGATGCACTTGGTATTTGCGTGTGGACGTATATTATTTTATTTCGGTGCGTTGTGGTTTGACGTGGTGTTTTGCCAAGTGTTTGATGCCTCTGAGTGAATTGTTTGGATATCTTTGTTGCATTGTGTTATTTGTGTGAATGTGTGGATATGGTTGAAGGTCTACGGTGACACATGGCACGTGATCATGTGGTCAGGATGCAACAAGTGATTGATCCAACCGTGAGAGCCTGAGATAATCTACGGTGGCACATGGCATGCGATCATGTGGCCAGGATGCAACAAGCGATTGATCCAACCGTGAGATGTGTGTGATTTGTTTCGCTAGCCAGCTCGGGAGGGTCCTTCGAGGCCTCGAGTGGGATTTGTGGCTTCGTCCCGGTCCTAGGCGATGCGCGTGCGTGATTACGTTGTGTTGATTTTTATGTCCGTCGAGGACACGTGATGTTGGGCTCGGGCCCTGTGAATTGTTGTCTGTTTTCTATTTGCGAAAACAAAACCTTTGGGCTGTGACCCCTGTTGATTTTTGGAAAGAGAAGGATTCGGAAATCCTAAATTGTTTTCTATTAAAACTCTCGATCCCTTGGTTTGTGACCTTTCGGTTTTAGAATATTTTACCAAACTCTTGCCTCGGGAAGTGCTTTTCGTTACGTTTGGATTTTTGAGGATTCCTGATTATTGTTATTCGTGGAATGTGAATTGTATGGCTCGTATTTTTGCACTTGTACTTGCACTAGCAAAACAGTGGAGTTTTGCTAACCCCCGAGTATTCGGGGGGTGGATGTCTATTTTTGCATTCAGGTTTTGGAGCATGGCACAGGGTCGGCACGAAGGATGATGAAAGATTAACGATACTAATCACACGAGGATCCGTTGATGTCGTATTGGTCTAGTTGTATTTTCTTTTCCGCTGCAGTATCTTTTCCCCGTTGTACGGGAGTTTATTGTATTTTGACCCCTGCGTGGGTATGTGTTTGGAATTGAGTTGTATGTTATTATTGAAAGACCAAGTCGGTCTACTGAGTCATTTTAGCCTTAAAGGCGATGTTTAGATGTTTGATTTTATTTATCAGCCTGGTAGATCCTCGAGGAGAGGGTCTACGGCGTGTAATATCCCTGAGTGGATTGGGGGTGTTACATTTCGCCACCAGGGTCGCTCGGCCAGAAGGTCCCCATCGCATGATGCGAATCAAGCAAGGGGAAGAAGAGTCTGACTCGGACTCATCGACCGGGTAGACGAGATCATCCTGAACGGCGAGCCCGTAAGCGATGAGATCGCCCTCTACGTGGTCCTAGGAGGATTCCATGGTCTTTCGCCTTTATTCAGGCATCTTACGAAGGACTAAACCACGACCTACGCGATCTTCCGAGCTAAGGCCGCAGACTTTCTGGCCAGGCAAAGGTTTCTCCTTAACCTATGAGCAACGCGATCGGCGCCCGAACGACGATCTCCCGCCCGATCATCGATATTAACCTATGAATAACGCGATCGGCAGCCGAGCGACGATCACAGTCTTTCAGCCCGATCGCCATCATCAAGCTACATCAACAAACCGGAGGACTCGATCGCCATCTACAGTTCACCATCTAACATGATGGACTAAGGCACGAGATCGCCTCCACCGCACAACATAAAGCCATGGTCCTGGTAGTCGATGGAACCGACTGCTTCGGCTATGCAAGGTCCCTTTGGGCCAAGATCGCCCTCTCTTCGTTTAAATACGAGGCCGGCGTAGTCTGAGGGCCCTCCAAAATTAATCAGTGGACACGATCGCCCACCCTCAAAGGATCATCATCTAACATGGTGAACCCGGACAATGCGACGTGCCACTACCCCCGTCTCGACGTACACCGTCGAGGTTCGCCATCTTCATGGTGGGCCGAGGTGGAAGCAGAGCTAACAAGCTGCGGAAGTGGAGTTGATTAATCCGACGCTGCCCTGCGCAAGGACTTCTCTAGACCGAGACCGCACGCCCTTCGTTTAAATACGAGGCAAGGCGCAGCCTAACAGAGGACCCTCACAATAAAATGAGTCACGAGACACTCAATGTCTTCGCGCACAAGACACGGTCATGTAGTCGGTCCATCGAACTCCGCGACTGTGCACGATTCCTCAAAACGACGAAACCATCAAGTTTCTGAGGGGGATCGGCCAATGTTGTTTTTTGCAGGTACAAGACCGAAATATAGCTAGCCAATCGACCAGACATCCCAAGTCCGAATCCAAAATCAGCTCAGCGGGTTGCCCGTCCTCATCTTACACGATCGCCAGTCAAGAACCACCTCGCCCCGTGTCTTCAACATCGGAGCAAGCTGGGGGGAAATTGTTGTGTCGAGAATTATACTCTCCGACCGGCGATCGCCTCGGAGATCGGGCAACATAGCCATTGCCGAGCAGCCGAGGCAGAACTGCCGACCAGCGACCAGGCGATCCAGCCTTAGCCCGGCAGTCAAGATAGATCTGCCAACCGAAGGTCCCAGGACAAGTCCCGGTGCCGAGCGATCGACATCAAAGACGATCGTCTCTCGGTACTTGGCGATCGACTCCTGGAGACCGACTAGCGGACGATCATCTCTCGGCGCCTGGCGACCGACCCTTGGTGACCGACCGATGCTGACCCTCCGCAACTGGCCGGTGCCTAGAGACGACCGCCTCATGCCGCTCGAAGCCGATAGTAATCCAGTCGGCAAAGGCCGAGCCTCAGGATAGACCCCACGTGCAGAGCCGAGACAAGATCCGCATATCACGGATCGTTGACCACAGCCTGTCAGCATCTTTCCACCAGCCGACAGGCCCGCCGAAAGGTGTCAGTAGGACCGCATGTGACAGTGACTCCGGACGCATGCTGGCTCCTCATTGGACCGCACAGCGGGCTGCCAGCAGCTGCCTTGGACTTTAGGCCGACAGCCCGTGTGACTTAAAGGCGATCGCCCCATTATTATATTGGCCGGCAAACGATCGCCCCATTATTATACTGGCCGGAAGTCGATCGCCCACCAGAAATCAAGGCTCCTCTGCCCCTATAAATAGAAGGCAGCCTGCACTTGGATTTCCCCCTAGCATTATCGCGATTTCAGCACACAATACAGAAGCAATACACAACACTTGGCTTTCTCCTACTCTTGGCAACAGCTATCTTTTGGTTCTTTCTTCTCTCGGCCTCTCTCATACATAAGACGATTGGCAGGGACGAAGAACACCGATCTTCGCTCAAGAGCTGGATTAACAGAGTCTTTTTACACTCATTGTACTTAGATTCTCACATTAATACTTGTATCTACGAATATTTGTATTAATAACATCTCGCGAGAGCATTCAAGCCCGGACCTAACAAACCCAGCAAATCTTGTGTTTATTCATTTTCTCTTGGAAGTGCTCCCGCAACTTTGTTTGTTGTCCGTGTAATATCTGCGTTTTCTATTTTTAGTAATTTCTATTTTTGGTGTATATTCGTTTCGAACAACTCGCTTGGCACTGTTTTGGAATTCTAAATATATCCTGTTCTTGGAGTTTCTCCGCTTGGACGGGTCTCGATGATGTTTTTACGTAATTTCATCTAGTGTTATATTTTGTCTCATGTCTATTCGATTCTCGTTAAACTCATTCGATTTCGTCATTTTCTTACTTCCATGAGTTCGTATGATTGAGTAGAGCATGTTGTGAGTTTCGGATTGTTAATCCGACGTTGTATCGTGATTTTCGAATGTTTGGGCCATTTTTGTAATTTCCTAGAAGTTTAGGGAATTTGTTCCTTGTTCGACTTTGGTTGTGTACCTCAAATCGTATTGGGGTTCCGTACTTCCATTTCGTGTTATTGTTGCCCAAATATCGATTCCTATTGCTTTTATTCTCTTTCCGGATCATTTTTCATCATTTTGGGACCCAAGCGGGGGTGTGGGCCGCGGCACAAAGATTGTGCGCCGCAGCACACTGCCTTGTCCGGGCCGCGGCACACCCGTGTGACACTTACCGGCCAAAACCTCATGCAGCGTGCCGGCCTGATCCCGGCCGCGGCACATGCCGAGTCAGGGCTGCGGCACACTTCGAATGGGCCGCGGCACAACGAGCGGTCTGCCGATCACTGGGCGCAATTTTTGGCCCTGTGCCGCGGCATAACTCAGCTGAGCCGCGGCACACAACGCGGTCAGCGGTATATCTGCGTTTTTATTCAGCGAGAGTCACTCATTTCCCTTCCTTTCTTCAACCGTACAAGAGAGAGTGGCTTGAGAGGGAGATTTCCTCCATCTATCACTTGATTGTGTAAATTTCTTCATCTCTTTTCGATCGTGTGGCTCGGATTGCGGATCTAACTCGTGGTTTTCGGATTAGAGTGCTTGAATCTTCAAGAGGTAAGAACTCCTTTGACCCTAGTATGATTTTGGGGAGGGTTTGGTGGCGATCTTGTATTTTAATCCGAATTAACTGATGTTGTTATTAGATTTTGATAGTATACTCGTGACCCTTGGTTTTCTTGTTATTGGTTGGGATGAAATCCCGTTATTACACCGTTGACCGATTTCATTTTCTTATGCACTCTTGGTGTCCGATGAATTGCCCCAACGGGTAGAATTAGGATTAATTCTTACCTTTCCGCATTATTGAGACTTGTTGTATACCGTTATTATGTTAGGAGCAGATTTGGGAGGATTGTTCAGACCAAAACCTATTCCTTCGTCATTTCCTTCGCGTCGTATTATCCATGGCAAGTACATGTATTACATTTCGTTATGTGCGTATGATTTTGATGCGAATGATGTAAATGGTATTATTGAACGAATGTGATTGTTCCTCTTTCACCTGGGGATGACATGTGACCTCTGGGGGCCGATACTAATGGGTACGGCCACGGAAGTGGACTTGGGTGTGTGCGTTGATGTTCTTCCACCTGGGGACGGTTCGACGGGACCTCTGGGGGCCGATACTAATGGGTACGGCCACGGAAGCAGTTTCTCACCTGGGGACAGTCTGACGGGACCTCTGGGGGCCGATACTAATGGGTACGGTCATGAGTTACCAAGTGTGGATAATTGTGATGTGGAAAGCTTGATGATATACTGTTTTGGTGTAAATGTGATATTCCGGAATATTGATTTTCAAAATGATTTTTCTAATGATTTGTTTGCGTTGAATCGTGTATGTATATGATGTTGTGTAATGGTGTACTTGCACTAGCTATTCGTATGCTAACCCCTTAAATAGGGGAAATGCGTCTTATGCATTTCAGGTACCGGGAGGGCTGAGGAGAAGGCACGGGATATGCACGCAAAGGATGGGCTGGCTTGATGATGTGGCTCGAGTCTGAAATTTTATGTTTTGTCATTGCATTTGTCGAGTACTGGAATTAGACTGTCTACTTTTAAACTTGGTTTAAGTCCCCTGCGTGGGCAACGAATTGATATTTATCTTATGTTCATGTACTCCGTTAAAATTGTTTTGGCCGAGGCCACGACCTTAATTACTTTTGAGTGCATTATTCGGGTTTACATTGTGGTTTATATGTCATGTGTTAGCCTGGTAGACCTCACGAGGGTTCTACGGCGTGTAATGTCCCAGTTTTAAATTGGGGTGTTACATTTATTGTATCAGAGCTTAGGTTTTGAATACCTAGGCTATCGGTTAATTTTGGGTCTGTTAGTGGTATCATTAGAGTCAGTCGTTGAGCCTAATATCATCACCCTACCGTATTTTCGTGCGACCCGTGGCTGTAAGTCTCCTCGAACTCGTATATTCCTGTAATTCGTTTTCTTGCGTTGTTCGGAATTGTGAATTGTGATACCAACTTTGTCAATTGTGAATCTTTCTGATTTTGTCCTTTTCATTCTTCCTGTAGTATGTTGAGAGGTCGTCGTGGTAGACCAGCTAGGGGACGCGGCCGAGGCCGTGGTCGGGGTACTGATAATGAAGAGGGCTCACTTCCTCAGTCCTCTGCGGACTCAGCCTCTCACTCAGTGCCGTCGGGTAATAATGCTGACGCCGGGGCTACTGCCGTACTTCAGCAGTTAGTAGCCCAGATTGCTCAGATAGCTCAGGGTGGACGCCAGAATCCGCCCCCGACACCTGAAGAGGAAGCTAGTAAGTGGCTTCAGACGGTGACTAAGATGCACCCTCCTCGTTTCGCCAGATCTTCTGACTCCCTCGGTTGGGAGAATTGGCTCTTTCAGTTGTCCAGGACCTTTGATGCCGTAGCTTGTCCTGAAGACAGGAGGATACATATTGCCCAGTACCTCCTGGATAAGGAAGCTGCGGAATGGTGGGAGGCTGTTGTGCCCAGAGACCGTCGAGCTACTTGGGAGGAATTCAAGGCTGCTATGGAAGCAGAGTATTGTTCGCTGCCAGTCAAGGAGCGCAGAATTGTGGAATTCACCGCTACACCTCAGGATGTGCCTATTTCTTAGGCCATCATTTCTTACAATCAGCAGTTGGGTTTCGTAAGAGATCAAGTGAGAACGGAGGCTGATAAAATCCGTTACTTCAATATGCGCATGAAGCCGCATATTAGGCAGAGTATGGCGCCACTCATGTGCGCCACCTTGAAAGAATACCAGGATCGCGCTCTAGCGATCGATATGGCCGTCCCGGAATCAGAGTCGGTTTCGGAAGCTAAGAAGCAGAAGACTACCGGTGGATTCTCGACCGGGAAACGTGGACAGTTTTCGAGGTCTCGTTCTGCTCCTACCCCTGGGAAGAGGCCGTTCCATCAGGCCGGTGGATCTCAGGGTAACCGTTCGGTCCAGTCTGTGGCACCGGGCGGGAGAGTTTGTTTTAATTGCAGTCAGCCCGAACACGTTGTGAAAGATTGCCCATTTCCGTTAGTTGCTTGCTTTACTTGCAGACAAACCGGGCATCGAGAAGCTCATTGTGAGAGGGCCACCAGGGCCGCTAGAGTTCCGACTACCACTGCCGATCAGAGGGATCACAGCACTCCAGCTACTCATGTTCCGCAGGGTTCGGGTCGTGGTAGAGGTCGGGGTCAGCCGGATCGCCGTACAGCGTCGAGTTCGGGTTCAGTTCACCCCCGATTGTATCAGATGAGGCGCACGGAGGAGGCAGACATTCCGGTGGCGTCAGGTACCACTCAGATCCTTACTCATCCAGTTTCCGTGCTTTTTGATTCGGGTGCTACCCATTCCTTTATTGCATCGGATTGTGTGAATCGTATTGGCTTTAACTGCTTGTTTGAGTGTGAACCGTTTGTGGTGGGTACACCTAGCGGGGATCGTATGGTTGGGGACCTGGAAGTTAGGGATTGCCCAGTGAGGATCGGGAGCAGAGATTGGCCCTCGAATCTCATTGTTATAGACCTTAAGGGTGAGGATTTAAACCTCGGGGACGATTGGCTAGAGCGTCACGGTGCCATCATGAACTATCGGACTCGTACCATCTCGATAGTAGCCGAGGACGGCACCGAGCATATCCTCATCGGTCGAAAGCCGGGTAGATCGGGGAGTGTGATTAGCGCCCTGAAGGCGATGAAACTTCTGAACAAGGGTTGTGTCGGCTATTTGTGTTACGCTCTGCAGGCGTAGGATGGTGGGGTTGACATGTCGTCAATTCCAGTTGTTAGTGAGTATCCCGACGTATTCCCAGATGACTTGCCGGGATTACCACCACAGCGAGAGGTGGAGTTTCCTATCGATCTTGAGCTGAATGCAGCCCCTATATCTCTAGCACCGTACCGTATGGCACCGTCGGAGATGTTAGAGTTGAAGAATCAGTTGGGGGAGTTGTTAGATAAAGGGTATATTCGACCGAGCGCATCGCCTTGGGGTGCGCCCGTACTTTTTGTTAAGAAGAAGGATGGATCGCTTCGTTTATGCATCGATTATCGAGAATTAAACAAGCTGACCATCAAAAATAAATACCCTTTGCCCCGGATCGACGACTTGTTTGATCAGCTTCAGGGGGCGATAGTCTTTTCGAAGATTGATTTGCGATCAGGATACTACCTGTTGAGGATTCAGGACATCGATATACCGAAAGCTGCCTTTCGGACGAGATATGGCCATTACTAGTTTGTGGTTTTGCCTTTCGGGCTAACCAATGCCCCAGCTGTGTTCATGCAGTTAATGAACAAAGTTTTTATTGAGTAGCTATATAAATTCGTAGTCGTCTTTATCGATGATATTCTGATCTACTCACGGAGTCGAGAGGAGCACGCCTTACATCTCCGGATTGTATTAGACATTTTGAGAGCTGAGCAGTTGTATGCGAAGTTCTCTAAGTGTGAGTTTTGGCTCAAGGAGGTGATGTTCCTCGGGCATGTGATTTCAGCAGAAGGAGTTCGGGTGGATCTACAGAAAATAGAGGCGGTGATGGCTTGGGAACCGCCCAAAAACGTGAAGGAAGTGAGGAGTTTTCTGGGTCTTGACGGTTATTACCGTAGATTTGTTGAGGGAATTTCTAAGATCGCTAGACCACTCACTCAGTTGCTCCAGAAGACTCAGAAATTCGAGTGGACATGAGGCCGCGAGTAGTTTTGACGAGTTGAAGAGACGACTAACTACCGCACCCGTGTTAGCGTTGCCTCAGGGGAATGAGGATTTCGTGGTATATAGTGATGCTTCGGGCCTCGGGCTCGGATGTCTTTTGATGCATAGAGACAAGGTGATTGCTTATGCGTCCCGCCAGTTGAAACCGTATGAGGCGAATTACCCCACGCATGATTTAGAGTTAGCCGCGGTCGTTTTCGCCTTAAAGATCTGGAGGCATTATCTCTATGGGTCGTCGTGTAAGATTTTAACAGATCACAAGAGTTTGAAGTATATCTTCAGTCAGAAAGAGTTGAATATGAGACAACGCAGGTGGTTAGAGTTAATTAAAGATTACGACCTTGAGATACTTTACCATCCGGGTAAGGCTAACGTAGTGGCTGATGCGTTGAGCCGGAAGCCGATGGCATTGCAGATGTTAGAGGTACTTACACCACAGAGTAGGATCCAGCGAGATTTTATTTACCAGAATATCAAGGTTTGGGTTCAGAGAGTCCAGGGCCAGTTATGTGCGTTGGAAATCACTTCGTCCTTGACTAATGATATCAAGGCGAAACAGTATGATGATCCGTTTTTAGTCCAGCTGAGAGAGGATGTGAGGAAGGGGAAAGCCCCGGGATTTGTGATTCACGATGATGGAGTTTTGAGGTTTCGCGGCAGACTTTGTGTACCGAGTGTTGTTGAGCTGAGACAGAAGATCTTGAGTGAAGCTCATGCTACACCTTACTCCATACATCCTGGTACGAGTAAAATGTACAAGGATGTGAGGAGCAACTACTGGTGGAGTAATTTGAAGACAGACGTTAGCGAATTTGTGTCGAGGTGTCTGACCTGTCAGCAGGTTAAGATCGAGCATCAGCGACCCGCGGGGCTTTTACGACCACTTCCTATCCCGGAGTGGAAATGGGAGGATATTTCTATGGATTTTATTACCGGTATGCCTAAGACTCGGACTGGAATGAACATGATTTGGGTTATTGTTGATCGACTAACCAAATAAGCTCACTTTCTGAGTATTAAGGATACTTTGGGACCGGAGAGGCTGGCGCGAGTGTTTATTGCGGAGATCGTGAGATTGCATGGGACTCCTAAGAGTATTGTTTCAGATCGTGATGGCCGATTTGTATCACATTTTTGGCAGGCTGTTCATCGAGCTTTGGGGACTGAGTTGAGACTCAGTACGTCATACCACCGTCAGACTGACGGACAGTCAGAGCGAACGATCCAGACGTTGGAGGATATGTTGAGAGCCTGTGTCTTAGATTGGAAGGACGATTGGGAGTCGCACTTGCCGTTAATTGAGTTCACGTACAACAATAGTTGGCACGCCTCGATTAAAATGGCACCATTTGAGGCATTATATGGGAGAAGGTGTAGATAGCCGTTGTGTTGGGACGATGCGTCCGAGCTGATTGGTACCGAGCCCGACATGATAGTTGATACGAGAGAGAAGATTGCTATGATTCGTGATAGACTGTTGACGGCCCAGAGTTGGCAGAAGTCTTATGCCGACACACGTCGCCGGCCGTTGGAGTTTGAGGTAGGAGACCATGTGTTGCTTAAGGTGTCGCCGACACGGGGAGTTTACTGCTTCAGTCGGAAGGGTAAACTTAGTCCGAGATTTATTGGACCATTCAAGATTCTATAGAGAGTTGGAGAGCTTGCATATCGGTTAGGTTTGCCACCGTCCCTGAGCCACGTACATAACGTATTTCATGTTTCCCAGCTTAGGAAGTACGTATCGGACCCTAGCCATATTATTGATTTTGGAGAGATCGAGTTGGGGCCCGACATTACCTTCCAGGAGAGGCCGATTCAGATCTTAGAGCGTCGGCTGAAGCAACTCAGGCACAAAACCATTCCTTTGGTCAAAGTGTAGTGGTCGAGGCATGGATCCGAGGAAGCCACGTGGGAAACGGAGGAGAGTATGAGGTCGAGATACCCCGAGTTATTCGTGTTGTAAGTTTCGGGACGAAACTTATTTTTTAGGGGGAGATAATGTAATATCCGCGTTTTCTATTTTTAGTAATTTCTATTTTTGGTGTATATTCGTTTCGGACAACTCGCTTGGCACTGTTTTGGAATTCTGAATCTATTTTGTTCTTGGAGTTTCTCCGCTTGGACGGGTCTCAATGATGTTTTTACGTAATTTCATCTTGTGTTATATTTTGTCTCATGTGTATTCGATTCTCGTTAAACTCGTTCGATTTCGTCATTTTCTTACTTCCATGAGTTCGTATGATTGAGTAGAGCATGTTGTGAGCTTCGGATTGTTAATCCGACGTTGTATCGTGATTTTCGGATGTTTGGGCCGTTTTTGTAATTTTCTAGAAGTTTAGGGAATTTGTTCCTTGTTCGACTTTGGTTGTGTATCTCAGATCGTATTGGGGTTCCGTACTTCCATTTCGTGTTATTGTTGGCCAAATATCGATTCCTATTGCTTTTATTCTCTTTCCGGATCATTTTTTGTCATTTTGGGACCCAAGGGGGGGTGTGGGCCGCGGCACAAGGATTGTGCGCCGCGGCACACATTGCCCGATTCTTGGCCGAGCAGGTATGCCGTGTGCCGCGGCACAAGGATTGTGCGCCGCGGCACACTGCCGAGTCACTGCCGCGGCACACTTGTCCGGGCCGCGGCACACCCGTGTGACACTTACCGGCCAAAACCTACTGTACCGCGTGCCGCGGCACAGTCCGGCAGGGCCGCGGCACATGCCGAGTCAGGGCCGCGGCACACTTCGAATGGGCTGCGGCACAATGAGCGGTCTGCCGATCACTGGGCGCAATTTTTGGCCCTGTGCCGCGGCACAGTTCAGCTGAGCCGCGGCACACAACGCTGTAACACCCCCAAGACATTCAGGGCATATTACAGCGTCGTGGACTCCACACTGTGGAATCCACCAGGCTAACGTACCAACAAGACATTTGACAATGACAAACAATCATCAATAATACGACAATTCAAATAAGATTACAATCCGACAATAAAATCCAACACTAATCCATTTCCCAAAACAGGAACACAACATTAATAATTTTGAAACAAGAAGTACTCGAGTACTTAAACCAATTTTATAATACAAAAGTCCCAAAACAAGACATCAAAAGTAATAGACTGAAATGAACACCAATAAATGACTACTGATCAGTATCATGCTTCCCCATCATCCTCATACGGCTTGAGTGCTCGTATGTCCCCATGATCGATACCTGAAATACAAAAAGTATTTCCCCCATTTAAGGGGTTAGCGACAACTACTAGTGCAAGTACAATCCATTTGCACTATATTCTAATCAAATGAATATATGCGCCGAAAATAATTTTAGAAAACATTTTATATTCCGGAATATTTACAATGTACAATCACAAAATACATTATCTCCAACAAATCACAATTCAATGTTAACCGTCGGTACGAGACTCACGGCCACCGTACCCCGCAGAGCCCCGTCGGACATCCCTGGGTGGCTAACCACAGTTCGCGATATGCACACTCACGGCACTACGTATCCCTAGAGGTCCCGTCGGACCGTCCCTAGGTGAACATACACATATCCATCCACAACAACCACGATAAAGCCATAATTCAAATACTAGAACATGTAAACAAATGTAAAGTACTTGCCTTTGAGACATTCTTGAAGAAACGGAAGTGAAACACGACTACGAACGGTCCGGGTGGAAAACGACGGTTCCTAAACGAAGGATCAACATAGTTCAGTCCCAACGGACAACAATACTCTATTGGAATACACCCATAACCCCAATTACATGATACGACAATGAACGATCAATCGATACGGACGAGGGTTTACGCAAAATCTCCCCGTATTGATAATTCACGGATTAAAATCAAGGAAATTGGATTCAGAATCACTCAATAATCACAATCGGTAAAGAATATCGTAACATAGTTGAACAATTCGGAACTAAACCCCTAGAATCCCGAAAACCCCCCAAATTCGTCAAAATTAGGGTTCCTAAGCAATTACCTTTAATTCGGACGATGGATGATGATTATGCTGATGATAATATGTTAACACGACTCTACGGTGATGGAACTTGAAGAGAACTCCGATCAGAAATGGTGGAAATCGCCTCTGAGGTCGCACGTCGAAAGAACGAAGAGAAAAGAATAAAACTGCTGTTCTGAAACTGCCCGCTGACTTAAATAATCTGTGAAGTTAGCGCACGCTAACTGCCATATGTAGCGCGCGCTAACGGGGCCATGACAGGTCCAGTGGCTACTGCCACCATTCGTTAGCGTACGCTAACAATAGGGAGTTAGCGCACGCTAAATGCATATCGGTAGCGCACGCAAGGTAACAGGAGTAGCGTGCGCTACCTGCACAGCAGTTCAGTACTGCTGATGTCACATCAACAGTAAGCTGCTGTCGAGGGTACAAAACACGAAACGCACGACAAGACCAGAATCCAGGAACATAGACGCGAAGCATACAAGACGACGGAGCTAAGCTCTGAAAGAAAATACAATTCCGACCACCGGAGGGTCCGTAATGCGACAACGAAAAAGAGATTCCCTAAACTATTAGGAAATTACAAAAATGGACCAAGTGCACGAAAATCACGAAACGACGTCGGATTTACAAACCGAAAGTATGCACATGACCAACTCAACCATACGAACTTGTACAAACCAAGAAACAACGAAAACGAACGAGTTTTACAAGAATCGAACGTTCATACGGCAAAATATGTCATAAAATGAAATTACGTGAAAACATCATCAAAACTCGTCCAAATGGAAAAACTCCAAGAACAAGGTAGATTCGAAATGTCGAAACAGTTACAAGCGAGTCGATAAAAATAGACATACACCAAAAATGGAAACTGCTAAAAATGGAAAATTACGGATATTACATTCTCCCCCTCTAAAATAAAGTTTCGTCCCGAAACTTAAGAATCAAAAAGTTCGGGATGCCTCGAACGCATATCCTCCTCTAATTCCCACGTCGCTTCTTCTACTCCGTGCCTCGACCATTGCACCTTAACCAAAGGAATGGTTTTGTGCCTTAACTGCTTGTCACGACGCTCCAAAATTCTGACGGGCCTCTCTTCAAACGTAACATCCTTCTCGATCTCTATGTCCCCAAAGTCAATAATGTGGGACGGGTCCGGAACGTACTTACTCAACTGGGAAACGTGAAATATGCTATGCACATGACTCAGCGACGGAGGTAAAGCCAAACGGTATGCCAACTCTCCGACTCTCTCCAATACCTCGAAAGGTCCAATATATCTCGGGCTGAGTTTCCCCTTCTTCCCAAAACGGAAAACTCCTTTCGTCGGAGACACTCTCAATAGAACATGATCTCCCACCTCAAACTCCAGAGGTCTACGCCTAACATCCGCATAAGACTTTTGTCGACTCTGAGCAGCCAAAATTCTCTTCCTAATCAATTCAACTTTCTCCCTCGTCTCCAACACAAGGTCCGGCTCGGTGCCAACCAAATCGGACGGCTCATCCCAACATATCGGTGATCGGCAACATCGGCCATAAAGTGCCTCATACGGTGCCATCTTAATCGACGCGTGCCAGCTATTATTATAAGTAAACTCAATTAAGGCCAAATGCTCCTCCCAGTCACTACTCCAATCTAACGCGCACGCGCGCAACAAATCCTCGAACGTCTGAATGGTACGTTCGGACTGTCCGTCAGTCTGAGGGTGGAAAGATGTACTCAAACGCAACCGTGTCCCCAATGCCTTATGTACCGCCTGCCAAAAGTGCGATACAAACCGGCCATCTCTATCTGAAATAATGGTCCTCGGCGTACCATGAAGCCTCACTATCTGTGCGATAAAAATACGAGCCAACTTTTCTGGACCCCAAGTATCCTTGATGCCCAGAAAATGTGCCGATTTAGTCAGTCGGTCTACAATCACCCACACCATATTCATACCAGTCTTCGTCCTCGGCAAACTCGTGATAAAATCCATAGAGATATCCTCCCACTTCCACTCCGAGATGGGAAGTGGTTTCAACAACCCGGCTGGCCGCTGATGCTCGATCTTAACTTGCTGACAAGTCAAACACTTAGCCACAAACTGAACTACCTCTTTCTTCATATCGTTCCACCAGAAATTTTTCCTCAGATCTTTATACATTTTACTCGAGCCCGGATGGACTGAGTAAGGTGACGCATGAGCCTCTCGCATAATACTCTGTCTCAATTCCGAGTCATTCGGAACACACAACCGACCTCGGAATCTCAACACTCCGTCCTCGTGAATAACGAATCCCGGGGCTTTCCCCTTCCCTACACTCTCTCGAAGCTGAATAAACATCGGGTCCTCCAACTGTCCCGATTTAATGTCATCGACCAGAGATGAAGAAATCTCAAGAGTACACAACTGCGCGGAACTCTATGGCAGTACAACCTCAATGCTCAACCTCGTAAACTCTCGCTGAAGTCCTGACTGGGCCGTAAGTAGCTCAAGTGCCCGAAGTGATACCGATTTCCGGCTCAAGGCATCTGCTACCACATTAGCGTTGCCCGGATGATAGAGGATCTCGAGATCGTAATCCTTAATCAATTCCAACCACCTCCTCTGTCTCATATTAAGCTCTTTCTGGGTGAAAATGTACTTCAGGCTCTTGTGATCGGTGAAAATCTGACACGACGAGCCATACAAGTAATGACGCCAGATCTTCAATGTGAATACGACTGCGGCCAACTCAAGATCGTGCATTGGGTAATTCAATTCGTACGGTTTCAACTGACGGAAAGCATAGGCAATCGTCCTCCCGTGCTGCATAAGTACGCATCCGAGCCCTTGGCCCGAAGCATCACTATAAATTGAGAAACCATCATTACCACTTGGTAGGGCCAAAATGGGAGCGGTCGTCAACCGCTTCTTCAACTCCTCAAAACTATTCTGCCTCTCATCGGTCCACGCAAACTTCTCCGACTTGTGTAACAACTGAGTCAGCGATCGAGCGAGCTTAGAGAATCTCTCTACGAATCTACGGTATTACCCGGCTAATCCCAGAAAACTGCGGACCTCCTTCATGTTCTTGGGCGGCACCCAATCCAACACTGCTTCTACCTTATGTGGGTCCACACGAACACCCTCGGCCGAGATCACATGGCCGAGAAACATAACCTCCCGTAACCAAAACTCGCACTTTGAGAACTTCGCAAAAAGATGATGAGTTCTCAAAATATCTAATACGATATGCAAATGACGGGCATGCTCCTCCTCGCTCCTCAAGTAAATCAGGATGTCGTTGATAAAAATGACTACACACTTATCGAGGTACTCGATAAAGACTTTGTTCATAAGCTGCATGAACACGGCTAGTGCGTTGGTTAGCCCAAAAGGCATAACCACAAACTCGTAGTGTCCGTATCTCGTCCGAAAGGCCGTCTTCGGAATATCGGTATCCTTCACTCGGAGCTGATAATACCCCGATCTCAAATCAATCTTCGAAAACACAGTTGCCCCTTGCAACTGATCAAACAAATCATCAATCCTCGGGAGCGGATACTTGTTTTTGATGGTCACTTTGTTCAACTCTCGGTAGTCGATACACAAACGAAGTGACCCATCATTCTTCTTCACAAACAAGACCGGTGCGCCCCAAGGTGAAGCGCTCGGTCGAATATACCCCATGTCTAGCAACTCTCCCAACTGTTTCTTCAACTCCAGCATCTCGGCGGGCGCCATACGGTATGGCGTCTTAGAGATCGGTGCTGCACCCGGCTCTAAATCGACGGTAAACTCAACTTCTCGGTCCGGCGGCAAACCCGGCAACTCGTCTGGGAAAACATCAGGGTACTCACACACTACCGGAATAGACGAGAGCTCGACTCCCCCTTCTTCTGATCTCAAAGCGTAACACCAATAGCCCGTGCAACCTCCTCGAAGAAGTCTCACCGCCTTCAAGGCGCTGATCAGAAGTCTCTGGCTACTCCGCTTACGCCCCACAAAAGAATGCTCGGTACCGTCAGAGGCTAACATCGAAACCGTCCTCGTTCTATAATTCATGATCGCCCCATGACGGTCCAGCCAATCCTCACCCAGAATCAAATCCTCATCTCTAATATCTACCGCGATCAGATTAGAAGGCCAATCCCTCCCCGCGATACTCACAGAAAAATCTCTAATCTCACGGTCCCCCACGATGCTATCCCCGCTAGGAAGTTTAACAACAAAAGGCTCACAAGCAACAAGGCAATCAACATGCAGACGACGCACACAATCCATAGATATAAAAGAATGCGTAGCACCAGAATCGAACAATACGGAAACAGGATGATCAAGGATGTGGACGGTACCTGTAGCCACCGTCGCGTTGGGATCTCCGGCTCGCCTCATCTCATACACACGGGGCGGAACAGACCCCGCACTAGAAGCTCCCCCTATAGAAGGCTGTCCACGTCCTCGACCTCTACCAAAACTCTGCTGCGGCTGAGGAACTGTCGGTGCCTGATTCACACTCGGCTCTCCCGCCGCTGGGGCTGATATCTGAGTAACTTGAGCTCGAGCTGCATCCGTACAAAACTTAGCACGATGGCCCATCCGACCACAAGCAAGACACTGAATCGGAGGCCTATCACACTCACTCATCATGTGGCCCAGACGACTACAGTTGAAGCACGTAGGACCACAAACGGAACTAGCAGGAGCAGACCTAGAACCGTTTCCTAGACCAACTGATGGCGACTGACTCCCGAAGACTCGCGAACCAGACTGAGCCTTCGGATACCCTCCTGACTTGCCTCCCGAAAACTGACCGGAGGTCTTCTGCTTATTTCCTTCAGTTGCCGTCTCTATCGCAGAAAACGACATCTCGTAAGCCATCTCTTTGTTCTGGTACTCTCTTAAAGTCGTGCACCCCAGACCAGCCATGTAGTGGCGCACCCTCGGTTTCATCCGCATATCAAAGTGGCGGATCTTATCAAGCTCATCTCGGACTTGGTTTCTCACATAATGCAGCTGTTGATTGTAGTCTTTGATAGCTTGAGAAATAGGAACATCCTGGGGTTTAGCCTCAAAGAAGGCTCGGATCCTCCCCTCTTTCAGCGGCGAGGGCGAAATTCGTCGTCCATCAGATCCCGAAACTCTGCCCACGTAGCTGCCCGGTCACGCGGTTTCACCGCTTGCCACCACGTTGCTGCCTTCTTGGCGAGGAAGTACTGGGCAATGGGTACTTTCCTCTCCTCGGAACAATTAGCAGCCTCAAATACTTTCTCCATCTCGAATAGCCAATATTCCCAACCGGAAGGGTCGGAAGCACCATCAAACTGTGGAGGACGCATACGAATCACGTCCTGAAGCAAATTATCATTGCCGGATCCAGTAGGCGGAACCGGGTTGGCATTAGCTTGGCCGACTAGAACGGCCTGAGTCAGTAGCGTCATCTGGTTCGCTACTTGCTGCAAAATGTTGGCCACTCCAACATTCTCATGTGCATTACCGGAGCTAGCAGACTGGTCCTGCTGACCTCCGGAACTAGGGGGAACACTGTTCGACAAAGAGGGCATCGCCGAATTAGTTCCTGCGTGATCGGACATGGCCGCCCCACCGGCTGCGCCACGTCCCCTACCGCGTCCGCGACCGCGTCCGCTACCAGCAGGAATTCTGAAGAAGTAACGGGTAAGTACAATTCAAACGCAAAATGCAACAAGATACTAAGACAGGAATAGAACAGAACGATGAAACGAGTCAAGTTAGGAAAAACTTACGAGCACCGGCGTACTGAGATGATGGCATAGCAACGATACTGTCCCAACAACGACACTTAACTAGACCCAAATAACCGACAGCCTAGGTATCCATAACCTAAGCTCTAATACCATATTCTGTAACACCCCCAAGACATTCATGGCATATTACAGCGCCGTGGACTCCACACTATGGAATCCACCAGGCTAACGTACCAACAAGACATTTGACAATGACAAACAATCATCAATAATACGACAATTCAAATAAGATTACAATCCGACAATAAAATCCAACACTAATCCATTTCCCAAAACAGGAACACAACATTAATAATTTTGAAACAAGAAGTACTCGAGTACTTAAACCAATTTTATAATACAAAAGTCCCAAAACAAGACATCAAAAGACTGAAATGAACACCAATAAATGACTACTGATCAGTATCATGCTTGTCCATCATCCTCATACGGCTTGAGTGCTCGTATGTCCCCACGATCGATACCTGAAATACAAAAAGTATTTCCCCCATTTAAGGGGTTAGCGACAACTGCTAGTGCAAGTACAATCCATTTGAACTACATTCTAATCAGATGAATATATGCGCCGAAAATCATTTTAGAAAACATTTTATATTCCAGAATATTTACAATGTACAATCACAAAACACATTATCTCCAACAAACCACAAATCAAAGTTAACCGTCGGTACGAGACTCACGGCCAACGTACCCCGCATAGCCCCGTCGGACATCCCTGGGTGGCTAACCACAGTTCGCGATACGCACACTCACGGCACTACGTATCCCTAGAGGTCCCGTCAGACCGTCCCTAGGTGAACATACACATATCCATCCACAACAACCATGATAAAGCCATAATTCAAATACTAGAACATGTAAACAAATGTAAAGTACTTGCCTTTGAGACATTCTTGAAGAAACGGAAGTGAAACACGACTACGAACGGTCCGGGTGGAAAACGACGGTTCCTAAACGAAGGATCAACATAGTTCAGTCCCAACGGACAACAATACTCTATTGGAATACACCCATAACCCCGATTACATGATACGACAATGAACGATCAATCGATACGGGCGGGGGTTTACGCAAAATCTCCTCGTATTGATAATTCGCGGATTAAAATCAAGGAAATTGGATTTAGAATCACTCAATAATCACAATCGGTAAAGAATATCGTAACATAGTTGAACAATTCGGAACTAAACCCCTAGAATCCCGAAAAACCCCCAAATTCGTCAAAATTAGGGTTCCTGAGGAATTACCTTTAATTCGGACGATGGATGATGATTATGCTGATGATAATATGTTAACACGACTCTACGGTGATGGAACTTGAAGAGAACTCCGATCAGAAATGGTGGAAATCGCCTCTAAGGTCGCACGTCGAAAGAACGAAGAGAAAAGAATAAAACTGCTGTTCTGAAACTGCCCACTGACTTAAATAATTTGTGAAGTTAGCGCACGCTAACTGCCATATGTAGCGTGCGCTAACGGGGCCGTGACAGGTCCAGTGGCTACTGCCACCATTCGTTAGCGTACGCTAACAATAGGGAGTTAGCGTACGCTAAATGCATATCGGTAGCGCACGCAAGGTAACAGGAGTAGCGTGCGCTACCTGCACAGTAGTTCAGTACTGCTGATGTGACATCAGCAGTAAGCTGCTGTCGAGGGTACAAAACACGAAACGCACGACGAGACCAGAATCCAGGAACATCGACGCGAAGCATACAAGACGACGGAGCTAAGCGCTGAAAGAAAATACAATTCCGACCACCGGAGGGTCCATAATGCGACAACGAAAAAGAGATTCCCTAAACTATTAGGAAATTACAAAAATGGCCCAAGTACCCGAAAATCACGAAACGACGTCGGATTTACAAACCGAAAGTCTACACATGACCAACTCAGCCATACGAACTTGTACAAACCAAGAAACAATGAAAACGAACGAGTTTTACAAGAATCGAACGTTCATACGGCAAAATATGTCATAAAATGAAATTACGTGAAAACATCATCAAAACTTGTCCAAATGGAAAAACTCCAAGAACAAGGTAGATTCGAAATGTCGAAACGGTTACAAGCGAGTCGATAAAAATAGACATATACCAAAAATGGAAACTGCTAAAAATAGAAAATTACGGATATTACAAACGCGGTCAGCGGTATATCTGCGTTTTTATTCAGCGAGAGTCACTCATTTCCCTTCCTTTCTTCAGCCGTACGAGAGAGAGTGGCTTGAGAGGGAGATTTCCTCCATCTATCACTTGATTGTGTAAATTTCTTCATCTCTTTTCGATCGTGTGGCTCGGATTGCGGATCTAACTCGTGGTTTTCGGATTAGAGTGCTTGAATCTTCAAGAGGTAAGAACTCCTTTGACCCTAGTATGATTTTGGGGAGGGTTTGGTGGCGATCTTGTATTTTAATCCGAATTAACCGATGTTGTTATTAGATTTTGATAGTATACTCGTGACCCTTGGTTTTCTTGTTATTGGTTGGGATGAAATCCCGTTATTACACCGTTGACCAATTTCATTTCCTTATGCACTCTTGGTGTTCGATGAATTGCCCCAACGGGTAGAATTAGGATTAATTCTTACCTTTCCGCATTATTGAGACTTGTTGTATACCGTTATTATCTTAGGAGTGGATTTGGGAGGATTGTTCGGACCAAAACCTATTCCTTCGTCATTTCCTTCGCGTCGTATTATCCAAGGCTAATACATGTATTACATTCCGTTATGTGCGTATGATTTTGATGCGGATGATGTAAATGGTATTATTGAACGAATGTGATTGTTCCTCTTTCACCTGGGGATGGAATGTGGCCTCTGGGGGCCGATACTAATGGGTACGGCCACGGAAGTGGACTTGGGTGCGTGCGTTGATGTTCTTCCACCTGGGGACGGTTCGACGGGACCTATGGGGGCCGATACTAATGGGTACGGCCGCGGAAGCGGTTTCTCACCTGGGGACGGTCTGACTGAACCTCTGGGGGCCGATACTAATGGGTACGGTCGTGAGTTACCAAGTGTGGATAATTGTGATGTGGAAAGCTTGATGATATACTGTTTTGGTGTAAATGTGATATTCCGGAATATTGATTTTCAAAATGATTTTTCTAATGATTTGTTTGCGTTGAATCGTGTATGTATATGATGTTGTGTAATGGTGTACTTGCACTATCTATTCGAATGCTAACCCCTTAAATGGGGGAAATGCGTCTTATGCATTTCAGGTACCGGGAGGGCTGAGGAGCAGGCACGGGATATGCACGCAAAGGATGGGCTGGCTTGATGATGTGGCTCGAGTCTGAAGTTTTATGTTTTGTCATTGCATTTGTCGAGTACTGGAATTAGACTGTCTACTTTTAAACTTGGTTTAAGTCCCATGCGTGGGCAACGAATTGATATTTATCTTATGTTCATGTACTCCGTTAAAATTGTTTTGGCCGAGGCCACGGCCTTAATTACTTTTGAGTGCATTATTCGGGTTTACATTGTGGTTTATATGTTATGTGTTAGCCTGGTAGACCTCACGAGGGTTCTACGGCGTGTAATGTCCCAGTTGTAAATTGGGGTGTTACAGTCCGTTCATTCCAGCAGTATTTAATCTTCGGATAAATATTTTGGGCAACAACAGGTTCCTCCCATTGCTGACTGAGACGGACCTACCGAGTCGCGCATTAGGATTGACGACGGAATGAATCAAGCTAATTCTCTCATTATGAATATTAGATATTGGATATCTAGTTTGGGACATTGGATGTCTAAATCGATTTATTGGATAAATCGATTTACGACCTAATGAATTAAATATTTCACTGGGTGATTAATTTAATTCATGAATATAATTATTTCTTGGTGAAATTAATTATGTTATTATGTGTTTGATATGATTAATTAATTGGATTAATTAATTGATATAAATACATTGGAACGAAATCAAAGTTTATCTGTTTGGACTCGCGGGAGTCCGAAATGAACCGAACTTATCCGATTTCTTCTTGATAGCCACCCCCTTCCACCAACCTTCCCTTTGGTCTTTGGTTTCCATTTTATAATGGATGATAATGACTTGTGGGGAAGACCTCTCATGTGAGATGAGTTGTTTTGATGGTTATAAAGTGTATAAAGAATGAGAAGAAGACCGAACTCTCACATGTCTTCATTTTGGAGCATTTCATACGTGAATAAGAAAAGGAGAGAGAGAGATAGACTTTGAGTTTAACACTCATCTTCGTCTTCTTCATTCACTTTCATTTTTATTGGAGAAAATTGAGAGAAAATATTGAGAGAGTAAGATTAAAACACTTAGAGTGTAATAATCTTAACATACAAAGCTTCATCACTTGATTCTAGCCGTAACCTGAGAGGTTAATTGGGTGTTGTCATTCCGGTCATTTTTCCGGCGCGTGGCAAGTAGAGACGCGGTGCTTTCGGCGTTGGATCGTTCAAGGACTTGGGGCAGATTGGATTCGTAGAGATCAAGCAAATATTGGGGAATAGCTCAAGAGAAGGTTACCATTTAATCAACGGACGTCGAGGGTTAGTTTCTTACGACTCTTGCTTTTCATTTATATATTCGTATATACGTAGCTCGATCGATCCTCGTAGGGATTCGGATCAATTTAATTTTCATTTTACCGCATCCGCTGGGCCTTCGTTTTAGGCACCGAATCCCAACAGTGGTATCAGAGCATAGGTCTTGCGATCGTATATACGATATTGGCATTTGGAATGCTCGATTAGATGGTGAATGATTTGGATTCATTTTAGTCACAATCGTGGTACATGTTTTACGTTCGTTGTAGTTATATTTTTCGTAAGTTTATGTCTAAATATAAATCTTAAATTTCTAGGAAATACGATTTATATTGAAGATATGAAAGTCGAAAAATATTGATATTGGATATCCGGTCGAAAATCTAGCCCCGAATCGTCGTCGGACGACTTTTTGGACAAAATGGGTAATCTGGCCGAGAGTGACTCGACCGTGTCCTGGGTGACTCGGTCGTGTACGGCAGTCTGGCCAAGTCACTGCCAGGCAGACTCGACCATGTCCTGGGTGACTCGGTCGTGTCCGGCAGTCTGGCCATGTCACTGCCAGGCATACCCGACCGTGTCTGGAGACACGGGCCGTGTCTGGAGACAGGGGCCGTGTCCTGGCCGGCATCTTCCGAGCGTGACTCGGCCATGCCAGGCCTGTCTGCCGGCAGGCTGCCGAGGGTGACTCGGTCAGGCAGGCCAGTTTTCACCCCGACTCGATTTTTTCGTGTATTCTTGAAAATTAATCTCCCACATGTTAAATTGGATTTAATATGATTAAAATGATTTATGGTATTTCATTTTATAATGGAAATTTGATTAATTGGAATATTTATGGTCGACCGAATTATTTTGAACGTTATCATATTACCGATTGTGTGAATCGATTGGATCGGTTCGTATTGTTGATTGGATCAATATATCTGTACGCTTTTCCATTTATATAGTATTTATTGGATGAATGCTTTTGAATGGGGATGTGTTTCGTGGACTTAGTTTTGAATCGTTCATTTTATTCGATTGGGTTGTAAAGGCCGTTTTGAGCCTATTTATTTTACTACAAATGTTTGTATCTAGGATGCAATTTTCGATGTAAAATTTATATGTAATGACGAAGACCGGAGGAAGATCCGTTTCGAGAAGACGAAGATTCAAGACGAAGACTTGTAATTAGATTACGAAGATTTTGTTTTCTAGGAACAGTCCATGAACCACATGTTGGTAGCAACTAGGTTGTGAATGGTTTTTTCATATTGTATGAATACCACAAATGCGCTTAAATGATTAATGTGCAAAGGGTAACGTTAATCACGAAAATTCTCCCACAACAAATTATTAAGTTTATAAGGTTTCAAGGTTTTCCTTCCCTCCATCGACCTTTCGAGAAATTGAAATCCAAACCGGATGTGCTATGCTTCCGAGTTATCAGGGTAGTCATTCGGGGAGGATAGATAAATTACCGGGAGTGCATTGGATGCCTTCGGTTGGAGCAAATTTTATCCCTAGAAATCTGATAGGTTGCCGGATAAGATTCAATTGTGAAACTGATTTGCGTCGATGGTATAAACTTAACTTGTTAACGAACCATAGAAACCGTATAGGTTGAGGGGAGTGAACAAGGGGAAAAAGAAGATCGAATCATAAATTAGATGGGTTGGTGTTGGACACCACTTTATGAAATTAATAGACTAGAAACCTGTTCGGTTGCCCTCTATTAAGATTTATAAAGAACTCGATCACCACTATGAAGTAGTGCGACGATACTTCCAGATTTCACATGGGAGTGTGTTGTTCCGATAAAAATAGTGGGAGCTGGGTAACAAGAATAGAAAAGACCTTTATTCTGTAACACCCCCAAGTTATTCAGGGAATATTACAGCGCCGTAAGCCCCTCTGTGGGACCCACAAGGCTAAACATACGCGGAACTATAGATTTTGACCGAGAAGGTCTACATACAGTGGAATGAAGAACAATACAAAGGGTATTCAAAACATAACCAATGTATCCAAGACATCACAACATAATCAATACCTCGGCAAACACAGGCCGGAACATCAAGGAAAATAGAAAACAATACTCAAGTATTCAATAACCATTCCAGTACAACAACACTGAATGGAAAACTCAAAATATAACCGGAGGAAAGACACAGTATCACACTTGCCCACCATCTTCATGCCGACCCGATACCTACCTATCCGCTCTCTTGAAACCTGAAACACATAAAAAGTATTTCCCCCATAAAGGGGTTAGCCGTCGAATAGCTAGTGCGAGTATATCAAGTATGAAACACAATACTACACGACAATAAAGTAAATGAAACCATCAATTCATCGATTCAAGACTAGTATTACGGAATAACTAAATCTCATGGCATCGCATCAATACTTATATGAATACCGTGGAACCGCACCAGAGGCTACGGAACCCTCAGGGGACCTGTCGGCCCGCCCCAGAGTGGTTCGTTCATATCATCCGTGGAATCGCACCAAGAGGCTACGAAATCGTCAGGGGACCCGTCAGCCCGCCCCAGAGTGGATATAAAAAAAATCATGCCATTAATATTTCTTACTTTCAAAGTCGAGAATGTACAGTCATAAATATATACTTGCCTTTGAGACATCGAGAAATCGAACAGAAAAACGGTATGAGTTCGGTAGGTCCAAGAACGTGCTTCCGGCACCTAAACGATTCGCAAGGAATATGATAATCAATTATCCATACTCAAATTACACGAAGAATTTCCCGAAACCCATCTACGATTCATGAAAATACACAGATAAACAACTAGAGGTTGGAAAATTGCCCAAACTCCCACCAGTCCGAAAAAGGCACAATCAAATCCGTAAAATCGTAGGAAACGTATACATACGGTATAGATACATCATAATCTCAAGGTTCTCAAGCTTCAAATCGGATAAATCGGTTGAATCTACGAAAAACCCCAAAATCCAACACAATATTCAAAGTGTTCTTGAATAATCCTTCAATAATCCAATGAATAATCAAACATGCCCATAACCATGCGTATATCACTTCATACAACATGATCTTAACACCCAAAACATCATTACTCAATACAAAATCGAAATCCAAGATGTTGAAGAAATTACCTCTTGAAGATCCAAGCACTAAGATCCGAAGAATACGCGATAGATCGATGATCCGGGCTTCACGATCGAAAGGGGATGAAGAAAATCAAACACTGGTTTTGCTGAAAAAAAACGCAATTATAGGGTTGACTGCCCTGTGTGCCACGGACCAGCCGAAGTGTGCCGTGGCACAGGCCCAAAAAATTGCTCCCAGGGCTCGGCAGTGTGCCGCGGCACAAGGTACAGACGGGTTTGGCCGAAAAATGCAACACGAGTGTGCCGCGGCCCGGACGGGTGTGCCGCGGCAGTGACTCGGAAGTGTGCCGCGGCCCCGCTGGCATGTGCCGCGGCACACAGTACAGGCTGCTCGGCCAAAAAAAGGAAAATGTGTGTGCGGCGGCGCACACTCCTTGTGCCGCGGCCCACAGCACCCTTGGGTCCTAAAATGAAGAAAGATGACCCGGGAAGAGAATAAAAGCAATAGGACTCAATATCTGGGAAAAAATAACATGAAATGGAAGTACGAAAACCCCAAAACGGTGGTTCCAAGCAATGATTACAAGGGCTCGCCCAACAAAACACAATTTGAACAATGAGGAGATTTGAAATGACATGAATTTCAACCGAATATTACATTCTCCCCCTTTAAAAAGAAGTTTCGTCCCGAAACTTAAGAAATAAATAGTTCGGGGTATTCCACCGGCATCTTCTCTTCCATCTCCCAAGTCGCCTCCTCGACTCCATGCCTCGACCATTGCACTTTAACCAGTGGAATGGTCTTATGCCGAAGTTGTTTCTCGCGACGCTCAAGGATCTTCACGGGTTTCTCCGGAAAGGTAATATCCTCGGCTACATCAATCTCACTGTAGTCGATAATGTGGCTCGGATCCGGTACGTACTTTCTCAACTGAGACACATGAAAAACACTGTGGACGTGACTCAAAGCTGGAGGCAACGCCAAGCGATAAGCTAAATCTCCAACTCTGTCCAAAATCTCGAAGGGTCCGATATACCTCGGACTAAGTTTCCCCTTTTTCCCGAAGCGGAAAACTTTTCTGGTCGGCGACACCTTGAGCAAGACATGAACCCCCACCTCAAACTCCAAGGGTCGACGACGAGTATCAGCATAAGATTTCTGACGACTCTGGGCAGCCAGCAATCGGTCCCGGATAATAGAAATCTTTTCCTTAGTCTCCATCAACATATCCGACTCCTTCCCAACTAGCTCAAAAGCCTCGTCCCAACATAATGGCGACCTACATCACCTACCATAGAGTGCCTCGAAGGGTGCCATTTTGATTGACGCATGCCAACTATTATTGTAAGCAAACTCGATCAACGGTAAGTGAAGATCCCAATCATTACTCCAATCTAAGGCACAAGCCCACAACATATCTTCCAACGTCTGAATCGTCCTCTCCGTCTGACCGTCCGACTGAGGATGAAAGGAAGTGCTCAATCTCAACTCAGTACCCAGAGCCTGATGAACGGCCTGCCAAAAATGCGATACGAAACGGCCGTCTCGATCAGAAACAATGGTCTTGGGGGCACCGTGTAACCTCACGATCTCAGCAATAAAGGTTCGAGCCAGTCTATCCGGTCCCCAAGTATCCTTAATACCCAAGAAGTGTGCAGACTTGGTCAACTGATCGACAATTACCCAAATCATATTCATTCCGGCCCGAGTTCCTGGCATGCCAGTGATGAAATCCATAAAGATGTCTTCCCACTTCCACTCGGGAATGGGAAGCGGTTTCAACAACCCCGCTGGTCGTTGATGTTCGATCTTGACTTGTTGACACGTCAAGCACCATAGTACAAACTCCGTAACATCCTTCTTCATGTTATTCCACCAAAAATTGCGCTTCAAATCTTTGTACATCTTACTCATCCCGGGGTGGATTGAGTAAGGCGTAGCATGAGGTTCTCGGAGAATTCTCTGGCTCAACTCTAAATCGTTCGGAATACAAAGCCTGCCCTGAAATCTCATAATACTATCCTTGTGAACCATAAAGCCAGGAGCTTTTCCTTTAATTACATCTTCCTTCAGTTGGGAAATCATCGGGTCACTCCACTGCTTCCCTTTGATATCGTCAACCAAGGACGAAGTAATTTCGAGGGTACACAACTGTCCCTGTACTCGTTGAAGCCAAACTTCTATCCCTTGCTCAATTAAATCCTGACGAATTTTCGTCTGAGATGTAATAACCTCGAGCATTTGAAGACATGCCGATTTGCGGCTCAAAGCATCCGCAACGACATTGGCTTTTCCGGGGTGGTAAAGAATTTCCAAATCATAATCCTTTATCAACTCTAACCAACGTCTCTGTCTCATATTCAGCTCCTTCTGACTGAAAATATACTTCAGGCTCTTGTGATCGGTATAAATCCGACACGGTGAACCATACAAATAATGCCGCCAAATCTTGAGTACGAAGACAATTGCGGCCAACTCTAAATCGTGAGTAGGATAATTCATCTCATATATCTTTAATTGTCGTGACGCAAAAGCTATCGTCTTATCATGCTGCATAAGTACACAGCCCAGGCCTTGACCCGAAGCGTCACTATAAACTGCAAAGCCCTCGCTACCATGTGGTAAAGTTAAAGTCGGTGCTGAAGTCAATCGTCTCTTCAGTTCATCGAGGCTCTGTTGTCTCTCATCCGTCCAAATAAACTTTTCGGTCTTCTGGAGTAATTTCGTAAGTAGCCGAGCAAGTTTCGAGAACCCCTCGAAAAACCGACGGTAATACCCAGCAAGGCTCAAAAAGCTACGAACTTCCTTAACATATTTAGGCGGTGCCCAATCTAGCACTGCCTCAATCTTCTGTGGGTCTACACGAACCCATTCAGCCGAAATCACATGGCCGAGAAACATAACTTCTTCCAACCAAAATTCACATTTCGAGAATTTTGCATAGAGGTGCTCGGTTCTCAAAATGTCCAAAATCAAACGCAAGTGTCGGGCATGTTCCTCCTTATCTCGAGAATAGATCAAGATGTCGTCAATAAAGACGACTACACACCGGACGAGGTACTCGATGAATATCTTATTCATTAACTGCATGAATACTGCGGGCGCATTAGTCAACCCAAAAGGCATAACCACAAATTCATAATGCCCATATCTCGTGCGAAACGCCGTCTTCGGAACGTCGGACTCCCTCACCCTGACTTGATAATACCCGAATCTTAAATCAATCTTCGAGAAAACTGCAGCCCATTGCAATTGATCAAATAAATCGTATATACGAGGCAAATGATATTTGTTCTTGATGGTTACTTTGTTTAGCTCACGGTAGTCGATGCACAAATGTAGTGAACCATCCTTCTTCCTCACGAAAAGAACAGGCGCGCCCCAAGGCGAAACGCTCGGTCTGATGTACCCTTTTTCCAAAAGTTCTCCCAACTGAGTCTTCAATTCCTGCATCTCGGAAGGTGCCATCTGATAAGGTGCTTTAGAAATCGGAGCCGCATCTAGCTCTAAGTCCACGGTAAATTCTATCTCTCGATCTGGCAGTAATCCCGGGAGGTCATCCGGAAAAACATCGAGATACTCATTAACAACCGGTATCGAAGAGAAATCGACTTTATTTCCTTCCGTTTTCAAGGCATAACACCAATAGCCCGTACAACCTTTAGTCAAAAGTTTTACGACCTTCATGGCACTGATAATTAACTTGGATTGGCCCGACTTACGTCTCAAAAATGAGTACTCAGATCCGTCTTTAGTCATCATGGTGATAACGTTGGTACGGTAATTCATAATCACTTGGTGACTATCAAGCCAATCCTCGCCGAGGATCACGTCCTCGCCTTCCCTATCAACTATAATCAAATTTGACAACCATTCCATATCGGATATAATCACCGGAAAATCTCTAATATCCCCGTTCCCCACAATTCTATCCCCGCTAGGCAGTTTCACGATGAAGGGATTGCAAGCAGTCAAACAAGTTTATATTCAAACGGCGTACACACTCCAAAGAAATAAAAGAATGTGTAGCACCCGTATCGAAAAGTACACGGACTGGATAAGATAAAATATGAATGGCACCTGAAGCCACTGCCGCGTCGGGTTCGTGTGTTTGACGCATCTCATAAACCCGTGGTTGTACCGAACCGACGCTAGAGTTCCCCCCTCCAGCGTTCTGACCCCGTCCCCGGCCCCTGCCGAAATTCTGCTGAGGTTGACCAAAAGATTGTCGCTGATTTATACCTTGATCAAGTGGTGCTGGGGCAGAAGCCCGAGTGTCCAAAGTCTGATTCGGCTCGGAACAATAATCCGCTCTATGTCCCATCTGTCCGCACGTGTGACACTTCAATGGTGGAAAGTTGCATTCCGAATTAACGTGGCCTGGACGGCCACAATTATAGCAAATCACCGTGCGATTTGTGGTACCCGGAGTAGGACGGTAACCCCTCTTTCCTTTATTAGAACGTGACGACTGTCCGGCAGAATGATTAGTCGTCTGTGACCTCCGAAAGTTGCCACCCTTAGAGCCAGAAAAATTTCCCGCGACTTTCTGCTTCTTCGGTTCTTTAGCGGTATCGTTGATGGGGTTTAACATATCATGGGCTAAAGCTCTGTCCTGATACTCTTTCAGTGTGGTACAAGCAAATCCGGCCATGTACCGCCGTAAGTCTAAATTCATCTGCATATCAAAATAACGGATCTTATCACGCTCATTACGCACTTGATCCTTCACATGGATCAATTGTTGGTTGTACTCCACGATCGCCTGCGAAACGGGAATATCTTGTGGTTTAGCCTCGAAAAAGGATCGGATTCTGCCCTCTCGCACCGGCCAAGGACAAAACTCGGCCTCCAAAATCTCCTTAAATTCATCCCACGTGGAAATACAATCCTGTGGCTTGATGACCTTCCACCAGGTAGCGGCCTCCTTAGTGAGGAAATACTGAGCAATCGATACTTTCCTCACTTCGGGGCAATCAACCGCCTCGAAAATCTTTTCCAATTCCGCTAGCCAATCTTCCCAGCCTAACGGGTCTGTGGCACCGCCAAACTGTGGAGAGTGCATACGGATTACATTCTGAAGCAAGGCATCCGTGTTTGGGTTCGGATTATTCAGCTGAACAGTTTGGGCTAAAATGGTCATCTGAGTAGCCAATTGTTGAAGTGCATTCGCAACTCCAACGTCCGCGTTGTTCCCCTGGCCGTTCGACTGGTCATGCTGACTTTCGGTGTCAGGATGCACCGAGTTCGACAAACTGGGGTTGGTCGACCCCGCAACTGAATTGATGGAAACGACCGCGCCACGACCTCTTCCTCGTCCACGGCCACGACCACGGCCACGGCCCCTACCAGCTGACATACTGAAGAACACATAAGGCACGTAAGTACAGTTCAATCGCACGTCATTAAGGTGATCGATTCTCAAGAATACCAATAAAAAGAAGCATAATGAATAAGGAAACACCAGAAGAGTAAGAGGTCTTACAAGTACCGGTCGCACTGTGATGATGGCAGAGTAGTGATACTGTGGACAAATGACGACTCATTCGACCCAAAAGACCGACAGCCTAGGTATCCATAGACCTAAGCTCTGATACCATATTCTGTAACACCCCCAAGTTATTCAGGGAATATTACAGCGCCGTAAGCCACTCCGTGGGACCCATAAGGCTAAACATACGCGGAACTATAGATTTTGACCGAGAAGGTCTACATACAGTGGAATGAAGAACAATACAAAGGGTATTCAAAACATAACCAATATATCCAAGACATCACAACATAATCAATACCTCGGCAAACACAGGCCGGAACATGAAGGAAAATAGAAAACAATACTCAAGTATTCAATAACCATTCCAGTACAACAACACTGAATGGAAAACTCAAAACATAACCGGATGAAAGACACAGTATCACACTTGTTCACCATCTTCATGCCGACCCGATACCTGCCTGTCCGCTCTCTTGAAACCTGAAACACATAAAAAGTATTTCCCCCATAAAGGGGTTAGCCGTCGAATAGCTAATGCGAGTATATCAAGTATGAAACACAATACTCCTCGACAATAAAGTAAATGAAACCGTCAATTCATCAATTCCAGACTAGTATTCCGGAATAACTAAATCTCATGGCATCGCATCAATACTTATATGACTACCGTGGAACCGCACCAGAGGCTACGGAACCCTCAGGGGACCTGTCGGCCCGCCCCATAGTGGTTCGTTCATATCATCCGTGGAATCGCACCAAGAGGCTACGAAACCCTCAGGGGACCCGTCGGCCCGCCCCAGAGTGGATATAAAAAAAATCATGCCATTAATTTTTCTTACTTTCAAAGTGGAGAATGTACAGTCATAAATATATACTTGCCTTTGAGATATCGAGAAATCGAATAGAAAAACAGTATGAGTTCGGTAGGTCCAAGAACACGCTTCCGGCACCTAAACGATTCGCAAGGAATATGATAATCAATTATCCATACTCAAATTATACGAAGAAATTCCTGAAACCCATCTACGATTCATGAAAATACACGGATAAACAACTAGAGGTTGGAAAATCGCCCAAACTCCCACAAGTCCGAAAATGAATAATCCAATGAATAATCAAACATGCCCATAATCATGCCTATATCACTTCATACAACATGATATTAACAACCAAAACATCATTACTCAATACAAAATCGAAATCCAAGATGTTGAAGAAATTACCTCTTGAAGATCCAAGCACTAAGATCTGAAGAATACGCGATAGATCGATGATCCGGGCATCACGATCGAAAGGGTATGAAGAAAATCAAACACTCAAATGATGGATGATGAAAATTCTCTCCCTCAAGCCTCTCTCTCTCGTATGGTTGAAGAAAAGGGGCAAAATGATCTGGTTTTGCTGAAAAAAAACACAATTATAGGGTTGACTGCCCTGTGTGCCGCGGCCCGGCCGAAGTGTGCCGCGGCACAGGCCCAAAAACTGCTCCCAAGGCTTGGCAGTGTGCCACGGCCCCGCCGGTATGTGCCGCGGCACAAGGTACAGACGGGTTTGGCCGAAAAATGCAACACGAGTGTGCCGCGGCCCGGACGGGTGGGCCGCGGCAGTGACTCGGCAGTGTGCTGCGGCCCCGCCGGCATGTGCCGCGGCGCACAATACAGGCTGCTCGACCAAAAATAGGAAAAAGTGTGTGCCGCGGCGCACACTCCTTGTGCCGCGGCCCACACCCCCCTTGGGTCCTAAAATGAAGAAAGATAACCCGGGAAGAGAATAAAAGCAATAGGACTCAATATCTGGGAAACAATAACACGAAATGGAAGTACGGAAACCCCAAAACGGTGGTTCCAAGCAATGATTACAAGGGCTCGCCCAACAAAACACAATTTGAACAATGAGTAGATTTGAAATGACATGAATTTCAACCGGGTATTACAAATTCTATACTCAGAACATAATTGAATGAGTCACTAATTAATCTGTCGTACTTAATGCATACATAACTCTCAATATGACAATGAACCCACTCGCAATTCTACTCGAAAAGAACACCTTAATCGGACCTAACTTTGTGGATTGGCTCCGCAATCTGATGATCATCCTCAGTATAGAGGCACTGGGATACGTCTTGGAGACGGACATTCTGGCGCCTCCTGTGCGGACCAGAGCCAATCAGGAAGAGATTGAAAACCACGAAAAGTGGGTTAAAGATGACCTGAAAGTCCGTGCTTATATGATGGCTTCCATGTCTAATGAGCTTCAGAGAACTCATGAGAAAATGACTTATGCTAGGTAGATTCTATCTCACTTAACCGAACTTTATAATGAGCACATCAGAACTGCTAGATATGAGATATCCAAGCAACTGTTCGGTGCAAAGATGAAGGAAGGTGAGAAGGTTGGGGAACATGTCCTCAAAATAATATCCATGATCGAGAGATTGAAAGCTCTTGATTTTAAGATGGATACTTCTCTCCAAACTGACCTTATCCTACAGTCTCTCTCTGAATCCTTCTCACAGTTTGTTATGAACCTCAACTGCAATGAGATTGCATATAACTTAGCTGGGATAATGAACAAACTTGTGACCGCTCAGTCTCAAATGAAGACTCCACGGATGAAGGAGTCTGCCCTTGTGATTTCTTCTGGATCTCGGAAGTCTAAGAACCAGAAGAAAATGACCAAGAAGCAGACTGGACCACAAGTTAAGGACCGTAAGGGAAAGGGCAAGGCCCCGATGGTTCTAAAAGGCAAGAAGAAGAAGGATTCTTGTCTCACGTGCGGTGAGCTGGGCCACTGGGCTAGAGACTGTCCGATTCTTCATGGCGCTTCAGGTACAGAACTTTTAGTTTTGGAAACAAATTGTTCTGCTACTGTATTTTCTACTTCCTGGATACTGGATTCTGGTGCTAGTTCTCATATTTGTACCATGAGTCAGGATCTGGAACAAAGTAGGAAGCTCGGAGCTGGAGAAGTTATGATCACAGTCGGAAGCGGGCATAGTGTCGAGGCAACCGACATAGGATCACTTCTTTTGGGTTTAGAATCCGGCTTTGTTTTGACTTTAGAAGATGTACTTGTTTTGCCCAAGGGGCATAAAAACATTGTGTTGTTGCCCAAAATATTTATCCGAAGATTAAATACTACTGGAAACGGACAACAAACAACAATTTGCGGGAGCACTTCCGAGAGAAGATAAATAACACAAGAATTGCCGGGTTTGTTAGGCCCGGGCTTGAATGCTCTCGCGAGATGTTATTAATACAAATATTCGTGGATATAAGTATTAATGTGAGAAATCTAAATACAATGAGTGTAAAAAGACTCTGTTAATACAGCTCTTGAGCGAAGCTCAGTGTTCTTCGTCCGTGCCGATCGTCTGCTTGATGAGAGAGGCCGAGAGAAGAAAGAACCAAAAGATAGTTGTTGCCAAGAGTAGGAGATAGCCAAGTGCTGTGTGAAATCTCGTGGGAATTGAAGTATTTCCGTGTGTTCTCAAGAATTCCGGTTCTGTGTGCTGAAATCGCGATAATGCCAGCATCCAAACCAAGTGCAAGATGCCTGCTATATAGGGGCAGCGGAGCCTTGTCCTCTGGCGGGCGATCTCCTTCCGGCCATTATAATAATGGGGCGATCGTTTGCCGGCCAATATTATAATGGGGCGATCGTCCTTAAGTCACACGGGCTGTCGGCCTAAAGTCCAAGGTAGATGCTGGCAGCCAGCTGTGCGGTCCAATGAGGAGCCACCACGCGTCCGGAGTCACTGTCACATGCGGTCCTACTGACAACTTTCGGCGGGCTTGTCGGCTGGTGGATGGATGCTGACAGGCTGTGGTCAACGATCCGTGATATGCGGGTCTTGTCTCGGCTCTGCACGTGGTGTCTATCCTGAGGCTCGGCCTTTTGCCGACAGGATGACTATCGGCATGAGGCGGTCGTCTCTAGCCGGTCACCATAGGTCGGCATCGGCCAGTCACTGAGGGTCGGCATCGGTCGGTCACCAAGGGTCGGTCGCCAGGCGCCGAGAGATGATCGTCCTTAGTCAGTCGCCAGGAGTCGATCGCCAAGTACCGAGAGATGATCGTCCTTAGTCGGTCGCCAGGAGTCGATCGCAAAGTACCGAGAGATGATCGTCCTTAGTCGGTCGCCAGGAGTCGATCGCCAAGTACCGAGAGACGATCGTCTTTAGATGTCGATAGCTCGGCACCGGGACTTGTCCTGGGACCTTCGGTTGGCCGATACATCTTGTCCGCTGGGCTAAGGCTAGGTCGTTGGTCGCTGGTCGGCAGTTCTGCCTTGGCTGCTCGGCAATGGCTAGGTCACCCGATCTCCGAGGCGATCGCCGGTCGGAGAGTATAATTCTCGACACAACAATTGACCCCCGGCTTGCTCCGATGTTGAAGACATGGGGCGAGGTGGTTCTTGCTGGCGATCGTGCAAGATGAGGACGGGCAACCTATTGAGCTGACTTTGGATTCAGACTTGGGCTATCATGGTCGATTGGCTAGCTAACTTTCGGTCTTGTAACTGCAAAAAACAACATTGGCCGATCCCTCGTAGAACCTTGATGGTTTCGTCGCTGAGGAACCGTGCACAGTCGCGGAGTTCAATGGACCGACTCCATGACCGTGTCTTGGTGCGCGAAGACATTGAGTGTCTCGTGACTCACTTTATTATGAGGGTCCTCTGTTAGGCTGCGCCTCGCCTTGTATTTAAACGAAGGGCGTGCGGTCTCGGTCTAGAGGAGTCCTTGCGCGGGGCAGCGTCGGATGATTCAACTCCACGCCCACGGCTTGTTAGCTCTGCTTCCACCTCGGCCCACCATGAAAATGGCGAACCTCGACGGTGTACGTTGAGACGGGGGTTGTGGCACGTGTCGCATTGTCCGGGTTCACCATGTTAGATGATGATCCTTTGAGGGCGGGCGATCGTGTCCACTGATTAATTTTGGAGGGCCCTCAGACTATGCCGGCCTCGTATTTAAACGAAGGGCGGGCGATCTTGGCCCAAAGGGACCTTGCATGGCCGAAGCAGCCGGTTCCATCGACTACCAGGACTATGGCTTTATGATGTGCGGTAGAGGCGATCTTATGCCTTAGTCCATCATGTTAGATGCTGGACTGTAGATGGCGATCGTGTCCTCCGGGTTGCTGATGTAGCTTGCTGATCGGAGATCGGGTTGGAAGACTGGTGATCGTCGCTCGGCTGCCGGTCGCATTATTCATAGGTTGATAACGGCGATCGGGTGGGAGATTGTCGTTCGGGCGCTGATTGCGCTGCTCAGAGACTGAGGAGAAACCTTTGCCTGGCTAGAAAGTCGGCGGCTCTTGCTCGGAAGGTCGCGTAGGTCGCTGGTTGGTCCTTCGTGAGATGCCTGAACATAGGCGAAAGACCATGAAATCCTCCGAGGACCGCGTAGAGGGCGATCTCATCGCTTACGGGCTCACCGTTGAGGATGATCACGTCTACTCGGTCGATGTAGTCCGAGTCGGACTCTTCTTCTCCCTGCTTGATTTGCATCATGCGAAGGGGACCTTCTGGCCGGACGACCCTGGTGGCGAAGTACGTTGTGAAGACGTTCGCCAGTTCGTTAAAGGAGCCAATGGACCGAGGTGGCAATGAGGTGTACCACCGGTAGGCGAGGTCGTCCAGCGTCATAGGGAACATTCGGCACCTGGTCGCGTCAGATGCCCCACACCCGGTCATGTAGATGTTGAACTTGCTCAGGTGTATTTCGGGGTCCGATCTCCCCTCGTACAAAGGTGTTTGCGGAGGAGTGATCTTGTGCTGCACGGGGGCGAGCTCGATGTTGACCGCGAGTGGCTCGCTTGGCTCGGTGATCGTCTTCTTGGCGCCTGCCCCGGATTCCAGGAGCTCCTTCATGTCGTTGATCTGACGTTGCATCGCGGCCATCGCCGTGGCTCGGTCGCTTGCGGATCGGCTTTGGGAGCGGGAGCCGAGGCGATCGTGTACCGATCTCCGGACTCCGCTGCTGCCGACCTCGGCTATTTGGCGAGGGCGAGTCAGACGGTTGGGCTGCCTTCTGGGAGTCGGAAGGCCGAGCTCCTGGTGACGGACTCAAACTCCATCGTCTCATAGCTGGGGCCGGACTGCCCCGGTCTCCAGGACGGGTCACTGCCCAGGCGATCGAAAACAGAGGTGCCCCGGCTGGCGAGCGCCTCTTCTTGCGGACGAGAGCCTCCTGGTGATTGCTCGGCAAGTAACGCCTTGAGCTTCCGCTTGGACTTCCGGCGGACGGCCGAGGGGGTGATAGCGGGAGGCGCGTCAAGAGCACTCCGTCGCTCTTGTAGGATAGCCATGGCCTCGTCGATCTGTTGCTTGGTTCGGATCTGATCGAATGAGAGTCTTGGGCCGGACCTCAGGGGCGGGATCAAGCGTCTCGGACCGCGGCGGCTACCTTCCGCCATCGGCTGCGGTTCGGACTGAGACGGAAAAAGGCGACTGGCGGGCTGCCCGGCGGCTTTCTTCGACGCGGAGGCGGAAGACATGATTTCTGAAAGATTTCTTTGAAGCGCAGTGAGTGTCACTTCAAGTATATGCCCCGAGAACAGTGAGTGTTCTTCGGGACGGTAGGAATAAAATTGAGGGTTAGATCCCCTTCTTCTAGCGCCAATTGTTGTTGCCCAATATATTTGTCCGAAGATTAAATACTGCTGGAAACGGACAACAAACAACAATTTGCGGGAGCACTTCCGAAAGAAGATAAATCACACAAGAATTGCCGGGTTTGTTAGGCCCGGGCTTGAATGCTCTCGCGAGATGTTATTAATACAAATATTCGTGGATACACGTATTAATGTGAGAAATCTAAATACAATCAGTGTAAAAAGACTCTGTTAATCCAGCTCTTGAGCGAAGCTCGGTGTTCTTCGTCCCTGCCGATCGTCTGCTTGATGAGAGAGGCCGAGAGAAGAAAGAACCAAAAGATAGTTGTTGCCAAGAGTAGGAGATAGCCAAGTGCTGTGTGAAATCTCGTGGTAATTGAAGTATTTCCGTGTGTTCTCAAGAATTCCGATTCTGTGTGCTGAAATCGCGATAATGCCAGCCTCCAAACCAAGTGCAGACTGACTGCTATATATAGGGACAGCGGAGCCTTGTCCTCTGGCGGGCGATCGCCTTCCGGCCATTATAATAATGGGGCGATCGTCTGCCGGTCAATATTATAATGGGGCGATCGTCCTTAAGTCACACGGGTTGTCGGCCTAAAGTCCAAGGTAGATGTTGGCAGCCAGCTGTGTGGTCCAATGAGGAGCCAGCATGCGTCCGGAGTCACTGTCACATGGGGTCCTACTGACAACTTTCGGCGGGCTTGTCGGTTGGTGGACGGATGCTGACAGGCTGTGGTCAACGATCCGTGATATGTAGATCTTGTCTCGGATCTGCACGTGGTGTCTGTCCTGAGGCTCGGCCTTTTGCCGACTGGATGACTATCGGCATGAGGCAGTCGTCTCTATCCGGTCACCATAGGTCGGCATCGGCTAGTCACTGAGGGTCGGAATCGGTCGGTCACCAAGGGTCGGTCGCCAGGCGCCGAGAGATGATCGTCCTTAGTCGGTCGCCAGGAGTCGATCGCCAAGTACCAAGAGATGATCGTCCTTAGTCGGTCGCCACGAGTCGATCGCCAAGTACCGAGAGATGATCGTCCTTAGTCGGTCGCCAGGAGTCGATCGCCAAGTACCGAGAGACGATTGTCTTTAGATGTCGATCGATCGGCACCGGGACTTGTCCTGGGACCTTCGGTTGGCCGATACATCTTGTCCGCTGGGCTAAGGCTAGGCTGCCTGGTCGCTGGTCGGCAGTTCTGCCTTGGCTGCTCGGCAATGGCTAGGTCGCCCGATCTCCGAGGCGATTGCCGTCGGAGAGTATAATTCTCGACACAACACATTGTATCCATTCTGGTCATGGACCGAAAAGGCTTTTCATTTTTCATTGGTGATGGTTCCTGCAAAAATTTATTTCAGAAATAAACTAGTGGGTGCTGCTACATTGTTAAATGGATTGTATCATCTAAATCTCAGCAACAAAGTAGTTGTGAATACTATGACTAGAAAACGTGGTAGGGATGAAACCAATCAAGTTTTGAAATGACATCTTAGACTTGGTCATGTTGGTCAGACCAAGGTTTACAAGATGGAAAAAGATGGACTTATGGGTCCATTGGGATCGGATCCCTTTCCTACTTATGAATCTTGCCTTAAAGGCAAAATGACTAAGTCCCCCTTCACAGGGACTTTTGAAAGAGCCGCTGATAAACTGGGATTAATCCATACCGACGTATGTGGTGCTTTGGAAGAAGCATGTGATGGATATCAATATTTCATTACGTTTACAGATGATCATACTAGGTATGGTTATGTATACTTAATGAAACATAAATATGAGGCCTTTGAGAAATTCCAGGAATTCAAGGCCCTAGTCGAGAAACAAACTGGTAATCATATCAAAGCACTTCGGTCGGACCGAGGTGGCGAATATATGAGTATGGAGTTTGATGAGTTCCTTAAGGAACATGGAATAGTTTCACAACTAACACCTCCAGGTACTCCTCAGTTAAATGGTGTGTCGGAAAGAAGGAACCGGACCTTGTTGAACATGGTCCGTTCCATGCTGGGTTATACTGACTTACCAATTTACCTGTGGGGGTATGAACTCCGGACTGCCGCTTACATCTTGAACAGATGTCCTTCCAAATCCATTCCTAAAACTCTACATGAGATGTGGGAGGGCAGGAAACCAAGTCTTAATCATATTAGGATTTGGGGATGTCCCGCCTATGTCAAGAAGACTAAGGTGGAGAAGTTGGAAGCTAGGTCCGCGAAGGGACGTTTCATTAGATTCCCATCTGGGACGATGGGATATCTATTTTACATGCCCGAAGATCGAAAGATCGTTGTTGCTTTACAAGCACACTTCCTGGAAGATGAGTTCATTCAGGAAGGCGGAGCAGGTAGAAGTATTTCTTTAGAAGAATACAATGAAACTCCTTGAGAGACACCTGTGCATGAAACTGGAACCGAACCTTCTGAAACACAAGTACAACCACCTCGTAGGTCTAGTAGGATGTCTCAATTACTTGAGAGGTATAGTTTTATGCACTTGGAGGAACTGGGTTTCCTCGAGGTTCCAAGTGATAAACAAGAGACCGAACCACGACCAATGACCTAGCAATGGTGGATGTAGACTCCATGAAATAGACTGTAGCAGTCTTCATGAAGTTGGGACATTTGTTTTGACAAGACAGTCAAAGATTTTGACTTCGTGAAAAATGAAGAGGAACATTGTGTATACAAGATGGTTAGTGGGAGCTAGATCTCATCCTTAGTACTATATGTAGATGACATTCTCCTAATAGTAAATGATGTGGGAATGCTCAGTTCTGGGAAAGCTTGGATTTCGAGTAATTTCTCCATGTAAGACTTGGGAGAAGAAACCTATATTCTTGGGATTCGACTCTACTGGGATAGACTGAAGAGAATGATAAGTTTTTTCCAAGCCCTGTATATAGATTAAATCTTAAAGAGGGTTCCTTCCGATGTGACATGGAATAAAACTCACCTTGGAGATGTGTCCTCATAGTGAGGAACAATGAGAGGAAATGAGTTATATACCATATGCTTTGGCAGTGGGTAGCCTTACATATACTTTATTATGTACAAGACCTGACATTGCGCATGCTGGAAGCGTGGTAAGTAGGTTTCAGGCTAAACCAGTCAGGGAACATTAGACCGCCGTAAAGAATGTTCTCAAGTACTTTATAAATACTAAGAGATCTGATTCTTATATATGGCGGTGGAGAACAGAATGTGGTGGGATTCACTGTATTGGACTTCCAAGGACAGAGAGACGATTATATGTCTACTTCTGGCTACATTTACTCTTAATGGAAGAGCAGTATCTTGGCATAGTGCCAAGCATAGCGCGACTGCTAATTCCACCTGTTAGGCTGAGTATAAAGCGGCCTCGGAGGCCTCCAAAGGAACAATTTAGAAGTTACTGGGTAAACTTCACGTGACACCTTGTGCTGTGCTGCCGGAGTGGTAGCACAGGCATAGGAGCTGAGGTTTCACAACAGTACCAAACATATTGAGAGAGAGTATCATCTCGTAAGAGCATTTGTTCGCAAAGAGATACATTGTGCTGCATAGAGTAGAGTGGCCCGACTACGTCGCTGATCCACTAACCAAGCCACTTTCTCAGATTAGGTTAGAGCGTCATATGGAGAACATGGGTATTAGATACCATAGTGTGTGGCATTGAGTGCAAGTGGGAGATTGTTGGGAGTATGCCCTCGAATGCCACTCAGAGGATGATTGAGAGAGGGCATTGTACTTGTAATTATGTAAATCACTAATATAAGGCAATGGATGTTTCTTTATTTACTGGTAGTTACTGGCATTCCTAACTCGTAAATATACATATAGAAACTAGTCTGTGTATTTGAGAGCAAAGCGTTCCACTCCTTATTGGATAAGGCGTTCGGCACTGGAAAGGTCTATAGCTCAAATACTTAATCGTTCGCAAGTCGATGAAACTTGACTGGGCATTAAGTTTATGTGAAGACTTGTATGACATGTTCTTTGACATAGAGAGTGCCTGTCGAACGCTAATGGTTAGTGGGAGCACATGTTATAGGTATGATAATTGGATTAGTATACTCGAACCGACTCACCCTCGATTCGTCACACGGATTTCACTCAGGGACAGTCAATGACGGAATCGAAAGGTTGTGATAGGTATTCGTGAACCTTCGACTTGAGGATTTAGTAGGAATGTGCTTGTGACGTCAAGATTCTCATTAGAGTAGTTCGACCCTATAAACCGGAAGGCGGGGGTGAACCTCGACGTGCATCTTGACGGGCAAGTAGCAGGTCCTACTGAATACCAAGATAGAATTCTTTCTCCCATTAGTGAGCGGGTTATATGTCTTATGCGGTTATTGGCAGATGAGATCATAAGTCTTTGGCCAAAGCATTGGAGCTAGTTGTATTAGATACACGACAGCTCGATGATCTCGATTTGCATTAACGCATGTATAGCATCAAGTACAGATAGGGTTTGACTGACCGTGACCCTATAACTTGATCGGGACATTTGAAAGAAGGGTTTATACGTATAGTGGTATTCACGACAGAATGGTTCTTGAATGATTCCAATCATTCGTTCTCAGTTGGGGTACAGTGTAGGCCGCCAGGCTGGCTAGGTGGTGCTACTACTCTTTGGTTCCTCCAATTGCTGACTGAGACGGACCTACCGAGTCGCGCATTAGGATTGACGATGGAATGAATCAAGCTAATTCTCTCATTATGAATATTAGATATTGGATATCTAATTTGGGACATTGGATGTCTAAATCGATTTATTGGATAAATCGATTTACGGCCTAATGAATTAAATATTTCACTGGGTGATTAATTTAATTCATGAATATAATTATTTCTTGGAGAAATTAATTATGTTATTATGTGTTTGATATGATTAATTAATTGTATTAATTAATTGATATAAATACATTGGAACGGAATTGGAGTTTATCTGTTTGAACTCGCGGGAGTCCGAAACGAACCGAACTTGTCCGATTTCTTCTTGATAGACGCCCCCCTTCCACCAACCTTCCCTTTGGTCTTTGGTTTCCATTTTATAATGGATGATAATGACTTGTGGGTAAGACCTCTGATGTGAGATGAGATGTTTTGTTGGTTATAAAGTGTATAAAGAATGAGAAGAAGACCGAACTCTCACATGTCTTCATTTTGGAGCATTTCATACGTGAATAAGAAAAGGAGAGAGAGAGAGAGATAGACTTTGAGTTTAACACTCATCTTCATCTTCTTCATTCACTTTCATTTTTCTTGGAGAAAATTGAGAGAAAATATTGAGAGAGTAAGATTAAAACACTTGGAGTGTAATAATCTTAACATACAAAGCTTCATCACTTGATTCTAGCCGTAACCTTAGAGGTTAATCGGGTGTTGTCATTCTGGCAATTTTTCCGGCGCGTGGTAAGTAGAGACGCGGTGCTTTCGGCGTTGGATCGTTCAAGGACTTGGGGCGGATTGGATTCGTAGAGATCAAGCAAAGCTTGGGGAATAGCTCAAGAGAAGGTTACCATTTAATCAATGGACTTCGAGGATTAGTTTCTTACGAATCTTGCTTTTCGTTTATGTATTCGTATATACGTAGCTCGATCGATCCTCGTAGGGATTCGGATCAAATTAATTTTCGTTTTACCGCTTCAGCTGGGCCTTCGTTTTAGGCACCGAATCCCAACATCATAATCATTTGAAATCATAATTTGCTTGTAAAACATTTCATCAAAATAGAGCAAAGATCAAATCATTTTCGTATAGAAAGTCCAGCTGGACAAGTAATAAATGCAAGCAAAATGATTCTCGACTCTTCCTTATGCTTCAGTCTGCTGATCCACCTTTGAACAGAAACAACTACGTTTAGCAGTCGACCGAGCTTAACGAAGTCTAACGGACAATGGACTCGATCTAAATATTTGGACTTTAGAGATTTGCATTTGACTTAAGTTTAAAAATAAAAGTTATGATTCTCTTAGAGAAGCTAACTGACCATAAAACATATAAAGATACTAACAATGGTAACCGATACTCGATTACGTTACACCTTTCTCATAACATAATGTGCATCATGTATACCACTGGAAAGCCACTGAAGTCTAGTTTCATTTTCATTTTATGGATCTCAAAAATATTAAACATGGATAAAGTTATGGCCGTTTCTGTGAAGTATAACGAAACTGCCAATATCCGGCGAAAATGGGAAAAACATCATATTAGCCTAGAGCTCGTTTTTAGCAATGAAAACCCTAAACATGTAAACTCTAATAATGCATATCATACTTATAACACATATAAGAGTCGACATACAAGCATTCTTCTCGACATTACGAACTACATTTCAGAATCTTTTCTTTTGAAAACATGACTACTTACTCATTTTTATTTCCCAACTTTAACATCAAGTATCATCAAGCATCAATTGTTACCAACATCAAACAACACACTTAACATATACTCATATTAATAATCAATGTTTTGGTTCTAACATGAAAGTTACCGAAACATTATTTTAAAAACTTCAATACATATCATGCTCTTTAGTCACATCAAATATTATCTAACGCATTTTCAAGTTCATAAATCTAACTTCATGCCTTTGTTTTCAAATAAATTTCCAGAACATTTTATAAAAATCTAATAAAAACATGTTATGTATTCCTTTCATACATCATCACAATCATCAAGTTACTTTTGAACATATATCAACATATCAAATACTAAGCATGATTTTTCCTTACTTTCCAAAATACCAAACATTTTATAAATATCCCTTAAATTCATCATAGCATCATATCATCATGTAGCAACATATTGTGTAAGAAAATCATAAGAAAAATAACACATGATCGGGTTATAAACCCTAATAATTTCGGCCAAGATATAAAAATTAAAACATTATTAAAACTTATTCTAAACACTCTCAAGAACCATAGAATCAACTTAGAAACAAATTAAAATACAAAATATTATAACATCTAACCTTAGTTCTTTCATAAATTTCCAAATTTTAAAGTGGGCCAAAACCTATTTCTACTTGGATAGAAATAAAGAGGAGAAGATAACTTACTTGAATATGAACTTTGTTTCAAGTTTGGCACACAAAATAAGCTTGTAACTTGAGCTTGAATGGGAGAACAATGGTGTTCTATATTGAGTGAGGGCGGGGGGGGGGGAAGGAGCAAAAGAAGAGGAAGAAGATGAAGTAAGGAGGGAAGAGGGTTAAGTCCCTTAAATACTAGGTTAACCCGAGCCTTAAATAAAGCAATCGAAGAATATTTTACGTTCGCTCCTCTGCAGATAAAATTACTCGAGTATTGCATGTATGTCATATATTTAAATTATAGTGTCGCACTTACAGCTTAAAGTCGTAGAAAAGTTATGCCATTTACGGAACGCGAATTACCCGAGAAAACGACTCGATATATAATATACGCATAAACTCAAAAAGTAAACTTTTGGAAATCATACTCGTAACGTAAAATAATGTATATAGAATAAGACGGAATCATGATTCTGTCTATCGAAACATAAAAATCAAATTCGGAAGATAAATCCAACTAGATAACCGAACATCCGATTTCTGAATTAAAAACGTGTAAATCATTCTAAACTTATTCCAGTAGTCAAAATTTTATTACTTACGAATGCAAAACTCTAATATCGCACTTGAGTTATAATAATTCATGCATATAAAAGACCCAGGGCATTACATGTTAGTTTTAGGTTGTGTATGTTTTCATATTGTATGACAAATAAACAAACCGACAAACCGCGCTTATAAATGTATTAATGTGCAAAGTGTAACATATAATCGTGTTAATACTCCCACTTATAAGCACTAAGTTATAAAGGTTACGAGGTTTCCTACCCTCCGTCAAACTCATGGAAAATTGAAATCTAAACTGGAATATTATCAGGGTAATATTTTTGGGGAAGGTTGATAAATTCCTAGAGTGCATTAGATGCCTTTGGTTGTGACAAATCAACCACGAAACTGTATGGGTTGCCAGGTAAGATTCAATTGTCAGACTAATAGGAGTTGACAGTTTAAACTTAGATAGTTCAGTGAGCCATAGAAACCGAATGGGTTGAGGACAAGTGAACTAGGGGTAAAAGAAGATAAATCATCCATTAGATGGATTGGTGTTAGATGCACTTTATAAAGAATGATAGAATAGAAACCGTATGGGTTGCCCTCTATTAAACTTTGTAAAGAACTCGATCACCACTATGAAGTCAAATGTGACTTATGAATTTCACATAAGAGTGTGTAAATGCCGATAAAAATAGTGGGAGCCGAGTTATGAATAAATAAATTCCTTAAATTCATTACTCGGATCATAATTAAATAATCACTAAAGAATCCTAAATTATTCTCTGCAGTTAACAAAATCTCTCAAAATGACAATGAACCCACTCACTATACTGCTTGAAAAAAATGTCCTGACTGGTCCAAACTATGTGTACTGGCTTCTGAACTTGAGGATTGTCCTCACTATGGAAATGATGGGATACGTCATGGAGGCGGACATTCCAGCAGCTCCTGCAAGAACCTAAACCAATCAGGAATATGTCGATGCCCATGAGAAATGGGTAAAAGACGACGTAAGAGTGCGTGGGTACATGCTAGGCTCAATGACTAATGAGCTTCAACGTTGTAATACCTCCGGTATTCCATGCTTGATTACTTTGTACTGTGTGAATGTTTGGTAATGTGACGTCATTTCTATTTATGTATTCCATTGAGTGCTATACAATTGTACGATGTAAATGAAATGGGGGTGACGCGCCTTGACGCCGTGGGACGATCGTCGGTGCGAATATGACGGTGGCCAACGTATTGTTCCCCGATAATTGTTGACAAGTGGAAGGGGTGGTCACCCCGAGATGGTTAGAATGTGGTATGAGGCTAAAGAATTTTTATCTAATGCACGTTAGAGTTTTGTCTAACGCGCTCTATAACTCATGCCTAACGTACGCTATATTTCGATTGTTACGTACGTTAGGGTAGCTATATTACATACGTAACGGGTGGGTCGGTCTCCCGACCAGAATCTTTCTTTTGACACGGACAGAGCTACTTTCGGCGGGCTAGAGGACAAACGAGTCAACTATTCGTTACGTACGTTATGTCCCAAATTTAATGTACGTAACACTTGGGCACATTTCGGGCAGTGAGTTCTTTACGTATGTTGTCATTACACTGTTACGTACGTAATACACCTTACGTACGTAACACTCTTATCATTAACGTACGTTACCTGAACCAAGTTTTATAAAATGGCAATTCCCTTCTTCATTTGCACGACCCAACATTATAAGCTATCACCCTTGGAGAAATTCCTAGCCCTATACCCGGTTCTTAAGCCTCTCATACACTTAAATTAACATTGAGGAGGTGGATTCTTGAGCTCCGGTGAAGATTATCCAAGTCGTTCAAATCACTTCTCGTTCTCCTCGTAGTTCTTGTGAATCCGTCAACTATCTTCATTATTCTTCTTCCAATAAGGTAAGCTACCAATCCCTGGAGTTATATCTTCGATGTTTTCTTATTTATACTTATTAGATTGCGCTTATTGGGTAGATTTTGCTAAACTTCGTAGACAATCTTGTCGGATGGGATTGTAGTAACCGGAATTATCGTTGCTCATATGTTTCGTTTCATGCAAATCATATTTATCATATGAAATTTCACTTCAAATCATCGCTAGGAATGTAAAATTTGACGAATCAATTGTGGGAAAATTCGTAGTAATCCATCACTGTATGTTCCATTGTTCGTAGCCACCCTTACTTTGTGATTTTTGACACTTAGCGAACTAAGGAAAACAATTCGATAGTATAATCAATATTGGATATCAAACCACCAAAGTTATTGTGCAATAGAATCCGTCGATTGTAGTATTCGGAATATAGAATTGAATTAGAAAGCATGAGATTCTATTACACCATAATAATTCGTTGACAACCGAAGAATGATTGGATTATCTTCTTGAGTAAATCGATATACCTAATGTTAATTATAGGATTGAACGGGATAATGGTACACAATACTTAAAAACTTAGAAACAATACTTATATCGACAATTAAAACTACACTAGGAATCCAATTAGGAAAGGGAGACTAGTTTTATTCATCATAATCCATACGAGGTGTTAATCAGATATTACGTGGCTAGGTTAAGCTCGAGCGGGCGTGGGGACTCCATTATCACAAAGCACCTACTATCGGATCACAGGCAAGTGAAATCTTGCTCGAGAATTTTCTAATATTAATGTTATACCGTATGTGCGTATGTGCCATTCTGATAAATGCCGACGTGTAAATGGGCCGATGTGTTGGGGATAAAACCTATATGGTACCCGTGTGGAAATGTGTTAGGGGGTAAGACCCGAATTGGGCGCCTATGTTCCGGGGTATTCCCGTGTGGATACTTCCGTGACCCTTGGTTGCGACCTTGGGGCTTATGTGATAAAAGAGAGAGACAACGTCGGTTGAGTGATGAAATATTCCCTATGATTACTAGATACTGTGATTGTAAAAATGACGTATATCGTTGTTAGTAGCTGTTATTTGGTATGCATTCTCTGACCCTGGTTACCTGGTATGATTCGTCGTACCAGGTAAAATTGTTCATCATGTGCAGGACATTCCAGAGGGGTCCGGTCAGACTTGAGCGCTGTTGGAATTATCTCTAGCCGCTGCTTAAATTGGAATAAATTGTTTTCTTTGGAAAAACTTTTGTTATGTAATAATTGGACTTTAAATTACATTTTTCCTTAAATCTTTCGACTCGCGTTATGTAAATCTTGAGCTTAATGTTTTATCGCGATTTTCTTAAAATGCCTATTTTTCTAACTAGCCTTGTGGGTCCCACGTGGGATTCACGGCACTGTAACCTCGAGATATTTTGGGGGTGTTACAGAAAATGGGATCGGAGTGAAACTCCTGGTTTGAATAAACTTTCTCCTAATTTTTTTTCAAAGTCCAACACCCCAAGCGATCGAAACTCCTCATGGGAATGCAAGTAAGTGATATGCGTGTTTCTGTTTTTGTACAACATTTAATTGTAAACCGTGCGTGGAACTAGCTTTAGATTAATACCGTTAGTGATGGCGCGCCGAGGAGCTAGGAGGGTGGTGAATGACGCTCAGGGTTCCGCCGCGAACCACAATGAGGACGGGAACACTGCCGAGACCCATGCTGCTGGGGGCCATCCGCCACCAGTTAATCAAAACGATCAGGAGGCGGAACGCCAGAATAACAACCCGGGAGGCATGGATCCAGCTTTTGTTCAGGCCCTTGCCCAGGCTATCGCCATGGGAATTGCTCAGGTCAATCAGGCGGAACGGATACCGGTCATCAATGTGGAAGAAAACGCAGGAAGAGATCGATGGTTGGGAGAGATGCTGAAGGCTAGGCCTCCATTCTTTGACGGGACTGGAGAGAAACACGTGGACGACTGGATTTCTGAAATGGAGACTGCATTCGAAGTAATCGGATGCCCGGAAAATAGAAAGGTGCCGCTCGGAATTAATCAACTCCGTGACACTGCTGCACGTTGGTGGAGGACTTACAGGCCAGAGGACCGAGTGGTCGGGTGGACCGAATTTGCCCGACTACTACGGAGCGAGTACCGTCCCAGATCAGCCCGAACCGCTCGCGCACGAGACTTTTTCAGTGCCGGGCCTCAGAACATGCCAGTACCAGAGATCATTCGGGCCTATCGAACCGAGCTAAGTTACATCTCCCAGATGGTTCCATCAGAAGATCAACGAATATGCCATCTTGCACAGAGGTTACCAGAGGATGTACAACGCTATGCCGCCGGATTTCACTGCACGACCCTGAGAGCATACGAAGACGTAGTCACAGCATATGCCGGTACAGTTGTTAATACCGACATCGGGCATAACTCGAAGAAGAGAAGACATCAGTTCAGCCTGGGAGCAACAACAAAATGAATTCGGGGCCCGCATCTTCTTTTAAGTCAACGGTTTCGTACCAACAGAAGGGTGTATCTGATCGGCCTTACCATAGGAACTGTTTCAATTGTGGCATGACCGGGCATACTAAGGATCGGTGTCAGAAGACGGCTACCAAACGTTTCACTTGCGGAAAGAGTGGACACATGTCTCGTTACTGCTGGCGGGCCAATTCCACTCAGAGCCCAGCTTCCCAACCAAGTCAACAAGGCTCTGTGCAATTCCCTAGGACGCCTGCTGTTTCCAACTACTGAGCTCCATCCCACCAGAACCAACCACCACTACACGGTGACGGACGAGGCCGTGGGCGTGGCGGAGGTACCTCGTCCTTTTCGGAGTCAGTGTCGTCTCGTGTATTTGAGCTGAGGGCTACGGATGGTCAGTCTGCGCCAGCTATCTCAGGTACTCTTCTTGTTAACTCTCAGCCAGTGCATGTACTATTTGATACCGGAGCCACCCATTCGTTTATATCTGTGGAATGTGTTGAACGCTTAAATCTTGTTTGTGTACCTTGTGAGCCCTTTACTGTTAAACTACCCGAGGTAGTAGATTAAGCGGCGATCAAAAGGTTCGAGACTGTCGGATCTGCATCAACAATCATAGTTGGACCGCTAATCTTATCGTCTTTCCGCTCCAGAATGAAGATATCATATTAGGTATGGACTGGATGCCATTGCACAGAACGATCTTGGATACCTACCACTTGACTATTTCCATTTCGGCTCATGACGGTACCATGTCATCAGCGGACGTCAACACTTTAGTACGAAAGGGTCTCTCAGAATTATCGCATCAGAAGCCTCCTGCATCTCTCGAAGTGAGTACTATTGGTGTTATGTTCTTCGAGAGGACACTTCACAACTTACAATCACAAACATTCCGGTGGTGAAAGAGTTTCCAGACGTTTTTCCTGATGAACTACCAGGGCTGCCACCGCACCGAGAAGTTGACCTTTCCATTGAACTCGAGCCGGGAACGAGACCTATTTCCAAAGCTCCTTACAGGATGGCACTGGCCGAGATGAAGGAATTAAAGACACAGCTCGAAGATCTGTTGGAGAAAGGGTTGATCCGCCCAAGCACCTCACCGTGGGGCGCGCCGGTACTTTTCGTTAAGAAGAAAGACAACTCTCTACGCTTGTGCATCGACTACAGGGAGCTGAATAAGGTTACTATCAAGAATCGTTATCCACTACCAAGAATTGATGACCTCTTGGATCAGTTACAAGGGACAGTTGTGTTTTCAAAGATCGATTTACGGTCCGGATATCACCAATTGAGGATTCGGGAGGAAGTTATACCCAAGACTGCATTTCGGTCGAGGTATGGGCATTACGAGTATATCGTGGTATCATTCGGGTTGACTAATGCCCCATCCGTTTTCATGGAACTGATGAATAGAGGTTTGATTGATTTCCTCGATAAATGCGTGGTGGTTTTTATCGACGACATCCTGATATATTCTCGAAGCCGACAAGAACACGAGGAACATTTGAGGCAAGTGTTGAGCGTGTTAAGGCAACACCAACTTTATGCGAAACTGTCCAAGTGTGAATTCTGGATGCCAGAGGTAATTTTTCTCGGACATGTTGTCTCGGCATAAGGTGTCAAGGTCAACCCACAAAAGATCGAGACAATAACAAGTTGGGAACCGTCGAAGAATGTGAAGGAGGTTAGGAGCTTCCTAGGACTGGCGGGTTACTATCGAAGATTCGTCGAGGCTTTTTCCTGTATCGCCCGACCGTTAACGAACCTACTGAGAAAGAGCACCAAATTTGTATGGACTGCAGACTGCCAGAAGAGCTTCGACGAGCTCAAGAGTAGGCTAACTACTGCCCCAATACTAGTGTTACCACAGGGTACAGAAGGATTCATTATATACACGGATGCATCCAAGCATGGACTAGGGTGTGTCTTCATGCAGAATGGCAGAGTCGTTGCGTACGCATCCCGACAACTGAATCCATACGAAGTAAATTACCCGACACATGACTTGGAGCTAGCCGCGGTGGTGCATGACCTCAAGATTTGGAGGCACTATCTTTACGGAGTTACTTGAAAAGTTTTCACGGATCATAAGAGTTTGAAATATATCTTCACGCAGAGAGAATTAAACATGAGACAGAGGCGTTGGTTGGAGCTAATCAAGGACTACGATGTGGAAATCTCCTATCATCCTGGAAAAGCCAACGTGGTAGCCGATGCTCTTAGTCGGAAAACTACACAAGAGGTAATGGTATCCAGCATAACAGTTCAACCCAAACTGCAGCAAGATATCACGAGAAGCAACACCGAAGTATGGGTACAACGTAGGCAAGGACAATTATGCTCAATCAATATACTTTCATCCTTACTAGATGAGATACGTCTAGCACAGATGGAAGATCCTGAATTACGTGCGATTGGTGCAAGAATCGAGGAAGGAAATGTTTCTGACTATAAGATTCAGGGTGATTTGGTGAGGTTCAAGAACAGGATATGTATTCCACCAAATGACAGGCTGAATCAAACTATACTGAAGGAGGCGCACTCCACTCCCTATTCTATTCACCCCGGAGCAAGCAAGATGTACAAAGATTTGCGACAGAGTTTTTGGTGGAAGAATATGAAATGGGAAATTGCTAGGTTTGTCGCCCGATGTATGACGTGCCAACAAGTGAAAATTGAACACCGCAGACCATCCGGAATTATGCAACCCCTACCCATCCCGGAGTGGAAATGAGAGAGCATATCAATGGACTTTGTCACTAAGCTACCTACGGCGGTGGGAGGTAAGGATACAATTTGGGTCATTGTTGATCGATTGACAAAATCAGCACATTTCATTTCTATTCAAGAGACAACCGGGACAGTGCAGCTGGCCGTCATTTTCATTAGAGAGATCGTAAGGCTACATGGTGTTCCCTCATCCATCATTTCGGATAGGGACACCAGATATGTGTCTCGTTTTTGGAAAGTCGTCCATAAATCTATGGGGACCCAAATACACTTTAGCACGACTTATCATCCTCAGACAGATGGACAGACCGAGCGTATGATTCAAACCTTGGAAGATATGTTGATGGCATGTGTGCTCGATTGGGGAAAGGATTTGGCTCGACATTTGGGATTAGTGGAGTTCTCGTACAACAACAGCTGGCATGCAAGCATAGGTATGGCACCATTCGAGGCCCTGTATGGGCGAAGATGCAAGTCATCGTTATGCTGGGATGATGCCTCCGACACCGCGGTTACCGAGTTGGATCTTATCCAGGAGTCCATTAAGAAGATGTCTATCGTTCAGAAACACATGCTAGCCGCACAGAGCCGGCATAAATCTTATGCCGAAAACCGACAACGACCGTTAGAATTTACGATCGGTGATCATGTTTGGGTCAAAGTATCACCTATGCGAGGTATCCGGCGTTTCAGCCAGAAGGGCAAGTTAAGCCCGAGATTTATAGGTCCGTTTGAGATATTGGACCGGGTAGGGAAACTCGCGTATCGATTAGCTCTACCGCCGCATCTGGATGGAGTGCATAACATTTTTCACGTCTCCCAATTAAGGAAGTATGTCTATGACCCGAGTCACAAGCTCAATTTCGAAGAAGTGGAAATTTCCGATGACGCTACCTTTAGAGAGATACCGACCGCCATTTTGGATCGGCGTGTGAAAATGTTAAGAAATAAAGCCATACCCCTCGTGAAGATTCAGTGGTCGCACCACAGCACGGAAGAAGCAACTTGGGAAACTGAGTCGAGCATGAAGGAGAGTCATCCCGAGTTATTTTCTTAATTTTCGTGACGAAACTATTTTTAAGAGGGGTGATATGTAATACCTCCGGTATTCCATGCTTGATTACTTTGTACTGTGTGAATGTTTGGTAATGTGACGTCATTTCTATTTATGTATTCCATTGAGTGCTATACAATTGTACGATGTAAATGAAATGGGGGTAACGTGCCTTGACGCCGTGGGACGATCGTCGGTGCGAATATGATGGTGGCCAACTCTTGTTCCCCAATAATTGTTGACGAGTGGAAGGGGTGGTCACCCCGAGATGGTTAGAATGTGGTATGAGGCTAAAGAATTTTTATCTAACGCACGTTAGAGTTCTGTCTAACGCGCGCTATAACTCATGCCTAACGTACTCTATATTTCGATTGTTACGTACGTTAGGGTAGCTATATTACGTACGTAACGGGTGGGTTGGTCTCCCGACCAGAATCTTTCTTTTGACACGGACAGAGCTACATTTGGCGGGCTAGAGGACAAACGAGTCAACTATTCGTTACGTACGTTATGTCCCAAATTTAACGTACGTAACACTTGGGCACATTTCGAGCAGTGAGTTCTTTACGTACGTTGTCATTACACTATTACGTACGTAATACACCTTACGTACGTAACACTCTTATCATTAATGTATGTTACCTAAACCAAGTTTTATAAAATGGCAATTCCCTTCTTCATTTGCACGACCCAACATTATAAGCTATCACCCTTGGAGAAATTCCTAGCCCTATACCCGGTTCTTAAGCCTCTTATACACTTGAATTAACATTGAGTAGGTGGATTCTTGAGCTCCGGTGAAGATTATCCAAGTCGTTCAAGTTACTTCTCGTTCTCCCCGTAGTTCTTGTGAATCCTTCAACTATCTTCATTATTCTTCTTCCAATAAGGTAAGCCACCAATCCCTGGAGTTATATCTTTGATGTTTTCTTATTTATACTTATTAGATTGTGAGTATTGGGTAGATTTTGCTAAACTTCATAGACAATCTTGTCGGATGGGATTGTAGTAACCGGAATTATCGTTGCTCATATGTTTCATTTCATGCAAATCATATTTATCATACGAAATTTCACTTCAAATCATCGCTAGGAATGTAAAATTTGATGAATCAATTGTGGGAAAATTCGTAGTAATCCGTCACCGTATGTTCCATTGTTCGTAGCCACCCTTACCTTGTGATTTTTGACACTTAGCAAACTAAGGAAAACAATTCGATAGTATAATCAATATTGGATATCAAACCACCAAAGTTATTGTGCAATAGAATCCGTCGATTGTAGTATTCGGTATATAGAATTGAATTAGAAAGCATGAGATTCGATTACGCCATAATAATTCATTGACAACCGAAGAATGATTGGATTATCTTCTTGAGTAAATCGATATACCTAATGTTAATTATAGGATTGAACGGGATAATGGTACACAATACTTAAAAACTTAGAAACGATACTTATATCGACAATTAAAACTACACTAGGAATCCGGTTAGGAAAGGGAGACTAGTTTTATTCATCATAATCCGTACGAGGTGTTAATCGGATATTACGTGGCTAGGTTAAGCTCGAGCAGGCGTGGGGACTCCGTTATCACAAAGCACCTACTATCGGATCACAGGCAAGTGAAATCTTGCTCGAGAATTTTCTAATATTAATGTTATACCGTATGTGCGTATGTGCCATTCTGATAAATGCCGACGTTTGTCTTTCTCTAAAAATGTTATAAATCGGCCGATGTGTTGGGGATAAAACCGGTATGGTACCCGTGTGGAAATGTGTTAGGGGGTAAGACCCGAATTGGGCGCCTATGTTCCGGGGTATTCCCGTGTGGATACTTCCGTGACCCTTGGTTGCGACCTTGGGGCTTATGTGATAAAAGAGAGAGACAACGTCGGTTGAGTGATGAAATATTCCCTGTGATTACTAGATACTGTGATTGTAAAAATGACGTATATCGTTGTTAGTAGCTGTTATTTGGTATGCATTCTATGACCCTGGTTACGTGGTATGATTCGTCGTACCAGGTAAAATTGTTCATCATGTGCAGGACATTCCCGAGGGGTTCAGTCAGACTTGAGCGGTGTTGGAATTATCTCTAGCCGCTGCTTAAATTGGAATAAATTGTTTTCTTTGGAAAAACTTTTGTTATGTAATAATTGGACTTCAAATTACATTTTTCCTTAAATCTTTCGACTCACGTTATGTAAACCTTGAACTTAATGTTTTATCGCGATTTTCTTAAAATGCCTATTTTTCTAACTAGCCTTGTGGGTCCCACGTGGGATTCACGGCACTGTAATACCTCGATATATTTTGGGGGTGTTACAAACGTGCCCATGAAAAGATGACGTCTTCGAGAGCCATCTTACCGCACCTGACTGAGCTCTATGGAGAGCATAGTCGAACTGCTAGATATGAGATCAAAGCAATTATACGGCGCCAGGATGAAGGAAGAAGAGAGGGTTGGGGACCATGTCCTCAAGATGATCTCGATGATTGAGAGATTGGAAGCTCTTGATTTTCAGATGCATGCAACACTCCAAACTGACCTTATCATGCAGTCACTTCCTGACTATTTTTCCCAATTTGTCATGAACTTCACCTGCAATGAAATTGCATGTAACTTAGCTGGGCTAATGAACAAACTTACGACTGCCCAGTCTCATATGAAGACAAAGGGAAAATAAGCTGCACATGTGATTTCTTCTGGGACTTGGAAGCCCAAGAATAAGCAGAAAAAGAACAAAAAGCAGTTAGGTCCAATAGCCGAGATCGATAAGGGAAAGGGCAAAGCCCCAATGGTTCAAAAGAGCAAGCGGGCCAAGAAAATGGATGTATGCCTCAACTGCGGTGAGCTAGGCCACTAGAAGAGGTACTGTCCAGAGCTTGACCGTAATACGCCTTCAGGTATAGAACTACTAGTTTGGAGACAAATTGTTATGTAACTGTATATTCTATTTCTTGGGTACTTGATTCCGGTGCGAGTTCTCATATTTGTGCAATGAATCAGGATCTAGAAAAAAGTAGGAAGCTGGATTCACGGGAGGTGATGGTCACCGTCGGAAGTGGACATAGTGTCGAGGCTTCTGATATTGCATCCCTTATGTTGAATTTAGAATCTGGTTTAATTCTTACTTTAGATGATGGAATTATTTTGCCCAAGGGACATACAAATATTGTATCAATTTTGGTCATGGACCGAAAGGGATTTCACTTCTTTATTGGAGATGGATCCTGTCGAATAGATTTTAGAAATAAATTTGTTGGTACTGCTACATTATTAAATGGTTTATACCATTTGAATCTAAAGAATAAAACATATGTGAACACTATAACTAGGAAGCGCGGTAGGGATGAAACCAAGCACTTAAGTGGCATCTTAGACTTGGTCATATTGGTCAGACCAAGGTTCATCAAATAGAGAAAGATGGGCTTACGGGTCCATTGGGATCAGATCCTATCCAACTTGTGAATATTGCCTTCAAGGCAAAATGACTAAGTTACCCTTTCACAGGGACTTTTGAAAGAGCTGCTGAAAAACTTTGATTGATCCATAACGACGTCTGTGGCCCTTTTGAAGTGACACGAGATGGCTTTCAGTATTTCATTACATTCACTGATGATCATACCAGGTATGGGTTCGTGTACTTAGTGAAACATAAGTCTAAAGCTTTTGATAAATTCCAGGAATTTAAAGCCCTAGTTAAAAATCAAACAGGTAACCATGTTAAGACTCATCGGTCAGACCGAGGTGGTGAGTACATGAGTACCGAGTTTGATGAGTTCTTAAAAGAACTAGGAATAGTGTCGTAATTCACTCCTCCAGCTACTCCATAATTAAATGGTGTACCATAAAGAAGGAACCGAACCATGTTGGACATGGTTGGCTCCATGCTTAACTACACTAATCTAGCAATTTATCTGTGGGGTCCCGCGCTCCTTACTGCTGCGCATATCTTGAGCAGATGTCCTTCCAAATCTGTTCCTAAGACTCCATATGAGATGTGGAGAGGTAGGAAACCAACTCTTAATCACATTAGGATTTGGGGATGCCCTACTTATGTCAAGAAGACTAAAGTAGAGAAATTGGAAGCTATGTCTGTGAAAGGTCGTTTCAGAGGATATCCAGGGGATTCCATGGGATATCTATTCTACATACACGAAGATCATAGTATCATCATTGCTATACAAGCACACTTCCTGGAAGATCAATTTATTCAAGAAGGAGGCACAGGTAGAAATATTTCTTTGGAAGATATAAAAGAAACACTAAATGAGACACCTGTGCAACATATTAGAAACGAACCTTCTGAAATACAAACACAACCTCGCAATATCTCAATTACCTGAGAGGTATGGCTATCTGCATCAAGATGAACTGGGTGTCCATGAGATGACAGAAAGTAGTCAAGAGAATGATCCTTCTACATACGATCAAGCGATGGTAGCTGTTGACTTCGCCAAGTGGCAAGAAGCTATGAAAGCTGAGATAGACTCAATGCATGCTAATCAGGTCTAGACTTTAGTAGATCGTCCTAAAGGCATAGTGCCTATTGGAAACAAATGGATCTATAAAAGAAAGACTAATGGAGATCGCAAGGTTTAGACCTATAAGGCCAGGCTTGTGGCAAAGGGTTATTCCCAAAGAGAAGGAACCGATTACTTCGAGATTGTAACACCCCCGATATATTCAGGAATATTATAGCGCCTTAAATCCTTTACATAAGAATTTACAAGGCTGAAGAAATGAAAATACAATAACAGATACCAACATATGAAAGTAATTGAAATAAAATACAACAGTTCTGGGCCAATACAGAAAATACAAACATCCAAATGAAGAATATTAACACATCACCAAATCCAACATTACAAACGATGATGTACTCGAGTATTTATTAAAAGCAACACAAACAACAAACAATTGAACCCGGCCGGAACATCACTCTGCACCCTCGTCGTCATGCAGCTCCACAGTTCCTCTCTTGTCAGACGACTGACTTCTCTAACAATATAATGCACATTCCGTACCCAACATAGCATATGTTAATTCGGCCCGTTAGCGTACGTAAGCTACAGAGCTTAGCGCACGCTAAACATGCATCCGACAGTCTCCTCGATGATCAGACAACTGACTTGCTGCATGAAATTCTCAGTGTTTAATGTACGTTTAACTCCATACATGATACACTCGTGAAAACTTGAATGATCTAATGGTGTTCAATGTCTGACAATTTCAAGGATAAGCATATCATCATGATGTCATACTCCAATCTTGATTAAAAATTCTTATACGTAATTCGGAAGGTCTATGGTTGATATCAATATCATTATTTCATTCAAACTAACATCTTGAAGATTGGTTAACAATCCACCTTTACAAGATACAACAATCGTCTAAAAAAATGATGTTAATACCAAGTCCGTGATTACTATGAAGACACCTTCCAAATTTGGATTATCAATCTCAGAAAACTTCCTATACTTGTTCATCGTAACAAGATTCAAATTATGATGTTCTTAACTGAGGTACTTAAAGCATAATCATCTCAACTTCCTAGACATGATGTTTGGTTGAATAAATCATCCATGGGACTTAATATCTTGATAGCATGATCATAATATTCTTAAGGATACGAATCCAAGGTCGGGTATAGCATTTACAGACCTTAAGAAGAAGAATACACCAAGACAATAGGTAGAATCCAACTCCAGTTGCTTATGTGTCAATCCAAGATGTATCTCCACTTCAATGATCAAGTATAAGTAATCTCCAATCTTCAATGACCAAGTATAAGTAATCTCCAATCTTCAATGACCAAGTATTAAGTAATCTAAAGGTGTTTAAGGTGGCTGGGAACCCTCTGGGGATGAAGTATGTTGAAAGCCAAGTGAAAGAAATGAATGAAATGAAATGGGGTGCTGTCCCATTTATAACTTTCTGAGCATAACGTACGCTAGCCTTTGCTCATAGCGTACGTTATCATCCAAAATAGCTTACTGTCTTGTTTCCGAACTTCATTACGTACGCTACACATATCATGTTACGTACATAACCAATACCATTAGCGTACGCTATATCCTTACCTTAGCATACGTTAATATTCGTTGACTCATGTGCTAGCCGCCCTTCTCAATTATTGGCTGCCTTATGTATGCTATGCTTCATTCATAGCGTACACTAATCTTGGCAAATAACGTACGTTATGCTCACTTCGTTGCGTACGTTATCACGCATTTGCATGTGAAAGTACATATATTGATATTATCATGCACATGGATATGAAGACGAGAAATATCATACTTTGATTATCGATATCAGAAATCCGAATAATATAGGGTCCAATTATAGATGAAATACTCAATAATTAATCCAGATATTACATACTCTCCTTCTAAAAAGGAGTTTCATCCCGAAACTCAAGAAGAAAATAACTCTGGATATATGGACCTCATGTTATCTTCCGTTTCCCAAGTGGCTTCTTCCACTCCGTGGCGCGACCACTGAACCTTAACGAAAGCGATCGGTTTGTTTCTCAATTGCTTAATCGACTCTCGAGTATCCTGATCGATCTCTCTTCAAACATGCCATCCTGAGCAACTTCAATCTTGCCGAAATCAATGACATGACTAGGATCTGGTATATACTTCCGTAACTGGGATACATGGAACACGATATGAACATGGCTCAATGACGGCGGTAATGCCAACCTATATGCCAACTCCTCAACTCTCTCAAGAATCTCGAACGGTCCGATATATCTCGGACTCAGCTTTCACTTTCTCCTGAAATGAAGATTCCCCGAGTAGGAGAAACCTTTAAGAGCACATGATCTCAAATACTGAACTCTAAGGGGCGACGGCGCACGTCTGCATAAGATTTCTGTCGACTCGGGGCGGTCAACAGTCTTTCGCGAATCATGGCTATCTTCTCTTGTGTCTGTACGATCAATTTCGGTTCCATCCCGATCAAGTCTGATGAATCGTCCTAACATAGGGGCGATCTGCATCTCCTCCCGTATAATGCCTCAAACGGTGCCATCTTAATAGAAGCGTGGCAACTATTATTGTAGGTGAATTCAATTAACGACAGATGAATTTCCCAATCAGTCGACCAATCTAAGGCATAAGCTCTCAACATGTATTCCACTGTTTGAATAGTCCTCTCGGACTGTCCGTCTGTCTGTGGATGATAAGCCGTACTGAAGTTCAATTCGGTCCCCAAGGCCTTATGAACTGTTTTGCAAAAATGAGACACAAAGCGACCGTATCGGTCAGAAATAATGGTCTTTGACGTACCATGCAATCGCACTATTTCTGCAATAAACACTCGTGCCAACTTCTCTGGTCCCCAAGTGTCCTTTATGCCCAGAAAATGAGCTGATTTTCTTAAACGGTCAACTATCACCCAAATCATATTCATCCCTGTTCTGGACTTCGGAATATTAGTGATAAAGTCCATCGATATGTCCTTCCACTTCCATTCAGGAATCGGGAGCAGCTTCAGCATTCCAGCAGGTCATTGATGTTTGATCTTAACCTGCTAACAAGTCAGACATTTCGAAACATAATCCGCTACATCTTTCTTCATGTTTCCCCACCAGAAGTTCTACTTCAGATCCTTATACATCTTAGTGGTGCCCTAGTGGATAGAATAGGGCATGCTGTGAGCTTCCTTCATAATTGTCTGTTTCAAAACATCGACATCGGGAACACAAAATCGGCTCTGAAATCTCAAAACTCCGTCATCGTGAATTATGAATCTTGGGGCCTTACCTTTACTAACTTCATCACATAACCGAATCATCAGAGGATCATCTAATTGCTTAGATTTGATTTCTTCGGTTAATGGCGAAGTTAGCTCCATTACACACAATTGTCCTTGGACTATCTGCAACTATACTTCAATTCCTTCATGAATCAATTCCCATTGAATGCTGGTCTGGGAGGTGAGAGTCTCCAGCATTCGAATAGAAACATGCTAGCAACTCAGTGCATCAACCACTACATTTGCTTTGCCTGAATGATAAAGAATCTCCAAGTCGTAATCTTTGATCAATTCTAGCCATCCCCTCTGCCGCATGTTTAACTCCTTCTGACTGAAGATGTATTTGAGACTCTTGTGATCTGTAAAGATTTAACAGTGAGTCCCGTACAGGTAATGTCTCCAGATTTTCAAAGAAAAAACTACCGCTGCCAGTTCCAAATCATGAATTGGGTAATTTACTTCAGAAGGTTTCAGCTGTCGTGATGCATAGGCGATCACCTTCTCATTTTGCATCAATACACACCCGAGACCTTGGTTCGAAGCGTCACTGTAAACTATGAATCCTCCAGTTCCCTGTGGGAGTGCTAAAATCGGTGCCATCGTCAATCTCTTCTTCAATTCATCAAAGCTAGTCTGGCAGATATCGTTCCACTCAAACTTGTGGTTTTCTGCAGTAGTCGAGTAAGTGGGCGGGTAATTTTGGAAAACCCTTCCACGAACCGACGATAATACCCAGCAAGTCCTAAGAAACTCCGGACTTCCTTCACGTTCTTAGGAGACTTCCAATCTATAACTGCTTTGATTTTCTGGGGGTCTACTCGGACTCCTTCTGCTGATACCAGATGACCGGGGAAAATTACTTCCTTTAGCCAGAAATAACACTTAGAAATCTTGGCGTACAATTGCTCGTTTCTCAAAAGGTCTAAAACGATCCGCAAATGCTGTGCATGCTCTTCCGGGCTCTTGGAATAAACCTGAATGTCATCAATAAATACGACCATGAATTTGTCCAAATATTCTATGAACACTCGGTTCATCAATTGCATGAGTACAGCAGGCGCGTTAGTGAGACCAAACAGCATCACTACAAACTCATAGTGTCTGTAGTGAGTTCTAGATGCTGACTTCGGAACATCGGTTTCCTTAATCCTCAACTGATGATATCCCGACCTCAGATCGATCTTAGAAAACAATGTTGCTCCTTGTAACTAGTCAAACAAATCATCAATCCATGTTAACGGATACTTTTTCTTGATCATCATCTTGTTTAGCTTTCGAGAGTCAATACACAATCAAAGCGATCCATCCTTCTTCCGAACGAAAAGAACTGGTTCACCCCAGGGCGAAGCGCTTGGCTAGATATAGCCTTTGTCCAGTATCTCTTCCAGTTGCTTCTTCAATTCCTACATCTCAGTAGGTTCCATATGATATGGCGCTTTAGAAATTGGTGTAGCTCCTGGTTCCAACTCGATGGTGAATTCTACATCTCGTTGTGGGGGTAGTCCAGGTAATTCGCCCGGAAACCCATCCGGAAATTCATTCACAACAGGAATGGATGAGAGCTCTACCCTTCCGTCTTCTTTCTTCATTGCATAGCACCAGTATCCAATGCAGCCCTGTTTCAACAATTTGATAGCTTTCATTGCTTTTATCATCTTTCCTGAGCTTCCTGGTCTCCATCCCTCAAATAGTATTTCAGAACCATCGTCAGCTATCATCGAGATATTCCTCTTTCGGTAGTTTACAATAGATCCATATCGATTAAGCCAATTATCTCCGAGTATCAGGTCGTCTACTTGCATTTCTATCATAATCAGATTTGAGGGCCACTCTCTGCCTCTAATTGATATAGGGAAATCTCTAGTTTCTAAGTTTCCCACAATCCTCTCTCCACTCGGTAAACCCACAACATAAGGCTCATAATTATGGAAACCATAAATGTTCAAATGATTTACACAAGATAAGGATATAAATGAATGCGTAGCTCTTGTATCGAATAAAATGCTAACTGGCTGTGAAAGGATCTGAATAGTACCTGATGCGATAGTAGCATCCTTATCGTCTGCCCTTCTCATCTCGTATAGGCGTGGAGGAACAGATCCGGCACTCGATGTCCCCTTTCGGTCGAAATGTCCTCTGCCTCATCCGCGACCAAAATTTTGGGGCAGTTGAACACTCTGCTGCGTCTGCTGAATACTTGATTTGTTCTGAGCTGGCTATGATGTACGGGCTCTAAAAGATTTTGAAGCCTCCTCAAAGAACACCGCACAATGTCCCTCTCGACCACAACCAAAACAAGTCACGGCAGGAAGGGGGAAATTTCGTCGATAGTGTCCCGTCTGACCACAGTTAAAACACTTCCTTGTTACATACATCGTGGCTGGTACTGCTCTGAAATTATTTCCGCTCTTGGATGGCTACAAAGGTTTCTTAAAAGAATGAAAAGATGACTGGGCCTTGCTGTGCCCACTGCTCTTGTGCTCTGTGAAACTACCAGAGACTTTCTGCTTCTTGGATTATGCAAACTTTTCCGTCGCTGCTTCTTTGATTTCATATGCCAATGCTTTATCCTGATATTGATGGAGAGTGGTACATTCGAAAACGGACATGTACCTCTGAATATCTAGTTTCATTTTCATATCAAAATGGATCATCATTGTTGCATTTGTTCTAACCAGATGTCGAATAAATGCCAGCTGCTGGTAAAATGTCTTAATCGCCTGAGATACTGACACATCCAAAGGCTGCACGGAGAAAAACTCTCGAACTTTGGCTTCCCTCACTAGACGACAGATGTACTGTGCTTCCATCATCAATTTAAATTTTCCCCAGTCGGTATCATGATCTACAGGCCGGATGGCTTCCCACCACTCGGACGCTTACCCTATCAGAATGTACTGAGCAATAGAGGCTCTCCGGTCGTCTGGGCAATTAATCCCGGCAAAAATGTTCTCCAGTTCCTTTAACCAATGATCCCACGTTCCTCTCTCAGAAAAGTCATCGAATTTGGGTGGTTGCATCTTCGCCACCTCCTGTATCCATCAGTCGCTTCGATTTCACAAGTCTGGGATGCCCTGCTGTCTTTCTCCTTATTGTAATCCTACTGCCACCTGCATTCGGTTCACGACCTGAGAAAACTAAGTCATCTGGTTAACCACCCGACGAAGGATTTTGGGAACAGCAGGTTCTGGTTCATTGTTAATAGATCTTTGTGGATCGCCTGATCTGTGGCTGGCCTGATTAGAAGGCGAAGCTTCTCTTTCAGCATTCCTACGTCCACGTCCGCGACCGCGTCCACGTACATGTCCTCCTCTCAACATACTGTAAGCATAAATACTCAAATTGAGGAAACAATATCGTTCTAATGTTCAAGTATAAAGAGGTATAACATGTAAAGGACGAGATAGAGTTTAGGAACTTACAACCACCATTTGCATGAAGACGTAGGCAGTACAGTGATGTTATTCATGGCCGGTTACCTCAAAAGACATATATGACCCCTATTTTAACCTAATGGCTAAGATATCCATAATCATAGCTCCGATACCATATTTTGTAACACCCCCGATATATTCAGGAATATTACAGCGCCGTAAATCCTTTACATAAGAATTTACAAGGCTGAAGAAATGAAAAGACAATAACAGATACCAACATATGAAAGTAACTGAAATAAAATACGACAGTTCTGGGCCAATACATAAAATACAATCATCCAAATGAAGAATTCTAATACATCACCAAATCTCACATCACAAACGACGACGTACTCGAGTATTTATTAAAAACAACACAAACGACAGACAATTGAACCCGGACGGAACATCACTCTTCACCCTCGTCGTCATGCATCTCCAGTGGTTGTTTTCCTGCTCTACTGGATCCTGAACATAAATAAATATTCACCCCCAAAAGGGTTAGCACAACGATGCTAGTTCAAGTACCACAACATATTATTCAACATCTCACAAAAAATAATAATAACATAAATGACAAAATACCAACGAGTCTCCTCCTACGAGAAACTCATAAATAACATACACAAATGATAATCACAACATGATATCACAACAAACACATGGTAATTCTGATGATCCAGCATTCACTGCCTAGATCCCTAGATGATTCCGTAAAACAAACATGAGGTGGAAGAACCCATCCGATGATCCAGCGTACGCTAGTATAGATCCCCCGATGATCCCGTTGGACCAACACGAGGTGGACATAAAACAACGACATATATGCACGACAATATGTATAACATCAATACACAAAACAGTTAAAGTACTTGCCTCAATTAGACGACAAGAATAACACTTCCACGAATATCAAAACACTCGAAGGTCGCCTCTTTGATTAATCACATTGCAAAACTCGAACCTTTAAACAAAATAAATAATATAGAGTTCATCACACGTCGTATAACTATCATACGAACATCTACAATCCAAGTTATGGCCGAAAGTTCAAAAAAGTGTATCCTGTCTGACCTTCCTAACGTACGTTACTTACATAGCGTAGCGTACGTTAAGTTGGTCCATTAGCGTACATAAGTTACGAAGCCTTGCGTACGCTAATCATGCACTTGACAGTTCCTCTCTGATCAGACGACTGACTTTTCTGACGATATAATGCACGTTACGTACCCAACGTAGCGTACGTTAATTCGGCCTGTTAGCGTACGTAAGCTACAGAGCTTAGCGCACGCTAAACATGCATCCAACAATCTCCTCCCTGATCAGTAACAGACTCACTGCATGAAATTATCAGTGTTTAACGTACGTTTAACTCCATACATGATACACTCATGAAAACTTGAATGATCTAATGGTGTTCGATGTCTGACAATTTCAAGGATAAGCATATCATCATGATGTCATACTTCAATATTGATTACAAATTCTCATACATAATTCGGAAGGTCAATGGTTGATATCAATGTCATTATTTCATTCAAAATAACATCATGAAGATTGGTTAACAATCCACCTTTACAAGATACAACAAATCCTTCCATGATCAACCTTTTAGGCTCGTCTAACAAAATGATGTTAATACCAAGTCCGTGATTACAAAGAAGACACCTTCCAAATTTAGATTATCAATCTCAGAAAACTTCCTTTACTTGTTCATCGTAACAAGATTCAAATTATGATGTTCTTAACCGAGGTACTTAAAGCATAATCATCTCAACTTCTTAGACATGATGTTTGGTTGAATAAATCATCAATGGGACTTAATATCTTGATAGCATGATCATAATATTCTTAAGGATACGAATCCAAGGTTGGATATAGCATTAACATACCTTAAAATGAAGAAAACACCAAGACAATAGGTAGAATCCAACTCCGGTTGCTTGTGTGTCAATCCAAGATGTATCTCTACTTCAATGATCAAGTATAAGTAATCTCCAATCTTCAATGACCAAGTATAAGTAATCTCCAAACTTCAATGACCAAGTATTAAGTAATCTAAAGGTGTTTAAGGTAGCTGGAAACTATCTGGGGATGAAGTATGTTGAAAGCCAAGTGAAAGAAACGAATGAAATGAAATGGGGTGCTGTCCCATTTATAACTTTCTGAGCATAACGTACGCTATCCTTTGCTCATAGCATACGTTATCGTCCAAAATAGCTTACTGTCTTGTTTCTGAACTTCATTACGTATGCTACACATATCATGTTATGTACATAACCAATACCATTAGCGTACGCTACATACATACCTTAGCGCATCTGGCCAGTATCTGGCCGAGCCCACCACCAGCTGGCTCATGTGCTGGCTGCCCTGCTCAATTATTGGCTGCCTTACGTATGTTATGCTTCATTCGTAGCGTACACTAATCTTGGCAAATAACGTATGTTATGCTCACTTTGTTGCGTACGTTATCACGTGTTTGCATGTGAAAATACATATGTTGATATTATCATGCACATGGATACGAATACAAGAAATATCATACTTTGATTATCGATATCACAAATCTGAATAATACAGGGTTTAATTACAGATGAAATACTCAATAATTAATCTGGATATTACAGAGACCTTCTCGCCTGTAGCTATGATTAAGTCTATTCGCATGATGCTTGGCATAGCAACCCACTTAGATTATGAAATATGGCAAATGGAGGTGAAAATGGCATTCCTAAATGGATTCCTCAAGGAGGAAGTTTACATGGAACATCCTAAGGGATTCATATTTCAAACCAATATTCATAAAGTATGCAAACTTTGGTGTGCCATTTATAGACTGAAGCAAGCTTAGTGAAGTTGGAATCTTAATTTTAACGAGACAGTCAAAGAGTTTGATTTTGTCCAAAACAAAGAGGAGCCCTATATTTACAAGAAGGTTAGTGGGAGCAAAATTGCGTTCTTAATACTATATGTAGATGACATTCTACTTATAGGAAATGACGTAGGAATGCTCAGTTCTGTGAAGCTTGGCTTTCTAAAGAGTTCACAATGCAAGACTCGGGAGAAGGTACCTATATTCTGGGTATTCACCTCTACTGGGATAGAGCGAAAAGAATGTTAGGTCTTTCCTAAGCCCTCTACATAGAAAAGATCCTGACGCGATTTAAGATGGAAGATTCTAAAAGAGGGTTTCTACCTATGCAATATGGTGCAAAACTTTCCTTAGAGATGTGTCCTCAAAGTGAGGAAGAGAGAAAGGAAATGAGCAAGGTACCCTATGCTTCGGCAATAGATAGCCTCATGTGCGCTATGATTTGCACTAGACCAAACATTGCCTACGCTGTGAGCTTAATAAGTCGTTTTCAGTCAAATCCAGGGCAGGAACATTTGACTACTGTAAAGTACATTCTTAAGTACCTAAGGAGGACTAAAGACTTGGTTCTTACATACGGCGGTGGAGAACTTAGAGTGATGGGTTATACAGACTCAGATTTGTCGGGGAACATAGACGCTCAGATGTCCACATCAGGGTATATCTTTACTCTGAATGGTGGGGCAGTTTCTTAGAGAAGTTCCAAGCAAAGTTCGACAGCTATCTCTACATGTCAAGCCGAATATCAGGTAGCCACAGAGGCTACTAAAGAAGCTTTTTGGATTAAGAAGTTCACTGAGGAACTTCAAGTGGTTCCTAACGTAGAGAAGCCCGTGACGCTATTTTATGACAACGACGGAGCTGTTGCATAGGCTAAGGAGCCTAGGGCTCACCACAACACCAAACATATTGCCACAAAATATCATTTTGTTAGCGAAATGGTTCCGGAAGGAAATGTTATACTGCAGAGAGTAGACACAGCAAATAACGTTGCTGATCCGCTTACCAAGCCACTATCTCAGAAGGTCTTAGAGAGACATCTGGAGAGTATGAGTATTAGATACCATAGTTTGCGGCATTGAGTGCAAGTGAAAGATTTTTAGGAATATGCCCTCGAATGCCACTCAGAGGATGAGAGAGTGAGAGCATTTGTATTGTAATTATGAATATTATATCTAATAAGACAATTATTATTTCTATATTATTGTATATCACTAGCATTGTGATTTGGTATATAGAATAATAGTCCTTGCATTTGAGAGCAAACATTCTACTCATCAGAGATAAGGAGATAGGCATTAGAAGTGTTTAGAGCTCGAATGCTTAACTAGTTCGCAAGTCGATAAAACTTAATCGGGTATTAAGTTTAGCCCAGACTTTTATAACGTGTAATTTGACATGTATAGTGCCTGTATTCACTAAGGGTTAGTGGGAGCACACATTATAGGTATGCTAATGGGATTAGTATACTCGAACACGAATCACCTCGATTCGGTCACATGGATATCACTCAGGGATTGTCAATGATTGAATGGCTGTGATATGTATACGTGGACCTTTGACTTGAGGTTTCAGTAGGAGATGTGCTTGTGACATTAAGTTAGTCATTAGAGTAGTTCGATCCAATCGCCAGTTGGTTGGGTCAACCTCGAAATGCAACTTAATGGGCAAGTAGCAGTCTCTACTAAATACCAAGATAAACTTCTTTCTCCTGTAAGTGAGTAGGTAAATGTCCTATGCGGTTAATGGCAAATGAGATCACACATGTTTGGCCAAACCAGTTAGAGCTAGTTGTATTTAATACATAAGATCTCGGTGATCTCAGTTTGCATTAAACAAGTGCATAGAGTCAATGACAACATGATCTACACAAAATGATCAACACAAAATGACAAAAATGATTAGAGTACTTGCCCCGAATCCTTCGAGAGCAATCTCGATGTCAAAACCATCTCTAATGATTATCCTCAATATTCGGCGATCCAAAATACTGTAGATTGTAGATAACTCATATCCTCATCTTTACCAAAATATATCCGCGATACTCAAGCATACCAATAACGAATGTAAATCATATACATTATGATTTAATTCCCAAAATCGGAAAACAACATACAGTCCAACCTTTCAGAGTTCACAATAATAATAATTGCTATATGCATTATAAACGAAATGAAACTGAAACCATTCATTAAATATTATAAACTGAACAAGTAATAACTTGCCTCGATCTGATACGATGATAGTGAAGCTGTTACCAATCCCTTGTTGTCGCCTACGAGCTCTTCGACCCTGACCAAAGTAATTCACGAACATCCTCAAACTTGACCGCGACATATTATTCTAATTAACGATCATCCTCACAACCTATTGTAATAATCGATAAACAACAAGTTCGATAACAATCAACAATCGATATAACCAATCAACAACTCAACGGTTCCATAATATCTCGATTAAACACTAATCCGAATAACTCAATCAATCAATCACGAATCCATAACCATAATACGATTCCACAGTCCGATAATTATATCAACAATTAGTCCAACCCAATAAAAGGGATTATAACATACTCATTTCCGAATTCAACCTCATATATGAATTAAAAAGATTGCTTCTTGTTCATAATCATAAATTCATAGTAAAACAATACTACCAATCTAATCAACAATCTGAACTATCCAACTTGTTCAATACCACGAATAAGATATTCTAAGATTAACCATAGTCTTTCTGGATTCATCCTCCTATCATGATGCATATTTCATCAAGAACGTACCAAGTCTTCCACTACAATCAACATAACATCGGCTCTGATTATCAAATCCATGTTTATATACAAAACCATATTCATAATCAACAAAACCACATAATCCAGTACGTCCGAACATCTAAATAATCATATCACCATCTTCCTAAACAAGCTTCATGAAACACCGAGAATCACAACAACACTTACATATTCGTCATCTTACGAAGTAAACAACGACAACAACATCAAGAATCCGAAATGAAGAAAGGGATTACATCAACATACCCCTTCAACACAATCCAGAGCCACTACAATCATATCAATACCCATATATCATTAACAACATCAACATAATTCGGAAATCCATCTCACAAGCACGTTTGAACTAATCACAATTCTTACAACATGAAGAATCTTAACCAACATTCTTCAATCTCTTGTCACAATTCCATTTAATCACGTATAACTTCATCATACATAATAGGATAAACCAACATGCTTCCTAACATGTAAACATCCTTCTAAAACAAACTACTATTGAATGGATACAAATATTACCTTGTATTGATGAACTATGGTGAAGAACAATCGAACTCCTTCCAAGAATCATTAACAACTTTAAGAACAAAGCTTTAATCCACGCTCCCAAGCTTAATATTTTTAAGGACGAACAACTCTACAATTACTCAAGTGTTTGGAACCCCAAAACCTCCTTCAAGACTCTCTCTATCGGGGGAAGGGAAGAAAAGGCCGAAATGAACAACATTACTCAACTGCACATATATATACTCTACATTTATAGCATGCGCTAACGACTGCATTAGCGTGCGCTATCGTGTTTCCAGGGGATACTGCCTTACTTCTCACAATGAGTTACGTATGCAATTTAACCCACTAATATACGCAAACTTCATGCTTAGCGTACGTTAATCTGAACCATAGTGTACGTTAATCTCATCATTGACTCTTTTGTCTGCACTTGCTCCGAAGATGCTTGTGACCCACTTGCCGAAAGCAACCCACGATTGTCGGGATTCCCTTTGACCGATCTACAATTAGCATGCGTTAAGCCCATGCTTAGCGTGCGCTAATCTTCCATAGCAAACATCATTTGACCTCATCGAAATGTGTGCCGAAAGTAGCTGGGTCCACCCGTAGATTCCTTTTGGAGTGATCTGCTTTAGCGTGCGCTAGCCTTAGCTTTAGTGTGCGCTAAATGACATTGACTCGAGTAGGGACCTACCTGTCGGCCACAACCTGGATCCTGCTCGATATGATCTTACGTACGTTAACTGTCCTTCTTAGCGTACATAAGCTAATCAGGCTATACTTAGCCAATTCCAATTATTCCTGACCATCGTCTCGACATACTGGATACATATACATGACATACTGAATACATATACTCGTTCCAATAATATTATCATTCGATACACAATATCCTTAAATGCAATTGTCAACTAACTACGACAATTATACCAATATAACTATCTTAGTCCTTTAATTATTATATCCATACTGTACAGATTCTACACTGTGCAATATAACTCGAATAAAATAATATTAACAACCATAGTATAAATTAAGGATATTACATTCTATCCCACTTAAAATAAGTTTCATCCTCGCAACTTGCAATCCGTCATAAACAATAGTTCAACCAAAATATCCAAAATCATCACGACAACGATCAATCATTACCAAAAGCGAATAACCAAAACAATATACTTATAAATGCGTGAAGTCGATGATCTCCTGTGATACTAGCAAATGGCCCCACTTCAAAGACTAATATGCTTACAATCACAATTTCACAAATTTCAACAAAATACATCGTGATAACTCAATTATGGAATAATTCTTCCATTTCAAAGCATGTATGCCTGATCGCACAATCAAGGCCCAATCCTGGTAAAAACCAATAATACACGATACATCTGTGAAGCAACTGCTCAAAATAATGGCAACAAATCCCAAAACAGCGACACCAGTCCGAACGCTCATACAATCAATAACAATGATCAACCAATACATCAATCGAGAATCTCATCAACATGATAATCTCCAATACTACCAACGAAGGATCAACCATAACCAAGAATACCATCACATGGTAAGCTCCAACACAATCAACAAAGAACCATAGGGACAAATATATGAGAGAATAAAATTGTCAAAACGTTTACAAATCACATACAGTGGATCTCAAAGGAACACGCCCAACTGTTGAACATAGCCCTCGATGTATGAACAACCAGTCGCAAACCGATGAATATACCCAAGCATACATGGAGTGGGAATGACTAATCAATATCCAAAACAACCATCCTGGGGTCACCATCCCCAAATCTACACTTACTAAGAAATAACTCAAAATACCACATGCGAAGAAAAATCAGTCGGCCCAAAAGTCAAAAGTCATTATAGCAAAATCACGCTACTACCAAACTGATAGAGCCACATAGCACATATGCCCCGATTTCACAAAACCCAAAGTTCCAAAATCATATTCTGTATTGAATCTACAACATGCAGCATATTTCTCTTTCTTTGATCAAACAACCGGTTATCCCTGAATACTCCAAGCTACCATGCTGAAATTCGAATCTCTTTTCATCGTACCATACTGATGTGTTATCCATCTCGTGAGTCTTACTCAGGACTTCACCATAATATGCATTATGCACTATATTTGTACGTATACCAATCACATTTCAAAAAAGCTTTGAAATCATACAATCTTGTCAACAAAAACCAATTTTCGAGAGTTCTTTCAAGAATTTCAAAACTCAAAACATATATTTTTATAAGACCACAAAAATCAATTTTCGAAAAGTTAAACCGGCTCCCTTATGTCAAGTACTTGAGGACAATTCTTTTTCGAATACACATGATTAAATAAAATAAAATTATGCAAATGATTGACTACATTCATACTCCTGTATACTAATTCGGCGCGTCACCAATTCCACCGACATTCGGTCGGAAAACCACATTATAGAATCCAATATCTTATTATATAGGCTTTGTTAAAATGGCTCTTTTTCGCAGATGACCTGCTACATCGACCATTATTCCATTCTGCAACACTTCAACTATGCCATGATGAAACATGTTTTAACAACACTATTTCCCATAACATATTCTAAGAAAAATGCATTTTCACAATAGCGAGCAAAATAGTTAATCAAAATATATCATTTTGGAAAGCATCGTTTCCAGATATTTCAAAAAACAGTATCGTGCATCCTGAAATGAATTAACATGACTACATGTTCCTCTCAACAATCTAAAACATTTCTCCCAAATACATAACTCAGTTTTCCATATTTACCCGACCTATTAATTTTCCATAATCACAGTTTCTCAAGATCACTGGTCTGTACCCACCATTATATTCTGCTACCTCATTTTGTAACACATGATGTTCTTATGAATCTCAAAACACATCAACTTATAACTGCAAATAACCTTAATGCAATTCAAAAATCCAAATACTTACAAATCGTGAAGCCGACAATTCCCCGTAACACTGGCACATGTCTCAACTTTATAAATATACAAGATACAAATATTTTTCCAAACATACATTTTGCAAAATCAGATCATCTCAAAATATGACACATCTCTTTCCAAAGAATCACGTTAATGCCACATGTATAAGTTTAAAACAACCACAGTACCACACTGGTAATCCACATAACACACAAGCACGAGTGATCAATAAAAACCCAAAACTCCAATACTTGTCAACCGACAACTCGAATGACGTGATAAAGACACGACTCATCTCAACCCGTAAGCTTAGGTTTTCACAACCTATGCTCCGATACCATATTCTGTACCACCCCCAAAGCCATCCGGGAATATTACAGCGCTGTGGGCCCCGAAACAGAACCCACAAGGATGAAAGATATTTTTTCAAACATTTTAAATACACTAAGTGGCGACGGTAATATCTCTTTAAAAGTATTCAAAGACTCTATGAAATCCATTTATCAATACCGTCGTAAAACCTCATTTACAAGTACAAGGCTAAAATGCCCAAAACTCAACAGTTTCAAAAGTATACGTTAAGCCACTGCTTACACGTATTGACAAAATAGTTTATAAAACGATTTCCAAAATAAACCCAAGTTCGCAAAATACTAGCAACCCATTTTCAAAACACACTCGCAGTGGACATAACAAATGACTAAAAATACTGTTGCAGTGGAAAGTAACAACTACTCAAAGTTCTCAATTCAGAAAAACACGCTATAACCAGTATCTCCTGGGTAACTCATCTCTTCACGACCGCTACAAGCTCGAACTCCGAGTACCTAAAAATAAAGCCCACGACGGGTTCATCCATAATACTCAACAATGATAATGATTACATTTCATCAATAATTACATACCAATAAAATTATAAAGTAAGAATACTATCAATGTAATCGTACTGCCATAACTTTACCAATTCGTGATATCATTACCAAAGTAATCCTTACCAAAATTCACATCTCGCATTCTTAGCAATACAATAAACTCATACCTAAACATCTGTACTGTATCCAAACAATCGAGATCCTCAAACATCATCATAACTCACTGATCTGAAATATACCAACTCTGGTCAATTCAATCCATCGGATAATATCATCAAATCTAATCACGATAATCGATTGTCCATTCAAAACAAAGACCAAAATGGAAATTCACAACATAATTCAAGATACGCAATGCCACGACGAATCATGTCAGTCTAATCCGAGATCAAATCAGTACAACATATGGAACTGGTCCTACAAAAGACCTACAAATGCATACTCACATGACAACATCAATATACTCACAACAACAACAACAATGTATACTAATAGAAATCCGATGATCCAGCGCACACAGCATAGATACCAAGATGATCATGTTAGATCAACAAGAGGTGGATAACCAACGATGTACATATGCACAACAACACATGGGTAATCCGATGATCCAACGTTCACTGCATTGATCCCAAGATGATCCCTTCGGACCAACGCGAGGTGGAAAACCCCGTCCAATGATCTAACGCACGCTAGCATAGATCCCAAGATGACCCCGTCAGATCAACATGAGTTGGACATATGACAACAATGCACAAATGCATGATAACAACAATACATAAATGCACGACAACAATGATACACGAATGTATCACAACATGATCGACACAAAATGACAAAAATGATTAGAGTACTTGCCCCGAGTTCTTCGAGAGCAATCTCGATGTCAAACCATCTCCAATCATTATCCTCAATATTCGGCAATCCAAAATACCATAGATTATAGATAACTCATATCCTTATCTTCACCAAAATATATCCGCGATACTCAAGCATACCAATAACTAATGTAAATCATATACATTATGATTTAACTCCCAAAATCGGAAAACAACATGCAATCTAACCCTTCAGAGTTCACAATAATAATCATTGCTATATGCATTATAAACGAAATGAAACTGAACCCATTCATTAAATATTATAAACTAAACAAGTAAAAACTTGCCTCGATACCGATATGATGATAGTGAAGCCATTACCAATCCCTTGTCTTCGCCTACGAGCTCTTTGGCCCTGACCAAAGTAATTCATGAACATCCTCGAACTCGACCGCAACATATTATTCTAATCAATGATCAGTCCTCACAACCTATTGTAATAATCGATAAACAACAAGTTCGATAACAATCAACAATCGATATAACCAATCAACAACTCAACGGTTTCATAATATCTCGATTAAACACTAATCCGAATAACTCAATCAATCAATCACGAATCCATAACCACAATACAATTCCACAATCCGATAATTATATCAACAATTAGTCCAACCATATAACAAGGATTATAACATACTCAATTCCAAATTCAACCTCATATATGAATTAACAATATTCCTTCTTGTTTCTAATCATAAACTCATAGTAAAACAATACTACCAATCTAATCAACAATTCGAACTATCCAACTAGTTCAATACCACGAATAAGATATTCTAAGATTAACCATAGTCTTTCCGGATTCATCCTCCTATCATGATGCATATTTCATCAAGAACGTACCAACTCTTCCACTACAATCAACATAACATTGGTTTTGATTATCAAATCCATGTTTATATCCAAAACCATATTCATAATAAACAAAACCACAAAATCCAATACATTAGAACATCTAAATCATCACATCACCATCTTCCTCAACAAGCTTCAAGAAACACCAAGAATCATAACAACACTTACATATTCGTCATCTTACGAAGTAAACAACGACAACAACATCAAGAATCCGAAATGAAGAAAGGGATTACATCAACATACCCCTTCAACACAATCCAAAGCCACTACAATCATATCAATACCCATATATCATTAACAACATCAACATAATTCGGAAATCCATCTCACAAGCACGTTTGAACGAATCACAATTCTTACAACATGAAGAATCTTAACCAACATTCTTCAATCTCTTGTCACAATTCCATTTAATCATGTATAAAATCATCATACATAATAGGATAAACCAACATGCTTCCTAACATGTAAACCGCCTTCTAAAATGAACTATTATCGAAAAGATACGAATATTACCTTGTATTGATGAACTATGGTGAAGAACAATCGAATTCCTTCCAAGAATCATTAACAACTTTAAGAACAAAGCTCTAATCCATGCTCACAAGCTTAATATTTTTAAGAATGATAAACTCTACAATTACTCAAGTGTATGGAACCTCAAAACCTCCTTCAAGACACTCTTTATCGGGTGAAGGGAAGAAAAGGCCGAAATGAACAACATTATTCAACTACACATATATCTAATGTACATTAATAGTGTGCGCTAACGACTACATTAGCGTGTGCTATCATGTTTCCATGGGATACTGCCTTACTTCTCACAATGACTTACGTGTGCAATTTAACCCACTAACGTACGCAAACTTCATGCTTATCGTCTGTTAATCTAAAATATAGCGTACGTTAATCTCATCGTTGAATCTTTCGTCTGCACTTGCTCGGAAGATGCCTGTGTCCCACTTGTCGAAAGCAACCCATGATTTTCGGGATTCCCTTTGACCGATCTACAATTAGCGTGTGTTAAGCCCATGCTTAGTGTGTGCTATCTTCCATAGAAAACATCCGTTGAACTCATCGAAACGTGCGCTGAAAGTAGCTGGGTCCACCCGTAGATTCCTTCTAGACGTATCTACATTAGCGTGCGCTAGCCTCAGCTTTAGTGTGCGCTAAATGTCGTTGACTCGAGTAGGGACCTACCTGTCGGCCACAACCTGGATCCTGCTCGATATGATCTTACATACATTAAATGTCCTTCTTAGAGTACGTAAGCTCTATATATTAGTGTGCGCTAAGTCCTTATGTTAGCGTACACTAATCAGGCTATACTTAGCCAATTCCAACTATTCCTGTCCATCGTCTCGATATACTGGATATGTATGCATGACATACTGAATACATATACTCGTTCCAATAATATTCTCATTCGATACACAATATCCTCAAATGTAATTGTCGACCAACTACGACAATTATACCAATACAACTGTCCTAGTCCTTTAATTATTAGATCCATAATGTACAGATTCTACATTGTGCAATATAACTCGGATAAAATAATATTAACAACCATACTAGGAACTCAGGATCTTACAGTTACAATAGGGTTTGACTTTACCGTGACCCTAATACTTGACCGGGATATTTGATTGAAGGGTTTATACGTATACGGTATTCGCGACATAATGGTTTTGGAATGACCTGATCATCTGTTCTTAGTTGGGTTACGGTACGGAGCACTAGACTGGCTAAGTGTTACCTATACTCTTTGATTCATCCCATTGCCGACTAATACGGACCTATGGAGTCGCGCACAAGGATATTTGATGGATAAAATATGTATTTATTATCTCTTCATTAATATTGGATATTGGATATTTAATTTGATTTATTTGATAAATCATGCGGTCTTGTGAATTGAAATTAATTACCCGGTGATTAATTGAATTCATAAATAATTATTTCTTGGAAATATATTATTACAATTTTGTATTTGATAAAATTAATTAATTGGATTAATTAATTAAGTATAAATGCATTTGAGATAAAACAAAGTGTACTTAACGGACAAGACACGCGAACGTCCGGTACACGAACCGAGTGGATCGGCTCGTTTTCTCACTTAAACTCAAGTGGGCCTCCCCCTCTCATGCTTGGAAACTCATCATGTGTTGTGCGGGGTGTGTTAGTCATATTTTATAAGGTTGAGGACAAAATGCATGAGATTTAGAATCTCATCATTTTGATATCACTTTGTATTATATAAAGATATGTCTTTCACGCCTCATGAGTGAGTTCAAAAACACACACACACCCCTCTAAAAGACCTGCTGGCCATGAGCTTCAAAGTGAGAGGGAGAAGAATTTTTCTTCAAGTCTTGTTCATCTTAGAGAGAACGAAAAGGAAAAAGAGAAGAGAAGAAAAATATTGTGTCGATTCCTAGCCGTGTTCTTTGAGAATGAATTGACATACTATTTTTCCGATCAATATCCATCACGTAATAACGTAGAGACACTCGAAAATTTCGGTATTTTGATCATTCATCAAGGAAGAACGAATTGGATTCGTGTTCGTGTTGGTGACCGGAAAAAGCTTGGATTGGATATTTCTTCAAGAAGATATTATCAAAGGTCTACGAGGGTATGACTTCTAAATTATATCTTCGTCAATTTTATATTCGTTTATACAATGCTTGTAGGATCTGTTTTGGGATTTGGTTTTATTCGGTTCGATCGGTTTATTTTCCGCTGCGTAACTCATTTTTATCATCGAATCCCAACAATAATCATGTCTAGGAAGTGATATGTTAAGGTTGTTAGACGGTTAACATAACTTTGAGATGATTATTGATGTTTATTGTGTTCATGGGAGATTATAACCATTTTAGTGAAGGATTATGATGAGTTATGAGATAATTATTATAATTTTGAAATCGTTAAGTTAATCTTGTTGATTAATCCAAAATTCCTGATGAATTGGTGATTGATGACTGTGTAGACATCATGTTTGTAGTATTGATGATGTTCTTGAGGTCATTATGATGATATATATATGATGTTGTTCTTGATAATTCTTGCTGAATTGTTTTTCACAAGTGTTAGAGAGCATTATGATCATGTTAATTGATCATTGAGGTGACTTGAGGATGTTGGAATTCATAGTTGAGGACTATGATATTCATTTGTGTAGTTTGATCGATTCGTTTTTTAATCGAGGTTATCTATTGTGTTGTTTTTGTAATACCCGGTTATAATTCATTCATTTTCATTCAGTAATTATGAGTCTGTAATTGTCACTCAGTAATTTTCACTCATTATTAATCACTCATCATTCATGAATCATTCATTTGCGTTCACTTTTGGCATGTTGTAATCGTATATCAGTTACCGATCGTCATTTCATATCCGTTTATAGATCGAGACGGGAGTATTATCATTTTCATTGTGATTAATAGCCTTGTACTGGGAGTATCATCTTTGGCTCGTGTTAGACTTGTTCACTTTCACATTCGTATGATATGTCGGATCATTCATCAGTCGTAGCGAGGAATCAGAGTTATCGGATTTTTCGCCTTGGCCAGCATTGAGTTACGGCCGTAAGGACTTTGGGTTACGGCCGTAACAAGGGTTAGTTGTTTTCAGGCCATTTTGGACGAATGGGACTTACGACCGTAAGGTCTTGTGATACGGCCGTAAGTTGAGCAGGTACGGCCGTAAGGCTGGCCGGTTACGGCCGTACGTGTCCAGCAGGCTGCCCAGGCATTTTTGGCCGAAGGCGAGTTATGGCCTGTTGTGTCAAGAATTAACACTCTCCGACCGGTGATCGCCACGGAGGTCGGGCGACCGAGTCACTGCCGAGCAGCCAAGGCAGAACTGCCGACCAGCGACCAGGCGGCCGAGCCTTAACCCAGCGGACAAGCTAAATCGGCCAACCGAAGGTCCCAGGACAAGTCCCGGTGCCGAGCGATCGACCTCAGATACGATCGTCACTCGGTACTCGGCGACCGACTCCTGGCGACCGTCAAGCGGGCGATCCTCTCTCGGCATCTGCCGACCGACCCTTGGTGACCGACCGAATGCCGACCCTCAGCAACTGGCCGATGGCGACCTCTGATGACCAGCTAGAGACGACCGCCTCATGTCGATCAGCACCGATGGCCACCCAGTCGGCAAAGGCCGAACCTTAAGACTGGCACCACGTGCAAGGGCCGAGACAAGATCCGCGAATCACGGGTCACTGACCACAGCCTGGCAGAATCTTTCCACCAGCCGACAAGCCACCGAAAGCTGTCAGTAGGGCCGCATGTGACAATTGATTCCGCCGAAAGCTGTCAGTAGGGACGCATGTGACTGACTCCGGACGCGTGCTGACTCCCCATTGGACCGCCCAGCTGGCGCCAGCCTCTTCCTTGGATTTTCGCCCTACAGCCCGGGTGATCGCCCCATTATAATATTGGCCGGCGGACGATCGCCCCATTATTATAATGGCCGGAAGGCGATCGCCCACCAAAGGACAAGACCCGGCTGCCCCTATATATACAAGGCACCCTGCACTCGGCCAACTCTCTGCATTATCTCGATTTCAGTATACATTACAGAAGCAAAACACCCAGCACTTGGATATCTCCAACTCTTGGCAACAGCTATCATTCGGTCTTACTTCTCCCGGCCTCTCTCATCAGGAAGACGATCGGCGGGGACGAAGAACACCGAGCTTCGCTCAAGAGCCGGATTAACAGAGTCTTTTTACACTCATTGTATTTAGATTTCTCTCATTAATACTTGTATCCACGAATATTTGTATTAATAACATCTCGCGAGAGCATTCAAGCCCGGGCCTAACAAACCCGACAAATCTTGTATTATTTATCTTCTCTCGGAAGTGCTCCCGCATTTGTTGTTTGTTGTCCGTCTCCAGCAGTATTTAATCTTCGGATAAATATTTTGGGCAACAACAATTAGCGCTAGAGGAAGGGGATCCAACCCTCAAATTTTTACACCTACCGTCCCGAAGAACACTCACTGTTCTCGGGGCAGATACTTGAAGTGACACTCACTGCACTTCAAAGAAATCTTTCAGAAATCATGTCTTCTGCCTCCGCGTCGAAGAAAGCCGCTGACCAGCCGGCCAGACCCCCCGTTCCGTCCCAGTCCGAGCCGCAGCCGATGGTGGAAGGTAGCCGCCGCGGTCAGAGACGCTCGATCCCGTCCCTGGACGGCGGCCCGAGCCTCTCGCTCGATCAGCTCCGAACCAAGGAACAGATCGACGAGGTCATGGCCGTCCTACAGGAGCGACGGAGTGCTCTCGACGCGCCTCCTGCTATCACCCCCTCGGCCTCCCGCCGGAAGTCCAAGCGGAAGCTCAAGGCGTTACTGGCCGAGTGATCGCCAGAGGCTCTCGTCGCAAGAAGAGGCGCTGCCCGGGGGCACCTCGTCTTCGATCGCCTGGCGGTGACCCGACACGCGGCCGGGGCGATCCGGCCCGGCCTACGAGACGACGGAGTTTGAGTCCGTCACCAGGAGCTCGGCCTACCCGGCTCCCAGAAGGCAGCCCAGCCGTCTGGCTCCCACTCGCCAAATAGCCGAGGTCGGCAGCAGCGGAGTCCGGAGATCGGTACACGATCGCCTCGGCTCCCGCTCCCAAAGCCGATCAGCAAGCAGCCGAGCCACGGCGATTGCCGCATTGCAACGTCAGCTCGACGAAGTGAAGGCGCTCCTGCAATCCAGGGCAGGCGCCATGAAGACGATCGCCGAGCCAAGCGAGCCGCTCGCGATCGACATCGAGCTCGCCCCTGTGCAGCACAGGATCGCTCCCCCGCAAACACCCGTGTACGAAGGGCGATCGGACCCCCAGACACACCTACACAAGTTCAACATCTACATGACCGGGTGTGGGGCATCGGACGCGACCAGGTGCCGAATGTTCCCTCTGACACTGGACGACCTCGCCCACCGGTGGTACACCTCATTGCCACCTCGGTCCATTGGCTCCTTTAATGAGCTGGCGCACGTCTTCACGGAGCACTTCGCCACCAGAGTCATCCGGCCTGAAGGTCGCCTTCGCATGATGCAAATCAAGCAGGGAGAAGAAGAGTCCGACTCGGACTACATCGACCGGGTGGACGTGATCATCCTCAACGGCGAGCCCGTAAACGATGAGACCGCCCTCTACGCGGTCCTAGGAGGTTTTTAGGGCTTCTCGCCTATGTTCAGGCATCTCACGAAGACCCAACCGACGACCTACGCAGCCTTCCGGGCTAGAGCCGCAGATTTCTTGTCCAGGCAAAGGCTTCTTCTTAGCCTAGGAGTAGAGCGATCGGCGCCCGCGCGACGACCTCCAGTCTCCCAGCCCGATCGCTACTATCCAGCAGAGCCGGAGGACTCGCTCACCGCCTACAGTCCATTTTAAATAAGGGACTAAGGCTCGCGATCGCCTCCGCCGCACATCATAAAGCCATGGTCCTGGCAGTCGATGGAACCGGCTGCTTCGGCCATGCAAGGTCCCTTTCGGCCGAGATCGTCCGCCCTTCGTTTAAATACGAGTCCGGCGTAGTCTGAGGGCTCTCCAACATTAATCAATGGACCCATGCCACAACCCCGTCTCAACGTACACCGTCGAGGTCGGCCATCTCCATGGCTGGCCGAGGTGGAAGCAGAGCTAACAAGCCGCGGGCGTGGAGTTGATTCATCTGACGCTGCCCCGCGCAAGGACTCCTCTAGACCGAGACCGCACGCCCTTCGTTTAAATACGAGGCGAGGCGCAGCCTAACAGAGGACCCTTATAATAAAGTGAGTCACGAGACACTCAATGTCTTTGCGCACCAAGACACGGTCATAGAGTTGGTCCATCGATCTCCGCGACTGTGCACGATTCCTCAAACAAGCGAAACCACCAAGTTTCTGTGGGGGATCGGCCAATGTTGTTTTTTCAGGTACAAGACCGAAAGATAGCTAGCCAATCGACCATGATAGCCCAAGTCCGAATCTTAAGTCAGCTCAGATCGCCCGTCCTCGTGTCAAGAATTACACTCTCCGACCGGCGATCGCCTCGGAGGTCGGGCGACCGAGTCACTGCCGAGCAGCCAAGGTAGAACTGCCGACCAGCGACCAGGCGGCCGAGCCTTAACCCAGCGGACAAGCTAAATCGGCCAACCGAAGGTCCCAGGACAAGTCCCGGTGCCGAGCGATCGACCTCAGATACGATCGTCACTCGGTACTCGGCGACCGACTCCTGGCGACCGTCAAGCGGGCGATCCTCTCTCGGCATCTCCCGACCGACCCTTGGTGACCGACCGAATGCCGACCCTCAGCAACTGGCCGATGGCGACCTCTGATGACCAGCTAGAGACGACCGCCTCATGTCGATCAGCACCGATGGCCACCTAGTCGGCAAAGGCCGAACCTTAAGACTGGCACCACGTGCAAGGGCCGAGACAAGATCCGCGAATCACGGGTCACTGACCACAGCCTGGTAGAATCTTTATACCAGCCGACAAGCCGCCGAAAGATGTCAGTAGGGCCGCATGTGATAATTGATTCCGCCGAAAGCTGTCAGTAGGGCCGCATGTGACTGACTCCGGACGCGTGCTGACTCCCCATTAGACCGCCCAGCTGGCGCCAGCCTCCTCCTTGGATTTTCGCCCAACAGCCCGGGTGATCGCCCCATTATATTATTGGCCGGCAGACGATCGCCCCATTATTATAATGGCCGGAAGGCGATCGCCCACCAAAGGACAAGACCCGACTGCCCCTATATATACAAGGCACCCTGCACTCGGCCAACTCTCTGCATTATCGAGATTTCAGTATACATTACAAAAGCAAAACACCCAGCACTTGGCTATCTCCAACTCTTGGCAACAGCTATCATTCGGTCTTACTTCTCCCGGCCTCTCTCATCAGGAAGACGATCGGCGGGGACGAAGAACACCGAGCTTCGCTCAAGAGCCGGATTAACAAAGTCTTTTTACACTCATTGTATTTAGATTTCTCTCATTAATACTTGTATCCACGAATATTTGTATTAATAACATCTCGCGAGAGCATTCAAGCTCGGGCCTAACAAACCCGGCAAATCTTGTATTATTTATCTTCTCTCGGAAGTGCTCCTGCAATTGTTGTTTGTTGTCCGTCTCCAGCAGTATTTAATCTTCGGATAAATATTTTGGGCAACAACACGGCCGTAAGAAGGGGAGGATACGGCCGTAAGTGGTGTTCATAAATTTCAGGTGTTGTCGGGCAAGGGTGACTTACGGCCGTAAGGGTTGCGGCATACGGCCGTAAGTCGAGAAAGGTACGGCCGTAAGGCTTGGCCGGTTACGGCCGTATGTTGCAGGCAAGGTGCCTGGTCATTTTCGATGAAGAGGGCTTACGCCCGTAAGTTTGGCCGGATACGGCCGTATCATCCGAGTTACGGCCGTAAGGTGTGCGGGTACGGCCGTATCGATGTCGGCGGATGTTTTTGACGAAGGCGGGTTACGCCCGTAACTCAGGAGCGGTTACAGCCGTAAGTCTGTCGGCAGGCTTTCGGAAGAAGTCGAGTTATGGCCGTACGAGTTGGCCGGCTATGGCCGTAAGGCCGTTGACCTGGAATGTTATGGCCGTAAGAGGGCCGAGTTACGGTCGTAACTTCCGGCAGTATTTAAGGATCCGGCCGGGACTTTTTCATCATTTTCATTCCTTTTCTTCTTTTATCCGAGAGAGAGGGTTGAAGGAGAGATTTTGCCATCCTCAATCATTTGAGTGTGTAATTTTCATCATCTTCATTCATTTGGGAAGCTTAGATACTCGTTTTAACTCGTGTTCATCGGATCGAAGTGGTTGGATCTTCAAGAGGTAATTTCTTCAACACCTTGGATTTCGATTTTGTGTTGAGATATGATGTTTTGGACGTCATAATCATGTTATATAAAGGGATATGTATATGATTATGAGTTTGTATAAGGATTCATTGGATTATTGAGGGATTATTCAAGAACACTTTGAATATCGAGTTGAAATGGGGGGTTTTCGATTAATTGTCGTTATAATCACGTTTTCGGATATTCATTGTGGATTATTGATCATTTGGAAGATGTTTGTTGGTTTGAAACACTTCTTGGGGGATTTGATAATGGCTTATTCAGATTTGATTGTAAACAATCGGAGTTTGGCCACAACGTATTCGATATAATGCCCCAATGAACTTAGTTTAATCGTATCGACGTTTTGAGTTCGTTATATTCGTGTTTGATTCGTATATTGAACGGGTTGTTGGATATTGTATAATTCAAGGTTGTTCGAGCGACCGATATCTCAATTAGGACGTTGTCCGTGGAAGGATAATTGTCACCGGTGTTGTGTAAGTTGATTCTTACTCAGTTAAAAGGATATTCATTTCCTTTTGTTGTTGTTCATTCATAATCATAACTCATTCATCATTGTGTTAACCGTATCAAAACTTGTCATTGTCAATTAATCACTTCAGTCACAAGGAACGACGGTTCCAATCATTTCATTGAGCTATCATTCATTTCACTATCATTTCATCTCGGTGAGTCATTATTCATTTCCGATGTCACTTTTGTTATATCGTGGCATTCCGGGTCATACTGGCGTGCCGGTTGGTATGTGTAGGATTTTCATGTCGGGCACATTTATGTCGTGTGTTGGTTGTTGGCCTCACATTGGACTGTGCACACGAGTCGATGGCTTCGTGAGACTGATTAGGTACAAGACCACGCGTGTATTCGATCGATACTCGTTGGTGGCTTGTGCACGGACACATTTCCATCCCGGGCGTAGTGTGGCGCTACCCTTTGAGCCGTACTGTTAGTTGATTCATACAGCATGTTTGATTTCGTATGTTTTCAACAAGATTGGGTTATAGTCTAACCGATTCATTTTGATCGAACTTGTGGTTTATACTACATATATATGTTTGTGTATATTCAACTCTGGAGGATTGTTGTTCTGTTTAACTGACCCCGTTTGAGGATATTGTTTTCAGGTCATGGCAAGGCAAAGGCACAGGGAGAGCACTTTGACGGCGGGGAGTCCCAATGATACTAGAAGGGGGCCCCAGTCTTTTCAGTCATTTATTCAGTCATTTATGTTTCCTTTATTTATTCCGCTGCAGACATTCCGTTTGAATAACTCATTTCATTCAGTGTTGTGTATTTTATCTTCATATAAGATACACATGTATTCTATATTATCCTGGGTGTGTTGTATGAAACTCCTCATCGGAGTAATTGATGTTGTAATGTGGTTCGGTACTACATTTACCTTGTGTAATTCATCCATTTTCATTCGCCTGGTGGGTCCCAGTCGGGGGTCCACGGCACTGTAATATCCGCCTAGTTTGGGGTGTTACAGAGTTGGTATCGGAGCTAGATTTTGAATACTACCTTCCGAGTCATGTCTCATTTGGAATCATCGTCATCGGACTAGTATCATTGGACTTTCGCGTCACGTGTGACCTGTGCAGATGCCGAGCCAATCAGACCGAAAGAACTGTAAGACTTCTAATGCCATGGTATAATTTCTGGCAATAATCATTCATTCATAATTCATCAGTTAACAATCCTCAAACATCATTTTCATTTTGACCAGGACGGTCATTTTAACTCATTAATCACTCAATTCATTTCATTATTCAGTTGTTGATTTGGAAGATCATATAATTAATCTTGTTAACTTGTTCAAGATAATCATTTCAATAATTTCATCAGATAATCATGTCACCTCGGTTAATCATTCATGTAATCACTGTGTTAGAGCGTATACTCATTTTCATCACCTCATGTCATAGTCATAATGTGATATTCATGCGAGAGATATAATCATCATGTAACTTTCCACTTCAGTATGGAAAGAGCTGGCAGAGGACGAGGAGGACGAGGCCGTGGTGCGGGCCGAATCCCTAGAGCTCGTGTGAATACACGTGCGAATACGAGAAATAATGCTAATTCATCGAGTAGTGACGCTACCACTCATTCACCTGGACGTGATCATTCACTATCGGGGAGTCGTACCCGGGACACGGCTCAGTCAGAAGGTGTTCGGGTTGACCCACTTGCTTTTATGCAGGGCATGATGGCCCAAATGACGCAGATGGCACAACTAATGGAGATGATGCATAACTCCACTACTCAAAATCAATAGGCTCCTCCGCCGCCACCTCAGAGGCAAGAGAGGAATGTGAGCAGTATCATCGGCGACCTCTCTCGCCAAAGGCCACCTACTTTTGAAGGCTCATCTGAGCCGGTGGATATTGTTCATTGGCTCGAACACTTCGAGAAGCTATTTGCGATGGTAGAGTGTCCCAAAGGACACAAAGTTTCAGTTGCGGCTTACTATCTGGGTAAGAGCGCTCATTCTTGGTGGTTGTCGTTGAAGCCCACCGAAGGATCATGTACTTGGGATCAGTTCAAAACTCTCATGATGGAGAGGTATTATCCAGCCCCACTCAGAGAGGCCAAGCTGTCAGAGTTACTCACTCCCGACCCCTCATCAGACGCGGATGTTCTCGCCATTGCCGAGAAATTTCAGGAACTTCTTCCGTTCACCCCATATATCATTCACTCTGAGGCGGACAAGATCAAGTATTTCAGCAAGAGGCTGAAACCTCGTATCTTGACTCTGTTGCTTAATCATAATTGCACCACATTGGCCGAATTCATTGAGAAAGCTCTTACTTACGAGCTTACTGCTAAAAAGATTGCTAAGCAACAACCTTCATCTGTTGGCAAGAAGTCTAAGAACTGTAATTAGTCTGACGGCAGTCAGGCCACTTTCAAGAAACCACGGGCGGGCTCTACCTTTTCTGAGCGACCTCCTATGGCACCTAAACCCGCGGAATCTCAGTCTCGAGCGGCCAGTTCGGCCGTCACCTATTTCAACTGTGAAGAACAGGGTCATTTCAGCACCAAATGTCCGAAACAGACTGTCACGTGCCATAACTGTGGAATCGCTGGGCATAGGGCCCGTTTTTGCCGAAGGGACTATAAACCCACTCCGGCGTCATCTCAGGCCCCAGGACATTCAAAGGTGCAGAATCAGGACACTCAGTCAGCGTTGTTTAAGACGACAGGAGCTAACAAAGGCGGAGCCAAGAGCTATCAGACGGGAGCGTCTGGTTCGGGGGCCGGCAAGCCCCGAATATACGAGATGAAGAAGACCGATGATCCAGAGGCCCGAATGATCTCAGGTACACTCGATATTCTATCTCAACCTGTGTGTACCCTTTTTGATACTGGTGCGTCGCATTCATTCATTTCCGAGTCATGTTTGAGTAGACTACGCCTGGGTAGTGCTACTAGTTGTGAGCCTTATGTCATTGGCCTACCTGATGGTAGACGAATTATCGGTAATCGTGAGATTCAGAATTGTCCGATTCAGTTTCATGGTCGTGTATGGCCAGCGGACCTAATCATAGTACATTTGCCGAGGGACGACGTCATCTTGGGTATTGATTGGATGGATCGTCATGATGCCATCATTAGTGTCCGTAAGCATATGATCACTATCATTTCAGGCGATGAGGTTGAATGTGTGTTTCAGGGAGGTAATCCCGGCTATTCTGGTAAGGTCATTAATTTGATGAAAGCAGTGCGATTACTCAGTCAGGGATGTGTTGGTTATTGGTGCTATATGACCAAAACCGAGGAATCATTAGTAATGTTGTCGGATATTCTGGTAGTATGGGAATATGCGGCGTTTTCGACGAGTTACAGCTTGCCTCGAGAGAGAGATGTGGAATTCACGATTGAGTTGGAGCCGATGCGTCCACGATATCGAAGGCACCGTCTGGATGGCCCCGACCGAAATGCAGGAGTTGAAGAATCAACTTGAGGAATTGTTCGAGAAAGGTTATATCCGACCGAGTGCGTCCCCGTGGGGAGCACCGATGCTGTTTGTCAAGAAGAAGGATGGTTCGTTCCGTTTGTGTATTGATTACCGGGAATTGAACCGGGTGACGATCAAGAATAAGTATCCTTTACCCCGCATTGATGATCTCTTAGATCAACTTGAGGAGCTTGATATTTTCAAGATCGACTTAAGATCTGGCTATCATCAGTTACGGATTCGAGAGTCGGATATCGCGAGGACGGAGTTTCCAACACGCTATGGTCATTATGAGTTTGTGGTTATGCCGTTTGGATTGACTAATGCACCTGCGGTATTCATGGAGTTAATGAATCGGGTTTTCATCGACTTTTTGGATCAGTTTGTTGTTGTCTTCATCGACGACATTTTGATTTACTCTCGTAACCGAGAGGAACACGATGTTCACCTTCATCAGGTTCTCGACGTGTTGAGACGAGAGCAACTTTATGGAAAGTTTTCCAAATGTGAGTTCTGGATGTCCGAAGTGACTTTTCTCGGACATGTAATTTCATCAGACGGAGTTCGTGTCGACCCTCAGAAGACGGAGGCTATCCGAGATTGGTTACCTCCGAAGAATGTTAAGGAAATCCGAAGTTTTCTCGGATTAGCGGGCTATTATCGGCTATTTGTGGAAGGGTTTTCTAAAATCGCTCAACCCTTGACGAACCTTTTGCGGAAGGATAAGAAATACACGTGGTCCGACGCGTGTCAACGGAGTTTTGAGGAACTCAAGAGCCGGTTAATGTCAGCACCTGTACTTTCCTTGCCGCAGGGGACAGAAGGATTTGTGGTTTATAGTGACGCGTCCGGACAGGGTCTCGGATGTGTACTCATGCAGAATGGAAAGGTTATTGCCTATGCCTCACGGCAATTGAGACCTTACGAAGTTAATTATCCGACCCACGACCTGGAGCTAGCAGCCGTGGTGTTCGCTTTGAAAATTTGGCGTCATTATCTTTATGGCGTTACTTGTCAGATATTCACCGATCATAAGAGTTTAAAGTATATATTTACTCAGAAGGAGTTAAATATGCGACAGAGGCGGTGGTTAGAACTAATCAAAGATTATGATATCGAGATCCTTTACCACCCGGGGAAGGCGAACGTTGTCGCCGATGCCTTGAGCCGTAAGTCCGTTCAGGAGCAGATGCTTGCTCGTTTAACAGTTCAGAAGGAGCTTCAGCAGGAATTCCTTAGACCCGAGATCGAGGTCTAGCTTGGCGAGTTCGGGGAGACTGACTTTGTATGTTAGAGATTTTATCGTCCCTTGAGGAGAAAATCGGGGAGAATCGAGTTCGGACCCGGCATTGTTGCGCATCCGTGAGGATGTGGCTCGGGAAAGCCCACGGATTCGTGGTCCACGAGGATGGACTTTTGAGATTTAAGAATCGGTTGTGCGTGCCGCGAATGACGAGTTGAAAAACTCTATTTTGAGAGAAGCACATGCTACCCCTTATTTTGTTCATCAGGGTCGACAAGATGTACAAGGACTTGAAACAAAATTCTTGGTGGAGTAATATGAAGCGAGAAGTCGCGAGAATTTGTTTCGAGATGCTTAACTGTCAACAAGTTAAGATTGAACATCGGCCGTGGGTATCTGAAACCTCTTCCTATTCCAGAGTGGAAGTGGAAGACATTTCTATGGATTTCATCACGAGTTTGGCGATGAGTCGTCGTGGCATGAATACGATCTGGGTGATTGTGGACCGCTTAACTAAATCAGCTCATTTCCTTGAGATCAAGGATACGTGGGGTCCCGAGAGACTGGCCCAGTTGTTCATCAAGGAGATAGTGAGACTTCACGGTACCCTTAAGAGTATCCTTTCCGATCGTGATGGATGATTTGTGTCTCATTTTTGGAAATCAGTTCATCGTGCTATGGGAACTCAGCTCAATCTCAGTACCGCCTTTCATCCTCAGTCCGACGGACAATCAGAGAGGACTATACAGACATTAGAGGACATGTTGAGGGCATGCATCCTCGATTGGAAGGACGATTGGGAAGCCCAACTACCATTGATCGAGTTCACGTATACTAATAGTTGGCATGCTTCCATTAAGATGGCACCTTACGAGGCCTTGTACGGTCGTCATTGTCGATCTCCTTTGTGTTGGGATGACTTGTCAGAATCAATCGGCACCGAGCCCGATATTCTTATAGCCGCCCGGGAGAAGGTAGCTTTGATCAAGAGTCATATGTTGACAGCTCAGAGTCGATAGATATCATATGCAGATAATAGTCGTCGACCACTAGAGTTCGATACGGGTGACCACGTTTTGGTCAAGGTATCCCCGAGTCGAGGTATTTTCCGTTTCGGAAAACGGGAGAAGTTGAGTCCGAGATTCATTGGTCCGTTTGAAATTTTGGATCGAGTAGGCGAGTTAGCTTATCGATTGGCTTTACCTCCGGCATTGAGCCGAATTCATAATGTGTTTCATGTCTCTCAGTTGCGGAAGTATGTTGCCGACCTGAGCCACATACTTCAGTTCGACGAAATCGAGATCGCGGATGATCATTCGTACGAGGAGCGTCCTGTACGGGTGTTGGAGTGGCGAATCAAACAGTTGAGGAACAAGACGATCCCTTTGGTCAAGATTCAGTGGTCTAGACATGGAGTCGAAGAGGCCACTTGGGAAACCAAGGAGAGTATGCGGGAGAGTTATCCCGAGTTGTTTGACCCTTAGTTTCGAGGACGAAACTCTTTTTAAGGGGGGGAGTATGTAATACCCGATTGTAATTCATTCATTTTCATTCAGTAATTATCAGTCTGTAATTGTCACTCAGTAATTTTCACTCATTATTAATCACTCATCATTCATGAATCATTCATTTGCGTTCACTTTTGGCATGTTGTAATCGTATATCAGTTACCGATCGTCATTTCATCTCCGTTTATAGATCGAGACGGGAGTATTATCATTTTCTTTGTGATTAATAGCCTTGTACTGGGAGTATCATCTTTGGCTCGTGTTAGACTTGTTCACTTTCACATTCGTATGATATGTCGGATCATTCATCAGTCGTAGCGAGGAATCGGAGTTATCGGATTTTTCGCCTTGGCCAGCATTGAGTTACGGCCGTAAGGACTTTGGGTTATGGCCGTAACAAGGGTTCGTTGTTTTCAGGCCATTTTGGACGAATGGGACTTACGGCCGTAAGGTCTTGTGATACGGCCGTAAGTTGGCCAGTGCGGCCGTAAAGGCTGGCCGATTCTGGCCGTCACGTGTCGATGGTGCCCGGGCATTTTTGGGCGGCGAGTTCTGACCTTAAGAAGGGGAGGATACGGCCGTAAGTGGTGTTCGTAAATTTCGGTGTTGTCGGGCATGGGTGACTTACGGCCGTAAGGGTTGCGGCATACGGCCGTAAGTCGAGAAGGTACGGCCGTAAGGCTTGGCCGATTCTGGCCGTCTGGCTGCGAGCAAGGTGCTGGTCATTTTCGGCGAAGAGGGCTTACGCGTAAGTTTGGCGGATACGGCCGTATCATCTGATTACGGCCGTAAGGTGTGCGGATGCGGCCGTAAGGATGTCGGCGGATGTTTTTGATGAAGGCGGAGTTACGCCGTCACTCGAGAAGCGATTACGGCCGTAAGTGCAGCCGGCGAGCTTTCGGCGAAGCCGATTCTGGCCGTCTGAGTTGGCGATTCTGGCCGTAAGGCCGTTGACACAGAATGTTACGGCCGTAAGAGGGCGAGTTACGGCCGTAACTTCGTGATGTTAAGGATCCAAGCACTTTTTCATCATTTTCATTCCTTTTCTTCTTTTATCCGAGAGAGAGGGTTGAAGGAGAGATTTTGCCATCCTCAATCATTTGAGTGTGTAATTTTCATCATCTTCATTCATTTGGGAAACTTGGATACTCGTTTTAACTCGTGTTCATCGGATCGAAGTGGTTGGATCTTCAAGAGGTAATTTCTTCAACACCTTGGATTTCAATTTTGTGTTGAGATATGATGTTTTGGACGTCATAATCATGTTATATGAAGGGATATGTATATGATTATGAGTTTGTATAAGGATTCATTGGATTATTGAGGGATTATTCAAGAACACTTTGAATATCGAGTTGAAATTGGGGGTTTTCGATTAATTGTCGTTATAATCACGTTTTCGGATATTCATTGTGGATTATTGATCATTTGGAAGATGTTTGTTGGTTTGAAACACTTCTTGGGGGATTTGATAATGGCTTATTGAGAGTTGATTGTAAACAATCGGAGTTTGGCCACAACGTATTCGATATAATGCCCCAATGAACTTAGTTTAATCGTATCGACGTTTTGAGTTCGTTATATTCGTGTTTGATTCGTATATTGAACGGGTTGTTGGATATTGTATAATTCAAGGTTGTTCGAGCGACCGATATCTCAATTAGGATGTTGTTCGTGGAAGGATAATTGTCACCGGTGTTGTGTAAGTTGATTCTTACTCAGTTAAAAGGATATTCATTTCCTTTTGTTGTTGTTCACTCATAATCATAACTCATTCATCATTGTGTTAACCGTATCAAAACTTGTCATTGTCAATTAATCACTTCAGTCACAAGGAACGACGATTCCAATCATTTCATTGAGCTATCATTCATTTCACTATCATTTCATCTCGGTGAGTCATTATTCGTTTCCGATGTCACTTTTGTTATATCGTGGCATTCCGGGTCATACTGGTGTGCCGGTTGGTATGTGTAGGATTTTCATGTCGGGCACATTTATGTCATGTGTTGGTTGTTGGCCGCACATTGGACTGTGCACACGAGTCGATGGCTTCGTGAGACTGATTAGGTACAAGACCACGCGTGTATTCGATCGATACTCGTTGGTGGCTTGTGCACGGACACATTTCCATCCCGGGCGTAGTGTGGCGCCACCCTTTGAGCCGTACTGTTAGTTGATTCATACAGCATGTTTGATTGCATATGTTTTTAACAAGATTTGGTTATAATCTAACCGATTCATTTTGATCGAACTTGTGGTTTATACTACATATATATATATATATATATATGTTTGTGTTTATTCAACTCTGGAGCATTGTTGTTCTGTTTAACTGACCCCGTTTGGGGATATTGTTTTCAGGTCATGGCAAGGCAAAGGCACAGGGAGAGCACGTTGACGGCGGGGAGTCCCAATGATACTAGAAGGGGCCCCCAGTCTTTTCAGTCATTTATTCAGTCATATATGTTTCCTTTATTTATTCCGCTGCAGACATTCCGTTTGAATAACTCATTTCATTCAGTGTTGTGTATTTTATCTTCATATAAGATACACATGTATTCTATATTATCCTGGGTGTGTTGTATGAAACTCCTCATCGGAGTAATTGATGTTGTAATGTGGTTCGGTACTACATTTACCTTGTGTAATTCATCCTTTTTCATTCGCCTGGTGGGTCCCAGTCGGGGGTCCACGGCATTGTAATATCCGCCTAGTTTGGGGTGTTACAGTTTTCCACATCGATATTGTGTTATTGATGTTGCAAATAAAACGCAGCAGAAGTGAAGTTGATAATATTTTGAATAAAGCATTTTATGCATCCACGAGCAATTTAGGCATGCTAATTAATTAACTAATAAGATTAATAAGAAATATGAATACGATTTATTATTTACTAAATAATATTGTTGGTCAATTCAATATCCTAATCTAGATCAAAAGATCATAGGATATTTACCTCTTGAAGCGAATAGTGGTTACTACTTTGATTTCTTCCTCAAAACTTTCTAGAGTATGATCCTGCCTTAATCCGAACGTTGTGTGGGCAACGAGCTACCGCATCTTGCTTGACACCTTGAAGCGGATTGTCCGAAATTTTACTTCTCACAACTCTCGATTTTTCTTTTTCTTGAAGTAATTCCAATTGATAGCAAGAACTAAAGTGTTATCTCAATTGTGGAATCAAAGGCACAAGTCAAGATCCACAATTAAACACTTATAAGAAAAAATTAAAACCCTCATGTTATGAAGATGATGACGCATCCAAACCCTCTCACATGTCATATTTATAGGCTTTGGACTACTATTGGGATCTTAAGGAGAATTAGGGTTAAGACTCTTAATGTAACTCAACCTTCCATATTAAGCCCTTCCTATTATGGCTGAGTTTAGTAATATCAATTCAATCCACTAAAGAATTAATATTGCACTGCCAACCCAAATTCCAATTTACAAAATCGGACTCCTTAAATATATTATTTCCCGTGTTTAAGATACCAAATGTCCATTAATAAATTAAAGCTATTGACAACTTTAATTACTTAATTTCTTATCCAGGAGTAGTACCACTCGAACTTAATTATTATATCGGAATTAAATCCACCTACAGGGTTTAATATAATAATTATTATCAAGCTCCACAAGGGGACATCATCAACCCGCACAAGTCAGGACATGATTTCTAGTTCTAATATTAATTGTCATATAAATAATATTATTGTCCAAGATACGAAGCTTATTGAGTCAATCATTGTGACTCTCACCCATGGTAAATCAAAGTAATAAATATTATAAATACATAGATAAATATTATATACTAGAATTAAGAAATAATACTAATCCAAGATTTATATTCTTCTCACAGACAGTACATAAGATACTATCTCACTGTGATCCAGTTCAACGTATGCAAATACGCTAATGTATGCTAATAGTCAAGACCAACTAATCTCAAGCATACATTACAACCTTTCATATAATTTGACTAGTAATTATATAGGTTGTGAACTGTTAAACCGATAATGTGATCTTTCGTGTGACACCAACACACCACATTATCTACAATATAAACTAAATGGACAATACATTTACATAACCATAACTTGAATAAATATGCAAAATATGTGATTAAATGTAATTAATATTTTCATAGGTAGTTGCATGGAAATAAGGTAATACAAGCATAAAGTATACTTTGCGGTATACAACCTTAACAATCTCCCACTTATACTCAAAGAATGCTTTTAAGTATACTACTCTATTACATAGTCTATCATATCTCCCACTTATACTCAAACCAATGCCGCCATACACCGCAATCCCATTCCTTCCACACGCCCTTCAAAAACTTTTAAGGGTAAGTCTTTTGTGAAAGGATCGGCAAGATTATCTTCCGATGCGACCATGGCTACAACTATGTCTCCTTCTTTTATGAAGTGTCGTATGATATGGTACTTGCGGTTGATATGTTTACTTGCCTTATGCGCTCGTGGTTCCCTCGAATTTGCGACTGTACCGGTATTATCATAGTAAAGTTTAATACCCTTTGGCAAATCGGGAATCACATCTAAGTCCTGCAGGAAGTACTTGAGCCATACCGCCTCTTTGACTGACTCAGAGGATGCCACATGCTCGACTTCTATGGTAGAGTCCAATATGCATTTTGCTTCACACTCCTCCAACTAATGGCTCCACCTTCCAGAGTAAACACATAACCTGAAGTAAACTTGGACTTTTCTTTGTCTAATGAAAAATCTGAGTCAGAATAACCCTATGGAGATAGGTCATCTGATTAATATACTAGCATGTACTCCCTAGTCCTTCTCAGGTACTTGAGTATGTGCTTGAGAGCAACCAGTGTCCTGGTCCACGATTCAACTTATATCTAGCATCCATGTGTAACACCTCCAGAATAAACCGGGAATATTACACACCGTAGACCCTTCTCATAAGGATCTACTAGGTTAAACCCCACTAAAAATAACAAACGTTTGACCAGCCGGGAGCAAACGATATAATGACATAGACCTATAAGGTCAAATGTTAAAATACACAGACCGAAGAGGTCACTTGACTAAACCAAGTCGAAATAAAACTCCTTACAATATATACCCACGTAGGGGTCACAATACAATACAACAGAAGACTGAATAAAATTCAACGGTAAAACGACATCAGACTGAGCTCCATAATTCTTAACCAGTATCATAGCCCATCATCTTCCATGCCGATCCTGTTTTTGCTCCCTCGAACTAAGCGTATCTGAAATGTATGAAATGCATTTCCCCCATTTAAGGGGTTAGCAATTTGAATTGCCAATACAAGTATTCTAATCATACCAAATATATCAAGTAAAGTTCAATCACAGTCTAACAACAACAAAAATCAAGGGAAATTCCCGAGAGGTTTTAATGTTTAGAAAACAAACTCAATTCTTTAAAAATGAAACATCATCTCGGTATTTTAGAAAACAGAAAAGAAAATCTTTTTGGACCTCTAATCCGAAGTTATAAAACCTTTTCGAATCAATTGGGTCTCGGTCGAAAGTTTGTTCAGTTCTCAACAACTAGAATATAAACACGGTTCCTCAACCCAAAGATAGAAACATCACTCATACTCATCAAATATCAAGTTCCAAAGGCCCCACCGGACCATACCTGGCACCATACCAATACTATCCATACTCGTCAAGTAATAAACTCCATAGGTCCCATCGGACCATACCTGGTGCCACACTAATACCATTCATACTCGTCAATTAATGAACTCCAGAGGTCCTGTCGGACCGTACTCGATGCCACACTGTAACAAAGCAGTCCAAGACACATATCAATAACACCAAAGTCATAGTCAAACACAACAATATATACATGCACAACAACCATCATGATTAATACACATTCAACTCACAATATATATCTATCGATCATACATTCGACATCCAAGTGTGTAAACCAATCGACACAATCACCGCAAACAACAGAATTCCAGAATAAGTGACAATCGAACACAACGACATACAACAAAACATCAATCACGAATGATTCATATAACACACAATCAACAAAATGCACAGACCATCACAAATCCATGCTACAACTTCAATTTACATGATATAAATCGTATAGACAGGAACACTTGCCTCGGAATCGACAAGCGAATACTACGACGAACACAGCTTGACCGGAAAGCCTCGAACCTACAAGCATAACAGCTAATAACGATGAAAAACACAATCGGAATCTAACAAGAAGTCCATTGAAGCATTTAATTAAACAATAAATGTTCAAGGTTTCTCAAGAACACAAGGATCACAATCCGGTTTAAACGAGACAGAAATATGGATATACAATCCATAAGGTATGTTCAAGAACATCATATGAAACAAATTGAACCCCCAAAGTCAGACGGAATTGAACCTACAAGAGAAATCCCAAAATATAAAAAATAAGGATTTATAAGAGATTACCTTAATTCTGACGAAGAATCAACAACGGAGGACATTAAACACGATCAAGACTTCAATTCCTGAAGATAATCTGCACAAGGTCTGAAACCCTTGTCAAATCACCCAAAACTGAGAGAGAAACGAGAGAGAGAAGTGAAATGGGGTGAGAAAACCCCAGTGACCCTTATATACTGCCCCAGACGCACGACCATACCCACACGATTTTATGGTCGTGCACAACTCGTGCGCCAAGATTAGTGCCAATAGCTGCCCAGAGGTGCACGAGTATAATGCTCGGACGTCCGGTCGTGCACCGCACACTGCCTGGCCTCTGCCGCACCACCTGAGCAATCGACACGAGCACTGCTCGTACAGCCTGCTCGCGCACGCCTGCTCGTGGCATCCCACTGCCGCATGAGCACCTTGTTAGGCGTATTTTTATGCGCTTTTATGTCATTATTTTATATCCATCTTGAGCCTAAATCAGCATAAATGAGCTTTTAATGCATTATTCTTATATGTTTTGCAGGAAATCGGAGTCCGGAAGCCGAAACGATGAAAAATGGGTGAAAACAGCAGTTTTTGGTCATGAGCCGCGGCACAAACCAAGTGAGCCACGGCACACGAAGACAACCAGCGAGCCCCCGAGCAAACTGTACTCTGAGCCGCGGCAAAGCCTAAGTGAGCCGCGGCCCAGAAGGAAATTGTCGCGCCCAGGTTTTAATCTGCGCCCCGTGAGCCGCGGCACAGATTAAGTGAGCCGCGACCCACGGGGCGGTTTTGGTGTACTCCGCGCGGGTTTGGGCCGTTTTGGAGCCTGTTCTCGACCTAATCACATGGACGCATTTTGAAGGCTGTGGACGACTATAAATAAGCATTGAAGGGCTGAAGAAAAGAAAAAAATGATCATCTAAGGAGGAAGATCGATAGCTAGGGCGAAGAACACCAGGAGGAGATTTGTGGGCGACGACAAGACCACGGATTCCCTACGGTTCTTCTTAGTTTTTCTGCATCATAGTTTTTAGATCTATTCGTGTAGGATTTTGATTGTAGTCGATTTCATAACGGTTTGATTATTTATTATTATTTTGATTTACTCGTTATTCTATTGAATTGGATTATGCTTACTGTTCTTAATGCTTTTTAATTGTCTGGCCAACAGTTAATTTGTTTTGAATGTCTTTATGGATTCGGGAGATGAAATTTAGGCATAGTTCTTGTGAGACGAATCATAATTTTCTTGAGATGGGGATATACTCATGGAATTGTGAAGCCTTTATTATGGGAATTCTTGAACTGTTTTAGCTATTAATTATCTAATTCGAATAGGGATATATCGAGTTAATAATTCGTAGTATTTTCTATCGACCTTGGGAAAGGCTTTAGAATAATTTAGGAATTCCTGGCTTACAATCAATTGAATGAAAGTAAATTGAATTGAATAAATATCATTCCTGATTGTTTGAGGTGAAAATCATAATCCTACACCCGTATTAGTATTATTATTATTATTAGTACTATTATTTATTTTCAGCAATTAGTTTAGTTATAAACTCCGTATAATTGTTCTTCAAATAAAATTACGAGTTGACTACATTTTGGTACTTAGTGAAATCAGTCCTCGAGGGAACGATACTTTACTTATCACTTTATTACTTGTTGACACCGTGCACTTACGGCATAGTGTGAGGGATTTCCTCACAAAAAGTTTTTGGCGCCGTTGTCGGGGACTGATTTTTTCGCTAATCTCAATACCAAGCGACTCTAATTTTAATTTGAAGTTTTTTCCTTTAGTCTCTATATTTTTATTTTCTTCATTATGTTTCCCGTTGAGTATCATGGCCCTTGGCATTTCATAAATTTCGATGTTCTTAATAATTTGCCAAATAGGGTCAGTCAGCCCCCTCCCCCAAAACAAAAGACCATGCTTGAACAATGTGTAGACACTCTTAAAAATCCTGATAGTACCCTTTTTGAACTAGAATGTGCAAGTCGTGGTCTTGAGGTTCACTATGGTTATTTTCCAGCTCATATATTTAGTAGTGAAGTTGAGGGGGAGGTTGAGAAGAAAGACATGTTGAGTTTTAGGGTCGATCCCCCAGCACCTGATAATTACATAAAGTGTGATGAGCCTGTAGAAGAAGTTACCATTGATGATGTTTCCAAAGAAATTCCATTAATTTGTCATCAAACTTCGACTAATAAGGTGAATACTTTTGTGCCAAAAATTTTGATTAACGGTGCCGCGCATAATTTTTCCTAAATCCATAATGGGAGAGATTGACCCTATTACTTTTGATTTTGTTAAGGCTGGTTCCTTGAGTTCTAATGAGGTTGTTCATAATATGTCTTTATTATCTACCCATTCGAACTCTGCTTATTTTTTCATGCCTTATCATTATTATATTCTTCCATCATTTTTTGGTTGTCCGCATAATTATTCTTATTCATTATTTTTGGCAATCGGGCATGAGCCAAAGCCTCCCTTGTGGAATAAGAGGCTTATAGATTGCAAGAAGGGGGCATTTGGCAATCTCCCTAGAAAAAAGCCACGTTAAACTCTTTTTGCCACGTCGTGCTCAAGACGTAAAATAGAGCGCTTGATGGGAGGCAACCCATCATTTTTACTTGCTTTCTAGTTAGTTGTTTTTATTTGATTTTTAGTTATCAATTTTTTTCTTTGTTTTGTTATTTCTTTTGGATTCGTATTCTTGTTGGCCCTTATCTCTCTAATATTTTAACCCCAAATGAGTTATTATTCTTCATATTCTAGTCTTTCTTGATTTAATGTCTATTATTATCTCATGACTAGAGACTAAGTTTGGGGGTCCCTCGTGATGCTGAGCGTTATTTGAAGTATGGATTAACCGACGTTTCTACTCAGACATGTGCTGGTTTTCAAGAAGACATTTGGAATAAGTTTCTTTTTTCCTTATCTCTTTTATTTTCACATGAGTTTGATTGTTGATGATTTTATGTGTAGTGGAATTAATTTTTCTTGGGTATAAATTGCGATTGATTTATTATCCTTGCATGCTGTTGATGGTTTTGTTCAAAAACGTGAATATTTCGTGAATTTTTCGTGCTTCCGTGTGTAAAACTGATGTTACGATACTGATGTCTCTTGGAAGAAACGGTTGAGTTTTAGTCGAGTTACAGTCAGCGATATTTGTTTCCGTTGAGTATTCAATTAGGTCCGAAATTTTATCGTTTTTGTAGAAATTTTAGCAGATAAGAAAGGAGACATACGTGTTTTCAAATCACCGTTTATACGTTTGGTTAAACTTTTCGCGTAGCTAGTCGTCCAGTACCATGAGTCTTGTTGGCATTTAAATTGAGTTTAGAGTCGGACAGTTTTTCCCAAGAAAAAGTCGAGATACTATTTGTTCTATGATGGGAAGTCTAGTAACCGGGGGTATTCACGTGACCCGTTGTTTACTCTCGCGTAAAACGACAACCCTGAATAGATTAATAATTTAGAAATATCGCATTACCGATGATGGGAAGCCTAGTTACCGGGGGTATTCACGTGACCCGTAGTTTACTCTCGCGTAAAACAGCAACCTTGACATGCGGGAATTGCTATTCGAGTTTTTTCTCCGCTGTAGAGGGGGGCTTAGTAACTAGAAGCATCCATGTGCCCCATGAGTGTCTTTTACGTCAAACGGTTCCCCGATACATGAGAATGGAAATCCACCCTAGGATCATCCCGATGTAATATCCCGAGAGCCGAAACCTAGTGGTTAACTCGGATCATATTATTGATCATACATAAGGGGATGTTGTCCTAAGAGTAATTTTGATAATGAAACTCTTGAATTTTGCCACTAGACGGTGGGACTGGGCGAATTAGCTTGTTTAATCTAACCCTTCATATTGGCGGTCGATTAAATTCACACTTGTTAATATTTGAGCTTGGTTTACTTCATGAACGATTGATTAGGACTGAAATTGGTTGCTTAGTGGAATAAGTGTCGTGGATGCGACTCACTATTACGATACTTGTACTATTCTCTGAGATTTTCAGAGTGGTATTGATTAAGTTGAGCATTATGGACTTGCATGATTATTCACGATACATTTTGTTTAAAATTGATTTTTGCTTGAGGACAAGCAAAGACTCAAGTTTGGGGGTATTTGTTAGGCGTATTTTTATGCGCTTTTATGTCATTATTTTATATCCATCTTGAGCCTAAATCAGCATAAATGGGCTTTTAATGCATTATTCTTATATGTTTTGCAGGAAATCGGAGTCCGGAAGCCGAAACGATGAAAAACGGGTGAAAACAGCAGTTTTTGGTCATGAGCCGCGGCACAAACCAAGTGTGCCGCGGCACACGCAGACAACCAGCGAGCCCCCGAGCAAACTGTACTCTGAGCCGCGACACAGCCTAAGTGAGCCGCGGCCCAGAAGGAAATTGTCGCACCCAGGTTTTAATCTGCGCCCCGTGAGCCGCGGCACAGATTAAGTGAGTCGCGACCCACGGGGCGGTTTTGGTGTACTCCACGCGGGTTTGGGCCGTTTTGGAGCCTGTTCTCGACTTAATCACACGGACGCGTTTTGGAGGCTGAGGACGACTATAAATAAGAATTGAAGGGCTGAAGAAAAGAAAAAAATGATCATCTAAGGAGGAAGATCGATAGCTAGGGCGAAGAACACCAGGAGGAGATTTGTGGGCGACGACAAGACCACGGATTCCCTACTGTTCTTCTTAGTTTTTCTGCATCTTAGTTTTTAGATCTATTCGTGTAGGATTTTGATTGTAGTCGATTTCATGACGGTTTGATTATTTATTATTATTTCAATTTACTCGTTATTCTATTGAATTGGATTATGCTTACTGTTCTTAATGCTTTTTAATTGTCTGGCCAACAGTTCATTTGTTTTGAATGTCTTTATGGATTCGGGAGATGAAATTTAGGCATAGTTCTTGTGAGACGAATCATAATTTTCTTGAGATATGGATATACTCATGGAATTGTGAAGCCTTTATTGTGGGAATTCTTGAACTGTTTTAGCTATTAATTATCTAATTCGAATAGGGATATATCGAGTTAATAATTCGTAGTATTTTCTATCGACCTTGGGAAAGGCTTTAGAATAATTTAGGAATTCCTGGCTTACAATCAATTGAATGAAAGTGAATTGAATTGAATAAATATCATTCCTGATTGTTTGAGGTGAAAATCATAATCCTACACCCGTATTAGTATTATTATTATTATTAGTACTATTATTTATTTTCAGTAATTAGTTTAGTTATAAACTCCGTATAATTGTTCTTCAAATAAAATTACGAGTTGACTATATTTTGGTACTTAGTGAAATCAGTCCTCGAGGGAACGATACTTTACTTATCACTTTATTACTTGTTGACACCGTGCACTTGCGGCATAGTGTGAGGGATTTCCTCACAACACGTCTGTCTGTGTGCCTACGTGGATGCACGAGCGGTACTCACTGCCCTAGATCCTGCCGCACTGCTGAGCACCGCCCGTGTGGCCTGCTCGTGCACAAATGCTGACCAAGAGTCTCACTGTAATGCCTCGTCGACTAGACTCTTCGAAATCACAAAGGAACCAACATGACGAAATGCTAACGGACAACATCAACGATCCGAAATGAAAAACCACATGCGACCAAGTACAACATATGATCTCATAAACATAATATCGGTCAAGAAGAAAATAATACCAACCGCTCGATAATAGAAAAAATTTCTGGCATAAAAGACAAACTATTCAGGATAACTGGAATTGAAAACCGGGGTATTAAATTCTACCCCACTAACAATAAAATTCGTCCCGAAACTTAAAATGAAGCATAATGCGAAACCAACCAAAAGCGAGAAAATCAATCATCAAAGATCTCCACGAGTCGATCTCGAAACTCACGTCGAAGCCTGAGTAGCGATTGTACCAGATACTGTCTTGCAATACTAAACTCAATGTCCCTCGTGTCCACAATCATAACAAGTCACTGACAGCTTCTTAAAGTTCACACGGTTGTAGCCCGAAACATTACAGTTAAAGCATCTAGGCAATTTACCAACAATTAGCGATACGGACCTGGATCTCTTAGATCTTCCAACTGACCTAGAAGGCTCCACAAATGATTGATGCGAGGGTTGAGGTTTAGGAATCCCAGTTACCTTACTTCCCGATGAATCACCATAAATCTTTTGCTTCTTTGTCACAGATGTAGAATCTATCGACTTTAAAGTAATCTCAAATGCCAAGGCTCGATCTTGATAATCCTTCAAAGTGGTACACATAAAAAGAGCCTTACACTGCCGAATACGAGTTTCCATATGCATATAGAAATAATGAACTTTATCTGCCTCACTTTTCACTTGACCCGAACGTAACACATCTGCTGATGATAATTGACTATACCTGGGATATCGACACATCCTAGGGTGTAGTGTAATACCACGGGTATTCCATGTTGTTTATTAATATGTATCTTGTTTTTAATAATTAAATAGTGTGCTCCATCACACGATGCTTGTACTTTTATATGTTGTGTTCTGTTTAGATCGTGTTGTTTCGAATTAAACCTTGTCCGTATTTACATACTACGGCGACAAAATTATATCATGATTGATGATGTGTCGGTGATGCACCTTGATGACGTTGAAGCAATTCCCGGTGCAAATATGACGGTGGCCAATGTCTTGTTCCACGAGGAAATTGCCTTACGCGCCCAAAGGAAGTCACATTGTGATGGTTAAGTTGGTTTATAACTAAGTGGTTTAGACATATCTATGTACGTTAAAATGTATTCTCTACATACGTTAATTGCTTTGTTTTACGTATGTTAAAGTTTGAGATTTACGTACGTTAACTGCCTCGTTCTATGTACGTAAGAATGTAGGTATTACGTGCGTAACCCATCCTTCAGTCTACCGACAAGAATCTCCAATTATGCCTTATCAGGACAACTTTCGGCGCAATCAGACAAACTAGTCAACTGAGCCTTACGTACGTAAATCAATGAAATATTACATACGTAATGTTGGGAGTCATTTCGGGCAGAGAGTTCTAGGCATGCCTTACGTACGTTAACTTGTTTTCTATAACGTACGTAACAAGCCTTACGTATGTAAACCTTCAGATATAACGTACGTAAGGAACATCCTACTATTATAAATCAACACTTCCCCTTTCATTTTACACGAAGAAAAAATTCTCTCTCTCTCTCTCTCTCTCTCTCTCTCTAAAATCATCCTCCAGCCTCCTCGCACAAGTTCTAGACTTCCTAGCCTCATATTATCGTAGTAGAAAGGATTGCTCAAGTTCCAGAGAAGGTTTTGAAGGTGTTGTCTTCCGGTATTCACCGTTCTTCATTGTTCTTCCTCATCCCTCGTCAAGTAAGGTAAGTTTATCAAGTCTTTGAATCCATTTTGATGATGACAGTTATGTTGTACCAGGTTCTGGGTGTTTTGGGTAGTTTAGAACTCTTGACGATAATAGAACCATGGAGAACTAGCACTAACCGTAATCTAAGCCTATCTCAGACTAGCATTCGTATATCTTGATGTGAAGATTTTATAATGGACTATAACCTTGTGAGTAAACCTACGTTACCAATGTTATTGGGTTAGTTACGTAGTAGATTGTGTTTAGTTGTTCGATTTTCGTTTATTAAAGTCGCTGGAATTTTTAAGATGAATTAGTTATTAAAATACGAATTAGATAAACAATCGCATATATTAGGATTTCGCCAGAATTGTACTTGTCCGTTCTACCATAGGGTTGTGGAATTTCAAATTAGGGTAATTAGCAAATTTACAAGTGGATATAGTTGTAGTCGCATTATTGAAATATTGTATAAGAACATTGTGGTTAAAATGATGTCATAAATCGATAATCCATGGAATGAGTATATAATTAATTCGCATTGTTATTAAACATAGAATTTTGGTTTCAACATTATGAATCGAACTAGTTTTAAAATCCTATCGAGACGGGGGTAATTGTCGCTATTCGCCATTATTGCCATGAGGTATTAATCAATGAATATGTAATAGGTTGAGCTGTCGATTCTGGGCGTTCAAGCCGTTGTGTCATCAAGGGACTTTTGTTTGAATTAAGACAAGTGATACCTTGCTCTGGCTATGTTATGCTAAATTCTAAAATTTAAAGTGTGTCACTTTTTGTGGAATTTGTGTTCATCGTCCGGAGTATTCCTGTGTAGATACTTCTATGACCCTTGTTTGCGACCTTGGGAGTTTATGTATTGATATACCGTACGGAACCATGTTGAGGGATAAAACTTGAATGGTACCCACGTCCGGAGTATTCCTGTGTAGATGCTTCCGTGACCCTTGGTTGCGACCTTGGGAGTTTATGTGTTGATAGAAAAGATCATGTGATCTATTGCTAAACCAAATAATAATATTGTACTGCGGATGTATCTTATTCTATCAATGAACTTTTGATCGTATTGTCTGACCCAGATTGGCTAGCATGATTCGTCGTGTACAGTAAATTTGTTGAATATGTGCAGGACATTCCCGAAGGTTCCGGTCAGGCTTGAGCAGTATTGGGAAAAAGTCTTGTTATCCCGTTTCTTTAAATTGAATTCTGAAATATTGCATGTTTATGTAATAGTAGTGTATGCGAACTTTTTTTCTAAGTATTTCGTTTCTCACTTATACCATCATGGAACTATTTTCACACAAATTATTTAATGGAGAAATCTTAACGTCTTAATAAAAAATGCCTTGTGGGTCCCACATGGGTTCACGGCACTGTAACGTTCCGGTTAATTTTGGGGGCGTTAAAGAAAATGGTATCGGAGAAGAAACATCAATGTTGAGAGTTTTACCAAAATGTTTTGAAAATGTTTGAGGGTTTTCAAAGTCCAACACTCCAAGAAATCGTAACTCCTCGAGGAATGTCAAAGATAGGAACATGTATGTTTCTTGAGAATCGAGTATGATGTTTGAACTCTGTAGAACTCAAAGAATAATTGTACTGAATTAACCCTTTAGATAAAACATTTATCACAATGGCACGTCGTGGAGCTAGGAGAATCGTGAACGATGTTCAGGGCTCTGCTGTGAACCAGCAGGAAGGCAGGAACACCATTGAAAATGTTCCAGTCGGAAACCAGCCACCGTCCAATAATCAGAATGAGCAGGAGGCAGAAAACCAGAACAATGGAGGAATGGATCCGACTTTCATTCAGACTCTCGCCAAGGCCATTGCTATGGGAATCGCTCAAGTAAACCGAGCAGAGCGGGTACCAGTCGTTAACGTGGAATAGGATGCCGAGAAGGACTGATGGCTGGGAGAGATGCTGAAGGCTAGGCCACCATTATTTGACAGTTTAGGAGATAAATATGTGGACGACTGGATCTCCGAAATGGAGACTGTTTTCGAGGTAATCGGTTGCCCATAAAACAGAAAGGTACCACTGGGAATCAACCAGCTCCGCGACACTGCAGCCCGATAGTGGAGGACCTATAAGCCGGAGGGCAGGGTAGTCGGGTGGACCGAGTTTTTCAAACTGTTGAGATACAAGTACTGCCCCAGGTCAGCTCAAACTGCTCATGCACGGAATTTATTCAGTACTTGTAACACCCCAATCTAGGCGGATATTACAGTGCCGTAGATCCCCGATTGGGACCCACCTGGCGAATGAAAATGAATGATTTACACAGGGTAAATGTAGTACTGAACCACATTACAACAATAATTACTCCGATAAGGAGTTTAAGTACAACATACCAGGATAATACCGAATACTAGTGTATTTTATATGAAGATAAAATACACAACATTGAATGAATTGGAGTATCCAAATGAAAATCTGCAGCGGAAAATAAATGACAACAATATGAATAACTGAAAAGAATGGGGCCCCCTACTAGTATCACTGGGACTCCTCGACGTCAACATGCTATTCCCGTGCTTTTGCCTTGCCATGACCTGAAAAATAAAATCCCCGGGGAGTCGATACCTAACAACAATCCTCAAGGGTTGAAAATACACAATCATGATATATCTGAAGTTATGAAATATCCTGTCGAAACATACGCAATCAAACATGCTATATGAATCAACTAACAGTACAGCTCAAAGGAATGGCGCCACACTACGTCCGGGATGGAAATGTGTCCGTGCACAATCCACCAATGAGTATCGATCGAATACACATGTGGTCTGGTACCTAATCAGTCTCACGAAGCCATCAACTCATGTGCACAGTCCAATGTGAGGCCACCAACCAACACACGACTATAATGTGCCCGACATGAAAATCCTACACATACCAACCGGCACGCCAGTATGACCCGGAATGCCACGATATAACAAAAGTGACAAAGAAAATGAATAATGACTCACCAAGATGAAATGATGGTGAAATGAATGACAGCTCAATGAAATGATTGGAACCGTCGTTCCTCGTGAATGAAGTAATTAAGTGACAATTAAAAATTTTGAAGCGGTTAGTAACTTATGAATGAATTATGATTATGAATGACAACAACAAAAGGAATGAATATCCTTTTAACTGAGTAAGAATTAACTTACTCAACACCGGTGACAATTATCCTTCCACGAACAACGTTCTAATTGAGATATTGGTCGCTCGAACAACCTTGAATAATACAATGACCAACAATTCGTTCAATATACGAATCAACCACGAGTATAACGAACTCAAAACGTCGATACGATTAAACCAAGTTCATTGGGGCATTAAATCGAACACTTTGTGGTCAACTTCGATTTTTATAACCAAACTTCAAAAATACCAACTTCAAATCCCCAAGAAGTGTTTCAAACCAACAAAACATCTTCAATACGATCAATAATCCGTTATGAATATCCAAAATCGTGATTACAACGACAATTAATCGTAAACCCCCAAATTCAACTCAAAATTCAAAGTGTTCTTGAATAATCCTTTAATAATCCAATGAATAATCAAACATATCCATAATCATGCGTATATCACTTTCATACAACATGATCTTAACATCCAAAACATCATAACTCAACATAAATCGAAAATCCAATAGGTTTGATGAAGATTACCTTTGAAGATTCAAGCACTTTGATCCGAAGAATACGCGATAGATCGATGATCCGATCTTCACAACCGAAAGAAAATGATTAAAATCTACACCCAAGTGATAGGTGAAGAAAATTCTCTCCCTCAAGTCTCTCTCTCTCTCGGAAGAAGGTGAGGAAATGATGAAAAATGAGCTGAACACGCTCAAAAACGCAATTATAGGGGTTGACTGCCCTGTGTGCCGCGGCCCAAGCTGAGTGTGCCGTGGCACAGGCCCAAAACGGCTCCCAGTGGTCGGCAGTGTGCCGCGACCCTTCCGGCATGTGCCGCGGCACACAGTACAGAGGGGTTTGGCCGATAAGTGCAACACGAGTGTGCCGCGGCCCGGACGGGTGTGCCGCGGCAGTGACTCGGCAGTGTGCCGCGGCCCTGCCGGCATGTTCCGCGGCCCACAGTACAGGCTGCTCGGCCAAAAATGGAAAATGAGTGTCCGAGCTATTTCGACCATCACTCTCTCGTCCGGACTCCGATTGACTCACCGTTTGAACCATTGGAAAGATAACTAGATGCTCTATAATATTGCAAAGATTCAGAATTTGTGGAGTTTCCAAAAATTGATGGTGATTTAACAAAGTCGAACTCATATGTGGAAAGTTGAAACAATGAACAATATCGATACACAACTCGAAGTTATTCCGAACGGTGAACATGGATGAATGAACATGATTGATAAATGATTATTAATGAGTGAAAATCCGCTGAGTGACAATTACCGAATGAAGTTACTAAATGATAATGACTAAATTACAACCGAGTATTACATACACCCCCCTTAAAAGAGTTTCGTCCCCGAAACTAAGGGTCAAACAACTCGGGATATCTCTCCCGCATACTATCCTCGGTTTCCCAAGTAGCCTCTTCGACTCCGTGTCTAGACCACTGAATTTTTAACCAAAGGAATCGCCTTATTCCTCAACTATTTGATTCACCGCTCTAAGACTCGTATGGGGCGCTCCTCATACGAATGATCACCCGCGATCTCGATTTCGACGAACTGAAGTATGTGACTCGGGTCGGCAACATACTTCCGTAACTGAAAGACGTGAAGCACATTATGAATTCGGCTTAACGCTGGAGGTAAAGCCAATCGATAAGCTAGCTCGCCTACTCATTCCAAAATCTCAAACGGTCCAATAAATCTCGGACTCAAATTTCCCCTCTTCCCAAAACGGAAGATACCACGACTCGGGGATACCTTGATCATAGCATGGTCACCCGTCTCAAACTCTAATGGTCGACGACGATTGTATGCATAAGATTTTTGTCGACTCTGAGCGGTCAATAAACGATTCCTGATCAAAGCTACCTTCTCACGGGCGGCTATAAGTATATCGGGCTCGGTGCCGATTGATTCTGATAAGTCATCCAAACACAAAGGAGATCGACAACGACGACTGTACAAGGCCTCGTAAGGTGCCATCTTAATCGAAGCATGCCAACTATTATTATACGTGAACTCGATCAATGGTAGTTGGGCTTCCCAATCGTCTTTCCAATCGAGGACGCATGCCCTCAACATGTCCTCTAATGTCTGAATAGTTCTCTCTGATTGTCCGTCGGACTGAGGGTGAAAAGATGTGCTGAAATTAAGTTGAGTTCCCATAGCACGATGAACCGATTTCCAAAAATGAGACACGAATCGTCCGTCACGATCGGAAACGATACTTTTAGGAGTATCGTGTAATCTCACTATCTCTTTGATAAATAACTGGGCAAGTCTCTCGGGACCCCACGTATCCTTAATCTCAAGGAAATGAGCTGATTTAGCTAAGCGGTCCACAATCACCCAGATCGTATTCATGCCACGACGACTCGTCGGCAAACTCGTGATGAAATCCATTGAAATATCCTCCCATTTCCACTCCGGAATAGGGAGCGGTTTGAGCATACCTGCCGGTCGCTGATGTTCTATCTTGACTTGCTGACAGGTTAAGGATCTCGAAACAAATTCTGCGACTTCTCGCTTCATATTACTCCACCAGTAATTTTGTTTCAAGTCCTTGTACATCTTGCTAGACCCCGGATGAACAGAATAAGGGGTAGATGAGCTTCTCTCAAAATCGAGTTTTTCAACTCGTCATTCGCCGGTACGCACAACCGATTCTTAAAACGCAAAAGTCCATCCTCGTGGATCACAAATCCGGGGGCTTTCCCCTATGTCACGTCCTCTCGAATGCGTAATAAAAATGGGTCTGAACCCTGATTCTCCTTGATCGCCTCCTCAAGTGATGATGAAATTTCTAACGTACAAAGTTGCCCTTGTACTTGCTGTAACCAGACCTCGATCTCGGTTCTCAGAAATTCCTGCTGAAGTTCCTTCTGAACTATTAAACAAGCAAGCATCTGCTCCTGAACGGACTTACGACTCAAGGCATCGGCGACAACGTTCGCCTTGCCCGGGTGGTAAGGATCTCGATATCATAATCTTTGATTAGTTCCAACCACCGCCTCTGTCGCATATTTAACTCCTTCTGAGTAAATATATATTTCAAACTCTTGTCATCAGTGAAGATCTGACATGAGATGCCATAAAGGTAACGACGCCAAATTTCCAACGCGGAAACCACGGCTACTAGCTCCAGGTCATGGGTCGGATAATTAACCAGCTAATCCGAGGAAACTTCGGATTTCCTTAATATTTTTCGGAGGTTGCCAATCTCGGATAGCCTCCGTCTTCTGAGGGTCGACACGAACTATGTCTGATGAAATTACATGCCCGAGAAAAGTCACTTCGGACATCCAGAACTCACATTTAGAAAACATTCCATAAAGTTGCTCGCGTCTTAACACGTCGAGAACCTGATGAAGATGTACCTCGTGTTCCTCTCGATCACGAGAATAAATCAAAATGTCATCGATGAAGATAACAACAAACTGATCCAAAAAGTCAATGAAAACCCGATTCATTAACTCCATGAATACCGCAGGTGCATTAGTTAGCCCGAATGGCATAAATACGAACTCATAATGACCATAGCATGTACGAAACGCTGTCCTTGCGATACCCGACTCTCGAATTCGCAACTGATGATATCCAAATCTTAAGTCGATCATGGAAAATTCTGAAGCTCCCTTAAGTTGATCTAAAAGATCATCAATACGGGGTAAGGGATACTTATTCTTGATCGTCACCCTATTCAACTCCCGATAATTAATACACAAACGGAACGAACCATCCTTCTTCTTGACAAACAGCACTGGTGCTCACCATGGGGACGCACTCGGTCGGAGATAACCTTTCTCGAACAATTCCTCAAGTTGAATCTTCAACTCCTGCACTTCGTTCGGGGCCATCCGGTATGGTGCATTCGATAACGGGGATGTACCGGGCACCAACTCACTCGTGAATTCCACAACTCTATGTGAAGGCAACCAGGTAACTCGTCTGGAAATACATCGTCAATCGATGACAATGATACCTCGAATGATTGAAAATTTTGATAGCCCTAGAACGGTCAATCGATGAAAATGATATAATGTATGATTGAACAACTCGATTGCCTTAAACCGGCCAATCGATGAAAATGATACAATGAATGATTGAAGAACTCGATTGCCTTAAAATGGCCAATCGATGAAAATGATACAATGAATGATTGAACAACTCGATTGAGGAATTTCTCTGCTTCCATCATAATAATAATTATTCTGGAACAACGGGGATTACCTCCCTAAAGCACACACTCGACAACCAACGACGGGATGATAGCGACCAAACGCTTACAGCACTAAGGATAGTATCATGACGATCCATCCAACTAATACCCAATATTACATCGTCCTTAGATAAATTCACCACGATTAGGTCCACCAACCAATCGTGGTCATTAATCTTACTTCGGTATGATTTCCGAAAATTCTTCCATCGTCAGGTAGACCGATGGTATGAGGTCCACAAGCAATAGGACTATCCCAAAATAAGTCTATACAAACATGATTCGAAAATGAATGAATGCGGTGTACTAGTATCAAAAGGTACACACAGGTTGAAATAAAATTACGAGTATACCTGAGATCATTCGGGCCATCGGATCGTCGATCCTCTTCATCACATGAATCCGGGACTTGCCGGCCCCCGAACCGGACGCTCGCGACTGATAAATATGAGCTCCAACTTTATTTGCTTCCATTGTCTTAAACGACGTTGACAGAGCAGGCTGATTCTGAATCGCTGATTGCTTCGGGGCCTGAGATGCCGTCGGAGCTGACTTGGAGTCCTTTCGGAAAAAACGGGCCTTATGCCCAAAATTCCCACAATTATGGCACGTGATACACGGTTTCAGACACTTAGTGCTGTAATGACACGGCGCTCCACAGTTGAAACAGGTGATGGCCGAACTGGCCGCTCGGGACTGAGGTTCCGCACGATTATGCGCCGTAGGAGGTCGCTCAGAAACGATAGGACTCACACGAGGCTTCTTGAAGGTTGACTGACCGCCTTCGGGTTGATTACGCTTCGTTGATTTCTTGCTGACAGATGAAGGTTGTTGCTCAGCAATTTCCTTAGCAGCAGGCTCATTCGGGAGAGTTCTCTCGATTAATCCAGCCAGAGTGGCGCAATGATGATTGAGCAATTGCATATGGGTCATCATGACCTGCATAAAAGTGAGTGGATCAACCCGAACATCTTATGATCGAGCCGAGTCCTGGGTACGATTTTCCGACAGCGAGTGATTATATCCCGGGTTTCGGCCCGCACCGTGGCCTCTCCCCGTGCATCCCCTGACAGCTCTCTCCATACTGAAGTAGGAAGGTCGCATAATGATTATATTTCCCGCATGAATATCACGTTATGACTATGTCATGAGATGATGAAAATGAGCATACATGCTCTAACTTAGTGATTACATGAATGATTTACTGAAGTGACATGATTATCTGATGAAATTCTTGAAATGATTATCTTGAACAATTTAACAAGATTAATAATATAATCATCCAGATCGACAACTGAGTAATGAAATGAATTAAGTAATTAATGAATTAACATGATCGTCCTGATCATCAGTTGAGTAATTAAATGAATTAAGTGATTAATGAGTTAACATGATCGTCCTAATCATAATGAATTATGATGTTTGAGAATTGTTAATTGATGAATGATGAATGAATGACTATTGCCAGAAATTATAACATGGCGTTAGAAATCTTACAGTTCTTTCGGTCTGATTGGCTCGGCATTTGCACAGGTCACACGTGACGCGAAAGTCCAATGATATTAGTCTGATGACGATGATTTCAAACGAGACATGACTCGGGGGGTAGTATTCAAAACCACTCTCTGATACCAACTCTGTAACACCCCAATCTAGGCGGATATTACAGTGCCATAGATCTCCGACTGGGACCCACCAGGCGAATGAAAATGAATGAATTACACAGGGTAAATGTAGTACTGAACCACATTACAACTATAATTACTCCGATGAGGAGTTTAAGTACAACACACCAGGATAATACTGAATACTAGTGTATTTTATATGAAGATAAAATACACAACACTAAATGAATCGGAGTATCCAAATGAAAATCTGCAGCGGAAAATAAATGACAACAACATGAATAACTGAAAAGAATGGGCCCCCCTACTAGTATCACTGGGACTCCTCGACGTCAACATGCTATTCCCGTGATTTTGCCTTGCCATGACCTGAAAAACAAAATCCTCACCGGGCCGCCATACGTAACAACAATCCTCAAGGGTTGAAAATACATAATCATGATATATCTGAAGTTATGAAATATCCTGTCGAAACATACGCAATCAAACATGCTATATGAATCAACTAACAGTACAGCTCAAAGGAATGGCGCCACACTACGTCCGGGATGGAAATGTGTCCGTGCACAAGCCACCAACGAGTATCGATCGAATACACGTGTGGTCTTGTACCTAATCAGTCTCACGAAGCCATAAACTTGTGTGCACAGTCCAATGTGAGGCCACCAACCAACACACGACTATAATGTGCCCGACATGAAAATCCTACACATACCAACCGACACGCCAGTATGACCCGGAATGCCACGATATAACAAAAGTGACAACGAAAATGAATAATGACTCACCAAGATGAAATGATGGTGAAATGATGACACCTCAATGAAATGATTGGAACCGTCGTTCCTCGTGAATGAAGTAATTAAGTGACAATTACAAATTTTGAAGCGGTTAGTAACTTATGAATGAATAATGATTATGAATGACAACAACAAAAGGAATGAATATCCTAATTGAGATATCGGTCACTCGAACAACCTTGAATAATACAATGACCAACAATCCGTTCAATATACGAACTCAAAACGTCGATACGATTAAACCAAGTTCATTGGGGCATTAAATCGAACACTTTGTGGTCAACTTCAATTTTTATAACCAAACTTCAAAAATACCAACTTCAAATCCCCAAGAAGTGTTTCAAACCAACAAAACATCTTCAATATGATCAATAATCCGTTATGAATATCCAAAAGCGTGATTACAACGACAATTAATTGAAACCCCCCAAATTCAACTCAAAATTCAAAGTGTTCTTGAATAATCCTTTAATAATCCAATGAATAATCAAACAAATCCATAATCATGCGTATATCACTTCATACAACATGATCTTAACATCCAAAACATCATATCTCAACACAAATCGAAAATCCAAGAGGTTTGATGAAGATTACCTTTGAAGATTCAAGCACTTTGATCCGAAGAATACGCGATAGATCGATGATCCGAGCTTCACAACCGAAAGAAAATGATTAATATCCACACCCAAGTGATAGGTGAAGAAAATTCTCTCCCTCAAGTCTCTCTCTCTCTCGGAATAAGGTGAGGAAATGATGAAAAATGAGCTGAACACGCTCAAAAACGCAATTATAGGGGTTGACTGCCCTGTGTACCGTGGCCCAGGCTGAGTGTGCCGCGGCACAAGCCCAAAACGTCTCCCAATGGTCGGCAGTGTGCCGCGGCCCTTCCGGCATGTGCCGCGGCACACGGTACAGAGGGGTTAGGCCGATAAGTGCAACACGAGTGTGCCGCGGCCCGGACGGGTGTGCCGCGGCAGTGACTCGACAGTGTGCCGCGGCCCTGCCGGCATGTGCCACGGCCCACAGTACAGGCTGCTCGGCCAAAACTGGAAAATGAGTGTCCGAGCTATTTCGACCATAACTCTCTCATTTGGACTCCGATTGTCTCACCGTTTGAACCATTGGAAATCTAACTCGATGATCTATAATATTGCAAAGACTCAGAATTTTTGGAGTTTCTAAAAATTGATGGTGATTTAACAAAGTCGAACTCATACGTGGAAAGTTGAAACAATGAACAATATCGATACACAACTCGAAGTTATTCCAAACGGTGAACATGGATGAATGAACATGATTGATGAATGATTGTTAATGAGTGAAAATCCGCGGAGTGACAATTACTGAATGAAGTTACTGAATGATAATGACTCAATTACAACCGGGTATTACAGTACTAGACCACAGAACTTGCCGGTGCCAGAAACCATTCCAGCCTATAGGACCGAACAAAGCAATGTCTCGGAGATGGTTCCATCCGAGGATCAACGAATCTGTCACCTTGCACAACGGTTGCCGGAAGATGTTCAACGTTATGCACCTGGCTTTCACTGCACAACTCTAACGGCATATGACGACGTAGTAATGGCATATGCCGGTATTGTTGTTAGTTCTGACATTGCGCATAATCAGAAGAAGCAGAAGACGTCTAACCAATCTGGGAGCACCAGTATAATGAACTCGGGAACTGGGCTTTCCTCTAAATCAGTGGTCTCATACTAACAGAAGGGCACATCCGAACGACCCCTCCACCAAAGCTGTTTCAATTGTGGCATAGCTGTAGATACCATGATTCAGTGTCGTAAGATGGCTATGAATTGTTTTTCATGCAGAAAGAGTGGGCATATGTCTCTCTACTGTTCTCGGGTTAATTGTACACCAATTCCAGCTTATTAGAGTTAGCACCAAACCGCACCTTCTGTTTCGGGTACACTTCTTGTTAATTCCCAGCCTGTTCATGTACTATTTGATACTGGAGCGACACACTCGTTTATATATGTGGAATGTGTTAATCGTTTGAACCTTGCTTGTGTATCTTGTGAATATTTTATTGTTAAACTACCCGATGGTAGCAGAGTTGGGGGTAATTTAGAAGTTCGAAAATGTCCGATCTGCATTGATGATTGGGGCTGGACAGTGAATCTCATGGTTTTCCCATTTCAGAACGAGGATATCATTTTAGGCAATGATTGGATGACCATGAACAGGACGATAGTAGATGCCTATCACTGACCATTTCCATTATGACTTGTGATGGTGCCACTCACAAAATCAGGGGTCGAGAACACTTCAGTACTAAAGGGTCTCTCAGCCTCCTTATAGTGGGAGTGTCTTGTGACACTAGAGAAACATATTACTAGTGTTATGTTCTTCAGGAGGATACATCATAGCTATCGGTTGTTAACATTCTCGCAGTGAGCGAATTTCCAGACATTTTCCCGATGAATTACCAGGGTTGCCGCCATGGCGGGATGTTGATCTCCAGATTGAACTTGAGCTGGGAATGACGCCTATCTCCAAAGCACCATACAGGATGGCACCAGCTGAAATGAAGGAATCAAAAATGCAACTCGAAGAATTGGTAAAGAAGGGATTGATCCGTCCGAGTACTTCGCCGTAGGGTGCGCCGGTCCTTTTTGTGAAGAAAAAGGACAACTCCCTACGCCTGTGTATCGATTAACAGAGCTAAACAAAGTCACTATCAAGAACCGTTATCCACTTCCAAGGATTGATGATCTACTAGATCAGTTACAGGGGACGACTGTGTTTTCCAAAATCGATTTACGGTCTAGATATTGTAATACCCGCAATTTTGATTTCCGGTAATTTTCTTTTTTGGCGGAAGTCCATTTTGACTACTCCCTGAAGACCTTTTCGTCATTTTGAGAATATTTAATTCTGCACTTTTTGATGTCCGAGTTCGTTTCGGTATCGTTTTGTTGAGTTTCGTGTTCTTAAGCGGCTTTTCCCTACATGAGTTTGATTCTTGCGAATCTCGTCCGAAACTATTGTTTCGAGTTCATTGTAAGTTCATTTAATGTTATTATTCATGTTGCGAGCCTTGGTTTGGTGTTTCGATCGTGTATCGTGTATTTCGGACGTTTTGGGCCATTTTCGTAATTTCCCAAAGTTTGGGGTAATTACTTCCATTGTCGAATTCTGACACTTCGGGTGGTCGAAATCATGTGTTCTCTTAGCTCTTAGATTCGTCTTTGCGAGTACTTCGTAACCGTATCTTCGGTTTAAATTCAGGTTTGGGTTTCGGGGTTGTCCGGGTGGCCGGTTACGGCTGGAGTGGCCACGACCGAGTCACGGCTGGAGCAGGGCCTGGCCTGTCCGAGTTATGGCCGTAAGGTGCCGGTTACGACCGTACGTGCTCGGCAGACATGGATGGACGAATGCCGGTTACGGCCGTAAGGGCTGTCAGTTACGGCCGTACGGGTGCCAGGCAGTGTTCGGACGAATGCGGGTTACGGCCGTAAGGACCTACCGGGTACGGCCGTAAATGCCGAGTTACGGCTGTAAGGCCCCGTCGGTTACGGCCGTAAGTGATCGGCAGTCGCTGGGCAGATTTTGACGAATGCCGGTTACGGCCGTAAGGCCCTGTCGGTTATGGCCGTAACCCTGCCGGCTATATATAGCCTGAGCTCGGCCAGACTTCGTCTTTCTCACTTTTTCCTCGTTTTTGTGCGGCTGCGGATGGGAGTGACCGGTAGGAGTTGTTCTTGGCCGATTCTACTCATTTCCAAGGCCTTTTTGAAGATTCTTGTTGATTATATCATCATCCAATCCGTGTTCTTCGTCGAATCAAGGTATATTTCTTGATTTTCCTTCAAGTTGACTTTTTGGAGAATTTGTTCTTGATTTCGATTCTAATCCGATTTTGATACATCGGATGGTGTAGTATGATGTTATTAATTGTGTTCTATGGGTTGTATATCCATATTTCTAGTTTGTTCAACTCGATTAGTGATTCGAGTGTTCTTGGGAGTTATCGAACATTGAGTGTTCGATTGAATGTCCCAATAAGTTTCCCTTCGATAGTTTGGTGGGATTTCCGTTGTTTTTTACCTCGATTCTCATTGGGATCGTATCTTTATGTTCTTGGCCATTTTGGGGGAAACCCTTAAATTTGTGTCATTCGTCCCTTCAATTCAACGACTTTAGGTCACGCTATGGAATTCGTTTTCATCGTTGCTATTGTTGTTCGTAGTTTATTGTCGCGGGTTAGCGTTCGGTGGAGTCGGTGTAATATCCGACAGAAATTCTTACTTACTGTTGTATCATTCGGATAATTCAAATACTGTTGTACTCTTGTTGCATTTGTGTATTGTTATTGATATTGGAATATATCATAAATAGACATAATAATAACGATCACTCGCACTATAATCGGATTCTCAACGTCGCGTAGATTAATACATTTTTGAGCTACTAACCTGAGTATAACGTACGCTAATCCTTAATCATAACGTACGTTATGCTTAGTTCTTTACGTACGTAAAGGTGTACTTGTTACGTACGTAACATGTGTAATCGTATCCGATCTCAACTTTCGGCGTGTAGGGCCGGACAAGATTCGAATATCTGATCTTTTGGAGGCAATCTAGTTGACCTACATTACGTACGTAATGCGTTGATAGGTAACGTACGTAACGATGTTCGTGTTTCAGTCCAGCAGCCTCTGGAATAAGCTTACGTACGTAACATTTTTGGTGTAGCGTACGTAAAGCTCTTAACGTACGTTATCCTCTTGCGATAACGTACGTAACAAACTGTGCTGTTATAAAAAGACAGCTTGTGTCTTTCATTTTGCATGACCAAACTCTGAGTTTTCACCTAGATAATCATCCTCCTGCACCCCTAGATCAAAATTACCTTCTTCCAACTTGTGTTTGAGCTTTACATTTGGATTTTGGAGCTTGTTGATTGGGAGTTGGAGTCATTCTTGAAGCTTAGATTGTGTTCTTGTGGTCTTGGTGTATTGTTCTTCAATTCTGAAGGTATGTCATACGTTTTAACCCTATAATCTCATAGTTATAATGATAGTGATTAAGTATACTCCACCTAGTGATGATTTAATTAAGCTAAACATGTTCATAGTTAAGCTTCCAACAAACTTAATGATGAATATGATAGTTAAGGGTTTTGTAAGGTTGTGTTCTTAGTATCTTAAATGATGATGATCATGTTTAGTTAAACCAAACTCTTATTCCTGGACTAATAACACCAATAGAATACTAATAATCTTTGTTTCATTATGATGTAAATAACTTCTTGGAATAATTACCATAAAATGTTTTGAGAAACCCTTGTTGATCATTAGAAGTATGGAATCACCTTCTTGAACCTAAGCTAAAGTGAATCCAGAGGAGTAATGTTTAAACTTCCAAGTTAACTAGAAGATTATAAGGAAGGTGTTGAACTCGTAGTGGTCTTCATGATCATAATATGGAATTATAACTACTTAACTCAACATAAGTAATTGATTGAAGTGCAGATTTTACTTTTTGATGTTCTTGATAAGTTTAAAGAGTAGGAGATTATTGGTTAACACATCTTAATCCAGCAAACATTTGGTAAACATCTTGTAATCAATTGTAAGAATAGAATGGTATTGAATGAGGTTCTTGGAGTAACGCTCAACATCTTAAAGTTGAACTAGTCAAATGAGAATTAGGATGTTGTCTCGTTGAAGTTTGGTATAGATGATCATATGAACGCATTATTGAGTAAAATATACTTCATTCAAGGTTGATTGTCCGAGTAACCAATTTTGAATCGAGGGTCGGCTGTTCGTTCGACAAAGAAGGACTTTACACGCCTCCGTATTGAGGCAAGTTATCTTGCTTGGTTATAATGATGTGTGGATTCTTATGATGATTATGCATTTCGTGTATATGAAACACTTATAAACGTGTGTCTTGTGATTTGAGGTTGTTCTTAATGATGTCCCGTTTTCATCATGGGAGTGTATTCCCAAGTTCGTCACTTTTGGACCCTTGATATTGTTGATCTTGTTGTCATCTCGGTGAGTCCTCAATCCTTAATCAGATTTTGTGAATTATTGAATTCGTTTTCATGTTGCATCGTGACATATCCGGAGTCATATCTACGTTCCGATTGGATATTGTGTAGGATTTTTAGCCGGGCACATATATAGTCATGCGTGAATATTTTTCCGTGAAAGGCTGTGCACACGAGACGTAGTTCGTTGAGGCTAATTAGGTACATTGTCCCACGTATATCCTGGATTCCGTATACGGGGTGGACATGTGCACTGACACATATTCGGATCGGGCGTATTGTGATGTCCCTCTCGAGCCATACTATCTTAGTCGCTCACAGTCCATTTTTATACTTGGATGTGTTCGACTTTTTGTGACTGAGCGTTCATACGCCCGAGGGGTATGTTCGTTAGTCGGGGCGTTATTCTTAAAATCTTATATACGGGAATTGTATACTATCTTGAGAATCATTTATCATGTATATCTGACCCTGTGTTGGGCGAAATACTTGTGTTGTATTTTAGGTCGAGGAAAAGGCAAGGCACGGGAAGATCAAGGTGATGACGAAGGGCTCGAAGGATACTAGTTCGGGGGCCCCAAGTCTTTCGTGTCCGGTTATGTTCGTACCGTGTAATGTTATCTTTCCGCTTTATTTTAAGTTTGAACAAATGTATTGTTATTGAAGGTATAATTCATCTCCATATGGATTATACTTATGTTTTAGATCCTGCGTGTAATAAGGCCGTAGGCCATACTACTGTAAACTCCAGATCAGAGTAAGTACTATGTTTTGTGGTTCGGTATCACATGTATTGTGTATTTAATCTGCACTTTGGGTATCGCCTGGTGGATCCTAGTGTGGGGTCCACGGCACTGTAATGGCCGCCTTATCGGGGTGTTACAGAAGATGGTATCAGAGAGCAATTGCTAGAGGTCGTTTTCTTTCTTTTTGAGTCTTTGTGTATTGAACTAGTATCAAGAGACCTTCGTGTCACGTGTGACCCGTGCAAGCGCCTGATCCTACGAGCCAAATGCGGTACGTACTTTATGAACCATGAATAAATTACTGACATGATATTGATCTCTGAATAGATCGCCTTGTTGATCTCGGCATTTTAAGGGTTTGTGGCAGGAATTATCTGATTGATGATTCAAATAAAATTTTGGATTGATTATATGATTGAAATCATTCGACTCAAACGTCGATATGATATTTTGTGTGACTCTCGTAGTGATGATAACTCATTACGAACTATTTTCTTGAATATGTAATTTCTTACTGCCATTAACTTAGCATGAATTCTGATTGGTATCATGAACTGTACTCATGATTATCATTACAAATTGATTCTTTCAGTATGGAAAGAAATTTGAGAGGCCGTGGCAGAGGGGGACGAGGCCGCGGAAGGGGTCGAATCCCGATACCGCGAGCCAACAGACGTGCGAACGCAGAGCATAGTTCCGCAGGCAGTGATTCGCCTTCTAGGGACCAATCGCACCACAATGGACGCGAGGATGCTCGTGTCGATCCTTACACTGTAATGCAGGGCATGATGGCTCAGATGACCCAAATGGGTCAGTTAATGGAAACTATGCAAAGAGCTGCTACCGACCAGCATCAGGGGCCACCTCCTGTACATGGCGGGCCGGTGAATCGGATCATCAGCGACATCTCGCGCCAACGACCCTCGATTTTTGAAGGTTCCTCTGAGCCGGCTGATATCGTGCATTGGATCAAACACTTCGAGAAATTGTTCGATATGGTAGACTGTCCAAAGAGAGAATCGCGTCTCGTAGCAGACTTACTATTTGGGCAAGGGCGCCACACTTGGTGGCTTTCGGTGAGGCCGGTGATGGCGTATGCACTTGGGAAGAATTTAAAATCTCATGCTAGATCGTTACTATCCGTGTCCTCTCCATGAGGCCAAATTATCGAATTGTGCTGAATCCGAACCGTCCAAGATGATGACGTACTATCTATCGTCGAAAAATTCCGTGCACTTCTCCCTTTTGCCGCGACGATTGTCCACACGAAGTGATAAGATCAAATACTTTCTCAAAAGGCTTAAACCCGAATGAGGATGCACTGTTGAACCATCATTGTGTGTCCTACCGAGTTCATCGAGAAAGCTCGAGTACGATTGACCGTGAAGGAAATTTCCAAGAAGCAACCACGATCTAACAACAAAAATTCAGAACCGTAACTACTGACAACAACCGGGAACATTCAAGAGACCCCAACCAAGCCAAATCCTTCGAGCGGCAACCTACGGCATCGAAGCCAACCGGATCGCAACCTCGAGCGGTCAGCCTATCTGTTGTGTGCTATAATTGTGGAGACCAGGGGCACATCAATTCGAAATGTCCTAGGCCAGCCGTGTCATGCCATACTTGTGGGAAGAACGGACATCATGCTCGTTATTGTAGGAGTGGACTAGGACGTATTCCCGCGGCACCTCATGCTCCAAGACAATCTTGATTCAGACCGAGTACCTCCATCTCGCTTCTTATCGACTACGGGGCAAACAAAGGGATGGGACGTGGAAATCAAGCAGTACATCCAGTGCAGGCTGCAAAACCTAGAGTTTACGAGATGAAGAGGGTGAAGATCCCGGCCGCATGATTGCAGTACTCTCGAGATCCAATCTCACCGTCTGTGTGTTCTTTTTGATAATCCGGTGCTTCACACTCCTTTTTATCTACTTCTTGTTTGAGTCGTTTGCAATTAGAGCATGTTATCAATTGTGAACCTTATATAATTGGTCTACCCGATGGTAGAAGAATTGTTGGGAATCATGAAGTTCAGGATCGCTCGATTCGAATGAACGACCGTGAGTGGTTGTCAAATTTAATTGTGGTCGATTTACCTAAAGATGATGTGATCTTGGGTATCGATTGGATGGACCGTCATGATGCCATAATTAGTGTCCGCAGTTTAACAAAGGACTGGCCACATCGACGATGGTCTTGAGTGTACCTTCCAGGTGATAATCCCGGCCGTTAGGAGAATCATCAGCACTATGAAAACGGTGAAACTGCTTAATCAAGGATGTATTGGCTATTGGTGTTACATGACCAAGACAATGGATCGACCAGTTGAATTGATCGATATTCCGGTAGTCCGAGACTACCCAGACGTATTTCCAGATGAGTTGCCAGGCTTACCTCCGCATCGTGATATAGAGTTCAATATTGAGTTAGAGCCTGGTACGTCCCCGCTTTCAAAAGCACCGTATCGTATGGCTCCGACTGAGATGCAGGAGCTGAAAAGCCAACTTGAATATTTGACCGAGAAGGGCTACATTAGACCTAGCGCGTCCCCTTGGGGAGCACCAGTACTATTCGTATGTAAGAAGGACGTATCCCTACGTCTGTGTATTGATTATCGTGAGCTGAACAAGGTAACCATTAAGAACAAATACCCATTGCCGCGTATTGATGATTTATTGGATCAGCTTCAAGGGGCTGCTGTGTTTTCTAAGATCGACCTGAGGTCTGGTTACCATCAGTTGAGGATTCGTGAGTCTGATATTTCGAAGACCGCTTTTCGTACTCGCTATGGGCATTATGAGTTCGTAGTGATGCCATTTGGACTGACGAATGCACCGACAGTATTCATAGAGCTGATGAATCGAGTGTTTATTAATTATCTGGATCGCTTTGTAGTCGTTTTTATTGACGACATTCTGATCTATTCTCGTGACCATGAAGAGCACGAGCGTCATCTCCATCTAGTTCTCGAGGCGTTAAGGCGAGAGCAGCTTTATGGAAAATTTTCTAAATGTGAGTTCTGGATAAATGAAGTTATCTTTCTCGGGCATGTGATATCAGTTGATGGGGTGCGAGTAGACCCGCAGAAGACAGAAGATATCCGAGACTGGTTACCACCAAAGAACGTTAAGGAAGTACGCAGTTTCTTGGGACTAGCAGGTTATTACTGACGGTTCGTGGAGGGTTTTTCCAAAATTGCCCAACCAATGACTAATTTGTTGAGGAAGGATAAGAAGTATTTCTGGTCAGAGGCATGTTAGCAGAGCTTTGATGAACCTAAGAGTCGGTTGATTTCGGCGCCTATTTTAGTCCTACCAAAAGGAACGGAAGGTTTTGTAGTGTATAGTGACGCATCTAAATAGGGCCTTGGGTGTGTACTAATGCAAAACGGGAAGGTGATCACCTATGCATCGAGACAGCTACGACCTTACGAGGTCAACTACCCCACCCATGATTTAGAACTCGAAGCTGTGGTGTTTGCTTTAAAAATCTGGCGTCATTATCTGTATGGAGTTACCTGTTAGATTTTTACGGATCACAAGAGCTTGAAATACATTTTTACTCAGAAGGAGTTAAACATGAGGCAGAGAAGGTGGCTAGAACTCATCAAAGACTATGATATCGAGATCCTTTATCATCCGGGCAAAGCAAATGTAGTTGCTGACGCTTTGAGTCGTAAAACAGTACAGGAGCAGATGCTTGCCTGCCTAACAACTCAGAGGGTATTGCAGTTAGAATTGGTGAGGCCGGAAATTGAAGTCTGGTTACAGCGTATTCAAGGGCAACTCTGTACACTTGAGATTTCATCGTCCCTTGAGGATATAATTAGATCGAAGCAAGTTATGGACCTATTCTTATCTCGAGTTCCCGATGAAATAACTCAAGGGAAAGCTCCTGGCTTTGTAATACACGAGGATGGATTGATACGCTTCAGAAACCGAGTTTGTGTACCCGCTGATGATGAGTTAAGGAATTCTATCCTGAAAGAAGCTCATGCTACCCCTTACTCTATCCACCCGGGGTCTAGCAAAATGTATAAGGATTTGAAACAATATTATTGGTGGGGAGGTATGAAACGTGAAGTTGCAGAATTCGTTTCGAGGTGTTTAACCTGTCAACAAGTTAAGATTGAGCACCAGCGACCCGCAGGATTGCTGAAACCGCTTCCGATCCCCGAGTGGAAATGGGAGGACATATCGATGGATTTTATTACCAGCCTGCCGACGAGTCGTCGAGGGATGAATATGATTTGGGTGATTGTGGATCGTTTGACCAAATCAGCCCACTTTCTAGAGATTAAAGATACTTGGGGACCCGAGAGATTGGCCCAACTATTTATCAAAGAAATTGTAAGGTTACATGGTACCCCTAAGAGTATTGTATCAGATCGTGACGGGCGATTCGTGTCACATTTTTGGAAAGCAGTTCATCGTGCGATGGGTACGCATTTGAACTTCAGCACAACATTTCACCCGCAGACGGATGGTCAGACTGAGAGAACTATCCAAACTTTATAAGATATGCTGAGGGCGTGCGTTCTCAATTGGATAGATGATTGGGAGGCCCAACTACCCTTGGTGGAATTCACTTATAATAATAGCTGGCACACTTCTATTCAGATGGCACCTTATGAAGCATTGTATGGCCGTCGTTGTAGATCCCCTCTGTGTTGGGACGATCCATCTGAAACCCTGGGTACGGAACCCGATATGTTGTTAGCAGCCCGTGAGAAGATCGCCCTAATTAGGAGTCGTTTGTTGACGGCTCAAAGCCGACAGAAGTCCTACGCAGACAACCGCCGGCGACCGCTTGAGTTCGAGGTCGGCGACCATGTACTAATGAAGGTATCCCCTACTCGAGGAGTTTTTCGTTTTGGGAAGAGAGGCAAGCTGAGCCCGAGATATATCGGGCCGTTTGAGGTTTTGGACCGAGTAGGCGATTTAGCCTATCGCCTGGCTTTACCACCAGCCCTGAGCCGAATTCATAACGTGTTCCATGTCTCTCAGTTAAGGAAATACGTTGCTGATCCGAGTCATGTACTTCAGTTCGATGAGATCGATTTAGCGGAGGATCATTCGTATGAGGAGCGCCCCGTACGAATACTTGAGAGGAGGATCAAACAACTGCATAATAAGACGATTCCCCTACTGAAGGTTCAGTGGTCACGACACGGGGTCGAGGAAGCCACGTGGGAGACGGAGAGAAGCATTCAAGAGAGGTATCTTGAATTGTTTACCCCTTAGTTTCGAGGACGAAACCCCTTTTAAGGGGGGGAGTATGTAATATCCGACAGAAATTCTTACTTACTGTTGTATCATTCGGATAATTCAAATACTGTTGTACTCTTGTTGCATTTGTGTATTGTTATTGATATTGGAATATATCATAAATAGACATAATAATAACGATCACTCGCACTATAATCGGATTCTCAACGTCGCGTAGATTAATACATTTTTGAGCTACTAACCTGAGTATAACGTACGCTAATCCTTAATCATAACTTACGTTATGCTTATTTATTTACTTACGTAAAGGTGTACTTGTTACGTAACATGTGTAATCGTATCCGATCTCAACTTTCGCGTAGGGCGGACAAGATTCGAATATCTGATCTTTTGGAGGCAATCTAGTTGACCTACATTACGTACGTAATGCGTTGATAGGTAACGTACGTAACGATGTTCGTGTTTCAGTCCAGCAGCCTCTGGAATAAGCTTACGTACGTAACATTTTTGGTGTAGCGTACGTAAAGCTCTTAACGTACGCTATCCTCTTGCGATAACGTACGTAACAAACTGTGCTGTTATAAAAAGACAGCTTGTGTCTTTCATTTTGCACGACCAAACTCTGAGTTTTCACCTAGATAATCATCCTCCTGCACCCCTAGATCAAAATTACCTTCTTTCAACTTGTGTTTGAGCTTTACATTTGGATTTTGGAGCTTGTTGATTGGGAGTTGGAGTCATTCTTGAAGCTTAGATTGTGTTCTTGTGGTCTTTGTGTATTGTTCTTCAATTCTGAAGGTATGTCATAAGTTTTAACCCTATAATCTCATAGTTATAATGATAGTGATTAAGTATACTCCACCTAGTGATGATTTAATTAAGCTAAATATGTTCATAGTTAAGCTTCCAACAAACTTAATGATGAATATGATAGTTAAGGGTTTTGTAAGGTTGTGTTCTTAGTATCTTAAATGATGATGATCATGTTTAGTTAAACCAAACTCTTATTCCTGGACTAATAACACCAATAGAATACTAATAATCTTTATTTCATTATGATGTAAATAACTTCTTGGAATAATTACCATAAAATGTTTTGAGAGACCCTTGTTGATCATTAGAAGTATGGAATCACCTTCTTGAACCTAAGCTAAAGTGAATCCAGAGGAGTAATGTTTAAACTTCCAAGTTAACTAGAAGATTATAAGGAAGGTGTTGAACTCGTAGTGGTCTTCATGATCATAATATGGAATTATAACTACTTAACTCAACATAAGTAATTGATTGAAGTGCAGATTTTACTTTTTGATGTTCTTGATAAGTTTAAAGAGTAGGAGATTATTGGTTAACACATCTTATTCCAGCAAACATTTGGTAAACATCTTGTAATCAATTGTAAGAATAGAATGGTATTGAATGAGGTTCTTGGAGTAACGCTCAACATCTTAAAGTTGAACTACTCAAATGAGAATTAGGATGTTGTCTCGTTGAAGTTTGGTATAGATGATCATATGAACGCATTATTGAGTAAAATATTCTTCATTCAAGGTTGATTGTCCGAGTAACCAATTTTGAATCGAGGGCCATTGCTCGCTCGACAAAGAAGGACTTTACACGCCTCCGTATTGAGGCAAGTTATCTTGCTTGGTTATAATGATGTGTGGATTCTTATGATGATTATGCATTTCGTGTATATGAAACACTTATAAACGTGTGTCTTGTGATTTGAGGTTGTTCTTAATGATGTCCCGTTTTCATCATGGGATTGTATTCCCAAGTTCGTCACTTTTGGACCCTTGATATTGTTGATCTTGTTGTCATCTCGGTGAGTCCTCGATCCTTAATCGGATTTTGTGAATTATTGAATTCGTTGTCATGTTGCATCGTGACATATCCGGAGTCATATCTACGTTCCGATTGGATATTGTGTAGGATTTTTAGCCGGGCACATATATAGTCATGCGTGAATATTTTTCCGTGAAAGGCTGTGCACACGAGACGTAGTTCTTTGAGGCTAATTAGGTACATTGTCCCATGTATATCCTGGATTCCGTATACGGGGTAGACATGTGCACTGACACATATTCGGATCGGGCGTACTGTGATGTCCCTCTCGAGCCATACTATCTTAGTCGCTCACAGTCCATTTTTATACTTGGATGTGTTCGACGTTTTGGATCGAGCTCATACGCCCGAGGGGTATGTTCGTTAGTCAGGGCGTTATTCTTGAAATCTTATATATGTGAATTGTATACTATCTTGAGAATCATTTATCATGTATATCTGACCATGTGTTGGGCGAAATACTTGTGTTGTATTTTAGGTCGAGGAAAAGGCAAGGCACGGGAAGATCAAGGTGATGACGAAGGGTTCGAAGGATACTAGTTCGGGGGGCCCAAGTCTTTCGTGTCCGGTCATGTTCGTACCGTGTAATTTTATCTTTCCGCTTTATTTTAAGTTTGAACAAATGTATTGTTATTTAAGGTATAATTCATCTCCATATGGATTATACTTATGTTTTAGATCCTGTGTGTAATAAGGCCGTAGGCCATACTGCTGTAAACTCCAGATCGGAGTAAGTACTATGTTTTGTGGTTCGGTATCACATGTATTGTGTATTTAATCTGCACTTTGGGTATCGCCTGGTGGATCCCAGTGTGGGGTCCACGGCACTGTAATGGCCGCCTTATCGGGGTGTTACAGTCGGCGAGTTTGTTGTCGGTTCGTGCCAACCTACTTCGGTCGATTCTACGCATTGTGGTTATTCAAGGCAAGTACCTTATCCATACAATTCTTGTTTTATGGATACGATAATTAGTGATCGTCTAATGTGGTTGTTTGGTCGTTTGAATTGAACTTTCAAAGATTCGGTTTAGTCTCGTAAAGGGCTAACTTTCAAAACGCGTGTGTTTTGGTGAATATTGTGCTCCGTGAATGGTTAAGTGAACCCTATGAATTCGCTTGTGGTTGTTATTATGCTTTGATAATATATTTACATATATTATCTCTTTTCGGTGCGTTTGATTTGACAATTTTGTCGTGCTGCGTTTGATGCCTCTGGGTAAATTATTTGGATATCCTTGGTGTGCTGTGTTATTTGTGCATGATTGATTCGCTAGCCAGCTCGGGAGGGTCCTTAGAGGCCTCGAGTGGGATTCGTGGCTTCATCCCGGTCCTAGGCGACGTGTGTGCTTGATTGTTTCGCTAGCTAGGTCGGGAGGGTCCTTAGAGGCCTCGAGTGGGATTCGTGGCTTCGTCCTGGTCCTAGGCGACGTGTGTGCTTGATTGTTTCACTAGCTAGCTCGGGAGGGTCCTTAGAGGCCTCGAGTGGGATTCGTGGCTTTATCCCGGTCCTAGGCGACGTGTGTGCTTGAATGTATTTGCTCACCTCGAGAGGGTTCGACGGGGCCACGGAGGGAGTCCAACGGTTTCGCCCTGGATTCACGAGTAGAACTTCACGAGTGCGTGTATATGTTTTGTGAATGTATTTGCTCACTTCAGGAGGGTTCGACGGGGCCACGGAGGGAGTCCAATGGTTTCACCCTGGATTCACGAGTGAAACTTCACCGGTGCGTATGTATTTTATGTCCCTCAAGGACACGTGACGTGTGTTTTAACACTGTGTATTGTTGATGGTTTCATTTGTGAAAACAAAACCTTTGGGTTGTGACCCCTATTGATTTTGGAAAGATAAGGATTCGGAAATCCTAAATTGTTTTCTATTAAAACTCTTGATGGCCTTTTAAACCGTTTTATAAATTATTTCCCTTGATTTGTGGTCTTCTGGTTTTTGCAATGTTTTACCCAAACTCTTGCCTCTGGAAGTACTTTTCGTTACGTTTGGATCTTTGAGGATTCCTGGTTATTGTTATTCGTGGAATGTGAATTGTATGACTCGTATTTTGCACTTTGTTCTTGCACTAGCAAAACAGTGGAGTTTTGCTAACCCCCGAGTACTCGGGGGGTGGATGTCTGTTTTTGCATTCAGGTTTTGGGAGCATAACACAAGATCGGCACGAAGGATGATGAAAGATGATTGATATTAATCACATGAGGAACCGTACATTGTTGTATTGGTTCAGTTGTATTTTATTTCCGCTGCAGTATATTTTCCCCGTTGTACGGGAGCATTTTGTATTCGACCCCTGCGTGGGCATGTATTGAGTTGTATGTATTTATTGAAAGACCAAATCGGTCTACTGAGTCATTTTTAGCCTTAAAGGCATTGTTGAGATGTTCGATGTTGTGTACCAGCCTGGTAGATCCTTGTTTACTGCGTGTAATATCCCTGAGCGGATTGGGGGTGTTACATAAATGGTATTGGAGCTTTGGGTTGTGGAAACCTAGGCTGTCGGGTTTAGTGGTGTCTGTCGAGTTTTTGTCTCGTCGGATTTTGTCTGACGGAGTCGTGTCGCAACGCGTCGTCTGAGTTGGTTGGTCGTGATTAGTATCGTGGGGCGATCATCATCTTCGTGCGACCTGTGGATGTAAGTCTCCCTTCTTTGTGTTGTGCCTCGTGTGACACGAGCTACTGGTATGATTATGTGTTAAGTAATGGAATCTTTACGCACATTCTTGGTTTCATGATGCGTTTATGTGACTCCCATATTTCGTTTATATGAGGAGTGTTGTCGTTATTTATGTCCCTTTGACTGTGATATTTGATTGTTTGTTTTCCGGTAAAAGAGATGTGTTGTCTTGATTTTGAGCGAGTTGATGCGTGTGTTGTGATGTATGTAAGTGAATGTTGATACATGTGAATTTTTAGGCATTCTAGAATAATAGATTTTCGAAAACCTTGAGTATCTTAGAAAATAAATTTCAAGACGTACTTTTAAAATAAATTATTTTCTCGCGGTACTTTCCTTCTAGTGCCGCAATATGTTTCAAAATTATTCCAGTTGAGGACCAAAATATTTTGAGATATTTTTAATCATTTAGAAATGCTTTGCTTAGACCCGAGGGTCGAATATTTTTGAAAGTTTTTCACTAAAAGAAAAGTGTCCTCATTTTTGTTCAAACCTAAGATGGTTTTCAAAGTCTCGATAATGGTGTTTGTACAACTTTTTGAAAATGTGATACTCAAGATCAACTGATGTTTCCAAATTGTTTTCAAAAGGTGGTTTTCGTTTTTAAAACCTATCATTTCCTGCTTGTGGTCGGGGAAGGTCGGTATGATGTTGATATTGTCGTTAGGGTGTTAGCCCTCCGAATTGTGATTGAATTGGGGGCGTGAGCGTTGAGTCATTCGCAACGCATTTGTTATGTTAGCCCTCTGTAAGAGGTGTGATGTTGATCTTCAATGTTGTCGTTTCGTGGTGATTGCATGCTATCGCACCTGTGTGAGCGGTTAGGACTTGAGTTTGTATGATTGTGTACATACGTGGTTGTTTCGTGATGTTTAGTAATTATATGCTGGTTATCGTTCGGGCTGTTGTAATCGTCAAACGATGTTGTGCTTGTTGTGATTTTAGTATGTGTTGATATGTTATGCCAAGTTGGCATCTCCGATTTGTTGTTTTGCGATGTTATGTTCCATTGTATCTAGCATTTGTATATTCGGTATGCCGAGCCGAGGTGTTTCAACCGTGGTGTGCCGGGGGCATGCACGTACCAATTGTCCTTCTCGTCAGTAACGCATTTCAAGTGTGGACCCGAGAGACACAGGATCCAGTTTTGCGAGTTGGGTTCCGAGTCTTTCGGGGCACGAACTTCAGTACAGATATCAGGATCGGCTCTAAGAGGCCCATGGGAAATATTTCCGTCAGCTGCTTTTGTGTTGTTGCCTTGTTTCCATTATTGTGAGTTGCGGGGACGACCTTCTTTATAAGAGGTCGAATGTAATACCCGTATTGTTTTTGGACTTCTGAATTTCCTCTTTCTCAAGTCTATCGACTCGCTCATGTTCGTTGATACTTTCTGAACTTGTTCTGTATTTCGGTTTCATCGTTCGAACGAGTTGTGATATTGTTTTGGGTCGATATGGTTATCGTTGTGACTTTTCCGAGTTCGGTTCGATTCTTGTGAACCTTGTTCGGAAGTAACATCTTTTGGTTCTACTAGTTCTTTTATTTGAAGTGGATAGGATTTTGAACTTCTGTATTTTCGACTCTGTCGACTCGTTTACGTTCGTTGACATTTTCTGAGCTTGTCCCTGTCCCTTGCTTTTGTTGATCGAACGAGTGTGGTATTGTTTCGGAATAACTCGTTTGTCGTTGTGACTTTTCAATTGCTATTCCCTTTCCTGTGGATCTTATGTGAATGCACATCTTGTTGTTTTCACCGGATCATATATTGTCTCGAGTCGAGATGTGAACCTTGGAGTTGTTGTTTGAATTTTATAGTTCTTCGTGATTCAAACATGATTGTTCGATTTTTGTTGTCTCGATCGTTGTGGTTCGATCGTTTGATTGTTCGGTTTTTGTTGATCTCGTTTCGTGATTGTTGAACATTCAGACTCCTTCGTAATTCCCTTAAGTTCGGGAAATTAGTCTCATTTTCGATCTTCCAACCCTTAGGCGGTGGAATTCCGTATTTGTTCAGCGATTGGCTCGCGTTTTGATTGATGTACCGTTGGGCTGGTCAATCGTATTGATTTTCGTTCGTTGTGTTTTGTGATTGTTTAGATAATCGACTTGATTATATTATCTGTTTGATGACACTTGTCACTTGTTGGTTTTATTATGTCTCTACCGGTGGCGTCGTGTTGGTCGTCGTGTAGCGTGTTTTCACGCCGTATATTCTTTTGCGTTGCTTGTAACGTTTCGCCATTGGGCGTAAGTTATACGTTTTTTTTTGTGTATCTCGTCGAGTTTTGCTGGCAGGGATATTACTTCTCCCTACTTGTTTTAAGTTTCGGGATGAAACTTCTTTTAAGGTGGGTAGTATGTAATACCCGCAATTTTGATTACCGGTAATTTTCTTATTTTGGCGGAAGTCCGTTTTGCCTACTACCTCATGACCGTTTCGTCATTTTGGTAATATTTAATTCTGTACTTTTTGACGTCCGAGTTCATTTCGGTATTGTTTTGTTGAGTTTCGTGTTCTTAAGCGGCTTTTCCATACTTGAGTTCGATTCTTGTGAATCTCGTCCGAAACTGTTGTTTCGAGTTCCTCGTAAGTTCATTTAATGTTATTATTCATGTTTCGAGCCTTGGTTTGGTGTTTCGATCGTGTATCGTGTATTTCAGACGTTTTGGGCCATTTTCATAATTTCCCAAAGTTTGGGGTAATTAGTTCCGTTGTCGAATTCTGTCACTTCGGGTGGTCGGAATCGTGTGTTCTCTTAGCTCTTAGATTCGTCTTTGTGAGTACTTCGTAACCGTATCTTCAGTTTAAATTCAGGTTCGGGTTTCGGGGTTGTCCAGGCCGTTGGAGTGGCCACGGCCGATTCACAGCCGGAGCAGGGCCTGGCCTGGCCGAGTTATGGCCGTAAGGTGCCGGTTACGTCCGTACGTGCTCGGCAGACATGGATGGACGAATGCCGGTTACGACCGTAAGGGCTGTCAGTTACGGCCGTACGGGTGCCGGGCAGTGTTCGGACGAATGCCAGTTACGGCCGTAAGGACCTGCCGGGTACGGCCGTAAGTGCCGAGTTACGGTCGTAAGGCCCTGTTGGTTTCGGCCGTAAGCGATCGGCAGGAGCTGGGCGGATTTTGACGAATGCCGGTTACGGCCGTAAGGCCCTACCGGTTACGGTCGTAACCCTGCCGGCTATATATAGCCTGGGCTCGGCCAGACTTCGTCTTTCTCACTTTTTTCTCGTTTTTGTGCGGCTGCGGACGGGAGTGACCGACAGGAGTTGTTCTTGGCCGATTCTACTCATTTCCAAGGCCTTTTTGAAGATTCTTGTTGATTATATCATCATCCCATCCGTGTTCTTCGTCGAATCAAGGTATATTTCTTTATTTTCCTTCAAGTTGACTTTTTGGAGAATTTGTTCTTGATTTCGATTCTAATCCGATTTTGATACATCGGTTGGTGTAGTATGATGTTATTAATCATGTTCTATGGGTTGTATATCCATATTTCGAGTTTGTTCAACTCGATTAGTGATTCGAGTGTTCTTGGGAGTTATCGAACATTGAGTGTTCGATTGAATGTCCCAATGAGTTTCCCTTCGATAGTTTGGTGGGATTTCCGTTGTTTTTTACCTCGATTCTCATTGTGATCGTATCTTTGTGTTCTTGGCCATTTTGGGGGAAACCCTTGAACTTGTGTCGTTCGTCCCTTCAATTCAACGACTTTAGGTCGTACTATGGAATTCATTTTCATTGTTGCTATTGTTGTTCGTAGTTTATTGTCGCGGGTTAGCGTTCGATGGAGTCGGCGGGTTCGTAGTCGGTTAGTGCCAACCTACTTCGGTCGATTCTACGCATTGTGGTTTTTCGAGGCAAGTACCTTGTCCATACAATTATTGTTTTATGGATACGATAATTAGTGATCGTCTAATGTGGTTGTTTGGTCGTTTGAATTGAACTTTCAAAGATTCGGTTTAGCCTCGTAAAGGGCTAACTTTCAAAACGCATGTGTTTTGGTGAATATTGTGCTCCGTGAATGGTTAAGTGAACCCTATTGTTGTGTCGAGAATTATACTCTCCGACCGGCGATCGCCTCGGAGATCGGGCGACCTAGCCATTGCCGAGCAGCCGAGGCAGAACTGCCGACCAGCGACCAGGCGGCCTAGCCTTAGCCCAGCAGTCAAGATAAATCGGCCAACTGAAGGTCCCAGGACAAGTCCCGGTGCCGAGCGATCGACATCAAAGACGATCGTCTCTCGGTACTTGGCGATCGACTCCTAGCGACCGACTAGCGGACAATCATCTCTCGGCACTTGCTGACCGACCCTTGGTGACCGACTGATGCCGATCTTCAGTGACCAGCTAGAGACGACCGCCTCATGCCGATAGTCATCCTGTCGGCAAAGGCCGAGCCTCAGGACTGAGCCCACGTGCAGAGCCGAGACAAGATCCGCATATCACGGATCGTTGACCTGACACATCGGCAAGATCCGTCCACCGGTAGACAGGCCGAAAGTTGTCAGTAGGACCGCATGTGACAGTGACTCCGGACGCGTGCTGGCTCCTCATTGGACCGCACAGCTGGCTGCCGGCTGTAGCCTTGGACTTTAGGCAGACTGCCCATGTGACCTTTAGGACGATCGCCCCATTATTATATTGGCCGGAAGACGATCGCCCGCTAGGATACAAGGCTCCTCAGCCTCTATATATATAAGGCTCCCTGCAATTGGACTTCTCTCGGATTTTTCCTCACTGATCAAGCACTCTCTTCATTCCCACAAGATTTCACACAGCACTTGGCTATCTCCTACTCTTGGCAACAGCTATCTTTTGGTTCTTTCTTCTCTTGGCCTCTCTCATTCAGCAGACGATCGGCAGGGACGAAGAACACCGAGCTTCGCTCAAGAGCTGGATTAACAGAGTCTTTTTACACTCATTGTATTTAGATTTCTCACATTAATACTTGTATCCACGAATATTTGTATTAATAACATCTCGCGAGAGCATTCAAGCCCGGGCCTAACAAACCCGGCAAATCTTGTGTTTATTCATATTCTCTCGGAAGTGCTCCCGCAAATTTTGTTTGTTGTCCATTCATTCCTGCAGTATTTAATCTTCGGATAAATATTTTTGGGCAACAACAATTGGCGCTAGAGGAAGGGGATCTAACCCTCAATTTTATTCCTACCGTCTCGAAGAACACTCACTGTTCTCGGGGCATATACTTGAAGTGACACTCACTGCGCTTCAAAGAAATCTTTGAGAAATCATGTCTTTCACCTCCGCGTCGAAGAAAGCCGCCGGCCAACCCGCCAGACACCTTTTTCCGTCTCAGTCCGAGCCACAACCGATGGCGGAAGATAGCCGCCGCGGTCCGAGACGCTCGATCCCGCCCCTGAGGTCCGGCCCAAGCCTCTCGCTCGATCAGCTCCGAACCAAGGAACAGATCGACGAGGCCACGACCATCCTACAGGAGCGACGGAGTGCTCTCGACGCGCCTCCCGCTATCACCCCCTCGGCCGTCCTCCAGAAGTCCAAGCGGAAGCTCAAGGCGTTACTGGCCAAGCGATCGCTAGGAGGCTCTCGTCCGCAAGAAGAGGCGATCGCCATCCGGGGCACCTCTGTTTTCGATCGCCTGGGCAGTGACCCATCTTGGCGACCGGGGCAGTCCGGCCCCAGCTACGAGACGACGGAGTTCGAGTCCGTCACCAGGACCTCGGCCTACCCAACTCCCAGAAGGCAGCCCAGCCGTCTGGCTCCCCCTCGCCAAATAGCCGAGGTCGGCAGCAGCGGAGTCCGGAGATCGGTACACGATCGCCTCGGCTCCCGCTCCCAAAGCCGGTCCGCAAGCGACCGAGCCACGGCGATGGACGCGATGCAACGTCAGCTCGACGACATGAAAGCGCTACTGGAATCCGGGGCAGGCGCCAAGAAGACGATCGCCGAGTTGAGCGAGCCACTCGCGGTCAACATCGAGCTCGCCCCCGTGCAGCACAAGATCGCTCCTCCGCAAACACCTTTGTACGAGGGGAGATCGGACCCCGAAATAGACCTGAGCAAGTTCAACATCTACATGACCGGGTGTGGGGCATCTGACGCGACCAGGTGCCGAATGTTCCCTATGACGCTGGACGACCTCGCCTACATGTGGTACACCTCATTGCCACCTCGGTCCATTGGCTCCTTTAACAAACTGGCGAACGTCTTCACAAAGTACTTCGCCACCAGGGCCGCTTGGCCATAAGGTCCCCATCGCATGCTGCGAATCAAGCAAGGGGAAGAAGAGTCCGACTCGGACTACATCGACCGGGTAGACGAGATCATCCTCAACGGCGAGCCCGTAAGCGATGAGATCGCCCTCCACGTGGTCCTAGGAGGATTTCATGGTCTTTCGCCTATGTTCAGGCATCTTACGAAGGACTAACCCACGACCTACGCGATCTTCCGAGCTAAGGCCGCAGACTTTCTGGCCAGGCAAAGGTTTCTCCTTAACCTATGAGCAACGCGATCGGCGCCCGAACGACGATCTCCTGCCCGATCGCCGATATCAACCTATGAATAACGCGATCGGCATCCGAGCGACGATCACAGTCTTCCAGCCCGATCATCATCATCAAGCAACATCACCAACAAACCGGAGGACTCGATCGCCATCTACAGTTCACCATCTAACATGACGAACTAAGGCATGAGATCGCCTCCACTGCACATCATAAAGCCATGGTCCTGGTAGTCGATGGAACCGGCTGCTTCGGCCATGCAAGGTCCCTTTGGGCCAAGATCGCCCGCCCTTCGTTTAAATACGAGGCCGGCGTAGTCTGAAGGCCCTCCAAAATAAATCAGTGGACACGATCGTCCGCCCTCAAAGGATCATCATCTAACATGGTGAACCCGGACAATGCGACGTGCCACAACCCCCATCTCAACGTACACCGTCGAGGTTCGCCATCTTCATGGTGGTCCGAGGTGGAAGCAGAGCTAAACAAGCCGCGGGCGTGGAGTTGAATCATCCGACGCTGCCCTGCGCAAGGACTCCTCTAGACCGAGACTGCACGCCCTTCGTTTAAATACGAGGCGAGGCACAGCCTAACAGAGGACCCTCACAATAAAATGAGTCACGAGACACTCAATGTCTTCGCGCACAAGACACGGTCATGGAGTCGGTCCATCGAACTCCGCGACTGTGCACGATTCCTCAAACAACGAAACCATCAAGTTTCTGAGGGGGATCGGCCAATGTTGTTTTTTGAAGGTACAAGACCGAAAGATAGCTATCCAATCGACCATGATAGCCCAAGTCCGAATCCAAAATCAGTTCAACAGGTTGCCCGTCCTCATCTTACGCGATCGACAACAAGAACCACCTCGCCCCATGTCTTCAACATCGGAGCAAGATGGGGGGCAATTGTTGTGTCGAGAATTATACTCTCCGACCGGCGATCGCCTCGGAGATCGGGTAACCTAGACATTGCCGAGCAGCCGAGGCAGAACGACCGACCAGCAACCAGACGGCCTAGCCTTAGCCCAGCAGTCAAGATAAATCGGCCAACCGAAGGTCCCAGAACAAGTCCCGGTGCCGAGCGATCGACATCAAAGACGATCGTCTCTCGATACTTGGCGATCGACTCCTATCGACCGACTAGCGGACAATCATCTCTCGGCACTTGCCGACCGACCCTTGGTGACCGACCGATGCCGATCTTCAGTGACCAGCTAGAGACGACCGCCTCATGCCGATAGTCATCCTGTCGGCAAAGGCCGAGCCTCAGGACTGAGCCCACGTGCAGAGCCGAGACAAGATCCGCATATCACGGATCGTTAACCACAGCCTGTCAGCATCCGTCCACCAGCCGACAGGCCCGCCGAAAGTTATCAGTAGGACCACATGTGACAGTGACTCCGGACGCGTGCTGGCTCCTCATTGGACCGCACAGCTGGCTGCCGGCTGTAGCCTTGGACTTTAGGCAGACTGCCCATGTGACCTTTAGGACGATCGCCCCATTATTATATTGGCCGGAAGACGATAGCCCGCTAGGATACAAGGCTCCTCAACCTCTATATATACAAGGCTCCCTGCACTTGGACTTCTCTCGGATTTTTCCTCACTGAACAAGCACTCTCTGCATTCCCACGAGATTTCACACAGCACTTGGCTACCTCCTACTCTAGGCAAATGCTATCTTTTGGTTCTTTCTTCTCTTGGCTTCTCTCATTCAACAGACAATCGGCAGGGACGAAGAACACCGAGCTTCGCTCAAGAGCTGGATTAACAGAGTCTTTTTACACTCATTGTATTTAGATTTCTCACATTAATACTTGTATCCATGAATATTTGTATTAATAACATCTCGCGAGAGCATTCAAGCCCAAGCCTAACAAATCCGACAAATCTTGTGTTTATTCATATTCTCTCAGAAGTGCTCCCGCAAATTTTGTTTGTTGTCCGTTCTTTCCAGCAGTATTTAATCTTCGGATAAATATTTTTGGGCAACAACACCTATGAATTCGCTTGTGGTTGTTATTATGCTTTGATAATATATTTACATATATTATCTATTTTCGGTGCGTTGTGATTTGACAATTTTGTCGTGCTTGCGTTTGATGCCTCTGGGTGAATTATTTGGATATCCTTGGTGTGCTGCGTTATTTGTGCATGATTGATTCGCTAGCCAGCTCGGGAGGGTCCTTGTAGGCCTCGAGTGGGATTCGTGGCTCCATCCCAGTCCTACGCGACGTGTGTGCTTGATTGTTTCGCTAGCTAGCTCGGGAGGGTCCTTAGAGGCCTCGAGTCGGATTCGTGGCTTCGTCCCGGTCCTAGGCGACGTGTGTGCTTTATTATTTCGCTAGCCAGCTCGGGAGGGTCCTTAGAGGCCTCGAGTGGGATTCGTGGCTTCGTCCCGGTCCTAGGCGACGTGTGTGCTTGAATGTATTTGCTCACCTCGGGAGGGTTCGACGGGGCCACGGAGGGAGTCCAATGGTTTCACCCTGGATTCACGAGTAGAACTTCACGAGTGCGTGTGTATGTTTTGTGAATGTATTTGCTCACCTCGGGAGGGTTCGACGGGGCCACGGAGGGAGTCTAATGGTTTCGCCCTGGATTCACGAGTGAAACTTCACGGGTGCGCATGTATTTTATGTCCGTCAAGGACACGTGACGTGGGTTTTAACACTGTGTATTGTTGTTGGTTTCATTTGTGAAAACAAAACCTTTGGGCTGTGACCCCTGTTGATTTTGGAAAGATAAGGATTCGGAAATCCTAAATTGTTTTCTATTAAAACTCTCGATGGCATTTTAAACCGTTTTATAAATTATTTCCCTTGATTTGTGATCTTCCGGTTTTTGTAATGTTTTACCCAAACTCTTGCCTCGGGAAGTACTTTTCGTTACGTTTGGATCTTTGAGGATTCCTGGTTATTGTTATTCGTGGAATGTGAATTGTATGACTCGTATTTTGCTTTGTTCTTGCACTAGCAAAACAGTGGAGTTTTGCTAACCCCCAAGTATTCGGGGGGTGGATGTCTGTTTTTGCATTCAGGTTTTGGGAGCATAACACAAGGTCGGCACGAAGGATGATGAAAGATGATCGATATTAATCACATGAGGAACCGTACGTTGTTGTATTGGTTCAGTTGTATTTTATTTCCGCTACAGTATATTTTCCCCGGTGTATGGGAGCATTTTGTATTCGACCCCTGCGTGGGCATGTATTGAGTTGTATGTATTTATTGAAAGACCAAATCGGTCTACTGAGTCATTTTAAGCCTTAAAGGCATTGTTGAGATGTTCGATGTTGTTTACCAGCCTGGTAGATCCTTGAGGAAAGGGTCTACGGTGTGTAATATCCTGAGCGGATTGGGGGTGTTACAGATATCACCAATTGAGGATTCGAGAGGAGGATATTCCTAAGACTGCATTTCGATCAAGATATGGACATTATGAGTACATGGTGGTGTCGTTCGGCTTGACTAATGCCCCAACCGTTTTTATGGAAATGATGAACATGGTTCTGAGAGACTTTCTCGATAAGTGTGTTGTGGTTTTCATTGATGACATTTTAATCTATTCCCGGAGCCGACAGGAGAATGAGAAACACTTGAGGCAGGTGTTAAGTGTTTTACGATATGCAAAACTTTCTAAATGCGAGTTCTGGATGCCGGAAGTGACTTTTCTGGGACATGTTATTTCAGAAGAAGGTGTCAAGGTAGATCCACAAAAGATCGATACAATGATGAGTTGGGAACAACCAAAGAACGTCAATGAGGTAAGGAGTTTCCTAGGATTGGTAGGTTATTATCGATGGTTCGTAGAGGCTTCTTCTTGTATAGCTCGGACGTTGACGAACCTACTAAGGAAGAGTACCAAGTTTGTCTGGACAATAGATTGTCAGGAGAGCTTCGACGAGCTAAACAAGAGACTGACCACTGCTCCAGTGTTAGTACTACCGTAGGGCATGGAAGGATTCGTAATATACACGGATCATCTAAGCATGGACTAGTATGTGTCTTCATGCAAAACGACAGAGTTATTGCATATGCCTCTCGACAACTTAAGCCGTACGAGGTGAACTACCCAACACATGACTTGAAACTGGCTGCAGTGGTCTACGCTCTTAAGATATAGAGACACTACCTTTACAGGGTTACCTGTAAGATTTTTACGGACCACAAGAGTTTAAAATATATTTTCACCCAAAGGTAGTTAAACAATAGGCAAAGGCATTGGCTGGAACTAATCAAGAATTATGACGTGGAGATTTTATATCACCTTGGGAAGGCCAACGTCGTAGCAGATGCACTTAGTCGAAAGACTACGCAACAAATGACACTATCCAGTTTAACAGCACATCCGGAACTGCAACAGGATCTCAGGAGGAATGTGTTGGGTTTTCCATGCATCGAATACATAAAACAAGAGTAAAACGCAGCGGAAGAAATAATAAGAAAACCTAATTTAGGATCTCATGCAGTAATTTAATTGTTTGATTAGAGGGTTAATCGATTTACATTAATCCGAAAAACAAATCTAGATCCGGACTAGAAGCAGATGAATATCTCCTTCCTCTTTGGGTGATCCACACACGAACAATTCTACAAGCTGGATTGCTAGATTCTTACAAATAATATTGATAAATAGTACAACTAAGGGAAGAAGATCAGATGACCGACGTCATTCTCCTACTGTAAGAGGAAGAGGGCGATTTTTCTTTTCTTCTTGGGTGGGGGGGGGGGGGGGGTTGTGTCTTGGTTTCTTATGACAACTCCTTGTCCAAGACCTTATATTTATCCTAAGTAAACCCTAGAGTCAAGACTCTAGTATTCGCTTAGTTACCCACCAACTTATTAAATAATACAATATATGTAATATCCAATATTACATATTACTTATTATTTAATCTCCTCGTAAATATAAGATCCAATATTAAATTTATTATTCCCAGTTGATATTTATTCCTGCTTATCTATAATTGTCGTACGTGCGACCCAAAGGCTTATATTATGTTTCCAATTATGAGTACCCATATAATATAAGTTAATAGTCCATTAAACCTTTTAACTTGTCAAATCCCTTTGTCACGCGATATCATATTTAAACTAAGTCATGGAGATTGTCATACTTATTATATTCAAATACTTTCTCGATCTTAAGTGGACTGATTAAATCAAATGACTCTTCATTTTAGCATGGCCATGCATTTCCTTCAGTCCTATTTATTGAGGGGCCCAGCAGATATCTCTCTCACTAAAGAGAGGGACAAATGTAATACCCGGATTTTCAGTATAAATTTTTCGCGTTATTTTATCTGAGATATACTGTATAGTTTGGTATCTATACAGTATGGATAAAATAAATTGAGAACCGAGACAGTTATACTGGTGTGATTATCGTTTTTGGTTGACAGATATATTCAGGATATGTTGTATCAGGTTGAACTGATTTGGATATCAGGTATACCGTATGAGAATATTTTTGGATTCAGTATGTGTATTCAGTATGCCGTATGTTTGTATTTTGTACGTCGAGACGTCGGACAGGAACAGTTGGATTTTTGGCTAAGTATAAAAGCCATTACGTATGTTAAGCCTTGGAGCTTACGTACGTAAAATGTGTTAGCTTACGTACGTTATATAGTGTACATAACGTACGTAACAAGAGGAATCGGACAGTGGGGCCCGTGGTCGGCAGCTTTCGGCGCAGATGTGGACAGGTGAGTCAACGGACGGAGTTACGTACGTTATACAGGGTGTATTACGTACGTAATACGAGTATTATACTGTAGCAAGTCAACGTACGTATTACGTACGCAACGGATTAAGTGTTACGTACGTTACGGAGTAGCCGGTCGAGTCGTGGCCGAGATGACCTGGATGGCCGAGCATGGCCGGTCGTGACTCGTTGGAATGGCCGGGAATGGCCGACAGTGACTCGTGGGGGTGGCCGATCGCGGTCGGCAGTGACTCGCTGGGGGCTAGGACTGGCCGATAACGTACGTAAGGTACCGACCGATTACGGCCGTAAGGGACCGTTACGTACGTAAGCCTCGGCCGGTTACGTACGTAACGATGCCGGCATTTTACGGCAGACTTCGCCATGGCGATTCGTGCGTAAGGGCCCGGCCGATTACGTGCGTAAGCGTCCGTGATGTCCGGCTATTTAAGGCCTGACCGAGTCATATCCGCATTTTCGTTATTCTTCGTTCCTTCCGCGATTTTTCACCATAGATTGATGGATTTGAGTATGAGCAACTTATAACAACATGTTTTGGAAGTTGGAATCATGGATTAACATCATCTTCCACCCGGATCGAAGGTAAGAACACCTAAACTTTTGGTTTTTGGATGTTCTTGAGATTTCTTGATGTCTTGGCCGATTTGATTCGTTTTAACTCAGATTATTGATGGAATCTTGTTGTATTCTTGAGATTATTCGTTGTTCTTGAAGTTTTGTGGAAAGAATTCGAGTATTCCTTTGAATAATCGATTGAATTGGACTATGCCTTCAAAGTGTTCGATGAAATGTCTCAATGAGTAGAACTTGGAAAATTCTACACGTTTTCGTATGAATGATGATGGAAATGATATTGTTGTGATGATTCTTGGTAATTATGGGAATTTTGTTAAAGGAAGATAATGAATTGGTGATCAAATGCCTTGATTATGTCGTTATGATTATGGAATCGTAGTATTCTCGATGTTCTTGGTGGTTTGTTGCGATTCATGATCTTATAAGAAGTGTATATGTTTAAGGACATGATTATATACACCTTGAATTGTGAATAAGGATTGTTTAGATGTTAGGACACATCGGATTATGTCGTATTGGAGATTTTGAATATGATTTCTAATTAGTTGTGTTCTTAAGGAACTCTTGGATTATATGAATTGTTGAACATGTTTAAGAGGTGTTGGTGTTTTGGATATGAATATGGAATATTCACATTTAGAACTAAGTTATGTGTTTTGGTACAATATTCGTATAGGAATACGAATATGATTTCGGATTTGATAAGTTTATGATTCACTTTTGAGTTTGAGAATTCATAAGTATTTAACAAGTGTTCAATTCGGATAATGGAATTATTTGAAACCTTTGGAATATGGTTATCTATAATATTGAATTGATCGGATTGTCCGGATTGATGATGATAACCGGTAATTGGTTTTTATTATGATTATATAAGGAGGAAACTTGTAATTGTTTTTAAGATTGAATTTGGAATCGGTAATGTTAGACCCTTGTTGGTTTAAATAGATTATGGATATGATATTCGGATTGTGGAATCGTATTGTGGTTTTGAATTCGTGTTTGATTGGTTCGGGTTGTTTGGATTTGTATTTAATCGGGATATTGTAGAACCGTTGTTGATCGGTTATTGATTGTTATTTGTGATCATCGAGTTACGGCTTGTATCGTGGATATGGGTTCGTATCGGTTGAGTTGGATTATTTGGTATTATGTATATGATCGAGGTTTCGTTGAACCGTTGAGTTTATTGGTTGAGTATGTCGGTTATTGATTTTTATCGAATGTGTGTTAATCGGTTATTGCAATAGGTTGTGATGTTTTGATCGTGGATTATGACCGTTGTGTTGCGGTTGAGGTCGAAGAGTTCGTATATTGCTTTGTTCGGGGCTGAAGAGCTCGTGGATGAAGGCAATGGATTTTGGTAACGGCTTCGTGGTATCGGTATCGAGGCAAGTTTATACTTGTTCAGTTTATAATATTTGATGAATGGTTTCGTTTTCATTTCATTTATAATTCGTATAGCAATGTTGTTAGAAATGTAAGTTGTCGGGATAATGGTTTGTATATCGTGCTCTGGTTGTAATAAATCATAAGGTATATGATTTAATTGTGTTCAAGGAAGACGTGATTTATTTTTGGTCAAGGATATAGAATATCGGATATCGAGGATAGTTATCGTGATGACATAAGTATCGGGATAAAGGTTTATTGGTAGTGAATGGATGGTACCTTATTTGAGATTATTTGTATAACCGTGTATTCGTTCAGGGATGTTGTTCGTGGAAAGGATGTTGTCTTCGGCTTTGAGGTAACTTATGTATTGTTCAGTTATGAGATAATTAGTATGTTGAGTTGTTGTATATGTTGAGGTTTCGTATAATGAGTTTCGTATCGGTTATTCGTTGAGGGATGTTGATCCCGTAACTATTGTATTGATATAGTATATCGAGTTGGTCATTAATTTTTGATGATGATACCATTATTGATGTTTTGGATATTGATTAGTCGTGTCGACTTTTCATTGTCAGTCTGTTGTTGTTCACTTCGGTGAGTCTTTTGATCCTTATTGGATATGTGTTTCTTTGAGTTTCGTTGTCATGTTGCATCGTGACATATCTGGATTCATATCTGCGTGCCGATTGGTTATTGTGTAGGATTTTTAGCCGGGCACATGATGGTTATGTGTTGATATTTCCACATTGAACCGTGCACACGAGACGTAGTTCGTGAGGCTAATTAGGTACAAGACCACACGTGTATGTGATCAAAACCAGGCGTGGCATCTGCACGGACACAGTACCGGAACGCGCGTACTATCATTTCCATCTTTGAGCCATATTGTTTGGTCGCTCATCCTCCATTTATGGTTGGGTATGTTCGACGGTTTGTGATCGGTTGTTCATACGCCCGAGGGGTATGTTCGACGATCGGAGTTATTACTTGAGATCCATTATTGTTGATCATTTGGAGTTTACCTTGTTGATGGTATTCTCGGTTATTGTTGATCCTTTGTTGATCGTGTCGGAGTTATCATGTTGATGGTACTCTCGATTATCGTTGATCCTTTATTGGTCGTATTGGAGTTATCATGTCGATGATATTCTCAGTTGATTTATCGGTTGATCGGTTATTGATCGTATAAGCATTGGACCGTATGTCGTTGCTTCGGGATTTGTATTCATTGTTTTATGGTAGTTGATCTACGATATGTGGTATGTTATTGGTTTATCCGGGTTGAGATTTGATGGTGCAAATCCGACGGACAGGATTTGGCACGAGCAGTTATTTCCGCGTATGAGTTATGATGGTGTTTTAAGGATATTTGGTATTGTTTGGATACGATGGATAATTGTTGTTGAATTTATTTCGTCATTCGAGGATGCGAAATGTGGATTATGGTAAGGATTGGATTGTTGTGGATTGGTAAGGTTATGTCGGTAAGATTACGTTGGTAGTATTCTTACAGTATTATTACATTGGTATGTAATTATTTATGATGATGTGATCGGTATCATAATTGAGTATTGTGGCTGACCCCATCGTGGGCTTTATTTTTAGGTACTTGGAGATCGAGCTAGTAGCGGTCGTGAAGGGATGAGCTTCCGATGTGATCTTGGCGGTGGCATGTTTTGGAGTATCGAGTATTTCTTTTACGGTTATTCATTTCATTGCAAATGTGTATTTTGAACGCATTTATCCATTGCGTGTGTATATTTCAAAATAGCTCTTTGGTATTTTTACCAACTCGTGTGTATTTTAAAATGGTCTTTTGGGCATTTTACGAACTTGGGTTATTTCGTTAAAGTCTTTTCCTAAACTATTTTATCGGTACGTTTAAGCGGCATCTTAACGTACATTTTGAACTATCGAAATTTAGCACTTCGCCTTGTATTTTCAAATGGTATTATATGACGGTATTTCAAAATTATGCTTTTGAAAATATTTGAGTATTTAAAATATTACCGTCATCGGCCTTTTGGTGTTTTCGAATTGGTTTTGTAAACGGTTTTTAGCCTGGTGGGTTCCGGCGCGGGACCCACGGCGCTGTAATATCCCGGAATGGTTTTGGGGGCGTTACAGAAGATTGTATCGGAGCTTGGGTTTTGTGAAACCCAGGCGTGTGTGTTATGTGGCTCTACCGGTACGGTAGTAGCGTGATTTTTGAAAATGAGCTTTTCTGACTTTTGAGTCAAATCGATTTTTGGGGTTTCCAAAATTTTTGAGATTCTTTTCAAACTGCTATTTGTGATATTGGTGTGCGTTGGTTGTGTTGAGACTTCGTATGGGAGTCGTGTGCTAGTATCACGGGAGATCATCGGCTTCACGCACCTGTAAGTATATTGGTTAGGTTATTTCGCTTGTGGCGACGATTGATTGTTTTTGTGATGAGTTGGAAATTTTGGATTGATCTGTTGTTTGTGGCAAGGTTGCAAGTTTCGAGGACGAAACTTATTTTAAGGGGGGTAGTATGTAATACCCGGATTTTCAGTATAAATTTTTCGCGTTATTTTATCTGAGATATACTGTATAGTTTGGTATCTATACAGTATGGATAAAATAAATTGAGAACCGAGACAGTTATACTGGTGTGATTATCGTTTTTGGTTGACTGATATATTCAGGATATGTTGTATCAGGTTGAACTGATTTGGATATCAGGTATACCGTATGAGAATATTTTTGGATTCAGTATGTGTATTCAGTATGCCGTATGTTTGTATTTTGTACGTCGAGACGTCGGACAGGAACAGTTGGATTTTTGGCTAAGTATAAAAGCCATTACGTACGTTAAGCCTTGGAGCTTACGTGTAACACCCCAAACTAGGCGGATATTACAGTGCCGTGGACCCCCGACTGGGACCCACCAGGCGAATGAAAATGAATGAATTACACAGGTAAATGTAGTACCGAACCACATTACAACATCAATTACTCCGATGAGGAGTTTTATACAACACACCCAGGATAAAATAGAATACATGTGTATTTTATGTGACGATAAAATACACAACACTGAATGAAATGAGCATTCAAACGGAATGTCTGCAGCGGAATAAAATAAAGGAAACACAAATGACTGAATAAATGATCGAGCAAGGGAGCCCCTACTAGTATCATCGGGACTCGTCGCCGTCAACATGCTCTTCCGTGCCTTTGCCTTGCCGTGACACGAAAACAAAATCCCCAACGGTCGATACGTAACAACAATCCTCAAGAGTTGAAATTACACAATCATGAATTAATCAAGTGATGAAATATTCTTAATTATGAATTACGCCGAAGAGGAGCATCATAGTACGCCCGTAATGTCTGTGCAAGTGTACAAGACGAATGTCCGACACACCCGTCCTTGTACCTAATTAGTCTCACGGAGGTAAGCGTTACCGTGTGCACGGTCCAATGTATCGGTGAACCCAATACATGACCATCGTGTGCCCGACTAAAAATTCCACCACACCACACCCGGCCACGCAATATGAACCCTAAGGTCACATGAACGAGAATGACCGTGATGAATATCAATGAATGATAATTAAACAAGGCCAAGATGACTCACCGATATGATAGTGATACCGACGTGATTGATAATCCAATGAAATGATTTGGAACCGCTGCTCGTGAATGAAATGATTACTCGACAATGACAAGTCACGAAATGATTAATATTATGATGAATGAATTATGATTATGAGCAATCAACAACAAAAGGAATGAGTATCCTTTTAACCGAGTAAGATTTAACTTACTCAATACCGATGAAGAATGTCCGTCCACGAACAACGTCCTAACCAAGATACCGATCGCTCGAACAACCTTGAATAACAATAATTACCAACAATCGCTCAATACACGTATCAAACAACAAAACACGACTAACCCAAAGGTCGAAACAACGATAATCGAACTCAAGGCATTCCAACGAATACATAACCGACCGCACAACTACGAAAATATCCAATCCCGAATATGTCGAAACCCACACCAAAATGAGTATTCCGAACTAACAAAACACTTCAATGATATCAATAATCCATTAGGAATCCATAAATCATGATTATAACGACATCCATCGGAAAAATCCCCAATTAACCGAAGTCAACCCCAAGGGTTCTTGAAAACAATTACGAAAATAACCATTAAATCCGTAGGAATATGTTTATACAAGTTAGATAATCCATAACTAACATATTCCAATGATAATCCAAGCTTACACGAAGAAATCGGAAGGAAAACCCCAAAAATCCGAAATTCTAGATCCAAGAGATTAATACCTTTGATTCGATGTTTCGGAGATGATGAAGTGATGATAAATTCAACTCAAAGACTTGAAGATGATGATTGATGATTACACCTCGAAGAATCCTCCGGATCGCTCTAATCGCCCAAAAATACCGAAGGAATGAAATGAGATGAAAAATGACGAACTCGACTAAACTGTCCAATTTATACTCGGTCCAGGTTAGCGTGCGCTAGCCTTGTGCATAGCGTGCGCTAACGTGTAATTTGGGTAGTCCAAGACTTCGTCCGAACACGGTAGCGCGCGCTACGTACCTATTTGTAGCGTGCGCTACGGCCATACTACTAGCGTGCGCTAATATCCATTGTTAGCGTGCGCTAGCGAAATATTTGACGCCCAGTACTGGAGTCCAGAAAACCATCTGCCCTCTGATCTAACCTCGATAGCGTGCGCTACAACCATTATTTAGCGTGCGCTAACATATCGGTTGCGTACGCTAACAACAATGCCTAGCGTGCGCTATGAATAAACCCGGTGCAGTCCAGTAGCTACTGGACTCAACCTGATCCGCCCCTAGCGCGCGCTACTCCACACATATAGCGTGCGCTACTACAACCCGTTAGCGCGCGCTACTTAACACTCGTAGCGTGCGCTACCATTATTCTCACCTGCAGTCCAGTACCTTCTGGACTGCAGCCAAGGTAGCCTTAGCGTGCGCTAAGGCTGAGTAGTAGCGTGCGCTACCTATACTCAATTAGCGTACGCTAAAATGAGTACGTAGCGTGCGCTACTCCTCACGCAAAGTTCGCAACGAAAATGACAATGATGATAAACACGGCACGAAACTCCAATCATATTAATGATGAATGACGATCGATACCCGATACAATTACTCTGAATGATGAATACCATGACTGAATCTGAGTGATAAATGATCAAAAATGAATGAAGTTACTGAGTATCAATTACTGAATGATAAATACTGAATGATAATTACTGAGTTACAACTGGGTATTACATACACCCCCCCTTAAAAGAGTTTCGTCCCCGAAACTAAGGATCAAACAACTCGGGATAACTCTCCCGCATACTATCCTCGGTTTCCCAAGTAGCCTCTTCGACTCCGTGTCTAGACCACTGAATTTTAACCAAAGGAATCGTCTTATTCCTCAACTGCTTGATTCGCCGCTCTAAAACTCGTATAGGACGTTCCTCATATGAATGATCATCGGCAATCTCGATTTCATCGAATTGAAGTATGTAACTCGGGTCGGCAACATACTTCCGCAACTGAGAGACATGAAACACATTATGAATTCGGCTCAACGCCGGAGGTAAAGCCAATCGATAAGCTAACTTGCCCACTCGATCCAAAATCTCAAACGGCCCAATGAATCTCGGACTCAACTTTCCCCTCTTCCCAAAACGGAAGATACCACGACTCGGGGATACCTTGACCAACACATGGTCACCAGCCTCGAACTCTAATGGTCGATTTACGGTTATCTCGCATATGATTGGCCGACTCGAAATGTCAACAAACGACTCGATCAAAGCTACCTTCTCACGGGCGGCTATAAGCATATCGGGCTCGGTGCCGATTGATTCGATAAGTCGTCCCAACACAACGGAGATCGACAACGACGACCATACAAGGCCTCGTAAGGTGCCATCTTGATCGAAGCATGCCAACTATTATTATACGTGAACTCGATCAATGGTAGTTGGGCTTCCCAATCGTCTTTCCAATCGAGGACGCATGCCCTCAACATGTCCTCTAATGTCCGAATGGTCCTCTCTCGATTGTCCGTCTGACCGAGGATGAAAAGCGGTAATCGAGATTAAGCCGAGTTCCCATAGCACGATGAATCGATTTCCAAAATGCGACACAAACCGTCCGTCACGATCGGAAACGATACTTTTAGGAGTACCGTGCGGTCGACTATCTCTTTGATGAACAGTTGAGCAAGTCTCTCGGGACCCCACGTCTCCTTGATCTCAAGGAAGTGAGCCGATTTAGTTAAGCGGTCCACGATCACCCGCATCGTATTCATGCCACGACGACTGGCCGGCAAACTCGTGATGAAATCCATAGAAATTTCTTCCCACTTCCATTCGGGAATAGGAAGAGGTTTCAGATACCCACGGCCGCCGATGTTCAATCTTAACTTGTTGACAGTTAAGCATCTCGAAACAAATTCTCGCGACTTCTCGCTTCATATTACTCCACCGTAATTTTGTTTCAAGTCCTTGTACATCTTGCTAGACCCCGGATGAACTAATAAGGGGTAGCATGAGCTTCTTTCAAAATCGAGTTTTTCAACTCGTCATTTGCCGATACGCACAACCGATTCTTAAACCTCAAAAGTCCATCCTCGTGGACCACAAATCCAGGGCTTTCCGAGCCACATCCTCTCGGATGCGCAACAATGATGGGTCCGAACCCCGATTCTCCCCGATTGCATCCTCAAGAGATGATGAAATCTCTAACATACAAAGTCAGTCTCGAACTCGCCGGAAGCTGCACTCGATCTCGGGTCTAAGGAGTTCCCGCCAAGCTCCTTCGAATCCGTTAAACGGGCAAGCATCCGCTCCCGAACGGACTTACGACTCAAGGCGTCGCGACAACGTTCGCCTTGCCCGGTGGTAGAGGATCTCAATATCATAATCTTTGATTAATTCCAACCACCGTCTCTCGACGCATATTTAACTCCTTCGAGTAAATATATACTTTAAGCTCTTATGATCGGTGAATATTCGATGTGTGACGCCATAAAGGTAATGACGCCAAATCTTCAAAGCGAACACCACGGCCGCTAGCTCCGTGTCGTGGGTCGGATAATTAACCTCGTAAGGTCTCAATTGCCGTGAAGCATAGGCAATGACCTTCCCGCTCGCATGAGCACACATCCGAGACCCCGTCCGACGCATCACTATAAACCACAAATCCTTCCGTCCCTCGCGGCAAGGAAAGTACAAAGCCGACATTAACCGGCTCTTGAGTTCCTCAAAACTCCGTTGACACGCGTCGGACCACATGTATTTCTTATCCTTCCGCAAAAGGTTCGTTAAGGGTTGAGCGATTCGAGAAAATCCCTCTACAAATCGCCGATAATAACCCGCTAATCCGAGGAAACTTCGGATTTCCTTAACGTTTTTCGGAGGTAGCCAATCTCGAATAGCCTCCGTCTTCTGAGGATCGACACGAACTCCGTCTGATGAAATTACATGTCCGAGAAAAGTCACTTCGGACATCCAGAACTCACATTTAGAAAACTTCCCATAAAGTTGTTCTCGTCTCAACACGTCGAGCACTTGATGAAGGTGAAACTCGTGCTCCTCCCGGTCACGAGAATAAATCAAAATGTCATCGATGAAGACAACAACAAATCGATCCAAAAATTCGATGAAGACCCGATTCATTAACTCCATGAATACCGCAGGTGCATTAGTCAATCCGAACGGCATAACCACAAACTCATAATGACCATAGCGTGTTCGAAACGCCGTCCTCGCGATATCCGACTCGGATCCGCAATCGATGATATCCGCACCTTAGGTCGATCTTGGAGAATACCAAGCTCCCGGTTGATCTAAGAGATCATCAATACGGGGTAAGGGATACTTATTCTTGATCGTCACTGCTCAACTCCCGATAATCAATACATAAGCGGAATGAACCATCCTTCTTCTTGACAAATAACACCGGTGCTCCCACGGGACGCACTCGGTCGAATATAACCCTTCTCGAACAACTCTTCAAGTTGGTTCTTTAATTCTGCATTTCGGTCGGGGCCATCCGCACGGCGCCTTCGATATCGGGACGTACTGTGCTCCAACTTAATCGTGAATTCCACATCCTCTGTGGAGGCAAACTGTAACTCGTCTGAAAACATCGGCATATTCCTCACCACCGGAATATCCGTTAACATTACTAATGACTTCTGTTTTGGCCATATAGCACCAATAACCGACACATCCTGATTGAGTAACCTTACCGCTTTCATTGAATTAATGACCTTACTGTAACAAATGATTACCTCCCCGAAACACACATTCAACTACATCGTTCAAATGATAGTGACCATACGCTACGGACATTAATGATGGCATCATGACGATCCATCCAATCAATACCCAAGATGACGCCGCCCCTCGGTAAATCTACCACGATTAGGTCCGCCGCCATACACGACCATGAAACCGAATCGGACAATTCTCAATCTCATGATTACCGATAATTCGTCTACCATCGTGTAGGCCAATGACATAAGGCTCACAACTAGTAGCACTACCCGCACGTAGTCTACTCAAACATGACTCGGAAATGAATGAATGCGATGCACCAAGATCGAAAAGAGTACACACAAAGTTGAGATAGAATATCGAGTGTACCGAGATCATTCGGCCTCTCGGATCATCGGTCTTCTTCATCTCATAAATCCGGGCTTGCTAGTCCCGGCACCGGACGCTCCCGTCGATGGCTAAAAGCTCCACCTTTAGTCGCTCCCGTCGTTTTAAACGACGCCGATTGAGTGGCCCGATTCGAACGGCTGACCGCTTAGGTGCTTGAGATGACGTCGAGTAGGTTTGGAGTCCCTACGGCAAAAACGGGCCTTATGCCCAGCAATTCCACAATTATGACATGTGATAGTCTGCCGGACACTTGGTACCGAGGTGACCAAGTTCCCCGCAGCTATAACAGTGATGGCCGAATCGCCGCCGCGATCGAGATTCCGCGGGTTTAGACGACACCGAGGTCGCCGTAAAAGCAGAGCCCGCACGGGTTTCTTGAAGGTTGTCTCGACCGCCTTCGCATCGATTACGATTCTTCGATTTCTTGCTAGCGCACGAAGGTTGCCGCTTAGCAATTTCCTTAGCAAGAAGCTCATAAGTGAGAGCCTTCTCAATGAACTCGCCAACGTGGTGCAATTATGATTAAGTAATCAAGTCTCATACGGGGTTTCACCTCTTGTCAAATACTTGATCTTGTCCGCTTCAATGAATGATAGATGAGGCGAACGGAAGAAGTTCCCAAATTTCTCGGCAATGGCGAGAACATCCTCGACCGTTGAGGGTCGGGGTGAGCAATTTCGATGCCTTGGCCTCCCGAGTGGGGCGGGATAGTACCTCTCCATCATGAGAGTCTTGAATCGATCCCAAGTACAAGATCCTTCGGTGGGCTTCAACGACAACCACCAAGAATGTGCGCTCTTACCAAGGTAGTAAGCCGCAATGAAACTTTGTGTCCTTCCGACGCTCCACCATAGCAAACAACTTCGAAATGTTCGAGCCAATGAATAATATCTGCGCTGACGAGCCCTCGAAAGTCGGTGGCCTCCGCGAGAGATGTCGCCGATGATATTACTCACATTCCTCTCTTGCCTCCGAGGTGGCGGCGAGGAGCTCGCTGATTCCGATTGACGGAGTTATGCATCGTCTCCATCAACCGAGCCATCCGAGTCATTTGGGCCATCATGCCCAAGATAAATGCGAGTGGATCAACCCGACACCTCTCGACCGAGCCGTGTCCCGGTACGACTCCCGATAATGAATGATCGCGTCCAGTGAATGAGTGGCGCTGGCCGCCGCCGAATTAGCATTATTCCCGGCATTTGCACGGTATTCGCACGAGTTCTGGATTCGCCCGCTCCACGGCCTCGTCCTCCACGTCCTTCCGCGCCCTTTCCATATCAAGTGGAAAGTCATATGATGATTATACATCTCGCATGAGTATCACATTATGATTATATTATGAAATGATGAAAATGAGCATACGCGCTCAAATACAATGATTACATGAATGATTGATTGACGTGACATGATTATCTCGATGAAGTTATCAAATGATTATCTTGGATGAGTTAACAAGATTAATGATCCGATCTTCCCGATCAACAATCGAACAATGAAATGAATTGATGATTAATGAGTTAACTCGATCTCCGGCCAAAATGACAATGATGATTGAGGATTGTTAATCGATGAATTATGAATGAATGATTAATGCCGTAATTATACCATGGCATTAGAAATCTTACGCTTCTTGGTCTCGATTGGCTCGGCATTTGCACAGTCACACGTGACGCGAAAGTCCAATGATACTAGTCCGATGACGATGATTACAAACGAGACAAGACTTGGAGGGAAGTATTCAAAACCACGATCTGATACCAACTCTGTAACACACCAAAATAGGCGCATATTACAGAGCCGTGGACCCCCGACTGTGCCCCACCAGGCGAATGAGAATGAAAGAATTACACAGCTAAATGTAGTACCGAACCACAGTACAACAGCAATTACTCCGAAGAGGAGTTTTTTACAACACACCTGTGATAAAATAGAATACATGTGTATTTTATGTGACGATAAAATACACAACATCAATGAAATGAGCATTCAAACGGAATGTCTCATAATGAATAAAATAAAGGAAACACAAATGATCAATAAATGATCGAACAGATCGGGAGCCCCCTACTAGTATCATCGGGACTCGCCGCCGTCAACATGCTCTTCCCGTGCCTTTGCCTTGCCGTGACTGAAAACAAAATCCCAACGGGCCGCCATACGTAACAACAATCCTCAAGAGTTGAAATTACACAATCATGAATTAATCAAGTGATGAAATATTCTTAATTATGAATTACGCAAGAGGAGCATCATAGTACGCCCGTAATGTCTCCGTGCAAGTGTACAAGACGAATGTCCTGACACACCCGTCCTTGTACCTAATTAGTCTCACGGAGGTAAGCGTTACCGTGTGCACGGTCCAATGTATCGGTGAACCCAATACATGACCATCGTGTGCCCGACTAAAAATTCCACACGCCCACACCCGCCATGCAATATGAACCCTAAGGTCACATGAACGAGAATGACCGTGATGAATATCAATGAATGATAATTAAACAAGGCCAAGATGACTCACCGATATGATAGTGATAGTGACGTGATTGATAATCCAATGAAATGATTTGGAACCGCTGCTCGTGAATGAAATGATTACTCGACAATGACAAGTCACGAAATGATTAATATTATGATGAATGAATTATGATTATGAGCAATCAACAACAAAAGGAATGAGTATCCTTTTAACCGAGTAAGATTTAACTTACTCAATACCGATGAAGAATGTCCGTCCACGAACAACGTCCTAACCAAGATACCGATCGCTCGAACAACCTTGAATAACAATAATTACCAACAATCGTTCAATACACGTATCAAACAACAAAACACGACTAACCCAAAGGTCGAAACAACGATAATCGAACTCAAGGCATTCCAACGAATACATAACCGACCGCACAACTACGAAAATATCCAATCCCGAATATGTCGAAACCCACACCAAAATGAGTATTCCGAACTAACAAAACACTTCAATGATATCAATAATCCATTAGGAATCCATAAATCATGATTATAACGACATCCATCGGAAAAATCCCCAATTAACCGAAGTCAACCCCAAGGGTTCTTGAAAACAATTCCGAAAATAACCATTAAATCCGTAGGAATATGTTTATACAAGTTAGATAATCCATAACTAACATATTCCAATGATAATCCAAGCTTACACGAAGAAATCGGAAGGAAAACCCCAAAAATCCGAAATTCTAGATCCAAGAGATTAATACCTTTGATTCGATGTTTCGGAGATGATGAAGTGATGATAAATTCAACTCAAAGACTTGAAGATGATGATTGATGATTACACCTCGAAGAATCCTCCGGATCGCTTCTAATCGCCAAAAATACCGAAGGAATGAAATGAGATGAAAAATGACGAACTCGACTAAACTGTCCAATTTATACTCACCCAGTTAGCGTGCGCTATCCCTTGTGGATAGCGTGCGGTAACGTGTAATTTGGGTAGTCCAAGACTTCGTCCGAACACGGTAGCGCGCTACGTACATATTTGTAGCGTGCGCTACGGCCATACTACTAGCGTGCGCTAATATCCATTGTTAGCGTGCGCTAGCGAAATATTTGACGCCAAAGACCGGAGTCCGTAAAACCATCTCGCCTCTCGATCTAACTCGATAGCGTGCGCTACAACCATTATTTAGCGTGCGCTAACATATCGGTTGCGTACGCTAACAACAATGCCTAGCGTGCGCTATGAATAAACCTTGCGATCCAAAGAGCTACCGGACTCAACCTCGATCCGCCTAGCGCGCTACTCCACACATATAGCGTGCGCTACTACAACCCGTTAGCGCGCTACTTAACACTCGTAGCGTGCGCTACCATTATTCTCACCGCACCCAGCACCTTCTCGGATCGGCCTAAGGTAGCCTTAGCGTGCGCTAAGGCTGAGTAGTAGCGTGCGCTACCTATACTCAATTAGCGTACGCTAAAATGAGTACGTAGCGTGCGCTACTCCTCACGCAAAGTTCGCAACGAAAATGACAATGATGATAAACACGGCACGAAACTCCAATCAGATTAATGATGAATGACGATCGATACCCGATACAATTACTCTGAATGATGAATACCATGACTGAATCTGAGTGATAAATGATCAAAAATGAATGAAGTTACTGAGTATCAATTACTGAATGATAAATACTGAATGATAATTACTGAGTTACAACTGGGTATTACATTACGTACGTAAAATGTGTTAGCTTACGTACGTTATATAGTGTACATAACGTACGTAACAAGAGGAATCGGACAGTGGGGCCCGTGGTCGGCAGCTTTCGGCGCAGATGTGGACAGGTGAGTCAACGGACGGAGTTACGTACGTTATACAGGGTGTATTACGTACGTAATACGAGTATTATACTGTAGCAAGTCAACGCACGACACGACGCAACGGATTAAGTGTTACGTGCGTTACGGAGTAGCCGGTCGAGTCGTGGCCGAGATGACCTGGATGGCCGAGCATGGCCGGTCGTGACTCGTTGGAATGGCCGAATGGCCGAGCTGACTCGTGGGGGTGGCCGATCGCGGTCGGCAGTGACTCGGGGGCTAGGATCGCCGATAACGTACGTAAGGTACCGACCGACACGGACGTAAGGGACCGTTACGCACGTAAGCCTCGGCCGTTACGCACGTAACGATGCCGCATTTCGGCGGCAGACTTCGCCATGGCCGTTACGCACGTAAGGGCCCGGCCGTTACGCACGTAAGCGTCCGGCAGTTGTCCGGCTATTTAAGGCCTGACCGAGTCATATCCGCATTTTTCGTTTTCTTCGCTCCTTCCGCGATTTTTCACCATAGATTGATGGATTTGAGTATGAGCAACTTATAACAACATGTTTTGGAAGTTGGAATCATGGATTAACATCATCTTCCACCGGATCGAAGGTAAGAACACCTAAACTTTTGGTTTTGGATGTTCTTGAGATTTCTTGATGTCTTGGCCGATTTGATTCGTTTTAACTCAGATTATTGATGGAATCTTGTTGTATTCTTGAGATTATTCGTTGTTCTTGAAGTTTTGTGGAAAGAATTCGAGTATTCCTTTGAATAATCGATTGAATTGGACTATGCCTTCAAAGTGTTCGATGAAATGTCTCAATGAGTAGAACTTGGAAAATTCTACACGTTTTCGTATGAATGATGATGGAAATGATATTGTTGTGATGATTCTTGGTAATTATGGGAATTTTGTTAAAGGAAGATAATGAATTGGTGATCAAATGCCTTGATTATGTCGTTATGATTATGGAATCGTAGTATTCTCGATGTTCTTGGTGGTTTGTTGCGATTCATGATCTTATAAGAAGTGTATATGTTTAAGGACATGATTATATACACCTTGAATTGTGAATAAGGATTGTTTAGATGTTAGGACACATCGGATTATGTCGTATTGGAGATTTTGAATATGATTTCGGAATTAGTTGTGTTCTTAAGGAACTCTTGGATTATATGAATTGTTGAACATGTTTAAGAGGTGTTGGTGTTTTGGATATGAATATGGAATATTCACATTTAGAACTAAGTTATGTGTTTTGGTACAATATTCGTATAGGAATACGAATATGATTTCGGATTTGATAAGTTTATGATTCACTTTTGAGTTTGAGAATTCATAAGTATTTAACAAGTGTTCAATTCGGATAATGGAATTATTTGAAACCTTTGGAATATGGTTATCTATAATATTGAATTGATCGGATTGTCCGGATTGATGATGATAACCGGTAATTGGTTTTTATTATGATTATATAAGGAGGAAACTTGTAATTGTTTTTAAGATTGAATTTGGAATCGGTAATGTTAGACCCTTGTTGGTTTAAATAGATTATGGATATGATATTCGGATTGTGGAATCGTATTGTGGTTTTGAATTCGTGTTTGATTGGTTCGGGTTGTTTGGATTTGTATTTAATCGGGATATTGTAGAACCGTTGTTGATCGGTTATTGATTGTTATTTGTGATCATCGAGTTACGGCTTGTATCGTGGATATGGGTTCGTATCGGTTGAGTTGGATTATTTGGTATTATGTATATGATCGAGGTTTCGTTGAACCGTTGAGTTTATTGGTTGAGTATGTCGGTTATTGATTTTTATCGAATGTGTGTTAATCGGTTATTGCAATAGGTTGTGATGTTTTGATCGTGGATTATGACCGTTGTGTTGCGGTTGAGGTCGAAGAGTTCGTATATTGCTTTGTTCGGGGCTGAAGAGCTCGTGGATGAAGGCAATGGATTTTGGTAACGGCTTCGTGGTATCGGTATCGAGGCAAGTTTATACTTGTTCATTTATAATATTTGATGAATGGTTTCGTTTTCATTTCATTTATAATTCGTATAGCAATGTTGTTAGAAATGTAAGTTGTCGGGATAATGGTTTGTATATCGTGTTTCGTTTTAATAAATCATAAGGTATATGATTTAATTGTGTTCAAGGAAGACGTGATTTATTTTTGGTCAAGGATATAGAATATCGGATATCGAGGATAGTTATCGTGATGACATAAGTATCGGGATAAAGGTTTATTGGTAGTGAATGGATGGTACCTTATTTGAGATTATTTGTATAACCGTGTATTCGTTCAGGGATGTTGTTCGTGGAAAGGATGTTGTCTTCGGCTTTGAGGTAACTTATGTATTGTTCAGTTATGAGATAATTAGTATGTTGAGTTGTTGTATATGTTGAGGTTTCGTATAATGAGTTTCGTATCGGTTATTCGTTGAGGGATGTTGATCCCGAACTATTGTATTGAGATCGTAGATCGTGTTGGTCATTCATTTGGGATGATGATCCCAGGATTGATGTTTTGGATATTGATTAGTCGTGTCGACTTTTCATTGTCAGTATGTTGTTGTTCACTTCGGTGAGTCTTTTGATCCTTATTGGATATGTGTTTCTTTGAGTTTCGTTGTCATGTTGCATCGTGACATATCTGGATTCATATCTGCGTGCCGATTGGTTATTGTGTAGGATTTTTAGCCGGGCACATGATGGTTATGTGTTGATATTTCCACATTGAACCGTGCACACGAGACGTAGTTCGTGAGGCTAATTAGGTACAAGACCACACGTGTATGTGATCAATACCCGGGGTGGCTTGTGCACGGACACATTTCCGGATCGGGCGTACTATGATTTCCATCTTTGAGCCATATTGTTTGGTCGATCATCCTCCAGTAATGGTTGGGTATGTTCGACGGTTTGTGGATCTGTTGTTCATACGCCCGAGGGGTATGTTCGACAGTCGGAGTTATTTCTTGAGATCCATTATTGTTGATCATTTGGAGTTTACCTTGTTGATGGTATTCTCGGTTATTGTTGATCCTTTGTTGATCGTGTCGGAGTTATCATGTTGATGGTACTCTCGATTATCGTTGATCCTTTATTGGTCGTATTGGAGTTATCATGTCGATGATATTCTCAGTTGATTTATCGGTTGATCTGGTTATTGATCGTATAAGCATTCGGACTGTATGTCGTTGCTTCGGGATTTGTATTCATTGTTTTATGGTAGTTGATCTACAGATATGTGGTATGTTATTGGTTTATCCAGGTTGAGATTTGATGGTGCAAATCCGACGGACAGGATTTGGCACGAACAGATTATTTCCGCGTATGAGTTATGATGGTGTTTTAAGGATATTTGGTATTGTTTGGATACAGTACAGATAATTGTTGTTGAATTTATTTCGTCATTCGAGGATGCGAAATGTGGATTATGGTAAGGATTGGATTGTTGTGGATTGGTAAGGTTATGTCGGTAAGATTACGTTGGTAGTATTCTTACAGTATTATTACATTGGTATGTAATTATTTATGATGATGTGATCGGTATCATAATTGAGTATTGTGGCTGACCCCATCGTGGGCTTTATTTTTAGGTACTTGGAGATCGAGCTAGTAGCGGTCGTGAAGGGATGAGCTTCCCGATGTGATACTGGCGGTGGCATGTTTTGGAGTATCGAGTATTTCTTTTCTGGTTATTCATTTCCGCTGCAAATGTGTATTTTGAACTGCATTTATCCGCTGCGTGTGTATATTTCAAAATAGCTCTTTGGTATTTTTACCAACTCGTGTGTGTATTTTAAAATGGTCTTTTGGGCATTTTACGAACTTGGGTTATTTCGTTAAAGTCTTTTCCTAAACTATTTTATCGGTACGTTTAAGCGGCATCTTAACGTACATTTTGAACTATCGAAATTTAGCACTTCGCCTTGTATTTTCAAATGGTATTATATGACGGTATTTCAAAATTATGCTTTTGAAAATATTTGAGTATTTAAAATATTACCGTCATCGGCCTTTTGGTGTTTTCGAATTGGTTTTGTAAACGGTTTTTAGCCTGGTGGGTTCCGGCGCGGGACCCACGGCGCTGTAATATCCCGGAATGGTTTTGGGGGCGTTACAACAAATCCCCATCTTGATTATTCATTGCCCTCTACATGACTTCCCACTAATCCCGATCGCTAACCTTTATGATCACCATGTTTCAGATGACGCTGGATTACGTCAAGGCATAACAGTTATCATGTTGGACTCTATGATAATCTCATGGTCAAGGATTTATTGACATACTGTTATATTGAGATTCACTTATGATATTTCCATGCAGTGATCTCAATGCGGGTCTGTCTAGTATTAGTTCTCCAACCAATACCCATAAGATTGATGCGTACCATACGCATAATCATCCGATGATTATCAATCAAACTTACACTAGTATATTAATCACTTGAGTCACTACTCAATGCGATTGTACCAGGGACATTTGAATAATCTTATTATTCGTGAATAACTATTATTCGATTATTATAATATTAAAACATGCACACATTATAATAATCAACAAAAAATAAATGATATCAAATAACTTTATTTAAATGTGACAATTACAAATTTAGGCACATCGAATGTCCTTGGGCACTATTCCCAACAATCTCCCACTTGCACTAGGACCATTCATTCATGACTTTTAGTCCTATCGCTCTAGCATACTCAACATGCTTTCCTTATGATAGAGGCTTGGTAAGTGGATCTGCAACATTCTCTTCCATTGCTACTATGCATATTGTAATATGTCCTCGTATGACGATCTCTCTGACTAGATGATATTTTCTGAGTATATGTTTAGAATTATGATGGGAACTAAGCTCTTTAGCTTGTGCAATAGCACCATTATTGTCACAATAAAGGCTTATGGGATCCTGGATGGTCGGCACCACTCCTAGTTCGGTAACCAACTTCTTGATCCATACGGCTTCCTTAGCTGCATCTAATGCTGCCAGGTACTCAGCTTCTGTAACAAAATCAGCAACCGTGCTTTGCTTGGAACTCTTCCAACTCATAGCACCTCCATTCAATACAAACACATAACCAGTTTGTGATTTAAAATCATCTCTGTCGGTTTCGAAACTTGCATCGGCGTAACCATTTACAACCAGCTCGTTTCCCACCCCTCCATAAACTAGGAAATCATCCTTAGTTCTTCTCAAGTACTTTAGGATGGTTTTCACTGATGTCCAGTGACTTTCACCTGGATTAGATTGGTATCGACTTGTCATGCTAAGGGAAAATGATACATCTGATCGAGTACAAATCATGTCATACATGATCGATCCAATGGCCGAAGTGTATGTTATCCTTCTCATGTGGGCTCGCTCATCAGGAGTCGAAGGACTCTGAGTCTCACTGAGATGAATGCCATGTGACATTGGCAAGAGTCCTCTCTTGGAGTCTTGCATATGAAACCTCTTCAATATTTTATTAATGTAGGTACATTGGCAAGAGTCCTCTCTTGGAGTCTTGCATAAGAATGTAAGCAGCTTCTCCTAAGTCTTTCACTGAGAAACAACTTCCCAACCAAGTCTTGACTGTCTGCAAGGTGGGAATATCATTTCTAATGAGTAAAATGTCATCTACATATAAGACTAAGAAAACAACCATGCTCCCACTAACCTTCTTGTAAACACATGGTTCATCTTCATTTTGAATGAACCCAAACTCTTTGACAGTTTCATCAAAACGAATATTCCAGCTCCGAGAAGCCTGCTTCAACCCATAAATGGATCTTTAAAGCTTGTAAACCTGTTTAGAATTTTCTGGATGAACAAAACCTTCAAGTTGTGTCATGTACACATCCTCGAGTAAGTTTCCATTAAGGAATGCTGTTTTGACATCCATTTGCCATATTTCATAATCATAGTATGCGGCAATGGCAAATAAAATTCTAATTGATTTAAGCATGACTACTGGCTAAAAAGTCTCATCATAGTCAACACCATGAACCTGTCTATTTTTTGCCACTAGTCTAGCTTTATAAGCTTGCAGATTATCATCCATGTCTTTCTTCTTTTTATAGACCCATTTGCACCCAATGGTTTTAACACCCTCAGGTGGATCTATCAAGTTCCAAACTTGATTGTCATACATGGACTGCATCTATGACTTCATGGCTTCTAGCCATTCCTTGGACTCTGGCCCTGAAGCAGCTTTTGTATAGCTACTAGGCTCATCATCTATGAGCGATGCGTCATCATCCTCTGTTACGAGATAACCATATCTCTCAGGTTCATGTCACATTCTATCAGATCTGCGAGGGACTTGTGTACTTTGGACGGGCTCTTCAACTAATTCTTGAGCCTCTTTGATTTACATCGGTCAAGCGATGTCTTCTTGTGGTTCTCGAGTTTCCTTGAGAATTACTCTTGTCCCACTGTCTCTTTTGGAAATAAATTCCCTTTCTAAGAATACAGCATTTCGAGCAACAAACATTTTGTTCTATGCGGGCTTATTAAAGTAATATCATTTAGTCTCCTTAGGATACCCCACAAATAAACATCTTTCAGATCTGGCTGCCAGTTTGTCAAACACTTGGCGCCTTATGAACGCTTCGCAACCCCATATCTTTATAAAAGACAAGTTTGGTCTCTTAACAGTCCATTTCTCAAATGGTGTCTTTTCAACTGCTTTAGATGGAACATGGTTAAGGGTGAATGCTGTTGTTTCTAATGCGTAGCCACAAAATGATAATGGAAGCTCTATTCGACTCATCATGGATCGAACCATATATAATAAAGTTTGATTCCTCCTCTCGGACACTCCGTTATGCTGAGGTGTTCCGAGAGGAGTAAGTTGTGAAATAATTCCAAAACTCCTAAGATGATCATCGAATTATTAGCTCAAGTATTCGCCACCTCGATCCTATCGAAGGGATTTAATTGTCCTTCCAAGTTGATTATGTACTTCATTCTGGAATATTTTGAACATTTCAAAAGATTCATGTTTATACTTCATAAGATAAACATATCCATATCGGCTATAATCATCGGTAAATGTAATGAAGTATTGGTATCCGTCTATGGCATGAGTGCTAAGAGGTCTGCATACATCAGTATATATTAGGCCTAATAGATCACTAGCCCTTTCTCCATGACCGGTGAAAGGATTCTTCGTCATCTTGCCTAATAAACAATATTCACTACACCAAAATGGCCGATTTGTCACCTTTTTATCCGCGCTATTTGTCACCGCTAATGACCGTGACAAGTTCATGACAAGTTTAAAGAAATTTTTATCACGGTCAAAGGCATGCCAGCTATTAAAAATCAAAACCAAAATATCCTGTTCTCTCTTCGCGAATTCACCCTCTTCCTCTCCCAACCTACCGCGCTCTCTTCCTCCCCCACTCTCCTTCTCGCGACGGAAGTTAGCCACTCTCCCCACTCTCCTTCTCGCGATGAAAGTTAGCCACTCTCCTTCTCGGGATGGAAGTTAGCCACTCTCCCCACTCTCCTTCTCGCGACGGAAGTGTTCCTTTGTCTCCGTCCGGCCATCGAATCGGAGATTAAAGCATCTCTTCCGAGAAGTCATCACACTGTTCGTCAACCCAACTAGTATCTTTCTCTCCGTTTTTTATGAACCGTTCCAATTCGAAAGTGAAGTAATTGACACATTTTTCCTGAGAAAAAATTAGTGTTTATAATTTTGTTTAGCCCTCTGAATTTTGGATTGTTGTATTATTTGTGTTTCCTGGCTTTGTGGATCTAAAATTTGGTTATTAAATGGATTTACAATATTGAAGTTTAATTTGTTTGGGAGACTTAGGGAATCATATGTCTTAGTTAAAATGTACTTCACATTATCATTTTAATATAATTCTATTTCATACCAGCTATTTGCTTCTATTGTACAAAGTGTCCAGACCGTTTCAGATGATGGTCTTCTTGTTTTTGGTTTTACTTTCGCATTGTCCGGTTCACATGTTTCTTTTAGCTGCACCATATTATTAGCAAATATATTAGGTTAAGTAGTTTGTGGTTCAACGAAAGATTGATGTGGAAAAATCTTTTGAGTGTACTAATTGATGAGATGGTTATAAGCTTACAAAACTTGAAAAGAAACTTTCATGTTCACCCGCTTCTTATAAAGTAAGTGAAAGAAATAGGAGGTTGATGGTAATCTTAGTTTTGAGCATAAATGGTATTCTTATGCTTCAAAAGGATTAGTGGGCCAACAAATGAGATTGATTGCCTTTAAATAGGTCATACAGTTAGCTATATTTATTTTTTCACCATTTCAAGGAAGCCTTGACAAAATATAAGTACGGTTAATTTTGAAAAGTTATGAATCTGTTTAGTAATCCACCACCAATTTCCTGACACATTCGAAAGTCCAGGAGTAATTGCTGGTAACCGCAATTGATGTTAGTTACTAATAATGGTCGATTTAGACCTTGAGATGGTGGTTGTTTGCAGTTGCAAATTGATGTCATGTGTTATAGATTGTTAATACATTTTCAATAGCATTGCAGTGAAATTCCCTTACTTGGTTCAGAAAAAACTCAAGCCTGGCCAAGAAGTTAGACGTGTTGCCCAACTTGACTGGAAAATTATAGAAAATGATTGCACAAAGCCGTTTGTGACATCTGGACTGCAGTTTGCTCCTCTACCCATTAGTATTATCTTGTGCTCATCTCATTTTCTGTGTCCTAGAAACAATACCTTATGCCTTTCTGATATTATTCTTTTTCTTATGTTCTTACTAGGTGATGCATGGTGAAGCTTACGTATGCTTAGGTTTTCTATTTGGTTAAAGATATAAAGTTGCATATATATCAGACATTTCACGGTTTCTTCCAGCCACAGAATACCGTAAGCAATGTCATTCTCTCCGTATTTGTTTTTTATGTTTTATAACTGTTTGCTACATCTATAAATTACCAAAAAGGATCTTGGTGAACCTACAGACTGGAAAAGGAGCATTAGAGAAGTAGCATTTCTACTTTTGTATGTAGCTACACACATTGGAGCTTTTATTAAAAACAAACCTCTGCTTCTTTGTAGGTATTTCGAAAGATGGTGGTCAACAGATAGATCTCCTTATCTTGGACACACTGTACAAGGTTAGTACAATACACATCAATCTTGTATACTTAAAAGATCGTTACTTCATGTTTACACCCACTAGTAACTCAGCATATTGTAGAAGCCTTTTTCTGCCTCGTTTGTTTGATTTTGTTATTATGGTTACAGTTGTTGCTCATTTGACAAACTGCAGGGACAGTTCTTGTAATCAATGCATAGCATCATCTTGCATCATCCTATGTGTCCGTACCGTCATAGTCAAAATCAACTCTTAGTACATGTTTGGCTCTTGCTTTCTTGTTTGATTTCATAGGATTCGTAGTTTTTTGTCAATGAGATGACTTCCTAACTTCAATTTATCATGCTCCAGGATGTACATGTTGATTTTATTCGATCCTGTTAGTGGGAGATATCTATAGTAATTATCTCAACTGAACGTCGTCTCATAATATTTTTCATAGGAAAAGTTATGATGATGAGGATTTTTGGAATTTCATCTCATTTCTTCATGATTTATTGTTGTAATTCCATGTTGCTTATTGGCCTTTTTTTTGCAGAAAGGATCTCACAATACTCACTTCTGCTTCCCTCAGGTTCACCTTTTTTTTTTCCTTGGAGTGTGATGCTATGGCAATTGCTCGACTTGGTGTTAAATTGTTAAATTTATCATCTCCAGACTCTTGATGCTGTTAAGAGGATATGCCCAAAGAGAGCTTTGCTTATTGGAATGACCCATGATTTTGATCACAACAAAGACAATGAGTTTCTCAAGGACTGGTCTGAAAGGTATTTTGCTATTTACTTTGTCCTAGTCAGATTGTTTTACTGAAATGTATTTTTGATAGTTTACAAGTTGACATGGACGAGCGTACAATGCAACTATACTTGTTTTCATTTTGTTTCTAGAGAAGGAATACCGGTCCAGTTTGCACATGACGGGCTGAGAATCTCGATTGACCTTTGATATTACTGAGAGTAAGGTCATAGTTGGATCCCTTTGGTTTGTAGTACTGAAAAAAATTATGAGCAATTGAACTCGCTCCTCATGTTTCAGCAAATATGTGTCAATATCTCTAATGATATGTTTTCGATTGGTTTCTTGCAAGTTTGAAATTATTGAGTAATTGTTTCAACGGCAACTGGAGTAATTGTTTCAACGGCAACTAGGGGAACGATTGTAACTGGAGTAATTGTTTCAACGGCAACTACGGGAACGATTGTGCATGGTCATGCATTGGTGGACTTTGAACGTAAAGTTCTAGTAATTGACGTAGTTCCAGGAGAAGAGGGACAAAGTTTGTATCTACATAGTCAAGGCTGTGCCACAAATATCAAGGAAACCGAGGGTAGTTGGGTGGTATGGCCTATATGGTTGCTAAAATGATTTGAGCGTTAAGTCTTACTTTTTATGAAATTGAACACTATGTGTGTAACTTGAGAATTTGAACACTTGCGTGTTGTTTATGAATTTGAACAAATGATGAATTTAATTAGTGCATTCTGTGATATTAAAATGATGTGGGTGTGGTGATATTGGAATTTGTGTTATTTATAGTTGATTAGTTAATAATTGTACAGGTATCAAAAAAAATTAAAGAAAAAATATTTAGAAAAATTATATTATTGTAGTTAAATTATGTCCGATTTATCACTGCTAAAGGAGGTGACAAAATTAGAAGTCACGGAACATTTGTCACCTTCAACAGCGCTGACAAAGTTAGATATTGTCATTGTTAATAGAGGTGACAATATGAGGTGACAAATAAAGATATTTGTCACCTTCATGGGCAGTGACAAATTAAAACAGTTGTCACCTCCCATGACAGTGACAAATACAGTGACTAGTGTTTTTAATGTACCCTTTTCAAGGTGTAACATTAGCGGTGACAATGGAATTTTATCACCTTCGGTAGCAGTGACTAAGGGATTTGTCACCCCTAAAAATGTCACCTTCAATAGCAGTGACAAAATCCATTTGTTACTGCTTTTGGCAGTGACAAATTGGCCATTTTGGTGTAGTGATTCGCATGTCCCATATGATTCATAGTCAAAAGAGTCTAAAAGTCCATCATTATGGAGCTTAGAAATGCGTTTCTCGTTTATGTGACCAAGTCGACAATGCCATAAGTAAGTCGGATTAGAATCATTGAGCTTAGGTTTCTTGGATGCAATGTTATGGACTTCCAAAGTAGATAAGAAAATACGAATAATCTTATTCTTAATAAGAAAACTGTAACCTTCACAATCTAATGTAGAAACTGAAATAATATTCCTATTTATAGCAGGAACATAATAGCAATTGTTCAAAACTAACAAAAGCCCTGTTGGCCACTAAGTATACATAATACAGCTTGGAAAGGGTTTACAACAAGTTGTACGATTTTCAAATCTAAGTGCGTAGCGAAAGTCTTGTTAAAGTAAGTTGCTGTAAATACAGCAACTAGATATGAATTGTATACTTAAAAATCATCACAGATATTAAAACATTAAATACAGAAGGTAGATGACATGGTAATTAAATTGGTTCAAGGTAAACCCCTCTACGTCCACTGGTCCTCCACAAAGGAGTTAAAAAGTTTATTATAAATACTACGTACACAACTACGTATTTATAATCAAACCTATAAATGTATCGTTCACACAGATTGACAGAATTGTTGAAGCTTTCAACCATTCACACAGATTGGTTCAGGCTTTCACTTGACTAACTCCGTCACACACAGTTCCGAAGCTTTGTCTCTTCAATGCAAATCCGTCACACACAGTTCGGGAAAAGCAATGCTTTCTCAGTCCACACAGGGCTGATGGGTTTGTTCAATGATAGAACGATGGTTTGAACAAAAACTTGACTTTCTCGATCTTCAGCTGATAATGTGTTGTTCAAGGTTGAGCACTTTAGATATTTCTTCTCTCAGAATATGCAGTATACTTGAAGAAATATGTTTGCTCTGAATATTCTTGTAAGCACTTTTTGGTTGCTTGTTATTCTTGATATATTCGCTGTATCATCTTCAAACTCTTGGAGATTTATATATATATATATATATATATATATATAGCCTTCTGAAATATATCCATTGTGAAAGATCCATTGAGCAAGATTCCGTGACAACTTAGATAGTTGACTTAAATAGACCAAGATCCGGATATTGCGTGGTTTGAAGATATTTGTCGGTTTTAGTATTTAAATAGTTTATCCTTTCAGTATTTAAATACTTCTTTATTAAACGGGACTTGACTTTAGTGAATACTAAAGATTCCTTTTCAAAACGGTCTTCAGTCCTGTTTCGATGCTTCATAGCTTGAATGTCGTAACCATTTGCAACCATCTCTGTCGGTTTCGAAACTTGCATCGGCGTAACCATTTACAACCAGCTCGTTTCCCACCCCTCCATAAACTAGGAAATCATCCTTAGTTCTTCTCAAGTACTTTAGGATGGTTTTCACTGATGTCCAGTGACTTTCACCTGGATTAGATTGGTATCGACTTGTCATGCTAAGGGCAAATGATACATCTGGTCGAGTACAAATCATGTCATACATGATCGATCTAATGGCCGAAGCGTATGTTATTCTTCTCATGTGGGCTCGCTCATCAGGAGTCGAAGGACTCTGAGTCTCACTCAGATGAATGCCATGTGACATTGGCAAGAGTCCTCTCTTGTAGTCTTGCATATGAAACCTCTTCAATATTTTATTAATGTAGGTACATTGACTTAGACCAATCAACCTCTTTGATATATCTCTCTAGATTTTTATCCCAAGAATGTAAGCAGCTTCTCCTAAGTCTTTCACTGAGAAACAACTTCCCAACCAAGTCTTGACTGTCTGCAAGGTGGGAATATCATTTCTAATGAGTAATATGTCATCTACATATAAGACTAAGAAAACAACCATGCTCCCACTAACCTTCTTGTAAACACATGGTTCATCTTCATTTTGAATGAACCCAAAATCTTTGACAGTTTCATCAAAATGAATATTCCAGCTCCGAGAAGCCTGCTTCAACCCATAAATGGATCTTTGAAGCTTGTAAACCTTTTTAGAATTTTCTGGATGAACAAAACCTTCAAGTTGTGTCATGTACACATCCTCGAGTAAGTTTCCATTAAGGAATGCTGTTTTGACATCCATTTTCCATATTTCATAATCATAGTATGCGGCAATGGCAAATAAAATTCTAATTGATTTAAGCATGACTACTGGCTAAAAAGTCTCATCATAGTCAACACCATGAACCTGTCTATTTTTTGCCACTAGTCTAGCTTTATAAGCTTGCAGATTATCATCCATGTCTTTCTTCTTTTTATAGACCCATTTGCACCCAATGGTTTTAACACCCTCAGGTGGATCTATCAAGTTCCAAACTTGATTGTCATACATGGACTGCATCTATGACTTCATGGCTTCTAGCCATTCCTTGGACTCTGGCCCTGAAGCATCTTTTGTATAGCTACTAGGCTCATCATCTATGAGCGATGCGTCATCATCCTCTGTTACGAGATAACCATATCTCTCAGGTTCATGTCACATTCTATCAGATCTACGAGGGACTTGTGTACTTTGGACGGGCTCTTCAACAAATTCTTGAGCCTCTTTGATTTACATCGGTCAAGCGATGTCTTCTTATGGTTCTCGAGTTTCCTTGAGAATTACACTTGTCCCACTGTCTCTTTTGGAAATAAATTCCGTTTCTAAGAATACAGCATTTCGAGCAACAAACATTTTGTTCTATGCGGGCTTATAAAAGTAATATCATTTAGTCTCCTTAGGATACCCCACAAATAAACATCTTTCAGATCTGGCTGCCAGTTTGTCAAACACTTGGCGCCTTACGAACGCTTCGCAACCCCAGATCTTTATAAAAGACAAGTTTGGTCTCTTAACAGTCCATTTCTCAAATGGTGTCTTTTCAACTGCTTTAGATGGAACATGGTTAAGGGTGAATGCTGTTGTTTCTAATGTGTGGCCACAAAATGATAATGGAAGCTCTATTCGACTCATCATGGATCGAACCATATATAATAAAGTTCGATTCCTCCTCTCGGACACTCCGTTATGCTGAGGTGTTTCGAGAGGAGTAAGTTGTGAAATAATTCCAAAACTCCTAAGATGATCATCGAATTCTTAGCTCAAGTATTCGCCACCTCGATCCTATCGAAGGGATTTAATTGTCCTTCCAAGTTGATTATGTACTTCATTCTGGAATATTTTGAACATTTCAAAAGATTCATGTTTATACTTCATAAGATAAACATATCCATATCGGCTATAATCATCGGTAAATGTAATGAAGTATCACTACAACAAAAAATCCCTTTTACAACGTACAATCTACAACGATATTTTGAAATGTTGTAAAAAGTTATACCTTCTACAACTTTTGTAAAAATAACGTTGTAGATGGTATGTTGTAAAATATTTTTTTCATTAAAATGTTGTTGGACTTCATATTTTTTACAATGATGAGAAGAAATGATGTAAATTCGACCTTTAACATCAATACTTTAGTTGTTGTCAAATAATTATTTTTTACAATGTGTAGACACAGTTGTGAATTTTCAATATTATACAATGACTTTTTAACATTGTAATCGCACCATTTGACCACATATATATACGTTGTAATTAATCTGTCTAAATCATAATCGACAATGCCAGCATGACGTTGTAAATTAGTATAAATTAATCATACTTATACAACTTAGAAACCACGTTGTTGTAAGGTTTATCTACAATCTATATGTCCCGTTGTGGTAAGGGTTACTGTACATATATACCTTAGTTATACCATGCCACATTATATTAGAAAAAAAAAATTACATCTCAATTTCGCGTAAGAAAATATTATAAATAAAAGTGATGGTGATACACAATTATACAACTTTCACTATATTCCTTAATTAGTTATATAATATACTTGCCACGTTCATATAACATTGTAAACTTGGAACAACGTTATATCGAATAATATGTGCAAAGTAATGCTATATGATAAAGAACTTTTTTTCTGCAATACTTCGGTTGTGCAGTGATTATTTGCCTAGTATTATGTTATTATCATTGTGACTAGTGACGTGACATAAGAATAAGCCATAAGGGTAAATGGCTCGGTGACATGGGAATTAAACGCATAGCACAATAACTGGCTTGCAAGGCATGTTTCGTTAATGTGCTCATGTAATGCTTGGTGATTTTGTCCTTATTTGTATTGGCTCTATTTCTATGAATGAAAGAAACTGTTGATCTGGTTTGAATCTCTTAAAAAAACTGGCTTGTCCCTACTCGACTGAGCCCTTGATAAAAAAATGTACAAATTACATTGTATCTCATTAGGGAAAACTACGATATTTTTAGCATTACCGATATGTTTTGAGTTTCGTTTTTGGGGGAATAACAGAAAATAGTCTTCAAACTAGACCCGGAAATTTACCATACTACACGAAAACACGACAGGAAAACACACGAACACGAAAGTACACGACCGAGATTTAGTGTCGGTTTTGTGTTTACCCTTTGGGTACACGACACGACACGAGGTACACGAAATAAATAAATAAATAAATATATATAATATTGTATATTTAATTTAATAAAAATATATATTTTATTAATTATATTTATACTAAACTTTAAAATTTGAAAATATAATGTGAACTTTCATAAATTTCGTGTAAACATTCGTGTTTTCATTGTCATTCGTTTCATTTCGTCTACTAAACCCTATAAAAATAATATTGTAATATTAAAATTATTATCTTTTATAATATTTTAATATTTATTTTATATTATGTGCCTGACACGAAAACACGACACGAAACGACACGAATTTACGCGGTACACGACACGACATGTCACGAATTCATTTAGTGTCGTGTATGGGTTTGGACTTTTGGTACATGAAATACGAAAGTACAGGACACAAAAATACACGACACGAACGAATTGCCAGATGTACTTTATGGGAAAATCGGGGAGATTTTGGCGCTATAAGCCATTTTAGGGGAGATTTCATGGGAAAATCGGAAATTTTTTTGGGAGATTTATTTCTCATGTCCCGATAAACCCTTTGATTCATTTTCTTCATCTCCTTCTTCTCGGGCCGACGGATTACCCTTTAATCCATTTTCTTCTAATCTCCTTCTTCTCTCCGCCGGGATTACCCATTTTCCTTTAATCCTCTTCTTTTATTTTAAACCCCTTCTTCTTTTGATGGACGGGAGGCGAACGGAGTTGTTAATGTACGAAGAAGAAGGATAAGAAGAGAAGATGCTGATGAAGAACAACAACGGATTTTAACAGGTTAGATTTTAACTTTTTTGTTTGGTGGGATTTTTAAGAACTGATTTTAGGGTTTTTCAGAGTAGAAGAAATTCAGTAACACAACCACTCCGTCTTTTCTTTTGAGAAGCCGAACCTAGTCTTTGTGTGAGTTGTAGCGGATACTATTTTAATAGAAGAACAAAGTTCAGGGATCTTCACAGGTTTCCAATTTCTTCAATCTTAATCCATCTTTCATTTGAATATTGTATTCCTCTCTTTTTTATACACCTCTTACTCTGTATGTTGGGATATTCTAGATTAAGTACATGGTGTTTTTAGTCTGGGTTGTTCTTATAGAGATGTGGTGTTGATGATTAGTTGTGCGGTTTAATACTGGTTTGTGACGTTTATTGTTTGTTTTGTGATGTTATTTTGATTTGGGTACATTTATTATTCGGTGTTTTTTTGATTTGGGTTATATTGGATTAGGTCGGTGGTGTTCGATTTGTGGCGTAGTGTGCCGAGGTTGTTTACTTTAGAGTTTGCGGTGTTACAATGCTTGGGGTTGTTTCGATTTGTTACGTGGTGTTATTTGATGTGGGCTATTTTGGATTGGTCGTTGTTCGTAATATTACTCATGGTTTAGATTTGTGTAGCTTGCTTAGATTTGTTGTGTATGTTGGGATGTTATCGCTTAAATATGTGGTCTTTTTAAATCGGATTGTTTGAATTGTGGTCATTATTGCTTATTATGTGGTGATTTGTTTCATGTGGTGATATCTTTTTGGCTTTTTCATCTTTGAACTGTGATATATAGTGAATGTGTTATAAACTCAAATTAAGCTTTTACGAAATGCATGTGTTTCTCAACCGGCCATAGGCGCTGAAACTACGATTCAAATTGACATTGGTGAACAATTCTCGCATCCGGGAGAGTGATAATTCTTGTGAGTTTCCTACTTCCTAAGTTCTTCTTTAGTGGTTGCGGTATGTGTCGGTTATGTTGGGTGCGAGGCTAATACAATTGCATTACCCGGTTATCACCACAACCGAACAATAAAGATGATGCTAAAAATGCAAATTTCAATATTAATGGCTGATCCGTTTAACTCCACCTAGAAAAGGGGAAAACGAAAAACCAAAGGACATGTCGTATATCCAGATTTTCGAGTTATCCAGTTCATTAGTTGTCTATCCTTGTGTAGTTCCTATCTTTGTCCCCTGAGAATCCCCTCTACAATATCTTTGTTGGTGTATGATTCTGTCTTCTCAACAATTTTGATTATCCCGTCTTTATGTTTAGAGGATCCGAATCAATATTTTCATAGAATTTCGATTTTTAATGATAGATGGAAACAGTGTTAGGAGCAATAAATTCCATGTAAATTACCTACATCGGAAGCATGTTTAGGGAGAGTTGAACATGTAACTTCATGTTAAACACCTTCGGTTTAGGTTTCTTTGAGGAAATATTTCCAAAAACTACACTTTTATGAAACCTTTGTTATACCTTCAAACAGAAACTTTTGTTATACCGTAAGTTTGAACCCTATTTCAAATGTTATCCAAAAGCCAAAGAACCCGGGAAACACTCTTATCTTTATATCTTGTAACGCATGCATGTTTTGCAGAAGTGAGTTATCAAACAAGGGTATTTAGTGTCAAGCTTTATAACTTATTAATGCAGACACGTGTTCATTTTAACACATTTCACAAGAGAATCTTGTAATTTTTTTTTTGATTATACTTTAGTGAGGAAATTTTAATACGGGACACTACCAAGAGGAAATAGGCTCATCTAACGTAGATGACAGTAGTATAATAAAGCCTTGCTATAGCACTCCATTTGTATCATGCCTTTGTACCTTTCGCGTTTGACACGTTTGGCTTTCTTGCCCCGGAGGCTGTCGAGCTCCTTAAAAGAGTTCAACGCGTCATGCACAGTAATGTTATGACCCCAAGACCCATGGATGTAGTATTTAAGAGGATTAGCTTTGCAATTCAAAAAGGGGTAGCGGCGCAGCTTGTTGCCCGTTTACCTGCTATTTCGATGTAATGACTCTTTTAATAATTTAATAAGCAACCTTGTATCATATCTTACTATTTTTCCTAGTACTGAATAGTTTATGATTGATTTTCTATTTTTGGTTGCTAAATGAACTTGAGTTGATTTATGTTTTTCAGAGAAATTACTTGGATGTATATTGGTTTGAATCATGGGGAGGTTCTATGATCCCGAACTACAACAATGGGCAACAGGTTCTTTAAATCATCTCATTGTTTATCTGCTCTTGGTAAAGTTGTTACTTCAGTCTTTGTGAATTCATTTTTCTATGATATCCTTCTATCCTTCTATTACATAAAAGAAGGATCGTGGGAACTCCTTATTTCCTACTGACAAGCATCTCAACGAATATGTGCTACTGTCCATTAAAAAAGGGTAAATATGAGTGAATTATGTGCTGACATGTGCATGATTTAGATCATTCTGATATGTCATTTTTTCATAGGTCTTATATGTAATTTTTTCAAATTAAAACGACCCTAATTTAGTCATAAGATTTTGGATTCGAATAATTTTTATGTCGAAATAATCATCTAAAAAATATGAAACTTGCGTTTCCTTTTACATTGGTATCATCTTTTCGTTCTCCGAATGTTATTGTGTTTCTTATGAAAAACAAATTATTGTTGCACTCAGCTAATTTTCTTGCAAAGTCTATTGTCTTGACTCTTGACTATTGAAGTATATTCTGTTAAAGGTTCACGCCACATCATTATTTGTTGTATTTCACTTCATAATCACTTTATTTTTACTGGATTTACATGTTTTAGTTTAGAGATGCAATTGTATTCACCTATATAAAGTATTATATCAAAGCTTCTTCCACTTTTTAAGCTAATTGCGTACTGTTTAATGATAGGTTGAAGTATATATGTAACAAGGAAAGTATTATATCAAAGCTTCTTCCACTTTATAAAGTTGAGCGCTTGTTGATTCACAGGGATTGCTACTGCAGCTAGTATGCATTTGAATTTTTTTTTGTTACAGGAGTTTTCCACAACGTGTTTATGATATTGTAAATACATCTTAACAGCACGTAATGAACCCATTGTAAAAGATTTAACCACAACGACCTCCAGATCTTGTTGATGGTTGAAAGACACTACTGTATAAATGTTGTAAGTTATTGTTTACATCTTTTAAAGGACATTGTTAAAGAGTTACCCAAATCGTATTTGCGTAGTTGTTGATGTAAAAAACGCAATTACCGAAAGATGTTGTAATAGATTTACCTACAAGATAATCATAACGTTGTTGATCATGGAAAAAATAATTATGTGATGAAGTTGTAAATAGTTATGTACCACTTCTATAAAACATTGTAATAGAATTACATACAGTATCTTTGCACCGTTGTTGATGTAAGAAATACAATTTCAATAGAATGTTGTCAAAACATCTGCGCATACTGAAAATATGTATTTACAACGGGGTGTACGACGCCACATGGGCGTTGTAAAAAAAAGTCATACTTTTAACAATGCCTTATTATACAACGAGATTGAAAACGTTGTTAAAACCCTTCTACAATGTCCGCGCACCGTTGTAAGAAGGGTTTTTTGTTGTAGTGTATTGGTATCCGTCTATGGCATGAGTGCTAAGAGGTCTGCATACATCAGTATATATTAGGCCTAATAGATCACTAGCCCTTTATCCATGACCGGTGAAAAGATTCTTCGTCATCTTGCCTAATAAACAATATTCACTACACCAAAATGGCCGATTTGTCACCTTTTTATCCGCGCTATTTGTCACCACTAATGACCGTGACAAGTTCATGACAAGTTTAAAGAAATTTTTATCACGGTCAAAGGCATGCCAGCTATTAAAAACCAAAAGCAAAATATCCTGTTCTCTCTTCGCGACTTCACCCTCTTCCTCTCCCAACCTACCGCGCTCTCTTCCTCCCCCACTCTCCTTCTCACGACGGAAGTTATCCACTCTCCCCACTCTCCTTCTCGCGATGAAAGTTAGCCACTCTCCTTCTCGCGATGGAAGTTAGCCACTCTCCCCACTCTCCTTCTCGCGACAGAAGTGTTCCTTTGTCTCCGTCCGGCCATCGAATCGGAGATTAAAGCATCTCTTCCGAGAAGTCAATCCAACTGGTATCTTTCTCTCCGTTTTTTATGAACCGTTCCAATTCGAAAGTGGAGTAATTGACACATTTTTCCTGAGACAAAATTAGGGTTTATAATTTTGTTTAGCCGTCTAAATTTCGGATTGTTGTATTATTTGTGTTTCCTGGATTTGTGGATCTAAAATTTGGTTATTAAATGGATTTACAACATTGAAGTTTAATTTTTTTCGGAGACTTAGGGAATCATATGTCTTAGTTAAAATGTACTTCACTTTATCTTTTTAATATAATTCTATTTCATACCAGCTATTTGCATCTATTATACAAAGTGTCCAGACCGTTTCAGATGATGGTCTTCTTGTTTTTGGTTTTACTTTCGCATTGTCCGGTTCACATGTTTCTTTTAGCTGCACCATATTATTTGCAAATATATTAGGTTAAGTAGTTTGCGGTTCAACGAAAGATTGATGTGGAAAAATCTTTTGCGTGTACTCATTGATGAGATGGTTATAAGCTTACAAAACTTGAAAAGAAACTTTCATGTTCACTCGCTTCTTATAAAGTAAGTGAAAGAAATAGGAGGTTGATGGTAATCTTAGTTTTGAGCATAAATGTAGTAATACTACTGATTTATTATTCTTATGCTTCAAAAGGATTAGTAGGCCAACAAATGAGATTGATTGCCTTTAAATACGTTATACAGTTAGCTATATTTCTTTTTTCACCATTTCAAGGAAGCCTTGACAATATATAAGTACGGTTAATTTTGAAAAGTTATGAATCTGTTTAGTAATCCACCACCAATTTCCTGACACATTCGAAAGTCCAGGAGTAATTGCTGGCAACCGCAATTGATGTTAGTTACTAATAATGGTCGATTTAGACCTTGAGATGGTGGTTGTTTGCAGTTGCAAATTGATGTCATGTGTTATAGATTGTTAATACATTTTCAATAGCATTGCAGTGAAATTCCCTTACTTGGTTCAGAAAAAACTCAAGCCTGGCCAAGAAGTTAGACGTGTTGCCCAACTTGACTGGAAAATTATAGAAAATGATTGCACAAAGCCGTTCGTGACATCTGGACTGCAGTTTGCTCCTCTACCCATTAGTATTATCTTGTGCTCATCTCATTTCTGTGTCCTAGAAATAATACCTTATGCCTTTCTGATATTATTCTTTTTCTTATGTTCTTACTAGGTGATGCATGGTGAAGCTTATGTATGCTTAGGTTTTCTATTTGGTTAAAGATATAAAGTTGCATATATATCAGACATTTCACGGTTTCTTCCAGCCACAGAATACCGTAAGCAATGTCATTCTCTCCGTATTTGTTTTTTATGTTTTATAACTGTTTGCTACAGCTATAAATTACCAAAAAGGATCTTGGGTGAACCTACAGACTGGAAAAGGAGCATTAGAGAAGTAGCATTTCTACTTTTGTATGTAGCTACACACATTGGAGCTTTTATTAAAAACAAACCTCTGTTTCTTTGTAGGTATTTCGAAAGATGGTGGTCAACAGATAGATCTCCTTATCTTGGACACACTGTACAAGGTTAGTACAATACACATCAATCTTGTATACTTAAAAGATCGTTACTTCATGTTTACACCCACTAGTAACTCAGCATATTTTAGAAGCCTTTTTATGCCTCGTTTGTTTGATTTTGTTATTATGGTTACAGTTGTTGCTCATTTGACAAACTGCAGGGACAGTTCTTGTAATCAATGCATAGCATCATCTTGCATCATCCTATGTGTCCGTACCGTCATAGTCAAAATCAACTCTTAGTACATGTTCGGCTCTTGCTTTCTTGTTTGATTTCATAGGATTCGTAGTTTTTTGTCAATGAGATGACTTCCTAACTTCAATTTATCATGCTCCATGATGTACATGTTGATTTTATTCGATCCTGCTAATGGGAGATATCTATAGTAATTATCTCAACTGAACGTCGTCTCATAATATTTTTCATAGGAAAAGTTATGATGATGAGGATTTTTGGAGTTTCATCTCATTTCTTCATGATTTATTGTTGTAATTCCATGTTGCTTATTGGCCTTTTTTTTGCAGAAAGGATCTCACAATACTCACTTCTGCTTCCCTCAGGTTCACCTTTTTTTTCCCTTGGAGTGTGATGTTATGGCAATTGCTCGACTTGGTGTTAAATTGTTGAATTTGTCATCTCCAGACTCTTGATGCTGTTAAGAGGATATGCCCAAGGAGAGATTTGCTTATTGGAATGACCCATGATTTTGATCACAACAAAGACAATGAGTTTCTCAAGGACTGGTCTGAAAGGTATTTTGCTATTTACTTTGTCCTATTCAGATTGTTTTACTGAAATGTATTTTTGATAGTTTACAAGTTGACATGGACGAGCATAAAATGCAACTATACCTGTTTTCATTTTGTTTCTAGAGAAGGAATACCGGTCCAGTTTGCACATGACGGGCTGAGAATCTCGATTGACCTTTGATATTACTGAGAGTAAGGTCATAGTTGGATCCCTTTGGTTTGTAGTACTGAAAAAAATTATGAGCAATTGAACTCGCTCCTCATGTTTCAGCAAATATGTGTCAATATCTCTAATGATATGTTTTCGATTAGTTTCTCGCAGGTTGAAATTATTGAGTAATTGTTTCAACGGCAACTGGAGTAATTGTTTCAACGGCAACTAGGGGAACGATTGTAACTGGAGTAATTGTTTCAACGGCAACTACGGGAACGATTGTGCATGGTCATGCATTGGTGGACTTTGAATGTAAAGTTCTAGTAATTGACGTCGTTCCAGGAGAAGAGGGACAAAGTTTGTATCTACATAGTCAAGGGTGTGCCACAAATATCAAGGAAACCGAGGGTAGTTGGGTGGTATGGCCTATATGGTTGCTAAAATGATTTGAGCATTAAGTCTTACTTTTGCTAAGTATTTTTTATGAAATTGAACACTATGTGTGTAACTTGAGAATTTGAACACTTGCGTGTTGTTTATGAATTCGAACAAATGATGAATTTAATTAGTGCATTCTGTGATATTAAAATGATGTGGGTGTGGTGATATTGGAATTTTTGTTATTTATAGTTGATTAGTTAATAATTGTACAGGTATCAAAAAAATTAAAGAAAAAATATTTAGAAAAATTATATTATTGTAGTTAAATTATGTCCGATTTATCACTGCTAAAGGAGGTGACAAAATTAGAAGTCACGGATGTAATATCCGGATTTATTACGGTGTATTTCATCTGTATTCAAACCCTGTATTATTTGGATTGGTGATTTTGAGTATTGGAGTATGATATTTCGTGCATTGATATCATTGTACATAAGTATAGAAACTTGCAAAATTGCTCAAGCAACCTCATGATAGCGCACGCTAAGAATGTATCTTAACGCGCGCTATCGGGCCATTATTAGCGCACGCTATGAAGATAGGAGTTGCGTGTGCTAAGAACTCAATTATTGAGCGGGACGGCTAACACATGCGCCAATGACATGGGTCGGATAAGATTCCCGGCCGACGCACCGGACAAATTCTGAAGTCAACCATTATTAGCGCACGCTAAGGGATGCTTAGTAGCGTGCGCTAACTTGTTAATAATGAAGAAAATTATAAATTTTACATCAAACTTTTTGGCTTTAATTTCTTTATAACTTTCTTCATCCTTGAGAGTTAAGAGAGATGTAAGTAATACTCCTATACAATTAGAACACATATTGTTGGTGTTATACATTGGTTATCACTTGGGAATGTTCATGGAAGTGGAATAGCACCTTGGAGTGGCATACAACCAACCGGAGTGGGATTCTACCTTACGGTTCAGTGATTTTCGTCATTTTAAGGTATGTTGAATCTATCTCCAGACTTAGAGTTGGATTCTAACGATTTGGATGATCATGTTAACAAGATATGGATTTTCATAGATGAATTATCCAAGTATATCATGTTTGGAATATTGAGATGAATAAGTCTTAAATACCTTGATTATAATCATCATGATTCGAATCTTATTACACTGAATATGTGAAGAGAAGCTTCTATCATCGGTAAACCGAATCTATTAGATGATTTCATAGTAATCTTGGACTTGACGTTAACAATCATTATTGTTGGATAAATCTAAAGGTTTGATCATGGAAGGATTTATCTAGTATAGATAGAACGTTTATCAACTTCAGCATGATAATATTGATGGATATAAGGTGTTGATATCAACCGTTTAGCTTTTCGAATTGTCGTATGAAGATTTGAAGTCGGAATGGAATATGGTTTTATATTGGTATGCATATCCTTGAATCCGAAGTTGTCTTTACCCATAAAATCATTCATAAGGGTATGAACTTGGTATTCATGGAAGTAACATGAATTATCACGAAAGATTTCATTGTTTCGATCATGGCAAGAATAAGCTTATCGCCAAGAAGCGCCATGCAGAGATAGCGCACGCTATGCTATGCAGTTTAACGTGCGCTATCGAGCACTAGTTAGCGTGCGCTACGTTTGGTACGTAACGTACGCTAGACCATCAGACGAGTCAGTTGGCTGGTCAGTGAAGTACTGACCATACATAGTTAGCGTATGCTAGGCTTTGTTGTTTGCGTACGCTATCGAGCAGACTTAACGCACGCTACACATAGTACTTAGCGTGCGCTAAGCAGTTCAGTCAGATTGCATTTTATGAACTTTTGGCCGTAAATCGAATTGTTAAACATCCGTACGACGTGAGATAAATCCTATATCATTTCTTTTGTTAAGGTTTGATCTTGTTGCGTGATTGATTGAGGAGGACGACTTTCGAGTGTTCGTTTTGTGGAAGTATTGTTCTTGTCTGCAGACCGAGGCAAGTACTCTAATTAGAATTGTTTATATTATGACAATTATGATGTGATTGTATCGTGTAAATATGTTGTGAATATAAGTCCACCATGCGTTGATCCGACGGGAATTATCATGGGAATCTATAGATGTGTGCGCTGGATCGTTGGACAGGTAGTTCCACCATGTGTTGGTCCGACGGGATCATCATGGGAATCTATATCTGTGTGCGCTGGATCGTTGGAATACCATCAGTATGTTGAAACTGTTATGATATGATATGTGTTGTGGATATTCTCGTTGGAGAAACTTGTTATGATATAATTGTTGATTATATCCCTGTTGTATGATTATTATACTTGTACTAGCATCGTTGTGCTAACCCCTTCGGGGGTGAACATTTGTGTATGTTCAGGATCTAGGAGAGCGGGAAAACAACCACTGGAGGTGCATGACGACGAGGGTGCAGAGTGATGCTCCGACCGGGTTTACTGTCTGGTATTTATTGGTTATTTTAATAAGTACTCGAGTACGAAGTCATTTGTGATGATTTGAATTTGGTGATGTATTATTGAGTTCTGTTGAACAATTGTACTATTTCTGTATTGGGTCACAACTGTTGTACCGTAATTTCGTTATTTCCATTCGTTAGTATCTTTTAATGCCTGTTTAAATTCTTCAGCCTTGTAAATCCTTATGTAAAGGATTTACGGCGCTGTAATATTCCTGAATATATCGGGGGTGTTACAGAATATGGTATCGGAGCTAAGATTATGGATATCTTGGCCGTTGGGTTAAATAGGGGTCATTTACGTCTTTTGAGGTAACCGGCCGTGAATGACATCACTGCACTGCCTACGTCTTCATGCGAACGGTGGTTGTAAGTTCCTAAACTCTATCTCGTTCTTTACATGTTGTGTCTCTTTATACTTGAATATTAGAACGATGCTGTTTCCTGTGTATTAAGTACTTGTGCTTACAGTATGTTGAGAGGTGGACGTGGACGTGGTCGCGGTCGTGGACGCGGACGAAGGAATGCTGAAAGGGAGGCGTCGCCTTCTAATCAGGCTAGTCATAGCTCAGACGAGCCGCAGCAATCCATCAATAACGAACCGGAACCTGGTGTGCCAGAAATCCTTCGTCAAGTCGTGAACCAGATGACTCAGTTCGCTCAGGTCGTTGACCGAATGCAAGTGGCGGCAGGAATTCAGCAGGGAGATGGACAACAAAGGATTCCAGAAATGGGAAATCGAGGTGACCGATGGTTACAAGAAGTGGCAAAGATGCAACCACCCAAATTTGACGGCTTTTCCGAGACTCCCACTTGGGATCATTGGTTGAAGGAACTGGAGAAAATTTTTGCTGGAATTAATTGCCCGGACGACAGGAGAGCTCCTATTGCCCAGTACTTTCTGATAGGGGAAGCATTTGAGTGGTGGGAAGCTATCCGACCTGCAGATCATGATGCCGATTGGACGGAATTTAAAATGATGATGGAAGCTCAGTATTGCCCTCGTCCTGTGAGGGAAGCCAAAATTCGGGAATTTTTTTCCGCTCAACCATCAGACGAACACGTATCCCAGACGATTAAGACGTTTAACCAGCAGTTAGCATTAGTTCGACATCTGGTCAGACCAGATGCGGAGATGATGATTCATTTTGAAATGAGGATGAAACCAGAAATCCAGAGGTACATGTCCGGTTTTGAATGTACCACTCTCCACCAATACCAGGATAAGGCGTTGGCGTACGAAATAAAAGAAGCAGCAATTGAGAAGTTTATGGAGTCGAAGAAACAGAAAGTCTCTGGTACTTTTACAGAGCACAAGAGCAGTGGGCCCCGCAAGGCCCAATCTTCTTTTTCTTTCAAGAAGCCTCCGCACCCATCTAAGAGCGGAAAGAATTACGGAACAATGTCAGCCACGACGGATACAGCTAGGAAGTGCTTTAACTGTGGTCGCCCATGCCTCCTTTGGCGTGATTGTTTTCGCACTCCGGTTACATGTTTTGAGTTCAGAGATGTATGGCAGCGTGCGACGTTTTGTTTGTACGCCTCTAAGTACAATGGAACCCGTTCATCACGGCCCGATTCGAAGGAAGCCAGTGTCCAACAGACGCAGCAAAGTGTTCAGATGCCTCAGAATTTTGGCCGTGGGCGAGGCAGAGGACAATGGGACCGAAAGGGGACATCGAGTGCCGGATCTGTTCCCCCACGTTTGTATGAGATGAGGAGGACAGATGATCAGGATGTCATTGCCGCATCGTGCATCTGGCCCAAATCCTTTCCCAGCCAGTTAGCGTTTTGTTCGATACAGGAGCTACACATTCTTTCATATCTTTGTCTTGTGTAAATCGTTTGAATATTTCCGGTTTTCATGCTTGTGAACCTTATGTTGTTGGTTTACCGAGTGGAGAGAGGATTATCGGGAATTTAGAATCTAGAAATTTCCCTGTATCATTTGGGGGCAGAGAGTGGCTCTCAAACCTGATCGTGATAGAAAAGCAAGGAGATGACCTGATACTCGGAGACGATTGGCTTAATCGGTATGGAGCAATTGTAGACTACCGAAGGAGGAATATTTCACTGATCGCTGATGATGGCTCCGGCTTGTTCAAGGATGGAAACCGGGAAGCTCGGTGACAATTGATCAAGGCGATGAAAGCCGTCAAGTTGTTGAAACAGTATGCATCGCAATCGTGTTACGCAATGAAGAAAGAAGACGAAATTGTGGAACTTTCATCCATTCCTGTTGTGAACAAGTTTCCAGATGTATTTCCTGACGAGTTACCGGGACTACCTCCACGAAGGGATGTGGAATTTACCATTGAGCTGGAACCCGGAGCTACACTAATTTCCAAGGCGCCGTATCGTATGACACCTACTAAGATGTACGAACTGAAGAAGCAGCTAGAGGAGTTACTGGATAAGGGCTATATTCAGCCAAGCGTTTCACCCTGGGGAGCGCCAGTTCTTTTCGTCCGAAAGAAGGATGGATCGCTCCGACTGTGTATTGACTATCGAGAGCTGAACAAGATGACGATTAAGAACAAATATCCGTTACCACGGATTGATGATCTGTTTGACCAGCTGCAAGGGGCAACGGTATTTTCTAAAATTGATCTGAGATCCTGATATCATCAGCTAAGGATTAAGGAATCGGCGTTCGAAATCAGCGTTGAACTCGCTACGGACATTATGAGTTTGTAGTGATGCCGTTTGGTCTCACTAACGCACTTTCCGTATTTATGCAATTAATGAACCGTGTGTTCATTGAATTTTTGGATAAATTTGTGGTCGTGTTCATTGATGACATTCGTGTATTCTAAGAGCCCGGAGGAACATGCGCAGCATTTGCGGGTGTGTTGGAACTTTTGAGAAACGAGCAATTGTACGCCAAACTCTCTAAGTGTGAATTCTGGCTAAAGGAAGTAATGTTCCTCGGCCATGTGGTGTCAGCTAAAGGAGTCCGAGTAGATCCTCAGAAGATCGAAGCAATTATGGATTGGAAGCCTCCTAAGAACGTGAAAGAAGTCCGAAGCTTCTTAGGACTTGCTGGATACTATCGTCGATTCGTGGAAGGGTTTTCTAAAATCTCCCGCCCACTTACTCGACTCCTGCAGAAAACTCAAAAGTTTGAGTGGAATGAATTATGTCAGATTAGCTTTGATGAATTGAAGAAGAGATTGACGACGGCACCGATTCTATCACTTCCGCAGGGAACTGAAGGATTCATAGTTTACAGTGATGCTTCGAACCAAGGACTTGGGTGCGTGTTGATACAGAATGATAAGGTGATCGCTTATGCGTCGCGACAACTGAAACCTTATGAAGTGAATTACCCAACACATGATTTAGAGCTAGCAGCAGTGGTTTTTGCCTTGAAGATCTGGAGGCACTATCTGTTCGGGACTCACTGCCAGATCTTTACGGATCATAAGAGTCTCAAGTACATATTCAGTCCGAAAGAGTTGAACATGCGACAAAGAAGATGGTTAGAACTGATTAAGGACTATGACTTGGAGATTTTATATCATCCAGGCAAAGCGAATGTAGTGGCCGATGCACTTAGCCGCAAGCCTGTCTCTATTCAGATGCTGGAGACGCTGACCTCCCAACTTAGCCTTCAGCGAGAGATGATTCGTGAAGGAATTGAAGTATGGTTACAAAGAGTCCAGGGACAGCTGTGCGTGATGGAGATAACTTCATCATTAACCGAAGAAATCAAATCTAGACAGACAGATGATCCTCTGATGATTCGGTTACGTGATGAAGTGATCAAAGGAAAGGCCCTCGGATTCATAATTCATGATGATAGGGTTTTGAGATTTCAAAACCGACTCTGCGTTCCCGATGATGATGTTCTGAAACAAACGATTATGAAGGAAGCTCATAGTTCGCCCTATTCTATCCACCCGGGCACCAGTAAGATGTATAAGGAATTGAAGCAGAATTTCTGGTGGGGCAACATGAAGAAAGACGTAGCGGACTATGTTTCGAAATGCTTGACTTGTCAGCAGGTTAAGATCGAGCATCAACGGCCTGCTGGAATGTTGAAGCCGCTCCCGATTCCTGAATGGAAGTGGGAGGACATATCGATGGACTTTATCACTAATATGCCGAAAACCAGGACAGGAATAAACATGATTTGGGTGATAGTTGACCGTTTAACCAAATCGGCTCATTTTCTAGGCATTAAGGATACGTGGGGACCAGATAGGTTGGCACGAGTATTTATTTCGGAGATAGTTCGATTGCATGGTACGCCGAAGACCATTGTTTCTGATAGAGACGGTCGTTTTGTGTCTCACTTTTGGAAAGCAGTTCATAAGGCCTTGGGGACCGAATTGAACTTCAGTACAGCTTATCACCCGCAGACTGACGGACAATCTGAGAGAACTATACAAACGGTGGAAGACATGCTAAGGGCCTGTGCCTTAGATTGGTCAAACGATTGGGAAGTTCATCTACCGTTGATTGAATTTACCTACAACAATAGTTGGCATGCTTCCATTAAGATGGCACCGTTTGAGGCATTATACGGAAGGAGATGCAGATCGCCCTATCTTTGGGACGATTCATCGGACTTGATCGAACAGTAACTGCACTGATCGAGCGGACTCGAGAGAAGATAGCCTTAATTCGTGAAAGGTCATTGATCGCCTGCAGTCGCCAGAAATCCTATGCGGACGTACGCCGCCGCCCATTGGAGTTCAGTACTGGAGATCACGTACTTTTGAAGGTTTCTCCTACTCGGGGAACCTTTCGTTTCGGAAGTAAAGGAAAGCTGAGTCCGAGATATATCGGACCATTTGAGACCCTCGAGAGAGTTGGGGAGTTGGCATACAGATTGGCATTACCGCCGTCATTGTGCCATGTTCATAACGTGTTCCATGTATCCCAGTTATACCAGATCCCAGTCATATCATTAATTTTGACGAGATCGAAGTCGAGCAGGATGGGACGTTCAAAGAAAGACCAGTCAAGATACTCGAGAGTCGAGTTAAGCAACTGAGGAGCAAGTCAATCGTTTTGGTCAAAGTTCAGTGGTCACGTCACGGAATGGAAGAAGCCACCTGGGAAACGGAAGCTGATATGAAGTCTAGATATCCCGAGTTATTTTCGTCTTGAGTTTCGGGACGAAACTCCTTTTTAGTAGGAGAGTATGTAATATTCGGATTTATTACGGTGTATTTCATCTGTATTCAAACCCTGTATTATTTGGATTGGTGATTTTGATTATTGGAGTATGATATTTCGTGCATTGATATCATTGTACATAAGTATAGAAACTTGCAAAATTGCTCAAGCAACCTCGTGATAGCGCACGCTAAGAATGTATCTTAATGCGCGCTATCGGGCCATTATTAGCGCACGCTATGAAGATAGGAGTTGCGTGCGCTAAGAACTCAATTATTGAGCGGGACGGCTAACACATGCGCCATCCGGGACATGGGTCCGGATAAGATTCCCGCTGACGCACCCGGACAAATTCTGAAGTCAACCATTATTAGCTCACGCTAAGGGATGCTTAGTAGCGTGCGCTAACTTGTTAATAATGCAGAATATTATAAATGGGACATCAACCGTTTTGGCTTTCATTTCTTTCGCCCTTTCTTCATCCTTGAGAGTTCAGAGAGCTGTAAGTAATACTCCTATACACTTAGAACACATATTGTTGGTGTTATACATTGGTTATCACTTGGGAATGTTCATGGAAGTGGAATAGCACCTTGGAGTGGCATACAACCAACCGGAGTGGGATTCTACCTTACGGTTCAGTGATTTTCGTCATTTTAAGGTATGTTCAATCTATCTCCAGACTTAGAGTTGGATTCTAACGGTTTGGATGATCATGTTAACAAGATATGGATTTTCATAGATGAATTATCCAAGTATATCATGTTTGGAATATTGAGATGAATAAGTCTTAAATACCTTGATTATAATCATCATGATTCGAATCTTATTACACTGAATATGTGAAGAGAAGCTTCTATCATTGGTAAACCGAATCTATTAGATGATTTCATAGTAATCTTGGACTTGACGTTAACAATCATTATTGTTGGATAAATCTAAAGGTTTGATCATGGAGGATTTATCTAGTATAGATAGAACGGTTATCAACTTCAACATGATAATATTGATGGATATAAGGTGTTGATATCAACCGTTTAGCTTTTCGAATTGTCGTATGAAGATTTGAAGTTGGAATAGAATATGGTTTTATATTGGTATGCATATCCTTGAATCCGAAGTTGTCTTTACCCGTAAAATCATTCATAAGGGTATGAACTTGGTATTCATGGAAGTAACATGAATTATCACGAAAGATTTCATTGTTTCGATCATGGCAAGAATAAGCTTATCGCCAAAGAACCGCCATGCGAGATAGCGCACGCTATGCTATGCAGTTTAACGTGCGCTATCGAGCACTAGTTAGCGTGCGCTACGTTTGGTACGTAACGTACGCTAGACCATCAGACGAGTCAGTTGGCTGGTCAGTGAAGTACTGACCATACATAGTTAGCGTATGCTAGGCTTTGTTGTTTGCGTACGCTATCGAGCAGACTTAACGCACGCTACACATAGTACTTAGCGTGCGCTAAGCAGTTCAGTCAGATTGCATTTTATGAACTTTTGGCCATAAATCGAATTGTTAAACATCCGTACGACGTGAGATAAATCCTATATCATTTCTTTTGTTAAGGTTTGATCTTGTTGCGTGATTGATTGAGGAGGACGACTTTCGAGTGTTCGTTTTGTGGAAGTATTGTTCTTGTCTTCAGACCGAGGCAAGTACTCTAATTAGAATTGTTTATATTATGACAATTATGATGTGATTGTATCGTGTAAATATGTTGTGAATATAAGTCCACCATGCGTTGATCCGACGGGAATCATCATGGGAATCTATAGCTGTGTGCGCTGGATCGTTGGACAGGTAGTTCCACCATGTGTTGGTCCGACGGGATCATCATGGGAATCTATATCTGTGTGCGCTGGATCGTTGGAATACCATCAGTATGTTGAAACTGTTATGATATGATATGTGTTGTGGATATTCTCGTTGGAGAAACTTGTTATGATATAATTGTTGATTATATCCCTGTTGTATGATTATTTTACTTGTACTAGCATCGTTGTGCTAACCCCTTCGGGGGTGAACATTTGTGTATGTTCAGGATCTAGGAGAGCGGGAAAACAACCACTGGAGGTGCATGACGACGAGGGTGCAGAGTGATGCTCCGACCGGGTTTACTGTCTGTTATTTATTGGTTATTTTAATAAGTACTCGAGTACGAAGTCATTTGTGATGATTTGAATTTGGTGATGTATTATTGAGTTCTGTTGAACAATTGTACTATTTCTGTATTGGGTCACAACTGTTGTACCGTAATTTCGTTATTTCCATTCGTTAGTATCTTTTAATGCCTGTTTAAATTCTTCAGCCTTGTAAATCCTTATGTAAAGGATTTACGGCGCTGTAATATTCCTGAATATATCGGGGGTGTTACAGAATATGGTATCGGAGCTAAGATTATGGATATCTTGGCCGTTGGGTTAAATAGGGGTCATTTACGTCTTTTGAGGTAACCGGCCGTGAATGACATCACTGCACTGCCTACGTCTTCATGCGAACGGTGGTTGTAAGTTCCTAAACTCTATCTCGTTCTTTACATGTGTCTCTTTATACTTGAATATTAGAACGATGCTGTTTCCTGTGTATTAAGTACTTGTGCTTACAGTATGTTGAGAGGTGGACGTGGACGTGGTCGCGGTCGTGGACGCGGACGAAGGAATGCTGAAAGGGAGGCGTCGCCTTCTAATCAGGCTAGTCATAGCTCAGACAAGCCGCAGCAATCCATCAATAACGAACCGGAACCTGGTGTGCCAGAAATCCTTCAAGTCGTGAACCAGATGACTCAGTTCGCTCAGGTCGTTGACCGAATGCAAGTGGCGGCAGGAATTCAGCAGGGAGATGGACAACAAAGGATTCCAGAAATAGGAAATCGAGGTGACCGATGGTTACAAGAAGTGGCAAAGATGCAACCACCCAAATTTGACGGCTTTTCCGAGACTCCCACTTGGGATCATTGGTTGAAGGAACTGGAGAAAATTTTTGCTGGAATTAATTGCCTGGACGACAGGAGAGCTCCTATTGCCCAGTACTTTCTGATAGGGGAAGCATCTGAGTGGTGGGAAGCTATCCGATCTGCAGATCATGATGCCGATTGGACGGAATTTAAAATGATGATGGAAGCTCAGTATTGCCCTCGTCCTGTGAGGGAAGCCAAAATTCGGGAATTTTTTTCCGCTCAACCATCAGACGAACACGTATCCTGCATTTATTAAGACGTTTAACCAGCAGTTAGCATTAGTTCGACATCTGGTCAGAACAGATGCGGAGATGATGATTCATTTTGAAATGAGGATGAAACCAGAAATCCAGAGGTACATGTCCGGTTTTGAATGTACCACTCTCCGCCAATACCAGGATAAGGCGTTGGCGTACGAAATAAAAGAAGCAGCAATGGAGAAGTTTATGGAGTCGAAGAAACAGAAAGTCTCTGGTACTTTTACAGAGCACAAGAGCAGTGGGCCCCACAAGGCCCAATCTTCTTTTTCTTTCAAGAAGCCTCCGCACCCATCTAAGAGCGGAAAGAATTACGGAACAATGTCAGCCACGACGGATACGGCTAGGAAGTGCTTTAACCGTGGTCGCCTGTGCCACCTTTGGCGTGATTGTTTGCGCACTCCGGTTACATGTTTTGAGTGCAGGCAGAAGGGCACCGTGCGGCGTTTTGTAAGGACGCCACTAAGTACAATGGAACCGGTTCATCACGGCCGATTCGAAGGAAGCCGGTGTCCAATGTGACGCAGAAAGTGTTCGATGCCTCGGAATTTTGGCCGCGGGCGAGGCAGAGGACAATGGGACCGAAAGGGGACATCGAGTGCGGATCTGTTCCCCACGTTTGTATGAGATGAGGAGGACAGATGATCGGGATGTCTTTGCCGCATCGCATCGTCCAAATCCTTTCCCAGCCAGTTAGCGTTTTGTTCGATACAGGAGCTACACATTCTTTCATATCTTTGTCTTGTGTAAATCGTTTGAATATTTCCGGTTTTCATGCTTGTGAACCTTATGTTGTTGGTTTACCGAGTGGAGAGAGGATTGTCGGGAATTTAGAATCTAGAAATTTCCCTGTATCATTTGGGGGCAGAGAGTGGCTCTCAAACCTGATCGTGATAGAAAAGCAAGGAGATGACCTGATACTCGGAGACGATTGGCTTAATCGGTATGGAGCAATTGTAGACTACCGAAGGAGGAATATTTCACTGATCGCTGATGATGGCTCCGAAGTACTGTTCGAAGGATGGAAACCGGGAAGCTCAGGACAATTGATCAAGGCGATGAAAGCTGTCAAGTTGTTGAAACAGGGCTGTACCGGGTACTGGTGTTACGCAATGAAGAAAGAAGACGAAATTGTGGAACTTTCATCCATTCCTGTTGTGAACAAGTTTCCAGATGTATTTCCTGACGAGTTACCGGGACTACCTCCACGAAGGGATGTGGAATTTACCATTGAGCTGGAACCCGGAGCTACAGTAATTTCCAAGGCGCCGTATCGTATGACACCTACTGAGATGTACGAACTGAAGAAGCAGCTAGAGGAGTTACTGGATAAGGGCTATATTCAGCCAAGCGTTTCACCCTGGGGAGCGCCAGTTCTTTTCGTCCGAAAGAAGGATGGATCGCTCCGACTGTGTATTGACTATCGAGAGCTGAACAAGATGACGATTAAGAACAAATATCCGTTACCACGGATTGATGATCTGTTTGACCAGCTGCAAGGGGCAACGGTATTTTCTAAAATTGATCTGAGATCAGGATATCATCAGCTAAGGATTAAGGAATCTGACGTTCTGAAATCAGCGTTCAGAACTCGCTACGGACATTATGAGTTTGTAGTGATGCCGTTTGGTCTCACTAACGCACCTGCTGTATTTATGCAATTAATGAACCGTGTGTTCATTGAATTTTTGGATAAATTTGTGGTCGTGTTCATTGATGACATTCTGGTGTATTCTAAGAGCCCGGAGGAACATGCGCAGCATTTGCGAATTGTGTTGGAACTTTTGAGAAACGAGCAATCGTACGCCAAACTCTCTAAGTGTGAATTCTGGCTAAAGGAAGTAATGTTCCTCGGCCATGTGGTGTCAGCTAAAGGAGTCCGAGTAGATCCTCAGAAGATCGAAGCAATTATGGATTGGAAGCCTCCTAAGAACATGAAAGAAGTCCGAAGCTTCTTAGGACTTGCTGGATACTATCGTCGATTCGTGGAAGGGTTTTCTAAAATCTCCCGCCCACTTACTCGACTCCTGCAGAAAACTCAAAAGTTTGAGTGGAATGAATTATGTCAGATTAGCTTTGATGAATTGAAGAAGAGATTGACGACGGCACCGATTCTATCACTTTCGCAGGGAACTGAAGGATTCATAGTTTACAGTGATGCTTCGAACCAAGGACTTGGGTGCGTGTTGATACAGAATGATAAGGTGATCGCTTATGCGTCGCGACAAATGAAACCTTATGAAGTGAATTACCCAACACATGATTTAGAGCTAGCAGCAGTGGTTTTTGCCTTGAAGATCTGGAGGCACTATCTGTTCGGGACTCACTGCCAGATCTTTACGGATCATAAGAGTCTCAAGTACATATTCAGTCCGAAAGAGTTGAACATGCGGCAAAGAAGATGGTTAGAACTGATTAAGGACTATGACTTGGAGATTTTATATCATCCAGGCAAAGCGAATGTAGTGGCCGATGCACTTAGCCGCATGCCTGTCTCTATTCAGATGCTGGAGACGCTGACCTCCCAACTTAGCCTTCAGCGAGAGATGATTCGTGAAGGAATTGAAGTATGGTTACAAAGAGTCCAGGGACAGCTGTGCGTGATGGAGATAACTTCATCATTAACCGAAGAAATCAAATCTAGCATGCATGATGATCCTCTGATGATTCGGTTACGTGATGAAGTGATCAAAGGAAAGGCCCCCGGATTCATAATTCATGATGATAGGGTTTTGAGATTTCAAAACCGACTCTGCGTTCCCGATGATGATGTTCTGAAACAAACGATTATGAAGGAAGCTCATAGTTCGCCCTATTCTATCCACCCGGGCACCAGTAAGATGTATAAGGAATTGAAGCAGAATTTCTGGTGGGGCAACATGAAGAAAGACGTAGCGGACTATGTTTCGAAATGCTTGACTTGTCAGCAGGTTAAGATCGAGCATCAACGGCCTGCTGGAATGTTGAAGCCGCTCCCGATTCCTGAATTGAAGTGGGAGGACATATCGATGGACTTTATCACTAATATGCCGAAAACCAGGACAAGAATAAACATGATTTGGGTGATAGTTGACCGTTTAACCAAATCGGCTCATTTTCTAGGCATTAAGGATACGTGGGGACCAGAGAGGTTGGCACGAGTATTTATTTCGGAGATAGTTCGATTGCATGGTACGCCGAAGACCATTGTTTCTGATAGAGACGGTCGTTTTGTGTCTCACTTTTGGAAAGCAGTTCATAAGGCCTTGGGGACCGAATTGAACTTCAGTACAGCTTATCACCCGCAGACTGACGGACAATCTGAGAGAACTATACAAACGGTGGAAGACATGCTAAGGGCCTGTGCCTTAGATTGGTCAAACGATTGGGAAGTTCATCTACCGTTGATTGAATTTACCTACAACAATAGTTGGCATGCTTCCATTAAGATGGCACCGTTTGAGGCATTATACGGAAGGAGATGTAGATCGCCCCAATGCTGGGACGATTCATCGGACTTGATCGGAACAGAACCAGAATTGATCGAGCAGACTCGAGAGAAGATAGCCTTAATTCGTGAAAGGCTGTTGACTGCCCAGAGTCGCCAGAAATCCTATGCGGACGTACGCCGCCGCCCATTGGAGTTCAGTACTGGAGATCACGTACTTTTGAAGGTTTCTCCTACTCGGGGAACCTTTCGTTTCGGAAGTAAAGGAAAGCTGAGTCCGAGATATATCGGACCATTTGAGACCCTCGAGAGAGTTGGGGAGTTGGCATACAGATTGGCATTACCGCCGTCATTGTGCCATGTTCATAACGTGTTCCATGTATCCCAGTTATACCGCATCCTACCATATCATTAATTTTGACGAGATCGAAGTCGAGCAGGATGGGACGTTCAAAGAAAGACCAGTCAAGATACTCGAGAGTCGAGTTAAGCAACTGAGGAGCAAGTCAATCGTTTTGGTCAAAGTTCAGTGGTCACGTCACGGAATGGAAGAAGCCACCTGGGAAACGGAAGCTGATATGAAGTCTAGATATCCCGAGTTATTTTCGTCTTGAGTTTCGGGACGAAACTCCTTTTTAGTAGGAGAGTATGTAATATTCGGATTTATTACGGTGTATTTCATCTGTATTCAAACCCTGTATTATTTGGATTGGTGATTTTGATTATTGGAGTGTGATATTTCGTGCATTGATATCATTGTACATAAGTATAGAAACTTGCAAAATTGCTCAAGCAACCTCGTGATAGCGCACGCTAAGAATGTATCTTAATGCGCGCTATCGGGCCATTATTAGCGCACGCTATGAAGATAGGAGTTGCGTGCGCTAAGAACTCAATTATTGAGCGGGACGGCTAACACATGCGCCAGCCGGGACATGGGTCCGGATAAGATTCCCGCTGACGCACCCGGACAAATTCTGAAGTCAACCATTATTAGCTCACGCTAAGGGATGCATAGTAGCGTGCGCTAACTTGTTAATAATGCAGAATATTATAAATGGGACATCAACCGTTTTGGCTTTCATTTCTTTCGCCCTTTCTTCATCCTTGAGAGTTCAGAGTCAGAAGTAATACTCCTATACACTTAGAACACATATTGTTGGTGTTATACATTGGTTATCACTTGGGAATGTTCATGGAAGTGGAATAGCACCTTGGAGTGGCATACAACCAACCGGAGTGGGATTCTACCTTACGGTTCAGTGATTTTCGTCATTTTAAGGTATGTTCAATCTATCTCCAGACTTAGAGTTGGATTCTAACGGTTTGGATGATCATGTTAACAAGATATGGATTTTCATAGATGAATTATCCAAGTATATCATGTTTGGAATATTGAGATGAATAAGTCTTAAATACCTTGATTATAATCATCATGATTCGAATCTTATTACACTGAATATGTGAAGAGAAGCTTCTATCATTGGTAAACCGAATCTATTAGATGATTTCATAGTAATCTTGGACTTGACGTTAACAATCATTATTGTTGGATAAATCTAAAGGTTTGATCATGGAGGATTTATCTAGTATAGATAGAACGGTTATCAACTTCAACATGATAATATTGATGGATATAAGGTGTTGATATCAACCGTTTAGCTTTTCGAATTGTCGTATGAAGATTTGAAGTTGGAATAGAATATGGTTTTATATTGGTATGCATATCCTTGAATCCGAAGTTGTCTTTACCCGTAAAATCATTCATAAGGGTATGAACTTGGTATTCATGGAAGTAACATGAATTATCACGAAAGATTTCATTGTTTCGATCATGGCAAGAATACGCTTATCGCCAAAGAAGAATCGCCATGCGAATAGCGCACGCTATGCTATGCAGTTTAACGTGCGCTATCGAGCACTAGTTAGTGTGCGCTACGTTTGGTACGTAACGTACGCTAGACCATCAGACGAGTCAGTTGGCTGGTCAGTGAAGTACTGACCAAACATAGTTAGCGTACGCTAGGCTTTGTTGTTTGCGTACGCTATCGAGCAGACTTAACGCACGCTACACATAGTACTTAGCGTGCGCTAAGCAGTTCAGTCAGATTGCATTTTATGAACTTTTGGCCGTAAATCGAATTGTTAAACATCCGTACGACGTGAGATAAATCATATATCATTTCTTTTGTTAAGGTTTGATCTTGTTGCGTGATTGATTGAGGAGGACGACTTTCGAGTGTTCGTTTTGTGGAAGTATTGTTCTTGTCTTCAGACCGAGGCAAGTACTCTAATTAGAATTGTTTATATTATGACAATTATGATGTGATTGTATCGTGTAAATATGTTGTGAATATATGTCCACCATGCGTTGATCCGACGGGAATCATCATGGGAATCTATAGTCGTGTGCTACTGGATCGTTGACGGATGTAGTTCCACCATGTGTTGGCCCGACGAGATCATCATGGGAATCTATAGCTGTGTGCGCTGGATCGTTGGAATACCATCAGAATGTTGAAACTGTTATGATATGATATGTGTTGTGGATATTCTCGTTGGAGAAACTTGTTATGATATAATTGTTGATTATATCCCTGTTGTATGATTATTGTACTTGTACTAGCATCGTTGTGCTAACCCCTTCGGGGGTGAACATTTGTGTATGTTCAGGATCTAGGAGAGCGGAAAAACAACCACTGGAGGTGCATGACGACGAGGGTGCAGAGTGATGCTCCGACCGGGTTTACTGTCTGTTATTTATTGGTTATTTTAATAAGTACTCGAGTACGAAGTCATTTGTGATGATTTGAATTTGGTGATGTATTATTGAGTTCTGTTGAACAATTGTACTATTTCTGTATTGGGTCACAACTGTTGTACCGTAATTTCATTATTTCCATTCGTTAGTATCTTTTAATGCCTGTTTAAATTCTTCAGCCTTGTAAATCCTTATGTAAAGGATTTACGGCGCTGTAATATTCCTGAATATATCGGGGGTGTTACAACGGAACATTTGTCACCTTCAACAGCGGTGACAAAGTTAGATATTGTCATTGTTAATAGAGGTGACAATATGAGGTGACAAATAAAGATATTTGTCACCTTCATGGCCAGTGACAAATTAAAACAGTTGTCACCTCCCATGACAGTGACAAATACAGTGACTAGTGTTTTTAATGTACCCTTTTCAAGGTGTAACATTAGCGGTGACAATGGAATTTTGTCACCTTCGGTAACAGTGACTAAGGGATTTGTCACCCCTAAAAATGTCACCTTCAATAGCAGTGACAAAATCCATTTGTTACTGCTTTTGGCAGTGACAAATTAGCCATTTTGGTGTAGTGATTCGCATGTCCCATATGATTCATAGTCAAAAGAGTCTAAAAGTCCATCATTATGGAGCTTAGAAATGCGTTTCTCGTTTATGTGACCAAGTCGACAATGCCATAAGTAAGTCGGATTAGAATCATTGAGCTTAGGTTTCTTGGATGCAATGTTATGGACTTCCAAAGTAGATAAGAAAATACGAATAATCTTATTCTTAATAAGAAAACTGTAACCTTCACAATCTAATGTAGAAACTGAAATAATATTCCTATTCATAGCAGGAACATAATAGCAATTGTTCAAAACTAACAAAAGCCCTGTTGGCCACCAAGTATACATAATACAGCTTGGAAAGGGTTTTAAACAAGCTGTACGATTTTCAAATCTAAGTGCGTAGCGAAAGTCTTGTTAAAGTAAATACAGCAACTAGATATGAATTGTATACTTGAAAATCATAACAGATATTAAAACATTAAATACAGAAGGTAGATGACATGGTAATTAAATTGGTTCAAGGTAAACCCCTCTACGTCCACTGGTCCTCCACAAAGGAGTTAAAAAGTTTATTATAAATACTACGTACACAACTACGTATTTATAATCAAACCTATAAATGTATCGTTCACACAGATTGACATAATTGTTGAAGCTTTCAACCATTCACACAGATTGGTTCAGGCTTTCACTTGACTAACTCCGTCACACACAGTTCCGAATCTTTGTCTCTTCAATGCAAATCCGTCACACATAGTTCGGGAAAAGCAATGCTTTCTCAGTCCACACAGGGCTGATGGGTTTGTTCAATGATAGAACGATGGTTTGAACAAAAACTTGACTTTCTCGATCTTCAGCTGATAATGTGTTGTTCAAGGTTGAGCACTTTAGATATTTCTTCTCTCAGAATATGCAGTATACTTGGAGAAATATGTTTGCTCTGAATATTCTTGTAAGCACTTTTTGGTTGCTTGTTATTCTTGATATATTCACTGTATCATCTTAAACTCTTGGAGATTTATATATATATATATATATAGCCTTCTGAAATATATCCATTGTGAAAGATCCATTGAGCAAGATTCCGTGACAACTTAGATAGTTGACTTAAATAGACCAAGATCCGGATATTGCGTGGTTTGAAGATATCTGTCGGTTTTAGTATTTAAATAGTTTATCCTTTCAGTATTTAAATACTTCTTTATTAAACGGGACTTGACTTTAGCGAATACTAAATATTCCTTTTCAAAACGGTCTTCAGTCCTGTTTCGATGCTTCATAGCCTGAATGTTGTAACCATTTGCAACCATCTCTGTCGGTTTCGAAACTTGCATCGGCGTAACCATTTACAACCAGCTCGTTTCCCACCCCTCCATAAACTAGGAAATCATCATTAGTTCTTCTCAAGTACTTTAGGATGGTTTTCACTGATGTCCAGTGACTTTCACCTGGATTAGATTGGTATCGACTTGTCATGCTAAGGGCAAATAATACATCTGGTCGAGTACAAATCATGTCATACATGATCGATCCAATGGCCGAAGCGTATGTTATCCTTCTCATGTGGGCTCGCTCATCAGGAGTCGAAGGACACTGAGTCTCACTCAGATGAATGCCATGTGACATTGGCAAGAGTTGTAATACCCGAGATTTCTGTTATGTAACTGGAACTTGTGATATTGTAATGATTGTACTTTTGTCTGAATACTATTCTCCGTATTTCATAATCTGATGTCGTCGAGCATATAATTTCGTGTATGTGATTTAAAAGGTTGAAATTTTGTGCATGTAGCGCACGCTACAGGCTAAGGGTAGCGTACGCTAGCATGGTTTCATAGCGCACGCTACAGAGTGTAATTAGCGCACGCTATGCGTGGTCAGATTGATTGAGACATGCGGTAGGTGAGATCTGGCCGGGGGACCCCTGTCGGATCGTGTCGGATGTACCTGGACGACTTTCGGGAAAAGCCGAGTCAACGCCTTAGCGCACGCTACGGGTATATGCATAGCGCACGCTAAGTGCCGAGTACAGTTTAGACTGTGAGCCGTTAGCGCACGCTACGAACAGGGTATAGCGCGGGCTAATAGCCATTTATTATAAATAGGACGGCATCCTATTCGTGATTTCAGTTCTTTCTTCCCCCATAACCCGAACTCTTGCACTTGAAACATAACTCCATTCGTCCTAAACACTTCGTATCAACCACCTAGTTCGAGATTGAAGATCTTATATCATTGGAGATTGGTGTTCAAGCCTTCGGTGTTGGATTGCTTCATTTTCATCCGTGTTCTTCACTACTTTGAGGTAGGTGATTCTTCACCAATGATTAGTAAGGTTCCTAATGAAGTTTGAATCATGTTTGGATAGCAAGTATTTCGTTTTTATCGGTCATCGCATGTTAGAAGGATACTTTTGACGTATCGGTACTATATATCGAATGAACCTTTGAACCATCTTATTATAAGGACTCCTAAGCGTTTTCAAATCAATTTATGATCAGTAATCGGATTTTACCCAGTTGCTACGTTGTACACTTTGGAATCATGTGTTTTGGGACTTGGAATAATCGGAACTTAGAATACTTCTTGAAGATCTTAGAAAAGATATGTTGATGAGAGGACTATCCGTATATTTGTATTTCACGATCATAAATCTTCCACAAACCTTATTAGCATGATTTGCCCGAGGATAACTTGTATTATCACGGTAGGATTCATGAGTTCTTCACCATTCAACCTGGGCCGCTTGCCATGATTCGCCATGCAATATTAGCGCACGCTAACACGTGTGAGTTAACGTGCGCTATCGGCCGGGCGAACGCCCAAACGTACGTAGCGACGTTATGAGACCAGCAGCCGATCGCTGCAGACCGTGGCTAGCGCACGCTAGTCTTATACGATAGCGTACGCTAACAGTCCGTCTTAGCGCACGTTACGTAGAGTACGTAGCGCGCGCTAAGCAGTCCAGGCAGATTGTTTATTTTGAGCTTTTCGGCCGTAGACCGAATTGTTAGGCCATCGTTCGACTTGAGATGATTTGTATATCGTTCCTTTTGTTAAGGTTCGAGCTTGTTACGTTGATCGGAGGAGGCAGCCTTCGAGTGTGTCGAGAGCATTGAAGTGTATCGTTCTTGCCATCTTCGAGGCAAGTATCGTGATATGTTAATATCGGTATTTTTGGAGTATGCGTATGATTATTCATGATGTTGAACATGATATTTACTTCGTTAATTTGTCATGATATTCGTTATATAGTGTTTATATGTTCATGTTGATGAACATAATGATTTGGCATAAGTGTATGCATGAGTTGTGTTTGTATACGTTGTACGATCTATGCTGAGGGCGCTGGATTGGATGTCCACCTCGTGTTGATCCGACGGGATCATCTTGGGATCGAGGCTGAGGGCGCTGGATCATTGGACGGGTTATTTCCACCTCGTGTTGGTCCGACGGGATCATCTTGGGATCTATGCTGAGGGCGCTGGATCATTGGAATACCCATGCTGTGTAATGGAATCTTGTAGATTCGCATTGTCGGATTCCGGTAGCGGAAGTCCGTGTGGTGTATCTGGTTCTGTATTGTTGATGCATATTCAAATTGTTTAATATGATACTTGTACTAGCATCGTTTTGCTAACCCCTTCGGGGGTGGACATTTGTTTTGATGTTCAGGTAGCCGAGGAGCAGAACACAGGACCGACGTGACGACGAAGGGGTTCAGTGATGTTTATTGTTATTGAAGATTTGTTTTCTTGGTTTGGTTCCTGTACTCGAGTACGCGTGTCTTATTGATGTTAATTCGATATGGTTGTATTAATTACTCGTTGAACCAGTTGTACGTTTTCTCAAACTTGAATTTCCGCAGTATGGATGTCCTAAATTTACTTTCTTTTTAATTAGCCTTGTAAATCCTTACTTAAAGGGTTTACGGCACTGTAATTATTCCGAATATCTCGGGGTGTTACAGAATATGGTATCGGAGCTAAGATTCATGGATATCTTGGCAGTCGGGTTTTAGTTGGGTCTGTTTACGTTATTTGATTTACGGGTCGTTTGTAACATCACTGTTCAGCCGAAGTCGTCATGTGGACCGTGGTTGTAAGTCTCTTAATCTCTTATACTACCGTTTTACTTAATTACTGTTTTGTGAGTATTGACGGACTTTATTTCAAAAATTTTGTTCTGGATATTGAGAAATTGCGTTTACAGTATGTTGAGAGGAGGACGTGGACGCGGACGCGGTCGTGGACGCGGACGTGGTAACATGAGACATGAGGATTCCGCAACTACCCCAGAAATATCGGCAAGTCGAACCAATTCCCATTCTGGAGGGCAGCGAGGATCAGCGAATGATGATGCAAATCCTAACATGCCGGGAGTGCTTCAACAGGTGGTGGCGCAGATAAACCGATTCGCTTGTGTCGTTGATCGCATGCAGACGGCGATGGGACAAAGAAGCACCACGAGGATAACCGGGAGACAGATGGCTTGGTCAAGTGGTTAAATTGCACCCGCCAAAATTTGACGGATCTGCCGAGGCACTTACTTGGGATTACCGCTCAAGGAGTTGGAGAAGATATTCGCGGGTCTTAAGCGTCCCGAGGACCTAAGGTTCCCATTGCCCAAGATTTTTACCGGGAGGCCTTTGATTGGTGGGAAGCTGTTCGACCCGAGGATCATAATGCGGATTGGACGGAATTCAAACAAATGATGGAGGCACAATATTGTCCTCGTCCAGTTAGAGAGGCCAAGATCCGAGAGTTTTTCTCACCACAGAGTTCGGAGGCATCTGTGACAGATGTAATTAAAACTTTTAATCATCAGCTGACTTGTGTGCGACACTTGGTCAGAACGGAGGCAGAAAAGATTTTTCATTTTGATATGCGGATGAAGCCGGAGATTCAGCAGTACATGTCCGGATTCGAGTGTACTACGTTGCGACAGTATCAAGACAAAGCGCTGGCCTACGACATGAAAGAGGCGGCGGTGGAGAAATCAGTAGAGGCAAAGAAGCAGAAGGTGACCGGCAGCTTTGCAGAAAACAAGAGTGGTGGGGCCCGCAAGGGCCAGTCTTCCTTTTATTCGGCTAGAAAACCTCCACATCCTTCTAGAGGCGGAAAGAAGTTCCGGACAGCATCAACAGTCTCGGACGCATCAAAGAAATGCTACAATTGTGGTCGAGCAGGGCATATTCGACGTGATTGCCCCGCATCTTCTGTGACTTGTTACGATTGTGGGCAAGAAGGGCACCGTGCGGCCTTCTGTGGAGCCGCTGCTAGATCTTTTGGTACCCGCACTCCGGCCGGCCCTAAGGAGATAAGTGTGAACCAGACACAGCAGAGTGGATTTCAGCAGCAGAACGTTGGGAAGAAAGAGATATCCAGTGCTGGGTCCATTCCTCCGCGCCTGTACGAAATGAGGAGATCTGACGATCACAACACTGCTGTTGCATCAGGTACGATTCAGATCCTTTTGCAACCAGTTAGTGTTTTATTCGATTCCGGAGCCACACATTCTTTTATATCTTTGAACTGTGTTAATCGTTTGAACATCTCGTGCTTGTATAATTGTGAACCTTATGTTGTGGGATTACCGAGCGGAGAGAAAATTGTGGGAACACTAGAAGCTAGGGATTTCCCAGTATCTATAGAGGGAAGAGATTGGCCATCGAATCTTATTGTAGTTGACATATGCGGTGACGATTTAATTCTCGGAAATGATTGGCTCAACCGTTATGGAGCTGTGCTGAATTACCGAGAGAGAGTCATTTCCATCATTGCTGATGACGGATCTGAACACTTATTCCGAGGATGGAGACCGGGAAGCTCGGGGAAATTGATCAAGGCAATGAAAGCTGTGAAATTACTAAAGCAGGGATGTCACGGACTTTGGTGCTATGCCATGAGGAAAGAGGAAGGAATAGAGCTCTCATCTGTTTCAGTTGTGAATGAGTTCTCAGATGTATTTCCTGACGAGCTACCAGGGTTACCTCCGCAAAGAGAAGTGGAATTCACCATCGAATTAGAGCCTGGAGCAAACCCTATTTCCAGGGCACCATACCGTATGGCGCCAACCGAGATGTATGAACTCAAGAAGCAACTGGAGGAATTGTTACAGAAGGGATATATTCAACCTAGCGTTTCTCCTTGGGGAGCGCCCGTTCTCTTTGTCCGGAAGAAAGACGGATCCCTCTGACTGTGTATTGATTACAGGGAGCTTAACAAAATGACGATCAAGAATAAGTATCCTATACCTCGGATCGACGACTTGTTTGATCAACTGCAAGGGGCAAGGGTATTCTCGAAGATTGACTTGCGATCAGGATACCATCAGTTGAGAATTAGGGGATCAGATATACCGAAATCTGCTTTCACATCCCGGTACGGGCATTATGAATTTGTAGTGATGCCATTTGGACTTACCAATGCTCATGCGGTATTCATGCAATTGATGAATCGGGTATTGTTGGAGTACTTGGATAAATTTGTGTTTGTCTTCATTGACGACATCTTGATATATTCGAGGGACGCAGAGGAACATGCTGAACATTTACGTGTGGTTTTGAGCATCTTGAGAAAGGAACAACTGTATGCTAAGCTTTCTAAATGCGAATTCTGGCTTAAGGAAGTAACCTTCCTTGGGCACGTGATATCATCCGACAGAGTTCAGGTGGACCCGAAGAAAGTCGAAGCAATCTTGGAATGGGAAGCCCCTAAAAACGTGAAAGAAGTCCGAAGCTTCTTAGGACTTGCTGGATATTATCGCCGCTTTGTAGAGGGATTTTCCAAAATTGCTCGTCCGCTCACTCAGCTGTTACAGAAAACTCAAAAGTTCACGTGGGAGGGGAAATGTCAGGCTGGTTTTGATGAACTTAAGAAGAGACTGACGACAACACCTATTTTAGCACTGCCAGAGGGAACTGATGGATTCATGGTATACAGCGACGCTTCAAATCAGGGTTTGGGTTGTGTGTTGATGCAGAAGGATAAAGTGATTGCTTATGCTTCTCGGCAATTGAAACCGTACGAAGTTAATTATCCGACTCATGATCGGGAGCTAGCAGCTGTGGTCTTTGCCTTGAAAATTTGGCGACATTATTTGTACGACACTCATTGTCAGATCTTTACAGATCATAAGAGCCTCAAATATATTTTCAGTCAGAAAGAATTAAACATGAGGCAGAGAAGGTGGCTGGAATTGATCAAGGATTACGACTTAGAGATTCTCTATCATCCGGGGAAAGCAAATGTAGTAGCCGATGCGTTGAGCCGTAAACCTGTTTCTCTTCGAGTGTTGGAAGCTCTTACGCCCTGCACCGGCATTCAACGAGAACTGATCCACGAAGGGATTGAAGTATGGGCACCAGGAATCCAAGGGCAACTTTATGTGATGGAACTGACTTCATCACTAGTCGAGAAGATCAAGTCCAAGCAGTTGGACGATTCTCTGATCCTTCGATTATGTAATGAATTAAAGAAAGGAAAGGCCCCAGGATTCGTGATACAAGATGATGGAGTTCTGAGATTTCAAAGTCGACTTTGCGTTCCCGATGATGATGATTTGAGACGGACTATTCTGAAAGAAGCTCATAGCGCGCCCTATACTATTCAACCGGTAAGCAGTAAGAAGTATAAGTATCTAAAACAAAACTTCGGTGGGGAATATGAAGAACGACGAGCAGTACGTTTGAAGTGTTTGACTTGTCACAGGTCAAGATTGAGCATCGGCGACCACGGATGTTAAAGCCGCTTCCGATCCCTGAATGGAAGTGGGAGGACATCTCGATGGATTTCATCACCAGTATGCCAAGGACTAGAACGGGAATGAACATGATTTGGGTTATAGTTGATCGACTAACCAAGTCGGCTCATTTCCTAGGGATCAAAGATACTTGGGGACCCGAAAGATTGGCGCGAGTATTTATTGCGGAGATAGTCAGATTGCATGGGACGCCGAAGACCATTATTTCGGATCGAGATGGTCGTTTCGTGTCGCACTTCTGGAAATCAGTTCACAAGGCTTTGGGGACTGAGCTCAACTTTAGCACAGCTTATCATCCCCAAACAGATGGTCAGTCCGAAAGGACTATTCAAACTGTAGAAGACATGCTTAGAGCCTGTGCGTTGGATTGGTCAACTGATTGGGAAGTTCACTTTCCCTTGATCGAATTCACTTACAATAATAGTTGGCATGCTTCTATTAGAATGGCACCATTTGAAGCTTTGTACGGGAGGAGATGCCGATCACCCCTGTGTTGGGATGATTCTTCGGATTTGATCGGGACGGAACCGGAATTGATTATTCAGACTCAAGAGAAGATAGCTGTGATTCGAGAGAGACTGTTGACCGCCTGCAGTCGGCGAAGTCTTATGCAGATGTACGTCGTCGCCCTCTAGAGTTCGACGCTGGGGACCACGTACTATTGAAGGAGTCTCCTACATGAGGGATTTTCCGTTTTGGGAGAAGAGGCAAGCTTAGTCCAAGGTATATCGGGCCATTTGAGATCCTAGAGAGAGTTGGGGATTTAGCATACAGGTTGGCTTTACCGCCATCACTGAGTCACGTTCACAATGTGTTTCACGTATCCCAATTGCGTAAGTATATACCGGACCCCAGTCACGTCATTGATTTCGACGAGATCGAGATAGCTAATGATGGCACCTTCGAAGAGAGACCAATCAAGATACTTGAGAGCCGGATCAAACAATTGAGGAATAAACCAATACATTTGGTTAAAGTACAATGGTCACGACATGGAGTCGAAGAGGCCACTTGGGAAACGGAGGACGGTATGAAGGCTAAATATCCGGAGTTGTTTTCATCCTAAGTTTCGGGACGAAACTTCTTTTTAGGGAGGAAGGATGTAATACCCGAGATTTACATGTATGAATCGAACTTGTGAATTTGTAATGATTGTACTTTTGTCTGAATACTATTCTCCGTATTTCATAATCCGATGTCGTCGAGCATATAATTTCGTGTATGTGATTTAAAAGGTTGAAATTTTGTGCATGTAGCGCACGCTACAGGCTAAGGGTAGCGTACGCTAGCATGGTTTCATAGCGCACGCTACAGAGTGTAATTAGCGCACGCTATGCGTGGTCAGATTGATTGAGACATGCGGTAGGTGAGATCGGCCGGGGACCCCTGTCGGATCGTGTCGGATGTACGGACGGCTTTCGGGAAAAGCCGAGTCAACGCCTTAGCGCACGCTACAGGTATATGCGTAGCGCACGCTAAGTGCCGAGTACTGATTTAGATCGTGAGCCGTTAGCGCACGCTGAACAGGTATAGCGCGCGCTAATAGCCATTTATTATAAATAGGACAAGATCCTATTCGTGATTTCATTCTTTCTTCCCCATAACCCGAACTCTTGCACTTGAAACATAACTCCATTCGTCCTAAACACTTCGTATCAACCACCTAGTTCGAGATTGAAGATCTTATATCATTGGAGATTGGTGTTCAAGCCTTCGGTGTTGGATTGCTTCATTTTCATCCGTGTTCTTCACTACTTTGAGGTAGGTGATTCTTCACCAATGATTAGTAAGGTTCCTAAGGAAGTTTGAATCATGTTTGGATAGCAAGTATTTCGTTTTTATCGGTCATCGCATGTTAGAAGGATACTTTTGACGTATCGGTACTATATATCGAATGAACCTTTGAACCATCTTATTATAAGGACTCCTAAGCGTTTTCAAATCAATTTATGATCAGTAATAGGATTTTACCCAGTTGCTACGTTGTACACTTTGGAATCATGTGTTTTGGGACTTGGAATAATCGGAACTTAGAATACTTCTTGAAGATCTTAGAAAAGATATGTTGATGAGAGGAGTATCCGTATATTTGTATTTCACGATCATAAATCTTCCACAAACCTTATTAGCATGATTTGCCCGAGGATAACTTGTATTATCACGGTAGGATTCATGAGTTCTTCACCATTCAACCCAGTTTCGGCTTGCGATTCGCCATGCAATATTAGTGCACGCTAACACGTGTGAGTTAACGTGCGCTATCGGGTCGATTAACGCCAAACGCATTTAGCGTACGTTATGAGACCAGCCGAGTCGATCGCAGACTGGCTAGCGACGCTAGTCTTATACGATAGCGTCGCTAACAGCCTGTCTTAGCGCACGTTACGTGAGTACGAGCGCGCTAAGCATCCCAGCATTGTTTATTTTGAGCTTTTCGGCCGTAGACCGAATTGTTAGGCCATCGTTCGACTTGAGATGATTTGTATATCGTTCCTTTTGTTAAGGTTCGAGCTTGTTACGTTGATCGGAGGAGGCAGCCTTCGAGTGTGTCGAGAGCATTGAAGTGTATCGTTCTTGCCATCTTCGAGGCAAGTATCGTGATATGTTAATATCGGTATTTTTGGAGTATGCGTATGATTATTCATGATGTTGAACATGATATTTACTTCGTTAATTTGTCATGATATTCGTTATATAGTGTTTATATGTTCATGTTGATGAACATAATGATTTGGCATAAGTGTGTGCATGAGTTGTGTTTGTATACGTTGTACGATCTATGCTGAGGGCGCTGGATCGGATGTCCACCTCGTGTTGATCCGACGGGATCATCTTGGGATCTAGGCTGAGGCCGCTGGATCATTGGACGGGTTATTTCCACCTCATGTTGGTCCGACGGGATCATCTTGGGATCTATGCTGAGGGCGCTGGATCATTGGAATACCCATGCTGTGTAATGGAATCTTGTAGATTCGCATTGTCGGATTCCGGTAGCGGAAGTCCGTGTGGTGTATCTGGTTCTGTATTGTTGATGCATATTCAAATTGTTTAATATGATACTTGTACTAGCATCGTTTTGCTAACCCCTTCGGGGGTGGACATTTGTTTTGATGTTTAGGTAGCCGAGGAGCAGGGAAACAGCCACAGGACCGACGTGACGACGAAGGGGTTCAGTGATTTTTATTGTTATTGGAGATTTGTTTTATTGGTTTGGTTCCTGTACTCGAGTACGCGTGTCTTATTGATATTAATTCGATATGGTTGTATTAATTACTCGTTGAACCAGTTGTACGTTTTCTCAAACTTTAATTTCCGCAGTATGGATGTCCTAAATTTACTTCCCTTTTAATTAGCCTTGTAAATCCTTACTTAAAGGGTTTACGGCGCTGTAATTATTCCGAATATCTCGGGGTGTTACAAGAGTCCTCTCTTGGAGTCTTGCATATGAAACCTCTTCAATATTTTATTAATGTAGGTACATTGACTCAGACCAATCAACCTCTTTGATATATCTCTCTAGATTTTTATCCCAAGAATGTAAGCAGCTTCTCCTAAGTCTTTCACTGAGAAACAACTTCCCAACCAAGTCTTGACTGTCTGCAAGGTGGGAATATCATTTCTAATGAGTAATATGTCATCTACATATAAGACTAAGAAAACAACCATGCTCCCACTAACCTTCTTGTAAACACATGGTTCATCTTCATTTTGAATGAACCCAAACTCTTTGACAGTTTCATCAAAACGAATATTCCAGCTCCGAGAAGCCTGCTTCAACCCATAAATGGATCTTTGAAGCTTGTAAACCTTTTTAGAATTTTCTGGATGAACAAAACCTTCAAGTTGTGTCATGTACACATCCTCGAGTAAGTTTCCATTAAGGAATGCTGTTTTGACATCCATTTGCCATATTTCGTAATCATAGTATGCGGCAATGGCAAATAAAATTCTAATTGATTTAAGCATGACTACTGGCTAAAAAGTCTCATCATAGTCAACACCATGAACCTGTCTATTTTTTGCCACTAGTCTAGCTTTATAAGCTTGCAGATTATCATCCATGTCTTTCTTCTTTTTATAGACCCATTTGCACCCAATGGTTTTAACACCCTCAGGTGGATCTATCAAGTTCCAAACTTGATTGTCATACATGGACTGCATCTATGACTTCATGGCTTCTAGCCATTCCTTGGACTCTGGCCCTGAAGCAGCTTTTGTATAGCTACTAGGCTCATCATCTATGAGCGATGCGTCATCATCCTCTGTTACGAGATAACCATATCTCTCAGGTTCATGTCACATTCTATCAGATCTGCGAGGGCCTTGTGTACTTTGGACGGGCTCTTCAACTAATTCTTGAGCCTCTTTGATTTACATCGGTCAAGCGATGTCTTCTTGTGGTTCTCGAGTTTCCTTGAGAATTACTCTTGTCCCACTGTCTCTTTTGGAAATAAATTCCCTTTCTAAGAATACAGCATTTCGAGCAACAAACATTTTGTTCTATGCGGGCTTATAAAAGTAATATCATTTAGTCTCCTTAGGATACCCCACAAATAAACATCTTTCAGATCTGGCTGCCAGTTTGTCAAACTCTTGGCGCCTTACGAACGCTTCGCAACCCCAAATCTTTATAAAAGACAAGTTTGGTCTCTTAACAGTCCATTTCTCAAATGGTGTCTTTTCAACTGCTTTAGATGGAACATGGTTAAGGGTGAATGCTGCTGTTTCTAATGCGTGGCCACAAAATGATAATGGAAGCTCTATTCGACTCATCATGGATCGAACCATATATAATAAAGTTCGATTCCTTCTCTCGGACACTCCGTTATGCTGAGGTGTTCCGAGAGGAGTAAGTTGTGAAATAATTCCAAAACTCCTAAGATGATCATCGAATTCTTAGCTCAAGTATTCGCCACCTCGATCCTATCGAAGGCATTTAATTGTCCTTCCAAGTTGATTATGTACTTCATTCTGGAATATTTTGAACATTTCAAAAGATTCATGTTTATACTTCATAAGATAAACATATCCATATCGGCTATAATCATCGGTAAATGTAATGAAGTATTGGTATCCGTCTATGGCATGAGTGCTAAGAGGTCTGCATACATCAATATATATTAGGCCTAATAGATCACTAGCCCTTTCTCCATGAGCGGTGAAAGGATTCTTCGTCATCTTGCCTAATAAACAATATTCACTACACCAAAATGGCCGATTTGTCACCTTTTTATCCGCGCTATTTGTCACCGCTAATGACCGTGACAAGTTAATGACAAGTTTAAAGAAATTTTTATCACGGTCAAAGGCATGCCAGCTATTAAAAATCAAAAGCAAAATATCATGTTCTCTCTTCGCGACTTCACCCTCTTCCTCTCCCAACCTACCGCGCTCTCTTCCTCCCCCACTCTCCTTCTCGCGACGGAAGTTAGCCACTCTCCCCACTCTCCTTCTCGCGATGAAAGTTAGCCACTCTCCTCGCGATGGAAGTTAGACACTCTCCCCACTCTCCTTCTCGCGATGGAAGTGTTCTTTTGTCTCCATCCGGCCATCGAATCGGAGATTAAAGCATCTCTTCCGAGAAGTCATCACACTGTTCGTCAATCCAACTGGTATCTTTCTCTCCATTTTTTATGAACCGTTCCAATTCGAAAGTGGAGTAATTGACACATTTTTCCTGAGATAAAATTAGGGTTTATAATTTTATTTAGCCCTCTGAATTTTGGATTGTTGTATTATTTGTGTTTCCTGGCTTTGTGGATCTAAAATTTGGTTATTAAATGGATTTACAATATTGAAGTTTAATTTGTTTGGGAGACTTAGGGAATCATATGTCTTAGTTAAAATGTACTTCACATTATCTTTTTAATATAATTCTATTTCATACCAGCTATTTGCTTCTATTGTACAAAGTGTCCAGACCGTTTCAGATGATGGTCTTCTTGTTTTTGGTTTTACTTTCGCATTGTCCGGTTCACATGTTTCTTTTAGGTGCACCATATTATTAGCAAATATATTAGGTTAAGTGGTTTGTGGTTCAACGAAAGATTGATGTGGAAAAATCTTTTGAGTGTACTCATTGATGAGATGGTTATAAGCTTACAAAACTTGAAAAGAAACTTTCATGTTCACCCGCTTCTTATAAAGTAAGTGAAAGAAATAGGAGGTTGATGGTAATCTTAGTTTTGAGCATAAATGGAGTAATACTACTGATTTATTATTCTTATGCTTCAAAAGGATTAGTAGGCCAACAAATGAGATTGATTGCCTTTAAATACGTTATACAGTTAGCTATATTTCTTTTTTCACCATTTCAAGGAAGCCTTGACAATATATAAGTACGGTTAATTTTGAAAAGTTATGAATCTGTTTAGTAATCCACCACCAATTTCCTGACACATTCGAAAGTCCAGGAGTAATTGCTGGCAACCGCAATTGATGTTAGTTACTAATAATGGTCGATTTAGACCTTGAGATGGTGGTTGTTTGCAGTTGCAAATTGATGTCATGTGTTATAGATTGTTAATACATTTTCAATAGCATTGCAGTGAAATTCCCTTACTTGGTTCAGAAAAAACTCAAGCCTGGCCAAGAAGTTAGACGTGTTGCCCAACTTGATTGGAAAATTATAGAAAATGATTGCACAAAGCCGTTTGTGACATCTGGACTGCAGTTTGCTCCTCTACCCATTAGTATTATCTTGTGCTCATCTCATTTTCTGTGTCCTAGAAACAATACCTTATGCCTTTCTGATATTATTCTTTTTCTTATGTTCTTACTAGGTGATGCATGGTGAAGCTTATGTATGCTTAGGTTTTCTATTTGGTTAAAGATATAAAGTTGCATATATATCAGACATTTCACGGTTTCTTCCAGCCACAGAATACCGTAAGCAATGTCATTCTCTCCGTATTTGTTTTTATGTTTTATAACTGTTTGCTACAGCTATAAATTACCAAAAAGGATCTTGGGTGAACCTACAGACTGGAAAAGGAGCATTAGAGAAGTAGCATTTCTACTTTTGTATGTAGCTACACACATTGGAGCTTTTATTAAAAACAAACCTCTGTTTCTTTGTAGGTATTTCGAAAGATGGTGGTCAACAGATAGATCTCCTTATCTTGGACACACTGTACAAGGTTAGTACAATACACATCAATCTTGTATACTTAAAAGATCATTACTTCATGTTTACACCCACTAGTAACTCAGCATATTTTAGAAGCCTTTTTATGCCTCGTTTGTTTGATTTTGTTATTATGGTTACAGTTGTTGCTCTTGACAAACTGCAGGGACAGTTCTTGTAATCAATGCATAGCATCATCTTGCATCATCCTATGTGTCCGTACCGTCATAGTCAAAATCAACTCTTAGTACATGTTCGGCTCTTGCTTTCTTGTTTGATTTCATAGGATTCGTAGTTTTTTGTCAATGAGATGACTTCCTAACTTCAATTTATCATGCTCCACGATGTACATGTTGATTTTATTCGATCCTGCTAATGGGAGATATCTATAGTAATTATCTCAGCTGAACGTCGTCTCATAATATTTTTCATAGGAAAAGTTATGATGATGAGGATTTTTGGAATTTCATCTCATTTCTTCATGATTTATTGTTGTAATTCCATGTTGCTTATTGGCCTTTTTTTTTTGCAGAAAGGATCTCACAATACTACCTTCTGCTTCCCTCAGGTTCACCTTTTTTTTTCCTTGGAGTGTGATGCTATGGCAATTGCTCGACTTGCTGTTAAATTGATGAATTTGTCATCTCCAGACTCTTGATGCTGTTAAGAGGATATGCCCAAAGAGAGCTTTGCTTATTGGAATGACCCATGATTTTGATCACAACAAAGACAATGAGTTTCTCAAGGACTGGTCTGAAAGGTATTTTGCTATTTACTTTGTCCTAGTCAGATTGTTTTACTGAAATGTATTTTTGATAGTTTACAAGTTGACATGGACGAGCGTACAATGCAACTATACCTGTTTTCATTTCGTTTCTAGAGAAGGAATACCGGTCCAGTTTGCACATGACGGGCTGAGAATCTCGATTGACCTTTGATATTACTGAGAGTAAGGTCATAGTTGGATCCCTTTGGTTTGTAGTACTGAAAAAAATTATGAGCAATTGAACTCGCTCCTCATGTTTCAGCAAATATGTGTCAATATCTCTAATGATATGTTTTCGATTGGTTTCTTGCAGGTTGAAATTATTGAGTAATTGTTTCAACGGCAACTGGAGTAATTGTTTCAACGGCAACTAGGGGAACGATTGTAACTGGAGTAATTGTTTCAACGGCAACTACGGGAACGATTGTACATGGTCATGCATTGGTGGACTTTGAACGTAAAGTTCTAGTAATTGACGTCGTTCCAGAAAAAGAGGGACAAAGTTTGTATCTACATAGTCAAGGGTGTGCCACAAATATCAAGGAAACCGAGGGTAGTTGGGTGGTATGGCCTATATGGTTGCTAAAATGATTTGAGCGTTAAGTCTTACTTTTGCTAAGTATTTTTTATGAAATTGAACACTATGTGTGTAACTTGATAATTTGAACACTTGCGTGTTGTTTATGAATTTGAACAAATGATGAATTTAATTAGTGCATTCTGTGATATTAAAATGATGTGGGTGTGGTGATATTGGAATTTGTGTTATTTATAGTTGATTAGTTAATAATTGTACAGGTATCAACAAAATTAAAGAAAAAATATTTAGAAAAATTATATTATTGTAGTTAAATTATGTCCGATTTATCACTGCTAAAGGAGGTGACAAACTTACAAGTCACGGAACATTTGTCACCTTCAACAGCAGTGACAAAGTTAGATATTGTCATTGTTAATAGAGGTGACAATATGAGGTGACAAATAAAGATATTTGTCACCTTCATGGCCAGTGACAAATTAAAACAGTTGTCACCTCCCATGACAGTGACAAATACAGTGACTAGTGTTTTTAATGTACCCTTTTCAAGGTGTAACATTAGCGGTGACAATGGAATTTTGTCACCTTCGGTAGCAGTGACTAAGGGATTTGTCACCCCTAAAAATGTCACCTTCAATAGCAGTGACAAAATCCATTTGTTACTGCTTTTGGCAGTGACAAATTGGCCATTTTGGTGTAGTGATTCGCATGCGCTATATGATTCATAGTCAAAAGAGTCTAAAAGTCCATCATTATGGAGCTTAGAAATGCGTTTCTCATTTATGTGACCAATTCGACAATGCCATAAGTAAGTCGGATTAGAATCATTGAGCTTAGGTTTCTTGGATGCAATGTTATGGACTTCCAAAATAGATAAGAAAATACGAATAATCTTATTCTTAATAAGAAAACTGTAACCTTCACAATCTAATGTTGAAACTGAAATAATATTCCTATTCATAGCAGGAACATAATAGCAATTGTTCAAAACTAACAAAAGCCCTATTGGCCACTAAGTATGCATAATACAGCTTGGAAAGGGTTTTAAACAACAAGCTGTACGATTTTCAAATCTAAGTGCGTAGCGAAAGTCTTGTTAAAGTAAGTTGCTGTAAATACAGCAACTAGATATGAAAATCATCACAGATATTAAAACATTAAATACAGAAGGTAGATGACATGGTAATTAAATTGGTTCAGGGTAAACCCCTCTACGTCCACTGGTCCTCCATTAAGGAGTTAAAAAGTTTATTATAAATACTACGTACACAACTACGTATTTATAATCAAACCTATAAATGTATCGTTCACACAGATTGACAGAATTGTTGAAGCTTTCAACCATTCACACAGATTGGTTCAGGGTTTCACTTGACTAACTCCGTCACACACAGTTCCGAAGCGTTGTCTCTTCAATGCAAATCCGTCACACACAGTTCGGGAAAAGCAATGCTTTCTCAGTCCACACAGGGCTGATGGGTTTGTTCAATGATAGAACGATGGTTTGAACAACAACTTGACTTTCTCGATCTTCAGCTGATAATGTGTTGTTCAAGGTTGAGCACTTTAGATATTTCTCCTCTCAGAATATGCAGTATACTTGAAGAAATATGTTTGCTCTGAATATTCTTGTAAGCACTTGTTGGTTGCTTGTTATTCTTGATATATTCGCTATATCATCTTCAAACTCTTGGAGATTTATACATATATATATATATATATATATATCCTTCTGAAATATATCCATTGTGAAAGATCCGTTGAGCAAGATTCCGTGACAACTTAGATAGTTGACTTAAATAGACCAAGATCCGGAGATTGCGTGGTTTGAAGATATCTGTCGGTTTTAGTATTTAAATAGTTTATCCTTTCAGTATTTAAATACTTCTTTATTAAACGAAACTTGACTTTAGCGAATACTAACGATTCCTTTTCAAAACGGTCTTCAGTCCTGTTTCGATGCTTCATAGCTTGAATGTTGTAACCATTTGCGCTGTAGGCTAAGGGACAACTTCCATACTTGGCGCTTTTTAGACTCTTGTTGCTGTATGATGGCATGATAATAAGTCTTCGATACAGGATCAGCAACTTCGATCGGTTTATCGATACAGCAGCTTGCTGTATGCTAGATTGGCATATTGTCAAAACACTCTTATCAAGATCTTTCGATACAGGGATTGTTATCCCAACAATTTCCCCCTTTTTGATAATTTGCCAAGTCTTCCTTTAAAAATCCTTTTGATGTTATACAAACATCCTTGATGATGCCAAAACTTTGACACTTAACATTTTGAAGGAGGGCAGACTTCTTGGTCGTCTGTTCGAATGTTTTGGCCTTCAGCATTTTGCCTAACAATAGAAACTGCTCGCAGGCAAGTTCAGCTTTTATCAAAAGAGTATTACATCTTTAAACTTATGATTGGCGCGCAGGCACAATCTTACATTGTTTATCTAGATATATACAACTAAATATATGAACTGTTCGCAGACAAGTTCGTACAGCTTAATATTTTAACAAGTTTTAATACTTGAATTAATTCAGCAAATGGATTGAATTACATAATCATACAAACACACCGTAGATTATGAGTTGTAATCTTTCAATATAAAAACATTTTATTTATATTGAGCAAAGATTACAGTGTTTTTGCTATCTTACAGCAAATAAGAATACAAAAGAGAGAGAAAACAGGATAAGAGTACATAAATAGGAATACAGGAGGAAGCTTAGCTCCTATAGTCAGAATGCCTCCAAGGCCTTCTAGGCTCATTATTGGTACCCTTCCACCATTTCTGATGCGTGTCCTTGTTTCGATTAAGGTATATAGCTTGACCTTCATAGGACTTATCAAAAACTAGGATCCAATCATCTGGATGGGTAACCATGTCGCCTTGCTTGTGCTTTGATTCATTTTCTGCTGTAGCGGGAGTGTCCCTTCGTCCAACCTTTTCTTAAATACCTCTGCGGCTTCCTATACCGTTCTCCAACTATTAAATATTTGAGATTCCCTGATAAGAACAACAAAGTATCTTAGTAGTTCATTCTATCTCTAGTTCTTGATTTCTTCTGCAGTCGGTTGTTGGTTGGCCGAGAAGTTCACAGCTTGCGGCTTTTGAATGAGGTTCTTCCAAGGAAACTTAGGGTCCTGGAATTCTGGGTGATCTCCCTGTATCCTAACGTTGGGAGAAGGAGATGATAGACGAGCAATATCAGCTGTGATGCTGTCTTTAAAAGCAGCTAACATTTCCTTCTCTTGCTCAAGCCTTGTTCTCCTCGCAGCTTCCCTCGCTTCTTCCCCCTTATTGGCGTCATCAAGAGATGAGACCTTCTCATCTAAGCGCTCCAGGATTTGCATAGCAGCATCCTGTTTGGTCTCAAAACTTGACATCTTATTCACAAAGGAGGTGAGCACCTGCGACATATCCTGAATCTTTTAGTCGTGGGTTCGAAGCTGGGAACCGTATTCAATGAGAGCTGATGTTGTCTTAGCCTCAGACACACGGAGCTTGGATTGCTCTTCCTTCAGGATCTGCTCTTGACACTATTGTAATTGGCTAAGGGCCTATTGGAAGATTGAAGGCAGGATTCTAAAGGTGTAGCCAGACCCATCATTTCTTCAACGGCTGATTGGTGTAGCCAGTCGAGTGCCTTTTCAACAGAGTGCAGGGCGGTGACGGAATCCTGTATGAAGACAGTTTATAGGTCAAGTGTAACACCCCCGATATATTCAGGAATATTACAGCGCCGTAAATCCTTTACATAAGGATTTACAAGGCTGAAGAATTGAACAGGCACTAAAATGTACTAACGAATGGAAATAACGGAATTACGGTACAACAGTTCTGACCAAATACAGAAATAGTACAATTGTTCAACAGAACTCAATAATACATCACCAAATTCAAATCCATCACAAATGACTTCGTACTCGAGTAATTATTGAAATAACGAATAAACAACAGATAAATTGTAATACCCAGTTGTAACTCAGTAATTATCATTCAGTATTTATCATTCAGTAATTGATACTCAGTAACTTCATTCATTTTTGATCATTTATCACTCAGATTCAGTCATGGTATTCATCATTCAGAGTAATTGTATCGGGTATCGATCGTCATTCATCATTAATCTGATTGGAGTTTCGTGCCGTGTTTATCATCATTGTCATTTTCGTTGCGAACTTTGCGTGAGGAGTAGCGCACGCTACGTACTCATTTTAGCGTACGCTAATTGAGTATAGGTAGCGCACGCTACTACTCAGCCTTAGCGCACGCTAAGGCTACCTTGGCTGCATCCGTAAGGTACTGGACTGCAGGTGAGAATAATGGTAGCGCACGCTACGAGTGTTAAGTAGCGCGCGCTAACGGGTTGTAGTAGCGCACGCTATATGTGTGGAGTAGCGCGCGCTAGGGGCGGATCAGGTTGAGTCCATTAGCTACTGGACTGCACCGGGTTTATTCATAGCGCACGCTAGGCATTGTTGTTAGCGTACGCAACCGATATGTTAGCGCACGCTAAATAATGGTTGTAGCGCACGCTATCGAGGTTAGATCAGAGGGTAGATGGTTTTCTGGACTCCAGTGCTGGGCGTCAAATATTTCGCTAGCGCACGCTAACAATGGATATTAGCGCACGCTAGTAGTATGGCCATAGCGCACGCTACAAATAGGTACGTAGCGCGCGCTACCGTGTTCGGACAGGGGGTACTGGACTACCCAAATTACACGTTAGCGCACGCTATGCACAAGGGCTAGCGCACGCTAACCTGGACTGAGTATAAATTGGACAGTTTAGTCAGAGTTCGTCATTTTTCATCTCATTTCATTCCTTCGGTATTTTTGGGCGATTCCGAGCGATCTAGAGGGGATTCTTCGAGGTGTAATCATCAATCATCATCTTCAAGTCTTTGAGTTGAATTTACCATCACTTCATCATCTCCGAAACATCGAATCAAAGGTATTAATCTCTTGGATCTAGAATTTCGGATTTTTGGGGTTTTCCTTCCGATTTCTTCGTGTAAGCTTGGATTATCATTGGAATATGTTAGTTATGGATTATCTAACTTGTATAAACATATTCCTACGGATTTAATGGTTATTTTCGGAATTGTTTTCAAGAACCCTTGGGGTTGACTTCGGTTAATTGGGGATTTTTCCGATGGATGTCGTTATAATCATGATTTATGGATTCCTAATGGATTATTGATATCATTGAAGTGTTTTGTTAGTTCGGAATACTCATTTTGGTGTGGGTTTCGACATATTCGGGATTAGATATTTTCGTAGTTGTGCGGTCGGTTATGTATTCGTTGGAATGCCTTGAGTTCGATTATCGTTGTTTCGACCTTTGGGTTAGTCGTGTTTTGTTGTTTGATACGTGTATTGAACGATTGTTGGTAATTATTGTTATTCAAGGTTGTTCGAGCGATCGGTATCTTGGTTAGGACGTTGTTCGTGGACGGACATTCTTCATCGGTATTGAGTAAGTTAAATCTTACTCGGTTAAAAGGATACTCATTCCTTTTGTTGTTGATTGCTCATAATCATAATTCATTCATCATAATATTAATCATTTCGTGACTTGTCATTGTCGAGTAATCATTTCATTCACGAGGAACGACGGTTCCAAATCATTTCATTGGATTATCAATCACGTCACTATCACTATCATATCGGTGAGTCATCTTGGCCTTGTTTAATTATCATTCATTGATATTCATCACGGCCATTCTCGCTCATGTGACCTTCCGGTTCATATTGCGTGGCCGGGTGTGGTCAGTGTGGAATTTTTAGTCGGGCACACGATGGTCATGTATTGGGTTCACCGATACATTGACCGTGCACACGGTAACGCTTACCTCCGTGAGACTAATTAGGTACAAGGACGGGTGTGTCCGACATTCGTCTTGTACACTTGCACGTGACATTACGCGCGTCGTGATGCTCCTCTTCGCCGTAATTAATAATTAAAAATATTTCATCACTTCATTAATTCATGATTGTGTAATTTCAACTCTTGAGGATTGTTGTTCTGTAATCGACTTCGTTGGGGATTTTGTTTTCGTGTCACGGCAAGGCAAAGGCACGGGAAGAGCATGTTGACGGCCACGACTCCCAGTGATACTAGTAGGGGGCTCCCGATCTGCTCATCATTTATTCATCATTTGTGTTTCCTTTATTTTATTCCGCCGCAGACATTCCGTTTGAATGCTCATTTCATTCAGTGTTGTGTATTTTATCGTCACATAAAATACACATGTATTCTATTTTATCCTGTGTGTTGTATAAAACTCCTCATCGGAGTAATTGATGTTGTAATGTGGTTCGGTACTACATTTACCTGTGTAATTCATTCATTTTCATTAGCCTGGTGGGTCCCACTGGGGTCCACGGACCGTAATATCCGCCTAGTTTGGGGTGTTACGAGTTGGTATCGAGCGTGGTTTTGAATACTACCCTCCAAGTCATGTCTCATTTGAAATCATCGTCATCGGACTAGTATTATCGACTTTCGCCACGTGTGACTGTGCAAATGCCGAGCCAATCGTATCAAGAATCGTAAGATTTCTAATGCCATGGTCTAATTTCTCGCATTAATCATTCATTCATAATTCATCGCTTAACAATCCTCAATCATCATTGTCATTTTGACCGACGGTCGAGTTAACTCATTAATCACCAATTCATTTCATTGTTCATTGTTGATCGTGAAGATCGGATCATTAATCTTGTTAACTCATCCAAGATAATCATTTCAAGAATTTACCGATAATCATGTCACGTCAATCAATCATTCATGTAATCGCCGTATTTGAGCGCGTATGCTCATTTTCATCATTTCATAATATAATCATAATGTGATACTCATGCGAGATGTATAATCATCATATGACTTTCCACTTCGCATGGAAAGGGCGGCAGAGGACGTGGAGGACGAGGCCGTGGAGCGGGCCGAATCCCGAGAACTCGTGCGAATACCCGTGCAAATGCCGTGAATAATGCTAATTCAATGAGCAATGACGCCGCCACTCATTGACTCGACGCGATCATTCATTATCGGGAGTCGTACCCGGACACGGCCTACCGAGGGTGTCCGGTTGATCCACTCGCATTTATGCAGTGGCATGATGGCCCAAATGACTCGGATGGCTCGGTTGATGGAGACGATGCATAACTCCGTCAATCGAATCCGCAGGGCTCCTCCGCCGCCACCTCGAGGCAAGAGAGGAATGTGAGTAATATCATCGGCGACATCTCTCGCGGAGGCCACCGACTTTCGAGGGCCTGCCCGAGCCGGCAGATATTATTCATTGGCTCGAACATTTCGAGAAGTTGTTTGCTATGGTGGAGTGTCCTAAGGACACAAAGTTTCGTTGCGGCTTACTACCTTGGTAAGAGCGCACATTCTTGGTGGTTGTCGTTGAAGCCCACCGAAGGATCTTGTACTTGGGATCGACCAAGACTCTCATGATGGAGAGGTACTATCCGGCCCCACTCGTGGAGGCCAAGTCGTCAATTGCTCACCCCGACCCTCAACAGCCGAGGATGTTCTCGCCATTGCCGAGAAATTTCGTGAACTTCTTCCGTTCGCCTCATCTATCATTCATTCGAAGCGGACAAGATCAAGTATTTCAAAGAAGAGGTCAAACCCCGTATGAGACTTCGCCACTTAATCATAATTGCACCACGTTGGCCGAGTTCATTGAGAAGGCTCTCACTTATGAGCTTATCGCTAAGGAAATTGCTAAGCAAAGAACCTTCGTCTCGCTAGCAAGAAATCGAAGAATCGTAATCACCAAGGCGGTCGACAACCTTCAAGAAACCCCGTGCGGGCTCGCTTCTAAGCGACCTCCGGTGTCGCCTAAACCCGCGGAATCTCGGCCGCGAGCGCCGCTTCGCCATCACTGTTATAATCGCGGGGAACTTGGTCACCTCGGTACCAAGTGTCCGGCGTACTATCACATGTCATAATTGTGGAATTGCCGGGCATAAGGCCCGCTTTTGCCGTAGGGACTCCAAACCTACTCGACGTCATCTCAAGCACCTAAGCAACACTGCTCGTAATCGTGCCACTCAATCAGGGCTGCTTAAAATGACGGAGCGACTAAAGGTGGAGCTTTTAGCCATCGACGGAGCGTCCGCAGTCCGGGACTAGCAAGCCCCGGATTTATGAGATGAAGAAGACCGATGATCCAGAGGCCCGAATGATCTCGTGTACACTCGATATTCTATCTCAACATGTGTGTACTCTTTTCGATACCGGTGCATCGCATTCATTCATTTCCGAGTCATGTTTGAGTAGACTACGTCTGGGTAGTGCTACTAGTTGTGAGCCTTATGTCATCGGGCCCGCCCGATGGTAGACGAATTATCGGTAATCATGAGATTCGTAATTGTCCGATTCGGGCCATGGTCGTGTATGGCCGGACCTAATCGTGGTAGATTTACCGAGGGACGACGTCATCTTGGGTATTGATTGGATGGATCGTCATGATGCCATCATTAATGTCCGTAAGCGTATGGTCACTATCATTTCGCACGATGGAGTTGAATGTGTGTTTCAGGAGGTAATCCCGCTGTTCTGGTAAGGTCATTAATTCGATGAAAGCAGTAAGGTTACTCAATCGGGGATGTGTCGGTTATTGGTGCTATATGGCCAAAACCGAGAAGTCATCAGTAATGTTAACGGATATTCCGGTGGTGAGGGAATATGCCGATGTTTTTCCAGACGAGTTACCTGGTTTGCCTCCACAGAGGGATGTGGAATTCACGATTGAGTTGGAGCCTGGTACGTCCCCGATATCGAAGGCGCCGTACCGGATGGCCCCGACCGAAATGCAGGAATTAAAGAACCAACTTGAAGAGTTGTTCGAGAAGGGTTATATTCGACCGAGTGCGTCCCCGTGGGGAGCACCAGTGTTATTTGTCAAGAAGAAGGATGGTTCATTCCGCTTATGTATTGATTATCGGGAGTTGAACAGAGTGACGATCAAGAATAAGTATCCCTTACCCCGTATTGATGATCTCTTAGATCAACTTCAGGGAGCTTCAGTATTCTCCAAGATCGACCTAAGGTCTGGATATCATCAGTTGCGGATCCGAGAGTCGGATATCGCGAGGACGGCGTTTCGAACACGCTATGGTCTTTATGAGTTTGTGGTTATGCCGTTCGGATTGACTAATGCACCTGCGGTATTCATGGAGTTAATGAATCGGGTCTTCATCGAATTTTTGGATCGATTTGTTGTTGTCTTCATCGATGACATTTTGATTTATTCTCGTGACCGGGAGGAGCACGAGTTTCACCTTCATCAAGTGCTCGACGTGTTGAGACGAGAACAACTTTATGGGAAGTTTTCTAAATGTGAGTTCTGGATGTCCGAAGTGACTTTTCTCGGACATGTAATTTCATCAGACGGAGTTCGTGTCGATCCTCAGAAGACGGAGGCTATTCGAGATTGGCTACCTCCGAAAAACGTTAAGGAAATCCGAAGTTTCCTCGGATTAGCGGGTTATTATCGGCGATTTGTAGAGGGATTTTCTCGAATCGCTCAACCCTTAACGAACCTTTGCGGAAGGATAAGAAATACATGTGGTCCGACGCGTGTCAACGGAGTTTTGAGGAACTCAAGAGCCGGTTAATGTCAAGACTGTACTTTCCTTGCCGCAGGGACGGAAGGATTTGTGGTTTATAGTGATGCGTCGGACAGGTCTCGGATGTGTGCTCATGCGTAACGGGAAGGTCATTACCTATGCTTCACGGCAATTGAGACCTTACGAGGTTAATTATCCGACCCACGACTGGAGCTAGCAGCCGTGGTGTTCGCTGAAGATTTGGCGTCATTACCTTTATGGCGTCACCGCCGATATTCACCGATCATAAGAGCTTAAAGTATATATTTACTCGTAGGAGTTAAATATGCGTCGAGACGGTGGTTGGAATTAATCAAAGATTATGATATTGAGATCCTCTACCACCGGCAAGGCGAACGTTGTCGCCGACGCCTTGAGTCGTAAGTCCGTTCAGAGCAGATGCTTGCCCGCTAACAGCCTCGAAGGAGCTTCAGCAGAACTCCTTAGACCCGAGATCGAGGTCCGGCTTCAGCGAGTTCGGGGACACTTTGTATGTTAGAGATTTCATCATCTCTTGAGGATGCAATCAGGGAGAATCGTGGTTCGACCCATCATTGTTGCGCATCCGAGAGGATGTGGCTCGTGGAAAGCCCTCGATTTGTGGTCCACGAGGATGGACTTTTGAGGTTTAAGAATCGGTTGTGCGATCGGCAAATGACGAGTTGAAAAACTCGATTTTGAAAGAAGCTCATGCTACCCTTATTCCGCTCATCCGGGTCTAGCAAGATGTACAAGGACTTGAAACAAAATTACCGGTGGAGTAATATGAAGCGAGAAGTCGCAGAATTTGTTTCGAGATGCTTAACTCACAACAAGTTAAGATTGAACATCGCCGATCATGGTATGTTGAAACCTCTTCCTATTCCCGAATGGAAGTGGGAAGACATTTCTATGGATTTCATCACGAGTTTGTCGACGAGTCGTCGTGGCATGAATACGATCCGGGTGATCGTGGACCGCTTAACTAAATCACTCACTTCCTTGAGATCAAGGAGACGTGGGGTCCCGAGAGACTTGCTCAACTGCTCATCAAAGAGATAGTCGATCGCACGGTACTCCTAAAAGTATCGTTTCCGATCGTGACGGACGGTTTGTGTCGCATTTTTGGAAATCGATTCATCGTGCTATGGGAACTCACTCAATCTCGCACTGCTTTTCATCCTCGGTCAGACGGACAATCGTGAGAGGACCATTCGGACATTAGAGGACATGTTGAGGGCATGCGTCCTCGATTGGAAAGACGATTGGGAAGCCCAACTACCATTGATCGAGTTCACGTATAATAATAGTTGGCATGCTTCGATCAAGATGGCACCTTACGAGGCCTTGTATGGTCGTCGTTGTCGATCTCCGTTGTGTTGGGACGACTTATCAGAATCAATCGGCACCGAGCCCGATATGCTTATAGCCGCCCGTGAGAAGGTAGCTTTGATCAGGAGTCGTTTGTTGACACTCAGAGTCGGCTGCAAATCATATGCAGATAACCGTCGTCGACCATTAGAGTTCGAGGCTGGTGACCATGTGTTGGTCAAGGTATCCCCGAGTCGTGGTATCTTCCGTTTTGGGAAGAGGGGAAAGTTGAGTCCGAGATTCATTGGGCCGTTTGAGATTTTGGATCGAGTGGGCGAGTTAGCTTATCGATTGGCTTTACCTCCGGCGTTGAGCCGAATTCATAATGTGTTTCATGTCTCTCAGTTGCGGAAGTATGTTGCCGACCCGAGTCACATACTTCAATTCGATGAAATCGAGATTGCCGATGATCATTCATATGAGGAACGTCCTATACGAGTTTTAGAGCGGCGAATCAAGCAGTTGAGGAATAAGACGATTCCTTTGGTTAAAATTCAGTGGTCTAGACACGGAGTCGAAGAGGCTACTTGGGAAACCGAGGATAGTATGCGGTAGAGTTATCCCGAGTTGTTTGATCCTTAGTTTCGGGGACGAAACTCTTTTAAGGGGGGGTGTATGTAATACCCAGTTGTAACTCAGTAATTATCATTCAGTATTTATCATTCAGTAATTGATACTCAGTAACTTCATTCATTTTTGATCATTTATCACTCAGATTCAGTCATGGTATTCATCATTCAGAGTAATTGTATCGGGTATCGATCGTCATTCATCATTAATCTGATTGGAGTTTCGTGCCGTGTTTATCATCATTGTCATTTTCGTTGCGAACTTTGCGTGAGGAGTAGCGCACGCTACGTACTCATTTTAGCGTACGCTAATTGAGTATAGGTAGCGCACGCTACTACTCAGCCTTAGCGCACGCTAAGGTTATTGGCCGATCCCGTAAGGTACCGGACTGCAGTGAGAATAATGGTAGCGCACGCTACGAGTGTTAAGTACCCCGCTCAAACGGGTTGTACTAGCGCACGATATATTTCTCGAGTAGCGCTCGCTAGTGGCGGATCAGGATGAGTCCAGTAGCTACCGGATCGCACCGGTTTATTCATAGCGCACGCTAGGCATTGTTGTTAGCGTACGCAACGGATATGTTAGCGCTCGCTTAATAATGGTTGTAGCGCACGCTTTCGAGGTTAGATCTGAGGGGAGATGGTTTTCTGGACTCCAGTACTGGGCGTCAAATCTTTCGCTAGCGCTCGAGTACACTGGATTTCAGCGCTCGCTAGTTGTTTGGCGGTAGCGCACGCTACAAATAGGTACGTAGCGCGCGCTACCGTGTTCGGACAGGTACCGGACTACCCAAATTACACGTTAGCGCACGCTATGCACAAGGGCTAGCGCACGCTAACTCGGACCGAGTATAAATTGGACAGTTTAGTCAGAGTTCGTCATTTTTCATCTCATTTCATTCCTTCGGTATTTTTGGGCGATTCCGAGCGATCCAGAGGGGATTCTTCGAGGTGTAATCATCAATCATCATCTTCAAGTCTTTGAGTTGAATTTATCATCACTTCATCATCTCCAAACATCGAATCAAAGGTATTAATCTCTTGGATCTAGAATTTCGGATTTTTGGGGTTTTCCTTCCGATTTCTTCGTAAGCTTGGATTATCATTGGAATATGTTAGTTATGGATTATCTAACTTGTATAAACATATTCCTACGGATTTAATGGTTATTTTCGGAATTGTTTTCAAGAACCCTTGGGGTTGACTTCGGTTAATTGGGGATTTTTCCGATGGATGTCGTTATAATCATGATTTATGGATTCCTAATGGATTATTGATATCATTGAAGTGTTTTGTTAGTTCGGAATACTCATTTTGGTGTGGGTTTCGACATATTCGGGATTGGATATTTTCGTAGTTGTGCGGTCGGTTATGTATTCGTTGGAATGCCTTGAGTTCGATTATCGTTGTTTCGACCTTTGGGTTAGTCGTGTTTTGTTGTTTGATACGTGTATTGAACGATTGTTGGTAATTATTGTTATTCAAGGTTGTTCGAGCGATCGGTATCTTGGTTAGGACGTTGTTCGTGGACGGACATTCTTCATCGGTATTGAGTAAGTTAAATCTTACTCGGTTAAAAGGATACTCATTCCTTTTGTTGTTGATTGCTCATAATCATAATTCATTCGTCATAATATTAATCATTTCGTGACTTGTCATTGTCGAGTAATCATTTCATTCACGAGGAACGACGGTTCCAAATCATTTCATTGGATTATCAATCACGTCACTATCACTATCATATCGGTGAGTCATCTTGGCCTTGTTTAATTATCATTCATTGATATTCATCACGGTCATTCTCGCTCATGTGACCTTCCTGGTTCATATTGCGTGGCCGGGTGTGGCTGTGTGGAATTTTTAGTCGGGCACACGATGGTCATGTATTGGGTTCACCGATACATTGGACCGTGCACACGGTAACGCTTACCTCCGTGAGACTAATTAGGTACAAGGACGGGTGTGTCCGGACATTCGTCTTGTACACTTGCACAGGACATTACGGGCGTACTATGATGCTCCTCTTCAGCGTAATTCATAATTAAGAATATTTCATCACTTCAGTTAATTCATGATTGTGTAATTTCAACTCTTGAGGATTGTTGTTCTGTGGAACTGACCCCGTTGGGGGATTTTGTTTTCAGGTCACGGCAAGGCAAAGGCACGGGAAGAGCATGTTGACGGCGACGAGTCCCAGTGATACTAGTAGGGGGCTCCCAGTCTGTTCAGTCATTTATTCATTCATTTGTGTTTCCTTTATTTTATTCCGCTGCAGACATTCCGTTTGAATGCTCATTTCATTCAGTGTTGTGTATTTTATCGTCACATAAAATACACATGTATTCTATTTTATCCTGGGTGTGTTGTATAAAACTCCTCATCGGAGTAATTGATGTTGTAATGTGGTTCGGTACTACATTTACCTGTGTAATTCATTCATTTTCATTCGCCTGGTGGGTCCCAGTCGGGGGTCCACGGCACTGTAATATCCGCCTAGTTTGGGGTGTTACATAAATAAACCCGGTCGGGACATCACTCTGCACCCTCGTCGTCATACAGTTCCAGTGGTTGTTTCCCCGCTCTCCTGGATCCTGAACACAAACAAAATGTTCACCCCCGAAGGGGTTAGCACAACGATGCTAGTACAAGTACCACAACATATTATTCATATCTCACGAAGAATAATAACGTAAACGACAAAATACCAACGAGTCTTCTCCTACGAGAAACTCATAAATGACATACACAACTGATAATCACAACATGATATCATAACATACACTTGGTAATTCCGTCGATCCAGCGTTCACTGCCTAGAACCCACGGTGATCCCGTCAGACCAACCCGTGGTGGAAAAACCCGTCCGATGATCAAGCGCACGCTAGCATAGATCCCCCGATGATCCCGTCGGACCAACACGAGGTGGACATACAACAACGACATACATGCACGACAATATGTATAACAACAATACATAAAACAAATAAAGTACTTGCCTCGATTTGAAGACAATAACAACACTTCCACGAAAATGAACACTCGAAGGTCGTCCTCCTCAATCAATCACGTAACGAGACCAAACCTTAACAAAAGAAATGATATAGGATTTATCTCACGTCGTACGAATGTTTAACAATTCGATTTACGGCCAAAAGTTCATAAAATGCAATCTGCCTGAACTGCTTAGCGCACGCTAAGTACTCCGTGTAGTGTGCGTTAAGTCTGCCGATAGAGCACGCAAACAACAAAGCCTAGCGTACGCTAACTATGTATGGTCAGTACTTCACTGATCAGTCGACTGACTCGTCTGATGCCCTAGCGTACGTTACGTACCAAACGTAGCGTACGCTAACTCGTGTTCGATAGCGCACGTTAATCTATATAGTTTAGCGTGCGCTATCTGTGCATGGCAGTTTACTGCTGAGCAGTAAATTGTTCTCGCCATGACCGAAACAATGAAATCTTCCGTGATAATTCATGTTACCTCCATGAATATAATGTACATACGTTTATGAATGATCTTACGGATAACAACAACATTGGATTCGAGGATATGCATACCATTATAAAATTATATTCCATTTCGACTACAAATCTTCATACGACAATTCGAAAAGCTTAACGGTTGATATCAACACCTTTACATCAATCAATATTATCATGCTGAAGTTGTTTAACATTCCATCTATACTAGATAAATCTTTCCATGATCAATCCTTTAGATTTGTCTAACAATAATGATGTTAAAGTCAAGTCCAAGATTGCTATGAAGTCATCTACTAGATTCGGATTACCAACGATAGAAGCTTCCTTTACTTTGTTCAATGTAATAAGATTTCGAAACATGATCATAATCAAGGTACTTAAGGCTTAATCATCTCAATATTCCAAACATGATATTCTTTGGATAATTCATCTATGAAAATCCATATCTCGTTAACATGATCATCCAAATCGTTAGAATCCAACTCTAAGTCTGGAGATAGATTGAACATAACTTAATATGATGAAAATCACTGAACCGTATGGTAGAATCCGACTCTGGTTGGTTATATGTCACTCCAAGGTGCTATTCCACTTCAATGATTATTCCCAAATGATAACCAATATATAAACACCAACAAGATGTGTTCTAAGTGGATAGAAGTATTATTACAGCTCTCTAAACTCTCAAGGATGAAGAATGGGCGAAAGAAATGAAAGCCAAAACAGTTGTTGTCCCATTTATAATATTCTGCATTTTAACAAGTTAGCGCACGCTACTAAGCATTCCTTAGCGTGCGCTAATAATGGTTGACTTCAGAATTGTCCGGGCTTGTCCGCAGGAATCTTATCCGGACCCATGTCCCGGCTGGCGCATGTGCTAGCTGTCCCGCTCAATAATTGAGTTCTTAGCGCACGCAACTCCTATATGCATAGCGTGCGCTAATAGTAGCCCGATAGCGCGCGTTAAGATACATTCTTAGCGTGCGCTATCACGAGTTTGCATGAGAAATTTAGCATGCTTCTATACTTATGTACAATGATATCAATGCAAGAAATATCATACTCCAATAATCACAACCACCAATCCAAATAATACAGGGTTTGAATACAGATGAAATACACCGTACTAAATCCGGATATTACATACTCTCCTACTAAAAAGAAGTTTCGTCCCGAAACTCAAGATGAAAATAATTAGGGATATCTAGACTTCATATCAGATTCCGTTTCCCAGGTGGCATGCTTCCATCCCGAAACGATTGGTTTGTTCCTCAGCTGCTTAACTCGACTCTCGAGTATCTTGACCGGTCTTTCTTCAAACGTCCCATCCTGCGCGACTTCGATCTCGCCGAAATCAATGATATGACTGGGATTTGGTATATACCTCCGTAACTGGGATACGTGGAACACGTTATGAACATGGCACAACGACGGCGGCAATGCCAATCTGTATGCCAACTCCCCAACTCTCTCGAGGATCTAAAATGGTCCGATATATCTCGGACTCAGCTTTCCTTTCCTTCTGAAACGAAAGATTCCCTGAGTAGGAGAAACCTTCAAAAGTACGTGATCTCCAGTACTGAACTCCAATGGGAGACGGCGTACGTTTGCGTAAGATTTCTGGCGACTCTGGGCGGTCAACAGCCTTTCACGAATCAAGGCTATCTTCTCTCGAGTCTGCATGATCAACTCTGGTTCTGTTCCGATCAAGTCCGATTTAATCGTCCCAAAGATAGGGGTGATCTGCATCTCCTTTCGTATAATGCCTCAAACGGTGCCATCTTAATGGAAGCATGCCAACTATTGTTGTAGGTAAATTCAATCAACGGTAGATGAACTTCCCAATCGTTTGACCAATCTAAGGCACAGGCCCTTAGCATGTCTTCCACCGTTTGAATAGTCCTCTCGGATTGTCCGTCACCATGGGTGATAAGTCAGATCAAGTTTAATTCGGTCCCCAAGGCCTTATGAACTGCTTTCCAAAAGTGAGACACAAAACGGCCGTCTCGATCAGAAACAATGGTCTTCGGTGTACCATGCAATCGAACTATATCCGGAATAAATACTCGTGCCAACCTCTCTGGTCCCCACGTATCCTTAATGCCTAGAAAATGAGCTGATTTGGTTAAACGATCAACTATCACCCAAATCATGTTCATTCCTGTCCTGGTTTTCGGCATATTAGTGATAAAGTCCATCGATATGTCCTCCCACTTCCATTCAGGAATCGGGAGTGGCTTCAACATTCCAGCAGGCCGTTGATGCTCGATCTTAACCTGCTGATAGGTCAAGCATTTCGAAACATAGTCTGCTACATCTTTCTTCATGTTGCCCCACCAGAAATTCTGCTTCAAGTCCTTATACATTTTACTGGTGCCCGGGTGGATAGAATAGGGCGAACTGTGAGCTTCCTTCATAATCTTCTGTTTCAGAACATCATCATCGGGAACGCAGAGTCGGTTCTGAAATCTCAAAACTCCATCATCATGAATTATGAATCCGGGGGCCTTTCCTTTGATCACTTCATCACATAACCGAATCATCAGAGGATCATATGCCTGTTTAGATTTGATTCCTTCGGTTAATGATGAAGTTATCTCCATCACGCACAGTTGTCTTTGGACTCTTTGTAACCATACTTCAATTCCTTCACGAATCATCTCTCATTGAAGGCTAAGTTGGGAGGTCAGCGTCTCCAGCATATGAATAGAAACAGGCTTGCGGCTAAGTGCATCGGCCACTACATTCGCTTTGCCTGGATGATACAAAATCTCCAAGTCATAGTCCTTGATCAGTTCTAACCATCTTCTTTGCCGCATGTTCAACTCTTTCTGACTGAATATGTACTTGAGACTCTTATGATCTGTAAAGATCTGACAGTGAGTCCCGTACAGATAATGCCTCCAGATCTTCAAAGCAAAAACTACTGCTGCAAGCTCCAAATCATGTGTTGGGTAATTCACTTCATAAGGTTTCAGCTGTCGCGACGCATAAGCGATCACCTTATCATTCTGCATCAATACGCACCCAAGTCCTTGGTTCGAAGCATCACTGTAAACTATAAATCCTCCAGTTCCCTGTGGAAGTGATAGAATCGGTGCCGCCAATCTCTTCTTCAATTCATCAAAGCTAATCGACACAACTCATTCCACTCAAACTTTTGAGTTTTCTCGCAGAGTCGAGTAAGTGGGCGGAAATTTTAGAAAACCCTTCCACGAATCGACGATAATATCCAAAGAAGTCCTAAGAAGCTTTGACTTCTTTCACGTTATTGGAGGCCGCCAATCCATAATTGCTTCGATCTTCTCGAGGATCTACTCGACTCCTTCACCGACACTACATGGCCGAGGAACATTACTTCCTTTAGCCAGAATTCACACTTAGAAAGTTTGGCGTACAATTGCTCGTTTCTCAAAAGTTCCAATACAATCCGCAAATGCTGTGCATGTTCTTCCGGGCTCTTAGAATACACCAGTATGTCATCAGTGAACACGACCACAAATTTGTCCAAAAATTCAATGAACACACGGTTCATCAATTGCATAAATACAGCAGGTGCGTTAGTGAGACCAAACGGCATCACTACAAACTCATAATGTCCGTAGTGAGTTCTGAATGCTGATTTCGGAACATCAGATTCCTTAATCCTCAGCTGATGATATCCTGATCTCAGATCAATTTTAGAAAATATTGTTGCCCCTTGCAACTGGTCAAACAGATCATCAATCCGTGGCAATGGATACTTGTTCTTAATCGTCATCTTGTTCAGCTCTCGATAGTCAATACACAGTCGGAGCGATCCATCCTTCTTTCGGACAAAAAGAACTGGCACTCCCCAGGGTGAAACGCTTGGCTGAATATAGCCCTTATCCAGTAACTCCTCCAGTTGCTTCTTCAGTTCGTACATCTCAGTAGGTGCCATACGATACGGCGCCTTAGAAATTGGTGTAGCTCCGAGTTCCAGCTCAATGGTAAATTCTACATCCCTTCGTGGAGGTAGTCCAGGTAACTCGTCAGGAAATACATCTGGAAATTCGTTCACAACAGGAATGGATGAAAGTTCCACAATTTCGTCTTCTTTCTTTATTGCATAACACCAATATCCGGTACAAGCCTGTTTCAACAATCTGACAGCTTTCATCGCCTTGATCAATTTTCCTGAGCTTCCCGGTTTCCACCCTTCGAACAATATTTCGGAACCATCGTCAGCGATCAGTGAGATATTCCTCCTTCGGTAGTTTACAATTGCTCCATATCGATTAAGCCAATCGTCTCCGAGTATCAGGTCGTCTCCTTGCATTTATATCACGATCAGATTTGAGAGCCACTTTCTGCCTCCAAATGATACAGGGAAATTTCTAGTTTCTAAATTTCCGACAATGCTCTCTCCGCTCGGTAAACCAACAACATAAGGTTCACAAGTATGAAAACCAGAAATATTCAAACGATTTACACAAGACAAAGATATAAAAGAATGCGTAGCTCCTGTATCGAACAAAATGCTAACTGGTTGGGAAAGGATCTGGACAGTACCTGATGCGACAGCAGCATCCTGATCGTCTGTCCTTCTCATCTCGTACAGACGTGGGGGATTAGATCCAGCACTCGATGTCCCCTTTCGGTCCCATTGTCCTCTGCCTCGTCCGCGGCCAAAATTCTGAGGCATTTGAACACTTTGCTGCGTCTGTTAGATACTGGCTTCCTTCTGGACTGGCTGTGGGGTACGGTCTCTAAAAGACCTTGCAGCCTCTTCACAAAACACTGCCCGATGTCCCTCTCGTCCACAATCAAAAAAAGTCACGGCAGGAAGGGGGCAATTCCGTCGATAGTGCCCCGTCTGGGCGCAGTTAAAGCATTTCCTGGTAACATCAGTAATAGTTGATGTCGCTCCGAAGTTCTTTCCGCTCCTAACTGGGTGCGGAGGTTTCTTGAAAGAGTGAAAGGATGACTGGGCCTTACGGGCCCCGCTGTTCTTGTGCTCTGTAAAAGTACCAGAGACTTTCTGCTTCTTGGATTCTGAAAATTTCTCCATGGCTGCTTCCTTGATCTCATATGCCAACGCCTTATCCTGGTATTGACGGAGTGTGGTACATTCAAATCCGGACATGTACCTCTGGATTTCTGGTTTCATTCTCATATCGAAATGGATCATCATTTCTGCATCTGTTCTGACCAAATGTCGAACAAATGCCACCGGGTTAAACGCCTTAATCGCCGATACTGCACATCAAGGCCGAGCGGAGAAAACTCCCGAACTTTGGCTTCCTCACAGACGAGGGCACATCGAGCTTCCATCATCAATCTAAACTCGCCCAATCAAGATCATGATCTACAAGCCGATGGCTTCCCACCATTCGGATGCTTCCCTATCGTAAAATATTGAGCGATAGAGGCTCTCCTCATCCGGCGCTAATTCCGGCAAAGATTTTCTCCAGCTTCTTTCAACCAATGATCCTGTGGGAGTCTCGTAAATACCATCGAATTTGGGTGGTTGCATCTTCGCCACCTCTTGCAGCCCACCGGTCACCTCGATTTCCCATGTCCGGGATCCCTTGTCTCTCTCCCCGCCGTAGTCCCACCGCCACTTGCATTCGGTCCACGACTGGGCGAACCGAGTCATCCGGTTCACCACTTGACGAAGGATCTCTGCACAGCAGATCTCGGTTCGTTATTAATAGATTGTTGCGGCTCGCCCGAGCTATGATCGCCCGGGTTAGAAGGCGACGCTTCCCTTTCAGCATTTCTTCGTCCGCGTCCACGACTGCGACCACGTCCACGTTCGCCTCTCAACATACTGTAAGCATAAATACTCAATATACAGGAAACAACATCATTCTAATATTCGAGTATAAAGAGACACAACATGTAAAGAACGAGATAGAGTTTAGGAACTTACAACCACTGTTCGCATGAAGACGTAGGCAGTGCAGTGATGTCATTCACGGCCGGTTACCTCAAAAGACATAAATGACCCCTATTTTAACCCAACGGCCAAGATATCCATAATCTTAGCTCCGATACCGTATTCTGTAACACCCCCGATATATTCAGGAATATTACAGCGCCGTAAATCTTTTACATAAGGATTTACAAGGCTGAAGAATTGAACAGGCACTAAAATGTACTAACGAATGGAAATAACGGAATTACGGTACAACAGTTCTGACCAAATACAGAAATAGTACAATTGTTCAACAGAACTCAATAATACATCACCAAATTCAAATCCATCACAAATGACTTCGTACTCGAGTACTTATTGAAATAACGAATAAACAACAGATAAATAAACCCGGTCGGGACATCACTCTGCACCCTCGTCACATACGCCCAGTGGTTGTTTCCCAGCTCTCCTGGATCCTGAACACAAACAAAATGTTCACCCCCGAAGGGGTTAGCACAACGATGCTAGTACAAGTACCACAACATATTATTCATATCTCACGAAGAATAATAACGTAAACGACAAAATACCAACGAGTCTTCTCCTACGAGAAACTCATAAATGACATACACAACTGATAATCACAACATGATATCATAACATACACATGGTAATTCCGTCGATCCAGCGTTCACTGCCTAGAACCCACGATGATCCCGTCAGACCAACCCATGGTGGAAAAACCCGTCCGATGATCCAGCGCACGCTAGCATAGATCCCCCGATGGTCCCGTCGGACCAACAAGAGGTGGACATACAACAACGACATACATGCACGACAATATGTATAACAACAATACATAAAACAAATAAAGTACTTGCCTCGATTTGAAGACAATAACAACACTTCCACGAAAATGAACACTCGAAGGTCGTCCTCCTCAATCAATCACGTAACGAGACCAAACCTTAACAAAAGAAATGATATAGGATTTATCTCACGTCGTACGAATGTTTAACAATTCGATTTACGGCCAAAAGTTCATAAAATGCAATCTGCCTGTACTGCTTAGCGCACGCTAAGTACTCTGTGTAGCGTGCGTTAAGTCTGCCCGATAGCGCACGCAAACAACAAAGCCTAGCGTACGCTAACTATGTATGGTCAGTACTTCACTGATCAGTCGAATGACTCATCTGATGGCCTAGCGTACGTTACGTACCAAACGTAGCGTACGCTAACTCGTGCTCGATGCGCACGTTAATCTATATAGTTTAACGTGCGCTATCTGTTCATGGCAGTTTACTGCTGAGCAGTAAACTGTTCTCGCCATGATCGAAACAATGAAATCTTCCGTGATAATTCATGTTACCTCCATGAATATAATGTACATACGTTTATGAATGATCTTACGGATAACAACAACTTCGGATTCGAGGATATGCATACCATTATAAAATCATATTCCATTTCGACTACAAATCTTCATACGACAATTCGAAAAGCTTAACGGTTGATATCAACACCTTTACATCAATCAATATTATCATGCTGAAGTTGTTTAACATTCCATCTATACTAGATAAATCTTTCCATGATCAATCCTTTAGATTTGTCTAACAATAATGATGTTAAAGTCAAGTCCAAGATTGCTATGAAGTCATCTACTAGATTCGGATTACCAATGATAGAAACTTCCTTTACTTTGTTCAATGTAATAAGATTTCGAAACATGATGATCATAATCAAGGTACTTAAGGCTTAATCATCTCATTATTCCAAACATGATATTCTTTGGAGAATTCATCTATGAAAATCCATATCTCGTTAACATGATCATCCAAATCGTTAGAATCCAACTCTAAGTCTGGAGATAGATTGAACATACCTTAATATGATGAAAATCACTGAACCGTAAGGTAGAATCCGACTCCGGTTGGTTGTATGCCACTCCAAGGTGCTATTCCACTTCAATGATTATTCCCAAATGATAACCAATATATAAACACCAACAAGATGCGTTCTAAGTGGATAGAAGTATTATTACAGCTCTCTGAACTCTCAAGGACGAAGAATGGGTGAAAGAAATTAAAGCCAAAATGGTTGTTGTCCCATTTATAATATTCTGCATTTTAACAAGTTAGTGCACGCTACTAAGCATTCCTTAGCGTGCGCTAATAATGGTTGACTTCAGAATTGTCCGGGCTCGTCCGCGGGAATCTTATCCGGACCCATGTCCCGGCTGGCGCATGTGCTAGTTGTCCCGCTCAATAATTGAGTTCTTAGCGCACGCAACTCCTATCTGCATAGCGTGCGCTAATCGTAGCCCGATAGCGCGTGTTAAGATACATTCTTAGCGTGCGCTATCACGAGTTTGCATGAGAAATTTAGCATGCTTCTATACTTATGTACAATGATATCAATGCAAGAAATATCATACTCCAATAATCACAACCACCAATCCGAATAATACAGGGTTTGAATACAGATGAAATACACCGTAATAAATCCGGATATTACATCAAGAGCATGCAGTTTCTCTTTCTTCTCGGCGGATCTTGGAGAGTCTGGCTTGGTGAAATCTTCAACTCCATTCAACTCACTCAAGTTCACATTAGGACATGAATTGAGTTGGACATCCTCAGGTATTATACCGTCATCGGATTCCAAAATAGTTGAGGGTACGGGAGCATCAGATGCGGGCTCGGCAACAGGGGCTATTTTCTCCTGTTCTGAATTAGGTTCTGAAGACATAGGTACAGGAGGGACTGATTCCTCCTGCTATCTCTCAGCTTCCGCCTGCTCCTACAGAGGGACTGATTCCTCGTGCGGGATGGCGCTGGTCTGGTCTACGGTGGCGACAGGCACAGATGTCTGTTCCGGGGCTGGTTGTTCCTCCGCTACAGGAGGGACTGAATCCTCGCTGTTGGGAACATTATTTTGGCTAGAGGTCCCTTGATCTGGCTGGGTTTCCTCTCGACTCATTCTCAGACCTACCTGGAGGGCGTCGTCATCATCGTCTGAGTCATGATCAGATTTGGGACTATGGGAATCAGAGCCAATGGATTTTGCTTTTCCTTTCTTGCGGGCATCTGCCTTGTCCATCAGGTGGCTGGTGATCAACTCTTTGCAGCACAGGTTGTCCCATTGGATCAGTTCAACATCTTGGGAGTCCGTCACTTCCAAGACAAACCGTTCTTCTTCACACCAATCACTCCAGTTGTACAGAGTGTTGTACGGAGCGAGCCTGTAGGCTTTTCATTGGACAAAGCGTTCATATGCTTGCACTATTTGCACAGAAAGCAAGGTCTTATTGATTATGGTGTCTGGGCAGGGGCTGCGTACAACGCTTGGGTCCGCTGTATGCACGGGTTCCTCGAAAGGTATGGGTTCCTGTGTCGGAGCTGGATCCCGAACAGGGGTTGGTACCCTGATGGGAGAAGTATCCTGAACAGGTGTGGAATCCCGAATAGGAGAAGTGGCTATTGGCTCCAGAGCGGCAGCCGACTCGCCTGAGTCTTGTAAGTTGACAGATGTCTGAATATCCGTCGTAGACTCCAAATGCTCAGGATCTACTGTCGCGACAGTAGCAGTCATCTCTTCCACAGGGGTTACGCCCTGGGGGCTAGATACAGTGGGTTGGGCTGTTGAAGGAGCATCCTTGGAGATTTCTGTAGCTTTAACTTTGAAAGCCTCCTTAGCTTCCTTTTCGGCTTCTCAACAGCAACGGGAGTTTTGCTGTGAGATATCTTTCTCTTCTTTGAAGTTTCCTTGCTCTGGGACTTCGAAGATACATCCCTTGGATCGGTAGAAAGGGGCAATTTTTAGATGAAAGGTCTGTTGCTTCCCATATATATCTGAGAAGTGATCTTCTTTGCTTTTTCTGCTTGCGGAACATCGCATTTCATTAGAATGTAATTCAGAAGCAAACCAAAAGACTTCTTCTGCAAGGCAGGCTTAGAGACTTCTTCCTGCAACCTCTTGAGAATTATTTGACACCATTTGACCTTTTCACATGTCACGATTGCAACCATCATTCTAAACCTTAAATTTGTGCACATCTAGAAAGCACCTGTTCTATTCTCAATTACATGGCAACAGAAATCGTGTAAATAAACAAAAGGTAAACAAAAGAGTTTCTTGTGGCAAGAGGTGTGAACCGTTTCAACCGATGCTGAACCGGTGAACAACCCATAGTATTCGATCAAGAGTTCTTGGGACCCAAATGTCTCAAGATCTTCCATTGTCAGGCTATCAGCAGGAAGCCTGTAGAGATTCTGAAGTGGCTCTTGGTCAACACAGATCTCGACTCCGCGAATGACAGCAGTGATGTCAGCAACATTTCCTCCCTGAGCAAGCGAGAAAAAACGGACAGCAGCATTGAGGTAGAATTCCTCAACCAGATGATCATCAAAACATTCAGCGGTGTGACTTCTAAGGTGATAAAGGCCTTGCTGACGTATCCTCGTAATGACATATTCCATCGATTCGACGTCATCACCTTCGGAACGAACACGATCAAGTATGATAGATCTAGAAAAGATCCATCCGTCGATGATATTGGAGGACTTCTTGAGAGAGATGGAGGAGGTCTGAGAAGATGCCATTGACGATTATCGAAGAAAAGTAAAGAGGATTCAAAGAGAAATGAAGTAAAAACAGAAAGACTTGTAGGCTGTATGCTCAAGGACTCGTTCAATATGCAGAAAGCGTAAAGAGTCTCGAATGGCATTTACAGTCCTTTTATAGTGGGCGGCGAAGAAGGGTTTACAGATAATGAACGGTCAGATCTAAGCGATGGGAACCGTTGTTTAAAATGGATGACCACGATGGACTGAATGTAATCGGTACAACTTATCCATCTAATTTTAAAATAAGAGCGGATCCCACTTCTGACTTTTCAAATTACCCTTATTGCCCAAAACGGCGGTGTAAAATTAATAAAATAATATGAAACATTGCAGCTTTAAAGATACCAATGTCCAGATGTCATCAAAAGACTTTTAATTATAACAGGGTACGTGGACACAAAGATCGTTTAAAAATAAATAACATGATAATTGATTTCCCACAGTATGTGCCGTATCCGCGAAAATACAGCGTTCCCCCTTAAAAGGTTCATACGGGTTTCAATTCCATACAGCACCTTTCGGATTAATGATGTATTCTTGGGTCGTACTGTATTCCCCCTTAATTATGTCTCTTTGTTCCTATAGTGCTGTTCTGATAGACTGAGTATACATATAACTAACGGTGGATACTGTATTCTTGGGTCTTACAGCATTCCCCCTCAATTTGCTGAGTAAAAGCATTAAAAACTTACAGGGAGTTAGGCTGTAGCTATCCCAATTCATGTCGAAGCATGCAAAATCTTGCTATGTCGAGAGGTTTGGGAAAGATGTCGGCTAACTGGATATATGTATGAACTTTTTCCAGCCGAACATCCTTGTTCTCAACATGATTCCTAATGAAATGATGCTTCATGTGAATATGCTTGGTGTGCGAGTGCAATACAGGGTTGTGCATGATAGCAATTTCACTCGTGCTATCGCACATAATTGGCATTTCTTTGGCTTCAATTCCATAGTTTGACAGCTGCTGTTGCATCTAAAGATTCTGCATACAACAACTACCAACAACATAGTATTCTAATTCAGCTGTTGAAAGCGAGTTTGCCAATTGTTTCTTGCTAAACCAGGACACAAGTCTAGGTCCAAGAAAGTGACAAGTTCTACTTGTACTCTTCCTATCTAGCTTTCAACCTCTGAGATCCAAGTCGTTGTAGCCAACTACATCGAATCCGCCTTCTTTAGGATACCACAGTCCTACATCAACTGTTCCTTTGACGTATTTTAGGATTCATTTGGTTGTTACGAAGTGTGATTCTTTAGGTGCTACTTGATATCGCGCATACACTCCTACATCAAATTGGATATTGGGCCTGCTAGCCGTTAGGTATAGGAGTAAGCCAATAAGCTTCCTGTAGAGTGATTGATCAACCGACTTTCCAGCTTCATCAGCACTAATTTACACGGAAGTGCTCATGGGGGTTGACGATGATTTGGATGTATTCATTCCAAACTTGTTGAGAAGCTCCTTGCTGTATTTTTCCTGGTTAATGAAAATCCCTATAGGCAACTGCTTTACCTGTAATCTTAGGAAATAACTAAGTTCTCCCATCATACTCATTTCAAATTTACTTTGCATGAGATGAGAGAACCTTTGACACAAAGCAAGGTTAGTTAAACCAAATATTATATCGTCTACATATATTTGAACCATCAGGAGGTCGTCACCTTCCTGTATTTTGAATAAGGTCTTCTCCACAGCACCTTTCTCGAATCTATTATCGGTTAGATACTGGGACAGAGTCTCATACCATGCTATAGGGGCTTGCTTAAGTCCATACAGCGCTTTCCTTAGCTTGTATACTAGGTCTTCGCCTTCTGGATTGACAAACCCTGGTGGTTATTCAACATATACTTCTTCAGCAAGGTCTCCATTCAGGAATGCACTTTTGACGTCCATTTGGTATACATTGAAGCTTTTATGGGCGGAAAAGGCTAAAAATATCCTAATGGCTTCTAGTCTGGCTACAGGGGCAAATGTCTCATCGTAGTATATGCCTTCTTCCTGTCTATATCCTTGGGCGACTAGTCGGGATTTATTCTGGATAATGAGTCTATTTCTATCCTTCTTGTTTCTAAATACCCATTTGGTTCCAATTATTGATTGATGCGTAGGTCTGGTTACAAGATACCATACATTGTTTCTTACGAAACCGTTAAGCTATTCTTCCATAGAAGTAATCAAATGAGAGTTGTTGAGAGCTTCTTTGGTAGAAACAGGTTTGGATTGGGCTAAGAATACAACAATAGTGCACATATTAAGTCTTCTAAGCTCGGATTGAGATTTCCAAACAGGAAATGGAGATATCTCAGACTTGGGGTCTTCTTGCGCACATAGTACATTTCCTTGTGTACTCTGTATTCTCCTACGAGTCGAAACACTAGCATCAATGTTTCCTATGATCAAATCTTGTGGGTGATCTCTCAACCATCTTCTGTCGGGTTCTAATTCGGGGTCCCGTACTATATCTTGAGTTGCTGTAGTTTCGGCTTCAGCTTGTATAGCATCGGCTTCATCTATGTCAGTTCTTATAGTTGCGGGGTTGATTTCTAGGTCAACGACAGGTTCTATGAGAGTTGGTGGATCAATGATGGAAAGTTGTTGGATGTTCTGAGAAATGCCTTCTATTCTTGTAGGATCATGGTGAGGTTCATCGAACACTACATAAACTGATTCCTCAATTGTTAGCTTCCTTTTATTGAAGATCTTGTAAGCTTTGCTAATAGAGTAATATCGAAAGAATATCCCTTCATCCGATTTCTCATCGAAGGTTCTAAGTTGATCCTTACCGTTGTTCAAAACATAACACCTGCATCCAAATATGTGAAAGTATGAAACTAACGGAGTTTTGTTGTTCCATACCTCATATGCTGTTTTGTTGTGATGCTTGTTGATGATACAACGGTTTGTGTATAGCACGCTATATTGGTGGCTTCGCCCCAGAAACACTGTGGCAACTTGCTTGCGGCGATCATTGTCCTTGTTGCTTCCTTCAACGTCCTATTCTTTCGCTCGGCAACACCATTTTGTTGAGGTGTACGGGCAGCTGAGTATTCGTGTTGTATCCCATGTTCCAAATAGTATTGCTCTGTAAAGCAGTTAGTAAATTCTGTACCTCTGTCGGAACAAATGGACACGATACTCGACCCTTTTTCATTTTGAAGCTTTCTCAGGTGCTCGGGCAGCTTTGATGTTGTTTCCTTCTTCTTGCTTAGGAAAATTGTCCAAGCATACCTGGAATAATCATCAACAATAACAAAACAGTATTTCTTACCTCCCAAATTTACACAGTCTACAGGACCATAGAGATCCATATGTAGCATTTCCAAAACTTTGTCGGTGGAAAGGTAGGATTTGCTTTTTAGGGTGGTCTTGATTTGCTTGCCTTTCTGACAGGGTCCACATACGCTGTCTTTTTGGAATGAAACGTTTGGCAATCCTCTAACCATTCCCTGTCTAGAGATATTGTTTATAGTCTTGAAGTTGACGTGTGACATCCTCTTGTGCCATAGCCAGCTTAGATCTGCAGTGCCTTTGGCAACAAAACAAGGAATTGTGGAGCTCGTAGGCATCCAGTCAGCAATATGCATATTACCTGATCTGCTTCCTGTGAGCACAACCTCTTTGGTCAGGAAGTTCTTGACTCTACAGTGATCTGTATAGAACTTCACCGAGAACTGTTTGTCACAGAACTGGCTAATACTAAGTAGATTGTACTGAACTTCAACATAAGCTACATCGGTGATTTTGAATTTTCCTACAAGTAGGGTTCCCTTCCCTCTTGTTCTTCCTTTAGATTTATCATTGAAATGCACTTTTGGACCGCGACCTTCTATGTAATCTGACAGCTTGCTTTTATCTCCTGTCATGTGACGGGAACATCCGCTGTCGAAGTACCAGATGTCCTTCTCCAAAATGTCTTATATGCAAACAAATTAGGTAGATTTAGGTCCTATTTGATTGTTGGGTCCATGGATGTTAGTGCCTTTAGGTACCCAGATTTTCCTGACAGCAATAGGTTTACTGTAGGATGGTTTAGGTCTATAGTTGCGATTTTTACATGGGGCATGTACGTTGTTGCTATAACATGATAATTATTATGCATGTAAAATTCAGGGTTATTATTAGTCCAGTACAAATGCCGTCTTGGAGGTGGAGCCATTTTCTTCGGCCTTATAGCTTGCCTTCTGGGTCTCCAGTTGGATTTCGAAAGTTGTTGTTGATACTGTGAGGATACTTGCTTTCGCGAGGGATACCGCGGCTTCTGTATCCAATATCTAGGTGTGTTGTACGGAAAGTACTGCCGTGCGGGCCTTTGATATTTGGATACAGCCTTCTTTCTGAATGACTGTTGGCGCTGTTGATATGCTCGGGGAGCATGCTATTTGGTACTCCTTATAGGTCTGAATGGCTGGTGATTCCGCTGTCTCGAATATGACTGTGGTGGCAGAATGGTAGCTTTTATTGTTCGTGGTGCAACGGGTTCCTTCACATGACTCAGAACTTCTTCCGATACAGGAATGGGTTCCACACCCCTGACGAACTCAGTACTAATTTTCCCTTTATTGGAAAATGAGTTGTATCCTAAGCCACTTTTATCATGAGCATGTTGCATAGTGCTTAGAATTTCTTCCATTCTTTTAGATGATTTCTCGAAAGATTTCAGAATGGTCTCAAGTTCTTCTTCTTGTTTTTCGAGAGTTTTTACTTTGGCTTGAAGCAGAACAAAATCATTTGTATTGCTTTCACTATGAGATTTAGTCTCACTTAGTTCATGAGCAAGTTGATGATTGCTCTCCATGAGTTTTTTTATACTCGACTTTGCTGTTTTCACAATCAACAGACATATTTTCGTAATTTACTTTCAGCAAGTTGTTTTCTTCTTTCAGCTTAAGTTAGAAAGTTGGAGCTGCATATTTTCATTTTTCAATGTCTCATGGTCCATTTGAATGTTCTTAAACTCATTCATCATGTTTGCAAAAGTATGAGATGCATTAGAAGGAATAGCTTAGGTTGACCTTACCTCATCATCGCTATCTTCATCTTCTGGAATGTCCTTGGCCATAAAGCACATATAGGCTTTATCTTCGAAATCATCATCAGATGAATCACTGTCAGTGACTACCTGAAGACATTCTTTGGATTTAGATGGTGCGGGGAAGGCTTCTGATTCACCAATCAGGGCCTTGAGCTTGTTTTTCCAAGCATGTCTTCTTTCATCCTTTTCTTGTTGCTCGGCTTCCGGCAACCTTTGAACTTTGGGATGAGGACATTTATTTGTGGAATGTCCTGGTTTTCTGCAATTATAACGCAGGTTAGCATCACCAGAGGAAGTTTTGGTACTTATCTTGTGAACAAGTTTCGGCCTGTATGGAGTCTTTCCCAACTGCTCGATAAACTTCTTGAACTTATGCATGAGGAGTGCCATTTCATCTTGCGACAGGATGTCGTCATCACTGTCAGCATTCTTATGAATGGGCTTTGATGAACTCGACATGCTGTGTCTTTCGTTGGATATAGCGGCTAAGGCTATAGTTTTGGCGGGAGATTCTTCAGCTTTCTCTCTCCTGTCTATATCGTACTCAAATGCTTTGAGGTCATAAAAGAGATCAAAAGTAGATATTTCACTAGGATTGCACAACACACGCATAGTTGTGGTCTTAATGTCCCATCGGGCAGGGAGAGACCTGGAAATTTTTAGGTTTTTCTCCCTTTGGGTATAAATCTTGCCTAATGCTTCAAGTTCACCAACAATTCCAGTGAATCTGAGGTTAAGTTTTGTCAAGTGTTTCAGTTGGTTTCATTTCAAAAGATTCAAATTGCTGAGTTAATTTTGAAATCTTGTTTTCTTTTGAGAGCTCAGTTCCCTAACAAATTAACTTGAGTTTTCCCAGATATCCTTGGCTGATTTGCAGATATTTACCTTAGAGAATTTGGCTTTGTCAAGAGTGACAAATAGCGCATTCTTCACGACATTGTCGAGGTTGGCGCACTTTCATTCTTCAGAAGTCCATTGTTCGCGCTCTTTCTCGAGCATCTATGCATGAGCCTGGCCTTCAATTCTTGGGGCCGGATTCATTTTACAATCAACCACTCTGATACCACTTGTTGGCTACTAAGTATACAGAATACAGCTTAGAAAGTGTTTTAAACAACAAGTTGTACGATTTTCAAATATGAGTGCATAGTAGAAGTATTGTTAAAGTAAGTTGCTGTAAATACAGCAACTAAATATGAAGTGTCTACTTAAAAGTAATCACAGATATTAAAACAGTAAATGCAGAAGGTAGATGACACGGAAATTAAAGTGGTTCGAGGTAAACCCCTCTACGTCCACTGGTCCTCCACACAGGAGTTAAAAAGTTTATTATAAATACTATGTACACAACTACATATTTATAATCAAACCTATCAATGTATCGTTCACACATATTGATAATGATTGAAGCTTTCAACCGTTCACACAGATTGGTTTAGGCTTTCACTTGACTAACTTCTTCACACATAGTTCCGAAGCTTTGTCTCTTCAATGCAAATCAATCACACACAGTTCAGGAAAAGCAATGCTTTCTCATTCCACACAGGGCTGATGGGTTTGTTAAATGATAGAATGATGGTTTGAACAACAGCTTGTCTTTCTTGATCTTTAGCTATAATGTGTTGTTCAAGGTTGAGCACTTTGGATATTTCTTCTCTCAGAATATGCAGTATACTTGAAGAAATATATTTGCTCTGAATATTCATGTAAGCACTTGTTGGTTGCTTGTTATTTTTGATATATTCGTCTGTATCATCTTCAAACTCTTGGATATATATATATATATATATATAGATATATATATATATATATATATATATATATATATATATATATATATATATCCTTCTGAAATATATCCGTTGTGAAAGATTCATTGAGCAAGATTTCGTGACAACTTAGATAGTTGACTTAAATAGACCAAGATCCAGATATTGTGTGGTTTGAAGATCTCTGTCGGCTTCAGTATTTAAATACTTTATCCTTTCAGTATTTAAATACTTCTTTATTAAAGAGGACTTGGCTTTAGCGAATACTAAAGATTCCTTTTCAAAACAGTCTTCAGTCCTGTTTCGATGCTTCACAGCTTTAATGCTGTATACATTTGTGTTGTAGGCTAAGGAGGAGAAGTCGCTGTATGGAATGTTTGATGTATGAAGGGACAGCTTCCATACTTGGCACTTTTTAGACTCTTGTTGTTGTATGATGGCATGATGATAATTCTTCGATACAGGATCAACAACTTCGATTGGTTTATCGATACAGCAGCTTGCTGTATGCTAGATTGGCATATTGTCAAAACACTCTTATCAAGATCTTTCGATACAGGGATTGTTATCCCAACAAGCCCATTGGGTAAAACTAGATCAGAAGTTCCTACAACTATTGCAACAACTCTTGCTCCATTGCCGACTCTTAGATCCACTTCCCCTTTCTTCAGTTCTCTACTGCTTCTCAACCCATGCATATTTGTAAATATGAGATCCACATCCAGTATCCAATACCCAGGAGTTAGAAGTAGATAAGTTAACTTCTATACCAAATATCCCTCTTCAAAGTAAATCTTGCAATTTCTTTTCCAGTGTAGTGGTTTATTGAATTGATGGCAATATCCATCTTTGGTAGCTTTGGCCTTGAAAATCAGCCTAGTAGGGTCTTTAGATTTGGCAACTTTTGCCTTACCCTTGCCCTTGCCTTTGTTCTTAAAGGACTTCCCTTTGCTGACCATCAGCACAGGGCTTGCTTTATTCTTAATATTCTACTAAGCCGTTTTAAGCATCCCATGCAACTCAGCAATGGACTTCTCCATCTCATTCATATTATAGTTCATAATGAACTGACTGAAACTTTTGGGCAACGAGTTTAGGGTCACATCCGTGGAGTTCTCCTTAGAAAGTGGAAAACCAAGCCTTTCAAGATGATAAATATATCCTTTCATCTTGAGTACATGATCGCTGACAGATGTCCCCTCAACCATCTTGCAAGCATATAAGGCTTGAAAGGTCTCATACCTCTCTTGCCTAGCATGCTTCGAGAAGGTTTCCTTGAGGTGAGCATTCAGCTCATAAGCCTCCATCTCCTCCAGATTCTTCTGAAGTTCTGGACAAATGGTAGCCAACATAAGACAACTAACATCAATGGAATCATCACAATGTTTCTTCCATTTGTCTTTTATTGATTTGTTTACATTGTTAGCTGGTTCATCGGGAATTTCTTCCTCAAGAACATATAACTTTCTTTCTTGATTGAGAACTATTCTCAAGCTCCGGATCCAATCCAAATAGTTGCTGCTGTTTTTTTTTTGAGCTTGTCCTTCTCAAGGACTGATTGCAGTGAAATGGTGGACGTTTTGATTGATGCCATTCTATATTATCTACAAAGTTCAATATGAAAAGTATTTAGTCACATTATTTTATTTCTCGAAAAATACTCTCACTAAAACAAAGTACCCTCAGTTTACAACATTTCTAATTTTAGTGGGCTAAGATCTCATTTTGCACAATCCGAAACTCAGCTTTGGCATGACATCTAGAATTGAGCTACTTTAGGTGGATAACTCTTTATCGATTACATCATATGTAACTCTTAGATTATATTCATGGGATTTGGCATCGTATGCCCAAGCATGTTATAATCCCACCTTATGCTTTAAGGTTCAAAACTCTTTTGAATTCTTAGTTCACTAAAACACATAGGTATCACCATTACCTATACTACCTTACTAAGATAATCCGAGCGCCCAGCTTTGGCATTACCCACTCAAGATGATCGAAGTCTTGATAGGTGTTTTTCAAATGAACGTCATTTTAAAATTTTAATCAGGGATTTTTATCCTATGTTAATGTATATGTTTGCTAACATACATCTAAACATACATAGCATCACATACATGCATAAATTTAAACATACATCGCATCACATGATAATTAAAAGCATAGGACCTTGTTTAGCATGACCATAATACTAACGTGATTTTCATGTGCCAACATTAAAATCACAAAGGTCAATCTAAAGGGTGAAATTTGTCTTCATTGATCTTCCCAACTCCTTGGAACGTCATACGCGATCAATTTGCTCCTCGAGTCCATCCTTCTCGTCCTTTTTGTCTTCATTACATTAATGAAATTTAATACTACACTAGTAAATTAAATTAACAGAGGTGCAAACGACACGCAGTCCGTAAATAATAATTTAAATATACGACTCGCAGACCGTAAAACCAAATATAATTAACCGACATGCATGCCATAAAACCAACATATAAGGAAATAAAGTATCCAATCACATTGGTCAATTTATGGTCATGTCATACACCATATGCATACCATAAATAATTATCAAATAATTAATAAAAAACATGTAATATACAAAATAATAAATCTGTCTCACAATCAGACAATAAATAAAGTATGTGTCAAAAATCAACAATCTAGACCTGCAGCCAGTTGGTCCAGTCAGAGGTTATGCAACAGAACCACGCGGGTTCGAAACCCCCGAGCTACAAATCATTTTGAAACATTTGGTTTGAAACATATTTTGGTTATAAGAGGAAAATCTCTTATACGTTATCACGTTCACATGGCCAGCATATATGGCAAAGTGCCCAATTTAAAGCCGAATGGCTCGGGATCGATTCCCGCATTTTGCAGAATATTTTTCAATATTTAAAGCAGATTTTTATACCTTTTATAAATGATCCGTGTACTATTTTCAAAAGAAAACTGCAGCCCAGTTGGTAAGTTGGCGGAGGGTCCTGGGCGGATGACTAGGGTTCAAACCCCTGGTAATGCAAAACATTTTTGCTAATTAAGGAGGCCTGCGGGTCCAGGTCCAACCCGACCCGACCTGTCTCGGACCAATCCTGTTCCAAAACAGTTCTGGAGCAAATTATTGTGTAAAGTGTCCAGAAAATTAATTTTTGACGATCCGATTTAATCAAATTAAACTAGAAAATAATTTTATAAAATCTATATTTTATAATCATAATCAAGAACATAATTTACACATAAACATATTCTACATAAACAATTAAATTACATGTAAGTTGACTCCGATACCACTGTTGGATTTTCCATGCATTGAATACATAAAACAAGAGTAAAACGCAGTGGAAGAAATAATAAGAAAACCCAATTTAGGATCTCATACAGTAATTTAATTGTTTGATTAGAGGGTTAATCGAATTACCTTAATCCGACGAACAAATCTAGATCTGGACTAGATGCAGATCAATATCTCCTTCCTCTTTGGGTGATCCACACACGAACAATTCCACAAGCCGGGTTGCTAGATCCTTATGAATAATATTGATAAATAGTACAACACAAATTCCTTACTATAAGGATTGTAATATCGATCAAGATCAACTAAGGGAAGAAGATCAGATGACCGACGTCGTTCTCCTACTATAAGAAGAAGAGGCCGATTTTTCTTTTCTAGGGGCGATTTTTGTGTCTTGGTTTCTTATGACAACTTCTTGTCCAAGACCTTATATTTATACCTAGTAAACCCTAGAGTCAAGACTCTAGTATTTGCTTAGTTACCTTAAACTTATTAAATAATACAATATATGTAATATCCAATATTATATATTACTTATTATTTAATCTCCTCATAAATATAATATCCAATATTATATTTATTATTCCCAGTTGATATTTATTCCTACTTGTCTATAATTGTTGTACGTGCGACCCAAAGGCTTATATTATGTTGGCAATTATTTAATACCTTATTACATAATAAATCATAAGCGGCCTCTAGCAAGATATTATGATTACCCAAATAATATAAGTTAATAGTCCATTAAACCTTTTAACGTGTCAAATCCCTTTGTCACGTGATATCATATTTGAACTAAGTCATGGAGATTGTCATACTTATTATGTTCAAATGCTTTCTCGATCTTAAGTAGACTGATTGAATCAAATGACTCTTCATTTGAGCATGGCCATGCATTTCCTTCAGTCCTACATATCGAGGGGCCAGTAGATATCTCTCTCACTAAAGAGAAGGACAAATCCCCATCTTGATTATTCATTGCCCTCTACATGACTCCCACTAATCCCGATCGCTAACCTTTATGATCACCATGTTTCAGATGACGTTGGATTACGTCAAGGCATAGCAGTTATCATGTTGGACTCTATGATAATCTCAGGTTCAAGGATTTATTGACATATTGTTATATTGAGATTCACTTATGACATTTCCCTGCAGTGATCTCAATGCGGGTCTATCCAGTATTAGTTCTCCAACTAATACCCATAATATTGATCCGTACCATACACATAATTATCCGATGATTACCAATCAAACTTATACTAGTATATTAATCACTTGAGTTTCTACTCAACGCGATTGTACCAGGGATATTTGAATAATCTTATTATTTGTGAATAACTATTATTCGATTATTATAATATTAAAACATGCACACATTATAATAATCAATGAGAAATAAATGATATCAAATAACTTTATTTAAATATGAAATTATAAATCTAGGCACATCGAATGTCCTAGGGCACTATTCCCAAAATAATGGTATTGAAGTATGGATACAACACCGCCAGGGACAGTTGTGCTCGATTAGTATTCATTCATCCTTGATGGATGAGATACGTCTAGCGCAGATGGAAGACTCCGAACTGTGTGCGATTGGCGCAACAGCCGAGGGGGGAGTTATTTTAGACTATATGATCCAAGGGGGCTTGGTAAGATTTAAGAACAGGATCTGTATCCCGCCAAATGACGAGCTAAAGCAAACTATACTGAAGGAAGCTCGTTCTACTACCTATTCTGTGCATCTCGGGGTGAGCAAAATGTACAAAGATCTGCGGAAGAGATTTTGGTGGAAAAACATGAAACAGGAAGTAGCGAGATTCATTACTCGATTTATGACGTGTCAACAAGTAAAGATCGTACAATGCAGACCGGCCGGAATCATGCAACCCTTGCCCATTCCAGAATGGAAATGGGAGAGCATATCCATAGATTTTGTCACCAAGCTACCAATAATGACGGGAGGAAAGGACACGGTATGGATCATTCCAGACCGACTGACGAAGTCGGCACATTTCATTCTGATCCAGGATACTACCGAAACAGAGCAGCTGACCACCATCTTTATCAGGGAAGTCGTGAGACTACATGGTGTTCCCTCAGCAATCATATCAGATAGAGACACCAGGTACGTGTCCCGCTTCTGGAAAGCTGTCCACAAGGCTATGGGTACTCAACTACATTTCAGCACAGCCTATCACCCTCAAACAGATGGACAAACATAACGTACGATACAGACCCTGGAGGATATGTTGAGAGCATGTGTACTCGATTAGGACAAATACTGGGTTAAACATCTCTGTTTAGCGGAGTTTTCATACAACAAAAGCTGGCATGCAATCATAGGCATGGCACCCTTCGAAGCTATGTATGGAAGGAGATACAAGTCTCCCCTATGTTGGGATGATGCTTCCGATGTCATTGTTAACGAGTTAGATCTGATACAGGGATCTATTAAGAAAATTTCCATTATTTGGAAATACATGTTAGCAGCACAGAGCTGCCAAAAGTCATATTCTACGGATCGCCAGCGACCGGTGGAATTTCTAGTCGGGGACCACATTTAGGTCAAAGTATCGCCAATGTGGGGAATTCGACGTTTCCCGCTAGAAGGGCAAATTGAGCCCGAGATTTACCGGCCCATTTGAGATATTGGACCGAGTTGGTAGACTAGCTTATCGATTAGCACTACCTCCATCATTAGACAGAGTACATAATGTCTTGCACGTCTCCCAATTGAGGAAGTACATTTACGATCCGAGTCACAAGATCAATTTCGAAGAATTAGAGATTTCTAATGATGCTACCTTCAGAGAAATGCCAGTCAAGATTCTAGATTGATGCATAAAGACACCAAGGAATAAATTCATACCTCTCATGAAGGTTCAATGGTCGCATCATGGCATTGAAGAAGCAACTTGGGAGACCGAGTCGAGCATGAGGGAGAGTCATCCCGAGTTATTTTCTAGTTTCGGGACCAAACTATTTTAAGGATGTAATACCACGGGTATTCCATGTTGTTTATTAATGTGTATCTCGTTTTTAATAATTAAATAGTGTGCTCCATCACATGATGCTTGTGCTTTTATATGTTGTGTTGTATTTAGACCGTGTTTTTTTGAATTAAACCTTGTCCGCATTTACTTACTACGGCGACAAAATAATATTATGATTGATGATGTGTAAGTGACGCACCTTGATGATGCTGAAGCAATTCGCAGTGCGAATATGACAGTGGCCAACGTCTTGTTCCCTGAGGAAATTGCCTTACGCATCCAAGGAAGTCACATTGTGATGGTTAAGTTGGTTTATAACTAAATGGTTTAAACATATGTACGTATATTAAAATGTATGCTCTACATACGTTAATTGCTTCATTTTACGTACGTTAAAGTTTGGGCTTTACGTACGTTAACTACCTCGTTCTACGTATGTAAGAATATAGGTCTTATGTATGTAACCCATCCTTCAGTTTACCGACAAGAATCTCCAATTATGCCTTATCAGGACAACTTTTGGCGAAATCAGACAAACTAGTCAAGTGAGCTTACGTACGTAAATCAATGAAACATTATGTACGTAATGTTGGGAGTCATTCCGGGCAGAGAGTTCTGGGCATGCCTTACGTACGTTAACATGTTTTCTATAACATACTTAAGAAACCTTACGTACATAAACCTTCAGATATAACGTACGTAAGGAAGATCGTGCTATTATAAATCAACACTTCCCCTTACATTTTGCACGAAGCAAAAATCGTCTCTCTCTCTCTCTCTCTAAAATCATCCTCCATCCTCCTCACTCAAGTTCTAGCCTTCATAGCCTCATATTATCGTAGTAGAAAGGATTGTTCAAGTTCCGGAGAAGGTTTTGAAGGTTTTTTCTTTTGGTATTCATCGTTCTTCATTATTCTTCCTCGTCCCTCATCAAGTAAGGTAAGTTTATCAGATTCTGGGTGTTTTGGGTAGTTTAGAACTCTCGACGAAAATCGAACCATGGATAACTAGCACTAACCTTAATCTAAGCCTATCTCGGACTAGCATTTGTATATCTTGTTGTGAAGATTTTATATTGGACTGTAACCTTATGAGTAAACCTACCTTGCCAATGCTATTGGGTTAGTTACGTAAAAGATTGTGTTTAGTTGTTTGATTTTCGTTTGTTAAACCCGTTGGGATTGTTAAGATGAATTAGTTATAAAAATATGAATTAGATAAACAATCACATATATTAGGATTTAGCCGGAATTATACTTGTACGTTCTACCATAGGGTTGTGGAATTTCGAATTTGAGTAATTACTGAATTTACAAGTGGATATAGTTGTAATCGCATTGTAGAAATATTGTATAAGAACATTGTGGTTAAAATGATATGATATATTGATAATCGATGGAATAAGTATTTAAGTAATTCGCATTGTTATTAAACATAGAATTTTGGTTCAACATTATGAATCGAACTAGGTTTAGAATCCTATCGGGACGGGGGTAATTGTCGCTATTTGTCATTATCGCCATGAGGTATTAATCGACGAATATGTATTAGGTTGAGCTCTCGATTGTGGGCGTTCAAGCCATTGTGTCATCAAGGGACTCTCGTCAGAATTAAGGCTAGTGATAGCTTGCTCCGGCTATGTTATGTTTAATTCCAAAATTTAAAGTATGGCACTATTTGTGGAATTTGTGTTCATTTTACTTAACTACGTCTGGAGTATTTCTGTGTAGATACTGTTGGGATTCCGGAAACAAAACGAATACGCAGCAGAATAATAATAACGAATCCCAAACAGGATCGATCAAGTAATGTATATACGGAAAAAATACGAAGATAAAAGGTTCGAAATCTCATACCCTTGAAGCCTTTGATATTATCTTCGTAAATAGATGTTGATCACGAACCCGAGCACGAGCACAAAATCCCCTCGTCCCAAACACTGAAAGCACGATGTCTCTACATCACCACGCATCGGAAGTTGCCCGAAAATTCCATAGCAATCCGTTCTTGAAGAAACACGACTAGGAATTACTATAGGAATTTATATCTCTATTTTTCTTATTTTGTATCAACTCTAAGATGATAAAAATGAAGAAACAATTTTCTTCTCTCTTCCCTTCACCAAAGCTCTCGGCCGAACTATCATGCAAGAAGGAGTAAAGTCAAGTTGTTGTCTATGTGTTGGTTATTATATATCATCTCATAACAACTCATCAAGTAGTTATTATATGAGAAAGAATCTCAACACATGATAACAAACATGACAACTACTACACATGTATGGTTAAAATAATTCCATGTGACGTGGGGGTGGCCAATTAGGAAGTTTCCTAGAAACGAGCTGTGTCACTCGACTCGTGTACCGGACGTTCGTCAAACAACTCCGTTAAATACACTCCGTTCAATCATCAATGTATTTATGTTAATTAATTAATGATATCAAATACAAATATATTTCTCTAATAAATATAATTTATGGATTAAATTAATTACCCGGTAACTTAATTTTAATTCATAAGACCGCTATTTGATTTATCCAATAAATCATAATTAGATATCCAATATCTAATATAATTAGAGAGATAATAAATTCACATTTATCCAACAATGCTCCTTATGCGCGACTCTGTAGGTCTGTCTCAGCCGACATTGGGAGGAACCAATGAGTGCGGGCAGCACTTAGCCAGCCTAGCGGGCCACACTGTAAATCCCGACTAAGAATGAATGAAGGGATCATTCCAGAACCATTATGTCATGAATACTATATACGTATAGACCCTTTATCAGATGTCTCGGTCAAGTGTTCGGGTCACGGTAAAGTCAAACCCTTCTGTTGCCTAGACACTATAAATGTGTTAATGCAAATCAAGACTGACTGACTAATAGTGTATCTAATACGACTATATCAAGATGCTTTAGCCAAAGACTTATGATCTTATTTGCCATTAACCATATAGGACATTCGCCTGCTCACTAACAGGAGATAGAATCTTTTCTTGGCGTACAGTAAAGACTGCTACCTACCCATATAGTCAGCACTTCGAGGTTAACTCAGCAATTAAGCGAATGAGTCTAACTACTCTAATGACAAACTAAACGTCACAGGCACATCTTCTACTGAACCCTCAAGTCAAAGGTCCACATATACTATCACAACCTTTTGATTCATCATCGACTCTCCGAGAGTGGATACCATGTGACTGAATCAAGTATGAGTCGTGTTCGAGTATACTGGTCCCACCAATATACTTATAACTAAGCTATCAAGACATTCACACGTCCTAGCATTAGTTATATAATTCTTACTAAAAAGTTTATTGACTTGCGAACGATTTACGTAAATAAACTTTAAACACTTCCAGTGTATTTTCTCTTATCCGATAACGAGAATAGAATGTTCGATTTATTTACATGGACTTCATTTCAATGTCTACCAAATCAAGAATGCATTTGAAATACAATAAACAATGAATGAATCGTATTGCCTTTGATTAATTATTCCATAATTACAAGTACAATGCCCCTACTCTCTCATCCCCTGAGTGGCATTCGATGGCATATTCCTAACAATCTCCCACTTGCACTCAATGCCACACATCATGGTATCCAATACCCATGTTCTTCAGATGTCTTTCTAATACGGCCTGAGATAATGGCTTAGTCAGCGGGTCAGAGATATTGTCTTCTGAGTCTACTCTTTGCAACGAAACATATCCTTTTTCAACCATCTCTTGAACGATGTGGTACTTTATCTCTATATGCTTGGTATCGTGGTGAGCCCTCGACTCCTTGGCTTGGGCGACAGCTCTATCATTATCATAGAATAGTGGTATAGGTAACTCCGAATTAGGCACCACTTGAAGTTTGTATAAACTTCTGCATCCAAAATGCTTCTTTGCTAGCATTTGAGACAGCTTCGTACTCTTGGCAGGTGGAATCTGCAGTAGCGGTTTGCTTGGAGCTTCTCCAAGATACTGCTCCTCCATTGAGAGTAAACAAATACTCAGATGTCGACTTTGAGTCGTCATTGTCTCCTTGAAAATCAGTTCTCCACCACCGTAAGTAAGAACCAAATCTATAGTTCTTCTTAAGTATTTAAGAATGTTCTTTACGGCAGTCCAATGTTCCCTTCCCGGGTTTGATTGAGATCGACTTACCATACTTACAGCGTAGGCTAAGTCTGGTCTCGTACACAACATAGCTTACATGAGGCTACCCACTGCCGAGGCATATGGTACCTTACTCATCTCTCTCTTGTCTTCCTCATTTTGAGGACACATTTTCGTGGTGAGATGAATTCCATGTCGCATGGGAAGGAAACCTCTTTTAGATTCATCCATCTTGAATCTTCTCAGGATTTTATCAATATAGAGGGCTTGGGAAAGTCCGATCATTCTTTACAGTCTATCTCTGTAAAGACGAATCCCTAGAATATAGGAAGCTTCTCCCAAGTCTTTCATGGAGAACGTTTTAGAAAGCCAAGCTTTCACAGTGCTGAGCATTGCTACGTTATTTCCTATAAGTAGAATATCATCTACATAGAGTACTAAGAATGTAATGTTGCTCCCACTGACCTTTTTGTAAACACATGGTTCCTCCTCATTTCACACGAAATCAGAATCCTTGACTGCTTCGTCAAATCAAAGGTTACAACTCTGAGAAGCTTGCTTCAGCCCATAAATGGCTCATTGCAGCTTACGCACCTTATGAATATTAGTTTTGGACACAAAACCCTTAGGCTGTTCCATATAGATTTCCTCCTCGAGGTATCCATTTAGAAAAGCCGTTTTGACATCCATTTGCCATATTTCATAATCTTAATAGGAAGCAATGGCAAGCATCATGCAAATCGACTTGATCATAGCTACAGGCGAGAAGGTATCATGATAATCGATCTATTCCCTTTGGGTATAACCCTTTGCCACAAGCCTGGCCTTATAGGCATCAACCTTGCCATCCCCATCGGTCTTTCTCTTATAGATCCATTTATTTCCAAAGGTCCTCATGCCAGTTGGAAGATCTACTAGAGTCCAGACCTGATTGGTATGCATCGAGTCTATCTCAGCTTCCATTGCTTCTTGCCATTTATCGGAGTCTACATCCACTATCGTTTGGTCATAGGTGACAGGGTTGTTTTCTCTGCTATCAGGTGCATCGTGGAGACCCAGTTCCTCGACATGTGTATAGCTATACCTCTCAAGTAAGTGAGACACCCTATCAGACCTTCGATGTGGAGGTTGTGTTACAATAGGTTCGGTTCCTGATCCCTAATCAGATGTCTCCTTAGGACTTTCATTATGCTCTTCCAAAGAGATATTTCTACTTGAGCCACCTTCCTGAATAAATTCATCCTCAAGGAAGTGCGCTTGTAAAGCGACAACGACCCTATGGTCTTCGGGCATGTAGAATAGATAACCCATCGAGTCTTTTGGGTATCCGATGAGACGTCCCTTGATGGATCTTGCTTCCAGCTTGTCCACCTTAGCCTTCTTGACATAGGCTGGACATCCCCAAATCCTTATGTGATTAAGACTTGGTTTCTTACCCTTCCACATCTCATGCGGAGTGATAGGAATGGATTTGGAAGGACATCTATTAATCATATAGGCAGCAGTTTGTAAGGCATACCCCCTTAGGTAAATTGGTAAATCAGTGTAATATAACATGGAGCGAACCATGTCCAACAAAGTCCGATTTCTCCTTTATGAAACACCATTTAACTGTGGGGTTCCTGGCGGCGTGAATTGTGAAACTATTCCATGTTCCTTAAGGAACTCATCTAAATATGTGCTCATATATTCGCCACCTCGGTCCGACCGAAGTGCTTTGATATGACATCCAGTCTGTTTTTCAACTAGGGCCTTAAACTCTTTGAATTTAGTAATGGCTTCGGATTTATGTTTCATTAAGTACACAATCCCATACCTAGTATGATCATCTGTGAACATTATGAAATATTGATATTCATCTCGAGCTGCTTCTGAAGCACCACAAAGATCGGTATATACCAACCCAAGTTTATCAGCAGCCCTTTCAAAAGTCCCTGTGAAGGGGGACTTAGTCATTTTGCCTCTAAGGCAAGATTCACAAGTTGGATAGGGTTCTACACCCAATGGACTTAAAAAGGTGCCATTGACGAGCTTGATTAGTATCTTGTCTGCCACGTTTCCTAGTTTTAGTGTTCACTGCTGTTTTATTTTGTAAGTTCAAATGATATAAACCATTCAACAATGTAGCTATGCCAACTAATCTATTTCGAAAATAAATTTTACAACTACCATTGCCCATGAATAAACAAAATCCTTTCCGGTCTAGGACTGGAATGGATACAATATTTTTATTCCCTTTGGGCAAAACAAGTACTTCATCTAACGTCAAAATAAAAGTGGATTTTAAACCCAGTAGGATTGATCCAATATCGGTTGCCTCGATACTTTGTCCGCTTCCGACAGTGATCATTACTTCCCCAGCTTCAAGTTTCCTACTTCGTTCCAGATTCTGATTCATAGTACAAATATGAGAAGTGGCACCTAAATCCAGAATCCATGAAGCAGAATATACAGTAGATGACAATTGGTTTCAAAAACAAAAAGTTCCATACCTGATGCGCCATTAATCTTAGGACAAGTCCTACGCCAGTGGCCCAACTCACCGCATTCAAGGTATTTGTTCGTAGGTTTTGGTCCACCTACCTTTTGAACCTTTCGGGCCTTGCCCTTTCCTTTTTGCACCCCTTTCTTGGGTTTGTACTGCTCGTAGGTCTTTTTCTTCTTGTTCTTGGACCTCTGAGGCCCAGAAGAAATCACAAGAGCAACCTCCCTCGGTTTAGTCTTCATGTTAGACTGTGCAGTCACTAGTTTATTCATTAGCCGAGCTAATGTGCATGAAATTTCATTACAGTTGAAATTCATTACAAACTGCATGAAGGAGTCAGGGAGAGATTGAAGGATGAGATCAATTTAGAGGGATAAATCCATATTAAAGTTGAGCACTTCGAGACTCTCAATCATAGAGATCATCTTGAGGATGTGGTCTCCCACTTTCTCCCCTTCTTTCATCCTAGAACTAAACAACTGCTTCGATATCTCATATCTAGCAGTCCTACTGTGCTCTCCATAAAGTTCGGTCAAGTGTGCGAGAATATGCTGAGCAGAAGTCATTTTCTCGTGCGCTCTCTGCTGCTCATTAGTCATTGAGCCCATCATAAAGCCATGGACTAGCACGTCATCCTTGACCCATTTTTCATGGACGTCAATTTCTTCCTGATTACCCCTAGTCCGAATTGGAGTCGGTGGAATGTCCGCCTCCAAGACGTATGTTGTGTCAAGTTTTAACACCTTCCGACCGGCGATCGCCTCCGAGGCCGAGCGACCGAGTCACTGCCGAGCGACCAAGGCAAGCCTGCCGATCGGCGACCAGGCGACCGAGCCTTAACCCAGTGGACATGCTAGACTGGCCAACCGAAGGGCCCAGGACGAATCCCGGTGCCGAGCGATCGACATCAAGACGATCGCCTCTCAGTACTCGGCGACCGACCCTTGGCGATCGACCGTCTCTCGGCACCTGGCGACCTACCCTTGGCGACCGACCCTTGGCGACCTCCATCCACTGGCCGATGACGACCTCGGATGATCTGCCAGGGACGACCGCTCATGTCGATCACCACCGATGGACATCCAGTCGGCAAAGGCCGAGCCTCAAGACTGGCACCATGTGCAAAGGCCAGGACAAGATCCGCGAATCCCGGGCCATTGACCACAATCTGACAGATTCCCTCCACCAGCCGACAGGCCGCCGAAAGCTTGTCAGTAGGGCCACATGTTGACTGACTCCGGACACGTGATGGCTCCTTATTGGACCGCCCAAAGCTGTGGCAGCCTCTTCCTTGGACTTTAGCCCGACAGCCAGCATCTTATTTGGACTTTAGCCTGACAGCCCAGGAGATCGGCACATTATTATATTGGCCGATAGGCGATCGGCAGAATATTAAAATGGCCGGCAGGCGATCGGCCACTACAGGACAGGACCCGGCTGCCCCTATATAAACGAAGCCCCCTGCATTTGTAAACGAACACGCTGCACTCTCTGACATTCTTGCAATACATACGCAATACAGGAGCAAACATTAAGCACTTGGCTAATCTCCAACTCTTGGCAACAGCTTTCTTTCGGTCTTACTTCTCCCGGCCTTTTCTCCTCGAGCAGATTATCGGCGGGACGAAGAACACCAAGATTCGCTCAAGAGCCGGATTAACGTAGTCTTTTTACACTCTTTGTATTTAGATTTATCTCATTAATTCTTGTATCCACGAATATTCGTATTAATAACATCTCGGGAGAGCATTCAAGCCCGGGCCTAACAAACCCGCAAATCTTGTTTTATTTATCTTCTCTCGGAAGTGCTCCCGCATTTGTTTGTTGTCCGTCTTCCACAGTATTAATCTTCGGATAAATATTTTGGGCAACAACAATTGGCGCTAGAGGAAGGGGATCCAACCTCGATTTTATATACCCACCGTCCCGAAGAACACTCACTGTTCTTGGCGGATATTTGAAGTGACACTCACCGCACTTCAAAAGAAATCCTTCGTAAAACATGTCTTCCGCCTCCGCCGAAGAAAGCGCCGACTGCCCGGCTGCACTTCTGCCTGCCCTGGGCCCGAGCCGCAATGGTGGTGGAAGGCACCGCCGCGGCCGAGGCGCCGACCACGCCCCGGGAAGGCGGCCCGAGCCTCTCGCTCGATCGGTTCCGAACCAAGGAACAGATCGAAGGCTCCTAGCCGCCCTTCAGAGCGACGGAGTGCTCTCGACGCGCCTCCGCCGCCCCCGGCCTCTCGCCGAAGATCAAGCGGAAGCTTAAGGCACTACCGCCGAGCAAGCGCCAGAGGCTCTCGCCCGCAAGAAGAGGCGCTGGCACTGGGCACGCTCGTCTTCGATCGCTCGGGCGCGACCCGACTCAGCGACCGGGCACCCGGCCTCAGCTACGAGACGACGGAGTTTGTGTCCGTCACCGGGAGCTCGGCCTACCCGGCTCCCACAAAACGATCCGGCCGCTTGGCTCCCGCCGCGATTCCCGAGGTCGGCAGCAGTGGGGTCCGAGGTCGGTACACGATCGCCTCGGCCCCGCTCCCAAAGCCGATCCGCAAGCGGCCGAGCCGCGGCGATCGCCGTAATGCAACGCCGACGACGACATGAAGGCGCCTGCAATCCGGGCAGCGCTGAGGACGATCGCCCGCCGAGCGAGCCGCCGCGATCGACATCGAGCTCGCCTCGGCAAAGACACGATCGCCTCCTAAGACACCCGTACTGTGGGGCGATCGGACCCCCAAGCACACCCGCACAAGTTCAACATCTACATGACCGGGTGTGGGGCATCGGACGCGACCCGTTGCCGAATGTTCCTCCGACACTAGACGACTCGCCCACCGGTGGTACACCTCATTGCCACCTCGGTCCATGCTCCTTTAACGAGCCGGCGCACGTCTTCACGGAACACTTCGCCACTGTGGTCGCCCGCCGTAAGGTCGCCATCGCATGATGCAAATCGTGCAAGGAGAACAGAGTCCGACTCGGACTAGATCGACCAGGTTGACATGATCATCCTCAACGGCGAGCCCGTAAGCGATGAGACCGCCTCTACGCCGTCCCAGGAGGTTTTCGTGGTTTCGCCTATGTTCGGGCATCTCACGAAGACCCGCCGACGACCTACGCAGCCTCTTCCGGCTAGAGCCGCAGATTTCCTGTCCAGGCAAAGGCTTCTTCTCAGCCTAGGAGTAGATCGATCGGCGCCCGTACGACGACCTCCAGTCTACCAGCCCGATCGCTACTATCCAGAAGAGCCGGAGGACTCGCTCACCGCCTACAGTCCAACATTCTAGATAAGGGACTGACTCCCGCCGATCGCCGATAGCCGACCTACGAATAAAGCGATCGTCGCCGAGCGACGATCGCGCCTTCCGGCCGATCGCAACATCATCAAGAACCGGTGGACACGATCGCCATCTACAATCCAAAGATATAACATGACGGACTAAGGCATAAGATCGCCTCCACCGCACATCATAAAGCCATGGCCCCTGGCAACATGGAACCGGGCCGCTTGGCCATGCAAGGTCCCTTTCGCCGAGATCGCCCGCCTTCGTTTAAATACGAGGCCGGCGTAGTCGGAGGGCCCTCCAACATTAATCTGGACTCATTCCACAACCCCGTCTCAACGCACACCGCCGAGGTCGGCCATCTCCATGGCCGGCCGAGGTGGAAGCAGAGCTAACAAGCCGCGGCGTGGAGTTGATTCATCCGACGCTGCCCCGCGCAAGGACTCCTCTAGACCGAGACCGCACGCCTTTCGTTTAAAAACAAGGCGAGGCGCAGCCTAACAGAGGACCCTCATAATAAAGTGAGCCACGAGGCACTCATTGTCTTTGTGCACCAAGACACGGTCATGGGGTCGGTCCATCGATCTCCGCGACTGTGCACGATTCCTCAAGCAAGCGAAACCACCAAGTTTCCGTGGGGGATCGGCCAATGTTGTTTTTTGCAGGTACAAGACCGAAAGATAGCTAAAGCCAATCGACTATGATAGCCCAAGTCCGAGTCCTAAGTCAGCTCAGATCACCCGTCCTCATCCAGACACGATCACCGGCAAGAACCACCTCGCCCCATGTCTTCAACATAGGAGCGAGCTGGGGGGCAATTGTTGTGTCAAGTTTTAACACCTTCCGACCGGCGATCGCCTCCGAGGCCGAGCGACCGAGTCACTGCCGAGCGACCAAGGCAAGCCTGCCGATCGGCGACCAGGCGATCGAGCCTTAACCTAGTGGACATGCTAGATCAAGCCAACCGGCGGGCCCAGATTTAATCCGGTGCCGAGCGATCGACATCAAGACGATCGCCTCTCAGTACTCGGCGACCGACCCTTGGCGATCGACCGTCTCTCGGCACCTGGCGACCGACCCTTGGCGACCGACCCTTGGCGACCTCCATCCACTGGCCGATGACGACCTCGGATGATCTGCCAGGGACGACCGCTCATGTCGATCACCACCGATGGACATCCAGTCGGCAAAGGCCGAGCCTCAAGATCGCACCATGTGCAAAGGCCGAGACAAGATCCGCGAATCCGGGCCATTGACCACAATCCGACAGATTCCTCCACCACCGACAAAGCCGCCGAAAGCTTGTCGGTAGGGCCACATGTTGATCGACTCGGACACGTGATGGCTCCTTATCGACCGCCCAAAGTCAGGCGCCTCTTCCTTCGACTTTAGCCCGACAAAGATCTTATTTGGACTTTAGCTTTGACAGCCCAGAGATCGGCACATTATTATATTGGCCGATAAGCGATCGGCGTAATATTAAAATGGCCGGCAGCGATCGGCCACTACAGATGTGACCCGACCGCCCTATATAAACGAAGCCCCCTGCATTTGTAAACGAACACGCTGCACTCTCTGACATTCTTGCAATACATACGCAATACAGGAGCAAACATTAAGCACTTGGCTAATCTCCAACTCTTGGCAACAGCTTTCTTTCGGTCTTACTTCTCCCGGCCTTTTCTCCTCGAGCAGATTATCGGCGGGACGAAGAACACCAAGCTTCGCTCAAGAGCCGGATTAACAGAGTCTTTTTACACTCATTGTATTTAGATTTCTCTCATTAATACTTGTATCCACGAATATTCGTATTAATAACATCTCGCGAGAGCATTCAAGCCCGGGCCTAACAAACCCGGCAAATCTTGTTTTATTTATCTTCTCTCGGAAGTGCTCCCGCATTTGTTTGTTGTCCGTCTTCCAGCAGTATTAATCTTCGGATAAATATTTTGGGCAACAACAATTGGCGCTAGAGGAAGGGGATCCAACCCTCGATTTTATATACCCACCGTCCCGAAGAACACTCACTGTTCTCGGCGGATATTTGAAGTGACACTCACCGCACTTCAAAAGAAATCCTTCGTAAAACATGTCTTCCGCCTCCGTCAAGAAAGCCGTGACGGCCCCGGCCGCACTTCGCCTGTCCGTCCCGAGCCGCATGGTGGTGGAAGGCGGCCGCGGTCGAGGCGCTCGACCACGTCCCGGGAAGGCGGCCCGAGCCTCTCGCTCGATCGGTTCGAACCAAGGAACAGATCGAAGGCTCCTAGCCGTCCTTCGTGAGCGACGGAGTGCTCTCGACGCGCCTCCGCCGCGCCCGGTCTCTCGCCGAAGATCAAGCGGAAGCTTAAGGCACTACCGCCGAGCAAGCGCCAGGAGGCTCTCGCCGCAAGAAGAGGCGCTCGGCAAAGGGCACGCCTCGTCTTCGATCGCACGGGCGACCCGACTCAGCGGCGACCGGGCGGCCGGCCCCAGCTACGAGACGACGGAGTTTGTGTCCGTCACCAGGAGCTCGGCCTACCCGGCTCCCACAAAACGATCCGGCCGCTTGGCTCCCGCTCGCCAGATTCCCGAGGTCGGCAGCAGTGGGGTCCGGAGGTCGGTACACGATCGCCTCGGCCCCCGCTCCCAAAGCCGATCCGCAAGCAGCCGAGCCGCGGCGATCGCCGCAATGCAACGTCAGATCGACGACATGAAGGCGCTCCTGCAATCCGGGGCAGGCGCCGTGAGGACGATCGCCCCGCCGAGCGAGCCGCTCGCGATCGACATCGAGCTCGCCCCGGTGCAGCACACGATCGCCCCTCCTAAGACACCCGTGTACCAGGGGCGATCGGACCCCCAAGCACACCTGCACAAGTTCAACATCTACATGACCGGGTGTGGGGCATCGGACGCGACCCGTTGCCGAATGTTCCCTCTGACACTAGACGACCTCGCCCACCGGTGGTACACCTCATTGCCACCTCGGTCCATAGGCTCCTTTAACGAGCTGGCGCACGTCTTCACGGAACACTTCGCCACCAGGGTCGCCCGGCCAGAAGGTCGCCATCGCATGATGCAAATCAGGCAAGGAGAACAGGAGTCCGACTCGGACTACATCGACCGGGTTGACATGATCATCCTCAACGGTGAGCCCGTAAGCGATGAGACCGCCCTCTACGCTGTCCTAGGATGTTTTCAGGGTTTCTCGCCTATGTTCAGGCATCTCACGAAGACCCTGCCGACGACCTACGCAGCCTTCCGGGCTAGAGCCGCAGATTTCCTGTCCAGGCAAAGGCTTCTTCTCAGCCTAGGAGTAGATCGATCGGCACCCGTACGACGACCTCTAGTCTACCAGCCCGATCGCTACTATCCAGAAGAGCCGGAGGACTCGCTCACCGCCTACAGTCCAACATTCTAGATAAGGGACTGACTCCCGCCGATCGCCGATATCCGACCTACGAATAAAGCGATCGGCCGCCGAGCGACGATCGCCAGTCTTCCGGCCAGATCGCAACATCATCAGCAACCCGGTGGACACGATCGCCATCTACAGTCCAGCATATAACATGACGGACTAAGGCATAAGATCGCCTCCACCGCACATCATAAAGCCATGGCCCTGGCAGTCGATGGAACCGGCTGCTTCGGTCATGCAAGGTCCCTTTCGGCCGAGATCGCCCGCCTTCGTTTAAATACGAGGCCGGCGTAGTCGGAGGGCCCTCCAACATTAATCAGTGGACTCATTCCACAACCCCGTCTCAACGTACACCGTCGAGGTCGGCCATCTCCATGGCTGGCCGAGGTGGAAGCAGAGCTAACAAGCCGCGGGCGTGGAGTTGATTCATCCGACGCTGCCCCGCGCAAGGACTCCTCTAGACCGAGACCGCACGCCTTTCGTTTAAAAACAAGGCGAGGCGCAGCCTAACAGAGGACCCTCATAATAAAGTGAGCCACGAGGCACTCATTGTCTTTGTGCACCAAGACACGGTCATGGGGTCGGTCCATCGATCTCCGCGACTGTGCACGATTCCTCAAGCAAGCGAAACCACCAAGTTTCCGTGGGGGATCGGCCAATGTTGTTTTTTGCAGGTACAAGACCGAAAGATAGCTAAAGCCAATCGACTATGATAGCCCAAGTCCGAGTCCTAAGTCAGCTCAGATCACCCGTCCTCATCCAGACACGATCACCGGCAAGAACCACCTCGCCCCATGTCTTTAACATAGGAGCGAGCTGGGGGGCAATTGTTGTGTCAAGTTTTAACACCTTCCGACCGGCGATCGCCTCCGAGGCCGAGCGACCGAGTCACTGCCGAGCGACCAAGGCAAGCCTGCCGATCGGCGACCAGGCGACCGAGCCTTAACCCAGTGGACATGCTAGATCAAGCAACCAAGGGCTCAGACGAATCCGGTGCCGAGCGATCGACATCAAGACGATCGCCTCTCAGTACTCGGCGACCGACCCTTGGCGATCGACCGTCTCTCGGCACCTGGCGACCTACCCTTGGCGACCGACCCTTGGCGACCTCCATCCACTGGCCGATGACGACCTCGGATGATCTGCCAGGGACGACCGCTCATGTCGATCACCACCGATGGACATCCAGTCGGCAAAGGCCGAGCCTCAAGACTGGCACCATGTGCAAAGGCCAGGACAAGATCCGCGAATCCCGGGCCATTGACCACAATCTGACAGATTCCCTCCACCAGCCGACAGGCCGCCGAAAGCTTGTCAGTAGGGCCACATGTTGACTGACTCCGACACGTGATGGCTCCTTATTGGACCGCCCAAAGCCGTGGCACCTCTTCCTTGGACTTTAGCCCGACAAACAAGATCTTATTTGGACTTTAGCTTTGTGCCCGTGAGATCGGCACATTATTATATTGGCCGATAGGCGATCGGCAGAATATTAAAATGGCCGGCAGGCGATCGGCCACTACAGGACAGGACCCGGCTGCCCCTATATAAACGAAGCCCCCTGCATTTGTAAACGAACACGCTGCACTCTCTGACATTCTTGCAATACATACGCAATACAGGAGCAAACATTAAGCACTTGGCTAATCTCCAACTCTTGGCAACAGCTTTCTTTCGGTCTTACTTCTCCCGGCCTTTTCTCCTCGAGCAGATTATCGGCGGGACGAAGAACACCAAGCTTCGCTCAAGAGCCGGATTAACAGAGTCTTTTTACACTCATTGTATTTAGATTTCTCTCATTAATACTTGTATCCACGAATATTCGTATTAATAACTTCTCGCGAGAGCATTCAAGCCCGGGCCTAACAAACCCGGCAAATCTTGTTTTATTTATCTTCTCTCGGAAGTGCTCCCGCATTTGTTTGTTGTCCGTCTTCCAGCAGTATTAATCTTCGGATAAATATTTTGGGCAACAACAACGTATCCCAGAGACTCCATACTGAGTACAATCATCAGATTATGCAACCAGTCAACAAAGTTGGGGCCAGTTAGGAGATTCTTTTCAAATGGTATTGCAAGTGGGTCTTTAGCCATTTTAGAGAGACACGGTTTCATTTTTCTGCAAAGATTTAGACAAGATTAAATTAGTGATTTGTTTTATTATGACCGAGTATAAAATTAAGGGCTTGTCTAATTCTTGTCTCGGCTCCCACTAATTTTATCGGAATTATATACTCCCATGTTAAAATCCGGAAGTCATGGCAAGATCGACTTCTTAGTAGTGATCAAGTTCTTTACAAATTTTAATAGACGCAACCTATCAGGTTTCTTGCCAATTAATTTTTGTAAAGTGGTGTCTAACACCAACTCGTCCAACAGATGATTTGATCTTATTTTACCCCTAGTCTTCATGCCCTCAACCTACCAGGTTTCTTGGCAATCCAGACTATCTAAGTTGTTGACCATCAACGTCTATCAGTCTGACTATTGAATCTCGCCCGGCAACACATCAGGTTTCTAAGGGCGAAATTTATCACCAACCGAAGGCATCTAATGCACTCAAGAATTTTTCAACCTCCACCAAATGTACTACCTCGATAACTCGAAAGCATAGCATACCAGCTCGGGTATTAATTTTCTACGAGTTTGATGGAGGGTAGGAAACCTCGTAACCTTTTTCAAACATAGTCTGTTTGTTGTCGGGAGAATTTCGTGATTAATGTCACACTTTGCACATTAATTCATTTATACGCGCGTTTGTGAGTCAATCATTCAAAATGAAAAACAGAAAGTAGTAACCTAGTTACTACCAACATATAGCTCATGGACCTATTCCTAAGTACTCGGCCAAGCGAATGACCCAATAAAGAAAAATAAAAATAGTCTTTGATTCTTTGTCTTCACGATCGGTTGTCTTCGGTCTTCGTCATTGCCAAATAAATAATTACATTATTGAAAAAAATGCATCCTATACAAATTTTTCTAGTAAAAATAAATAGTCTCAAAACGGCCTTTACAACTCAATCGAATCGAACAAATCAAAACTAAGTCCACGAGCTATATCACCATCACATAAGGATTCCACACAACATGTAACAGTAATGAAGATAAATAAATAATCAATTAATAATACTAATCCAATCAAAATAAAATTAATCTATTCAATTTCAACGGTATTTGTCACGCCCCCAACATCGGGAAGGACGAGGGCGCGAGGCATCGGTCGATCAATCAATAAAACTGCAACAATAAATAGCGGAAGCAAAATAACGATTGGATAATATTTCAAAACAACAATCTTAACCCGGCGTTCTAAGATTCGTTGTGACAAAAGCTGATAATCAAAATTACATTGATCATAAGTTTGCAGCGGAAAAATACCAAACGAGTTAAGTACGAAGCATAAATAATTATTACAAGTCGGAATAACAACAGAAATTCTAAGTCTTGATGGCGGTCTTCTATTCAGTCTCTTCCTCAAAAACTTCTTCGTCTTCGGCTGGTGGCTCATTCTCTGGTTTTAAAAGGGAAAACGGTGGGGTGAGACAAAAGGTCTCAGTGAGTGGTGATCGTGTGCGAGTGTGGCTCTTTCCTTTGCAAATTTTTAAGTGATGCATGATTTTATCAATTATGAGGAAGTGGGAACAATTACAATTATGTCGGAATTTATGAAAACAATAATCATTATGTAGTGGTAATATTATAATCTTGTTCCCGCGGACGGATGTCAAGTCAAGCAGTCAGTCAATCAGTCGATCAGTCAATCCAGTTCCGAATCCTGCCGATGTGGACTTTGGATTCTAGATTCTCCTTATTACTCCTAGCAATATAGGTCGCCACCCCAAGATTTGGACCGTCGCCCCAATAGTTGAGCCTTCGCTCTTACACTTAGTGTGTGCTTCCTTATCTCTTATCTGGGCTCGGTATGTCCTTAGCTGTAGGTCAATACCCAGATCACACCATAATCGCGATTATACCCTAAGTTCTACGACCCAGGTCCCTCGGAACACTCCGTTCCTCGGATATGGGAATAGGAAACAACAGTAGCCTCGTTCATGAACCGCAGCCGCGCTGCTCGATTCAAGACTCAGTCTAACCGTCCCGGCTCAATTTGGGACTTTAGAGGTGTCTCCTACAACTCAAGAGGTGGCCCCCGGATTGTAGGTCGACTCTCTGTTTCGTATGGGCTCAAGAGGTGGCCCCCGTCCGTCGACGTGGCACTTTGTCCCGATAGAGTTAGAGGCGGACTCATCCGTGGCACTTTGTTTGTATAGCACTTAGTTCACGGACAGTCACAGTTATCAATTAGATTCATTTCACAAGTATCACGTAAACATTCGGTCAGTGAGGTTAATAGCGTATTTTGATTGAGTATGGAATATGGTTAATTATATTTGTGGCACGGTAATACGGAGTAGGACTTGTATATAAATTCAAAAATATTCCCATTAATTTATTAATGGTCTGATGGGTTCAGGTCAGATATATTAGATGGATAGGTTCGATGAAATGAAAACGAGGATTTTCTGGAATAGGTTGAAAGGACGTTTCTGCCCTTAAGTTCAAGCCTAAGCGTTTGGGATAAGAAATGAATTCGGATGATCGTGAAATTTTATGAGGAATTCAAAAATATTTCCTGACTCCAGATTAAGAAAAGATTCGGAAATTTCCAGTTTCGGGACTGGAATTTCCAGAAATTACGATATCACCCCAAAACTTAAAAAAATCGTTCTGAGGCTTATAGAGCTATGAATTTAGCTCGGAATTTAACGAAATTTCACGAGATGACTCATAATGAACCTGGAATTCCAGATTTATGAAAATTTCAGAAAAATTCGGACATGACCCAAAATTTTTGTTTTCTTGCATTTTGACCCCAAGATTGTTTTAAAATTACAATTTTGACTAATAAGTTTATATATCGAACTCCGAATTACTTGAAACTTTACGGACAGCCCATATATGATAAAATATGTACTGTCTAGTGTCCAGAATATTTTATTTTCGTAAATTTCAGTTTAGTCCGCAAACTATTAAAAATCACGATTTAAGCCCTAAAGTTCCTTTTACTCGATTCAAGTCCCGTTTTGGCCACAAATAATTTATCCACATACAATAGTTTAGTCATATAACACAAGTTCCAGATTTTTGATAGAGTTTTCAACAACATTTAGAAGGAATCATATATCATTCAAATTATCACAAAATCGAGACCCGACTACCAAATCGGTTGTCGTTTAAATTCAATAAATCGTATTGCATGTTATTATAACCACAACATACATCTTTAAAAAAATGCATTTACACAAGAATTCCGGATTAGTACATGCTTCCACATTTTTCATAATATTTGAGAATTAAATTTAAGGAAAACGAATTATACATAGCTATACAGTATATCATAATATGTATTTTTAACATGAAGATTTTAACATAGATCATATCAATAAAGTCTTGAAATATTTCAGATTTATCACATGCATCACAAGTAAAACAAGAGTTATTAATTTTAAAGGTTTGAAAGAGTTTCACCCACCTCGATTTCTTGCCGGAAGTAAATGGTTCTAGGTCTCGGAAGTTGAAAGATGATCTTTCCCTTCACCACTACTAGGTTCGACCGAAACATGCATCCATGGTGCATATATCGTTTGCAGATTTTGATATTTGAGTTAGATTAGAAGGATTTGGATGATAACTAATATATTGAAGTATAAGAAATGAGATTACCTATTCTCATGTTGAATTTTCCCCTTCCTCCTTCTTCTCCCTTGATTCGGCCCTCTCCCCTCTTCCTCTCAATTGCAGATTTTTTTTTTTTTGTGTGTAAGTGTAAGTAGGGTTAGGTTAGTATGTAAGTATTTAATGGTGGTGTTATGAGGGTTTGGGAAGAGTAATGGTAGAGGTCATGTTACATGTGTCAAAATATCTCATGAAAGCTTTGCATGTGATGAGTGAAGAATCTAGAGTTACACTCTTCCACTCCCTCATGGCCGCCCATATTGTATGTATATATATATATATATTATTTTTTAATTTTTGTTAATTTAAGAATATGATTATAGTTGTAAATGATTTAATTAGTTGGATTGGGCTTTAAATTTCAACTTCAAGTCTTATGATCTTATTAAGTTGAGTTGGGTCTATTAGTGAGTCTACATATAATTATGTGTTGACACATAGCCCAATAGGTGAATCAATATACTATTTTAATTTTATTATTTGGTTTATCAAATAAATTACGAAGTTAAAGAGTGAAATAAAATAAAATAGATGTAGGTTATATCATGTCATAAAATAAATATTGTCAAAATACATCATGATATTGTACATGTGATAAGCCATCGAATTTTGGGGGTTTTACAGTATTAATCCAATTAATACTAATAATCGTCATTTTAATTCGTTCGAATTAATCCGGCCAATAAAAATATTGTCGTATAATTAATTTCCCTTAAATCAAAATTATTGTAAATATTAATTTAGTCAAATTAAAATCCAATTTAAATTTTGGAAAATAATTACAACGAAATATAAACTTAAAACGGAGTCCCGGACTATCCGGTATTAGGCCCAGCCCGCGACCCGATTCAAAATCGGGCCAAAACCCAAGAGATGACATGGCCAAGCCATGCTCGGCAGTCAAGCTGAGATACTCTCGGCAGCAAAGGCAGCCGGCCCAGGCATTGCTGTCGGCACCACGGCCGGCAACCCCGTTTTTTCATTATTCGGCTCATTTTCAAAAAACGTGATGTTACAGCGAGCAATTTAAATATCTTCGATTATATCAAAAATAATTCTAAATCATAAACAACAACTAAAAGCATTCAAAATGCACAAATAATCGCATATACGGTATCATTGACCTCGCTCCGATACCATTGTTGGGATTCTGGAAACAAAACGAATACGCAGCGGAATAATAATAAAGAATCCCAAACATGATCGATCAAGTAACGTATATACGAAAAAAATACGAAGATAAAAGGTTCAAAATCCGATACCCCTGAAGCCTTTTATATTATCTTCGTAAATAGATGTTGATCACGAACCCGAGCACGAGCACGAAATCCCCTCTTCTCAAACACCGAAAGCACGATGTCTCTACGTCACCACGCACCAGAAATTGCCCGGAAAATTCTACAGCAATCCGTTCTTGAAGGAACACGGCTAGGAATTACTATAGGAATTTATATCTCTATTTTTCTTATTTTGTATCAACTCTAAGATGATAAAAATGAAGCAAAACATTTCTCTCTTCCCTTCACCAAAGCTCTCGGCCGAACTATCATGCAAGAAGGAGTGAAATCAAGTTGTTGTCTATGTGTTGGTTATTATATATCATCTCGTAACAACTCATCAAGTAGTTATTATATGAGAAAGAATCTCAACATATGATAACAAACATGACAACTAATACAGATGCATGGTGGAAATAATTCCATGTGAGGTGGGGGCGGCCCATTAAGAAGTTTCCTAGAAACGAGCTGAGTCACTCGACTCGCGTACCGGACCTCCATCAAACGACTCCATTAAATACACTCCGTTTAATCATCAATGTATTTATATTAATTAATTAATCTAATTAATTAATTATATCGAATACAAATATATTTCTCTGAGAAATATAATTTATGAATTAAATTAATTACCCGGTAACTTAATTTTAATTCATAAGACCGTTATTTGATTTATTCAATAAATCATAATTAGATATCCAATATCTAATATAATTAGAGAGATAATAAATTCACATTTATCCAACAACGCTCCTGATGTGCGACTCTGTAGGTCCGTCTCAGCCGGCATTGGGAGGAACCAATGAGTGCGGGCAGCACTTAGCCAGCCTAGCGGGCCGCACTGTAAATCCCGAATGAGAACGAATGAAGGGATCATTCAAGAACCATTATGTCATGAATACTATATACGTATAGACCCTTCATCAGATGTCCCGATCAAGTCTTCGGGTCACAGTAAATTCAAACCCTACTGTTGACTAGACACTATATATGTGCTAATACAAATCAAGACCGACTGATTAATAGTGTATCTAATACGACTAAATCAAGATGCTTTGGCCAAAGACTTATGATTTTATTTGCCATTAACCGTATAGGACATTCGCCTACTCACTAGCAGGAGATAGAATCCTTTCTTGGCATACAGTAAAGACTGCTACCTGCCCGTATAGTCCGCACACTACTAGAAAAAACACTTTCCAAATCGGGTAAAATAGACATTCTAAATCAGTTAAATAACCGTTATAGATCCAGCTGATGAAGAAAGTCTAGACTTTCTACATCGGTTTTTAGAATCGATCTAGAATGTCTGCTTTCTACATCGGTTATTTAACCGATCTAGAATGTCTATTTGTACCGATCTAGAAAGTCTTATTTTTTTTCCAAAAAAATGACCCTAACCCAGCTCGGGTCCCACCCGACCACAGCCCATCCCCGACCCGACCACAACCTGCTCGCCCCGGACCCGACCACAACCGGCCCGCCCCGGACCCGACCCGAGACTGGGCCCGACCCAGTCTTGAAATGTCAATATATTTCAATTTGTTGCCATGAGGGTTTGAACCCTTAACCTTGTGGTTGGGGAGTGAAGTCCCAACCACTAGGCTAAAGTGAGTTGTTTGAGAAACTTGCATTTATATTAAACTTAAATATAATTGCTCGAGTGTTTTGAACGGTTCTTAAATAACCTATCTAGAAAATGCACTTTCTAGATCGGTTCTAAAATAACCAATTTAGAATGTCCCCTTTCTAGATCGGTTCTAAAACAACCGATTTAGAAAATGGTCATGTCATTTTCTAGATCGGTTATTTTAGAATCGATCTAGAAAGTGGAATTTCTAGATCGGTTATTTTAGAACCGTTAGAAAATGACCGCGTCACTTTCTAAATCGGTTATTATAGAATCGATCTAAAATATCCGATGTGAAATGGTATTTTTCTACTAGTGGCACTTCGAGGTTGACTCAGCATTTTAGCGAATGAGTCTAACTACTCTAATGACAAACTAAACGTCACAGGCACATCTTCTACTGAACCCTCAAGTCAAAGGTCCATGTATATTATCAAAACCTTTTGATTCGTCATCGACTCTCCGAGAGTGAATGCCATGTGACTGAATTAAGTATAAGTCGTGTTCGAGTATACTGGACCCACCAATATACTTATAACTATGCTATCAAGACATGCACACTTCCTAGCATTAGTTATACAAGTCTTACTAAAACTTAATGCCCATTTAAGTTTATTGACTTGCGAAAGATTTACGTAAATAAACTTTAAACACTTCCAATGCATTTTCTCTTATCCGATAACGAGAATGTAATGTTCAATTTATTTACATGGACTTCACTTCAATGTTTACCAAATCAAGAATGCATTTGAAATACAATAAACAGTGAATGAATCGTATTGCCTTTGATTAATTATTCCATAATTACAAGTACAATGCCCCTACTCTCCCATCCCCTTAGTGGAATTCGAGGGCATATTCCTAACAGATACTTCCGTGACCCTTGGTTGCGACCTTGGGAGTTTATGTGTTGATATACCTTACGGAACTATGTTGAGGGATAAAACCTGAATGGTACCCAGGTCCGGAGTATTCCAGTGTAGATGCTTCCGTGATCCTTGGTTGCGACCTTGGGAGTTTATGTGTTGATAGAAATGATAATGTTGAGTATCATGTGATCTATTGCTAAACCAAATAATAATATTGTACTGCGGATTTATCTTATTCTATCAATGAACTTTTGATCGTATTTTCTGACTGAGATTGGTTGGCACGATTCGTCGTGTAAGGCAAATTTGTTGAATATGTGCAGGACATTACCGAAGGTTCCAGTCAGGCTTGAGCAGTGTTGGGAAAAAGCCTCATTATCTCGTTTCTTTAAATTGAATTCTGAAATATTCCACGTTTATGTAATAGTCGTGTATGCGAACTTATTTTTCTAAGTATTTCGTTTCGCACTTATACCATCATGGAACTATTTTCACACAAATTATTTAATGGAGAAATAAGTCTTAATAAAAAATGCCTTTTGGGTCCCACACGGGATTCACAGCACTATAACGTTCCGGTTAATTTTGGGGGTGTTACACGTAGTCGAGAAAAAACTTAACAATCATGTGCTATCGAACACGCAATGGGAAATACTCGGCCTCCATGGCAGTCTTAAACTCGACCCAAGTAGTTGTATGATCTATAGGTGCTACGGCCTCTCACCAGTCTGCAGCTTCCTTGTCGAGGAGGTATTGAGCAATGGGTACCCTCCTTTCATCAGGGCAAGCTTGTAACACCCCGAGATATTCGGAATAATTACAGCGCCGTAAACCCTTTAGGTAAGGATTTACAAGGCTAATTTTAAGAAGTGTGTAAATATAAACCAATCGTACAACTGAAGTTTAAAGGCATATTTGATTCAACCGATCAAAGAGTTAATTTATACAACCATATCGAAAGGACACTATCAAAACAGACGTACTCGAGTACTGAACGAAACAAGAAAAAACAACTCTCGACAACAATAACAACAATCACATCACTGAGCCATCTCATCGTCCTGTCGGTACTGTGGCTGCCTCCCCGCTCCTCGGCTACCTGAACATCAAAACAATGTCCACCCCCGAAGGGGTTAGCAAAACGATGCTAGTACAAGTATCATGTTAAACAATTCGAATATGCATCAGTAATACATAACAAGATTCACCACACGGACTTCCGCTACCGGAATCCGACAATGCAAATCCACAAGATTTCATTATACAGCATGGGTATTCCAATGATCCAGCGCCCTCAGCATAGATCCCAAGATGATCCCGTCGGACCAACACGAGGTGGAAATAACCCGTCCAATGATCCAGCGCCCTCAGCATAGATACCAAGATGATCCCGTCGGATCAACACGAGGTGGACATCCGATCCAGCGCCCTCAGCATAGATCGTTCAATGTATACAAACACAACTCATGCATACACATATGCCAAATCATTATGTTCATCAACATAAACATATAAACACTATATAACGGACATCATGACAAATCAATGAAGTAAATGTCATGTTCAACAACATGCATAATCATACGCATACTCCAAAAATACCGATATTAACATATCACGATACTTGCCTCGAAGATGGCAAGAACGATACACTTCAATGCTCTCGACGCACTCGAAGGCCGCCTCCTCCGATCAACGTAACAAGCTCGGACCTTAACAAAAGGAACGATATACAAATCATCTCAAGTCGAACGATGGCCTAACAATTCGGTCTACGGCCGAAAGGCTCAAAATAAACAATGCCGGTCGCTTAGCGCGCGCTCGTACCTACGTAACGTGCGCTAAGACGGACTGATAGCGTCGCTAACTTATAAGACTAGCGTCGCTAGCCACGGTCTGGCGATCGACTCGGTGGTCTCATAATGCGCGCTACGTGCGTTTGGGCGTTAATCGACCCGATAGCGCACGTTAACTCACATGTGTTAGCGTGCGCTAACATTGCATGGTGAATCCGCAAGCCAGGCGGGTTGAATTGTGAAGAACTCCAGAATCCTACCGTGATAATACAAGTTATCCTCGGGCAATTCATGCTAATAAGGTTTGAGGAAGATTTATGATTATGAAATACCAATATACGGATAGTCATCTTAATATCATAATCCAATACGATCTTCAAGAAGCAATCTAAGTTCCGATCGTCTTATGTTTCAAAACACCTGATTTCAACGTATATGACTCAACAACTGGGTACTACCCGATTACTTGATCATAAATCGTTTTAAACATGCTGAGGAGTCCTTATAATAAGGTGGTTCAACGGTTCATCCGATATCTAGCATCTATACGTCAAAAGTATCCTTCTAACATGCGATGACCGATAAAAATGAAATACTTGCTATCCAAACATGATTCAAACTTCCTTAGGAACCTTACTAATCATTGGTGAAAAATCACCTACCTCAAAGTAACGAAGAACACGGATGAAAATGAAGCAATCCAACACCAAAGGCTTGAACGCCAATCTCCAATGATATAAGATCTTCAATCTCGAACTAAGTGGTTGATACGAAGTGTTTAGGACGAATGGAGTTATGTTTCAAGTGCAAGAGTTCGGGTTATGTGGGAAGAAAGGATCAAATCACGAATAGGATGTTGTCCTATTTATAATAAATGGCTATTAGCGCGCGCTACACCCTGTTCGTAGCGTGCGCTAACGGCTCACAGTCTAAACTGTACTCGGCACTTAGCGTACGCTACGCATATACCTGTAGCGTGCGCTAAGGCGTTGACCCGGCTTTTCCCGAAAGCCGTCCAGGTACATCCGACACGATCCGACAGGGGTCCCCCGGCCAGATCTCACCTACCGCACGTCTCAATCAGTCTGACCACGCATAGCGTACGCTAATTACACTCGGTAGCGTGCGCTATAAAACCATGTTAGCGTACGCTACCCTTAGCCTGTAGCGTTCGCTACATGCACAGAATTTCAACCTTTACATCACATACACGAAATTATATGCCCGGTGATATCGGAATATGAAATACGGAGAATAGTATTCAGACAAAAGTACAATCATTACAATATCGCAAGTTCCAATTACATAGCAAAAATCTCGGGTATTACATCCTTCCTCCCTAAAAAGAAGTTTCGTCCCGAAACTTAGGATGAAAACAACTCCGGATATTTAGCCTTCATACCGTCCTCCGTTTCCCAAGTGGCCTCTTCGACTCCATGTCGTGACCATTGTACTCTAACCAAATGTATCGGTTTATTCCTTAATTGTTTGATCCGGCTCTCAAGTATCTTGATTGGTCTCTCTTCGAAGGTGCCATCATTAGCTATCTCGATCTCGTCGAAATCAATGACGTGACTGGGGTCCGGTATATACTTCCGCAGTTGGGATACGTGAAATACACTGTGAACATGACTCAGCGATGGCGGTAAGGCCAACCTGTATGCTAAATCCCCAACTCTCTCTAGGATATCAAATGGTCCGATATATCTTGGACTAAGCTTGCCTCTTCTCCCAAAACGGAAAATCCCTCGTGTAGGAGACACCTTCAATAGTACGTGGTCCCCAACGTCGAACTCTAGAGGGCGACGACGTACATCTGCATAAGACTTCGCCGACTGGGCGATCAGCAGTCTCTCTCGAATCAAGGCTATCTTCTCTTGAGTCCGAATAATCAATTCGGTTCCGTCCGATCAAATCCAAGAATCATCCCGGCCACAGGGCGATCGGCATCTTCTTCCGTATAAAGCTTCAAATGGGGCCATCTTAATAGAAGCATGCCAATGTTATTATAGGTGAACTCGATCAAGGGCAAGTGAACCTCCCAATCACGACCAATCTAATGCACAAGCTCTAAGCATGTCCTCTCTGTCTGAATAGTCCTTTTGGGTGGCCGTCCGTTGGGGATGATAAGTTGTACTAAAGTTTAGCTCGGTCCCCAAAGCCTGTGGAATCGCTTTCGGAAGTGCGACACGAAAGCGACCATCTCGATCCGAAATAATGGTCTTGGCGTCCCATGCAATCTGACTATCTCCGCAATAAATACTCGCGCCAATCTTTCGGGTCCCCAAGTATCTTTGATCCCTAGGAAATGAGCCGACTTGGTTAGTCGATCAACTATAACCCAAATCATGTTCATTCCCGTTTTAGTCCTTGGCATATTGGTGATGAAATCCATCGAGATATCCTCCCACTTCCATTCAGGGATCGGAAGCGGCTTTAACATCCCGGCAGGTCGCTGATGCTCAATCTTGACCTGCTGACAAGTCAAACACTTCGCAACGTACTCACGCTCGTCCTTCTTCATATTCCCCACCAAGTTTTGTTTAAGATCCTTATACATCTTACTGCTGCCGGGTGAATAGAATAGGGCGTCTATGAGCTTCTTTCGTAATAGTCCGTCTCAAATCATCATCTTCGAACGCAAAGTCGATTCTCAAATCTCGAACTCCATCATCTTGTATCACGAATCCTCGGGCTTTTCCTTTCTTTACTTCATCATATAATCGAAGGATCGGAGAATCGTCAATCGCTGACTTGATCTTCTCGACTAGTGATGAAGTCGGCTCCATCACATAAAGTCGCCCTTGGATTCCTGGTGCCCATACTTCAATCCTTCGCGGATCGGTTCTCGTTGAATGCTGGTGCAGGGCGTAGAGCTTCCAACACTCGAAGAGAAACGGGTTTACGACTCAAAGCATCGGCTACTACATTTGCTTTCCCGGATGATAGAGAATCTCCAAGTCGTAATCCTTGATCAATTCCACCACCTTCTACGCCTCATGTTTAACTCTTTACATTGAAAATGTACCGAGGCTCTTATGGTCTGTAAATATCGACAATGAGTGCCGTCTGAATAATGTCGCGATTTTCAAGGCAAAGACTACACCGCTAGCTCCGGATCATGAGTCGGATAATTAACTTAAATGCGGTTTCAATTGCCGAGAAGCATAAGCAATTACTTTATCCTTTTGCATCAACACACAACCCAAACCCCGATTCAAGCGTCAGTATACCAAAATCCGCTGTTCCTTCCGGCGCTAATATAGGTCTTGTCGTCGGTCTCTTCTTAAGTTCACAAAACCCACTGGCACTTCTCATTCCACGCGAACTTTTGAGTTTTCTCGTAATTGGGTGAGCGGACGAGCAATTTTGGAAAATCCCTCTACAAAGCGGCGATAATATCCGGCTAGTCCTAAGAAGCTTCGGACTTCTTTCACGTTTTAGGGCTTCCCATTCCAAGATTGCTTCGACTTTCTTCGGTCCACTGAACTCCGTCGGATGATATCACATGCCCAAGGAAAGTTACTTCCTTAAGCGAACTCACATTTAGAAAGCTTAGCATACATGTTCCTTTCTCAAGATGCTCAAAACCACACGTAAATGTTCGGCATGTTCCTCTGCGTCCTCGAATAAATCAAGATGTAAATCAATGAAGACCACCACAAATTTATCCAAGTACTCCAAGAATACCCGATTCATCAATTGCATGAATACCGCAGAGCATTTGTAAGTCCAAATGGCATCACTACAAATTCATAATGCCGTCTGGGATGCAAAGCGATTTGGTATGTCCGATTCCTTAATTCTCGGTTGGTGGTATCACGATCGCAAGTCGATCTTCGAGAATACCCTCGCCCCTTGCGATTGATCAAACAAGTCGTCGATCCGAGGTATAGGATACTTATTCTTGATCGTCATCTTGTTAAGCTCCTGTAATCAATACATTGGAGGGATCCGTCTTTCTTCCGAACAAAGAGAACAGGCGCTCCCAAGGAAATGCTCGGTTGAATATAGCCCTTCGTAACAATTCCTCCGGTTGCTTCTTGAGTTCATACATCTCGGTTCGCGCCATGCGGTATGGTGCCACGAAATAGGGGTTGCTCCGTGCTCTAATTCGATGGTGAATTCCACTTCTCTTTGTGGAGGTAACCAGTAGCTCGTTAGGAAATATATCGAGAACTCATTCACAATGGAATAGACGAGAGCTCTATTCCTTCCTCTTTCCTTATGGCATAACACCAAAGTCCATGACATCCCTGTTTGATAATTTTACTGCTTTCATTGCTTTGATCACTTTCCCGAGCTTCCCGGTCTCCATCCCCGGAACAAGTGTTCGATCCGTCATCGCAATGATGGAAATGACTCTCTCTCGGTAATTCAAAGACTCCATAACGGTTGAGCCAATCATCTCAGAATTAAATCGTCACCGCATATGTCAACTACAAAAAGATTCGATGGCCAATCTCTTCCTTCTATAGATACTGGGAAATCCCTAGCTTCAAGTGTTCCCATAATTCTCTCTCCACTCGGCAATCCAACAACATACGGTTCACAATCAATTAAGCACTAGATTTTCAAAATATTAACACATTTCAAATATATAAAACAATGCGTGGCTCTAATCGAATAAAACACTAATCGTTGCAAAAGAATCAATCGTACTGATGCAACCGCAGGTGTTCGTCGTCGAGATCTCCTCATTTAAATGCAGCGCGGAGGGACGGACCCAGCACTGGATGTCTCTCTCTTCCCAGCGTTCTGCTGCTGGAATCCACTTTGCTGTGTCTGGTTCACACTTATGTCCTTAGGAACTGGTGCTGGAGTGCGGGTACCAAAAGATCTAGTAGCGGCTCCACAGAAGGCCGCACGGTGCCCTTCTAGCCTGATCGTAACAAGTCACAGAAGATGCGGGGCAATCACGTCGAACATGCCCTGCTCGACCACAATTGTAACATTTCTTTGATGCGTCCGAAACTGCTGATGCTGTCCGGAACTTCTTTCCTCCTCGACTAGGATGCGGAGGTCTCCTGGATGAGTGAAAAGAGGACTGACCCCGGCGGGGCCCGCTATTCTTATTCTCCGTGAAGTTTCCCGACACCTTCTGTTTCTTTGCTTCCGTCGATTTCTCTACCGCCGCCTCTTTCATGTCGTAGGCCAGCGCTTTGTCTTGATACTGTCGCAACGTAGTACACTCGAATCCGGACATGTACTGCTGAATCTCCGGCTTCATCCGCATACCAAAATGAAAAATCTTTTCTGCCTCCGTTCTGACCAAGTGTCGCACACAAGTCAGCTGATGATTAAAAGCTTTAATTACATCTGTCACAGATGCCTCCGAACTCTGTGGTGAGAAAAACTCTCGGATCTTCGCCTCTCTTACTGGACGGGGACAATACTGTGCTTCCATCATTTGTTTGAATTCCGTCCAATCCGTATTATGATCCTCGGGTCGAACAGCTTCCCACCAATCAAAGGCCTCCCCAGTCAGAAAATACTGGGCGATGGGAACCTTCCGGTCCTCGGGACAGTTAAGACCCGCGAATATTTTCTCCAACTCCTTGAGCCAGTGATCCCAAATAAGTGCCTCAGCAGATCCGTCAAATTTTGGCGGGTGCAATTTAACCACCTCAGCAAGCCATCTGTCACCCCGGTTATCCTCGTGGTGTTGCTGTCCCATCGCTGTCTACATGCGATCAACGACCTGGGCGAACTGGTTTATCTGTGCCACCACCTGTTGAAGCACTCCTGGCATGTTAGGATTTGCGTCATCATTTGCTGATCCTTGCTGTCCTCCAGAATGGGAATCCGTTTGGCTAACGGCTATCTCAGGAGTAGATACCGATTCTTCTTGCCTCGCATTTCCACGTCCGCGTCCACGACCGCGTCCGCGTCCACGACCTCCCCTCAACATACTGTAAACATAAATACTCAATATCCATGGCAACGTTCTAAAAGTACATCCATCAATGTTTACAAGACAAGAATTAAATAGAACAATAGTATTCGAGATTAGGAAACTTACAACCACAGTCCAATTGACGATCTTTGGCTCAAAGTTGATGTTACGAACGACCAATAATCAATAACGTAAACAGACCCAACTAACCCGACTGCCAAGATATCCATAAATCTTAGCTCCGATACCATATTCTGTAACACCCCGAGATATTCGGAATAATTACAGCGCCGTAAACCCTTTAGGTAAGGATTTACAAGGCTAATTTTAAGAAGTGTGTAAATATAAACCAATCGTACAATCAAGTTTAAAGGCATATTTGATTCAACCGATCAAAGAGTTATTTTATACAACCATATCGAAAGGACACTATCAAAGCAGAGACGTGCTCGAGTCCTGAACGAAACAAGAAAAACAACTCTCGACAACAATAACAACAATCACATCACTGAGCCATCTCATCGTCCTGTCGGTACTGTGGCTGCCTCCCCGCTCCTCGGCTACCTGAACATCAAAACAATGTCCACCCCCGAAGGGGTTAGCAAAACGATGCTAGTACAAGTATCATGTTAAACAATTCGAATATGCATCAGTAATACATAACAAGATTCACCACACGGACTTCCGCTACCGGAATCCGACAATGCAAATCCACAAGATTTCATTATACAGCATGGGTATTCCAATGATCCAGCGCCCTCAGCATAGATCCCAAGATGATCCCGTCGGACCAACACGAGGTGGAAATAACCCGTCCAATGATCCAGCGCCCTCAGCATAGATCCCAAGATGATCCCGTCGGATCAACACGAGGTGGACATCCGATCCAGCGCCCTCAGCATAGATCGTTCAACGTATACAAACACAACTCATGCATACACATATGCCAAATCATTATGTTCATCAACATAAACATATAAACACTATATAACGGACATCATGACAAATCAATGAAGTAAATGTCATGTTCAACAACATGCATAATCATACGCATACTCCAAAAATACCGATATTAACATATCACGATACTTGCCTCGAAGATGGCAAGAACGATACACTTCAATGCTCTCGACGCACTCGAAGGCCGCCTCCTCCGATCAACGTAACAAGCTCGGACCTTAACAAAAGGAACGATATACAAATCATCTCAAGTCGAGCGATGGCCTAACAATTGGTCACGGCCGAAAGGCTCAAAATAAACAATCGCCAGATCGCTTAGCGCGCTCGTACCTACGTAACGTGCGCTAAGACGGCTGATAGCGTCGCTAACTTATAAGACTAGCGTCGCTAGCCACGGCAGCGATCGACTTCGGGTGGTCTCATAACGCGCTACGTGCGTTTGGGCGTTAATCGACCCCGATAGCGCACGTTAACTCACATGTGTTAGGGTGCGCTAACATTGCATGGGTGAATACTGCAAGCCGAAAGTGGGTTGAATTGTGAAGAAGTCCAGAATCCTACCGTGATAATACAAGTTATCCTCGGGCAATTCATGCTAATAAGGTTTGAGGAAGATTTATGATTATGAAATACCAATATACGGATAGTCATCTTAATATCATAATCCAATACGATCTTCAAGAAGCAATCTAAGTTCCGATCGTCTTATGTTTAAAAAAAACAGATTTAAACGTATACGACACAACAACAGGGTACGACCCGATTACTTGATCATAAATCGTTTTAAACATGCTGAGGAGTCCTTATAATAAGGTGGTTCAACGGTTCATCCGATATCTAGCATCTATACGTCAAAAGTATCCTTCTAACATGCGATGACCGATAAAAATGAAATACTTGCTATCCAAACATGATTCAAACTTCCTTAGGAACCTTACTAATCATTGGTGAAAAATCACCTACCTCAAAGTAACGAAGAACACGGATGAAAATGAAGCAATCCAACACCAAAGGCTTGAACGCCAATCTCCAATGATATAAGATCTTCAATCTCGAACTAAGTGGTTGATACGAAGTGTTTAGGACGAATGGAGTTATTTTTCAAGTGCAAGAGTTCGGGTTATGTGGGAAGAAAGGACTGAAATCACGAATAGGATGCTGTCCTATTTATAATAAATGGCTATTAGCGCGCGCTACACCCTGTTCGTAGCGTGCGCTAACGGCTCACAGTCTAAATTGTACTCGGCACTTAGCGTACGCTACGCATATACCTGTAGCGTGCGCTAAGGCGTTGACCCGGCTTTTCCCGAAAGCCGTCCAGGTACATCCGACACGATCCGACAGGGGTCCCCCGGCCAGATCTCACCTACCGCACGTCTCAATCAGTCTGACCACGCATAGCGTACGCTAATTACACTCGGTAGCGTGCGCTATAAAACCATGTTAGCGTACGCTACCCTTAGCCTGTAGCGTGCGGTACATGCACAGAATTTCAACCTTTACATCACATACACGAAATTATATGCCCGGTGATATCGGAATATGAAATACGGAGAATAGTATTCAGACAAAAGTACAATCATTACAATATCGCAAGTTCCAATTACATAGCAGAAATCTCGGGTATTACAAAGCTACCGTATTAAATGTTCTTCCCAATTAGAAGAGTCAATTCTCCCAACCTATCAAATCAAAGGAACCTGCAAAACGAGGTGGCTGCATCTTCATCACGTCTCGTAGCTACTTACTAGATCTGTTATCTCCATCTGGAGGCTCATTCTGCTGCACACTCTGATTCATCTGCGCCAATTGGGTTGCTACCTGCTGAAGAATGGTGGCAGCGCCCAAATTAACATTACATTCAGTTGTTTGCCTCAGATCATGCGACTGGTCATCCCGACCATCTGTACTGGGCTGATTGGCGCTCGACAATGAACAAGTCACCTCATCACGCTCCAGACTACACCTACGACCACGACCACAGCCTCGACCTCTCAGCATACTAAACAAACAACCACGCAGTACAATGAAACACAACATCGCAAAATAATACCAAAATGCCTACTCAGCACAACATATCAACATAAGGTAACAAATAGTAACACGATAAGAATACCCACTCCGGATAGTTACACTAATACAAAAACTGCAATGAATGGAACTTACGGTCGTAATTGACAGTTGACATGACCGTATCAACTAAAAACATACAACCAGTACCGACACAAACATGGCCGTAACAAACTACATATCGTTCTAGCCAACTATTGATAATATCCTCTTTAAAACTCCATGAGGTATTCATTTAAATAATAATATTTTAAGATCATTAAGTTCGTATAATTTTCCGAAATAAAATTTGAAAATATTTTTGATACCTTGGTCTGTTTTACCAAAACTGTAAACAATAGATCTTAACCGTTTCGTTTTGAGATCATTTGCAAAACAATATTCCGGAACATCAATTTCTTCGAAAACAACATCATCAAAATGACCATGTCATCACGTATCATCATCACAAATAACAACAAAGAAGTTAACGACGTGTTACCACCCATCATCACAATTAACTGCACATAAGGTAACCTGCGGCCATGCTCTCTTGGCATCAACCCCAAAGGTTTCACCGAACCATCACCGGGTGGACCCATACTTGCACTAACCATTTCTACAGATCCACAATCACATTGAAATAACATCATGCAACTTACAAAGCAATTCCGACACATGCAACACAACAATTGGGTACTCAACGTAAATTCATCAACGAAAAGGGCAACACAACAAATATGTCAAATTAAATCTGTCCCGCACGTAATTGCGTTAGTTCTAACTCTAAGTCTCTCTTTCCCTATATGATAAATCCACGTTACGGACACTCTGCATCTTAACGTGCGCTAAGCCTACGATTAGCGTGCGTTAACGAGTTGTAGTAAACAAATGTTCTGTCCAGGTTCGTTAGCGTGCTAGTGACAAAATTAGCGTGCGCTAACTGACTCATCTCAAAAAAATTTTCCAAATCCGAATTTAAAGTTTAAGTCGAGTAAGATTTTTTTCCCATCTTTCACTATTTATTTTTGAAAATAAAAATCACATTTTTGTTTTAAAATACAAAAATTTTATGGTGTGACAGATTTCTAAAATCGTATACTCGATTTATTTGAAAATAAAACCAATACGTTAAAATCATTTCCAAAAATCCTCTTAAACACGACCACAGAAAATCAACGACGGTAACCTTTTATAAAATGTCAAAAATACTTCAAAACACATCTTTCAAATACCGTCGTAGGGTTTCACTTGAGAATACAAGGCCAGCTCGCCAAAATTCAAACAATTTTCAAAACACGCTCGGGACCGCCGTTTAACCGTGCCGTCAAAATATTTTCGAAAATTGATTTTCCATAAACATACTCAAGTCTATAAAAGTTTTCAGAAAAGCGTTTTCAAACACGTATGCAGCACACATAATTACCAATGGAAGCACGTTTGTAGCATTTAACAACAATTAGCCAAATTAATCGATTCACAAACACGTGCCTATACGGGATTCACAATCACGAGTTCAATAGACACAACTCATGAACACCAAATTCAAACACACGTCAAAACCATCTATTTGAGTTTCTCAACAAACTCTACCATCGATAAACTTTCCCGAACATATTAATGTTCAAGGTTTAATAACACCCTACACCACTCGGTGTCCAATCCATCAATACGCATGTAATCTACCACAAGTATCAAATATGCATTCCATCTCACAACATGCATATAAACAAATTATGAAACACAGATATCGTACATAAAAGAGGAGACTTACTTCCACAGGTCGTACGAAGATGACGATCACCCACGATACTAATCTCAATGAACAACATGAACGACATGATGTGACAATGCACATACTCAACTTTTCAATCGGCAACTCGAATGACGCGACAAAAAGATGACTCGACTCGACCTGACAGCCTAGGTTTCCACAACCTAAGCTCTGATACCATTCTGTAACACCCCCAGAATCAACCGAAAATATTACATGTCGTAGACCCTTCTCATAAGGATCTACCAGGCTAAATCCCATACAAATAACAAACATTGGATCTGCCGGGGGCAAATCATATAATGACATAGACCGATAAGGTCAAATATTAAAATACACAGACCTGAGAGGTCACTTGACTAAACCAAATTGGAGTAGAACTCATTAAAGTATATACCCACGCAGGGGTCACAATACAATACAGCGGAAGACTGAATAAAATTCAACGATACAACGACATCAGACGGAGCGCCATTATTCTTGAATAGTATCGTAGAACATCATCTTCCATGCCGATCCTGTGTCTCCTCCCTCGAACTAAGTGTATCTCAAATATATAAAATGCATTTCCCCCATTTAAGGGGTTAGCAATTCGAATTTGCCAGTACAAGTATTCGAACCATACCAAATATACCAAGTAAATTTCAATCAGAGTCTAACAACAACAAACTTCAAGAGAAATTCCCGAGAGGTTTTAATGTTTAGAATATAAACTCAATTCTTTAAAAATGAAACATCATCTTGGTATTTAAGAAAACAGAAAACAAATCTTTTTGGACCTCAAATCCGAGGTTATAAAACCTTTTCGAATTAATTGGGTCTCGGCCCAAAGTTTTATTCAGTTCTCAGCAACTAGAATATAAACATGGGTCCTCGACCCAAAGATAGAAACATCACACAATCTCACGAAGTATCGAGATCCAGAGGCCCCACTAGACCATACCTGTTACCACACCAATACTATCCATACTCGTCAAGTAATGAACTCCAAAGGTTCCGTCGGACCATACCTGGTGCCACACTAATACGTCATACTTGTCAAGTAATGAACTTAGAGGTCCCGTCGGACCATACCCGGTGCCAAACTAATAACATTCATACTCGTCAATTAATGAACTCCAGAGGCCCCATCGGACCATACCCGGTGCCACACTAATACCATTCATACTCGTCAATTACTGAACTCCAGAGGTCCCATTCATGCTTGACCGGATAGCCTCGAACCTACAACCTCCATGAGGGAACATCAACAATATGATTAATACAAGCATAACAGCTAATAACGATGGAAAACACAACCGAAATCTGATGAGAAGTCCATTGAAGCATTTAATCAAACAATAAACGTTCAAGGTTTCTCAAGAACACAAGGATCATGATCCGGGTTAAACGAGACCAAAATATGGATATACAATCCATAGAATATGTTCAACATCATATGACACTAATTGAACCCCCAAAATCGAACGAAATAGAACCTACAAGAAAATTCCCAAAATAGAAAAAATAGGGATTTACAAGAGATTACCTTAATCCGGATGAAGAATCAACAACGGAGGACTTTAAACACGATGAAGACTTAAATTCCTAAAGATAATTTTCACAAGTTCTGAAACCCTTGTCAAATCGCCCAAAACGGAGAGATAAACGAGAGAGAGAAGTGAAATAGGGTGAAAAAACCCGTTTGACACTTATATACTGCCCGAGATGCACGATCATGCCCGCATGAGCTGCCGGTCGTGCGCGACTCATGCGCCAAGATTAGTGCCGACAGCTGCCCAGAGGCACACGAGCATTATGCTTGGGCATTCGGTCATGCGTTGGGTCGTGCGCCGCATATTGCCTAGCCTCTACTACGTCGCACGAGCAGTCGACACGAGCGCTGCTTGTGGCATCCTAGTGACGCACGAGCGCCTGTCCGTGCGCCTGTGCACCCCGCTCGTGCATCCTACTCATGCTCATGTGGTACTCACTGCCCCAAATCCTGCTTCACTGCACGAGCACAGCCCGTGTGGCCTGGTCGTGCACACCTGGATGACCAAGAGTCTCGCTGCAATGCCTCATCGACTCAAATTTTTGAAATTGCATGGGAACCAACATGACAAACGCTAATGGACAACATCAATGATCCGGAAAGAAAAACAACATGCGGCTAAGTACAACATACAATCTCATAAACACAATATCGGTCAACAAGAAAATAATACTGTTGGCCACTAAGTATACTGGATATAGTTTGGAAAATAGTTTAAACAACAAACTATACGGATTCTAAATCTGAGTGCGTACCGGAAGTCTTGGATACAGTAGGTTGCTGTTGATACAGCAACTAAGTGTATAGTGTATACTTAATATATCACAGTAATTTAAAACAGTAAAAGCTGAAGGTAAATAACACAGTAATTAAAGTGGTTCGAGGTAAACCCCTCTACGTCCACTGGTCCTCCACACAGGAGTAAAAAGTTTATTATAATTACTGCGTACACAACTACGTAATTATAATCAAACCTATCCTTGTATCGTTCACACATATTGATACAAAGAATGTCGCTTTAAACCGTTCACACAGATTGGTTAAAGCTTCCTTCTTGACTAGCTTCTTCACACACAGTTCCAAAGCTTCGTCCTTATTCGTCCCACACAGGTCAGAATAACTTGTTGAGTTCACACAGAGCTCAGTTTTTACACAGAGGTAAAAGGTAGTTAACTGTAAGAACAAAGACTTTGAATATGAAGTTCTTGAGCTGATGATGGCTGTTCTTGATGTTGAGCACTGTATATCTCTTTCGTTCTTAATTGCAGTAAGCTTTGGAGATATGTTTGCTCTGATGATAACTTTTGATAGCTTGAGTGTTAGGTTACTGGGTATCTGATCTTCAATGCCTTCATAAGATATATATAGTCTCTGAAGAAAGTATCCGTTGAGATGTATCCGTTTGAATGAGATTTTGTTCCAACGGGTTTATGACACGATCCGGATTTCGCGGGATTCTGAAGATCTGAAGACTGGCAGTATTTAAATACTTTATCCTTGAGTATTTAAATACTTCTTTATTCAACGGGACTTGACTTCTGTTCCTTCTTTGTCCTGTTGTGAGCTGTATGGAAGATAACTGTATTTTGAGTTACGAGACAGTTTCCATACCTGGTCTTTTTACAAGACTTCTTGCTGTACAGAAGAGCTTCACTATATGATGATTCGAGGCAGGTCTTCGATACAGGATAAAGCCTCAAAGATTCGATACAGTTTCCTTTACTGTATTCGGATTGGCATATATGTCAAAACCTCTTTATCAAATATCATTCGATACAGGGATCGGGTATCCCGGCTGTTTTGATACAGGGTCTTTGTTTTCCCAACAATTTCCCCCTTTTTGACAATTTGCCAAGACCTTCTTTCTTAACTCTTCAAGTCTTCTTGATGATGCCAAAACCTTCTTCATGAAGCGATCTTCTTTGATGACTTCTGGCAGATTTCTTGGTCTTTTTGTCAAAAGGTCTGACTTAGTGACTTAGTCTACAATAATGAACTGCTCGCAGGCAAGTTCGATACAGTTTACAACTTAAGCTTATGATTGGCGCGCAGGCACAATCTTACAATGTATTCTAAGTTTACAACTGAAATTATGAACTGTTCGTAGACTAGTTCGTACAGCTTATTTTTCAATCAAGTTTATCTAACTTGAGATTTCTATCAAACAAATTAAGTAATCATACATCAACACAGTAGATTACGAGTTGTAATCTTTCAAGACAAACAAACGTTTTTATTGATATTCAAAATGAATTGAGTACAGAGTTTGCTGTTTCGAATAGAAATTACAAAACAAAAATAATATACATAGATTTCAGCTCCTTATCTATAATCCGCATGCCTCCATGGTCTTTTCCCTTGTTCATTCTCGGTACCACGCCACCAGTTTTGAAGAGAATCATTGCCTCGATCCTGGTATATCGCTCTTCCTTCATATGATCGATCAAAGGCAAGTATCCAGTCTTCTGGATGGGTGACCCGATCTCCTCTTCTGTGTTTGGATTTCATTTCGATTTGGAGAGGGAGTTTCCCTTCTTCTAGCATCTTCGTAAATTTGTCTGCGGCCTCCGCTAACGTTTTATAGTTCTTGAAGATGGCGGATTCCCTGATGAGTCTGACAAAGTATCTCATCAGTTCGTTCTTCCTCCAGTGATTCACTTCGTCGGCAGTTGGGTTGCGGTTGGTCGGCAGACGAATTTCCGAAGGTCTCTGAATAAGAGTTTGCCAAGGGACATTGGGATCATGAAATTCCGGTCTGGAGCCTGAAATTTTAAAACTTTGGGATGGAGGTGCTAGCTTGTTCAATTCGGCGGTAATCTGTTTCAGCGACCTCAAATTCCCTTTCTTGTTGCAGCCTAATTCTCCTAGCAGCTTCTCGTGCCTCTTCCCCCTTTTTGGCTTCATCAAGACTTTGCAGGATTTCTAGAGCAGCGTCCTGTTTTGTCTCGATGCTGGTCATTCTATCTACAAGGGAGGAAAGAGTCTGCGACATTTCCTGAATGCATTTGTCGTGAGCACGCAATTGAGAGCTGTTTTCAATCATAGCACAAGCGGTCTTGGCTTCAGCTATCCTCGTTTTTGTTGCTTCCTCCTTTAGCAGTTGCTCCTGTTTATCTTCCATGATCTTCAAGGCTTGTTTGAAAACTTCTGGCAAAAGAATGAATGCATCGACAACACGAGATACTTCATGTTGAAGAGTGGTCATTTCTTCGACGGCAGAAGTATGCATCCAATTCAATGCTTTTTCAACGGAAGATAGAGCATTTACTGCATCCTGGATGAATACAGTCTGAAGGCCAAGAGCACGCAGGCGCTCTTTTCGTGCGGCAGAGATCGGAGAATCTGGTTGGGCAAGGTCTGCAGCGCTGTTCAACCTTCTTACATTCACGGATGGGCGTGAAGTAAGTTGGACATCCTCAGGTTCGATACCGTCCTCGGATTCCACGGTTGAAGGGGCGGGAGCAGCTTCCTGTGGTTCGGCGACAGGGGGTTGAGAAGCTTCCTGTTGTGAAGATTCTTCAGCAATCATGGATGCAGGAGGGACTGAATCCTCCTGTTGGCTTTCAGGAATGGCTTCTTCGGTCGCAGCAGGCTCAGGTGCCTGTTCCAAAATTTCTTGTACTTCATCGACTGGAGGGACTGATTCCTCTTGGTCGGGAATGTTATCAGGCTGTGGCGAAGGGGGATTGGTCTGGGTAGAAGGCCCTTCGTCATCTCTGGGTGGAGAGGCGTCTCGAGCTTCAGCCTCTTCACGACTCATTCTCAGACCTGCTTGTAAAGCATCGTCGTCGTCGTCTGAGTCATGATCTTCGTCATCTTTTGGATTGGTGGGGAGTCCTCTGACTTTTTCTTTCCTTTCCTCCTGGCGTCAGATTTGTGCAGAAGATGGCTTTCAATTAGATCCTTGCAAGAGGGGTTGTCCCATCGAAGCAGGGCCTCAATTTTAGTTGAGTCCGTCACTTCTGAGACAAATCTCTCTTCGTGGCTCTAATCGCTCTAGTTGTACAGTGTATCGTACGGAGCTAGCCTGTAGCCTTTCCATTGCAGAAATTTATCGTAGGCATGTTCAATTTGAACCGAAAGAAGGGTCTGATTAATGATCGAGTCAGGGGAGGGACTTCGAATAACGTCTGGAGACGCTGTTTCGAGGGATTCCTGTACAGGTATGGGATCCTGTACGGAAGAGGGACTCCTTACAGGGCATGGTGCCCTGAAGGAAGATGGATCCTGTACGGGTGTGGGATCCCACAGAGGAGAAGTAGCTTTTGGCTCCGAATGGGCAGCCGACTCGCTAAAGTCTTGATCGTTGGCAGATGTCTCAATATCCGTCCTAGCCGCCAAAGGCTCGGGATCTACTCTCGATACAGTAGGAGACACCTCTTCCACAGGGGTTGGGCCCTAGGGTTCTACATCAGTGGGTTGAGCCACGGGGGAGACTTCCTTGGAGTGCTTGGCATATTTGATTTTCGAAAGCCTCCTGAGTCTCTTCTTGGGCTTCTCACCAGCAGAGTGTTTCTTGCTGTGAGATCTCTTTCGCTTCTTTGAAGATTCCACTTCTGGGACCTTCAAGGATTCATCTCTTGGGTTATCAGAAATTGGCATGTGCCTGGTTCTCGGGTGGTTGCAATGCATGGTGCTCTGGTTATACGCAGTAGGCTTGACGCCTCCTAAGTATATCCTCGAGCTATTCTTCTTCGCATCGGCGGATTGCGTCAGTCCGCACTTCGTCAGAATATAATTCAGCATTAAACCGAAAGATTTCTTCTGGGTGGCAGGTTTGCACACCTCCTCTTGTAAGCGTTTCAGAATTATTTGGCACCAATTGACCTTTTCACAGGTCAAAATAGCCACCATCATCCTAAACCTTAAGTTTGTGCACATCTCGAATGCACCGGTTCAGTTTTCAATAATCCTGGAGCAAAAGTCATAAAGATACACAAAATGAAGAAGAGAGTTTTTCTTGTGACAAGTAGTTGTCACCATGTCAACAACTTTGGACCCTGTAAATAGTCCATAAAACTTTGTAATGAGCTCTTGAGACCCGAACATCTCAAGTTGGTCCATGGTCAGGCCATCAGCGGGTAGCCTGTAGATTCTCTGGAGCAGATCGCGATCGATACAGATCTCCACTCCACTGAATCAAGCGGTGATGTCGGCAACATGACCTCCCGGTCCAAAGGATGAAAACGGACGGCGGCGTTGAGGTAGAATTCCTCAACCAGATGGGCGTCGAATTTGTCGGCGGTCTTGCTCCCAAGGCGATAGAGGCCTTGTTGTTGAAGACGAGTAATTATATATTCCATAGGTTCTGCGTCGTTGGTTTCTGAGAGAATACGCTCGATGATGACAGGTTTGGAGAAGATCCGGCCATCAATGATGTTGGCGGATTTCTTCAGAACAGGGGAAGAAGATTGACCAGCCATTGATGTTTTCTTAAGAAGAAGGTGGAAGAAAACAATCGAATTATGCGGTAAAATGCAGAAAAATATGTAGGCTGTATTTGCTTGAGAACTCTTGTAATTGCAGAAAGCGTAAAGAGTCTCTAATGGCAGATTCAGTCCTTTTATAGTTGGGCGGCGAAATAGGGTTTTGCAGAGTACGAATGGTCAGATTTTAAGGGATGGGAACCGGTTTTGAAATCAACGGTTAAGATGGATTGAGTGTAACTGGTACGCTAATCCATTAAAAAGTTTAAAAATAGAGCGGGTCCCACTTCTGACATAGGTTGATACCCTAAATGCCTAAAACGGCGGTTTAAATATAATAAACAATTTAAAAACATCGCGGCTTTTGAGATTCAGTTGTCCAGATGTCGTGTAAGGCATTTAATGAACATGACGTTTGATGTAAGAATAGGGCACGTGGACAAAAATTATTTTAAAGGGAAATAATATTATATTATATACTGAATCGAAATCCTATAGCATGTGCTATTTTCCGCGTCGATACAGCGTTCCCCCTTAAAAAGGTACTAATAGGGTTTTGAATTCCATACAGCAATATTTGGATTAATGCTGTATTCATGGGTCCTACAGTATTCCCCCTTAATTATTGCACACACCAACTGTAGGATTCATATGCCTTCGCTCGCTACAGTACTGTATTGATGATTCTGAGTGTACAGATAATTAATGTTGGATACTGTATTCACGGGTCTTACAGCATTCCCCCTCAATTGTTGAGTAAAAACAGTAAATTACTTACAGGGAGTCTGGCTGTAGCATTCCCAATTCTTGTCTGAGCATGTTGAATCTTGCTGTGTCGAGAGGCTTGGTGAAGATGTCGGTCATCTGAACGTCTGTATGAACTTTTTCCAGGCGAACATCCTTGTTCTCGACATGATTACTGATATAATGATGCTTCATGTTGATATGCTTAGTGCGCGAGTGCAGAACATGATTGTGCGTGATTGCAATTGCACTCGTGCTATCACACATGATTGGAGTCTCTCTAGCATCGATTCCATAGTCTGACAGTTGTTGCTGCATCCAAAGGATCTGCATACAGCAGCTACCAGCAGCATAGTACTCTGATTCAGCCGTGGAAAGAGAGTTAGCCAATTGCTTCTTACTGAACCAAGAAACGAGTCTAGGTCCGAGAAAGTGACAAGTTCCACTTGTACTCTTCCTATCTAGCTTGCAGCCTCCGAGATCCGAGTCGCTGTATCCAACTAAATCGAATCCGCCTTCCTTAAGATACCACAGTCCTGCATCGACTGTTCCTTTAATGTACTTCAGGATTCGTTTAGCTGTATTGAAGTGTGATTCCTTAGGTGCAACTTGGTATCTCGCACACACTCCAACAAAGAAATGGATATCGGGCTGCTAGCCGTTAGGTACAGGAGCGAACCAATGAGCTTCTGTAGAGTGATTGGTCAAATGGCTTTCGGCTTCATCAAGACCGATTTGCACGGAAGTGCTCATGGGCGTTAGCGAGGATTTGGAATTGTTCATTCCAAATTTGTTGAGAAGTTCCTTCTTTGTATTTCTCTGGTTGATGAATATACCTGTAGGCAAGCTGCTTTACACCGCAAACCTAGGAAATAACTAAGTTCCCCATCATACTCATTTCAAATTTACTTTGCATGAGATGTGAGAACCTTTGACATAGAGCAAGGTTAGTTGAACCAAAATAATATCATCGACATAGATTTGTACCATTAGAAGGTCATCACCTTCCCGTATCTTGAACAAGGTTTTGTCCACGGCACCTTTCTCAAATCCGTTGTTGGTTAGATATCTTTGGACAGGTTTCGTACTGTGCTCTAGGGGCTTGTTTAAGTCCGTCTGTGGCTTTCCTTAGCTTTGTAAACTAGATCGATACCGTCTGTGTTGGCAAACCACGGTGGTTGTTCAACATAAACTTCTTGCAAGATCTCCATTCAGAAAGCACTCTTGACGTCCATTTGGTATACGATAAAACTTTTATGGGCGGCAAGGCTAAAAATATCCTAATGGCTTCTAGTCTCGCTACAGGGGCGAAGGTTTCATCATAGTCGATTCCTTCTTCCTGACAATAGCCTTGTGCTACTAGTCTGGATTTGTTCCTTATGATAAGTCCATTTCGATCCTTTTTGTTTCGAAATACCCATTTGGTTCCTATAACCGATTGGTGTGTCGGTCTTGGTACAAGATACCATACATTGTTTCTTTCGAAACCGTTAAGCTCTTCTTCCATAGATGTTATCCAATGAGAATTGTTAAGAGCGTCTATGGTCGAAACAGGTTCGGACTGGGCTAAGAATACAGTGATAGTGCACATATTGAGTCTTCTCAGTTCGGATTGAGATTTCCATTCAGGAAACTGTGAAACTTCAGCATTAGATTCTTCTTGTGCACAAAGTACATTTCCTTGTGTACTCTGTATTCTCCTACGAGTAGAAACACCGGCATTAATGTTTCCAATGATCAGCTCTTGCGGGTGATCTCTCAACCATCTTCGGTCGGGTCTAATTCAGGATCCCGTACTGTATCGAAAGTTTCTGTGGATACAGCTTCAGCTTGTATAGCGTCGGCTTCATCCACATCGATTCTTACAGCTGCGGTGTTGATTTCTAAATCGACGACAGGTTCTATGGGTGTAGGTGGATCCAAGATAGATAGATGGTGAATGTTCTGAGTGATATCATCTACTCCTGTAGGGTCATGGTGTGGTTCGTAGAACACTACATGAACTGATTCCTCGATCGTCAGCTTCCTTTTATTAAAGATTCTGAAAGCTTTGCTGACGGAGGAGTATCCTACGAATATTTCTTCATCTGATTTTTCATCAAAGGTTCTAAGTTGGTCCTTCCCATTGATCAATACATAACACCTGCATCCAAAAATGTGAAAGTACGAAATTAACGGAGTTTTGTTATTCCATACCTCATATGCTGTTTTGTTGTGGTGCTTGTTGACGATACAGCGGTTTTGAGTGTAGCACGCTGTATTGGTTGCTTCACCCCAGAAACGCTTTGGCAATTTGCTTGCGGCAATCATTGTCCTTGTTGCTTCTTTCAACGTCCTATTCTTTCGCTCGGCAACACCATTTTGTTGAGGTGTATGGGCAGCTGAGTATTCGTGTTGTATTCCATTCTCCGAACAGTATTGCTCTATAAAGCGGTTAGTAAATTCAGTACCTCTGTCGGAACGAATGCACACGATACTCGATGCTTTTTCATTTTGCAACTTTCTCAGGAGCTCGGGCAGCCTTGATGTTGTTTCCTTCTTCTTGCTAAGAAAGATCGTCCAAGCATACCTGGAATAATCATCAACAACAACCATGCAGTATTTATTACCTCCCAAACTTACTGGGTCTACAGGACCGTAGAGATCCATGTGTAGCATTTCCAACACTCTTTGGGTTGAAAGGTAGGATTTGCTTTTCAGGGTTGACTTGATTTGCTTGCCTTTCTGGCATGGTCCGCAGACGCTGTCCTTCTTGAATGACACATCTGGCAAACCTCTAACCATTCCCTGTCTTGAAAGTTTGTTGATCGTCTTGAAGTTGACGTGAGACATCCTCTTGTGCCATAACCACCTAATATCTGCAGTGCCTTTGGCAACAAAACATGGAATTGAGGAGCTCATAGGCTTCCAGTCAGCAATGTACATATTACCTGATCTGCTTCCCGTAACCACAACTTCCTTGGTTTGAGTGTTCTTGACTCTACAGCGATCTATATAGAACTTCACCGAGAACTGTTTATCACAGAACTGGCTAATACTAAGTAGATTATACTGTAAGCCTTCAACATATGCAACATCGATGACCTTGAATTTCCCGACAATTAGGTTTCCTTTCCCTCTTGTTCTTCCTTTAGACTTATCACCGAAGCGAACTTTTGGACCGCGACCTTCTACAAAATCAGATAGCTTGCTCCTATCTCCGGTCATGTGACGAGAGCATCCACTATCGAAGTACCAGGTATCCTCCTCTAGAATGTCCTGTAACAAAGAAATTAGGTAGATTTAGGTCCCCTTTGATTTTTGGGTCCATGTATGTTAGTTCGTTTAGGTACCCAAGCTTTCCTGGCAGCAATTGGTTTACTGTAGGACATACTCGGTACAGTGTTGCGATATCTACGGGGGGCATATCCGTAATTGTTATAATCATGATAATTACTATGCATGTAAAGTTCAGGGTTATTATTATTATTCTAGTACGAGTGCCGTCTAGGAGGTGGAGCCATTTTATTAGGCCTAACAGCTTGTCTTCTGGGTCTCCAGTTGGATTCCCAATGCTGTTGTTGATACTGAACTAGCATCTGCTGTCTTGAGGGATAACGGGGCTCCTGTATCCAAAGGTTACTGGCGCTGATCGATAAATCTTGTCGTGCGGGCCTTTGGTGATTGGATACCGCCTTCTTTCTGAATGACTGCCGGCGTTTATGATATGCTTGTGGAGTATGCTGTTGAGTACACCTTCTGAGTGGCTGTTAGTTCCACTGTCTCGAATAGTAGAGTTGCGGGGGCGGAATTGCAGCCTTCGGTTTTCTCGGTACAGCAGTTTCCTTTATGGGACTAGGAGTATCTTCCGATTCTGGAATGTGTTCCACACTCTTGACGAACACTGTACTAGTTTTCCCTTTATTCGAACATGAGCTGTATCCTAAGCCACTTTCATCATGAGCATGTTGCCCAGTGCTCAGAATTTCTTCCATTATTTTGGACGATTTTTCAAAAGACTTCAGAATGGTCTCAAGTTCAGTTTCTCGCTTTTCGAGAGTTGTGATTTTGGTTTGTAGTAGAACCAAATCATTTGTCTTGCTCTCATTGTGGGTTTTAACCTCATTTAGTTCATGAGCAAGTTGATGATTGCTCTCCATGAGTTTTTCAAAATCGACCTTGCTGGTTTCACAATCAAGAGACATATTTTCATAGTTTATTTTCAGCAAGTCATTTTCATCTTTCAGCTCTAAATTTGTTAATTGAAGCTGTATATTCTCAGTTTTTAGAGTCTCATGGGACTTTTGAATGTTTTTAAACTCATTCATCATATTTTCGAAAGTATGAGATGCATTAGATGGAATAGCTGAGGTTGAACTTACCTCATCGTCGCTGTCTTCACCTTCTGGAACATCTTTGGCCATAAAGCACATGTATGCTTTATCATCGAACTCATCGTCAGATGAATCACTTTCAGTGACCACCTGAAGACATTATGCTGATTTGGATGGTGTGGGGGAGGCTTCTGATTCTCCAATCAGGGCCTTGAGCTTGTCTTTCCAAGCACGTCTTCTTTCATCTTTCTCTTGTTGCTCGGCCTCAGGCAATTTTTGGACTTTGGGATGAGGACATTTGTTTGCATAATGGCCTGGTTTCCTGCAGTTATAGCACAGGTTAGCATCACCAGATGATGTTTTGGTACTTACCTTGTGGACAGGTTTGGGCATGTATGGAGTCTTTCCAGACTGTTTGATGAACTTTCTGAATTTATGCATTAGAAGCGCCATTTCATCTTGAGACAGGATGTCGTCACATCACGCATTCTTGTGATCGGGCTTCGACGAGCTAGGCATGCCGTGTCGACGGTTCGATACACCGCGAGAGCCGTGACCTTTGAAGGAGATTCTTGACTTTCTCTCTCACAATATCATACTCAAAAGCTTTGAGGTCAGAGAAGAGATCAAAAGTGGATATTTCATTAAGATTACAGGATACACGCATAGCTGTGGTCTTAATGTCCCATCGGGCTGGGAGCGATCTGAAATTTTTTAAGTTCTTCTCCTTTTGGGTGTAAATCTTGCCCAACGCTTCAAGTTCACCAACAATACCAGTAAATCTGAGGTCAAGTTCCTCTAGTGTTTCCGTTGGTTTCATTTCAAAAGATTCAAATTGCTGAGTAAGTTTTGAAATCTTGTTTTCTTTTGAGAGCTCAGTTCCCTCACAAATTAACTTGAGTTTATCCCAGATTTCTTTGGCTGTTTTGCAGCTCTTTACCTTTGAGAATATGCCTTTGTCAAGAGTGACAAATAACGCGTTCTTAGCCACGTTGTCGAGATTGGCTCGCTTCCTTTCATCTGTTGTCCATTGCTCGCGTTCTTTCTCGAGCATTTCAGCATAGGCTTGGCCCTCAATCCTTGCGGCTGGATTTACCTTCATGATCTTGATAGGACCATCCTGTATAACAAAAATCATCTCTTCGTGCATTGCTGCAAGATGAGCTTCCATTCTAATTCTCCAGTCGTCAAATTTGTTAATAGAGAACATATGGACTTTGTTAATCATAGAAGTATCCATACTGATAATATAGGAATGAAAGAGACTGTTTAGAAAATAAGTAATTTGAATCTGATTCGGTTAAAAAGAAATACGATTGATTCTTTTTAGAATCAACCGCTCCGATACCACTTGTTGGCCACTAAGTATACTGGATATAGTTTGGAAAATAGTTTAAACAACAAACTGTACGGATTCTAAATCTGAGTGCGTAGCGGAAGTCTTGGATACAGTAGGTTGTTGTGGATACAGCAACTAAGTGTATAGTGTATACTTAATATATCACAGTAATTTAAAACAGTAAAAGCTGAAGGTAAATAACACAGTAATTAAAGTGGTTTGAGGTAAACCCCTCTACGTCCACTGGTCCTCCACACAGGAGTAAAAAGTTTATTATAATTACTGCGTACACAACTACGTAATTATAATCAAACCTATCCTTGTATTGTTAGGCGTATTTTTATACGCTTATTTATCATTATTTTGTAGTGTTTTGATGAGTGAAATTGTCTAAATGAGCTTTTAATGCCTTAATTTTGTATGATTGACAGGAAATTGAAGTCCGGAAGCTAAAACGAGGCAAAACGGGCAGATCGGCAAATCGACTGCAGGCAGCGGCACAAGGAAGGCAGGCCGCGGCACAGAAGACACGGCCGAAGGGCGAGTAACTGTACTGCGTGCCGCGGCACGGCCAGTGAGCCGCGGCACAGAAGAATTAATTAACGCCCAGGCATTCAGCTGAAGGCGATGTGCCGCGGCACAGGTTTAGTGAGCCGCGGCACACTTGGCGGTTTGTGTATGCCCGCGCGGATTTTGAGCTGTTTCGAAGCCAGTTTTCGACCGACTAATACGGACGCGATTTGCTGATATGCTGAGCTATAAATAGGGTTTAAGACCCTAAGAAAATCATCTTGGAATTTGGGAATCTTGGAATCTTGGGATTTTTAACCTTGGAGAGCTTAAGCTTGGAGACGGCAGAAGAAGAGGGAAGCAGAAGAATTCAAGGGCAGAAGGCGGAAGCTGAAGAACGGAGGAATCTGCGCTTCATCTGCGTTTGAATTTTATGTTTTCATTTATTGATTCTGTATTTTCAGTTTTTAGTATGTCAGGCTAAAGCCCTAATCTAGGGTTTTGATGAAACCTTTGTTTTGACGAATTGATTGAGATTATCCAATTTATTACCTTTTTATTGAGTTTTCCCAATTATGTTTAATGCTTGCAATTATCTGGCCAATAGTTGTATTGATTTAATCATTCACTTCGAATCGGGAGAGGAGATTTGGTGAGGAACTATTGGTGAGGACCGTTTTATTCTGTGAGATAGGAATATACTCATAGGAACTACGTGGCCTTTAGGAGATTTCATGCTGTTTGCCTATCGACGAATTAATTCACCTAGGGATAGAGTGCGTTATTCGCCTTTAGATAAATCTATTGACCTCGGGAGAGGCGGTAGAATATATTAGCAATCTCCGCCTTCAATAAATTGGGAAAATTATTTATTACGGATAATCGAGAGTAAATTCGGATAAACTAAGGTGGATTCAGAACCCTAGACTTATTCATCATTTGATTTCTTTTATCCAAGACATTGTTTTCTACTGCTTAGTTTTTTAGAAATTCTTTTAGTTATTAATCGCAAAACCCAAATTCGATTGTTCAGATAAAATTGGAATACGAAAAAATCGGTAGTTAGAGATTCAATCCTCGTGGGAACGATACTCTACTTATCACTTTATTACTTGTAAACGATGCACTTGCGTGTAGGAAATATCGCAACAAGTTTTTGGCGCCGTTAAGTGTTGAAATTTTCTAATATCGATTTAAGTATTTCCAGTCTTAATTTGAGCGTTTTATTTTTATTTTTGTGTATTTAATTTCGTTTATTTGTTTTTCGTTTCTTGACCTTTCGTGTAGTGCATGAGAATACTCTGTAACGAAGGCCTACTAAATTTTGACACCGATCTCGAGCGCACGCTAAGAAGTAACAAAAAGGAGAAAAGATAGTTGCGGCAGTCAATATGGCCGAGAATCTCGAAGTCCAAGGAGGAGATAACCAAGTGCGGCAAGTTCAACCTGAACTAGCTCATCGATATTATGCCATGACGCAGGTTAACGCTAATTTTTCGGTAATTCGGCGTCCCACTATTCAAGCTAATAATTTTGAGATCAAGCACGCCATTATTCAGATGGTGCAGCGAGCCCATTCTGCGGACCGCCGAAGGACGACCCGAATACTCATATTGCTTCTTTCCTTGAGATATGCGACACGTTCAAGACTAATGGTGTCACCGACGATGCCATCCGATTGAGGCTTTTCCCTTTCTCTTTGAGGGATAAAGCAAAATTCAGTTAAATTCCTTACCACCGGTCGATTACAACATGGGAGAGGTTAGCGCAAGCCTTCCTTGCCAAATTTTTCCACCGGCTAAGACAGCAAGGTTGAGAAACGAAATAACCACCTTTTGTCAAGATGATATGGAATCGCTCCACGAGGCGTGGGAGCGATATAAAGAATTGCTACGAAGATGCCCGCATCACGGCATTCCCGATTGGCTTGACTTCATACGTTCTATAATGGTTTGAGTGCTTCTACACGCACTCTCGTGGATGCGGCCTCTGGTGGGACTTTCATGGGAAAATCTATGGCCGAGGCACACGTGCTTTTGGAAGATATGGCGAAAACGCATACCAATGGCCATCGAAAGATTGACACCGAAGAGAGTCATGGAAGTTTCAAGCAATGACCCGATTTCCACTTTGTCGGCTCAAGTCGCCGCTTTGACACAACAGCTCAGACATTTTCGCACGCACCACCGTTACCATAGAGACATGTAATTGGTGTAACGGATCACACCGAGCGGAATGTCAAGTTGGAAATCCGTTCGAGCAAAATCGATGGAGCAGCTCAATTTGTGGGAAGTGGGAATCGGCCGAATAACCCGTACTCAATACTTATAATCCGGGTGGCGCAATCATCCTAACTTTTCATGGAGAAACGGATGAGAACTCACACCAGCCCCGTTCGCGGAATCAACAACAGCCCCCTCCCGCTCCCAAAGTGTCTCTCGAGGAAGCACTTGCAAAATTGGCGGCAAATACGAGTCAATTTATGACTCGTACGGAAGCTACATTACAAAATCATTCTGCTTCCATTCGAAACTTGGAGGTCCAGCTGGGCCAAATCGCTAATGTGTTGACAGCTCGTCCGGAGGGAGCATTGCCGAGTACAATAGAGACAAATCCTAGAGAGAGTCTAAACGCAATTAGCTTGAGAAACGGGAGAGAGGTGCTGGATCAGCCCGAGCAGGGTAAAGAGAAGAAGGAGATTGAGGAAGAGAAGGATTTAAAGCCAGAGGAGTCGAAGGATTTGAAGCCGGATAACTCGAAGACATGTGTCCCCCCCGTTCCGTTTCCGCAGAGACTACAGCAAAGAAGGGCGGACAAACAATTTTCTAAGTTCCTTGATGTGTTCAAAAAGCTTCACATAAATATTCCGTTCGCCGACGCATTGGAACAGATGCCGAGTTATGTCAAGTTCATGAAAGAGATATTATCGAAGAAGAGAACGCTTGAGGAGTTTGAAACGGTCACCTTGACAAAGGAGTGCAGTGCAATTCTTCAAAAGAAGCTCCCACCTAAATTGAAAGATCCGGGAAGTTTCAACATACCGTGCACCATGGGGAATCTTTCGTTTAATAAGGCACTATGCGATCTTGGTGCGAGTATCAACCTCATGCCTCTGTCGATTTTCAAAAAGCTGGATATTGGGGAAGCCAAGCCAACAACAGTCTCCTTACAATTGGCGGATCGATCGATAAAGTATCCGAGGGGAGTGATCGAGGATGTATTAGTTAAGGTTGACAAGCTCATCTTTCCAGCTGATTTCATCGTACTAGACATGGAGGAAGATGAAAATATTCCAATCATCTTGGGACGACCATTTCTAGCGACGGGCCGAACCCTTATAGACGTGGAAAAGGGGGAGTTAACTCTGAGGGTCCAAGACGAGCAAGTTACTTTTCAAGTATTCAAATCGTTCCCATGTCCCGGAAGTGATGATAAAGGGTCACAAATTGAAAGTGTGGATGTTGTTGAAAGAGGAAAGCACCGAAAACATCGTCGGTGGGAAAATTCAGATTTTGTGTTAAATGATTCAAGTCTTAAGAAGGATATAGAACGAGTGGCGTTCCTCGAGCATAAGGAAAAATCTGATGCAGTCTTGAGTGAGTTTGTGAAGGAGGAGAGTGAGCCGAAAGCCAAGCGGACAACTAGTCATGAAAAAACCGGGTGTTTCGGGAAGTTATTCACGTCGAAACCTTTCCGCAAACAACATTTGATGACCGAACCAAAAGTCGAATCACTAACGACCAATGGTCATAACTTTAACAAAAATATGAAAGATTCGATGAACGGGGCGGAAACCAATGGAGTTTGCGAAAAGCGAACTAACGTTGTCCAATAGGTCCGGCTGAAGACTATAAACTTAGCGCTTCTCGGGAGGCAACCCGAGTTCGTAGTTGTAGATTTTTGCATTTCTTTATTTTTCTTGTATTCGTGATTCTTATTTTTCATCATTTTTGTGCTTCAATTTGCTTCTGCCTCTCGTGTTTAACGTCTTCTTCTCAAAACTCGTGCGGGAAAGTCCTGTGGAAGAAATCAAGTCTGAGCCGCGGCACAGGTATTGTGAGCCGCGGCACACATCAATCGCAAGGGGAGGCTAAACCAACTGTACCCTGTGCCGCGGCACGGCATAAATGAGCCGCGGCACACTTGAGCAATGAGCCGCGGCACACGAACTCTGTGCCGCGGCACAAGACAAAACGAGAACACAGGTAATAGGGACTGTACCTTGTGCCGTGGCTCACTTTATCTGTGCCGCGGCACACTATGCGGAATCCAAAAGGCCAGGTAGCATATAACACGCATTCGGCCGGCATTATCAGGTACGCCTCCCTTCTCCTTTTCCTTCCCTCCCCAGCGCGACCGGCCGAACAAGTTCTTCCATTTTCTTTTCTTCCTGCGATTTCTTCTTGCAATCTTCAAAAGGTACGTTTCAATCTTTAATCTTGACTTGCTTATGGTTTATTATGGAAGTTGTTTTTTTGCTTTGGATGAATGGAACATGCTTATTTTTTTCCTTCAAATAGTTTTATGATTGTTAGAGAATAACATGGTAGTTTCATCGAATTTTCATGGTTAAATCGGAATATCAATGAGTTGAATGTGTTGAGTTGATGATGATTGAAGTATGTTTTGATTTTTGAGGGTTGAATCGAGCTATAACTATGTTTATTCTTCAAGTAAACTTGTGCCCTCAAGGTGTCTGATAAATTGCCTAAATGAAAATTTTTCTTTGGAAAAGCAATCATTTTGAATTTTCGTGCAACGCATACGTTTTGACTTTACAGCAAACCCAACCCTTACATCCAGGTTACATGTTTAAGTCCAATTTCATCCTTCTCTCACATATGCGCTATTTTCTTAAATTCGGAATTTCTAGCTGGATATCCTTAGCCGAGCATAGATCATTGTTATTATTTTTGCGTGAATAAACCCTCGTGTTGTACTTCTCAGGACTGATTATGGCGCGCACAAAGAAGCTGAGCAAGCGTGCTAGGACCGAGTCATCCCCTACTCGAGGGGAGACCTCTCGTGGTCGGGCCGAGGTGGAGGGGCACCAATTTTCGGACCCCGAAATTCACAAGATATTCAATGAAAAGATCCGGCCACGACCACTTATTCCAGAGAGGGGTTTTACTCCAGCTCCTCAGGACGGGGAATTGCTCACCATGATTGACGAGATGGGGTGGGCCAGATTTACCGCACCTCCCGAGCCAGCGGTTATCTCGATCGTCCAGGAGTTTTACGCCAGCGCTCTGCTGAAGCACATTCGGGCAGGGCATTCGTTGCCGTCTTTAGAGTCTCGGACTCAGGTTGACGTCCGAGGGGTTACAGTTGATTTCTCCACGGCCGCTATTCGGAGGCTTTTTGGGTTTCCGGTGGTTGACGAGTCAGCCTATGACCGAGTGATGACCAGCCTCACTAAGGAGGCCCTGCTTGAGACCATTGCACAGCCCGGTACCGACTGGGAGCAGCGAGCACAGAGTTCTTCCACTTTTCACTTCAGGAGATCGCGCCTCAGCCGGCTCGGGCGTGCCTGGCTTTATTTTATTTGCGCACGCATTGACCCCACCTCCCAGATCCGTACAGTCTTTCTCTCCCGCGCCCGGATACTTTTTGCTATCACTTCCGGGCTGCATTTCGATGTGGCCCCCATCCTGGTCCGATCCATCTTCCAGAGTATCCAGGGGGGCCAAGACGGGGTTGAAGCACCCCTCCCTCATCTGCGCTTTATGCCGGCAGTCGGGGCTGACTTGGTCAGACGACGAGCCGATGCTTGCCCCACAGGCCCCGATCGACCACCGCATTATATTACACTTCGATCAGTGGGGCGGAGCGCCGGCACACGCTCGGGGGAGAGGATTTTTGCTAGAGGAGGCTCACGAGGGATCCCCCGAGCCGCTTCTGTTGACGCATGGAGATGCCGGCCCGCAGCCCGACAGGGCGAGGCTGGAGGAGTTATTTGATGGGCTGCGGGAGGATTTAAGGAGGCAGAGAGAGGAGCAGAGAGAGGAGCTGAGGAGAGAGAGAGAGAGGAGCTGAGAGAGGAGACGAGGAGAGAGAGAGAGAGATGAGATGAGGAGAGAGAGAGAGAGCTTGATGGCTGCCATGCGGGAGGAGCAGCGGGCGGAGCGGGAGAGTGTTATTGCTACCGTCCGTGATGAGTTGCGAGAGCAGGCCCGCCGGGCCAGCCGACGAGTGGCGAGGCATTTTGCTGCGAGGGATGCTTATCATCAGGAGCACCTCACCGCATGGACGGCTCACATCATGCATCCCGACGGGCCATTTATTGCGCCCGCCCGGCCAGCCACACCACCCTCCTCACCGGACGATGCCGGCACCAGTTCCTGAGCAGACTGGAGGGGAGTACTTGACCTTTTACTTTTATTGCATATCATTTTTTGTTCATTGAGGTCAATGTACATCCTAAGTTTGGGGGGGATTTACTTTCAGTTTCTACATTCATTGCTGTACTTTATTTTATTGTTGTACTTTATTTCGTTGCACTTTTCATTACTTTGCGTAAAAAATTTTTAAGATAGCCTTGCTTGTCGTAGTTTTTCTTTATTCGTGAATGTTTCGTGCTTCTATTTGTGTGATACTGATGTTACGACACTGTCTTTCTCTCTGAAGAAGCGGGCGAGTTCTAGTCGAGTTGTAGTCAGTTATTTCTGTTCTGCTTAGTATTCAATTAGGTCCGAAATTTTTCGTGATTGTAGAGGTCGTGGCAGATAAGAGACGATACATACTTGTTTTTAAATCCCCATCAATACGTTTGGTTACATCTTCTGGATAGTGAGTCGTACTGTTTCTTTAGTCGTTTTGGCACTTAGATGGAGTTTAGAGTTGGTTAGTTTTTCCCAAAAAGTCGAGATAATGTGTTCTATGAAGGGAAGTCTAGTAACCGGGGGTATTCGCGTGACCCGTTGTTTACTCTCGCGTAAAACGACGACCCTGATTAGACTAGTGAGTTAGATATTTCACATGTGCCAATGATAGGGAGCCTAGTAACCGGGGGTATTCGCGTAACCCGCTGTTTACTCTCGCGTAAAACGGCAACCTTGATTCGGACATACGGAAATTATGTATTCAAGTTGTTTCTCCGCTGTAGACGGGAACTTAGTAACTAGAAGCATCCATGTGCCCCATGAGTGTCTTTTACGTCAAACGGTTTTCCAATACATGAGAATGGAAGTTCCACCCTAGGATTATCCCGATGAAACATCCCGAGATCCTAACCTAGTGGTCGACTCGAATCAAATTTTTGAACATATATATATAAGGGAATACTGTCCGAGGTTTAATTGTTATGAAACTCATAAAAATTGTGCCTTTAGACTGTGGAACGGGACAAACTAGCTTGTTTATGTTAGCCTTTCATATTGACGGTCGATTTGACTCACGTTTTGTTAATCTTTGAGCTGAATTTTCTTCATGAATGAGTGATTAGGACTGAATTTGATTACTTTGCAGAATCATTATTCTGAGTGCAGCTCGCTTTTATGACACTCGTATTATTTAGAGAGAATTACAGGATAGTATTGATTAGGTTGAACACTATGAGTTGCACGATGATTCACGACATTCTTTTATTGAATTTAATTCTTTTTGCTTGAGGACAAGCAAAGGCTTAAGTTTGGGGGTATTTGTTAGGCGTATTTTTATACGCTTATTTATCATTATTTTGTAGTGTTTTGATGAGTGAAATTGTCTAAATGAGCTTTTAATGCCTTAATTTTGTATGATTGACAGGAAATTGAAGTCTGGAAGCTAAAACGAGGCAAAACGGGCAAAAACGGCAAAACTGGACTCTGAGCTGCGGCACAAGGAAGCTGAGCCGCGGCATAGGAAGACACCAGCCGACGGGAAGAGTAACCTGTACTCTGTGCCGCGGCACAGCCCAGGTGAGCCGCGGCACAGAAGAATTAATTAACGCCCAGGCATTCAGCTGAAGGCGATGTGCCGCGGCACAGGTTTAGTGAGCCGCGGCACACTTGGCGGTTTGTGTATGCCCGCGCGGATTTTGAGCTGTTTCGAAGCCAGTTTTCGACCGACTAATACGGATGCGATTTGCTGATATGCTGAGCTATAAATAGGGTTTAAGACCCTAAGAAAATCATCTTGGAATTTGGGAATCTTGGAATCTTGGGATTTTTAACCTTGGAGAGCTTAAGCTTGGAGACGGCAGAAGAAGAGGGAAGTAGAAGAATTCAAGGGCAGAAGGCGGAAGCTGAAGAACGGAGGAATCCGCGCTTCATCTGCGTTTGAATTTTATGTTTTCATTTATTGATTCTGTATTTTCGCTTTTAGTATGTCAAAGCTAAAGCCCTAATCTAGGGTTTTGATGAAACCTTTGTTTTGACGAATTGATTGAGATTATCCAATTTATTACCTTTTTATTGAGTTTTCCCAATTATGTTTAATGCTTGCAATTATCGGCCAATAGTTGTATTGATTTAATCATTCACTTGAATCGGGAGAGGAGATTTGGTGAGGAACTATTGGTGAGGACCGTTTTATTCTGTGAGATAGGAATATACTCATAGGAACTACGTGGCCTTTAGGAGATTTCATCTTTGTTTGCCTATCGACGAATTAATTCACCTAGGGATAGAGTGCGTTATTCGCCTTTAGATAAATCTATTGACCTCGGAGAGGCGGTAGAATATATTAGCAATCTCCGCCTTCAATAAATTGGGAAAATTATTTATTACGGATAATCGAGAGTAAATTCGGATAAACTAAGGTGGATTCAGAACCCTAGACTTATTCATCATTTGATTTCTTTTATCCAAGACATTGTTTTCTACTGCTTAGTTTTTTAGAAATTCTTTTAGTTATTAATCGCAAAACCCAAATTCGATTGTTCAGATAAAATTGGAATACGAAAAAATCGGTAGTTAGAGATTCAATCCTCGTGGGAACGATACTCTACTTATCACTTTATTACTTGTAAACGATGACGTGCACTTGCGTGTAGGAAATATCGCAACAAGTTTTTGGCGCCGTTGCCGGGGACTGAAATTTTCTAATATCGATTTAAGTATTTCCAGTCTTAATTTGAACGTTTTATTTTTATTTTTGTGTATTTAATTTCGTTTATTTGTTTTTCCTTTCAGGACCTTTCGTGTAGTGCATGAGAAGACTCGGTAACGAAGGCCTACTACCTTTGGACACCGAGCTCGAGCGCACGCTAAGAAGGAACAAAAAGGAGAAAAGAGAGTTGCAGACGACGGTCAATATGGCCGAGAATCTCGAAGTCCAAGGAGGAGATAACCAAGTGCGGCAAGTTCAACCGGAACTAGCTCTTCGATATTATGCCATGCCGCAGGTTAACGCTAATTTTTCGGGAATTCGGCGTCCCACTATTCAAGCTAATAATTTTGAGATCAAGCCCGCCATTATTCAGATGGTGCAGGCGAGCCCATTCTGCGGACTGCCGAAGGACGACCCGAATACTCATATTGCTTCTTTCCTTGAGATATGCGACACGTTCAAGACTAATGGTGTCACCGACGATGCCATCCGATTGAGGCTTTTCCCTTTCTCTTTGAGGGATAAAGCAAAATTCTGGTTAAATTCCTTACCACCGGGGTCGATTACAACATGGAATACGAAACCTCAAATTCGATATTTCAGATAAAATTGGAATACGAAAAAATCGGTAGTTAGAGATTCAATCCTCGTGGGAACGATACTCTACTTATCACTTTATTACTTGTAAACGATGACGTGCACTTGCGTGTAGGAAATATCGCAACATGTATCGTTCACACAGATTGATACAAAGAATGTCGCTTTAAACCGTTCACACAGATTGGTTAAAGCTTCCTTCTTGACTAGCTTCTTCACACACAGTTCCAAAGCTTCGTCCTTATTCGTCCCACACAGGTCAGAATAACTTGTTGAGTTCACACAGAGCTCAGTTTTTACACAGAGGTAAAAGGTAGGTAACCAGGTAAGAACAGCAGCTTTGAATATGAAGTTCTTGAGCTGATGATGGCTATTCTTGATGTTGAGCACTGTATATCTCTTTCGTTCTTAATTGCAGTAAGCTTTGGAGATATGTTTGCTCTGATGATAACTTTTGATAGCTTGAGTGTTAGGTTAATGGGTATCTGATCTTCAATGCCTTCATAAGATATATATAGTCTCTGAAGAAAGTATCCGTTGAGATGTATCCGTTTGAATGAGATTTCGTTCCAACGGGTTTATGACACGATCCGGATTTCGCGGGATTCTGAAGATCTGAAGACTGGCAGTATTTAAATACTTTATCCTTGAGTATTTAAATACTTCTTTATTCAACGGGACTTGACTTCTGTTCCTTCTTTGTCCTGTTGTGAGCTGTATGGAAGATAACTGTATTTTGAGTTACGAGACAGTTTCCATACTTGGTCTTTTTACAAGATTTCTTGCTGTACTGAAGAGCTTCACTATATGCTGATTCGAGGCAGGTCTTCGATACAGGATAAAGCCTCAAAGATTCGATACAGTTTCCTTTACTGTATTCGGATTGGCATATATGTCAACACCTCTTTATCAAATATCATTCGATACAGGGATCGGGTATCCCGGCTGTTTCGATACAGGGTCTTTGTTTTCCCAACAAATACCAACCGCTCGACAATAGAAAATATATTCGGCATAAAAGACAAATAATTCAAGATAATCGAAAAAATCTCGGTTATTACACCATGCCTACGGCATGATAGATATCTGGTCTAGTGAAAAGCATGTATAGCATACATGACAGCTGACGCATAAGGGAACAACTTTATGTCATCTATCTCCTTTTGTATCTTAGGACACATATCCTTATATAGTCGAATTCCATGTCTGTAAGGTAGAAAACCTTTATTAGAATTCTCTATGCTAAATTACATTTGCACTCATCGATATAGGATGCCTGGGATAAGCACAACATGTTTTTCTTCCTTGTTTTTCTTCCTATCACGAAAGATCCCAATCCCTAAGATGTGTCTTGCTTCTCCCAAATCCTTCATATCAAACTGCTTAGACATCCATACACGTACGTCCGAAAACTCCTTCATGTTGTTTCCTATCAAAAGGATATCATCTACGTACAGTACAAGAAACACCAACACATTTCCATCGCATTTATTATACACACAATTCTCACTCGGACATTGGACGAATCCATATGACTGGACAACCTCATCAAATTGAGTGTTCTAAGAACTAGATGCTTGTTTAAGTCCATAAATAGATCTCTTATGCTTGCAAACTATGTGCTCTTCTCCTTCAGCAATGAATCCTTATGGTTGGTGCATGTAAATCTCCTTGTCTAGATTTCCATTCAAGAATAAACTAGATTTGTAGAAAATCTAACCTTGATTCGGTCGATCGGAGGAGGTTATGGAATGATTAATCGATGTTAGAAACTCAAGAACTTCGTGGATTGATAGAACAACATCATGCCTTCGTGTTCTCCAAGTCTTGGCCGCGGAGGAGGTGAAATGAGTGAGAAAACGGGTGAAGTAGCCTGCCCGACCATATATATACTGCCCAGCGACGTACGAGCAGGCGCGCACGAGCGGCCGGTCGGGCGCCGGGTCGTGCGCGCCACTGCAAGGTGTCTGTCGAGACGCACGAGCACCCGCTCGTGCGCGTGCAGTCAGGGCCGCACGAGCACCGGATCGTGCGCCCAGCTCGCGCGCCATGCTCATGCGCGCCATGCTCATGCGCGCCTGGCCGGTCCCTACCGCACCTGACCGGCCAGTGCCCAGCCGCCATGACTCGACGACTCAAATTCCCTAACACGTACGGAACGAACACGGCGAATAGTATAAAATTCAAAAACACGAGTTAAGCACTAAACAAACACATGGTTCCTACAACCCGAAGGTTGAAAGGACAATGCCGAGGCAAACACCCCAAAGCTTTGGGAAATTATGAAATGGCCCAAACGCCCGAAACATCACGATACGACAACAGATAACCGAACCGAAACTCACAAAACGTATAACAATGTTAAATGAACTTACGAGAAACCCGAAACAACAGTTTCGAACGAGATTCGCATGAATCGAACTCGAGCGCGGAAAAGTCGCCTAAGAACATGGAACTCAACAAAACGACACCGAAACGAACTCGGATGTCAAAAACTGTAGAAGTAATCATTCTCGGAATGACGAAACGGTCACAAATGAGTCGTCAAAATGGACTCTCGCCAAAAAAAATTACTAGGAATCGAAATTGCGGATATTACACTCGCCTCAAGTCCAAAGCACACGAAGCAACGGGAAGGCTCGACCGGAAACCCTCGAACACCTATAATCCCCCGGCCAAAAACATAAAGATACGATTACAACGAGAACCAAGGCCAAAAACAACGGAAATCCCAACAAACTATCGAAGGGAAACTCATTGGGACATTTAATCGAACATTAAATGTTCGATAACTCCCAAGAACACTCGAATCACCAATCGAGTTGAATAAACTCGAAATACGGATAAACAACACATAGAGCACGATTACTAATGCTCAATAACATCAACTGATTCATCAAAATCGGACGAATAACGAAGATCAAGAAAAAACCCCGAAAGTCAACCCTAGGAGATTTCAAGAAATTACCTCGATCCGACGAAGAACAAGGATTTGATGTTGTTATAATCGACAAGGGCCTTCCAAAACACCCTGGAATTGAGTGGAATCGACCAAGAACCGACGTTCCCGTCTCCCTCATCCAGCAGCCGCAAGAAGAAAATGGAAAATGAGGAAAATGGCCAAAACCCGTCGCCCAGGCCATAAATAGGCGCGAATGTTACGGCCGTAATCGGCAGCCCTTATGGCCGTAACCGGCATTCGTGAAAATCCTACCCAGCGCCTGTCGATCATTTACGGCCGTAACTGACACCCCTTATGTCCGTAACCGGAATTCGTCTGAAAGCTGCCTGGCGCCCGTACGGTCGTAGCCGATCACGCCTTACGGCCGTAACCGGCACCTTACGGCCGTAACTCGGCCATACCAGTACGTGCTCCAAAATGTGCGGCCGTGACTCGGCCGTGGCCAACTCCGACAATTCAGTTAGACGTTCGACAATGTCTCGGACACTCTAACGCATCGGTTAAGATTCAAACAATAACGAGCAAATATACGAAACATAACATACCGTTCATAACAGGAAAACGAATCCCATATAGTTATAACGACACGAAATAACCGACACCAACCGACAAATGTTTCAAGGCAAACGCAATAAAAGTCTCGGGTATTATAATAAACACAAAAATCAATCGTCGAGAAAGATAATACCGATACTCGTCAACTGAGAAATATCGGGAAAAATCCAAATTAACCGAAACGAAAATCCCGGGTATTACATTCTCCCCCACTAAAAATAAGTTTCGTCCCGAAACTTAAAACAAAGACATCACAGTGCCAGCAAAGCGCCATGCTCAAACATACAAATTGCCAAGATGAATCTAAGCGATAAGATAACACACGATTCCGACCACCCAAAGGCTCGGAATTCGACAACGGAAGTAATTACCCCAAACTTTTGGGAAATTACTAAAACGGCCCAAAACGTCCGAAATACACGATACATGATCGAAACACCAAGCAAAAGCCCGCAACATGAATAATAACGTTAAATGAACTCATGAGAAACTCGAAACAACAGTTTCGAACGAGATTCGCAAGAATCGAACTCAAATGCGGAAAAGTCGCCAAAAAGCACAGAACTCAGCAAAACGACACCGAAACGAACTCGTATGTCAAAAAGTGCAGAATTAATCATTATCGGATTGACGAAACGGTCACAAGCGAGCCATTGAAATGGACTCTTGCCAAAAAAAGAAATTTACCGAAAATCGAAATTGCGGATATTACATACTATCCTCCTTAAAAGAAGTTTCGTCCCGAAACTTAAAAATAAGTAGGGAGGAACAATATCTCACCAGGAACATCTCAACGAGTTGCACGAGAATGCATAGCTTATGCCCATCGGCGAGATGTTACAAGAACGCAAAGGAACATACGGCGTGGAAACACGCTCAACAACAACCATGATTGAACCTCAACGATCGAACTCCAACGATCGAACAACAATGATCGAACAACAACGGTCGAACCACGACCCCGAATTTCATACTTCAACTCGAGATATTAAAAGAACTTGTAGAAACTAATGTTAATTTCGAACAAGGTTCAAAAGAATCGAACCGAACTTGGAAAAGTCACAACGATAAACAGATTGATCCGAAACAAGGTCACAACCCGTTCGAACGATGACAATCGAGATCCCAAAGAAGTTCAGAAAGTATCAATGAACACGAGCGAGTCGATAGAATTGAGAAAGAGAAAACGCAGAAGTCAAAAATAATATGGGTATTACATCCGACATGTCGTCCCCGAAACTCACAACAACGAAAGCAAGGTGACAACACAACAAGCAACCAACAGAACATCTTTCAAAGGCCTCTCAAAGCCGATCCTAATAACTGTGCTGAAGTTCGTACCCCAGAAGAATCGGTAACCAACTCGCGAAACAACATACCGGAGATGCCAATTCAGCACAACATATCCACGTAAGACAACCCACATACACCAAATCACAGCAACGACGGCATACATTCGGCGATTTCAACGGCCCCAATGATAACCAGCACACAATCACAAAACATCATGAAACAATCACAGATGTACACAATCATACAAACCCAAGCTCTAACAGTTCGCACAGGTGCGCTAACATGTAAATCACCACGAAACGACAACATTAGAGACTAACATCACACCTCTCACAGAGGGCTAACACAACAAATGCGTGGCGAATGACTCAATGCTCACACCACCAATTCAATCACAACTTGGGGGTTAACACCCTAACGACAGTGCGAACATCAGACATACCTTCCCGGACCGCACACAGGAACGATAGGTTTTAAAAACGAAAACCACCTATAATTGAAAACAATTTTGGGAACATCAGTTGATCTTGAGTATCACATTTCGAAAAGGTAATACAAACATGAAACAACGTTATCTAGACTTTGAAAAACCATCTTACGTTTGATAGAACTGAGGATACCTTTCTTTGGTTAAAACTTTCGGAAATATATGACCTTCGGGTCTGAGCAAATGCATTTCCAAATTACTGAAAATATCTCAAAATATTTTGGTCCTCAAAGTTGAATAATTTTGAAGCATACAGTGGCACTGGTAGGCACCTTGTAAATACCGCTAGAAAATAATCCATTTAAAAGGTACGTCTCGAAATTTATTTTCTAAGATACTCATGGTTTTCAGAAATCCAATAGGCCAGAATGCCCCAAAACTCACACGTATCAACATTCGGTTATATATTTCATAGTACATGTATCAAAGCATTTTGAAATCAAACAAGGCACGTCTTTTCCGGAAAACAAACAGTCAACAATCAAATTTGCCTAGGACCGGGGTGAAGCCATTGGTCCCACTCGAGGCCTCTAAGGACCCTCTTGAGCAGTCCATATCATAAAATAAATCACGCACACGCATCGCCTAGGACCGGGGTGAAGCCAGTGATCCCACTCGAGGCCTCTAAGGACCCTCCCGAGCTGGCTAGCGAATCAAACTCGTGAATCCAGAGTGAAGTCATAGATTACCTTGAAGCCCCATCAGACCCTCCCTAGGTGAGCAAAGCACACACAATATACATCACTATTTCATGTTAAGTATAAAGGTTTCCATATTACTTGCAAAACGAGCAAATCATTTTGAAAATTATTAGCAGCAGACGAAAACAACAGTCGAAAAGACATAAACAGCGACAACGCTCCTCATATAAACAAAATATGAGAGTCGAATAAACACATATCACGGAACCAAAAATCTACATAAGGATTCCATCACTTAACACATAATCATACCAGTAACTCGTGTCACACGAGACACAACACAAAGGTTGAAGACTTACATCCACAGGTTGCACGAAGATGATGATCGCCCCACGATACTAATCATGACCAACAAACTCAGATGACGCGTCGCGACATGACTCAGTCAGACAAAATCCGACGAGACGAGACTTTACAGACACAACTTGACCAGACAGCCTAGGTTTCCACAACCTAAGCTCCGATACCATTTATATAACACCCCTAATCCACTCAGGGATATTACACGCCATAGATCCCTTTTCCGCAAGGATCTACCAGGCAGAAGACTATAAAACAAAACCCACACGCGGTCGACTCGACCAAAACATAAAACCATAGACCGATTAGGTCTCTCAAAACACAATATAGCTGTACATATGATAAAATAAAATACAACTCGATCACATATTACATAACATGTCCATCCCCTCAAGGATGACAAGGAAAACTCAGACCGACAGATCACTGACGAACAACCGACTACAACTGTGACTAGTATCGGTGCTTTACATCATCCTCCGAACCGATCCTGTGGTTGCTCTCTCTCCAGTCAGAACTCCTGGAATAAACAACAAAATCCCAAATGAGGGGTTAGCGATGGAATCGCTAGCAAGTAACCAAGCTATAATGTTATACATCAAGAATACAACCGTTATGAAAATAACCTTTCAACAAGGTAGTACCACGATCCCCGAGTCTAAAGTATTTTCGAAAGCGGTTCCCACTAGGGAGGATCATAAAGATAACTTCAAAACATATTTGAAAGAATAATTGAGGACGTCGGGGGTCTTAGTGTAAAATCATGAAAAGATTTATAGTTCTCATTTTCAAAAGGATTTCCTTTCAAAATCATGTAGATGGTTCAACTCTCAAACAAGCCTCAAAGGCGGAACCACAATCACCAATATAACCAGAATCCAAGATTTATACATTCACAATTCAGAGATATCCAGTCAAATACTCAAATCACCTCCGTGGCCTCGATGGGACCCAACCCAGATTAATTACCGAAAAACAAGCTCAAACCCACCCATAAGTTATATTGACATCTAACTCACAAGTAACGATTCTCGGAGCCCTCTCCGGACCTACACGATTAGATAACCTTATGGTCAAATCATATAAACTGGCCGTACTCGCAAGTACGGGCCGCCGGAGGCCTCACGGTGTAATATCCACAATTTTCGATTTTCGGTAAATTTCTTTTTTCGGCCGGAGTCCGTTTTGACGACTCGATCATGTCCGTTTCGTCATTTCGAGAATGATTAATTCTGCACTTTTTGTCATCCGAGTTCGTTTCGGTATCGTTTTGTTGAGTTCCGAGCTTTTTAGCGACTTTTCCGCACTTGAGTTCGATTCTTGCGAATCTCGTCCGAAACTGTTGTTTCGAGTTTCTCGTAAGTTCATTTAATGTTATTATTCATGTTGCGAGCTCTGGTTTGGTGTTTCGATCGCGTATCGTGATTTTCGTACGTTTTGGGCCATTTTCGTAATTTCCCAAAGTTTTGGGTAATTACTTCCGTTGTTGAATTCCGAGCCTTCGGGTGGTCGGAATTGTGTGTTCTCTTAGCTCTTAGATTCGTCTTTGCGAGTATGTCGTAACCGTATCATCGATTCGTATTCAGGTTCAGGTTTCGGGGTCGTTCGGGCCGTCGGAGTTGGCCCTACGACATGGCCGGAAATCTGGCCCAGGCAGATCGCCGAGCCACGGCCGGTAGTGCTCGGCAGCCGGGCCGAGTCACGGCCGGTAGTGCTCGGCACTTCCGACCGAGCAGCCGTCACCGTAGGCCGCAGACAGCCGGGCAGGCCGCGGCACACTCTGTGGCATTTTTCGCCAAACTGATCAGACTGGTGCCGCGGCACACTCCGGCCGAGCCGCGCACACCGCCGACCACCGGAGCCATTTTTGCACCGTGCCTCGGCACACTCCGGGCCATGCACTGCGGCACGGCTTATTTATGGCCCTGCAGACGGGTTTTTGGCCATTTTTCTCACTCGTTTTATTCCCTTCCGCAGCTGGAGCTTGGTTAAACATGGAGATATGTTGTTGTACAATCAATCCATGAAGTTTTGGAGTTCATATCATCAATCATCCATCCTATAACGCCCTCCGATCTACCGAATCAGGTCAGATTTCCTAGAAATCTAGTTTTGGGGAATTTGGGTGTTTTGGTTGTTTTCGTCCGATTAATCCGATTTAACTTAGGGTTATGATGGATTGATGATTATTTAGATGTATTATATCATTTTCTTTATTATTCTATGGTTGGATCGTTTCGATTCGTTGTTTTGGTCGAGTTCTTAGTCGACGCCTTGAAGGTGTCCGGTAAAATGTCTTAGAGGGGTTTTCGGGCGTTCTATGATTATTCTTCCTCGTATGATCGATGATTTATTGATTGTATGATGTTAGGGTCGTGTTTCTTGCGAAGAAACCGTGTTGAACCCTTTCGTTCATCGTCGTCTTTCGTTTCGATAGCATCGGGCGTTTCGAAGCTTTCCGGTTGAGTCGTGTTCGTCGGGATACTTGCGTGCCGATTTCGAGGCAAGTACCTTGCCCATACTTTTCTTATTTTGTGGATATTATGATCGGTGATCGTCTTGGTGTGTTTGTTTGGTTGTTTGAAATGAAGTTTCAAAAGATTTCGGTTCGGCCTCGTTAAAGGCTTTCTTTCAAAATGCGTGTGTGTTTTGTGAACGGCGTGTTTTGGGAATTGATTATGATTTGGTTATTTTGAACGTTGAAGGATTTGATGATGATACTCCTATTGTTTAAAGTTATGGAATCGTATATTCCGTATTTAATCTTGTTATTGTGTTTTGAAGAGTTTGATAATGGTGTCGAGTTAATGACCATCTCTAGTGAGTATTCTTAATGAGCTTACATTCTTATCATGTTAGTATTGCATGAGTAACGTGTGTGTGTGTGTATGCTCACTACGGGTTAGATCCGACGGCGTCTCGGTAGGGGTCCACGGAGGGGTGGATCCGCGAGCTTGCTTTTAACCACTATGGGTTAGATCCGACGGGGTCTCGGTAGGGGTCCACGGAGGGGTGGATCCACGGTTAATTGTGGTGCATTTTGCAAATGTGATTTGATTATGGCATTTCTGGAAATGAGTTCTTTTGAACGGTTTTCATGATTGCATGCATCGACTAAGTGTGTAAGAGTTAAGGGTTCGTTTGGCTTACTTGGCTAGGATGGCACTAGAGTATTTTGTTGTTTGTGTTAAATTCTTTATTTGTGGATTTTGATGTTGGGAGACGAACCTTGTGGTCGTTCTTGTGTACTGTGAGTTGATGAGATTGGGGCTAAAATCCCAACGTTTTGTAAAAGTCATTTTACGGATTTGGGGCTAAAATCCCAACGGTTTGGTAAATGTCATTTTTCGGAAAGTAAACTTTTGGGGCAGTGACCCCTTTCGTCTTTTGGGTTTTGAAAAGTAGGATTTGATAATCCAAAATCGTTTTCTATTAAAACTCCCGATGGTATTTCAAATCATTTTATAAATTGTTTCCCTTGATATTTTGATCTTGTTGGGAAGTCTTTACTCAAACTCTCGCCTCGGGAAGTGTTCATCTTGTTGTATTTGAATCTTTTAGGATTCCTGGTTATTGTTATTCGTGGAATGTGAATTGTATGGTTCGTATTTGCACTTTGTACTTGCACTAGCAAAACAATGGAGTTTTGCTAACCCCCGAGTATTCGGGGGGTGGATGTCTATTTTTGCATTCAGGTTTTGGAGCATAACACAGGGTCGGCACGAAGGATGATATAAGTTGTACGTTACTAATCACTCTAGGATCCGTTGATGTCGTATTGGTCTAGTTGTATTTTCTTTTCCGCCGCAGATCTTTTCCCGTTAGACGGAATTTATTGTATTTTGACCCCTGCGTGGGTATATGTTGTAATTGAGTCAGATATTTTTATTGAAAGACCAAATCGGTCATCGAGTCATTTAGCCTCAAGGCATTGTCGAGATGTTAAATGTTGTTACCACTGTAGATCTTCGAGGAGAGGGTCTACGGCGTGTAATATCCCCGAGTGGATCGGGGTGTTACATAAATGGTATCGAGCTTAGGTTGAGGAAAACCTAGGCCGCCGGGTCAAGTCATGTCGTTTGAGTCTTGTTTCGCCGGATTTTATCTCGATCGAGTCGTCGCGACGCGTCGCTTGAGTTTGTTGGTCGTGATTAGTATCGTGGCGATCATCATCTTCGTGCGACTGTGAAGTAAGTCTCCCTTCTTTGTGTTGTCCTCGTGTGACACGAGCTATTTTTATGATTATTTGTTAAGTGATGGAATCTTTATGTGGATTTTGATGTCACGATATGTATTTAGTCGACTCGTATTTAATTTATACGAGGAGTGTCGCTTGTGATGTCTTTTATTGTTGTTTTTGTCCGTTCTTGATGATTTTGAATCGGTTTGCACGCTTTACAAGTTCTCTTGTGTAAGCTTTGTGCTTATACACGTTCGACTTGTTCACTAGCCAAAGGTAGGGTCTTTAGAGGCCTCGAATGGGGCCATGGTTTTGTTCTCAATGTGGTTATTTGACTCTAATATTTTGTTCTTATGAGGAGTAGTGGCCTTTGGATTGTGCATGTTGAACTCGTATTTCTTTTATCCGCCGCGTGAGTTCTTTTGTAATGACTTTCGTATTTTACCGACTCAGCTTTATTTCAAAACCGATTCCCTTAACCGAGTTTTGGCATTATGGCCTTGATCATTTTGGCGAAATTCTTATGACGGTATTTAGCATTTTGTAAATGGCTTCGTGAGATTTTGAAATATTACCACATCACCTTTTTGGCATTTTTGTAATGGTTTTTAGCACGGGTTCCGACGCTGACCCACAGCGCTATGATGTTCCGTGTGATTACTCAAATTTTTGGGCATTCTAGCCTTTTTGGCATCGTCCTTTTTGGCATTGAATTATTTTCGAAAACTTGAGTATCTTAGAAATAAATTTCGAGACATATTTTTTTCAAATGAGTTATTTTCTTGTGGTACATCCAGGTGCCACAATATATTTCAAAATTTTTCTGCCTCGAGGACCAAAATGTTTTGAGATATTTTCAATGTTTTAGAAACACTTTTATTTAGACCCGAGGGTCGAATATTCTGAAAGTTTTCACTAAGAGAAAGTGTCCTCATTTTTATCAAATGCGAAATGGTTCTCTAAAGTCTCGATAACGATGTTTCACATTTGTACTTTTTGAAAGGTGATACTCAAGATCAACCAGTGTTCTTCTAAATTATTTTCAAAATGAGGTTTTCGTTTTTAAAACCTATCCATTCCCGTTTGAGGGCTGGGTATATATGTATGATGTTCGCGTTGTCATTTTGATGTTTGCTCCCGAGTATGACCGAATTGGCGGTGTGAGCGTTGAGTCATTTTCCACACATTTGTTGTGTTAGCCCCTTGTGAGAGGTGGGATGTTGGTGTTGAATATTGTCGCCTCGTGGTAATTTCTGCGTTGTCGCGCATGTGCGAGCTGTTAGAGCTTGGATTGGTATGGCCGTGTGCATCGGTGATCGTTCCGTTATGTGTCGGTTGTTTAATGTCTTGTTACCTTGCTCCCGTTTTTGTGAATTTCGTGGACGAGGTCGGAGGTAATACCCGTACTATTTTGACTTCTGTATTTTCTCTTTCTCCATTCTTTAGACTCGCTCGTATTCATTAATACTTTCTGAACTTGTTCTGTATTTCGGTTTCATCGTCCGAACGAACTGTGATCTTGTTGTGGGTTGATCTGGTTATCGCTGTGATTTTTTTTCGAGTTCGGTTCGATTCTTGTGAACCTTGTTCGGAAGTGACATCATCTGGATCTATTAGTTCCTTTATTCGAAGTGGATCGGATTTGGAACTCCTGTGTTTTCGGCTCTGTCGACTCGTTTATGTTCGTTGGCATTTTCTGAACTTTCCCTATCCTTTGCTTTTGTTGATCGAACGAGGGTGGTGTTGTTTTGGAATAACTCGTTTGTCGTTGTGACTTTTCAATCGCTATTTCCTTTCCGGTGGATCTTATGGGAATGCATGTCTTGTAGTTCTCACCAGATCATCCTGGGAGTTGTTGTTTGAATTTTATTATCCTTCGTGTTTCGGACATGATTGTTCGATTTTTGTTGTCTCGGTCGTTTGTTTGTTCGGTTTTTGTCCTCGTTTCGTGATTGTTGAGCATTCAGGCTCCTTCCTAATTTCCTTAAGCTCGGGAAATTAGTCTCGTTTTCGATCTTCCAACCCTTGGGCGGTGGAATTCCGTATTTCTTCAGCGTTTGGCTCGCGTTTGGATTGATGAACCGTTGGGTTGGTCAATCGTATTGATTTTCGTTCGTTGTGTTTTGTGATTGTTCGGATAATTGACTTGATTGTATTATCCATTTGATGACGCTTGTCACTTGTTGGTTTTATTGTATCCCTAACGGCGACGTTGTGTTGGTCGTCGTGGAGCGTGTTTTCACGTCGTATGTCTCTTTGCGTTTCTTTCAGCGTTTCGCCGTTGGGCGCGAGTTTTCTATTTTTGTGTATCTCGTCGAGTTTTCCTGGCGGGTATATTGCTCCCCCCTACTTGTTTTAAGTTTCGGGACGAAACTTCTTTTAAGGAGGGTAGAATGCAATATCCGCAATTTTCGATTTTTGGTAAATTTCTTTTTTCGGCCGGAGTCCGTTTTGACGACTCGCTCATGACCGTTTCGTCATTTCGAGAATGATTAATTCTGCACTTTTTGTCATCCGAGTTCGTTTCGGTATCGTTTTGTTGAGTTCCGAGCTTTTTAGCGACTTTTCCGCACTTGAGTTCGATTCTTGCGAATCTCGTCCGAAACTATTGTTTCGAGTTTCTCGTAAGTTCATTTAATGTTATTATTCATGTTGCGAGCTCTGGTTTGGTGTTTCGATCGCGTATCGTTATTTTCCGACGTTTTGGGCCATTTTCGTAATTTCCCAAAGTTTTGGGTAATTACTTCCGTTGTTGAATTCCGAGCCTTCGGGTGGTCGGAATTGTGTGTTCTCTTAGCTCTTAGATTCGTCTTTGCGAGTACATCGTAACCGTATCATCGATTCGTATTCAGGTTCGGGTTTCGGGGTCGTTCGGGCCGTCGGAGTTGGCCCTACCGACATGGCCGGGCAATCTGGGCCTGGCCGCAGATCGCCGAGCCACGGCCAGTAGTGCTCGGCAGCTTCCGGCCGAGCAGCCGCATCTGTAGGGCCGCAAAGACAGTCGGGCAGGCCGCGCACACTCTGTGGCATTTTTCGCCAAAACGATCAGACTGGTGCCGCGCACACTCCGCCGAGCCGCGGCACACCGCCACCACTGGAGCCATTTTTGGCCCCGTGCGGCACACTCCCGCTGGGCCGCGGCACACTGTGCAGCCTATTTATGGCCCTGCAGACGGGTTTTTGGCCATTTTTCTCACTCGTTTTCTTCCCTTCCGCGGCTGGAGCTTGGTTAATCATGGAGAGATGTTGTTGGACAATCAATCCATGAAGTTTTGGAGTTCATATCATCAATCATCCATCCTATAACGCCCTCCGATATACCGAATCAGGTCAGATTTCCTAGAAATCTAGTTTTGGGGAATTTGGGTGTTTTGGTTGTTTTCGTCCGATTAATCCGATTTAACTTATGGTTATGATGGATTGATGATTATTTAGATGTATTATATCATTTCCTTTATTATTCCATGGTTGGATCGTTTCGATTCGTTGTTTTGGTCGAGTTCTTTGTCGACGCCTTGAAGGTGTCCGGTAAAATATCTTAGAGGGGTTTTCGGGCGTTCTACGATTATTCTGCCTCGTATGATCGATGATTTATTGATTGTATGATGTTAGGGTCGTGTTTCTTGCGAAGAAACCGTGTTGAACCCTTTCGTTCATCGTCGTCTTCCATTTCGATAGCATCGGGCGTTTCGAAGCTTTCCGGTTGAGCCGTGTTCGTCGGGATACTTGCGTGCCGATTTCGAGGCAAGTACCTTGCCCATACTTTTCTTATTTTGTGGATATGATGATCGGTGATCGTCTTGGTGTGTTTGTTTGGTTGTTTGAAATGAAGTTTCAAAAGATTTCGGTTCGGCCTCGTTAAAGGCTTTCTTTCAAAATGCGTGTGTGTTTTGTGAACGGCGTGTGTTGGGAATTGATTATGATTTGGTTATTTTGAACGTTAAAGGATTTGATGATGATACTCCTATTGTTTAAAGTTATGGAATCGTATATTCCGTATTTAATCTTGTTATTGTGTTTTGAAGAGTTTGATAATGGTGTCGAGTTAATGGCCATCTCTAGTGAGTATTCTTAATGAGCTTACATTCTTAGCATGTTAGTATTGCATGAGTAACGTGTGTGTATGTGTATGCTCACTACGGGTTAGATCCGACGGGGTCTCGGTAGGGGTCCACGGAGGGGTGGATCCGCGAGCTTGCTTTTAACCACTATGGGTTAGATCCGACGGGGTCTCGGTAGGGGTCCACGGAGGTGTGGATCCACGGTTTGTGGTGCATTTTGCAAATGTGATTTGATTATGGCATTTCCAGAAATGAGTGCTTTTGAACGGTTTTCATGATTGCATGCATCGACTAAGTGTGTAAGAGGTAAGGGTTCGTTTGGCTTACTTGGCTAGGATGGCACTAGAGTATTTTGTTGTTTGTGTTAAATTCTTTATTTGTGGATTTTGATGTTGGGAGACGAACCTTGTGGTCGTTCTTGTAATCGTGAGTTGATGAGATTGGGGCTAAAATCCCAACGCTTTGTAAAAGTCATTTTACGGATTTGGGGCTAAAATCCCAACGGTTTGGTAAATGTCATTTTTCGAAAGTAAACTTTTGGGGCAGTGACCCCTTTCGCCTTTGGGTTTTGAAAAGTAGGATTTGATAATCCAAAATCGCTTTCTATTAAAACTCCCGATGGTATTTCAAATCATTTTATAAATTGTTTCCTTGATATTTTGATCTTGTTGGGAAGTCTTTACTCAAACTCTCGCCTCGGGAAGTGTTCATCTTGTTGTATTTGAATCTTTTAGATTCCCGGTTATTGTTATTCGTGGAATGTGAATTGTGTGGTTCGTATTTGCACTTTGTACTTGCACTAGCAAAACAAGGAGTTTGCTAACCCCGAGTATTCGGGGTGGATGTCTATTTTGCATTCGTTTTGGAGCATAACACGGTCGGCACGAAGGATGATAAAGATGAACGATACTAATCACACGAGGATCCGTTGATGTCGTATTGGTCTAGTTGTATTTTCTTTTCCGCCGCAAGATCTTTTCCCGTTAGACGGAGTTTATCAGTATTTTGACCCTGCGTGGGTATATGTTGTAATTGAGTCAGATATTTTTATTGAAAGACCAAATCGGCCCATCGAGTCATTTTGCCTCAAGGCATTGTCGAGATGTTAAATGTTGTTACCACTGGTAGATCTTCGAGGAGAGGGTCTACGGCGTGTAATATCCCCGAGTGGAGCGGGGTGTTACATAAATGGTATCGAGCTTAGGTTGAGGAAAACCTAGCCGCCGGGTCAAGTCATGTCGCTTGAGTCTTGTTTCGCCGGATTTTATCTCGATCGAGTCGTGTCGCGATGCGTCGTTTGAGTTTGTTGGTCGTGATTAGTATCGTGGGGCGATCATCATCTTCGTGCGACTGTGGAAGTAAGTCTCCTTCTTTGTGTTGTCCTCGTGTGACACGAGCTATTTTTATGATTATTTGTTAAGTGATGGAATCTTTATGTGGATTTTGATGTCACGATATGTATTTAGTCGACTCGTATTTAATTTATACGAGGAGTGTCGCCGCTTGTGATGTCTTTTTATTGTTGTTTTTGTCCGTTCTTTGATGATTTTCGAATCGGTTTGCACGCTTTACAAGTTCTCTTGTGGAAGCTTTGTGCTTATACACGTTCGACTTGTTCACTAGCCAACATGGTAGGGTCTTTAGAGGCCTCGAATGGGGCCATGGTTTTGTTCTCAATGTGGTTATTTGACTCTAATATTTTGTTCTTATGAGGAGTAGTGTTCTTTGGATTGTGCATGTTGAATCGTATTTCTTTTATCCGCTGCGTGAGTTCTTTTGTAATGACTTTCGGTATTTTACCGACCGAGTTTTATTTCAAAATCGATTCCCTTAACCGAAGTTTTTGGCATTATGGCCTTGATCATTTTGGCGAAATTCTTATGACGGTATTTAGCATTTTGTAAATGGCTTCGTGAGATTTTGAAATATTACCGCCATCACCTTTTTGGCATTTTTGTAAATGGTTTTATCCTGGGTTCCGACGCTGACCCACGGCGCTATGATGTTCCGTGTGATTACTCAAATTTTTGGGCATTCTAGCCTTTTTGGCATCGTCCTTTTTGGCATTGAATTATTTTCGAAAACTTGAGTATCTTAGAAATAAATTTCGAGACATATTTTTTTCAAATGAGTTATTTTCTTGTGGTACATCCAGGTGCCACAATATATTTCAAAAATTTTCTGCCTCGAGGACCAAAATGTTTTGAGATATTTTCAATGTTTTAGAAACACTTTTATTTAGACCCGAGGGTCGAATATTCTGAAAGTTTTCACTAAGAGAAAGTGTCCTCATTTTTATCAAATGCGAAATAGTTCTCCAAAATCTCGATAACGATGTTTCACATTTGTACTTTTTGAAAGGTGATACTCAAGATCAACCGGTGTTCTTCTAAATTATTTTCAAAATGAGGTTTTCGTTTTTAAAACCTATCCATTCCCGTTTGAGGGCTGGGTATATATGTATGATGTTCGCGTTGTCATTTTGATGTTTGCTCCCGAGTATGACCGAATTGGCGGTGTGAGCGTTGAGTCATTTTCCACACATTTGTTGTGTTAGCCCCTTGTGAGAGGTGGGATGTTGGTGTTGAATATTGTCGCCTCGTGGTAATTTCTGCATTGTCGCGCATGTGCGAGCTGTTAGAGCTTGGGTTGGTATGGCCGTGTACATCGGTGATCGTTCCGTTATGTGTCGGTTGTTTAATGTCTTGTTACCTTGCTCCCGTTTTTGTGAATTTCGTGGACGAGGTCGGAGGTAATACCCGTACTATTTTGACTTCTGTATTTTCTCTTTCTCCATTCTTTAGACTCGCTCGTATTCGTTGATACTTTCTGAACTTGTTCTGTATTTCGGTTTCATCGTCCGAACGAACTGTGATCTTGTTGTGGGTTGATCTGGTTATCGCTGTGATTTTTTTTCGAGTTCGGTTCGATTCTTGTGAACCTTGTTCGGAAGTGACATCATCTGGATCTATTAGTTCCTTTATTCGAAGTGGATCGGATTTGGAACTCCTGTGTTTTCGGCTCGACTCGCTTATGTTCGTTGGCATTTTCAACTTTCCTATCCTTTGCTTTTGTTGATCGAACGAGGTGGTGTTGTTTTGGAATAACTCGTTTGTCTTGTCGCTGTGACTTTTCAATCGCTATTTCCTTCCGTGGATCTTATGGGAATGCATGTCTTGTAGTTCTCACCGATCATCCCGGGAGTTGTTGTTTGAATTTTATTATCCTTCGTGTTTCGGACATGATTGTTCGATTTTTGTTGTCTCTCGTTTGTTTGTTCGGTTTTTGTCCTCGCTTTCGTGATTGTTGAGCATTCAGCTCCTTCCTAATTTCCTTAAGCTCGGGAAATTAGTCTCGCTTCGATCTTCCAACCCTTGGCGGTGGAATTCGTATTTCTTGCCGTTTGGCTCGCGTTTGGATTGATGAACCGTTGGGTTGGTCAATCGTATTGATTTTCGTTCGTTGTGTTTTGTGATTGTTCGGATAATTGACTTGATTGTATTATCCATTTGATGACGCTTGTCACTTGTTGGTTTTATTGTATCCCTAACGGCGACGTTGTGTTGGTCGTCGTGGAGCGTGTTTTCACGTCGTATGTCTCTTTGCGTTTCTTGCAGCGTTTCGCCGTTGGGCGCGAGTTTTCTATTTTTGTGTATCTCGTCGAGTTTTCCTGGCGGGTATATTGCTCCCCCCTACTTGTTTTAAGTTTCGGGACGAAACTTCTTTTAAGGAGGGTAGAATGCAATATCCGCAATTTTCGATTTTTGGTAAATTTCTTTTTTCGGCCGGAGTCCGTTTTGACGACTCGCTCATGACCGTTTCGTCATTTCGAGAATGATTAATTCTGCACTTTTTGTCATCCGAGTTCGTTTCGGTATCGTTTTGTTGAGTTCCGAGCTTTTTAGCGACTTTTCCGCACTTGAGTTCGATTCTTGCGAATCTCGTCCGAAACTGTTGTTTCGAGTTTCTCCTAAGTTCATTTAATGTTATTATTCATGTTGCGAGCTCTAGTTTGGTGTTTCGATCGCGTATCGTGATTTTCGGACGTTTTGGGCCATTTTCGTAATTTCCCAAAGTTTTGGGTAATTACTTCCGTTGTTGAATTCCGAGCCTTCGGGTGGTCGGAATTGTGTGTTCTCTTAGCTCTTAGATTCGTCTTTGCGAGTACATCGTAACCGTATCATCGATTCGTATTCAGGTTCGGGTTTCGGGGTCGTTCGGGCCGTCGGAGTTGGCCCCGGCTGACATGGCCGGGCAATCTGGGCCCAGGCCGGTACTGGCCGAGCCACGGCCGGTAGTGCTCGGCAGCTTCCGGCCGAGCAGGCCGTACCGTAGGGCCGCGGCACAGGCTGGCAGGGCCGCGGCACACTCTGTGGCATTTTTCGGCCAAACCGACTGTACCGGGTGCCGCGGCACACTCCGGCCGAGCCGCGGCACACTGCCGACCACTGGGAGCCATTTTTGGCCCTGTGCCGCGGCACACTCCCTCTGGGCCGCGGCACACTGTGCTTATTTATGGCCCCGCAGACGGGTTTTCGCCATTTTACTCACTCGTTTTCTTCCCTTCCGCGGCTGGAGCTTGGTTAATCATGGAGAGATGTTGTTGGACAATCAATCCATGAAGTTTTGGAGTTCATATCATCAATCATCCATCCTATAACGCCCTCCGATATACCGAATCAGGTCAGATTTCCTAGAAATCTAATTTTGGGGAATTTGGGTGTTTTGGTTGTTTTCGTCCGATTAATCCGATTTAACTTATGGTTATGATGGATTGATGATTATTTAGATGTATTATATCATTTCCTTTATTATTCCATGGTTGGATCGTTTCGATTCGTTGTTTTGGTCGAGTTCTTTGTCGACGCCTTGAAGGTGTCCGGTAAAATATCTTAGAGGGGTTTTCGGGCGTTCTACGATTATTCTTCCTCGTATGATCGATGATTTATTGATTGTATGATGTTAGGGTCGTGTTTCTTGCGAAGAAACCGTGTTGAACCCTTTCGTTCATCGTCGTCTTCCGTTTCGATAGCATCGGGCGTTTCGAAGCTTTCCGCTGAGCCGTGTTCGTCCGATACTTGCGTGCGATTTGAGGCAAGTACCTTGCCCATACTTTTCTTATTTTGTGGATATGATGATCGGTGATCGTCTTGGTGTGTATGTTTGGTGGTTTTAAATGAAGTTTCAAAAGATTTGATTCGCCTCGTTAAAGGCTTTCTTTCAAAATGCGTGTGTGTTTTGTGAACGGCGTGTTTTGGGAATTGATTATGATTTGGTTATTTTGAACGTTAAAGGATTTGATGATGATACTCCTATTGTTTAAAGTTATGGAATCGTATATTCCGTATTTAATCTTGTTATTGTGTTTTGAAGAGTTTGATAATGGTGTCGAGTTAATGGCCATCTCTAGTGAGTATTCTTAATGAGCTTACATTCTTAGCATGTTAGTATTGCATGAGTAACGTGTGTTTATGTGTATGCTCACTACGGGTTAGATCCGACGGGGTCTCGGTAGGGGTCCACGGAGGGGTGGATCCGCGAGCTTGCTTTTAACCACTATGGGTTAGATCCGACGGGGTCTCGGTAGGGGTCCACGGAGGTGTGGATCCACGGTTAATTGTGGTGCATTTTGCAAATGTGATTTGATTATGGCATTTCCAGAAATGAGTGCTTTTGAACGGTTTTCATGATTGCATGCATCGACTAAGTGTGTAAGAGGTAAGGGTTCGTTTGGCTTACTTGGCTAGGATGGCACTAGAGTATTTTGTTGTTTGTGTTAAATTCTTTATTTGTGGATTTTGATGTTGGGAGACGAACCTTGTGGTCGTTCTTATGTACTGTGAGTTGATGAGATTGGGGCTAAAATCCCAACGTTTTGTAAAAGTCATTTTACGGATTTGGGGCTAAAATCCCAACGGTTTGGTAAATGTCATTTTTCGGAAAGTAAACTTTTGGGGCAGTGACCCCTTTCGTCTTTTGGGTTTTGAAAAGTAGGATTTGATAATCCAAAATCGTTTTCTATTAAAACTCCCGATGGTATTTCAAATCATTTTATAAATTGTTTCCCTTGATATTTTGATCTTGTTGGGAAGTCTTTACTCAAACTCGCCTCGGGAAGTGTTCATCTTGTTGTATTTGAATCTTTTAGGATTCCCGGTTATTGTTATTCGTGGAATGTGAATTGTATGGTTCGTATTTGCACTTTGTACTTGCACTAGCAAAAGCGGGAGTTTTGCTAACCCCGAGTATTCGGGGTGGATGTCTATTTTGCATTCGTGTTTTGGAGCATAACACGTGGTCGGCACGAAGGATGATAAAGATGAACGATACTAATCACACGAGGATCCGTTGATGTCGTATTGGTCTAGTTGTATTTTCTTTTCCGCTGAAGATCTTTTCCCGCCAGACGGAGTTTATTGTATTTTGACCTCGCGTGGGTATATGTTGTAATTGAGTCAGATATTTTTATTGAAAGACCAAATCGGTCTACTGAGTCATTTAGCCCTGAAGGCATTGTCGAGATGTTAAATGTTGTTACCAGCCTGGTAGATCTTCGAGGAGAGGGTCTACGGCGTGTAATATCCCTGAGTGGAGCGGGGGTGTTACATAAATGGTATCAGAGCTTAGGTTGAGGAAAACCTAGGCTGTCGGGTCAAGTCATGTCGTTTGAGTCTTGTTTCGTCGGATTTTATCTGACTGAGTCGTGTCGCGATGCGTCGTTTGAGTTTGTTGGTCGTGATTAGTATCGTGGGGCGATCATCATCTTCGTGCGACCTGTGGAAGTAAGTCTCCCTTCTTTGTGTTGTCCCTCGTGTGACACGAGCTATTTTTATGATTATTTGTTAAGTGATGGAATCTTTATGTGGATTTTGATGTCACGATATGTATTTAGTCGACTCTCGTATTTAATTTATACGAGGAGTGTCGTCGCTTGTGATGTCTTTTTATTGTTGTTTTTGTCCGTTGCTGATGATTTTCGAATCGGTTTGCACGTTTTACAAGTTCTCTTGTGGAAGCTTTGTGCTTATACACGTTCGACTTGTTCACTAGCCAGTGCGGTAGGGTCTTTAGAGGCCTCGAATGGGGCCAGTGGTTTTGTTCTGAATGTGGTTATTTGACTCTAATATTTTGTTCTTATGAGGAGTAGTGTTGCTGGATTGTGCATGTTGAACTGTATTTCTTTTATCCGCTGCGTGAGTTCTTTTGTAATGACTTTCGGTATTTTACCGACCGAGTTTTATTTCGAAAACTGATTCCCTTAACCGAGTTTTTGGCATTATGGCCTTGATCATTTTGGCGAAATTCTTATGACGGTATTTAGCATTTTGTAAATGGCTTCTGTGAGATTTTGAAATATTACCGGCATCAGCCTTTTTGGCATTTTTGTAAATGGTTTTTATCCTGGGGTTCCGACGCGGGACCCACAGCGCTATGATGTTCCGTGTGATTACCTGAAATTTTTGAGCATCCTAGCCTTTTTGGCATCGTCCTTTTTGGCATTGAATTATTTTCGAAAACTTGAGTATCTTAGAAATAAATTTCGAGACATATTTTTTTCAAATGAGTTATTTTCTTGTGGTACATCCAGGTGCCACAATATATTTCAAAAATTTTCTGCCTCGAGGACCAAAATGTTTTGAGATATTTTCAATGTTTTAGAAACACTTTTATTTAGACCCGAGGGTCGAATATTCTGAAAGTTTTCACTAAGAGAAAGTGTCCTCATTTTTATCAAATGCGAAATAGTTCTCCAAAATCTCGATAACGATGTTTCACATTTGTACTTTTTGAAAGGTGATACTCAAGATCAACCGGTGTTCTTCTAAATTATTTTCAAAATGAGGTTTTCGTTTTTAAAACCTATCCATTCCCGTTTGAGGGCTGGGTATATATGTATGATGTTCGCGTTGTCATTTTGATGTTTGCTCCCGAGTATGACCGAATTGGCGGTGTGAGCGTTGAGTCATTTTCCACACATTTGTTGTGTTAGCCCCTTGTGAGAGGTGGGATGTTGGTGTTGAATATTTTCGCCTCGTGGTAATTTCTGCGTTGTCGCGCATGTGCGAGCTGTTAGAGCTTGGGTTGGTATGGCCGTGTGCATCGGTGATCGTTCCGTTATGTGTCGGTTGTTTAATGTCTTGTTACCTTGCTCCCGTTTTTGTGAATTTCGTGGACGAGGTCGGAGGTAATACCCGTACTATTTTGACTTCTGTATTTTCTCTTTCTCCATTCTTTCGACTCGCTCGTATTCGTTGATACTTTCTGAACTTGTTCTGTATTTCGGTTTCATCGTCCGAACGAACTGTGATCTTGTTGTGGGTTGATCTGGTTATCGCTGTGATTTTTTTCGAGTTCGGTTCGATTCTTGTGAACCTTGTTCGGAAGTGACATCATCTGGATCTATTAGTTCCTTTATTCGAAGTGGATCGGATTTGGAACTCCTGTGTTTTCGGCTCTGTCGACTCGTTTATGTTCGTTGGCATTTTCTGAACTTTCCCTATCCTTTGCTTTTGTTGATCGAACGAGGGTGGTGTTGTTTCGGAATAACTCGTTTGTCGTTGTGACTTTTCAATCGCTATTCCCTTTCCGGTGGATCTTATGGGAATGCATGTCTTGTAGTTCTCACCAGATCATCCTGGGAGTTGTTGTTTGAATTTTATTATCCTTCGTGTTTCGGACATGATTGTTCGATTTTTGTTGTCTCGGTCGTTTGTTTGTTCGGTTTTTGTCCTCGTTTCGTGATTGTTGAGCATTCAGGCTCCTTCCTAATTTACTTAAGTTCGGGAAATTAGTCTCGTTTTCGATCTTCCAACCTCGGTGGAATTCCGTATTTCTTCAGCGTTTGGCTCGCGTTTGGATTGATGAACCGTTGGGTTGGTCAATCGTATTGATTTTCGTTCGTTGTGTTTTGTGATTGTTCGGATAATTGACTTGATTGTATTATCCATTTGATGACGCTTGTCACTTGTTGGTTTTATTGTATCCCTAACGGCGACGTTGTGTTGGTCGTCGTGGAGCGTGTTTTCACGCCGTATGTCTCTTTGCGTTTCTTGCAGCGTTTCGCCGTTGGGCGCGAGTTTTCTGTTTTTGTGTATCTCGTCGAGTTTTCCTGGCGGGTATATTGCTCCCCCTACTTGTTTTAAGTTTCGGGACGAAACTTCTTTTAAGGAGGGTAGAATGTAATATCCGCAATTTTCGATTTTCGGTAAATTTCTTTTTTCGGCCGGAGTCCGTTTTGACGACTCGCTCATGACCGTTTCGTCATTTCGAGAATGATTAATTCTGCACTTTTTGTCATCCGAGTTCGTTTCGGTATCGTTTTGTTGAGTTCCGAGCTTTTTAGCGACTTTTCCGCACTTGAGTTCGATTCTTGCGAATCTCGTCCGAAACTGTTGTTTCGAGTTTCTCGTAAGTTCATTTAATGTTATTATTCATGTTGCGAGCTCTGGTTTGGTGTTTCGATCGCGTATCGTGATTTTCGGACGTTTTGGGCCATTTTCGTAATTTCCCAAAGTTTTGGGTAATTACTTCCATTGTTGAATTCCGAGCCTTCGGGTGGTCGGAATTGTGTGTTCTCTTAGCTCTTAGATTCGTCTTTGCGAGTACGTCATAATCGTATCATCGATTCGTAGTTCGGTTTCGGGTCGTTCGGGCCGTCGAGTTGGCCCGGCCGACATGGCCGGCAACTGGCCTAGGCAGATCGCCGAGCCACGGCCGTAGTGCTCGGCAGCCGGGCCGAGTCACGGCCGGTAGTGCTCGGCAGCTTCCGGCCGAGCGTGCCACCGTAGGGCCGCGCACAGCCGGGCAGGCCGCGACACACTCTGTGGCATTTTTCGCCAAACTGACCGGGTGCCGCGGCACACTCCGGCCGAGCCATGCTGCCACCACCGGGAGCCATTTTTGGCCCCGTGCCGGCACACCAGGCGACTATTTATGGCCCTGCAGACGGGTTTTTGGCCATTTTTCTCACTCGTTTTCTTCCCTTCCGCGGCTGGAGCTTGGTTAATCATGGAGAGATGTTGTTGGACAATCAATCCATGAAGTTTTGGAGTTCATATCATCAATCATCCATCCTATAACGTCCTCCGATCTACCGAATCACGTCAGATTTCCTAGAAATCTAGTTTTGGGGAATTTGGGTGTTTTGGTTGTTTTCGTCCGATTAATCCGATTTAACTTAGGGTTATGATGGATTGATGATTATTTAGATGTATTATATCATTTCCTTTATTATTCCATGGTTGGATCGTTTCGATTCGTTGTTTTGGTCGAGTTCTTAGTCGACGCCTTGAAGGTGTCCGGTAAAATATCTTAGAGGGGTTTTCGGGCGTTCTACGATTATTCTTCCTCGTATGATCGATGATTTATTGATTGTATGATGTTAGGGTCGTGTTTCTTGCGAAGAAACCGTGTTGAACCCTTTCGTTCATCGTCGTCTTCCGTTTCGATAGCATCGGGCGTTTCGAAGCTTTCCGGTTGAGCCGTGTTCGTCGGGATACTTGCGTGCCGATTTCGAGGCAAGTACCTTGCCCATACTTTTCTTATTTTGTGGATATGATGATCGGTGATCATCTTGGTGTGTTTGTTTGGTTGTTTGAAATGAAGTTTCAAAAGATTTCGGTTCGGCCTCGTTAAAGGCTTTCTTTCAAAATGCGTGTGTGTTTTGTGAACGGCGTGTTTTGGGAATTGATTATGATTTGGTTATTTTGAACGTTAAAGGATTTGATGATGATACTCCTATTGTTTAAAGTTATGGAATCGTATATTCCGTATTTAATCTTGTTATTGTGTTTTGAAGAGTTTGATAATGGTGTCGAGTTAATGGCCATCTCTAGTGAGTATTCTTAATGAGCTTACATTCTTAGCATGTTAGTATTGCATGAGTAACGTGTGTGTGTGTGTGTATGCTCACTACGGGTTAGATCCGACGGGGTCTCGGTAGGGGTCCACGGAGGGCTGGATCCGCGAGCTTGCTTTTAACCACTATGGGTTAGATCCGACGGGGTCTCGGTAGGGGTCCACGGAGGGGTGGATCCACGGTTAATTGTGGTGCATTTTGAAAATGTGATTTGATTATGGCATTTCTAGAAATGAGTGCTTTTGAACGGTTTTCATGATTGCATGCATCGACTAAATGTGTAAGAGGTAAGGGTTCGTTTGGCTTACTTGGCTAGGATGGCACTAGAGTATTTTGTTGTTTGTGTTAAATTCTTTATTTGTGGATTTTGATGTTGGGAGACGAACCTTGTGGTCGTTCTTGTGTACTGTGAGTTGATGAGATTGGGGCTAAAATCCCAACGTTTTGTAAAAGTCATTTTACGAATTTGGGGCTAAAATCCCAACGGTTTGGTAAATGTCATTTTTCGGAAAGTAAACTTTTGGGGCAGTGACCCCTTTCGTCTTTTGGGTTTTGAAAAGTAGAATTTGATAATCCAAAATCGTTTTCTATTAAAACTCCCGATGGTATTTCAAATCATTTTATAAATTGTTTCCCTTGATATTTTGATCTTGTTGGGAAGTCTTTACTCAAACTCTCGCCTCGGGAAGTGTTCATCTTGTTGTATTTGAATCTTTTAGGATTCCTGGTTATTGTTATTCGTGGAATGTGAATTGTATGGTTCGTATTTGCACTTTGTACTTGCACTAGCAAAATAGTGGAGTTTTGCTAACCCCCGAGTATTCGGGGGGTGGATGTCTATTTTTGCATTCAGGTTTTGGAGCATAACACAGGGTCGGCACGAAGGATGATAAAAGATGAACGATACTAATCACACGAGGATCCGTTGATGTCGTATTGGTCTAGTTGTATTTTATTTTCCGCTGCAGTATCTTTTCCCCGTTGTACGGGAGTTTATTGTATTTTGACCCCTGCGTGGGTATATGTTGTAATTGAGCTGTATATTTTTATTGAAAGACCAAATCGGTCTACTGAGTCATTTAGCCCTGAAGGCATTGTCAAGATGTTAAATGTTGTTACCATCCTGGTAGATCTTCGAGGAGAGGGTCTACGGCGTGTAATATCCCTGAGTGGATCGGGGGTGTTACACACGGGTCCCTACTTGGTAACATCATTCGAACACGCCCACAACTTATCATGACATCGCACTCGCAAGTGACGATTCTTGGAGCCCTCTACAGACCTACCCGATGCGATAACCTTATGGCAAAATCATATCAACTGGCCGTACTCGCAAATACGTGCCGCCGGAGGCCTCACGGGTCCCTACCCGGTAATATCTCAATTCATCAATATAAACAACAAATTTACAATATCCTCCACAAACACAAACATGTAAAACATAAGCTAACACATCATGCATTCCCACAAAGGTACAACATTCACGTCACACCTTCATCCAGGAATTAGGTTAACAAGCGGGCAATACAAATATTCCACGATTCCATAATTCATCGGACAACTACTCATTCTTAACATGCGTTTTAAGCTAAATACACATGAAATGGTTATTGTCATACTTCGGGAACCTCAGGTTGACGTTCGTGTTCACTTTCATAGAATTACATATTCATTTAAAAGTAAGTTACGGTTAAATGTTCAATCACTATCAAGTCCACGTTAAATTCACGACACGCCACATTCTCAAAGTATAAATATTATAGACGAGATACTCGCCTCATGTCCAAAGCACGGGAAGCAACGAGAAGGCTCGACCGGAAACCCTCGAACACCTATAATCACCTGGCCAAAAACACGAAGATACGATTACAACGAGAACCTAGGCCAAAAACAACGAAAATCCCAACAAACTATCGAAGGGAAACACATTGGGACATTTAATCGAACATTAAATGTTCGATAACTCCCAAGAACACTCGAATCACCAATTGAGTTGAATAAAGTCGAAATACGAATAAACAACCCTTAGAGCACGATTACTAATGCTCAATAACATCAACCGATTCATCAAAATCGGTCAAATAACGAAGATCAAGAAGAAACCCCGAAAGTCAACCCTATGAGATTTCAAGAAATCACCTCGATCCGATGAAGAACAAGGATTTGATGTTGTTATAATCGACAAGGGCCTTCCAAAACACCCTGGAATTGAGTGGAATCGACCAAGAATCGACGTTCCCATCTCCCTTGTCCAGCAGCCGCGAGAAGAAAATAGAAAATGAGGAAAATGGCCAAAACCCGTCGCCCAGGCCATAAATAGGCGCGCACGTTACGGCCGTAATCGGCAGCCCTTATGGCCGTACATCATTCAAAAAAATGCTGCCCAGTGCCTGCCGATCACTTATGGCCGTAACTGACACCCCTTACGGCCGTAATTGGCATTCGTCCGAAAGATTCCTCGCGCCCGTACGGCCGTAGCCGATCACGCCTTATGTACGTAACCGGCCTTCGTCCAGCCCATGCCTGCCGATCACTTACGGCCGTAACCGGCACCTTACGGACGTAACTCAGCCAGGCTAGTACCTGCTCTAAAATGTGCGGCCGTGACTCTACCGTGGCCAACTCCGACAATCTGGTTAGGCGTTCGACAACGTCTCAGACACTCTAATGCACCGGTTAAGATTCAAAACAATAACGAGCAAAAATACGAAACATAACATACCGTAACAGGAAAATGAATCCCACATAGTTATAAGGACACGAAATAACCGACACCAACTGATAAATAGTTCAAGGAAAACATAATAAAAGTCTCGGGTATTACAATAAACACAAAAAGCAATCATCGAGAAAGATAATATCGATACTCGACAATCGAGAAATATCCATAAAAATCCAAATTAACCGGAACGAAAATCCCGGGTATTACACATGGAAACTTATCCCGACGGCTACTGCTCTAATATATGAAATTGTATCAAGATGAAAAAATATTCTGGGACTTAAGTCCCATTATCATCATGCCTTGATGCAACAACTTTTGTCTATTGCCGTGAAGGGGCTTTTACCTAGGGGACTTAGAACAGCAATATTTCGTCTCTCTTTGTTTTTTCATGAGCTATGTTAAAGAGTCCTAGATAAAAGAAGATTGGAAGAGCTTGAAGATGAGATTATTGAGTCTGTGTGTTTGTTGGAGCGGTACAAACATGTTAGGCGCAATGCTTCTATCTAGATTTACACCTGTGAAAAACCTTCATAGGAACATATATTTTTTGAAGATTTTCTGGGTTGAAAATAACACAGCTGCAAGTATTTTCATTGCAGTTTGCTTTATAAGATTTCCTATCCACTACTGAGCAAACACATTTGGTTTTTCTATACTTACTACATTGCTACTCTCTAGCATTTATACAAGAGCTTCTACAAGGCATATCTATTATAGAGTAAAATAATTACAAAGATAGTAGGTCTTGTTCACATGCATATTCTTTGTGTTGTTGCGTTTCAAGAAATATTTGTTTTGTGACAGGTTTTCGTTGGTGAATATTTTGAAATGCTCCTTAGAATGTGTCATGCTCTAATCTTCAAGTAATGAGCAAGTCAGTTTGGTTTAAATAGCTTCCAAGCTATTTGTGATCTCTGCATAAAGATTCTCTGTGAATTAGTCTTTTTCCCTTAATGACTAGTTGCTGTCAATGGATATATAGCTATTAATCTATCCATCGACTTCTACATCCGTTGATAATGTCATTAAACATCCATTAATAGCTTCTGTATTCACATCTGTTGACTCTCCAGATTATCCATCGACCTTCATTTCAGTTGTGTGAATTTTGTGACTTAAAATATTTACAATTTATCACTATATTGCCTCATGTCCTTTGATAGGCTTTAGAATTATCTACCTATTTTCAGTGTTGCTTTCAGAATTACTTTACCTAGAATGTTGCTGATTTTATGTTGTACTGTACTTGGAGTGTTTCAGTGTTATTTTCATAATGTTCTGTCAAATATTATGTTGTTGATTTGGTTATATGTTTACAAGGAGGAACCTGAAAACAATGAAGAAGGAGTGTCCCTCAGTCCTTCAACTAGGAATTATAAGATCAGTTATATTTACGCATCTTTGGTAGGTTGTGTTTTATATGTTCAACTGCTGGTGGTGATTATTTAATTTTGTGTTCGGTTGTATAGGCAATTAAAGCACCCACAGTTTGTGTTAATGACTGCTGCAAGTTGCTTGATTGGGAGGGAACAGAATAAGTTGTGGCTAAAGGTAGAATATATGCAGTTGACCCTACAACAAAGGTGCATGGCTATAAGCTTGGACCTGATTGCTATAGAGTTGAGGTTGTGGAAGCTATAAAACCTGTAGTTGAATTCTATCCTTACCATCCTGAGTTTTCTGTTATGGAAGATGCAGTTGGGAGTACAATTGCTTGACCAATCAAGTACATTGTTCTTGACCATTAAGCACTCGTGGGCATGGTTCCTTTGCATACTTTAGCTTTTGCTTTCTTTTGAGACATATTAGCACATTAGTTGTACCTAGCTACTAGGTTGGGTTACTTTGAGAGAGGTTGATGTTGTGTTTTGTTGGAAAATCTTAGATTTGAAACCATTAGATTTTGTTGAACAAATCTTAGATATTATATATGCTTGCTTATGCCGATAGCAGTAAGGCATAAGCAATGAAACTAGTTGTTGCCTAAATGGAAATCTAGTTATTTTGAATTCTGCTACTACTATATATTTGATTATGGATTTATAATTGAATTCAGTAATTTTCGTTTGTAAAATTATATTTATTTCATGACAATTATGAAGTATCATCCCTTCCTTTTCATGATATTTCTTACATGTTGTAAAATGTATTTCATGACAATTATGAGGTGTCACGGCTTTCTGCTTATGATGTTTATAAGTTGTCATACATAAAACGTATTTCATTACAATTATCATGTGTCATGGCTTTCTGCTTATGACGTTTATAAGTTGTCGTAGAAAATATTTTGATAACGTTTTCATGATAATTATGAAGTATCATCCCTTACTTTTCATGACGTTTATGACATGTCGTAAAATGTATTTCATGACAATTATCATGTGTCATGGCTTTCTTATTATGACTTTTATAAATTTTCATACAAAATACGATTACGACGTTTTAGAAACGTTATTGTATCATGCTCAAACCATGACTCCTATATAGACGGCGAAATAGATGACGGTTCTAAAACGTATGCAAATCTATGCCAACCTCAACAACAATAGGAAAATTATCAGTTTACAATATTGATAACATAAAAGTAAATGGAACATGAAATGGATATCATGTAGAATACAGATGCACAAAATGATTTCAGACCGATAAACTCAGACTAATAATATCACTGACATGCTGAATCAGTTGTGTAACAGCAGTACGTATTTAACAAACATCAGTAGAACATGAAACGAATGTCATATGTTCTTGTTCGTGGCGTTGTTACACCTGCTTAGGCCCAGGATCAATTCAGAGATTTTGTGGGGCCATGTCAGGTTTCCAGCCGATAAACTCAAACATGCTACATCATTCTAATGTCCACTTACCAATGCAATTTTCTAACAGAGAGGAAAGGTATTTGTATTTAGTCACGTATACAAATATATAAGAACCTCAACAGACACGAGAAAATATTAGTTTACCAACGTTGATAACATAAAAGTAAATGGAACATGAAATGAATATCATATGTTCTTGTTCGTGGTATTGTTATACCTACTTAGACCCAGGCTCTGTTCAGAGATTTTGTGGGGCCATGTCAGGTTTCCAGCCGATAAACTCGAATGCATAACACCATTATAATGTCTATTTACTAATTCGACCTGCCAGTGGAGAAGATAAGTATTTGTATTTAAACACCTATGCAAATCTATGCAAACCCCAATAGCATTGGGAAAATTATCAGTATACAAATATTGATAACATAAAAGTAAATGGAACATGAAATGAATATCATGTAGAATACAGATGCACAAAATGATTCCAGACCGATAAACTCAGACTAATAATATCAGAAACATGTTGAATTAGTTGTGTAACAGTAGTACGTATTTAACAAACATCAGTAGAACATGGAATGAATGTCATATGTTCTTGTTCGTGGCGTTGTTACACCTACTTAGGCCCTAGCTCTATTCAGAGATTTTGTGGGGTCATGTCAGGTTTCCAGCCGATAAACTCGAACATGCTATAGCATTCTAAAGTCCACTTATCAATGCAATTTTCTAACAGAAAGGAAAGGTACTTGTATTTAGGCACGTATACAAATCTATAAAAACCTCAACAGAAACGAGAAATGGAACATGAAATGAATATCATATGTTCTTGTTCGTGGCATTATTACACCTACTTAGACCCAGGCTCTGTTCAGAGATTTTGTGTGGCCATGTCAGGTTTCCAGCCGATAAACTCGAACGCATTACACCATTATAATGTCCATTTGCTAATTCGACCTCTCAATGGAGAAGCGAAGCATCTTTATTTAAATACGTATGCAAACCTATGAAAACCTCAACAGCATTGGGAAAAGTATCAGTTTACAAATATTGATAACATAAAAGTAAATGGAATAGGAAATGAATATCATGTGTTCTTGTTCGTGGCATTGTAACACCTACCTAGACCCAGCCTCTATTCGGAGGTTTTAAGGGGCTGTGTCAGGTTTCCAGCCGATAAACTCAAACACATGACACCATCACAATGGCTGTTTTAAAAAAGGAGACGAAGCTGATTTTGAAAACATCAAAGGCAAACAGCAAATACAAGCAGAAGAAGTCTGCATGCAGCGGAGAGGCAGAACGAAGAAATATTTTGAAAACTATAAGGTAGAAGCAAAGAAAAAATAGAGTATACCTTGGAGAGAAAATAACACAGCAATTATTGATCTTGGTGGTGAAGTGAAATCTGTTGAACAAGAAAACAGACATTCTAGTTAAAACAACACTCAAGGAACCATGTTAGAAGAAAATTAGATATAATTATTAATACTATTGAATTTATGTTAGCAAGGAAGTGGTCAAATACATTAGAAATAACATATTGAGCAACGAGTACTGCCTGACATGAGGAGATTACCTCACATCTAGAATAAATAAGAATTGTACTCCCTGAGGTCCTCAGAGTGGAATAAAAAGACATAATAAGAAAAAATCATGTATTTCATTTGGACAACCTCTGAAGAACAATGTACAATACATATCAAATAAGTCTTACATGAAGTCAGTGAGGCCACACGGATTGTGATGCAGCTGAATCAGAACATAAACACAAAAAAAGAAATGCATCAGAGAGCAAACACGTATCTGAGCAAAATACTATTTTTCTTCAGCCTAATAAAACGAGCAGATGTACGATGCTGCGCATGGCTCATGAAATTGTAGCAATATAACCAAACCGTAATGTTCGTGCCACACACTGCAACGAGAAATATATAGGGACTAAAAACTACCCAAAAAAAGCTACTGAAATTGAAACATGGACGTAAGAATATAAACGAAAAAATGAGATCCATCAGAGAGCAAACAGACATGTGAAGAAGATACTTTTGTTGCCTAAGCCTAATAAAAGGAGCAGATGTCTGATGCTACGCCTGGCTCGTGAGATTGCAGCAGTATAATAAAACTGTACTGGTCTTGCTGCGTACCACCACGAGAAACTGATAAGGACCAAAAAACATACTCCGAGAAGGCCAACGAAATCGCAACGCGGAGCTAAAAGGCCAGATAACACTCTAAAGATTGTTATGTGACCACAAATTTTGATACAGAAAATTTTTGCATGCAAAACAATGCGTATACCTGAAACATACGAGGGCACCATAACTTGTTGCCACAGGCAAATGAAAACATAATTCAAATACCCTACAAATTACATATTCAACAAAAACTACTGCAAAGAGGATATTGCAAAAAATAAAAGGCCTTCATTAAACTGTAGGCAGCCAAAAACCTGCCAACAAAAATAAAATTATAAGCCTGACATGAAGCCAGGGGAACTACATGGAACAAAAAAAAAATATGGAGGCGAAATCGAAATCGCAATAACCTGCCCAAATGTATCACTATCCTGGAAGCAGAAATATTCGATCTGAATAACGGAAGTATCCAAATCAGTTTTACAAACATATAAAGTGAGGCTAAATGTTTATTTAACCAAGAGAGGCTGAAATCAAAACATGAAGTTAAATGTTTAAGAAACTAAATGGAGTGAAAGAAATACAGACTAATCACGTGATGGTACGAAAGAAATACTATAGGTATATTCAAAAATAGAAGAAGCCCACATGCAACGAGAAATTTGTAAAATGATGCCACTTCGACGACCTCTGAAGACCAATGTGTAGTACATATCAAATAAGTCTCACATGAAGCCAGTGAAGCCATATGGAATGTGATTCAGCTGAATCAGAACATAAACGTAAAAAAAAAAAAGAAATGTATCAGAGAGCAAACACGCATCTGAGGAAAATACTTTTTTTTCTTCAGCCTAATAAGACGAACAGATGTATGATGCTACGCAGGGCTCATGAAATTGTAGAAAAATAACAAAACTGTAATGTTCCTACCGCACACTGCAACGAGAAACTGATAGGGACCTAAAAATACCCAAAAAGAGCTACTGAAATTGCAACATAGATGTAAGAATGTAAACCGAAAAACGAGATGCATCAAAGAGCAAACAGGCATGTGAAGAAGATACTTTTGTTGCCTAAGCCTAATAAAAGGAGCAGATGTCTGATGCTACGCTTGTCTCATGAGATTGCAGCAATATAACAAAACTGTAATGGTCTTGCCGCGTACCAGCATAAGAAACTGATAAGGACCAAAAAATACTCAGAGAAGGAATGCGAAAAATAAAAGGTCGTCATTAAACTGTAGGCATGAAAAAACCTGCCAACAAAAAGAAATTACAAGCTTGACATGAAGCCAGGGGAACTACATGGAACAAAAAAAGAAAATATGGAGGCAAAATCGAATTCGCAATAACCTGCCCAAATGTATCAGTATTCTGGAAGCGGAGATATTTGATCTGAACAAGAGAAGTATCCAAACCAGTTTCATAGACATATAAAGTGAGGCTAAATGTTTATTTAACCAAGAGAGGCTGAAATCAAAACGTGAAGTTAAATGTTTAAGAAACTAAATGGTATGAAAGAAATACTGCAAGTTTATTCAAAAATAGAAGAAGACCACAATCAACAAGAAATTTGTAAAACAATGCCACGTAAGACTGTAAAGAAACTTATGTAGCCTAAGATTTTGATACAGAAAATATGTTAGGTGACTGCATTCGAGATATCGTGTATACCTCAACTACCTCAATCCTCAGCCCGGAGAACTCCTTTATCAAACTTTCCTGATCGGTCAAGCAAGCTAACTCGGATCTTGTCTTCCGAATCAAGGCATCAGCTACCACATTAGCCTTACCCGGATGGTAATGGATGGTACAATCATAGTCTCTCACCAATTCTAACTATCGCCTTTGTCTCATGTTAAAATCCTTCTGTTGGGATTCGGTGCCTAAAACGAAGGCCCAGCAGAAGCGGTAAAACGAAAATTAATTCGATCCGAATCCCTACGAGGATCGATCGAGCTACGTATATACGAATATATAAACGAAAAACAAGAGTCGTAAGAAACTAACCCTCGAAGTCCGTTGATTAAATGGTAACCTTCTCTTGAGCTATTCCCCAAGCTCTTGAACGATCCAACGCCGAAAGCACCGCGTCTCTACTTGCCACGCACCGGAGAAACGACCGGAACGACGATCACCTTGCTATCCTCCGAGGATACGGCTAGAGCTAAGTGATGAAGCTTTATATGTAAAGATTACTACACTCTAAGTGTTTTAATCTTACTCTCTCTATATGATTTTCTCTCAATTTTTCTCCAAGAAAAATGAAGAAGAAGTTGATGAACAAAGATGAAGAAGACTTGGAGAAGTCTTTTCTCTCTCTCTCTCAATCTCACTCACGTAGGAATCCCTTGAAATCAATAAGTGAGAGATGTCTTCTTCTTCCTTTATTCAACTCTTCACATGATACATCTCATTATTATGAGAATCAAAGCCCCACAAAGTCATCTTTTTCATATAAAATGAAAACAACAAGACAAGAGGAAAGTGGGTGGAAATTAGGGAGGCGGCTACCATGCAGAAACGGATGAGTTCGGTTCGTTTCGGACTCCCGTGAGTCCAAACAAATAAACTACGAATCCGTTCCGATGTATTTGTATCGATTAATTAATCCAATTAATTAAATATATCAAATACAAAATAAGATAATTAATTTCTCCAAGAAATAATTATATTCATGAATTAAATTAATCGCCCAGTGATATATTTAATCCATTAAGCCGTAAATCAATTTATCCGATAAATCGATTTAAACATCCAATGTCCCAAATTAGATATCCAATATCTAATATTCATAATGAGAGAATTAGCTTAATTCATTCCGTCGTCAATCCTAATGCGCGACTCGGTGAGGTCCGTCTCGATCAAGAATGGGAGGAACCAAAGAGTAGTAGCACCACCTAGCCACTGGTGGCCTACACTGCACTCGATCGAGAACGAATGATTGGGATCATTCAAGAACCATTCTGTCGTGAATACCAAGATAATGATAAACCCTTCTTTCAAATATCCCGATCAAGTTATAGGTCACTGGCGACCAAACCCTATCTCGTACTTGACGCTATGCATGCGTTAATGCAAATCGAGATCATCGAGCTCTCGTGTATCTAATACGACTAGCTCCAATGCTTTGGCCAAAGACTTATGATCTCATCCGCCAATAACCGCATAGGACATATAACCCGTTCACTAACAGGAGAAAGAATTCTATCTTGGTATTCGATGGGACTGCTACTTGCCGTCAAGATGCACGCCGAGGTTGACCCCGCCTTCCGGTTTACAGGTCGAACTACTCTAATGAAAATCTTGACGTCACAAGCACATCCCTACTAAATCCTCAAGTCGAAGGTTCACGAATACCTATCACAACCTTTCGATTCCGTCACCGATTGTCCCGAGTGAAATCCGTGTGACGAATCGAGGGTGAGTCGGTTCGAGTATACTAATCTAATAAGCATACCTATAACGTGTGCTCCCACTAACCATTAGTGTTCGAGTGCACTCTCCATGTCAAAGAACACGTCATACAAGTCTTCACATAAACTTAACGCCTACCAAGTTTCATCGACTTGCGACGATTAAGTATTTGAGCTATAAACCTTTCCAAAGGCCGACCCCTTATCCAATAAGGAGTGGAACGCTTTGCTCTCAAATACACGGACTAGTTTCTATATGTTTATTTACGAGTTAGAAATGCCAAGAACTACCAAGAAATAAAGAAACATTCATTTGCCTTATATAAATGGTTTACATAATTACAAGTACAATGCCCTCACTCAACAACCTCTGAGTGGCATTCGAGGGCATACTCCTAACAATCTCCCACTTGCACTCAATGCCACACACTATGGTATCTAATACCCATGTTATCGAGATGACGCTCCAAGCTAGTCTGAGATAGTGGCTTGGTCAGTAGATCGGCGACGTTGTCGGCCGAGTCTACTCTATGCAGCACAATGTATCCCTTGCGAACAAATTCTCTTACGAGATGATACTTCCTCTCAATATGTTTGGTGTTTCTGTGATACCTCGGCTCCTTGGCCTGTGCTACTGATCCGTCTTTGTCGCAGATGCAATGACAGGCACTCAAGACATGGTATCATTTGAAGTTCTCCTAGAAACTTCTTAATCCAGAACCCTTCCTTGGAAGCCTCCGAGGCCGCTTGATACTCGGCTGACAGTGGAATCGGCGGTCGCGCTTTGCTTGGCACTACGCCAAGATACTGCTCCTCCATTAAGAGTAAATATGTAGCCGAAGTGGACATCGAGTCGTCCTTCGGTCCTTGGAAGTCCGAATCGGTGAATCCCACCACATCCAAATCTCCACCGCCATACATAAGAACCATATCTCTCGTTCTTCTCAAGTACTTGAGAACGTTCTTTACTGCAGTCCAATGTTCCCTACTCAGGTTTGCCTCAAACCTACTCACCACGCTTACGGCATGCGCGATGTCGTCTTGTACACAACATAGCATACATAAGGCTACCCACGGCCGAAGCATATGGTATATTACTCATTTCCTTGCGTTGTTCCTCACTTTGAGGACACATCTTCAAGGTGAGTTTTATTCCATGTTGCATCGGTAGGAACCCTCTTTAGAATCATCCATCTTAAATCGCTTTAAGATCTTATCTATATAGAGGGCTTGGGAAAGGCCTATTGTTCTCTTCGCTCTATCCCTAGAGAGTCGAATACCAAGAATATAGGTTGCTTCTCCCAAGTCTTTCATGGAGAAATTACTCAAAGCTAAGCTTTCACGTAACCGAGCATTCCCACATAATTTCCTATTAGTAGAATGTCATCTACATATAGTACTAAGAATGCGATCTTGCTCCCACTAACTTTCTTATATACACAAGGTTCCTCTTCATTTTGCACGAAGTCAAACTCTTTGACCGCCTCGTCAAAACGAAGGTTCCAACTACGCGACGCTTGCTTCACCATAAATGGAACGCCAAGCTTGCACACTTTATGAATATCGACTTGACACAAAGCCTTTAGTCGCTCCATATAGATTTCCTCCTCGAGGAATCCATTAAGGAAAGCCGTCTTTACGTCCATTTGCTATATCTCATAATCGTGGTAGGCAGCTATAGCAAGCATCATGCGAATAGACTTGATCATGGCTACGGGCGAGAAGGTATCGTGGTAATCGATCCCTTCCTTCTGGGTATAACCATTTGCCACAAGCCTGGCCTTATAGGCGTCAACCTTGCCATCACCATCAGTCTTTCTCTTGTAGATCCACTTGTTCCCAATAGTCACTATGCCCTTGGGGCGGTCTACTAGAGTCCAGACCTGATTGACATGCATCGAGTCTATCTCAGCTTCCATAGCTTCATGCCATTTCGCGGAGTCTACATCCACCATCGCTTGGTCATAGGTTGTTGGGTCGGTCTCTTGGCTATCACTTGGAACCTCATGTAGACCCATCTCCTCCAAGTGCACAAGCCCATACCTCTCAGGTAAATGAGACACCCTACTAGACCTACGAGGTGGTTGTACTTGTGTTTCAAAAAGTTCGGTTCCAGTTTCTTGCACAGGTGTCTCTCGAGGAGTTTCATTGTATTCTTCTAAAGAAATACTTCTACCTGCTCCGCCTTCCTGAATGAACTCATCTTCCAGGAAGTGTGCTTGTAAAGCAACAATGATCCTTCGATCTTCGGGCATGTAGAATAGATATCCTATCATCCCAGACGGGAATCCAATGAAACGTCCCTTCGCAGACCTAGCTTCCAACTTTTCCACCTTAGTCTTCTTGACATAAGAGGGACATCCCCAAATCCTAATATGATTAAGACTTGGTTTCCTTCCTTCCCACATCTCATGTGGAGTTTTAGGAACGGATTTGGAAGGACATCTGTTCAAGATATACGCGGCAGTCAGGAGTGCATACCCCCACAGGTAAATCGGCAAGTCAAGATAGCTCAAGATGGAACGGACCATGTTCAACAGGGTCCGGTTCCTTCTTTCTGACACACCATTTAACTGAGGAGTACCTGGAGGTGTTAGTTGTGAAACTATTCCATGTTCCTTAAGGAACTCGTCAAACTCCGTACTCATATACTCGCCACCTTGGTCAGACCGAAGTGCTTTGATATGATTACCAGTTTGTTTCTCGACTAGGGCCTTGAATTCCTGGAATTTCTCAAAGGCCTCGGATTTATGTTTCATTAAGTATATATAACCATACCTAGTATGATCATCTGTAAACGTAATGAAATATTGATATCCGTCACGTGCTGCTTCCAAAGCACCACATACGTCGGTATGGATTAATCCCAGTTTATCAGCAGCTCTTTGAAATGTCCCTGTGAAGGGGGACTTAGTCATTTTGCCTTTAAGGCAAGATTCACAAGTAGGAAAGGGATCTGATCCCAATGGACCCATAAGTCCATCTTTTTCCATCTTGTAAACCTTGGTCTGACCAACATGACCAAGTCTATAATGCCATTTCGAAACTTGATTGGTTTCATCCCTACCACGTTTTCTAGTCATAGTATTCACAACTACTTTGTTGCTGAGATTTAGATGATACAATCCATTCAACAATGTAGCAGTACCCACTAGTTTATTTCTAAAATAAATTTTGCAGGAACCATCACCAATGAAAAATGAAAAGCCTTTTCGGTCCATGACCGGAATGGATACAATGTTTTTGTGCCCCTTGGGCAAAACAAGTACATCTTCTAAAGTCAAAACAAAGCCGGATTCTAAACCCAAAAGAAGTGATCCTATGTCGGTCGCCTCGACACTATGCCCGCTTCCGACTGTGATCATAACTTCTCCAGCTCCAAGCTTCCTACTTTGTTCCGCATCCCGATTCACGGTACAAATATGAGAACTAGCACTAATCCAAAGATTCAGAAGTAGAAAATACAGAGCGTAACAATTTGTTTCCAAAACTAAAAGTTCTCAGACTGAAGTGCCATGAAGAATCGGACAGTCTCTAGCCCAGGTGGCCCACCACCGCACTTGAGACAAGCATCCTTCTTCTTCTTGTTCTTTGGAACCATCGGGGCCTTGCCCTTACCCTTAAGGTCCTTAACTTGTGGTCCAGTTTGCTTCTTGGTCTTTTTCTTCTTGTTCTTAGACCTCCGAGGTTCAGAAGAAATCACAAGAGCAGACTCCTTCATCCGCGGAGTCTTCATCTGAGACTGAGCGGTCACAAGTTTGTTCATTAGCCCAGCTAAATTACATGCAATCTCATTGCAGTTGAAGTTCATAACAAACTGTGAGAAGGAATCAGGGAGAGACTGTAGGATAAGGTCGGTTTGGAGAGAAGTATCCATTTTAAAATCAAGAGCCTCCAATCTCTCGATCATGGATATTATTTTGAGGACGTGTTCCCCAACCTTCTCACCTTCCTTCATCCTTGCACCGAACAGTTGCTTGGATATCTCATATCTAGCAGTCCTGCTGTGCTCACCATAAAGTTCGGTTAAGTGAGATAGAATCTGCCTAGCAGAAGTCATTTTCTCATGAGCTCTCTGAAGCTCATTAGACATGGAAGCCATCATATAAGCACGGACTTTCAAGTCATCCTTAACCCACTTTTTGTGGTTTTCAATCTCTTCCTGATTGGCTCGGGTCCGCACAGGAGGCGCCGGAATGTCCGTCTCCAAGACGTATCCCAGTGCCTCTATAATGAGGACAATCATTAGATTGCGGAGCCAATCCACAAAGTTAGGTCCCATTAAGGTGTTCTTTTCGAGTAGAATTGCGAGTGGATTCATTGTCATATTGAGTTATGTCTGCATTAAGTATAACATATTAATTAGTGACTTGTTATATTATGTTCTGAGTATAGAATTAAGGTCTTTTCTATTCTTGTTACCCAGCTCCCACTATTTTTATCGGAATAACACACTCCCATGTGAAAACCGGAAGTATCGTCGCTCTACTTCATAGTGGTGATCGAGTTCTTTATAAATCTTAATAGAGGGCAACCGAACAGGTTTCTAGTCTATTAATTTTCATAAAGTGGTGTCCAACACCAACCCATCTAATGGATGATTCGATCTTCTTTTTCCCCTTGATCATTCCCCTCAACCTATACGGTTTCTATGGTTCGTGAACAAGTTAAGTTTATACCATCGACGCAAATCGGCCACAATCAATCTTATCCGCAACCTATCGTGTTTCTAGGGATAAAATTTGCTCCACTAGAAGGCATCCAATGCGCTCCGGTAATTTATCCGTCCTCCCCGAACGACTACCCCGATAACTCGGAAGCATAGCACATCCGGTTTGGATTTCAATTTCCCGAAAACTCGATGGAGGGAAGGAAAACCTTGAAACCTTATAAACTTAATAATTTATTGTGGGAGAATTTTCGCGATTTACGTTGCACTTTGCACATTAATCGTTTAAGCGCGTTTGTGGCATTCATACAATATGAAACAACCATTCACAACCTAGTTGCTACCAACATGTGGTTCATGCACCGTTCCTAGAAAACAAAAACTCCGTAATCTAATTACAAGTCTTCGTCTTGAATCTTCGTCTTCTCGAAATGGATCTTCCTCTGGTCTTCGTCATTACATATAAATTATACATTGAAAATTGCATCCTAGATACAAATTTTTCTAGTAAAATAAATAGGCTCAAAACGGCCTTTACAACCCAATCGAATAAAACGAACGATTCAAAACTAAATCCACGAACCACATCCCCATTCAAAAAACATTCATCCAATAAATACTATATAAATGGAAAGCGTAGAGATACATTGATCCAATCAACAATACGAACCGATCAAATCTATTCACACAATCGGTAATATGAAAACGTTTAAAATAATTCGGTCGACCAAAAATATTACAATTAATCAAATTTCCCTTATAAAATGAAATACCATAAATCATTTTAATCATATTAAATCCAATTTAACATGCCGGAGATTAATTTTCAAGAATACACGGAAAAATCGAGCCAGGACGAAATTGGCCTGCCATGGCCGAAGTCATCACGGCATCTTTCCGGCAGATCGCTCGCATGGCCGAGTCACGCTTCGGCGACTACCGGCCGTGCACGGCCCGTGTTTCGACACGGCGGGTGCACTCGGGCTGGCTCGAGCACTGCCGGACACAGCCCGTGTCACCAGACACGACCGAGTCACCGTGGCAGCTTCCTGCCCTTTGTCCGAAAAATCGTCCGACGACGTTTCGGAGCTCAATTTTCGATCGGATATCCAATATCAATATTTTTCAACATTCATATCTTCAATATAAATCATATTTCCAAGAAATTAAGATTTATATTTAGACATAAACTTACGAAAAATATAACTACAACGAACGTAAAAATATATACCACGATTATGACTAAAATGATTCCAAATCATTCACCATCTAATCAAGCATTCCAAATGCCAATATCGTATATACGATCGCAAGACTTACGCTCCGATACCACTGTTGGGATTCGGTGCCTAAAACGAAGGCCCAACGGAAGCGGTAAAACGAAAATTAATTCGATCTGAATCCCTACGAGGATCGATCGAGCTACGTATATACGAATATATAAACGAAAAACAAGAGTCGTAAGAAACTAACCCTCGAAGTCCGTTGATTAAATGGTAACCTTCTCTTAAGCTATTCCCCAAGCTCTTGAACGATCCAACGCTGAAAGCACCGCGTCTCTACTTGCCACGCGCCGGAGAAACGACCGGAACGACGATCACCTTGCTATCCTCCGAGGATACGGCTAGAGCTAAGTGATGAAGCTATATATGTAAAGATTACTACACTCTAAGTGTTTTAATCTTACTCTCTCTATATGATTTTCTCTCAATTTTTCTCCAAGAAAAATGAAGAAGAAGTTGATGAACAAAGATGAAGAAGACTTGGAGTAGTCTTTTCTCTCTCTCTCTCAATCTCACTCACGTAGGAATCCCTTGAAATCAATAAGTGAGAGATGTCTTCTTCTTCCTTTATTCAACTCTTCACATGATACATCTCATTATTATGAGAATCAAAGCCCCACAAAGTCATCTTTTTCATATAAAATGAAAACAACAAGACAAGAGGAAAGTGGGTGGAAATTAGGGAGGCGGCTACCATGCAGAAACGGATGAGTTCGGTTCGTTTCGGACTCCCGTGAGTCCAAACAGATAAACTACGATTCCGTTCCGATGTATTTGTATCGATTAATTAATCCAATTAATTAAATATATCAAATACAAAATAAGATAATTAATTTCTCCAAGAAATAATTATATTCATGAATTAAATTAATCGCCCAGTGATATATTTAATCCATTAAGCCGTAAATCAATTTATCCGATAAATCAATTTAAACATCCAATGTCCCAAATTAGATATCCAATATCTAATATTCATAATGAGAGAATTAGCTTAATTCATTCCGTCGTCAATCCTAATGCGCGACTCGGTAGGTCCGTCTCAGTCAGCAATGGGAGGAACCAAAGAGTAGTAGCACCACCTAGCCAGCCTGGTGGCCTACACTGTACCCCGACTGAGAACGAATGATTGGGATCATTCAAGAACCATTCTGTCGTGAATACCAATATACGTATAAACCCTTCTTTCAAATATCCCGATCAAGTTATAGGGTCACGGTCAGTCAAACCCTATCTGTACTTGACGTTATGCATGCGTTAATGCAAATCGAGATCATCGAGCTCTCGTGTATCTAATACAGCTAGCTCCAATGCTTTGGCCAAAGACTTATGATCTCATCTGCCAATAACCGCATAGGACATATAACCCGTTCACTAACAGGAGAAAAGAATTCTATCTTGGTATTCAGTATGACCTGCTACTTGCCCGTCAAGATGCACGTCGAGGTTGACCCCCGCCTTCCGGTTTACAGGGTCGAACTACTCTAATGAAAATCTTGACGTCACAAGCACATCCCTACTAAATCCTCAAGTCGAAGGTTCACGAATACCTATCACAACCTTTCGATTCCGTCATTGACTGTCCCGGAGTGAAATCCGTGTGACGAATCGAGGGTTAGTCGGTTCGAGTATACTAATCTAATAAGCATACCTATAACGTGTGCTCCCACTAACCATTAGTGTTCGACAGGCACCCTCCATGTCAAAGAACACGTCATACAAGTCTTCACATAAACTTAACGCCCAGTCAAGTTTCATCGACTTGCGAACGATTAAGTATTTGAGCTATAAACCTTTCCAAAGGCCGACCCCTTATCCAATAAGGAGTGGAACGTTTTGCTCTCAAATACACGGACTAGTTTCTATATGTTTATTTACGAGTTAGGAATGCCAGTAACTACCAGTAAATAAAGAAACATTCATTTGCCTTATATAAATGGTTTACATAATTACAAGTACAATGCCCTCACTCAACAACCTCTGAGTGGCATTCGAGGGCATACTCCTAACACCTTCTGTGTGAAAAGATACTTCAAACTTTTATGATCCGTGTATATCTCACACTTCCCTCCGTAGAGATAGTGACGCCAAATCTTCAGCGCACGTACTACACCAGCCAACTCCAGATCATGTGTTAGATAGTTCAACTCATGTGGTTTAAGCTCTCTCGAAGCATAGGCTACTACTTTACCATGTTGCATCAGAACACAACCCAACCCCTGCTTTGTGGCATCACTATAAATAACAAAGTCTTTCATCGGATCAGGAATCGTTAATACTGGTTCCGAGGTTAGTCTCCTTTTCAACTCTTCAAAACTTTCCTCGCACATGTCACTACATTAAAACCTCACGCCTTCCTTGTTAACTGTGTCATAGGAGTGGCAATTTTCGAAAATCCTTAGATAAATCTTCTATAATAGCCAGCTAGGCCCAGAAAGCTGCGAACTTTGCTAGAATTCTTGGGTACTCCCCAACTACTCACTGCTACAACCTTATCGGAATCTACCTCAATTCCTTTTGAAGTCACCACATGTCCAAGCAATCCAACTCTGTTTAACCAAAACTCGCATTTCTTGAACTTGGTATACAACTTCTCCTTGCGAAGTGTCTCTAATGTAATCCTCAAATGTTCTTAGTGTTGTTCCTCGTCCTTAGAATACACAAGATGTCATCTATGAAGACGATCACGAACTTATCCAAGTAAGGTTGGAACACCCTGTTGATCAAATCCATAAAGATTGTCGGTGCATTAATCAGACCAAATGGCTTCACTACAAATTCAAAATATCCATAACGGGTTCTGAAAGTTGTCTTGGGAATGTCACACTCCCTGAGCTTCAGTTGGTGGTACCCAGACCACAAATTGATCTTCGAAAAGGTTCCGGATCCTCTCAACTGATCGAATAGATCCTTGATTCTCGGTAGTGGGTACTTGTTCTTCACCGTGTGTCAATTCAACTCTCTATAATCTATACACATCCGAAGTGACCCATCCTTCTTTCTTCCAAACAGCACTGGTGCACCCCACGGTGACACGCTAGGACGAACAAATCCGAGCTCCAGCAGCTCTTGAATTTGGACCTTCAATTTTTGAAGTTCCTTCGGAGCCATTATATATGGGGCTTTGGATGTTGGGGCCACCTCAGGGCCCAAATCAATACTAAACTCCGCTTGTCGGTCGAGTGGGACTCCCGGCAAATCTTCTGGAAACACATCCAAATACTTCCGTACTATAGGTACGTCTTTAGGGAACACCTCATTAGTATGAGTATCGACTAAACTCACCAAGTAACCCTGACATTTATCCTTCCTTAGACTTCTCAGTGCGTTTATGGCTCTGATTACTCTTAGTATTGCCCTACTCTTAGTACCATAAAAGGTGATCGACTCGCCTTCGGAACACCTCAATGTTGCCTTCTTCTCATGGCAGCTTATACCGGCATCATGTTTATAGGGCCAGTCCATACCAAGGATCACATCAAAATCCATCGAGTTAATCAAATACAAACTAGCGTCAAATTCTCTTCCTCCTATCTCAATATTCTCGTCAATCATTCAATTAGTGATGATCTTATTTCCTGACGGTAAGCTAACCTCAAGAGACTCAACAGTTCTAACGCTTCTATGACCAATGGCATGATAAACTTTGCAGACATAAAAGTATGTGTGGCACAAGTGTCAAATAAAGTGAAAGCAGGCACATTAGAGATCAAAAGCATACCTGACACTGTGCCAGGATTCTCATCTGCGTCCTTTTGGTTCAAAGTATAAATGCGAGCTTTTCCTCCAGAACCTTGACCTTTGGCCCTTTGGATATGACAGTTCGAAAATGAATGCCCTGGCTCCTTGCATCGGTAGCAGACACCTTTACTATACAGGCACTCCCCTCCATGATTCTTACCACACTTTGAGCACTCTGGCTTATTGGTTTGAGACTTAGGTCGCGACCTTTGATCAACCTTTGCTTGCTTATTAGAAGCTACAACCTTATTTTGGTTTCCGTTCTGATGCCTCTTACCGGTATTAAGATTCGTAGACTATTGTTGATCCATATTATGGCTAGCCTCAACCTCTTGAGATCGGAACACTATCTCGGTATACGGTAGCACCCCATGACCAGTCACGATGTGACGAATACTCACGCGTAAACTACTCCGGAACTTAAAGGCCCTCTTTTGATCTGTATCCACCATATGCTCCACAAAGAAGCTGATTTGGTTGAATTTTCTTCATATTCTTCAACCATCATTCCTCCTTGTTCGAGATTCCAAAATTCTCTCTCCATCTTCTCTCGGTAATGATGTGGGTAGTACTGTTCCATCACTATTTCCTTGAACCGATCCCAAGTTAATGCAGCATGCTCGGCTGCCGGACTCAAACGCCAATAACTTATCCACCAACGTCCAACATCCTCCACTATTTGATATTGGCCGCAAAGAATTCTTTGCGCATCAGTGCACCCAATGAGATCAATGGTGCGCTCGAGCGACATGAACCATTCATCAACAAAAGCTGGTCCTTCTCGACCGTTGAATAATGGTGGGGTGAAATGCCAGAACTGTTGCACAACTTGTGACTGAGTAGGAGCTGGCACATTATTATTGTGGTTATCTTGACCACCACCACCAGCACCAAGGTTGGCATTCTAACCATCGAGATTATCTGCACCTTTGTTAGCTGTGTAATACCCGGTTGTAATTCATTCATTATCATTCAGTAATTATCAGTCAGTAATTGTCACTCAGTAATTTTCACTCATTAATAATCACTCATCATTCATGATTCATTCATTTGTATTCATTGTTGGCATATTGTAACCGTGTATCAGTTATCGATCGTCATTCATCTCCGTTTGAGGATCGAGACGAGAGTATTATCATAATCATCGTGAATGGTAGTCTTGTGGTGGAAGTATTATCTATCGCATGTTATTGGACTTAATTACATTCATACAAGTACTGTATGTCGGATCATTCACCGTTTGTAGCGAGTAGTTGGAGTTGTCATATTTTCGTCACTTCCAGCAAGGAGTTACAGCCGTAACTAATCAAGCATTACGACCATAACATTCATTCGTTGGCTTAAGGTTGTTTTAGCCGAAGGTGAGATACGGTCGTAACGATAGGTTGGCTACGGCCGTATCATGCGTTCGTGGTTTTCAAGAAATGTCGGACGAAGAGGGCTTACGGCCGTAAGGGTTGCGGCATATGGCCGTAAGATGAGGCAGGTACGGCCGTAAGGCTTGGCCGGTTACGGCCGTACGATTCGAGCAAGGTGCCCGGTCAGTTTCGACGAAGGTGTCATACGCCCGTAAGTCTTGCTGAGTACGGCCGTATCAGTCTAGTTACGCCCATAATGCATGTGCGGGTACGGCCGTATGTCTGTCAGCGGATGTTTGGACGAGGGCGAGTTACGCCCGTATGAGATGGATAGTTACGGCCGTAAGACCGTTGACTTGGGAATGTTACGGCCGTAAGGACTTGGACGGGACTTTGAGCTCATTTTTCTCACTTCTTCACCTTGTTTCCGAGAGAGAGAGCTTGAGGGAGAGATTTTTCATCATTAATCACTTGGGTGTTCGGTTTTCATCATCTTCATTCGTTTGTGATTCTTGGATAGTCGAGTTAACACGTGTTCATCGGATCAAAGTAATTTGGATCTTCAAGAGGTAAATTATTCAACATCTTGGATTTTGATTTTGTGTTGAGATATGATGTTTTGGATGTTATAATCATGTTGTATGAAGAGATATACATATGATTATGAGTTTGTATGAATATTCATTGGATTATTGAAGGATTATTCAAGAACACTTTGAATATTGAGTTGGATTTGGGCGTTTTCGATTAGTTGTTGTTGAAATCACAAATTGGATATTCATATTGGATTATTGATTGTATTGAAAATGTTTTGTTGGTTTGAAACACTCTTTGGGGATTTGATATTGGTATAATTAAGGATTGGTTGTACACAATCGAAGATTGGTTACAACATGTTTGATATAATGCCCCCAATGAACTTGGTTTAGTCATATCGATGTTTTGAGTTAGTTATAATCGTGTTTGATTTGTATATTGAACGAATTGTTGGTAATTGTATTATTTAAGGTTGTTCGAGCGACCGACACCTTATTTAGGACGTTTGTTCATGGAAGGACATTCTTCACCGGTGTTGAGTAAGTTAATTCTTACTCGGTTAAAAGGATATTCATTCCTTTCGTTGGTGTTCAGTCATAATCATAATTCATTCATAATGTATTAACCGTATTGATACTTGTAATTGTCGAATAATCACTTCATTGACGAGAAACGATGGTTCCAATCATTTCATTGAGCTATCATTCACTTCACTATTATTTCATCTCGGTGAGTCATTCTTGACTTTGTCGGATCGTTATTCATTAATATTCATCATGGTCATTCTCGTTCATATGACCTTCTGGGTTCGTATTGTGAGGCCGGGTGGTGATGTGTGGAATTTTTAGTCGGACATATGATGGTCATGTGTTCGGGTTCACCGACACAATGGACTATGCACACAGTAACATACCTCCGTGAGACTGATTAGGTACAAGGGCGGGTGTGTCCGGTCACTCGTCTTGTGCACATGCACATACCATTACGGGCGTATTACGATGCCCCTCTTCAGCTTGATTTCATATTTAAGATATATCATGATTGTGTATATTCAACCCTTGAGAATTGTTGTTCTGTCTAACTGACCCCATTGGGGGATATTGTTTTTAGGTCATGGCAAGGCAAAATCATGGGAAGAGAACGTTGACGGCGAGGAGTCCCAGTGATACTAGTTGGGGGCCCCAGTCCTTTCAGTCATTCATGTTGTCTTCATTTTATTTCCGCTGCAGATTTCCGTTTGGATACTCATTTTCATTCAGTGTTGTATATTTTATCTTCATATAAAATATACCTGTATTCTGTATTTTATCGGGTGTATCGTAATGAAACTCCTAATCGGAGTAATGGATGATATAATTTGATTCGGTACTACGATTATATTATTTAAGTCATTAATTTTCATTCGCTTGGTGGGTCCCAGTTGGGGGTTCACGGCACTGTAATAGTCGCCTAGTTTGGGGTGTTACAGAGTTGGTATCAGAGTGTGGTTATGAATACTACATTCCGAGTCATGTCTCATTTGAAATCATCGTCATCAGACTAGTATCATTGGACTTTCGTGTCACATGTGACCTATGCAAATGCCGAGCCCCTCACACCGAAAGAACTATAAGATTTCTAACGCCATGGTATAATTTCTGGCAATAAGAATCACTCATTCATCATTCAACAGTCAACAAGCCTCAACATCATTCATTTTGATCATGTCGATCATTTTAACTCATTAATCACTCAGTTCATTTCACTATTCAGTTGTTGATCTTGAGGATCATATCATTAATCTTGTTAACTTGTTCAAGATAATCATTTCAAGAATTTCATCAGATAATCATGTCACCTCAGTTAATCATTCATGTAATCACTGTGTTAGAGCGCGTATGCTCATTTTCCTCATTTCATGACGTAATCATAATGTGATAATCATACTAGAGCTATAATTATCATGTGACTTTCCTACTTCAGTATGGAGAGAGCAGGCAGAGGACGCGGGGGATGAGGCTGCGGTGCGGGCCGAAACCCAAGAGCTCATGTGGATACACGGGTGAATGCCAGGAATAATACTAATTCATCGAGCAGCGACGCTGCCACTCATTCACCCAGAAATGATCATTCACTATCAGGGAGTCGTACCCGGGACACAGCTCAATCAGAAGGTGTTCGGGTTATTCCACTCACTTTTATGCAGGGCATGATGGACCAGATGACACAGATGGCACGCCTCATGGATACGATGCAGAACTCAACAGATCAGAATCAGCAGGCTCCTCCGCCGCCACCTCAGGGGCAAGAGAGGGGCGTAAGCAGTATTATTGGAGATATCTCTCACCAAAGGCCACCTACTTTTGAGGGCTCATCTGAGCCGGCGGATATTGTTCACTGGCTCCAGCATTTTGAGAAGTTATTTGCTATGGGAGAGTGTCCCGAAAGGGCACAAAGTTTCAGTTGCGGCTTACTATCTGGGTAAGAGCGCTCATTCATGGTCGTTATCGTTGAAGCCCACCGACGGATCATGTACTTGGGATCAATTCAAGACTCTCATGATGGAGAGGTATTATCTGGCCCCACTCAGAGAGGCCAAGTTATCAGAATTACTCACTCCCGACCCCTCAGCGGAAGATGATGTTCTCGCCATCGCCGAGAAATTTCAGGAACTTCTTCCTTTCGCCTCATCTATTATTCACTCCGAGGCGGACAAGATCAAGTATTTCAGCAAGAGGCTGAAACCCCGTATGCGGATGCAGTTGCTTAATCACAATTGCACCACTCTGGCCGAATTCATCAAGAAAGATCTTACTTATGAGCTTACTGCTAAGGAGATTGCTAAGTAGCAACCTTCATCTGCTAGCAAGAAGTCAAAGAATCGTAATCAGTCTAAAGGTAGTCAAACAACCTTCAAGAACCCTCGTGCGGGCTCTAATTTCTCTGAGCGACCTCCTGTGGCGCCCAGACCCACGAAATCGCAGTCCCGAGCGGCCAGTTCGGCCATCACCTGTTTCAACTATGGAGATCTTGGTCATGTCAGCACCAAGTGTCCGAGGCAGACTATCACATGCCATAACTGTGGGATTGCTGGGCATAAGGCTCGTTTTTGCCGAAGGGACTCCAAACCTACTCCGACGTCATCTCAGGCCCCAAGGGCCGGGCTTGTTCATAATCGTGCCACTCACCAAGGCTGCTCAAGATGATGGGAGCAAACCAAGATGGACCCAAGAGCTATCAGACGGGAGTGTCTGGTTCGGGGGCCGACAAGCCCCGCATTTATGAGATAATGAAGACCGATGATCCGGAGGCCCGGATGATCTCAGGTACACTCGATATTCTATCTCAACCTGTGTGTACCCTTTTTGATACTGGTGCATCGCATTCATTCATTTATGTAACACCCCCAAATCCCTTACAGTGCCGTGGACCCCACACCAGGAGATCCACCAGGCAAACATGACTAAAATACAACAAACTGACCAAAAGGGGGATCACAATTCCTACACTGACATCCAACACAATATTCCGATATGGAATTTCAATGACAACAGTGGGCCTACATGGCCTAAATAAAATACAGCGATATCCACGAGCCTAGCTCGGATGATACAAAATGACAACAACTGAACAAAACTGGAGTACTCCAATTGTCTGACTGACATGAACACCAAAACATCTCGGACTAGTATCGCTCGAATGCCTCGTCGCCACCGTCATGCCCCTGTGTCTCAACTCTCTCCTCGCAAACACCTAAAACATGAAAACATGTTCCGCCCCCACGGGGTCAGTCATCCAGATAATGATTATCAAATACATGTACAACATGATATGCATCCAAAGGGCAGAATGAATAGTATAGTAATGGTAATACGAGATGCTCACAAACCAAAGTAAGAATCGAGCATTCGTGGAATACTATACCCACGGCATACGATCAATACCTGCTCAACAGGTTAGAACATAAGTGCCCAACGGCGAATCATTAATACAGAACACAAAAATACATCACCCGAAGGTAACCCAAGCCAAACACTGAAATAGATACGAATCACAATGCCCGAAGGCTCCAACAGGAATATCGATACATCACAATGGCCTAACAGCCGAATAGCCCGAAGCTGTTTATCATCATAATACCCTAAATGTCACTCAGCCGAAGCTTTCAATCACCACAATGGCCCAAAGCCAAAACAGCCCGAAGCTGTATCAATGAGGGCCGAAGCCACGGCACAAAGCCGTATCACAATGAGGGCCGAAGCCACGGCACGAAGCCGTATCACAATGAGATCATCCAATGACCGTGATCTGCTGAAGGGAAACCAACCGCGAGGGTTCAAGCCCCAGACTTACCCATAATGAGATCACCCAGTGACCATGACCTACTGAGCTGTAGGTTATGGGAAACCAACCGCGAAGGTTCAAGCCCCAAGCTTACCCATAATGAGATCATTAACATGACCGTGACCTACTGAACTGTAGGTGTTGGGAAACCAACCGCGAAGGTTCAAGCCCCAAGCTTACCCATAATGAGATCATTAACATGACCATGACCTACTGAACTGTAGGTGTTGGGAAATCAACCGCGAAGGTTCAAGCCCCAAGCTTACCCATCGAGCACTAGCCGAGACTAGCCTCCAAAACATAATTAATCACAACAGTAACAATCCCAAGATTACCAAATTCACAAGAATAATAGCGTGCTGCCTTGAGTCGGCCAACACGAAAACAACAACTCATGGATGGGCACCGTCCACGGCGGTCCCAATTCAAATACCTCGACTGCCTTGGAATGGCCAATCGATCACAACAACTTAACGGATGGAAACTATCCTTGACAGTCCCAATTCAATACATCGATTACTTTAGAACAGTTAATCGATAACCAATGATACAACGGATGGGAATTATCTTCGATAATTCCAATTAAATACATCGATTACCTTAGAACGATCAATCGATACACAATGATACAACGGATGGGAATTATCTTTGATAATCCCAATTAAATACATCGATTACCTTAGAACGGTCAATCGATACACAATGATACAACGGATGGGAATTATCTTCGATAATCCCAATTAAATACATCGATTACCTTAGAACGGTCAATCGATACACAATGATACAACGGATGGGAATTATCTTTGATAATCCCAATTAAATAAATCGATTACCTTAGAATGGTCAATCGATACACAATGATACAACGGATGGGAATTATCTTCGATAATCCCAATTAAATACATTGATTACCTTAGAACGGCCAATCGATACACAATGATACAACGGATGGGAATTATCTTCGATAATCCCAATTAAACACATCGATTACCTTAGAACGGTCAATCGATACACAATGATACAACGGATGGGAATTATCTTCGATAATCCCAATTAAATACATCGATTACCTTAGAACGGTCAATTGATACACAATGATACAACGGATGGGAATTATCTTCGATAATCCCAATTAAATAAATCGATTACCTTAGAACGATCAATCGATACACAATGATACAACGGATGGAAATTATCTTCGATAATCCCAATTAAATACATCGATTACCTTAGAACGGTCAATCGATACACAATGATACAACGGATGGTAATTATCTTCGATAATCCCAATTAAATACGTCGATTACCTTAGAACGGCCAATCGATACACAATGATACAATGGATGGGAATTATCTTCGATAATCCCAATGAAATACATCGATTACCTCAGAACGGTCAATCGATACACAATGATACAGTAGAGTGGATGTCCCGTCGTCTTAAACTGACCACAAAAACAGATATAATAAACGAATATATCAAACGCCTTCAGTCGGCCAATGCAACATCATAGTGACAGTTCCAATTCAATAATAAAGATTCAACGATGCCTCAGAACGACATTCACATCAACAATAATAATCGATACATCGATGCCGCGAACCGGCTATCGACAACAAGAATCTCAATGCCTTAAACAGGCCGTTAACGAATAACAATCACATCTGGCATAATCACCGAAGGGTATTGCATCAAACAATTCCCGAATATCAACAAATCACGAAGAGACTAAGTCTCGAAATGATACAATACATTCATACACATATATGATAACATTAATCTCATTGACCAGTACAAGTATATAACTTGCCTCAAACCGAGGGCGAGAAAGTCCTTCCACGATCAACGTCCTGGCACGAAACGACGAATGGCGCCTCCCGACGATCACAACACTCGAACAATCTTGAATGAAAATGATTCATTAAAAAACACAAAATCAATAGAAAACAACGACAAGGACAAAGCCCGATTCAAACACGAATCGATCACACCGCACGAACGAATATCATAGTTCTCAACTATGAATTCCAACATCCTCCAACACCTCGATGATCAATTAACATGATCATTACGTTCTTAACACTTGTGAAATCCATTCAACAAGATTCACTTAAGAACAATTATCAAAACAAACATCTCAAAATGATAATATCACCAATATCATCAAATTGATCCTCCTACAATGATAATATTATCAATATTATCATTATCACCCCAAGAACATCATCAACTCAATAATCATGATGTCTGAAACAAAAATCCTTCATCAATACATCATGAATTCGGATTAAACAACAAGATTCACTCAACCATTTTCAAATTATGATAATCACCCCTTAAATTATCATAAATCCTTACTAAAATGGTTAAAATCTTTCAAGAACACCACCAACAGCAAAAATCAACTCAAGGCTATGTTAATCATATAACAATCTTAACATAATCCTTCCTAGACATGATTAAAAACCTCCAACAATCTAAAACATCAAGAACATAATCCAACTCAAGTGATACTATCATGTTCTTCATCAAAAGTTTCTCAAAACCATGAAGAATCATGATATACTCCATTAATCAAACAATACCCGAAGAAAACAACAACAAAAACTTGAAAATCACTTGAAGAACAAGAGATTGAGGGAACTTACCGAAGAAGAACAAGAAGAAGCCTCCAAACACCAAAGGAGCACCAATAAGCTTCCAACTTCAAGCTTCAATCCAAGCTAGGATGATCAAGATCGAGTTGGAAGGTGCTAAACATCAATAACAAGTCCAAACGGACGATTCTAGGGAGAGAAATTGTGTTTTGGTTCGTGAGGAAATGAAATACGAAGCTAACATAAATAGACTGACAAACTCATTACGTACGTTATACATTATGGTTAACGTACGTAAGAGACATTACGTACGCTATGCCATGACATTAACGTACGTAATGAAAATCCGTAACTAATCGACTAAAATACGGAGGCCTTAACGTACGTAAACAAGAACTTATTACGTACGTTAACAAGACCTGCATTACGTACGTAGAGCTCACCTCTTAACGTACGTAAGGGCCCGTTGACTGCAATAGTGAGATCCGATCGGAAGATGCTCGGGACCCACCGGCCGAAAGTGACTACGAGGAAGGTTCCTGCCACCTACCAAGCATTACATACGTAACCTTACAGGCATAACGTACGTAATAGCAACACGCTAGCGTACGTAATGCTACATCCATAGCGTACGCTAAGGCTATGAACTTAGCCAAACATCCGAACTCTCCAACCAACATTCAAACGACGAAACCAACCCGACGACAAGTATAATATTTCGATCCCGAAATATTCCAATACAATATACATTGTATCAGTCCAAAACAACAACACTTGTACAATTCCAAATGAATATGTACAACTCAACAGTAACACGAAAAAAAATTATCCCCGGATATTACAATTTCCGAGTCATGTTTGAGTAGACTACGTCTGGGTAGTGCTAGTAGTTGTGAGCCGTATGTCATTGGTCTACCTGATGGTAGACGAATTATCGGGAATCGTGAGATTAAGAATTGTCCGATTCAACTTCATGGCCGTGATTGGTTAGAAGACCTAATCTTGGTATATTTACCGAGAGACAACGTCATCTTGGGTATTGATTGGATGGATCATCACGATGTCATCATTAGTGCCCGTAAGCGTATGGTCACTATCATTTCAGACGATGGGGTCGAATGTGTTTTTCAAGGAGGTAATCCCAGTTGTTCCGGGAGAGTCATCAACTTGATGAAAGCAGTGAAATTACTCAGTCAGGGGTGTGTTAGTTATTGGTGATATATGATCAAGACCGAGAAATCATCAATAATGCTGGCGGATATTCCGGTAGTGAGAGAATATGCCGACGTATTTCCAGATGAGTTACCTGGTTTACCCCCACAGAGAGATCTGGAATTCACGATTGATTTGGAGCCTGATACGTCTCCAATATCGAAGGCACCGTATCGGATGGCCCCGACCGAAATGCAAGAGTTGAAGAATCAACTTGAGGAATTGTTCTAGAAAGGTTATATCCGACCGAGTGCATCCCCGTGGGGAGCACCAGTGTTATTTTTCAAGAAGAAGGATGGTTCATTTCGTTTGTGTATTGATTATCGGGAGTTGAACAGGGTGACGATCAAGAATAAGTATCCGCTACCCCGTATTGATGATCTCTTAGATCAACTTCAGGGAGCTTCAGTATTTTCCAAGATCGACTTAAGATCTGGATATCATCAGTTGCGAATTCGAGAGTCGGATATCGCGAGGACGGCATTTCGAACACGCTATGGTCATTATGAGTTCGTGGTAATGCCGTTTGGGTTAACTAATGCACCTGCAGTGTCCATGGAGCTAATGAATCGGGTTTTCATCGATTATTTGTATCAGTTTGTGGTTGTCTTCATTGATGACATTTTGATTTATTCTCATGACCGAGGAGAGCACGAGGTTCACCTTCATCAGGTTCTCGATGTGTTGAGACGAGAACAACTCTATGGAAAGTTTTCCAAATGTGAATTCTGGATGTCTGAAGTGACGTTTCTCGAACATGTAATTTCATCAGACGGTGTGCGTGTTGATCCTCAGAAGATGGAGGCTATCCGAGATTGGCTACCTCCGAAGAACGTTAAGGAAATCTGAAGCTTTCTTGGATTAGCCGGTTATTATCGGCGGTTTGTGGAAGGATTTTCTAAAATCTCTCAACCAATGATGAACCTTTTGCGAAAGGATAAGAAATACACGTGGTCCAACGTGTGTCAGCGGAGTTTTGAGGAACTCAAGAGCCGGTTAATTTCAGCACCTGTCCTTTTCTTGCCACAGTGGACGGAAGGATTTGTGGTTTATAGTGACGCATCCAGACACGGTCTTGGATGTGTATTAATGCATAATAGGAAGGTTATTGCCTATGCTTCACGGCAACTGAGACCTTACGAGGTCAATTACCCGACCCATGACCTCGAACTAGCAGCCGTGGTTTTCGCGTTGAAGATTTGGCGTCATTACCTTTATGGCGTCACCTGTCAGATTTTCACCGATCATAAGAGTTTGAAGTATATATTTACTTAGAAGGAGTTAAATATGCGACAGAGGCGGCGGTTGGAACTAATCAAAGATTATGATATTGAGATCCTGTACCACCCAGGCAAGACGAACGTGGTCGCCGATGCCTTGAGTCGCAAGTCCATTTAGGAGCAAATGCTTGCTCGTCTAACAGTTCAGAAGGAGCTTCAGCAGGAATTCCTTAGACCCGAGACCGAGGTCTGGTTACAGCAAGTACAAGGGCAACTTTGCATGTTGGAGATTTTATCGCCACTTGAGGAGGCAATCAGGGAGAATCAGGGTTCAGACCCATTTTTGTTGCGCATCCGAGAGGATGTGTCTCAGGGGAAATCCCCTGGATTTGTGGTCCACGAGGATGGACTTTTGCGATTTAGGAATCGGTTATGCGTACCGGTGAATGACGAGTTGAAAAACTCGATTTTGAGAGAAGCTCATGCTACCCCTTATTCCATTCATCCGAGGTCTAGCAAGATGTACAAGGACTTGAAACAAATTTACTGGTGGAGTAATATGAAGCGAGAGATCGCAGAATTTGTTTCGAGATGTTTAACCTGTCAGCAAGTCAAGATAGAACATTAGCGACCGGCGAGTATGCTGAAACCTCTCCCTATTCCAGAGGGAAATGGGAAGATATCTCTATGGACTTCATCACGAGTTTGCCGACGAGTCGTCGTGGTATGAATACAATTTGGGTAGTTGTGGACCGTTTAACTAAGTCAGCTCATTTTCTCGAGATTAAGGATATGTGGGGTCCCGAGAGACTTGCCCAGTTGTTCATCAAAGAGATAGTGAGATTGCATGGTACTCCTAAGAGTATCGTTTCTGATCACGACGGGCGATTCGTGTCACTTTTTTGGAAATTAGTTCATCGTGCCATGAGAACTCTGCTTAATTTCAGCACGACTTTTCATCCTCAGTCCGACGGACAATCAGAGAGAACTATTCAGACATTGGAGGATATGTTGAGGGCATGCGTCCTCGATTGGAAAGATGATTGGGAAGCCCAACTACCGTTGATCGAGTTCACGTACAATAACAGTTGGCATGGTTCAATTAAGATGGCACCTTACAAGGCCTTGTACGGTCATCTCTGTCGATGTCCTTTGTGTTGGGATGACTTATCAGAATCAATCGGCACCGAGCCCGATATGCTTATAGCCACCCGTGAGAAGGTAGCTTTGATCAGGAGTCGTTCGTTGACTGCTCAGAGTTGACAGAAATCATATGCAGATAATCATCGTCGACCACTAGAGTTCGAGGCAGGTGACCATATTTTGGTCAAGGTATCCACGAGTCGAGGTATCTTCCGTTTCGGGAAGCGGGGAAAGTTGAGTCCGAGGTTCATCGGACCGTTTGAGATTTTGGATCGAGTAGGCAGTCTGGCTTATCGATTGGCTTTACCTCCGGCGTTGATCCGAATTCATAATGTGTTTCACGTCGCTCAGTTGCGGAAGTATGTTTCCGACCCGAGTCACATACTTCAGTTCGACGAAATCAAGATCGCGGATGATCATTCGTATGAGCAGCATCCTATACGAGTTTTAGAGCGGCGAATCAAATAGTTGAGGAAGAAGACGATTCCTTTGGTCAAGATTCAGTGGTCTAGACACGGAGTCGAAGAGGATACTTGGGAAACCGAGGATAGTATGCGGGAGAGTTATCCCGAGTTGTTTGACCCTTAGTTTCGAGGACGAAACTCTTTTTAAGGGGGGGAGTATGTAATACCCGGTTGTAATTCATTCATTATCATTCAGTAATTATCAGTCAGTAATTGTCACTCAGTAATTTTCACTCATTAATAATCACTCATAATTCATGATTCATTCATTTGTATTCATCGTTGGCATATTATAACCATGTATCAGTTACCGATCGTCATTCATCTCCGTTTGAGGATCGAGACGAGAGTATTATCATAATCATCGTGAATGGTAGTCTTGTGTTGGAAGTATTATCTATCGCGTGCTATTGGACTTAATTACATTCATACAAGTATTGTATGTCGGATCATTCACCGTTTGTAGCGAATATACGGAGTTGTCGGATTTTCGTCACTTCCAGCAAGGAGTTACGTTCGTAACTAATCATGCATTACGGCCGTAACATGCATTCGTTGGCTTAAGGTTGTTTTGGCCGAAGGTGAGATACGACCGTAAGGATAGGTAGGCTACGGCCGTATCATGCGTTCGTGGTTTTCAGGAAATGTAGGACGAAGAGGGCTTACAGCCGTAATGGTTGCGGCATACGGCCGTAGGATGAGGCAGGTACGGCCGTAAGGCTTGGCCGGTTACGGCCGTACGATTCGAGCAGGGTGCACTACGCCATAAGTGCTCATAGGCAATGCCTGTTTATTGTTGCAGAAGACACGAAAAGTGTTGCCTTAGGCCAAAGACAACACCAAACTCTTGTTGCCAATACGGCCGTTGCCTATGAATCCTAAGGCAACACTTTTAATCTCTAGTGCAACAACGAAAAAGTATTGCATTACACCTATAATGCAACAACATAACCAAGTAAGGCAACAACAAACGATGTTGCCTAAGATTTTAAAAAAAAGAACATAGGGTCCACATGCGCCACGTCATCAGTGGGTCCCACCTTTGTGCCACGTCATCAATGGGTCCCATCTTGATGCCACGTCAGCAATGGGCCCCACAGTTATGCCACGTCATCAATGGGCTCTACATTTGTATCACGTCAGCAATGGGCCCCACATCTATTCCACATCAACAATTTTTTTTGTTTTGTAATACTATTTTTATAAAATACAACAGCAGCTAAAGTAAAAAGTAACACATCATATAAATATTTTGAAATAACCATTTTATTTTCACATCAACCCATCCAAAATAAACCAAGGCAACCAAAAACCAACAAGGATGCCAATACAAAATACAAAGTCCTAAATTCATACAAAGCAACAAACCACCAATTTAACTTCAAAAGTACCAAAACCAAGCAACACCACCAATCTAACTTAAAAAGTACAAAATTACTAAGTCTAAATACAAGTGATCGAAAGTTACATATTGAAATAACTGATAAGTGGTGCCGCCTTGAGTCATAGGAGTACCATTATCATCTTGATCACTTGATATCATTGCACAAAATTCTCCAATATCCAAGTTGAGGCTGAGATTAGCTTCTCCCACTTTCCTGTTTCGCTTTTCCCTACCAAATTATTGTAAATATTTTCTATGTTATCATAGATGAAGTATTTGAGTGTGAGAGATTATATATATCCATAATGAAAACCGCTATATACTTAAAAATTCTAATTTGTTTGTGATTATTAAACATAATGGCCATATTTTTATCAAGATTCCATTTTTTCCTTATCGCCAGCCCTTCAAGCTGCAAAACAAAAAAATAAAGTATCAAAATGAGTAAAAGTCAGTTTCAGATATCAACAAATGCCTCGATATTTGAAAGGAGGATGCTTTTTCTACACAAAGCAACAAACAGTTCATAAGTAAATAAAGGTAACTATCTTAGTTCACATTTTCAACTTCTTGGACATAAAAATACTTGATTAACAAGAAAATACATAAATTACCTCACTGTTGTTAGCATGTGCATCCCCATTTTGCGATGACTTCATAATGGCTCTGCAGAGGCTCTTCAAATGACTATCCAACTCACTTGCAAATGACTTCTGCATGAATCAGAGCAACACAGATAAATGTTTCCAATACAAAAACGTTCCTTCTTCCCCATACATTGATTATACGCCCAAAAACTCCATGATTCACCGGATGTCGAAAGAAGAAAACTCATCATATGTCTTATTTGCATTTGTTTCATTTATTTTTTTAGTTGTTTGAATTTGAAGTGCTACATCACATCTGTCATTACTTCATTTTGGTACTTCATCGGTTTCATCATGGTTCTGTAAAGCACTCATGCAAACATTAAGTGATCCAGTTGCTTCAAAGGAGTACATACTGGTCTACCTAATAATGTATGGATCATCTTACGGCTAAGGCTCAAGACCATGATTTGGAACAACCATGGTAGGGCAATCAATTTTTGGTACTTGTACTATTTTACCCTTCAACTCCAGAGGATTAGTTGTGCCCAAACCTGCGATAAATGCAACAGGTTAGCAGTTCCAGGATATAGAAGTGACGAATATAGACTTTCACACAACAATCCAAGATCAGTTCTATGACTACTTTGGCAGATGAAAAATTGTGACTAAAATACGAAAAATGCAAAAAGACAATAATGATTAGCGCCCGCAAAACGAATACATATTAAAGAAAGCCCCGATTGTTAAAACCCAACATCGTTCAATCATCCACAATGTGGAAAAATGAAATGCATTGATAATCATCAAGGGAACAACACAAACAAAGTTCATTTAAAATCACTCACACACACACACGCATCTACACACACACACACACACACACATATATATATATATATATATATATATATATATAATAATATATATATACACACACACAGAGAGAGAGATAGAGAAGTAAATAACATAACCCAAGAAAGAGACATTTGAAAATACCGGTGTGGACACAAGGACTTGATAATTAACCGGGAACTTGCTGAGCCATTTTAATGCATCAAGACACCGATCCTCTTCGCTCGGTGAATTCTCAGCAGCATCTGCTGCCCTCTTCACCGACTCGAAAATCTCACTCAGCTCCTTTTCCATTATTTCCTCTCTATCATGTGCAAAACACCAGAAACGTTACATAAACTCAATTATGGATAAATACAAGAAAACACATAACAAACTAGGGAATGACTCAGTATCTTATAATTGATGAATCTTGGACCATGGAATTACAAGATGAAATCACGAGATGAATAAAAACAAATCTACAGTAAAGTTCCATTTTTCACGCCGAAGAATAAATCTAAACCTATGAAGCACGGGCACACCAATCTGGGAAAAGTACCGGTTCGGAAAGTCTGAAATACAGCTAAGATACGGTAGAAATATGTTCAACCTATTCTGGGTATAAAATTAAAACCTACCCGGACGTCTCAATTCAATACGCAGCCCGACAGAAGATCGGCGGATAGATCAACGGCGAAAGAGTTGTGGTGAGGAAGAAGGTGAAATTGGAGAGATACGAGTGGAGGGGAAAGAGATCGGTGATGTTGAGAGATGAAAGGGGAACATATGAACAGAGAAGAGGAGTAATAGAGGAGATCAGTACAGGCTGATGTAGCTGCGTCTTTATTTTCCAGGCTCAAGAGGTAGGGTTTGTTTATAACCTAATTGATTGGGCTCACTGTTGGGCTTGCATAAGCCCACATCTTATTTGGATATATAAAAATGTAGAGTCTTATACACATTTAATACCATATTTATAATAGTGAAATTAAAAGGAATGACAAACGCTAATATATATAATCAATTTTTTATATATTATTATTTTTATTTATTTTAAATAAATATACTTTTGACATCTTTATATCTAGTATGCGTATTTTGTATCCAGTTCCTTAGTAAAATTTAATTCCAATATTAAAAAAATGATAAGTATTTATATTAAATATAAATAATTTAAATCTAATTTATCATATGCTATATATCAAACTTTAAGAGTAAAAAATTATCAAAATTTAAATTTCATTTTATTGTGTTTGTTTTTGACAAAAATTTGAAAAAATTATTAAAAATTAGATATAATGCAACACCATCACAGGTGTTGCACGTCGCGCAACACCATTTTTTATTTTGCAACATCAAATGTATATCTAGTGCAATACTATTTCAGTAGTGTTTCAAAAGATCAAAAATCAGCAATCTATTGAAACGCTTTGATAGCAACACTAGCTAAAAGCATTGCCTATGAGCACTTATGGCGTAGTGGTGCCCGGTCAGTTTCGACGAAGGTGTCATACGCCCGTAAGTCTTGCCGAGTACGGCCGTATCAGTCTAGTTATGCTCGTAAGGCATGTACGGGTACGGCCGTATGTTTGTCGGCGGATGTTTGGACGAGGGCGAGTTACGCCCGTATGAGATGGCTGGTTACGGCCGTAAGGCCATTGACTTGGGAATGTTATGGCCGTAAGTAGGCCGAGTTACGGCCGTAACCATGGCAATACTTAAGGACTTGGACGGGACTTTGAGCTCATTTTTCTCACTTCTTCACCTTGTTTCCAAGATAGAGAGAGAGCTTGAGGGAGAGATTTTTCATCATCAATCACTTGGGTGTTCGGTTTTCATCATCTTCATTCGTTTGTGAAGCTTGGATAGTCGATTTAACACGTGTTCATCGGATCAAAGTATTTTGGATCTTCAAGAGGTAAATTCTTCAACATCTTGGATTTCGATTTTGTGTTGAGATATGGTGTTTTGGATGTTATAATCATGTTGTATGAAGAGATATACATATGATTATGAGTTTGTATGAATATTCATTGGATTATTGAAGGATTATTCAAGAACACTTTGAATATTTAGTTGGATTTGGGGGTTTTCGATTAGTTGTTGTTGAAATCACGAATTGGATATTCATATTGGATTATTGATTGTATTGAAGATGCTTTGTTGGTTTGAAACACTCCTTGGGGATTTGATATTGGTATAATTAAGGATTGGTTGTAAACAATTGAAGATGGGTTACAACATGTTTGATATAATGCCCCAATGAACTTGGTTTAGTCGTATCGACGTTTTGAGTTAGTTATAATCGTGTTTGATTTGTTTATTGAACGGATTGTTGGTAATTGTGTTATTCAAGGTTGTCCGAGCGACCGACACCTTATTTAGGACGTTTGTTCGTGGAAGGACATTCTTCACCGATGTTGAGTAAGTTAATTGTTACTCGGTTAAAAGGATATTCATTCCTTTCGTTGTTGTTAAGTCATAATCATAATTCATTCATAATGTATTAACTGTATTGAGACTTGTAATTGTCGAATAATCACTTCATTCACGAGGAACGAGGGTTCCAATCATTTCATTGAGCTATCATTCACTTCACTAATATTTCATCTCGGTGAGTCATTCTTGACTTTGTCGGATTGTTATTCATTAATATTCATCATGGTCATTCTCGTTCATGTGACCTTCTGGGTTCGTATTGCGAGGCCGAGTGGTGATGTGTGGAATTTTTAGTCGGGTATATGATGGTTATGTGTTCGGGTTCACTGACACAATGGACTGTGCACACGGTAATGTACCTCCGTGAGACTGATTAGGTACAAGGGCAGGTGTGTCCGGTCACTCGTCTTGTGCACATGCACATACCATTACGGGCGTATTACGATGCCCCTCTTCAGCTTAATTTCATAATTAAGATATATTAGGATTGTGTATATTCAACCCTTGATGATTGTTGTTTTGTGTAACTGACCCCGTTGGGAGATATTGTTTTCAGGTCATGGCAAGGCAAAAGCACGGGAAGAGAACGTTGACGGAGAGGAGTCCTAGTGATACTAGTAGGGGGCCCCAGTCCTCTCAGTCATTCATGTTGTCTTCATTTTATTTCCGCTGCAGATTTCCGTTTGGATACTCATTTTCATTCAGTATTGTATATTTTATCTTCATATAAAATATACCTGTATTCTGTATTGTCTTGGGTGTATCGTAATGAAACTCCTCATCGGAGTAATGGATGATATAATGTGGTTCAGTACTAGGATTATATTTTTTAATTCATTAATTTTTATTTGCCTGGTGGGTCCCAGTTGGGGATTCACGGCACTGTAATAGTCGCCTAGTTTGGGGTGTTACAAGCTAGGCGTCCACGTCCACGAGTTGCCATTATCCTAAGGCATAATAAAATGGAGAGTTACATGTCATCTATAGGTTGGGAACCTGAGATTTCTAGTAATGATGATTTACGCATGTCACACATATACTTATGAATTTATAAGAAAACAATTTCATGCCCAAATACTTTATCATAAAATTCTTATGTACAACATAGACTGAAGATGCATCTTTAATGCATGAATCATGGTTGATATGGTAAACTGTATTTATCACATAATAAATAGTAATAACTTAATGTACCTTGGAGTCGACGTGGAGTGGCATAGGTTGATGATCATAATTGCAAAAAAAAAAATTGACTACTTGCGAATATGAAATTTTAGTTTAGAAAAAGAAACCATTTTAACGAATCTACAGAACCGTAGACCCGCTCAGATACCACTTATGTAGCGACCAATTTTCTAGAAAAATAATTCTTCTAATTTTAAAAAGAATAATTAGAAATTTTGCAGCGGAAATACATTTCAAAAAGGCAAACTTAATAATCGCAAGTAATATTCTCATGTCACCATTAAATAAAAACATACTTTGACGAGAAATTAAACAAATCGAACACTTGTTCATAAAACATAGTTTGAGAGAAATAACATTAAATAAATAAACATCTAATAATGAAGCTTGATCATCGCACACTCAAGTGCAAGCCACATCGGTCTCCTCAACGTGAAATGGTTATAAAATGAGGTAAGCTTTCAACTCGCTCAGTGTGGATGATACGCAATATGTCTAAGTTAATTTCTAAATATATTAGCAAGTATAAACAACATGACTGGTAAATTCTAAAGCCCGTCGGCTAGCCCGAAGGCTTTATGCACAATTAAGTGCTTCTGACTTATTTGCACATTTAAGTACTTCAGACTGATTTCACGTGCACATACAAGACAATATATAAAGCAATTAAAATAAACAAAAGCATAATAAATCCCCATACCTGGATAAAATGCAGAACTTGAACTTGAATGTGATGAAGATGCTTGACTCGATAATTCTGGCCCCGTAAATCTTGATTATTATCTACAAATAATAATAATAATCATAATCACTATTATTATAATTTATAAATATATAATAACTGGGAATAAAATATGAGGCATAGATTAAAATTGAATTATTAATATTAATGAATACAATCAATATTTTAATGGTTTGTGCCAAAAAATAGGACTGAATTCATTACTGAAAATCTAATTAGGGTAATACTGAAAAAGTAAACATTTAAGGATCGAAATTGAATAAACTAAAGAGTTATTTTGGGGTCAAATCGAAGGTTTGGAACATGGGGACTCAAATGGAATTCTGGTCAAATGATGGGATATGAAATCCATATCCTGTGAGAGATGTGTCTCTCATCTCACTCACTCTCACTTCATCTCGTGCCGATTCTTCCCCAAATTGTTACGCCCGCCTGTAACTCAAAATCTTTCATCCGTGGAATGAAAGTTCGGCGGATAAATTCGTCGCGGTGACCATCGACCGGAGAGGCAGCCGTAACCTCGCCATGAACTTCGCACTCTGGTAGGCCAACAAATCTCCGCTTGAACTCCCGGTGGTAGGAACAATGGAGTTGGTCTCTGACTCCGACTAAACTCAACAGAGGCGACAAGAACGGAACTACCGCCGGGGTTGGGATAGCTTCGGATGAAAATGAAAGGTTGGTTTCTTATTTTTCTGGATTTGATTCTAACAATTAGGGTTTTTTATATTGAATAATTTTGGATATTTGGTTTCTGAAAGATTTTTGGTTTGAAATTACTTCGTTAGTGAAGGTGTTGATGTGGTGGATGCGGAGGTGTTTTTTTTTCGGGGTCTGATCTCCGATTGAGGGAAAAACGGAAGGCCAAAACTGCTGGAAAATTTTTCAAGCTAGGAAATGTTTACAGTTGAAGGAATTTACGGAGAATAATTCTTACCTGTTGCTTGTGTTCTGGAGTGTAAGAGTTGTGTAATGTTTCTGTGAAATTCGAAGATGACTTTTGCTGTAAAAATGAGATTTTGGTGTACGTGTGTGTGTGATTCCGAGAAGAAGAAGAAGAAGGTGTATGATGGAAGGAATTAACAGATGCATAACTGCTCCCTCCTCAACTCCACTTCTGTTAACTTCCAACTCATAAGTGGAGTTCCCACTAATTCTTGTCAGGGGGAAGGATTGCAGGTTGGGCTGGAGATTTGGGCTTGGATGAGAATTAATTAAGATAATTAGTCTTAATGGGTTGAGTTTGATGGATTTATAATATTTGGTCTGAATATTATAATGAGTTTGACTTAAGCCAGCCCAATCGAAATTGTAAGGTTTGGGCTGCTGGCCCAAAATAAATGGGTTCAAATTAATTGAAATGGACATGTGAAATCTTTGGGGTAATGATTAATCGCTTAAAATTTGGCTTGGGCCTAGAAATGACGATAGGAAACACGATGAAATAAAATGAGAAATGACACGACATGAATCACATGACTTGACATGAATTATAATGACATAAATGAATTTGCATGATCATGAAAGTAAAATAATTGAACGATAAATTATTCGGGCATTAATTTAATAAAATTGAACATATTTTCTATAATTCACAATAAATGTATATGCGAAATCGGGGCGTTACAATAAACATCAAAATTTTTTTGAAGCAAAATGGAATGTGAAATGAGCCTCATTAAAACCTTATGGCGAAAGACCCCCTTAAGGAAAACACCATTAAGGAAAAGACTTAAACAACTTACAACAAAAATAATATACCTTATCAATATATTTGCAATAAACTGTCATGTATTTCACCATTACTTAATTTTCTGAAATAATACAAAAATACAAAATGCCTCTTATATTTGTCTAAGGGATATTTAAATTTAGGATCTATTTCTCTACTATTTCTAGTAGGGCCCTTTTCAACTAGAATATCTCTCGATGTGTTATTAAGATTCTCCCAATTTCTTGGTCATAAATACCAAACCGAGGAATTTCTTCTTGTTCTTTAGCATTTGACACATCATTATCATTTTGCACATCAATTAATTGATCATTTGGCATATAATTAATATTTGACACATCATTAGCATTCACATCTATCTTTTTGAAAACAAATTTATCAAGAGCTCCGTATTGTGATTTTGTAAACTCTATATATATATTGTTCCTTTTTTTTTACATTTTTCAGCACCAGATTTGTATTTTCTAGGGTACATCTTGATCGAAGTACAACATAACAATACTAGCAAATTAGAAAATAGCAATTAGCAAGCAAACCAAACAAAACGAGATAGGAATTAAAAATCAGAACAACAAATAGCAATTAGCAAACCAAACAAAATAAGCTAAGAATTAGAAATTAAAACAAAAACACCTCGGCCTCGTGGCGCCGGCGGATGGTGGAGGTCTTGGCTCCTCGCGGCGCCAAACAGAACCAATGGAGCACCTCGGGCTTGGCAGAACAAAAACACCTCGGTCCCTAGCTCCGTGGTCGCACTTCGTGCAGCGCCGCAGTGGTAGATGGAGCTTAGCTTAGTTGCTTAGGGCAAAATCTGATGTTTATAATTTGTACTATAATTCTAGTTCAGACTTCTTGCGGTTGCGGGGGGCGTGGCTGTTAGTTGGGCTAGGAAAAAAAATTCTAGGTGGGCTGGGCTGCTCAGCGGGCCTATGAAAGTATATAAAAAAATTGAGCCCTTTTTAGTCTGGGCCCTGGGCCGGCACACTCATGGCCTACCCCTAGGGCTGGCCCTGACTCCATGACTACCAACGGTCGATCACCGGTCATCATATGCGAGATTGATGTCTCTCCTACATTACTTTTTCTCCATGCTAATGTGAATGGACGATTTCTGGTCATTTTATTGGCATTTTTGTTTGTGTTTGCCGTGTCGGATGTTTTCACTCTCTATGTCGTCTTGTTTTACCCTTTATTTTTTTATTAAAATTTATAGGTTTCTGCTAATGATTACCGTAACAGTCTATGACAAGTACGTAGATATTACGTAATACACTGCTGAATATAACTTGTTTCTTTCTATGACAGGAAAGGTTGGATATAATTTAGAGGTTTTATAATTTGTTTTTTTCGGGAAAACATGCTTTTCGCTTCTATCATGTTAAATTGCTTTTCAGATACGGTGTAGTGTGCTTCTCACTTGGCCCGTTTTAATTGTTTAAAATTGTATTGTGTTTGGTTTTGTTATTGTTGTACTCACATTGAATGTGGTCATATTAGCTATACAATTCTTGCATTATAACAATAATATGTATAATTTCCGGTCATATGGAAACACTAAACTTCAAAACATGCTTCCCGTTTCCGGGGAATGGAATTCTAATTAAGCTATCATGAGTCCGGCTTGTTCTGGAATACGAAGGGCCATGGCTTAAGGCTGGATGGGAGTTGTCTTCAATTAAGAACTCTAAACATGAAAACTATTTTAAATGCATATTTCTTTGTTTTTCAGCTGCGCTTGAATGACATCCCGAATCTTTACAAAGACCTTCTCTTGTCTACAAGCATATAGTGAAACAATGGTATTTGATGGAAAAAAGGTTTTGGAAGGCGTTGTTTCCCGTTGCATTTGGTTCCTCCTTCGGATTTGTATTTGTTTTTGCAAATAGTGTTTTATGGTGGAAATCATTTTTATTTTATTGTTGGTTACTGAATTTTGACAACGAGTCATGTTCCATAATGTACATGTTGATTTTACAAGATCAGACATGTAATGTGACATGACTATTGCAATTATCTCGACTCATCACTGTTATTTTCCATGTAAGTGGAAAATCTTATGATGTTGATGTTTTTGGAATTGCGTCTAATCTCTCCTTCTTATGAAGGTTGCGATAAGAAGGGAAGCCGACATATTTTTTTTCATGAATTATAGTACTTAACTAGTTTTAGACAATTAATTGGCATTGTTATCATCATGTCACCGACCCAGCATAGTTGGGATTAAGGTGCAATTGGTGATTATGATGACCAAACTTCAACGATGGTATGCGTAATTTAGAAATATATTTTACTAGTAGAATTGAACCACTGCTATGTAAAGAAAAAGTGATTCTCTGGTTCAAAAAATGGTCAAAGTGTTGAATGGAAAATAATTGAGACAACAAGTAGGGCAAAAGGTATTCTATCCTCATTAATGGTACTCTTATTTATATAGGGAGAGATTACATTGAAGCAGACATAATCCTACCCTAACTAGGAAAGCCCATAACTTATAGACTAATGCACACAAAGTATTATTCCTTTAATACTCCTCATTGTGCCTAGTCTATTAGCGCGTGCCATGTTGCCTCCTTCATAAACCTCTTCAAGCAAAAACCCACTGGAAAAAATGTCTTGACAATAGGGAAAAGAGTATAGCATCTAGACACATCAAGTTTAGACTTTGCTATTTGAGTCTATCCTTTCATATGACCGTAACATTATTCATAGAGCTGCTAAGGTGATCATTCCATCGATCCTAAATTGATACGTCTGGTTACCTTGTTAAAAATCTTTCCAAGTTATAAACCCCGTGGGAAATATAATCCTTGGAAGGAAAAAAGTCTAACGTATGATATGGATGTAAGATTCCCCCTCAAGTCTACATTTCCTCTTGATTTGTACATCAACCAAGTAGTCGCTGCATCATTAAAAACTTCGCCAAGTAACAAATCCAATGGGAGAAAATGAATCTTGGTCAAAAAAAAGAGTACAACACATGTGATTAAGTTTCTTTATAAATCACTATTTCCTGGTGATCTTTACATTAATCTCGGAAGTTGAAAAATCTACAACTCCCCCTAATGCTTATATTCATATATCGTTACCTCGTTAAAAACCTTGCTAAGTAACAAAACTCAGTGGGAAATAAACCTTTGGTTTAAGAAAAAGAGTGGAACCTATGTGAGTATGTTCCTTTATATCTCACATATTTCCCATTATGAACATTCCATCAATAAAGGAATTTACAAGTTACATCATGTTCATAAATGTAAGTATGCTCATTAGAAGTAGTACTTAACCACTAGTTCCTCACAAGTGTAGAATGATAGTTCTTAATCATGTACACTCATAGAATGATTCATGATAACAATAATCTTGTCACCATTCAAGGAGGTAGCCAAAAGGGTTTGCATAGTCGATTCTCAAAATATTAGCAAATTATACCAACACATTTTTTGTGCTAGTTGCTTCGGCATCAACATTTACTGTAGTATTTTCCTTTTCGGAAGAAGCTTGAATAGTCCTAAGTTAATAGTTTCTTTGAAGTATTAGAAGGTATTCTCGATATCATTCAGTCGATGTTGCGTTGATGCTAAACTAAATATAGTCCGCAAATTAACTGAGGAGTGATAGAAGATCGTGTACATTGAGCCAAGTATAATAACGTGCTATTGCACTCCAGTGGGGAATTTCAGCTCGCAAAGCTCTTCGTCACTTTCCTTTAGACGGAATGGATCTTTCCTTTGCATCTCCCACTAGATCAAGCATCTCGTCACTCCTTCCCAACCGGACCGTGAATTTTTAAAATTAAAATTTTCACTTTTATGAAAATTAATTACATAAAAAATTAAATTTAAAATCCCGACTATCTGGCGGACGCAACGAGTGGTGGTGAAACGGACCAGACCAAAATTGGACGACCCGAACCGCAAATCGCCCAAACAGCCGCCCAAGGACTCCCGGCAGTGACTGGCTGGCCGTGTCTTGCTGCCGTCTTCCGTGCCGCCGCCTTGCCGCACTGGCCCAGATCCGAGTGTCCTGGTTCTGCTATATTTCTTTGTGATTTTGTCTTCTCCTAATTCGATTATAATTTCATAAAGAAATAAAATACATCAAATTTCAGCAAAATTACATGAAAATTAAGATCCTAGATCTACTTGTGGATTTTCTCATGGGAGAAACCATTACATGCCTCAGGACCGGGCCAAACCAACACTTGCATAATAAAAGAATAAAAGTTCATATAACCACGTTAATTGGATCATATTCCCTGTAAGAACAACATCTAGCAAAATATTCCAACATCAAATCACATGAATATTTAAATTACTATCAATTAATCACCAAAATTAATTAAAATAGCAAAAGTCTAAAAATATGGCTTCAATGCCAATTGATGGAAATAAAACGCAGCGGAAGCAAACTTGAAGAAATATGAATAAAGCGTTTTACACATCCACGAGCACAAAACCTATGTAGGCATTCTAATTAATTAACTACTAAGATTAATAAGCAATTTAAATATAATTTATTATTTATCAAATTGTAATACCCGTAATTTTGATCCCCGGAAATTTTCTATTTTGGCGGAAGTCTATTTTGACGACTTGCTTGGGACCGTTTCGTCATCCGAGAATGATTAATTCTACACTTTTTGTCATCCGAGTTCGCTTTGATCGTCGTCGAATTCCGTGTCCTTAATCGACTTTTTCACGTGGGAGTTCGACTTTGTTAGATCACCATTAATTTTTGGTAACTCCAAAAATTCTAAATCTTTGCAACATTATAGAACATCGAGTTAGCTTTCCAATGGTTCAAACGGTGAGTCAATCGAGTCCTGACGAGAGAGTTATGGTCGCTTTAGCTCACCCGCCGTTATCGCCGATCGGTGCCGGCCGGACCCGACCGTGTCGTCCGACACGGCCCGTGCCGTACTCGTCCGGAAATGCCGGAAGCTTCGTCTCGGGACCCGACCGTGTCGTCCGACACGGCCCGTGCCGAACTCTTCCGGATAAGGCCGAATCGATCGCTGACACGCCCGACCGTGTTCCGGGACACGGCCGAGCCATGCCGAGTCGCTGTCGGACGGGTCACTATCGGAAGGCCCCTCCGCGCCGCGACCGTGTCTAGCAGGACACGGTCGAGTCCCTGCCGGCCAAATGCGCGCCACGACCGTGTCAGGCTGACACGGTCGAGTCTGTCAGGCTATTTAAGGCCCATCAGTCGTTTTTTCGCCATTTTTTCTCCTCCTTCCACTTCTCTTCAGCGGCTGTGGGTGTGTGAATCATCTATAGATGTTGTTTATGAACATATCCATGGAGTTCCTTGGGTTATATCATCAATCATTCGTCCGATAACATCCTTTGATCGAGCGAATCAGGTAAGATTTTCCAGAAATCTAATTTTGGGGATTTTGGGTATTTTGTTCGATTTCGTCCGTTTAATCCGATTTAACTTAGTATTGTGAAGGATTGATGATTATTTAGATGTATTGTATCATTTCCATTGTTATTCCATGGTTGGATCGTATCGATTCGTTGTTTTGATCGAGTTCTTGACCGACGCCTTGAAGGTGTCCGGTAAAATGTCATAGAGGGCTTTTCGGGCGTTCTACGATTATTCTTCCCCGTAGGATCGATGATTTATTGAATTTATGTTGTTAGGGTCAAATTCTTGTGAAGAACTCGAGTCGAAACCCTTCCGTTCGTTGTCTTCTTCGTGGTTCAAGCTTCCCGGTCGAACCGTGTTCTTCGGGATCTTCGGTAACGTTTATTAAGGCAAGTATACATTTATGATTGTACGTTCTCGACTTTGAAAGTATGAAATATTGATGATATGATTATTTCTAGCCACTCCGGGACGGGCCTATGGTCCTCTGAGGGTTTCGTAGCCTCTGGTGCGATTCCATGGTTGATATGAACGAACCGTTTCTACGGCATTCATATGAAATAATATTGGCATGTAATGAACGAACCGTTTTGACGGCATTCCTACATGTAACGGCGTATGATATGAACGAACCGTTTTTACGGCATTCACATACGTCTTGAGATTTTAGTTATTCCGGAATACTAGTCTTAAATTGATGAATTGACGGATATTGATGAATTGACGGATTACATTTACTTTATTGTCGAGAAGTATTATGTTTCATACTGTTATACTTGCACTAGCTATTCGACGGCTAACCCCTTTATGGGGGAAATACGTTTCATGTATTTCAGGTTATAGGAGAGCGGACAGGCGGGCACCGGATCGGCATGAAGATGATGGGCAAGTGTGATACTGTGTCTTGTCTCCGGTTATCTCTTTTGGTTTCCTCCATTCAAGTTGTTGTCTTGGAATGGAATTTTAAATACTCGAGTATTGTATTTCGCTTTCCTTGATGTTCCGGCCTGTGTTGCCGAGGTATTGATTTGTGCAGTGATGTATATGGTTTCGTTGGTTATGGTTTTGAATACCATTTGTATCGTCTTTCATTCTATTATATGTAGACCTTATCGGTCAAGTTTATAGTTCCGCGTATGTTTAGCCTTGTGGGTCCCACGGCGGGCTCACGGCGCCGTAATATACCCCGAATAACTTGGGGGTGTTACGAATATGGTATCGAGCTTAGGTTTATGGATACCTAGTCGCCGGTCTTTTGGGTCGATTGAGTCGGCATTTGCCCACGATCACTACTCTGCCATCATCACCGTGCGACCGGTACTTGTAAGTCCTCTCACTCTTCTAGTATTTTTTTCTTAATCGTTTCGTTTATAGCTTGGTATTCTTGGGAATTGGTCACTTCGAGAATGTGCGATTCGGATTATACTTACGCACGTATGTGCCCTTCGTAATGTCAAGAAAGTAGGAAGAATCGTGGCTGTGATCACGGACGTGAACTCTTCCTTGAGATTTTGTTAAGTTGCTAATGGCGATAATGGTGTGTATCGACATTATGTTGAGACTTTGTTTAGGAGCCGCATGCTAGTATCACGGGAAATCTTCGACTTCGCAGACTTGTAAGTATGTTGATCGAATTATTCGATAATTCTTGGTTATCTTGGTGATTTTGGATTTTATGTTGTTTGTGCGAGTGATTACAAGTTTCGAGGACGAAACTTCTTTTAAGGAGGGTAGAGTGTAATACCCCAATTTTTCGGATATATTTTTTTTTCTTCTCGTTTATATATTGGATATCGTGGATGGTTAATTATGCTCGAAGACGTTGTGAACGTTTGATAATGTTATTGAATTGAGTATACGTATTGATTTTGCTGTATGCTCGTATGTGGTATGTCATGACTTTGGACAGGAATTGTTGAAATTGGCTAAGTACGGAATTATTACGTACGTTAATAAGGTGAGATTACGTACGTAAGATTGGCATGGTTACGTACGTCAAGGCTAAGGTATTACGCATTTAACGAAGGCATCGGACGTAACCGAGTCCCGTGGAGGCGTGGGTCCTCGCTTTCGCAACTTTCGGCGGAGAATGTTGACAGTGAGTCAACGTGACGTGTTACGACGTTATACGTAACGTGTTACGACGTAACACAATCATTATCTTGTAGAAAGTCAATCGGGTATATTACGACGTTATGTGGTATGGGTTACGACGTAATGGATCGCACGGAATGAGACAAGGAGTTGGTTACGTACTTTATGGATATGGATTACGACGTTAAAGTTGTTACGTACGTTAAGAAAGGACACTTACGTACGTAATGAGAGTGCAATTTATATATTGAAGTGTTGCCTTTCATTTCTCTCACGATCCTTTGAGATATTTCTCTCCAAAACTCGTCCCTCTTCACTTTTAAGAGTGTTCTAAACACTTTTAACATGATTGTGAGCTTGGATTCATGGAATTGGAGCTTGGTTATGGAACTATTGTTGATTCTTGAAGTGATTTCTTGTGTTATCCATATTCTATGAGGTTTATGTTGAAGGAAGATAATGATATGCTTTGAATATGTTGATTATGATTATGGAATCATAGAGATCTTGATGTTCTTGAGGCCATATGATGACTATGATGATTTAATGATTCTTGGAATGGAGTTCAAATTATTCTTTCTTCGTGGTTCGTCCATGCAAGGTAATCCTCGTATCCCTTTGATAGTGGCTCAATTTTTTTTTTTTTTTCTTTTTGGATTACTACTTGGGAGGGAGTATGTTGGGAATCGTGTATTTTGATGTTCGTCTTATTTCAATGAAAATGCATAAATTGGACTGTACTTTTATCCGCGGCGTGAGTATTTTTTGAAATGGATTTTTGGTATTTTGCCAACTGAAATTTTATTTTGTAAAACCGATTCCCTAAACTGAGTTTTTGGCATTTTAACCTTGATCGTTTTGACGGTACTTGGAAAATTATTTTTTTTAGTATTTGAAAAATATTACCGTCATCGGTCTTTTTGGCATTTTTGAAATAACGTGGAAAATTGTGCTTAGCCTGGTAAATCCTTGTGAGAAGGGTTTACGGCGTGTAATATTCCCAGGAGGATCTGGGGTGTTACAATTATGGTATCATGTGAGAATGTTATACGAGATTTATTGGAATTGTAATAAGAGATTTCGGATGTTGATATGATCATTGAGATCTTCTTCATATGGTGATAAGGGTTTTGTTGCGATTCTTGAGATTGTATGAAGGACATGATGAAGAAAATGGTAACATGGAGATATATACCTCGGATATGTTGTTCTGAACGTGATTTCGGATATTTCATGTTCTTGAAGAACTCTTGAATTATACGAGGTGATGAAAATTTTTTTTAGAAGTGTTGATGTTTTGAAAATGAATATGGAAAATTCATATCTAGAGCTAAACTATGTGTTGGAAATAATATTCGTATAGGAAATACGAATGTGATTATGAGCTTGATGAGACCATTATTCATCTCTGAATTTGGAAGCCCATACGTATGGAACAAATATTCAAATCGAATGATTGAATTGTTTGATAACCTTTTAATATGATTATCTATTGTTTTGAACCCGTACGGATGATTCGAATTGATGACGGTTATAAGTAAATTTTAACGATGGATTTACGAGAAGGGAACCTTGTCATTCGTATTTAAGAATTGAGTTTGGAACATTTAGACCCTTATTATTGGTCCGAATTGGTTGCTGATATGATCATCATATTTCGACTCGTATTGTGGACAGGATTTGTAAGTGTCTGAGTTGGATTGTTCAGACTGTGATTAGTCGAGATATGGTGAAACGATTGAGTTCGTGGTTTGGTGGTATTGATATTGGTCGTCATCGAACCGGTTAATTATCAATCCTTCGTTTTACAATAAGATATGATGTTTGATCATAGATTATGACTGTTGTGTTGCGGTTAAGGTTGAAGGGTTCGTAGATTAACTTGGTCGAGACTGAGGGAATTCGTAAGACGAAATCAACTGAATTGGTAACAGTACTTTGTATTGATATCGAGGCAAGTTTTATACTTGTACTGGTCAATGAGATTAATGTTATCATGTATGTGTATGAATGTGTGTATCATTTCGAGACTTGGTCTCTTTATGATTGTATTGATATCAGGGGATTGGTTGACACGACGCCGTCGGCAAATTATACCAAATTTTACTGTTGTTGTAAATGGCCGGTTCAAGGCATTATGATACTTGTTGGTAAAGTTGCTATCGATAGCCGGTTCGCGGTATCGATGTATCGATTATTATTGTTCGCGATTAATGTCGTTCTGAGACATCGTTGAATCTTTGTCATCGAATTGGATCTGTTGCTATGATGTTGCGTTAACCGATTGGGGACGTTTGATATATCCTTTTGTCATCTCCATTTCGGTGGTCGGTTTAAGACACCGGGACATCTATTCTATCGTATCATTGATTATCGATTGACCGTTCTAGGGTAATCGAGGTATTGAATTGGGATTATCAAAGATAATTCCCATCCGTTGTATAATTATTATCGATTGTCCGCTCTAACGGTAATCGATATATTGAATTGGGATTATCAAATATAATTTCCAACCGTTGTCAAAAAGATAATTCCCATCCGTTGTATAATTGTTATCGATTGTCCATTCTACGGTAATCGAAGTATTGAATTGGGATTATCAACAATAATTCCCATCCGTTGAATTATTTTTGTCGTGTTGACCGATTCAAGGCAGCACACTATTATTCTTGTAAACTCGGTAATTTTGTGATCGTTGTTCGTGTTAATCGGTCCTTAGGGATTTTGATCCCAGAATGGTTGTTTTGAATATCGTTGGTCGTGTCGATCTTTCATTATTCGTGTGTCATCGTTCACTTGGTGAGTCGTATGATCTATATTGGATGTTTTATCCCTTGAGTTTCGTTGTCATGTTGTATCGTGGCATATCTGGAATCACGTCTGCGTGCCAATTGGTTATGTGTAGAATTTTTAGCCGGGCACATGATGGTCATGCGTGGATATTTCCGCATTGGACCGTGCACACGAGACGTAGTTCTTGAGGCTAATTAGGTACATTGTCACACGTATATTCTGGATTCCGTATACGGGGTGGACATGTGCACGGACACATTTCCGGATCGGGCGTACTGTGATGTCCCTCTTGAGCTTTATTGATTGATCGTTCGTAGTCCATGTTGTATTGGATATGTCCGACGATTTGCGACTGGTTGTTCATACGCCGAGGGGTATGTCCGACAGTCAGGTTTGCTTCTTTGAGATCTGTATTGTGATGATTACGACTTTGCTGCTTTCAGGCCATTGTGATGTATCGGTATTTTCCGTTGGAGCCTTCGGGCATTGTGAATTCGTATCTTTTTCGGCATTGGTTTGGTTTGCCTTCGGGTAATGTATTGTGGTGTTCTATATTGGTGATTCGCCGTTTGGGCGTAAGTTTCGGTTCTTGTGCATCTCGTTGAGTTTTTCCTGGTGAAATATTTCTTCTCCCTACCTGTTTTAAGTTTCGGGACGAAACTTCTTTTAAGGAGGGTAGAATGTAATACCCGTAATTTTGATCCCCGGAAATTTTCTATTTTGGCGGAAGTCTATTTTGACGACTTGCTTGGGACCGTTTCGTCATCCGAGAATGATTAATTCTACACTTTTTGTCATCCGAGTTCGCTTTGGTATCGCTCGTCAATTCCGTGTCCTTAATCGACTTTTTCACGTGGGAGTTCGACTTTGTTAGATCACCATTAATTTTTGGTAACTCCAAAAATTCTAAATCTTTGCAACATTATAGAACATCGAGTTAGCTTTCCAATGGTTCAAACGGTGAGTCAATCGGAGTCCGGACGAGAGAGTTATGGTCGTTTTAGCTCACCCGCTCGTTATCGCCGATCGGTGCCGGCCGACCCGACCGTGTCGTCCGACACGCCCGTGCTGCACTCGTCCGGAAATGCCGGAAGCTTCGTCTCGAGACCCGACCGTGTCGCCCGACACGGCCGTGCCGAACTCTTCCGGATAAGGCCGAATCGATCGCTGACACGCCCGACCGTGTTCCGTGACACGGCCGAGCCATGCCAAGTCGCCGCTTGACGGGTCACTATCGGAAGGCCCTTCAGCCGCGACCGTGTCTAGCAGACACGGTCGAGTCCCTCGCTGCCAACTGCGCGCCACGACCGTGTCAGGCGGACACGGTCGAGTCTGTCAGGCTATTTAAGGCCCAGCAGTCGTTTTTTCGCCATTTTTTCTCCTTCTTCCACTTCTCTTCAGCGGCTGTGGGTGTGTGAATCATCTATAGATGTTGTTTATGAACATATCCATGGAGTTCCTTGGGTTATATCATCAATCATTCGTCCGATAACATCCTTTGATCGAGAGAATCAGGTAAGATTTTCCAGAAATCTAATTTTGGGGATTTTGGGTATTTTGTTCGATTTCGTCCGTTTAATCCGATTTAACTTAGGATTGTGAAGGATTGATGATTATTTAGATGTATTGTATCATTTCCCTTGTTATTCCATGGTTGGATCGTATCGATTCGTTGTTTTGATCGAGTTCTTGACCGACGCCTTGAAGGTGTCCGGTAAAATGTCATAGAGGGCTTTTCGGGCGTTCTACGATTATTCTTCCCCGTAGGATCGATGATTTCTTGAATTTATGTTGTTAGGGTCAAATTCTTGTGAAGAACTCGAGTCGAAACCCTTCCGTTCGTTGTCTTCTTCGTGGTTCAAGCTTCCCGGTCGAACCGTGTTCTTCGGGATCTTCGGTAACGTTTATTAAGGCAAGTATACATTTATGATTGTGCGTTCTCGACTTTGAAAGTAAGAAATATTGATGATATGATTATTTCTAGCCACTCCGGGACGGGCCTATGGTCCTCTCGAGGGTTTCGTAGCCTCTCGTGCGATTCCATGGTTGATATGAACGAACCGTTTCTACGGCATTCATATGAAATAATATTGGCATGTAATGAAAGAACCGCTTTGACGGCATTCCTACATGTAACGGCGTATGATATGAACGAACCGTTTTACGGCATTCACATACGTCTTGAGATTTTAGTTATTCCGAATACTAGTCTTAAATTGATGAATTGACGGATATTGATGAATTGACGGATTACATTTACTTTATTGTCGAGAAGTATTATGTTTCATACTGTTATACTTGCACTAGCTATTCGACGGCTAACCCCTTTATGGGGAAATACGTTTCATGTATTTCGTGTTATAGGAGAGCGGACAAAGCGGCACCGGATCGGCATGAAGATGATGGGCAAGTGTGATCCGTGTCTTGTCTCCGGTTATCTCTTTTGGTTTCCTCCATTCGGTTGTTGTATCGAATGGAATTTTAAATACTCGAGTATTGTATTTCGATTTCTTGATGTTCCTACTGTGTTGCCGAGGTATTGATTTGTGCAGTGATGTATATGGTTTCGTTGGTTATGGTTTTGAATACCATTTGTATCGTCTTTCATTCTATTATATGTAGACCTTATCGGTCAAGTTTATAGTTCCGCGTATGTTTAGCCTTGTGGGTCCCACGGCGGGGCTCACGGCGCTGTAATATACCCTGAATAACTTGGGGGTGTTACACAAATAATATTGTTGGTAAATTCAATATCCTAATCTAGATCAAAAGATCATAGGATATTTACCTCTTCAAGCGTAGTGGTTGCTATTTTGATTTCTTTCTCAAAATCTTCTAGAGTATGATCTCGCCTTAATACAAACGTTGTGTGGGCAAGAGCTACCGAATCTTGCTGGACATCTTGAAGCGGATCGGCCGAAACTTATGTTCCTCACAATTCTCGATTTTTATTTTTCTTCAAGTAATTCCGATTGATAGCAAGAATCAAAGTGTTATCTCAATTGTGGAATCAAAGACACAAGTTAAGATCCACAACCAAACACTTGGAAGAAAAAACCCTTTAGTATTATGAATCTCACGGCCGAACCCCCCCCCCCCCAATATCCTATTTATAGGGTTTGGACTACTCTAGGGATATTAAGGAGGATTAGGACTAGGACTCCTAGTGCAACCCAACTATCCATATTGAGATCTTCCTAATATGGTTGAGTTCACTAATAACAATTCAATCCACTAAAGAATTAATATTGCACTTCCAACCCAAATCCCAATTTATGAAATTGGGCTTCTTATTTAAATATATTATTTCCCATGTTTTAAGATATTGAATGTCCATTAATTAATTTAAGCTACTGACAACTTTAATTAATTAATTTCATCATCCAAGAGTAGTACCACTTGAACCTTATTATTATATCATAATTAAATCTACATGCATAGTTTAATATAGTAATCATTATTGAGCTCCTCAAGTGACATCATCAACTCGCACGAGTCGGGACACGATTTCTAGTTATAATAATAATTGTCATATAAATAATATTATTGTCAAAAATACGAAGCATATTGAGTCAATCACTATGACTCTCACCCATGGTAAAGCAAAGCGATAAATATTATAGATACACAATTAAAAATTATATACTTAGAATTAAGCAATAATAATTTTCCGTGATTTACGTTCTTCTTACAGTCAGTACAGAAGACACTATCTCACTGCGATCCAATTCAACGTATGCAAATACGCTAATGCATTCTAATAGTCAAGGCCCACTAATCTCAAGCATACATTTCAACCTTTCATATAATTTGTCCAGTAATTATATAGGCTGTGAATTATTATATTATTTTATAAGGAACCGATAATATGATCTTCCGTGTGACACCAACACACCGTATTATCTACAATATAAAATAAATATACAATACATTTGCATAATCATAACATGAATTAATATGCAAAACATGTGATTAAATATAAATAATATCTTCATAGGTAGTTACAAAGAAATTAGGTAATGCAAGCATAAAGTATGCTTTGCAGTATACATCCCTAACAAGTTATAGCAAATCTTTTCACCGTCCGGAAGACTCTGGGTCGGTCAGAACCCATGGGATCCACTGGCTGGTTGAAACGACCTCTCGGCAACACGATGAAAGGATAGTGATTTGTTGTATCCACCACCTTTACTGCCCGAGAAGCCACCTGAAGTTTCTGTTTCTTACTTTCAGTATATTCTTTTGTCGTCGTAAGAACCATCTCAATTGCCAAAGCTCTGTCTGATATTCTTCCAATGTAGTACACCTCAATCCACCCATACCCTGTCGAATCTTAGGTTTCATACGTCGGTCAAACTAGCAGACCTTGTCTGCTTCAGTCCTCACCTGGTCTCGAACATATGGTAATTGTTGGTTAAATGTAATGATAGCCTGAAAGAAAGGCACATCCTATGGACAAGCAGTGCAGAAATCAGTAATACGTTGATCGCGTACTGGCCAAGGACAGTATTCTGCTTCCATAGCGGTCATAAACTCCTCCCAAGTACCTATTGATCCATAGGCTCAATGGCCTCCCACAGTCCGCAGCCTCCTTGCCGAGGAGTTAATGGGCAATAGACATCCTTATCTCCTATGGACAAGCGATAACATCAAAAGTTCGGCCGATCTGGTAAAGCAAACTATCCCATCCAAAAGGATCAGAAGAACCAAAAAAACACAGTGGATGCATCTTCATCACCTTTTCGAGCCATTTATTGGTCCCTGAAATGGCAGTATGAGATGGATTCTGTTGTCCACCCTGAACAACCAGAGCTAACTGAGTACTGTAGAGAATGCATCTGTTGAAGTTATTGGTGAGGACTGTTCTGGTGGTCGTGGTGTACATATAAGGTCATTAAACCAGACACCTTCTGCAGGTCGAGCAGTTAACAGAGAAAAAGTTATTGGCTGTGATACTTCTGTCATTGATTGGGCTAAGACCACATTGTTTTTATCTATAAAAGTCCAAAAATTCCCATCTTTTGAACTTACAAGTCACCAATCAATGGATAGTGATGTTGTTTTGGATATTTAGAAGGTTAATTATGTGAAATATAAATACATACACTTATTTTTTTGGTAATTGATTGATTTTTTTGCAAACTCATAATGTTGTAAATTATTACTTTCAGATACAAGAATCTGGAAGTAAAGAAATCAGAGACTGAAATTTTTGAAATGGTGTCTAGGTGTTGGTTACTCTGAGGGGTTGAAGATATATTTTTAGTTATTTTAATATTTAATTTTAATAAGTATTTTTTATTTTTGGTAAGAAAAAAGTTCTTGTGTATTTTTTGGTTTATTATATTTTCAATTTAATTATTTATTTTTAAATGAAATCAAAGGATGTAAAACCTTGTATTGATAATATTGATAGATGAGTATTTATATAGGCTTTACAATAAGACTCCTTCCATATATAGGATTCCTTACAAGGAAAGACATCAAGTAGAATCCTACTACCTCTAGAAGGATCTAGAATCCCTACCATTTATATACCTATCTAATCAGTATTCGGTAAAACACATCACGGGAATAATAATTTCTGGAATACTCCCCCTGTATCGAGCACTAATACAATAAAGGTGCAGAAGATGTTGCCTTAGTAAAAACTCTATCCAAGCCAAAACAAAATCCCATGGGAAAAATAAAGGCTTGATGAGGAAAAAAATTGCAATGCACCAATATAACATGTCATGTATACTCCTACTGATGTATAAACGACTCCCCCTGATGAGTACCTCAAATCATAGGAGTCAGATGCCAAGTCGCCCTCGCAACTATGCCAAGGAAAAACCCAGTGGGAAAAATACCTCTTGGTCTAAGTTGAACAGAAGTACAACGCATCATTGTATGGATGTTCTCATAGGTCGCCTCGTTAAAAACCTTATCAAGTGAAAACCCAATGGGGAAAACAAACCTTGGTCTAAGGACAAAAAGATCGCGACACATCCAAAGTGCAAGTGTCGCTAAAGACTTATCTGAAAATCAAGTTTTCCAAAGTCTTGAACTTCATGCACTAAATTAGTCATAACTTATTCGATTCAATAGGTATCAACAAAACTGTAGGAACTTCTGAAAACTAGACACTCATTGCTTTTCATTCACATATAGTATGTAACCTAGATCGATCTGAGCAGATCACAAAGCTCTATCAAAGTTGACTCAGCAAATTACCGGACATATCCGTCCTACTTTACAACAATATTCATATGTTACTCAACATAGCGAATGTGATCAAATAGTTGATTTCCTTGGAAAGTAGACACAGACATTTCTAATGGTACTAATTTCACCATTTTTCAACAAGTGAGCTACCCTGTAAGTCATATGGGAGTTAGATCAATACATTCTGGGCAGATTTGGTATCGGTTTTTAGTTGTCCTTTTATCGAGATAGAGCAAGCTTCAAGCTGTTTGTCAAGCACAGGCATTGCGTGAGCGCATCCTTACCATATTATTACGAATGAGTTTGTCTAGTCAAACGTGAGTACATACTATCGTACTTTGATAGAGATAACTTCTTTAAAGACTGTATCATTACTTAAGGGAGCAAAGTCTTATCATACTTTGACTAGTCATCGGTGATCATATAGGCATTACTTTATCATCTCTTATGGAACCGTACCTTATATTACCTTAAACCGATTTGATGAATATGCATCATCAAGTATTCCCAAGACCCTTTCATTCTTAACTTTGGATTTAGCGGAGTCTCTTAGTCTCACAAGAGTACATCACTATAAACCCTTAGTTTTACACGTAAAAGCTTCATATCTCTTCCAAATCTAGTATATATGTAGTGTGCGTTCCCGACAATCACCTATCAACGCGCTCCATGGTTAAGAGCCACTTGATTTGAGTCTGATCCACCATGAGATCTTTTATCATTTAACTTAGTTCCGCATAAACGATAAGATTTAACCAAAAGCTGCACGTCAGTTTTTTGGGAAGCTATCTAACTAACAAGATAGTGGATGCCATAACATCCATTATGATATCACAACTAAGTTTTGTGTCATCGTAGTCGATTCCAGTGCGTTGATGAGAAACATCGCTCCATGAGGTGAGTTTAACTCCTTATCTCACCCGCTTTAACAAAGTATACGGATAGATCTTATTTTTGGATTGTCGGTACCACTTCAACAAAGGGCTATCACTTTGTTCATACTGGAGTCGCATATTCCACTTTAGGCCAACGTTACAGCGTTGTAGATTTTCAATGAAGTATGGTTCGATTAAACTCACATTCCACGTCCTCTAACCAGCTTTATTCATAGAGTACTCTTTATGGAATGACATTCACTGAGGCGTCCCCCAATGATGAGTATATTCCAGAATCATATGAGACGGATGAGTTCATTTGATCGGATGATCAAATTTCATGTACCAAACTCGCATACATTCTTAGCGAGAGTATTCATCGAACCAAGTGGCATCCTAATACTCTATGAGATCCACGACCTAGTAACACCATCTACCACAATTTGTGGTGTTACCATATCACCATTTATAGGTGATGAACGTCCATGACCGGACGCAATCCTTGCAGACATGTTTGCATCATGTAATTAATCTCGTCACTTTAAGGAACTTGGTGAGGCATAGTAGGGACAAATTACGACAATTCCAAGTCGTTCTACTCGAACATGATCGTTCGCATCTCCCCCTAACAGTGGGAACACTGGCTTATCAATGTGGCTTACGAGATCGTCTGCCAAGGTATATTTTAAGCGGACCATGAGTGAAAACGCATGTCAAATTCATCATTTATAACCCATCATAATGCGTTGGGGTGATGCACATTAGCACATGAACATGTGGATGATAAAGGTTTTTCATTGTTAACACATTCCAGTTAACAAAATGCATACCGTTACACTTGTAACTAAGCATTTGAACGATGATAGGTATCGGTGAATATGACATGTTGACCTATGCTACATAACCGTAGCTACCGGTCTTTGAGAATACAACAACACCGCCACCATGCACCACTTGGATCAAACATAAAGAAATGATTAAATCGATAATAGGTTGGTGGTTTTATCGAACCTCTAGTGCTTTCTTGAAGAGTTCACTTCCTTCAAACGTCCTAAACACCACACAATTTCGTGAGCATGTATAAACAGGCGTTAGTATTCCAAAACCATCAACCTTGTGGTCGGAAGCCGGTCGAAAATACATCGAACTGGTCGTTGGAATGGCTGGTGGTATGTGAGAACTTCATTTGAGTGGTTCACCTCCTTCCAAGTCTCTAAATGGTACCAAACATTTGTGTGAAGGTACCCTTGGATGTTAATAAGTACTTGCTAAAATTTCACTTTAAGACATAGTCTAAAAGTGGGTGAACCGACCTTTACAATGACTGGTCCGCAAGTTGGACAACCATAAACTCAAGTTTCATCAACTAATAAATCATTGTCAAATGAACCACATGACATATAAATGTTATACTTGAGTATGACCATTTGTGAATACCATCATAGCATCGTAAGCCACCTCGGCTAACACATATGATCCTGTATGTATAAGGACTTGGTGAAAAAGAGAGGACTCAACACCATGCTTATGCGAGTCGCTACATTATTCTCTTTAGCATAGGAGGGTGTCTTCTCCTAATCGTGCCAAACAATATGCTTTATCAATGAATATGACTAAGAAGGATCATTGGGGGGTCTTTGGCGTCACACATGCTTATGAAAGCAAGATGTCAATGACATAAATATCATCATCGGTCATGAGCCCTGGTCACGACACCAACAACGTACTTTGGTGTCTGTGATCCAACTAGTTTCTTTATTCAAAGAAAAAAATAATGTCCATGGCAATACCGTGGTATATGGATCATCAAACTATCCAAACTCCAGACTATTAAAGCCTAATTGGGGTGTATTCAATTGGAATTTTGTGGGATTTTAGAAATCCTAGGGTATTCAATTTGGATTGTTTTGAATCCATTAAAATCCCGAGGTATTCAATTTGGATTTCAGAATGTCATTTAAAATCTTGGTGTATTCAATTAGAATTTCAAAATGTCATTTAAAATCTTGGTGTATTCAATCTGGATTTAAAACAATCCATTAAAATCTGAGGGTATTCAAAAATCCATGATTTTTTTTTGGATTCATTAAAATGATGGATTTTGATGGATTTGTTAGTATTTTTTGTAAGTTTTGAAATCTCACCAAAATCAATGAGATTTTGAAGGATTTCTAAGAATCTATTTCTAAATCCAAAAGACTCTCCATCAACTTTATAAGATTCTACGATGATTAGTATTAAATCATGCATTATTTCTAATCCGCCAAAATCTTTAAAAATCCATGGATTGTTATTAATCCACCAAAATCTGAATTGAATACACGCGTATAAATGTGTCGATATCCCAATATATATTCTGGTTACAAAAAGCGATGCAAGTCGGACCATATTGACATAAGAATATTCTTTCATATATCCAATACAAGTGACGCATAAGATTTTATTTCTCACAAATCACAACGAGATGCTATGAGTGATACACTTTGGTATAGATATCATCCAGTCATAACATGGTTTAATTGTTACTAAACATATATGACTAGGAAACGCCATTCGACATTCAACAACTTGAGTAATATATCACTCATTGATTGTGATGTCCTAGTCATCATAGTCACAATGGATTTATAACACGAAATCCAAAAATATTGTGTTCCTTAGAAATAGATTAATAAGCACTCAAGTTCGCTTGCAAAACTTTACAAATATGAACATAGCGAATAATCTAACAATATATAGATTTTATACCAGATATGATCAAAATGATCTATCATATTGAGTGCATAACATGTCAAGATTATATGCCTAAGAGGCAAAACTATGACATAATAAGCATGAAGTAAAACTACCATGCACACGCTCGACCTTTTTATAAGGGTGCGTAGTTTGGGCTTCCCCAAGAAAAGTATTTTCCAACATTTGAAAGATGATATTTTAGCATATAATGCCTACCAAAAATCGCATCATCTATGGCAAATTTGGCCAAAAAGAGGTTGAAAAACGTGTGTCATAAGACCGCTTGCAAACTTACGATGGGAATCAAGTTGGTTGGGACAAAAGTTAGCACAATTGCTGGAAATAAAATTCTGCGTAGCTTGATCTTTGTTCATCAAAATAGTGATAATTCCTCGTTGGGAAGGCTATGGATGAACAGTCAGATATTCTAGAGACTAGACTTCCATATATTTCTATACATAGGTCCTGCACCACACGGATCATTAAACTAAGATCACAGTGTATGTTTTAAGTGGCTGCTTTAGTATTTCCCAAGTCTAGTGAAGAAACAAAGTTGATACCATATCGAAGGACATAAGTGTTGATGCAAAAACATAGCAATGAAAGCCATAGGTGTGTTTAAATGCAACATGATCTTCAATTTCTTATCTCGACTATTGATCATTTCGGTAACTCCATCTTGGTAGACTTGCAGAAAAAGTAGGAATATCGGTAAGCTAAGTCTGTTTAAAACCACTGATTCCGTTTGAACTTTCAAAGCATAAACAAATACCAAGGAGGATGCGCCTCGTCATGATCGAAAGTGTAGACAAAATCCACCAAAATGCATCAAATCAACCAAGTATTTTAATTATTTATTTTCAAGTATACGTCATAATCGCCATGTTATGTGGATGCAACACGGTGCATCATAATTAAGTATTTTGAACCATGAGACATAATGAATATACTATAAGCAACTCGTCTTGACCATACAATATGACCGACTAAACATAGTCAAATATGTAAGGCACATGCCTTTACAAATACTTGGAAAAGTATTCAGACCTATAGTCACACGAACTATAACTGAGGTCAACAAATTCATGTACTTACCGCAATATGCCATTGCTTTACATGTTAAAATTCATGAAAATTACTCATACGTTCTTTCATATATCATATTGCAAAGAGATGGTACATGACTACACCCACATGCAATATTTTATTTTAATAAGATGAAAAAAAGGAGTTTTTCAAGTATGGGATTGGGTCAAGACCAACGTGGTGTCCATCAATTCAACGTGACAAATCCGTCATAAATCCATTTTAACCACGATATATCAGTCACAATCGATGTTTGTCCCTTTTGTACATCATAAATGTAATACCTGAGATTTCTGATATGTATTTGAACCTTGTGATATTGTAATTATTGCATTTTGATCTGAGTATTATTCTCCGTATTTCATGATCCGGTGTTGTTGAGCGCATGATTTCATGAATGTGTTCTAAGTGGTGATTTTGCACATGTAGCGCACGCTATCGACTTAGCGTAGCGCACGCTAAATTGGGTTCGTAGCGCACGCTATGTATGAACCTTAGCGCATGCTATACGTAGTCAGCATGATTAAGACAGGGTGGTAGGTGAGATCAGCTGTGGATCTCAGTCGGATCATGTCGGGATGAACCTGGACGGCTTTCGGGAAAAGCCAAGTCAACGCAGTAGCGTACGCTACTGATATGAGGATAGTGCACGCTAAATGCTGAGTACAGTGAAGTCAGTAAGCTTCATATGACCACTCTAATAACCCTTTTCTATATATAGGACATCACACTTTTTCATTTTTTCAGATCTTTTCACTTCCCAAATCCGAATTTTTGAGCTTAGAGAGTTACTTCCTCCATCCTCAACCTCTCATATCATTCTCCTAGCACGAGTTTTAAGATTGTAGATCATTGGAGATTGGTGTTCAATCCCTCGGTGTTAGATTTCTTCAAGTTCCTTCGTGTTCTTCGCTACTTTGAGGTAGGTGATTCTTCACCAATATTAGTTGTATTCTGAAGGATGTTTTGATCATGATTTGGGATTATCTAGTCAGTTAAATTCGTAAGTAGTCGAACATCATGTATTAGAAGGATATTTTCGATGTTTCGGTACTTCTTCATCATATAAACCATTGAACCTTTTAGTGTTTGAACTCCTAGCATATTCATGAAGCTTCAAACCGATTATGACCAGTATATGGAGATTACCAAGTTCTTATGTCTTTACATAAAGGAATCATACGTTTTGGGACATGGAATGGATTGAACTTGGGATATTTTCTTGAAGATCAAAGATGAATTATGGTGTGTGATGATTATACGTATCCTTGTATCTCGTAGTCGTTTAATCCATAAAGATCTTTCACAAACCGTATGAGCATGATATGCACGGAGATGACATGTATTAACACTGTAGATTTCATGAGTTCATCACCACTAGATCAAGTTTTCTTCCTAGTAGTAAACTGCCATGCACGGTTAGCGCACGCTAAGATATGTATATTAACGTGCGCTATCGGGAATGAGTTAACGCACGTTATGTTTGGTACGTAACGTACATTATGTCATCAGTCGAGTCAGTTGGCTAATTAGAGAGAACTGTCAGTACATTGCTAGCGTACGCTAGACTTGGTCATTTGCGTATGTTAACAGGCAGACTTAGCGCATGTTACATAGAGTACGTAGCGTACGCTAAGTAGTTCAGGCAGATTACATATTTAGAGCTTTTGGCCGTAGACCGGATTGATAGGCCTTCGTACGACTTGAGATGAATTCTTTATCATTTCTTTTGTTAAGGTTCGGGCTTGCTACGTTGATCGAAGGAGGCGGCCTTCGAGTGTGTTGAGATCATTGAAGTGTTTAGTTCTTGCCATCTTCGAGGCAAGTATCGTAATGTGTTAATATTGGTATTTTGAGCATGCATGTGGTTTATTCATGTCGTTGAACATGGGATTTATTTTGTTGAATTGTCATGATATTCGTTATCTAGTGTTTGTATGTTCATGTTGATGGACGTAGCGATTTGGCATATATGTATGCATGAGTTGTGTTTGTGTATGTTGTACGATCTATGCTGAGGGCGCTGGATCAGATGTCCACCTCGTGTTGGTCCAACGGGATCATCTTGGGATCTACGCTGAGGGCGCTGGATCGTTGGAATACCTATACTATGTAAATGAAATCTTGTGGATTCGCATTGTTGGATTCCGGTAGCGGAAGTCCGTGTTGTGTATCTTATTATGCATTGTTGTTGCATATCCGATTTGTTTATTATGATACTTGTACTAGCATCGTTTTGCTAACCCCTTCGGGGGTGGACATTTGTTTTGACATTCAGGTAGCCGAGGAGCGGGAAAACAGCCACAGTACCGACGTGACGACGAAGGGGCTCAGTGATGTTTGTTGTTTTTGGGATGTATCTTCTTGGTTCATTTTCAGTACTCGAGTACGCGTGTCTTATTATTATCATTTCGATATGGTTGTATTAATGAACTCAATGGATCAGTTGGAACCGATTTTGTAACTTGAATTTTTGTGGTATTGTTGGATTATATTTCACGTTTCTTTTAATTAGCCTTGTAAATTCTTACTTAAAGGGTTTACGGCGCTGTAAATATTCCGAATATCTCGGGGTGTTATAGAATATGGTATCGGAGCTAAGATTCATGGATATCCTGGTAGTCGGGTTCTAGTTGGGTCTGTTTACGTTATTTGATTTACGGGTCGTTCGAAACATCACTGTTCCGCCAAAGTCTTCATGTGGACCGTGGTTGTAAGTCTCCTAATCTCTTATACTACCGTTTTACTTAATTTCTGTTTTATGAGTATTGACGGGCTTTATTTTTGAAAATTTTGTCCTGGATATTGAGTAATTGTGTTTACAGTATGTTGAGGTGAGGACGTGGACGCGGACGCGGTCGTGGACGTGGACGTGGTAACATGAGACAGGAGGATTCCACAACTACCCCAGAATTATCGGCTAGTCGAACCGATTCCCATTCTGGAGGACAGCAGGGATCAGCGAATGACGATGCGAATCCTAACATGCCGGGAGTGCTTCAACAGGTGGTGGCTCAGATAAACCAGTTCGCTCAGGTAGTTAACCGCATGCAGACGGCGATGGGACAGCAGCACCATGAGGATAACCGGGGAGACAGATGGCTTGCTGAGGTGGTCAAATTGCACCCGTCAAAATTTGACGGATCTGCTGAGGCACTTACTTGGGATCATTGGCTAAAGGAGTTAGAGAAGATATTCGCGGGTATTAACTGTCCCGAGGACCGGAAAGTTCCTATTGCCCAGTATTTTTTGACTGGGGAGGCCTTTGACTGGTGGGAAGCTATTCGACCTGAGAATCATAATGCTGACTGGACGGAATTCAAACAAATGATGGAAGCACAATATTGTCCTCATCCAGTTAGAGAGGCAAAAATCCGAGAGTTTTTCTCACCACAGAGTTTGGAAGCATCTGTGACAGACTTAATCAAAACTTTTATTCATCAGCTGACTTGTGTGCGACACTTGGTCAGAACGGAGGCAGAAAAGATCTTTCATTTCGATATGCGGATGAAGCCGGAGATTCAACAGTACATGTCCGGATTCGAGTGTACTACGTTGCGACAGTATCAAGACAAAGCGCTGGCCTACGGCATGAAAGAGGCGGCGGTGGAGAAATCGATGGAGGCAAAGAAGCAGAAAGTGACCGGAAATTTCTCGGAAAATAAGAGTGGTGGGCCCCGCAAGGTCCAGTCTTCATTTTATTCATCTAGGAAATCTCCACATCCTTCTCTAGGTGGAAAGAAGTTCCGGACAACATCAGCAGTTTCGGACGCATCAAAGAAATGCTATAATTGTGGTCAAGCAGGACATATTCGACGTGATTTCCCCGCATCTTCTGTGACTTGTTTCGATTGTTGGCAAGAAGGGCACCGTGCGGCTTTCTGTGGAGTTGCGACTAGATCATTTGGTACTCGCACTCCAGCGCCAGTTCCGAAGGAGATAAGTGTGAACCAGACGCAGCAGAGTGGATTTCAGCAGCAGAATGTTGGGAAGAGAGAGACATCAGTGCTGGGTCCGTTCCTCCGCGCCTGTACGAGATGAGGAAATCTGACGATCAGAACACTGCTGTTGCATCAGGTACGATTCAGATCCTTTTGCAACCAGTTAGTGTCTTATTCGATTCAGGAGCTACACATTCTTTCATATCACTGAACTGTGTTAATCGTTTGAAAATCTCATGTTTATTTGATTGTGAACCTTATGTTGTGGGTTTGCCGAGCAGAGAGAGAATTGTGCGAACCCTAGAAACTAGAGATTTTCCAGTGTCTATAGGAGGGAGAGATTTGCCGTCGAATCTTATTGTAGTCGACATCCATGGTGACGATCTAATTCTCGGAGACGATTGGCTCAACCGTTATGGAGCTATTCTGAATTACCGAAAGAGGGTCATTTCTATCATTGCTGATGACAGATCTGAACACTTATTCAGAGGATGGAGACCGGGAAGCTCGGGAAAATTGATCAAGGTGATGAAAGCAGTGAAATTACTGAAGCAGGGATGTCATGGAATTTGGTGCTATGCCATGAAGAAAGAAGAAGGAGTAGAACTCTCATCTATTCCAGTTGTGAATGAATTTTCAAATGTATTCCCTGACGAACTACCTGGGTTACCTCCGTAGAGAGAAGTGGAGTTCACTATCGAATTAGAGCCTGGAGCCGCTCCTATTTCCAGAGCACCATACCGCATGGCGCCAACCGAGATGTATGAACTAAAGAAGCAACTGGAGGAATTATTGCAGAAGGGTTACATTCAACCTAGCGTTTCTCCTTGGGGAGCACCCGTTGTAACACCCCAACCCGGCAAGGGTAGAAGTATCACATTATGGTGGCATATCAGAACATACATAAATAAACGCAAGCGGAAGTCTTAAACATAAATAATAAAAAGGAGTTAAGTCGAAGTGACTTAAATCAAAACATAAGTTCAACAAAAGAAATATTCCAAAGGGATGAATAACAAATCATCCAAGTCTACAAAATGTCCTAACAATAGCAAGATAAATCTAAGATGACTAGGGTAAGGTCTCCACAAGTTCAACTCTCAGCCCCAAAGCAGCCCCAACTCCTAGCTTAGATACCTGCCGCAGGAAAAGGAAAATGCGGCTGAGCTTAAAAAGCCCAGTGAACAGACATGTATAAACAAAACCAAGAGATAAGGAACGAACATATAAAGTACGGTGCATTGGGAAAAGAATGAAGTATAAACAAATGGATATCAAAAGTAAGGAAAAGTCAGTAATCTACCACGAGCCCGAACATAAATCAAATCAAATATCATAGTAACCATGGAGTAGCTAACTCCCGAACATGTGAAAGACGTATATTGCACAGAAGCATCAATCACCGAACATATCATATCATAATCATGTCATATCCAATCAAATGAGAATCGAACCTAGGATGCATCCATACGCCCCCGAACAAATCATATTGGCTATAACAAATGTAAAGTGCACATATCATATCAAAATGGGACGGTGTGGAACATCACTCAACCACACTAGAGTCATGCCATTGGTGCATCAATGACACGGCCATGTTACCTTCATGGCTAGGAAACGAACTTGGCTCGGGTATCAAACTGAAGGATTCAAATGGCATATCATATGAAAGTTCATATCAAAGGTTCATATCAAATGTATCATATCAAAGATTCAAGAATATCTGTACGAATATCAAAACAAACGAACAACCGATACAATGGTAGAGAGAAGGGGTATCAAGAATATCCGTACCTCCAACCGCAAAATGCAAAACGCGTCAGAAGATATAAGATTAGAGTTTACTCCTTCAGCGAATCTACACAAATTAGGTTCGTTTTATGCTTATTAGCTCATAATGTCATAATGGGTTCTTAATTACTTAACACCATTTATTAATATGATTAGGGTTTCGTTATTGGAATTAGGTTAACATATGACCAATTGTATCATAATTAATGTTCAAATGCATTTTAGGGTTCAAGTATTTTAAATGGTATTAAAATCACAACAATCTTAATCTTTTAACAAAATTCTGGTTTTACTATGTTTTAGCCTTCATTTTATGAACTTTAATACCACACCAGATGTCAAAGTAAAAATTTACCAAAATTACCACTGAAGCATATATGTCTTAGGAGTCTACTGGAGTTTTATCAGATTTTATTCATTAGTACAAGCACACAATAAAAATCACTCTTTCCACGACTGTCCAGAAAGTAAACTGCTGAAACACCCAGAAGGTATACAATACAAAGGCATATCAAAACACTTTGGAAAAATCCACAAAAATTCCAGAACTTAGAAAACATGTGAAATATAACTTCTGTAAATTTTAAAGTTATAACTCCTTATAGTTTCCAAATGAAAAATCGTGAAACCAGACTGAATTTAAATTCTTAAAACTCAAATTTTGACATATGATCCCGTAAAATTCAAAAGCATGAACAATACAACTCCAATTCCCTTCAAACCAATTGGAAAGCTTAAATAAGACATTAAACTAAGTTTTTATGCAAAATTACAGAATTAAATCCTTATGAAACTCGATCTATAATGCACACATATTCAGCTTTTCAAAACTGCCTCCTACAGAAAACCGTTTTAGACCATTTTTAACATGTTTTACTTACACAAACGCACACGAGACCTATATATATCACAAGACCTGGTTTAATTAATATATTAACCCACATGTTTCCAGTCTTTGATGATCATAAACACGACACACACATAACACAGAATATACGAGCCAAGTAAGACACATGAAATCATACCAAACCAGCCCTAGTTCTCTAGTATCAAATGCATATGTTTCTCATAAACACTTAGGGTTTTATATCAGATTTTAAAGGTAAGTAATAGAGATCATATTAGGTTGAATAGATCAGGTTTAGGGTCGAATTAATAAGGAGTTGAATCAGATCAGAAACATGAGTTGATTTGATTTGGTATTTACATATCGAAACATCCAATACCGTTATGATTTTATGTGATCTTCTATATACGTTTTAACATATAATTCGAATAGATAAGATCAGACCCTTGTTTAGTATGTATATGGATTAGATTTCAAGTTTATATATATTCAGATTATATGTGCAATCATGTGTCGAATAGAAAAGAGATACAAGATCGATTAGAGATACCTTATGATGAATCGAATAAAGGAGAGAACAAGAACGAAACCCGCACGAATAAAACCCTAATCACGATCCAAACAACAAGCACCAAGGGTTCACGATTACACGACCTCAGCAACACTTTTTAAGGGATAGATAAAAAATAGTAGCAGCCTTCTGTGTTTTGTTCGTAGGATGGAATGGGAGAGGGACAAAGAATCACGTTATTTAGGGAGAGGAGCGGGCTGTATAAAAGGAAGGCAGTAACCGATCATAATTGTGTTTGATGGGTCGGTTATGAGGTGATGATTAGAAGAAATTAATGGAATATGAAGATGCAAAAATTTTGGAGGTTACAAACATAGAAACGTGTTTTAATGCATGTAATTTAGGAAGGTGCATAATATGTGCAACAATTTTTTTTTTATATTAGGTAAACTTATGTGAGTTAATTTTAATTTAATCATAATACATAACATATAGTTTAGGTAAAGGTTTTAAATTATAGCAAAACTTAGGTTAGACTTCGAATTAATTAGAAAATATGGAAACCGAATTTTAAGGTTTTACAACTCTTCCCCTCTAAAAGAAATTTTGTCCTCGAAATTGAATTGAAAGCGAAATAGATACGTACCAAACTACGAAAAGAAATGTGGGTAATTTGTTCGCATCGATTCCTCAGTTTCCCAGGTAGCTTCACGCTCTTGGTGATTTTTCCAAAGAATTTTAACAAACGGAATGACTTTGTTTCTCATGACTCTATCTTGTCGATCCAAAATAGCTTCGGGTTCCTCAGAAAGAGACATATCAGGCTGAATCTGATCAAAAGAATACGACGCCACATGCAATGGATGATAATTGTATCCCCTCAGAAGAGATACATGGAATACATTATGAACATGTGATAACTGAGGAGGTAGGGCCAAGCGATAAGAAACCTCCCCAATATGTTCAAGAATCTCGAATGGTCCAATGAATCGAGGACTAAGCTTCCCTTTGATCCCAAAACGTTTCACACCTCTGAACGGCGATACTTTTAGAAATACATGATCCCCAACCTGAAATTCGAAGTCACGTCGATGCTTATCAGCATAACTCTCCTGTCGAGTGCGAGCCTCTTTCAGCTTCTCCTTGGCTACAGCCACTTTCTCATTAGTGATTTGAATAAGTTCCGGCCCCTCGATCACACGTTCACCTACCTCGTCCCAACAAATGGGTGCTCTACATTTCCTCCCATATAAAAGCTCATACGGTGCTGCATTGATGCTAGCATGCCAACTATTATTATAAGCAAACTCCACCAAGCACAAGTATTCATCCCAACTTCCTGTCCACTCCAAAGCACATGCCCTCAACATGTCTTCTAAAGTCTGAATGGTCCTTTCTGACTGACCATATGTCTGTGGATGAAAAGCCGTGCTAAACTTAAGACGTGTACCCCAAGCTTTATGTAGGCTTTTCCAAAAACGAGAAGTAAACCGCGGATCTCTGTCTGACATGATAGATGTCGGAGTACCATGAAGTCTAACAATCTCCTGTTGAAAAATTTCCGCCAATCTACTAACACGAAAATCCACACCAATAGGTAAGAAATGAGCAGATTTGGTTAGACGATCGACGACTACCCAAATTACATCATGTCTTTTCCGAGTAAGAGGCAAACTAGTAACAAAGTCCATGGAAATCTCATCCCACTTCCAAGTAGGGATATCTAAAGGTTGCAGCAAACCACTAGCCCTCTGATGTTCGATTTTGACCTGCTGGCAAGTCATACATCTAGCAACATACAGGGCTACGTCCTGTTTCATGCCGTTCCACCAAAAGTGTTGCTTAAGATCCCTGTACATCTTGGTAGAACCAGGATGGATAGTGAATGGGGAACTATGGGCCTCTGACAACACAACCTCACGCAAATCAGGATCGTTAGGAACACAAAGTCGATTTTCAAACCATACCACACCAGAGTCATCTACCCTGAACTCCTACTGCTTACCCTCCTGAACATTCTGAACCACAGCCCAAAGCTCACCATCATCCTTTTGAGCTTCCTTAATCCGTAGTATAATATTGGATTCTATCTTCATACTAGCCCAATATCCGTCATAACCTCGTACACAAAGTTCAACATCCAAAAGTTCTAAATCATGAAGAACCCTTGGTTCAATCTCTAAACTAGCAATCATACCAGACTTCCGGCTAAGCGCATCGGCAACAACATTCGCCTTGCCCCGATGGTATTGAATATTCGCATCATAATCCTTAAGGAGTTCCAACCACCTTCTTTGTCTCATGTTAAGTTCCTTCTGGGTGAAGATATACTTGAGACTCTTGTGGTCAGTAAAGATATCACACGATTCGCCATACAAGTAGTGCCTCCAAATCTTCAAAGCAAAAACCACCGCAGCCAACTCTAGATCATGAGTAGGATAATTCTCTTCATAAGGTTTTAATTGCCTCGAGGCGTAAGCAATCACCTTACCGTGCTACATAAGGACACAGCCTAAACCCTTCTTCGACGCGTCACTATAAATCTGATAGCCCCCAGAACCAGATAGAAGAGTCAAAATAGGAACCGACACCAATCTCTGTTTCAACTCTTCGAAACTCTGCTCGCGTTCCTCCATCCAGACAAACTTCTCACCCTTCCTCATCAGTTGCGTCAAAGGTAACGCCAACCGTGAGAAACCCTCAAAAAAACGTCGATAGTAGCCAGCAAGTCCCAGAAAACTCCTAACCTCAGTCACAGTAGTAGGTCTCGGCCACTTGGTGATAGCCTCAACCTTATATGGATCCATGGTGATGCCATATGCGGATACAATATGACCAAGGAATGCAACTTGCTTTAGCCAAAACTCACACTTCGACAACTTGGCATACAACTTCTGCTGCCGAAGAGTCTCTAAAACAATCCGGAGATGTTGCTCATGATCTCCTTCAGTCTTGGAATAAACAAGAATGTCGTCGATGAAAACAATAACGAATTTGTCGAGATACTCGTGGAATACGCGATTCATAAGATCCATAAATACAGCGGGAGCGTTTGTCAAACCGAAGGGCATAACCAAAAATTCGTAGTGACCATATCGGGTACGAAACGTGGTCTTAGGAACATCTTGCTCCTTCACACGTAATTGGTGATAACCTGACCTCAAATCGATTTTCGAAAAGAACTTAGCCCCTTGCAATTGATCAAACAGATCATCGATACGTGGAAGAGGGTAACGATTACGGATAGTGATACGGTTAAGCTCACGATAGTCGATACACAGTCGCATACTTCCATCCTTCTTCTTAACAAACAAAATAGGTGCACCCTAAGGAGAGACACTGGGTCGGATGAAACCATTCTCCAAGAGTTCCTGTAACTGTTCCTTCAACTCCTTCAACTCTAAGGGCGCCATACGGTACGGAGCTTTGGAAATAGGTTCAGCACCTGGGATCAACTCAATGCCAAACTCAACTTCCCTAGCAGGAGGTATACCAGGAAGTTCGTCGGGGAAAACATCGGGAAACTCTCATATGATAGGAAGACTTTCGATACTAGGACTCTTCAAAGATGTATCTTTAATAGAAGCCAGAAAACCTTGGCAACCATGGGAAATCAAGGTTTGTGCCTTCATGGCAGAAATAATTTTAACAGTTTTAAGAGGTTGAGAACCATGATAAATAAAATCAGGCTGATGCAAGTCGCCAAAAATCACATTTCTGGCATGGCAATCAATGGTAGCTCTATGCAATCCAACCAATCCATGCCCAAAATCACATCAAAATCGATCATACCAATAGGGAGTAAATTCGCCAGACGAATGCGGTCATCAAACCGTAAGGGACAATTCACATATTCATGTTCAATGAATACATGGTTTTTCATTGGTGTTGAGATGGATATACGATTTGTTAGTGGTGTTGGGGTCATATTAAGTTTCTTGGAAAATGCAACAGATATAGTGGAGTGTGTGGCACCAGTATCAAATAATGCAAAAACTGTACGATCACCAATGTAAAGAATGTCGGTAATAGTACCTGATAAGTTTGCTGTCTGATCGTGCGTCGTAGCATAAACACGACCCATAGTAGGAGCTGGCCTAGCGGAGTTCACTGGTGTAATCCATTTCTCCTGGGGACAATCCCTCACCTTGTGATTAGTGGACCTGCAAGTTAAACATCCTCCAGTAGCTTTGTGACAAACGCCCGGGTGAGGCTTCCCGCAAGTAACACAGAGAGGTGGAGGAGGTAAGGTCTCAGTAGGCCTCCTCTGACCCGAAGAACTTGAAGAATGACCCTGCTGAGAACCTCGAGTCGACTGATCCCTGTACTGACGCTGGTTCTTGTTGCCATAACCCTGACGGTCGTTCCCATTCCTACCAGTAACCCTTTGATCCTGAACCCTGTAGTCCTGTCGCCTCTGATCAAAACCCCGATCCTGGCGACCCCTGTGCTCAACACTCTGGTCCTGACGACCCCTATGCTCATAACCCTGGTCCTGACGACCCCTGTAGTTAATACGATCACCATCCCTGTCCCTCTTGTTCGAACCCCTGTGAGCATGAAGTGACTCAATATTGCGGGCTGCGTCCGCTACTAGTGCAACATCAGTGTAATCAGTATTCACGATCTAGTCTAATATCCACTTCTTCAGCCCCCACTTAAAGTGTCTAGCCTACCTATGAGCATTACCCGCAATCGGTCCAACAAAACTAGCTAACCTCAGAAACCTCTGCATATACTCCCCAGACGATTCCTGATCCAACTGATGAATAGCCCCATACTCGCGCTCATACCTTTGCTGCTCGGAGAAAGGAAAGTACTGCTTATAAAAGATGTCACGGAAAGTATTCCATGCACAAGTGTCAGCAAAGTTCTCTCCCTTAGCCAGAACATACGCCTTCCACCAATTCAATGCATCACCTTCCAACTTGAAGGTAGCCAAACGCGTCTTGAATTCATCACCGCAACCCAAAACCTTGAACAACTTTTCCATATGAGTGATCCAATCTTCTGCCACTGTGGGGGTGGCCGCAGATCGGAAAGAAAGAGGCTTAAGCTTAGTGAACTTTTCAATCCAACCATGCATCCCGATAGGTGGAGCACCGCCACCCGACGAACCAGCACCATTCCTGATGTCATCGATGATTCTGGTCCTCAATTCAGCAGAGAGATTCGGGAGAGCATTAGCTAAAGCAGCGGCTATCATGGCCTCGAAGTCAGGGGTATCATCCCCATTAGAATTTCTACGCGTATACACCATCTGAATGATCATCAAAACGATTTGTAAGGTCAAATAAAGACGAAGTATGAAAGGAAAATACGCAGAAAGAAACCTAATGTCTACCCAAATCCTCACAGGTCATAGCCTACGCTCTACAGGTCGAACCTAAAGCTCCGATACCATAATTGTAACACCCCAACCCGACAAGGGTAGAATTACCACGTTATGGTGGCATATCAGAACATACATAAATAAACGCAAGCGGAAGTCTTAAACATAAATAATAAAAAGGAGTTAAGTCGAAGTGACTTAAATCAAAACATAAGTTCAACAAAAGAAATATTCCAAAGGGATGAATAACAAATCATCCAAGTCTAAACAATGTCCTAACAATAGCAAGATAAATCTAAGATGACTAGGGTAAGGTCTCCACAAGTTCAACTCTCAACCCCAAAGCAGCCCCAGCTCCTAGCTTAGATACCTGCCGCAGGAAAAGGAAAATGCGGCTGAGCTTAAAAAGCCCAGTGAACAGACATGTATAAACAAAACCAAGAGATAAGGAACGAACATATAAAGTACGGTGCATTGGGAAAAGAATGAAGTATAAACAAATGGATATCAAAAGTAAGGAAAAGTCAGTAATCTACCACGAGCCCGAACTTAAATCAAATCAAATATCATAGTAACCATGGAGTAGCTAACTCCCGAACATGTGAAAGACGTGTATTACACACAAGCATCAATCACCGAACATATCATATCATAATCATGTTATATCCAATCAAATGCGAATCGAACCTAGGATGCATCCATACGCCCCCGAACAAATCATATTGGCTATAACAAATGTAAAGTGCACATATCATATCAAAATGGGACGGTGTGGAACATCACTCAACCACACTAGAGTCATGCCATTGGTGCATCAATGAAACGGCCATGTTACCTTCATGGCTAGGAAACGAACTTGGCTCGGGTATCAAACTGAAGGGTTCAAATGGCATATCATATGAAAGTTCATATCAAAGGTTCATATCAAATGTATCATATCAAAGGTTCAAGAATATCTGTACGAATATCAAAACAAACGAACAACCGATACAATGGTAGAGAGAAGGGGTATCAAGAATATCCGTACCTCCAACCGCAAAATGCAAAACACGTCAGAAGATATAAGATTAGAGTTTACTTTTTCTTCAGCGAATCTACACAAATTAGGTTCGTTTTATGCCTATTAGCTCATAATGTCATAACGGGTTCTTAATTACTTAACACCATTTATTAATGTGATTAGAGTTTCGTTATTGGAATTAGGTTAACCTATGACCAATTGTATCATAATTAATGTTCAAATGCATTTTAGGGTTCAAGTATTTTAAATGGTATTAAAATCACAACAATCTTAATCTTTTAACAAAATTCTGGTTTTACTATGTTTTAGCCTTCATTTTTATGAACTTTAATACCACACCATATGTCAACATAAAAATTTACCAAAATTACCACTGAAGCATATATGTCTTAGGAGTCTACTGGAATTTTCTCAGATTTTATTAATTAGTACAAGCACACAATAAAAATCACTATTTACACGACTGTCCAGAAAGTAAACTGCTGAAACACCCAGAAGGTATACATTACAAAGGCATATCAAAACACTTTCGAAAAATCCACAAAAATTCCAGAACTTAGAAAACATGTGAAATGTAACTCCTGTAAATCTGAAAGTTATAACTCTTTATAGTTTCCAAATGAAAAATCGTGAAACCAGACTGAATTTAAATTCTTAAAACTCAAATTTTGACATATGATCCCGTAAAATTCAAAATCATGACCAATACAACTCCAATTCCCTTCAAACCAATTGGAAAGCTTAAATAAGACATTAAACTAAGTTTTTATGCAAAAGTACAGAATTAAATCCTTATGAAACTCGATCTATAACGCACACATATTCAGCTTTTCAAAACTGTCTCCTGCAGAAAACCGTTTTAGACCATTTTTAACATGTTTTACTTACACAAACGCACACGAGACCTATATATATCACAAGACCTGGTTTAATTAATATATTAACCCACGTGTTTCCAGCCTTTGATGATCATACACATGACACACACATAACACAGAATATATGAGCCAAGTAAGACACATGAAATCATACCAAACCAGCCCTAGTTCTCTAGTATCAAATGCATATGTTTCTCATAAACACTTAGAGTTTTATATCAGATTTTAAAGGTACATAATAGAGATCATATTAGGTTGAATAGATCAGGTTTAGGGTCGAATTAATAAGGAGTTGAATCAGATCAGAAACATGAGTTGATTTGATTTGGTATTTACATATAGAAACATCCAATACCGTTATGATTTTATGTGATCTTTTATATACGTTTTAACATATAATTCGAATAGAATAGATCAGACCCTTGTTTAGTATGTATACGGATTAGATTTCAAGTTTATATATATTCAGATTATATATGCAATCATGTGTCGAATAGAAAAGAGATACAAGATCGATTAGAGATACCTTATGATGAATCGAATAAAGGAGAGAACAAGAACGAAACCCGCACGAATCAAACCCTAATCACGATCCAAACAACAAGCACCAAGGGTTCACGATTACACGACCTCAGCAATACTTTTTAAGGGCCACGAACAGCAGCAACCTTGATCTTTGATAGAGAAAAAAAAAGTAGCAGCCTTCTGTGTTTTGTTCGTAGGATGGAATGGGAGAGGGACAAAGAATCACGTTATTTAGGGAGAGGAGCGGGCTGTATAAAAGGAAGGCAGTAACCGATCATAATTGTGTTTGATGGGTCAGTTATGAGGTGATGATTAGAAGAAATTAATGGAATATGAAGATGCAAAAATTTTGGAGGTTACAAACATATAAACGTGTTTTAATGCATGTAATTTAGGAAGGTGCATAATATGTGCAACAATTTTTTTTTTATATTAGGTAAACTTATGTGAGTTCATTTTAATTTAATTATAATACATAACATATAGTTTAGGTAAAGGTTTTAAATTATAGCAAAACTTAGGTTAGGCTTCGAATTAATTAGAAAATATGGAAACTGAATTTTAGGGTTTTACACCCGTTCTCTTTGTCCGGAAGAAAGATGGATCCCTCCAATTATGTATTGATTACAGGGAGCTTACCAAGGTAACGATCAAGAACAAGTATCCTATACCTCGGATCGACGACTTGTTCGATCAACATCAAGGGGCAAGGGTATTCTCGAAGATTGACTTGCGATCAGGATATCATCAGTTGAGAATTAAGGAATTGGATATACCGAAATCTACTTTCAGATCCCGGTACGGGCACTATGAATTCGTGGTGATGCCATTCAGACTTACCAATGCTCCTGCGGTATTTATGCAATTGATGAATCGGATATTCTTAGAATACCTAGATAAGTTTGTGGTCGTTTTCATTGATGACATCTTAATCTATTCGAAAGACACAGAGGAGCATGCCGAGCATTTGCGTGTGGTTTTGAGCACCTTGAGGAATGAACAGCTTTATGCGAAGCTTTCCAAATGAGAGTTCTGGCTTAGAGAAGTAACCTTCCTTGGGCATGTGATATCAGCTGACGGAGTTCAGGTGGACCCGAAAAAAGTCGAAGCAATCTTGGAATGGGAATCTCCTATTAACGTGAAAGAAGTCTAAAGCTTCTTAGGACTTGCTGGGTATTATCGCCGTTTTGTAGAGGGATTTTCCAAAATTGCTCGTCCACTCACTCAGCGGTTACAGAAAACTCAAAAGTTCACGTGGGATGAGAAATGCCAGGCTGGTTTTGATGAACTTAAGAAGAGACTGACGACAGCACCTATATTAGCATTACCAGATGGAACTGATGGATTCATGGTATACAACGACGCTTCAAATCAGGGTCTGGGATGTGTGTTGATGCAAAAAGATAAGGTGATTGCCTATGCTTCTCGGCAATTAAAACCGTACGAAGTTAATTACCCGACTCATGATCTGGAGTTAGTAGCTGTGGTCTTTGCCTTGAAAATTTGGCGACATTATTTATACGACACTCATTGTCAGATCTTTACAGATCATAAAAGCCTCAAGTACATTTTCAGTCAGAAAGAATTAAACATGAGGCAGAGAAGGTGGCTGGAATTGATCAAGGATTATGACTTGGAAATTCTCTATCATCCGGGTAAAGCAAACGTAGTAGCCGATGCATTGAGCCGTAAACCTCTTTCTCTTCGAGTGTTGGAAGCACTTACGTCCCAAACCAGCATTCAACGAGAACTGATCCGCGAAGGGATTGAAGTATGGTCACCAGAAATCCAAGGGCAACTATATGTGATGGAACTGACTTCGTCACTAGTCGAGGAAATCAAATCTAAGCAGTTGAATGATTCTCTGATTCTTCGGTTACGTGACGAAATAAAGAAAGGAAAGGCCCCAGGATTCGTGATACAAGATGATGGAGTTTTGAGATTTCAGAGTTGACTTTGCGTTCCCGATGATGATGATTTGAGGCGGACAATTCTGAAGGAAGCTCACAGCGCGCCCTATTCTATTCACCCGGGCAGCAGTAAGATGTATAAGGATCTAAAACAAAACTTCTGGTGGGGAAATATGAAGAAGGACGTAGTAGAGTACGTTTCGAGGTGTTTGACTTGTCAGCAGGCTAAGATTGAACATCAGCGACCTGCCGGGATTTTAAAGCTGCTTCCGATCCCTGAGTGGAAGTGGGAGGATATCTCGATGGATTTCATCACCAATATGCCAAGGACCAAGACGGGAATGAACATGATTTGGGTTATAGTTGATCGACTAACCAAGTCGGCTCATTTCCTAGGAATTAAGGACACATGGGGACCCGAGAAATTGGCACGAGTATTTATTGCAGAGATAGTCAGATTGCATGGGACGCCGAAGACCATTACTTCAGATCGAGATGGTCGCTTCTTGTCGCACTTCTGGAAGGCAGTTCAAAGGGCTTTGGGGACCGAGCTAAACTTTAGCACGGCTTATCATCCCCAAACGGACGGTCAGTCCGAAAGGACTATACAAACAGTAGAAGGCATGCTTAGAGCTTGTGCTTTGGATTGGTCAACTGATTGGGAAGTTCACTTGCCATTGATTGAATTCACCTACAACAATATTTGGCATGCTTCTATTAAGATGGCACAATTTTAAGCCTTGTACGGGAGAAGATGTCGATCACCCCTGTGCTGGGATGATTCTTCGGACTTGATCAGGACAGAACCGGAATTGATAGTTCAGACTCAAGAGAAGATAGCTTTGATTCGGGAAAGAGTGTTGACTGCCCAGAGTGGACAGAAGTCTTATTCAGATGTGCGTCGTCGCCCTCTAGAATTCGACATTGGGGACCACGTACTATTGAAGGTGTCTCCTACACGAGAAACTTTCCGTTTTGGGAGTAAAGGTAAGCTAAGTCCGAGATATATCGGACCATTTGAGATCCTCGAGAGAGTTGGGGATTTAGCATACAGGTTGGCCTTACCACCATCGCTGAGTCACGTTCACAATATGTTTCACGTATCCCAATTGCGGAAGTATCTACCGGATCCCAGTCATATCATTGAGTTCAATGAGATCGAGATAGCTAATGACGACACCTTCGAGGAGAGACCAATCAAGATACTTGAGAGTCAGATCAAACAATTGAGGAATAAACCAATACCCTTGGTTAAATTACAATGGTCACGGCACGGAGTTGAAGAGGCTACTTGGGAAACGGAGGACAATATGAAGACTAGGTATCCGGAGTTGTTTTCATCTTAAGTTTCGGGAGGAAACTTCTTTTTAGGGACAGAGGATGTAATACCCGACATTTCTGATATGTATTTGAACCTTGTGATATTGTAATTTTTGCATTTTGATCTGAGTATTATTCTCCGTATTTCATGATCCGGTGTTGTTGAGCGCATGATTTCATGAATGTGTTCAAAGTGGTGATTTTGCACATGTAGCGCACGCTATCGACTTAGCGTAGCGTATGTTAAATTGGGTTCGTAGCGCACGCTATGTATGAAACTTAGCGCACGCTATACGTAGTCAGCATGATTAAGATAGGGTGGTAGGTGAGATCGACTGCGGATCTCGGTCGGATCATGTCGGGATGAACCTGGACGGCTTTCGGGAAAAGCCAAGTCAACGCAGTAGCGCACACTACTGATATGAGGATAGCGCACGCTAAATGCTGAGTACAGTGAAGTCAGTAAGCTTCGTATGACCATTAGCGCACGCTATGTATGTGGACTAGCGCGCGCTAATAACCCTTTTCTATATATAGGACACCACACTTTTTCATTTTTCAGATCTTTTCACTTCCCAAATCCTAATTTTTGAGCTTAGAGAGTTACTTCCTCCATCCTAAAGCTCTCATATCATCCTCCTAGCACGAGTTTGAAGATTATAGATCATTGGAGATTGGTGTTCAAGCCCTCGGTATTGGATTTCTTTAAGTTCCTTCGTGTTCTTCGCTACTTTGAGGTAGGTGATTCTTCACCAATATTAGTAGTATCCTGAAGGATGTTTTGATCATGATTTGGGATTATCTAGTCAGTTAAATTCGTAAGTAGTCGAACATCATGTGTTAGAAGTATATTTTCGATGTTTCGTACTTCTTCATCGTATAAACAATTGAACCTTTTAGTGTTTGAACTCCTAGCATATTCATGAAGCTTCAAACCGATTATGACCAGTATATGGAGATTACCAAGTTCTTATGTCTTTACATAAAGGAATCATACGTTTTGGGACATGGAATGGATTGAACTTAGGATATTTTCTTGAAGATCAAAGATGAATTATGGTGTGTGATGATTATACGTATCCTTGTATCTCGTAGTCGTTTAATCCGTAAAGATCTTTCACAAACCGTATGAGCATGATATTCACGGAGATGACATGTATTAATACTGTAGATTTCATGAGTTTCATCACCATTAGATCAAGTTTTCTACCCAGTAGTAAACTGCCATGCACTGTTAGCGCACGCTAAGATATGTATATTAATGTGCGCTATCGGGAATGAGTTAATGTACGCTACATTTGGTACGTAACGTACGTTATGTCATCAGTCGAGTCAGTTGGCTGATTAGAGAGAGCTGTCAGTACATAGCTAGCGTACGCTAGACTTGGTCATTTGCGTACGTTAACAGGCAGACTTAACGCACGTTACGTAGAGTACGTAGCGTACGCTAAGTAGTTCAGGCAGATTACATATTTAGAGCTTTTGGCCGTAGACCGGATTGATAGGCATTCATACGACTTGAGATGAATTCTTTATCATTTCTTTTGTTAAGGTTCGGGCTTGCTACGTTGATCGAATGAGGCGGCCTTCGACTGTGTTGAGATCATTGGAGTGTTTAGTTCTTGCCATCTTCGAGGCAAGTATCGTAATATGTTAATATTGGTATTTTGAGCATGCATGTGGTTTATTCATGTTGTTGAACATGGGATTTATTTCGTTGAATTGTCATGATATTCGTTATCTAGTGTTTGTATGTTCATGTTGATGGACGTAGCGATTTGGCATATATGTATGCATGAGTTGTGTTTGTGTATGTTGTACGATCTATGCTGAGGGCGCTGGATCGGATGTCCACCTCGTGTTGGTCCGACGGGATCATCTTGGGATCTAGGCTGAGGGCGCTGGATCATTGGACGGGTTTTCCACCTCGTGTTGGTCCGACGGGATCATCTTGGGATCTACGCTGAGGGCGCTGGATCGTTAGAATACCTATACTGTGTAAATGAAAACTTGTGGATTCGCATTGTTGGATTCCGGTAGCGGAAGTCCGTGTTGTGTATCTTGTTATGCATTGTTGTTGCATATCCGATTTGTTTATTATGATACTTGTACTAGCATCGTTTTGCTAACCCCTTCGGGGGTGGACATTTGTTTTGATGTTCAGGTAGCCGAGGAGCGGGAAAACATCCACAGTACCGACGTGATGACGAAGGGGCTCAGTGATGTTTGTTGTTTTTGGGATGTGTAATATCCGGATTTTCAGTATAAATTTTTCGCGTTATTTTATCTGAGATATACTGTATAGTTTGGTATCTATACACTATGGATAAAATAAACTGAGAACTGAGACAGTTATACTGGTGTGATTATCGTTTTTGATTGACAGATATATTCAGGATATGTTGTATCAGGTTGAACTGATTTGGATATCAGGTATACCGTATGAGAATATTTTTGGATTCAGTATGTGTATTCAGTATGCCGTATGTTTGTATTTTGTACGTCGAGACGTCGGACAGGAACAGTTGGATTTTTGGCTAAGTATAAAAGCCATTACGTACGTTAAGCCTTGGAGCTTACGTACGTAAAATGTGTTAGCTTACGTACGTTATATAGTGTACATAACGTACGTAACAAGAGGAATCGGATAGTTGGGCCCGGTGTCGGCAGCTTTAGGTGCAGATGTGGACAGGTGAGTCAACGGATGGAGTTACGTACGTTATACATGGTGTATTACGTACGTAATACGAGTATAATACTGTAGCAAGTCAACGTATGTATTACGTACGCAACGGAATAAGTGTTACGTACGTTACGGGGCGGCTGGCCGAGTCGTGGCCGAGATGACCTGGATGGCCGAGCATGGCCGGTCGTGACTCGTTGGAATGGCGGAGCATGGTCGATAGTGACTCGCAGGGATGGCTAGAACTGGCCGATTACGTACGTAAGGCTCTGGCCGGTTACGGCCGTAAGGGCCGGTTACGTACGTAAGCCAGATGCCGGTTACGTACGTAAGGGTTCCGACAGAACTGGGCAGTAGGGTAGGTCGCAGCCGGCTGGGTACGTAAGGACTCGCCGGTTACGTACGTAACGTGCCGGCAGGTCTCGGCCTATATAAAGCCTGGACCGAGTCACCTGCTCATTTTTTTGTTTTTCTTCGTTTCTTCGCGATTCCTTCAGGAAGAATTGATGGATTTGAGTAAGAGAAACTTATAACAACATGTTTTAGAAGTTGGAATCATGGATTAACATCATCTTCCACCCGGATCGAAGGTAAGAACACCTAAACTTTTGGTTTTTGGATGTTCTTGATGTTCCTTGGTGTTTTGGCCGATTTGATTCGTTTTAACTCATATTATTGATGGAACCTTGTTGTATTCTTGAGATCATTCAATACTCTTGAAGTTTTGTGGGACGAATTCGAGTATTTCTTTGAATAATCGATTGAATTGGACTATGCCTTCAAAGTGTTCGATGAAATGTCTCAATGAGTAGAACTTGGAAAATTCTACACGTTTTCGTATGAATGATGGTTGAATTGATATTGTTGTGATGATTCTTGGTATTTACGAGAATTTTTTGAAGGGAAGATAATGAATTGGTGATCAAATGATTCGATTATGTTGTTATGATTATGGAATCGTAGTATTCCCGATGTTCTTGGTAGTTTGTTGCGATTCATGATGTTATGAGAAGTATATGTTGAAGAACATGGTTATATACACCTTGAATTGTGAATAAGGATTGTTTAGATGTTAGAAAACATCGGGTTATGTTGTTTTATGGATTGTGAACGTGAATTTGGATAATTCGTGTTCTTGAAGAACCCTTGAGTTACATGTTATGATTTTGGAAGGATTTCGGATAATTTTGGGATGTGATTATTCACGATAATAATCGGTAAATTGTTTTCTACGAATTTACAAGTATTGAACAAGTGTTCCATTCGGATAATGGAAATATTTGAAACTCTTGGAATAAGATTATCTATGATGTTGAATTAATCGGATCGTCCGGATTGATGATGATAATCGGTAATTGGTTTATATTATGAATTTACAAGGAGGAAACTTGTAATTGTATTTAAGATTGAATATGGAATCGGTAATGCTTAGACTTGGTTAAATTGATTATTGATATGATCTTCGGATTGTGGAATCGTATTGTGGTTTGGGTTGTTTGGATATGTGTTTAATCGGGATATTGTAGAACCGTTGTGTTTGTTGGTCGGTTATTGATTTTTATCGAATGTGTGTTAATCGGTTATTGCAATAGGTTGATATATTTTGATCGTGGATTATGACCGTTGTGTTGCGGTTGAAGTCGAAGAGTTCGTAGATTGCTTTTGGTCGGGGCTGAGGAGCTCGTAGACAAAGGCAATGGATATTGGTAACGGCTTCGTGGTATCGGTATCGAGGCAAGTTTATACTTGTTCAGTTTATAATATTTGATGAATGGTTTCGTTTTCATTTCATTTATAATTCGTATAGCAATGTTGTTAGAAATGTAAGTTGTTGGGATAATGGTTTGTATATCGTGCTCTGGTAAATCATAAGGTATATGATTTAATTGTGTTCAGGGAAGACGTGAGTTATCTTTGGTCAAGGATATTGAATATCGGATATCGAGGATAGTTATCGTGATGACATAAGTATCGGGATAAAGGTTTGTTGGTATTGAATGGATGGTACCTTATTTGAGATTATTTGTATAATTGTGTATTCGTTCAGGGATGTTGTTCGTGTAAAGGATGTTGTCTTCGGCTTTGAGGTAATTTATGTATTGTTCAGTTATGAGATAATTGTTATGTTGAGTTGTTGTATATGTTGTATGTTGAGGCTTCATATATTGAGATTAAATCGTTGTTCGTTGAGGGATGTTGATCCCAGGACTATTGTTGGTATTAATGGTTGTGTTGACCGTCTCATTGGGGGGATGTTGATGGATATGGTCCTCGGCTTTGAGGTAATCTAAGTATTTGTTCAGTCATGTGGATAATTAGTATGTTGAGTTGTTGTATATGTTGAGGTTTCGTGTAATGAGTTTCGTATCGGTTATTCGTTGAGGGATGTTGATCCCAGGACTGTTGTATTGAGATCGTAGATCATGTTGGTCATTCATTTGGGGATGATGATCCCAGGATTAATGTTTTGGATATTGATTAGTCGTGTCAACTTTTCATTGTCAGTCTGTTGTTGTTCACTTCGGTGAGTCTTGTAATCCTTATTGGATATGTGTTTCTTTAAGTTTCGTTGTCATGTTGCATCGTGACATATCTGGAGTCATATCTGCGTGCCGATTGGTTATTATGTACGATTTTTAGCCGGGCACATGATGGTTATGTGTTGATATTTCCACATTGAACTGTGCACACGAGACGTAGTTCGTGAGGCTAATTAGGTACAAGACCACACGTGTATGTGATCAATACCCGGGGTGGCTTGTGCACGAACACATTTCCGGATCGGGCATACTATGAATTCCATCTTTGAGCCATACCGTTTGGTCGTTCATAGTTCCATGTATGATTGGATATGTTCGACGGTTTGTGACTGGTTGTTCCTACACCCGAGGGGTATGTTGACAGTCAGAGTTATTTCTTTGAGATCCATTATTGTTGATCATTTGGAGTTTACCTTGTTGAGGGTATTCTCAGTTATTGTTGGTCTTTTGTTGATCATTTGGCGTTTACCTTGTTGATGGTATTCTTGATTATTGTTGATCCTTTGTTGATCGTGTCGGAGTTATCATGTTGATGGTATTCTCAGTTATCGTGATCCTTTATTGGTCGCATTGGAGTTATCATGTTGATGATATTCTCAGTTGATTTATCAGATGATCTGGTTATTGATCGTATAAGCATTCGGACTATACGTCGATGTTCGGGATTTCTTATCATTATCATATGGTAGTTGATCTACAGATATGTTGTGTACTGTTGGTTTATCCAGGTTGAGTTTTGATTGTGTAATCCGATGGACAGGATTTGGCACGGATGAATTATTTCATGATTATGAGTTATGATGATGTTTTGAGGATTGTTGGTATTTTTTTAAATTCAATACAGATAATTGTTGTTAAGTTCATTTCGTCATTCGAGGATGCGAAATGTGGATTATGGTAAGGATTGAATTATTATGGATTGGTAAGGTTATAACGGTAAGATTACGTTGGTAGTATTCTTACAGTATTATTACATTGGTATATAATTATTTATGTTGATGTGATCGGCATCATTATTGAGTATTGTGGGTGATCCCGTCGTGGGATTTATTTTTAGGTACTCGGAGATCGAGCTAGTAGTGGTCGTGAAGGGATGAGATTCCCGATGTGATACTGGTTGTGGCTTGTTTTCGGAGAATTGAGTATTCTATTCCGGTCATTTATTTTCGCTACATATGTGTATTTTGAACTGTGTTTTTTATCCGCTGCATGTGTATATTTCAAAATGGCTTTTTGGTATCTTTATCCGCTGCGTGTGTGTATTTTAAAAGGGCTTTTTGGAACTTTGCGAACTTGGGTTATTTCGTTAAACCTTTTCCCAAACTATTTTATCGGTACGTTTAAGTGGTGGCTTAACGTACATTTTAAACTGTTGAGATTTGGCACCTCGCCTTGTATTTTCAAATGGTATTTTATGACGGTATTTGAAAACTATGCTTTTGAAAATATTTGAGTATTTAAAATATTACCGTCATCAGCCTTTTGGCGTTTTTGAAATGGTTTTGTAAACGGTTTTTAGCCTGGTGGGTTCCGGCGCGGGATCCACGGCGCTGTAATATTCCGGATGGTTTTGGGGGTGTTACAGAAGATGGTATCGGAGCTTGGGTTTTGTGAAACCCGGGCGTGTGTGTTATGTGGCTCTACCGGGACGGTAGTAGCGTGACTTTTGAAAATGATTTTCTGACTTTTGAGTCAAATCGATTTTTGGAGTTTCCAAAATTTTTGAGATTCTTTTCAAACTGCTATGTGTGATATTGCCGCGTGTTGGTATTGTTTTGAGACTTCATGTGGGAGTCGTGTGCTAGTATCACGGGAGATCATCGGCTTCACGCACTTGTAAGTATATCGTTTTGGTTGTTCGCTTGTGGCGACGACTGATTATTTTCGTGATGAGTTGGAAATTTTGGATTTATCTGTTGTTGGTGACTGGTTGCAAGTTTCGAGGACGAAACTTATTTTAAGGGGGGTAGTATGTAATACCCGGATTTTCAGTATAAATTTTTCGCGTTATTTTATCTGAGATATACTGTATAGTTTGGTATCTATACAATATGTGTAATACTCGGTTGTAATTCAGTCATTATTCAGTATTTATCATTCAGTAATTGTCACTCAGTAATTTTCACTCATTAATGATCACTTGTCACTCATATTCAATCATCGTATTCATCGTTCAGAGTAATCGTATCGAGTATCAGTCATCATTCATCATCAATCTAGACGGAGTTTCGTGTCGTGTTTATCACCTTTGCCATATTCATAGTGTGCTGTGTGTGAGGAGTAGCGCACGCTACGTACTCTCTTTAGCGTACGCTAATTGAGTACGGGTAGCGCACGCCACCTCTCAACACTAGCGCACGCTAGTGTAGTTGAGTAGGCAGTCCAGAAGGCACTGGACTGCAGTTGGGATTGTAGGTAGCGCACGCTACGAATGGTAAGTAGCGCGCGCTAGTGATCCGGAGTAGCGCACGCTATACAGTCGGTGTAGCGCGCGCTAAGGTCGGATCAGGTTGAGTCCAGTGGTAACTGGGCTGAATTGAATTAATTCATAGCGCACGCTGCGAGTGGTTTTAGCGTACGCAAACGGTGTAGTAGCGCAGGCTAATTGTTGGATGTAGCGCACGCTACCGAGATCATATCACAGGACAGAAGGTTTCTGGACTCCAGTACTGGGCATCAGATAATACATTAGCGCACGCTAACATTTGGGGTTAGCGCACGCCAATTGTACATCCGTAGCGCACGCTACCGTTGACGGACAGTGGGTACTGGACTACCCAAAACACCCGTTAGCGCACGCTAAGCATAGGGGCTAGCGCGCGCTAAGCTGGAATCACTATAAATTGGACAGTTAGCACAGTTTTCGGCATTTGTTATTTTCTTCGCATTCTCTCATCGGTTCCGGGCGATTTGGAGCGATTTGAAGAGTATTCTTCGAGGTGTAATCATCAATCATCATCTTCAAGTCTTTGAGTTGGATTAATCATCACTTCATCATCTCCAAAACATCAAATCAAAGGTATTAATCTCTTGGATCTAGAATTTCGGATTTTTGGGTTTTTTTTCCGATTTCTTTATTTAAGCTTGGATTGTTGTTGGAATATGTTAGATATGAATTGTCTACCTTGGATAAATGTATTCCTACGGATTTAATGGCTATTTTAGGGATTATTTCAAGAACCCTTGGGGTTGACTTCGGTTAATTTGGGGATTTTCCGATTGATGTTGTTGTAATATTGAATTGTGGATTCCTATTGAATTATTGAGGCCATTGATATTGTTTTGCTGGTTTGAATCAATCATTTGAAAGTTGGTTTCGATAATTTAGGTTTGGTTGTAACCAACGGGAAGGATATTTGCTACGTATTTGTTTGAATGCCCCGATGAGTTTGATTATCGTTGTATCGACGTTTGAGTTGGTTATAATCGTGTTTGATACGTGTATTGAACGGATTATTGGTAATTGTGTTATTCAAGGTTGTTCGAGCGACCGAATTTTCATTTAGGACGTTGTTCGTGGACGGATACTCTTCATCGGTGTTGTGTAAGTTAATTCTTACTCGGTTAAAAGGATATTCATTCCTTTTGTTGTTGTTCATTCATAATCATAATTCATTCATCATTGTATTAACCATATTGAGATTTGTAATTGCCGAATAATCACTTCATTCATGAGGAACGACGGTTCCAACCATTTCATTGAGCCATCAATCACTTCACTGTTATTTCCATTTTGGTGAGTCATTCTTGAACTTGTCGAATTATTATTCATTGATATTCATTGTGGTCATTCTCGTTCATATGACCTTCTGGGTTCGTATTGCGTGGCCGGGTGCGGATGTGTGGAATTTTTAGTCGAGCACACGATGGTCATGTATTGGGTTCACCGATACATTGGACTGTGCACACGGTAAAGCTTAACTCCGTGAGACTAATTAGGTACAGGGACGGGTGTGTCCGGTCATTCGTCTTGTACACTTGCACAGAACACTACGGGCGTACTATGATACTCCTCTTCAGCGTAATTCATAATTAAGAATATTTCATAACTTTAGTTAATTCATGATTGTGTATTTTCAACCCTTGAGGATTGTTGTTCTATGTAACTGACCCCGTTGGGGGATTTTGTTTTCAGGTCGCGGCAAGGCAAAGGCACGGGAAGAACATGCTGACGGCGAGGAGTCCCAGTGATACTAGTAGGGGGGCCCAGTCATTTCGTTTGTTTGATCATTTTGATCATTTGATTATTCCGTCATTTGTATTTTCCGCTGCAAATTCCGTTTGAGATGTTTAATTGTTCAGGGTGGTGTATTTTATCTCCATATAAAATATATTAGTATTCGTTTTAGTCCTGGTGTGTTGTACTTAAACTCCTCATCGGAGTACTTGGTAATATAATGTGGTTCGGTACTACAATTATATTATTTAATTCATCATTTTCATTTGCCTGGTGGGTCCCGGTCGGGGATTCACGGCACTGTAATATCCGCCTAGTTTGGGGTGTTACAGAGTTGGTATCAGAGAGTGGTTTTGAATACTACCTTCCGAGTCATGTCTCATTTGAAATCATCGTCATCGGACTAGTTGTTGGAATTCGGTAATTAAAATCGAATTACGCAGCGGAAAATAAACTGGTCCAACCGGATAAAACCAAACCCCAAAAACGGGCCGATCAAGCATTATATAAACGAATATAAATAACGAGGAAGAGAATCAAAGAATACTTACCCTCGTAGTCCTTTGATGATATAATCTTCGAAGGTGAAACCCGAACAAACTTTCTCCGGTTACCGACACGAACACGAATCCAATTCGTTGTAGCTTGTTGAATGATCCAACACCGAAATTGCCGAATGTCTCTACGTTATTACACGTCGGATATTGATCGGAAAAATAAAATATCAATTCGTTCTCAAAGAACACGGCTAGGAATTGATACGGTATTTTTCTTCTCTTCTCTTCTTCCTTTTCTTTCTCTCAAAGATGAACAAGAAAAAAAAAAAATTCTCTCCCTTACTTTGACAACTCACGGCTGAATTCTCATAGAATTTTTGAGTGTGTTACTTTGTTATACAAAGTCATTCCATAATGTGAAGATATTTACATTATATAATGGAGATGATATCAAAATGATGAGATATGAAATCTCATCCTTTTGTCTTCAACCCATTAAACAATTAAACACACAACACACACCACATGGAAGGAAGGGAGGGGCGGCCTACATAGGTTTGGTGAGAAAACGACACGAGCCACTCGGTTCGTGTACCGGACGTTCGCGTGTCTAGTCCGTTAAATACACTTCGTTTTATCCCAAATGTATTTATACTTAATTAATTAATCCAATTAATTAATTTTATCAAATACAAAATTATAATAATATATTTCCAAGAAATAATTATTTATGAATTAAATTAATTACCCTGTAATTAATTTCAATTCACTAGACCGCATGATTTATCAAATAAATCAAAATAGATATCTAATATCCAATATTAATGAAGAGATAATAAATACATATTTATCCATCAAATATTCTTGTGTGTGACTCCGTAGGTCCGTCTTAGTCGGCAATGGAAGGAACCAAGGAGTACGGGTAACACTTAGCCAGTCTAGTGCTTCGTACCGTAACCCAACTAAGAACGAATGATCGGATCATTCCAAAACCATTATGTCGTGAATGCCGTATACGTATAAACCCTCCAATCATATGTCCCGGTCAAGTGTTAGGCTCACGGAATAGTCAAACCCTAATGTAACTTGACACTATGCTTTCTGTTAATGCAAAGTGAGATCATCGAGCTCTCGTGTATCAAATACAACTAGCTCTAAATGCTTTGGCCAAAGACTTATAATCTCATTTGCCATTAACCGCATAGGACATTTACCTGCTCACGTACAGGAGAAAGAATTCTATCTTGGTATTCAGTAGAGACTGCTACTTGCCCACTAAGTTGCATTTCGAGGTTGACCCCACCCACCGGCGATTGGATCGAACTACTCTAATGACTGACTCAATGTCACAAGCACATCTCCTACTGAAACCTCAAGTCAAAGGTCCACGTATACCTATCACATCCTTCGATCCAGTCATTGACAAACCCTAAGTGATATCCATGTGACCGAATCGAGGTGAGTCGTGTTCGAGTACACTAATCTCATTAGCATACCAATAGCTTGTGCTCCCACTAACTCTTAGTGAAGACCGGCACTCTACATGTCAAAGTACACGTTATACAAGTCTTGTCTAAACTTATTGCCCAGTTAAGTTTTATCGACTTGCGAACGAGTTAAGCATTTGAGCTCTAAACACTTCCAGTGCCTATCTCCTTATATCCATAAGGAGTAGAATGTTTGCTCTCAAATGCAAGGACTATTATTCTATATTTAAGGAAACATTATAGGTACTCGAAGTGTTTAGAGCTCGAATGCTTAAATCGTTCGCAAGTCGATAAAACTTAACTTGGCAATAAGTTTAGACAAGACTTATATAACATGTACTTTGACATGTAGAGTGCCGGTCTTCACTAAGAGTTAGTGGGAGCACACGTTATAGGTATGCTAATGAGATTAGTATACGCGAACACGACTCACCTAGATTCGGTCACATGGATATCACTCCGAGTATGTCAATGACTGGATCGAAAGGTTGTGATAGGTATACGTGGACCTTTGACTTGAGGTTTCAGTAGGAGATGTGCTTGTGACATTAAGTTAGTCATTAGAGTAGTTCGATCCAATCGCCGGTGGGTGGGGTGAACCTCGAAATGCAACTTAGTGGACAAGTAGCAGTCTCTACTGAATACCAAGATAGAATTCTTTCTCCTATAAGTGAGCAGGTAAATGTCCTATGCGGTTAATGGCAAATGAGATTATAAGTCTTTGGCCAAAGCATTTAGAGCTAGTTGTATTTGATACACGAGAGCCCGATGATCTCAGTTTGCATTAACAGAAAGCATAGAGTCAAGTTACAGTAGGGTTTGACTTTACCGTGACCCTAATACTTGACCGGGACATATGATTGAAGTGTTTATACGTATACGGTATTCACGACATAAAGGTTTTGGAATGATCCGATCATTCGTTCTTAGTTGGGTTACGGTACGAAGCACTAGACTGGCTAAGTGTTACCCATACTCCTTGGTTCCTCCCATTGCCGACTAAGACGGACCTACGGAGTCGCACACAAGGATATTTGATGGATAAATATGTATTTATTATCTCTTCATTAATATTGGATATTAGATATCTAATTTTATTTATTTGATAAATCATGCGGTCTAGTGAATTGAAATTAATTACCGGGTAATTAATTTAATTCATAAATAATTATTTCTTGGAAATATATTATTATAATTTTGTATTTGATAAAATTAATTAATTGGATTAATTATTTAAGTATAAATCCATTTGGGATCAAACGAAGTGTATTTAACGGACTAGACACGCGAATGTCCGGTACACGAACCGAGTGGCTCGACACGTTTTCTCACATAATCTAATTACAAGTCTTCGTCTTGAATGTTCGTCTTCTCGAAACGGATCTTCCTCTGGTCTTCGTCATTACATATAAATTTTACATTGAAAAATTGCATCCTAGATACAAAAATTTCTAGTAAAATAAATAGGCTCAAAACGGCCTTTACAACCCAATCGAATAAAACGAACGATTCAAACTAAGTCCATGAACCACATCCCCATTCAAAAGCATTCATCCAATAAATACTCAATAAATGGATAGCGAGAATATTATATATGATCCAATCAATAATCAACAATAAATAGAATTGATCCAATCAATTCAACAATAATCGACAATTTAATTTTCGTCCGTAGTGTATCTTAAAATATTTTCTTTGAATTTTCCCTCATCAAAAATTCCAAATTAATGATTTTAATACAGGAAAATTCAATAATCGAAAATATACTGAAAACAAGACCCAGTGCCCGAGAGCACAGAGCGCCTAACAGCACTGTGCACCTGCCCGGCTACGAGCCACGCCGGCGGCTACAGGACGAGCCCGGCTCCAGACAAGAAAGGGGCCCCGATCATGACCGGACACGCCCGTCAGGATACATCACGTACCCGGCCGGATACAGCAAGTGCTCGGCAGGATACAACAAGCGCTCGGTCGGATCTAGCGAGCACTCAGCTGGATACAACAACGCGCTCGGCAGGATACAGCAAGCGCTCGGCCGGATTCAGCGAGCACTCGGCTCGATACAGCAACGCGCTCGGCACTGACTCGGCAGAATACATCAAGTGTCCGGCCACGGTCCGGACGTGCTCGGGCACTGTCGGCAGAATACAGCAAGCGTCCGGCCACAGGCCGGACGTGCTCGGCCACACTCGACAGCTGTATGGAAAATCGTCCAACGATTCGATACAACTCGTTTTCGGGCAGATTTCTAAAATCCTGTTATTCCTGATCTGAATATTATTAATATAAATCATATTTTCAAGAAAAACCTGATTTATACCATAACATAAAATCACGGAAAAACGACACTACGACGAATAATAAAATATCTACGATTATCAAAGTGATTCTAAATCACAAAATAAGCATTCCAAATGCTAAATATTGTATATACGATCGCAAGATCTCGCTCCGATACCACTGTTGGGATTCGGTGCCTAAATTGAAGGCCCAGCGGAAGCGATAAAACGAAAATTATCTGCTGGGGTACTGCGGCCACATGCTCCCCTGCATTGGCCAGAGCTCGCTTCATCCTTGCCATGTCGACCTTCAAGGCTTCGTTCTCTTCTTGCAAGGCCTCAAGCTTGGCTCTCATTTACTTCAGCTGGTTGGCAACATCATACTAAAATAAATTGATTGTCCCGAGTACCTTGTCGAAGATTTCGTCAGCATATCCCTCCAATGCTCCGACCCTCGTGACCACATGGTCCAATCTCTGCTCCTGGCCTGCCACGATCTCCTCTAGGCGATCCACTCACCCCTCTGCTGTAATACCCGAGATTTCTGATGTGTAATTGAACCTTGTGATATTATATTTGTTGTATTTTGATCTGAGTATTATTCTCCGTATTTCATGATCCGGTGTTGTTGAGCGCATGATTGCATGATTGTGTTCAATATTGTGATTTTGCACTTGTAGCGCACGCTATCGACTAGGCGTAGCATACGCTAATTTGGGTTTTAGTAGCGCACTTTCACGGGGTTGGTTTTGAGCACTCGAAAGCTCCTCGGACCCGTGCGGCACTAGACTAGAATTGCCTCGATCTAGCTAGTAAGCCTAATTCACTCGGTTGCTAAGTATGTAAGAAGGGGTTTAAACACTTGGGAGTTGAGAGTAAAACACTTCACTATTTCACAATCACTTCACAATACAAGAATATTGAGTCTTTGGGGGTTCGTTGCAAATGAGCCTCCCCCTTGCCTATTTATACAACTCCTAGGACCTAGAATCTTCTACTCCACCTCCTCATTTGGAGGACTCTAGAACATCCTATACATTCCACATTCTTCTATCATATTCTAGAACCTATCTCTAGAATTATCCACACAAGTCTACACATACAATACTTACAAACATATTCTAGAGTATTCTACAAGTACAAGGCATACAATCATCTAGAATACTCTATATCATTCCAGCACTTCATCCTTCTAGGAGTTTCCTAGAGGCTTCTCTTCCATCCCGGGCGCCCGGCCCGTCTTTGTCCATCCCGGCCCGCATCGGCCCGTCCCGGCCCGCACAGGCCCGTGTCGGCCCGACCATCTGGGCCCGTCTCTACAATGTTCCAGACTCTTTCCGAACCTCCTGGACCAATCCGGTCCGCTTCTAGTTGCTTCCGGTCGAGTCTTTCCTGCTGAGTGGCTCCTCAGCTTTTCAATGTCTACTGCCCCCACAAGGCTTTTTCCGTCTAAGCCTATTATAGGGGGGAGGGTCTCTCTCGCACCTCGTGCGCGCACGCCGGCCGCGCCCGGCATCCCACGCCCGCGTCCGGCCGCCCAGCTCGAGTCCTGTTCCCAGACTCGGCCTTGTCCCGTCGTGCCTTGTCCCACACGACTGCTGCTCGTCCGGCCTTGCCCGCGCCCCCTGCGCTGCCGGACAGTCCCGGACATGTCCCGTCCGCAATGCCCCTTGGGCGATCCGCTTCCCATAGCGGCGTCCGTGCTCCTCCCACGGCTTACTCGCGTGACTCTCCGTCCGGTCACGCCGTCCTGAAGGCTGACTCTTCACATGCAGCCCGATGCCATCCTTGGCGTCCTGCTCGTGCCGGTCCCTCGGCACCCTGTGCGACCGTCTGCGCACACCTGTCTCGTTGTCGACTGTCGGCCGTGACATTCTCCCCCGCCCATTTCGTCGACGTCCTCGGCGACGTGGCGGTCCCTCGATGAACCGAACTGCTCCAAGGTGGTAACTCGGCTCCTCCTCAAGCTTCCTCACGTACTTGAGTGCCGACATAGCTTGTCCCGAAGGCTCTGTAGTCAAGCGTATTTCCTGCAGCTTGGCTTGATCACACACGTACAGCGCCCTCTTGTGCGGAACTACGCCAACATTGTTCTTCTTCAGGAAGTCCATGCCCAGTATTATGTCCCGATCATCCATGCTCGTCACCTTGAAGTGCACGCGCGGTTCCCACGTGCCAATATTTAGTCGCACCCCATTGGCGACTCCTGTAACTCGAACGGGTGGTGCATTATTTGACTTCATCCAGCCCCGTACCTCGATGACCTGAAGCCCCAACCTCTGTGCTTCAGCCTCGTCAATGTAGTTGTAATCGGCCCCTGTGTCGACCAACGCCTTGACGGGTTTCCCATTGATCAGCCCCGTCGCATACAACAGATTTCCCTCAAGCGGAGTTCAACACCTGAAGCGCCATCGATGTCCCATCACCCTCGGCATCGTCCCGTGCCTTGGTGTACTCCATGGCGGCTACCCTCGGAAACTTCGAGCATTGCCTCGTCGAATGCTCCGTGCTCCAGCAAATCTCACATTTCTTTTTCTTCGGACACGCTGCTACGAGATGGTCTGCACTCCCGCACCCATGGCAAGTCCGAGCCCATCCTGACTGCTTGCCGTCCTTGGGCCTGGCCATCCTCGCGCCCCTATCCGCATTACCCAGGTACGACTTGTCCTGCGTACCGATGCCGTCCTCGTCCCTCCTGGACTTTCGGCTCTCCCCGGCTGGTTTTAACTCGATCAGCCGTTCCGCTATCGCAATCGCCTCGGACACGTTCTGTGCCTTGGCCCTCTGCACTTCCAACTTTGCCCACGGTTTTAGTCCATCCACGAACGCGAACAAAGCTTCCTGCTCACTAAGGCTAGGCAACTCCAGCACGATCTCCTGGAACTCCTTCACATAGTCCTTGATTGCCTTGCTGTGTGTCAACTCCTTCAACCTATCCCGAACCTCAAACTCAACATTCTCCGGGTAAAACTGCCGCTTGAACTCGGCCTTGAAATCCTCCCATGTCTCCATCCGACATGTTCCACGCGCGATCTCTGTTTCGCGCCTTCTCCACCATAGCAGTGCCACATCTGCTAAGAAGAATGGAGCCGTCTGCAACTTGGTCGCATCATCTACTATCCCCGATGCACCAAAATAACGCTCCATGTTCCACAGGAAGTCGTCCACTTCCCTACCATTCCGCGATCCTTGGAATGAACACGGCCGGGGGATGTCGATTCGATGGGGTGCCGCACCCCGCTGGTCCCGACCGTGGGCCATCGCCCGCTCGTACAGTGCTGTCCTTCCTTCGATGGTCTCGATCCTCCCTATGATCTCCTCTCGAAAGGCTGCGATCATCGACCGAACCTCCTTCCTGACAGCTTCAAGGATCTCCTCACACAAGTCGCGTCGCAACGCGTTAAGGGTGCCCGTCACCCGATTCTCAAGCTCCTCCAACGACTCGCTTATCTCCGTCACCTGATCGGCCACTCTGCTCCATGCCTCAAGAGCATCCTCGTGTCTGCCTATGGTTTCCCCCAGCCGAGCCACTCGTGCTTCCATGGCAACACCTCTTTCCACGGACTTGTCCCTAGACCCTTTTCTGGACTTGTCCTTCTCCTGGCCGGGTTGAACTTTGGTGACGCTGGACGTAGTCTCCATCGGTCCTCCTTGCACAAAACCTCTCAGCAACGTCTCAATGCGGAAGCTCCTTGAACCACTAGCGTGGCTCCGATACCACTTGTCACGGGGTTGGTTTTGAGCACTCGAAAGCTCCTCGGACCCCTGCGGCACTAGACTAGAATTGCCTCGATCTAGCTAGTAAGCCTAATTCACTCGGTTGCTAAGTATGTAAGAAGGGGTTTAAACACTTGGGAGTTGAGAGTAAAACACTTCACTATTTCACAATCACTTCACAATACAAGAATGTTGAGTCTTTGAGGGTTCGTTGCAAATGAGCCTCCCCCTTGCCTATTTATACAACTCCTAGGACCTAGAGTCTTCTACTCCACCTCCTCATTTGGAGGACTCTAGAACATCCTATACATTCCACATTCTTCTATCATATTCTAGAACCTATCTCTAGAATTATCCACACAAGTCTACACATACAATACTTACAAACATATTCTAGAGTATTCTACAAGTACAAGGCATACAATCATCTAGAATACTCTATATCATTCCAGCACTTCATCCTTCTAAGAGTTTTCTAGAGGCTTCTCTTCCATCCCGGGCGCCCGGCCCGTCTTTGTCCGTCCCGGCCCGCATCGGCCCGTCCGGCCCGCACAGGCCCGTGTCGGCCCGACCATCTGGGCCCGTCTCTACAATGTTCCAGACTCTTCCCGAACCTCCTGGACCAATCCGGTCCGCTTCTAGTTGCTTCCGGTCGAGTCTTTCCTGCTGAGTGGCTCCTCAGCTTTTCAATGTCTACTGCCCCCACAAGGCTTTTTCCGTCTAAGCCTATTATAGGGGGGGAGGGTCTCTCTCGCACCTCGCGCGCGCGCGCCCGCGCACGCCGGCCGCGCCCGGCATCCCACGCCCGCGTCCGGCCGCCCAGCTCGAGTCCTGTTCCCAGACTCGGCCTTGTCCCGTCGTGCCTTGTCCCACACGACTGCTGCTCGTCCGGCCTTGCCCGCGCCCCCTGCGCTGCCGGACAGTCCCGGACATGTCCCGTCCGCAATGCCCCTTGGGCGATCCGCTTCCCATAGCGGCGTCCGTGCTCCTCCCACGGCTTACTCGCGTGACTCTCCGTCCGATCACGCCGTCCTGAAGGCTGACTCTTCACATGCAGCCTGATGCCATCCTTGGCGTCCTGCTTGTGCCGGTCCCTCGGCACCCTGTGCGACCGTCTGCGCACACCTGTCTCGTTGTCGACTGTCGGCCGTGACAGCACGCTATATATGAACCTTAGCGCGCTGTCACGCCCCACCTTAAGGCAGTAGGTATCGTACTGCATCCGGCCGAAGCCTTCCGGACGGACGCGCAGCATGCTCGCGCGCGTGCATGGACCGGGCCAAGCTCACAGAGGACTACCCCCCTATAATAGGCTTAGACGGAAAAAGCCTTGTGACAGCAGTAGACATTGAAAAGCCGAGGAACCCACTCTTCAGAAAGAAGACCCTAGAAGCTTCAAGATGGAGACCAATCAATTCCAGAAGGTCAACGAGGATTCCAGAAGGTCAGAAATCGGGTCGGAATGCTACGGGCCGAATCGGGCCTTGGCCGGGCTGGGCCGGGACACTTCGGGCCGGGTCGGGCCGGACGTTCCAGAGGGGTCTGGGGCTCCAAGAAAACTTCTTAGAATTACCTAGAATTGTATAGATCATTCTAGATGATGGCATTCTTGTAAATACTTGGAATAGTAATGTTTTCTTGGTCATTTGCTAGACTAGGAGGATTAGTATAAATACCCCTCCTTGGGGCTCATTTGTAACATGTTGTTGCCCAAAAATATTTACAAGAAGATTAAATACTGCTGGAATGAACGGACAACAAACAACAATTTGCGGGAGCACTTCCGAGAGAATATGAATAAACACAAGATTTGCCGGGTTTGTTAGGCCCGGGCTTGAATGCTCTCGCGAGATGTTATTAATACAAATATTCGTGGATACAAGTATTAATGAGAGAATCTAAGTACAATGAGTGTAAAAAGACTCTGTTAATCCAACTCTTGAGCGAAGCTCGGCGTTCTTCGTCCCTGCCGATCGTCTTCTGTATGAGAGAGGCCGAGAGAAGAAGGAACCAAAAGATAGATGTTGCCAAGAGTAGGAGAAAGCCAAGTGCTTGTGTGAAATCTCGTGGGAATGCAGAGAGTGCTTGTTCAGTGAGAAAAAATCCGAGAGAAGTCCAAGTGCAGGGAGCCTTGTATATATAGAGGCTGAGGAGCCTTGTATCCTAGCGGGCGATCGTCTTCCGGCCAATATAATAATGGGGCGATAGTCCTAAAGGTCACATGGGCAGTCTGCCTAAAGTCCAAGGCTACAGCCGGCAGCCAGCTGTGCGGTCCAATGAGGAGCCAACACGCGTCCGGAGTCACTGTCACATGCGGTCCTACTGACAACTTTCGGCGGGCCTGTCGGCTGGTGGACGGATGCTGACAGGCTGTGGTCAACGATCCGTGATATGCGGATCTTGTCTCGGCTCTGCACGTGGGCTCAGTCCTGAGGCTCGGCCTTTGCCGACTGGATGACTATCGGCATGATGCGGTCGTCTCTAGCTGGTCACTGAGGGTCGGCACCGGCCAGTCGCTGAGGGTCGGCATCGGTCGGTCACCAAGGGTCGGTCGGCAAGTGCCGAGAGATGATCGTCCGCTAGTCGGTCGCCAGGAGTCGATCGCCAAGTACCGAGAGACGATCGTCTTTGATGTCGATCGCTCGGCACCAGGACTTGTCCTGGGACCTTCGGTTGGCCGATTTATCTTGACCGCCGGGCTAAGGCTAGGCCGCCTGGTCGCTGGTCGGCAGTTCTACCTCAGCTGCTCGGCAGTGGCTAGGTCGCCCGATCTCCTAGGCGATCGCCGGTCGGAGAGTATAATTCTCGACACAACAATTTCCCCCCAGCTTGCTCCGATGTTGAAGACATGGGGCAAGGTGGTTCTTGCTGGCGATCGTGTAAGATGAGGACGGGTAACCTGTTGAGCTCACTTTGGATTCGGACTTGGGCTATCTGGTCGATTGGCTAGCTATCTTTCGGTCTTGTACCTGCAAAAAACAACATTGGCCGATCCCCCTCAGAAACTTGATGGTTTCATCGTTTGAGGAATCGTGCACAGTCGTGGAGTTCGATGGACCGACTCCATGACCGTGTCTTGGTGCGCGAAGACATTGAGTGTCTCATGACTCATTTTATTGTGAGGGTCCTCTGTTAGGCTGCGCCTCGCCTCGTATTTAAACGAAGGGCGTGCGGTCTCGGTCTAGAGGAGTCCTTGCACGGGGCAGCGTCGGATGATTCAACTCCACGCCCGCGGCTTGTTTAGCTCTGCTTCCACGTCGGCCCACCATGAAGATGGCGAACCTCGACGGTGTACGTTGAGACGGGGGTTGTGGCACGTGTCGCATTGTCCGGGTAGATCATGTTAGATGGTGAACCTTGAGGGCGGGCGATCGTGTCCACTAATTAATTTTGGAGGGCCCTCAGACTACGCCGGCCTCGTATTTAAACGAAGGGCGGGCGATCTTGGCCCAAAGGGACCTTGCATGGCCGAAGCAGCCGGTTCCATTAACTACCAGGACCATAGCTTTATGATGTGCGGTGGAGGCGATCTCATGCCTTAGTCCGTCATGTTAGATGATGGACTGTCGATGGCAATCGTGTCCTCCGGTTTGGTGATGATGTTGCTTGATGATCGGAGATCGGGCTGGAAGACTGGTCATCATCGCTCGGCTGCCGATCGCGTTATTCATAAGTTGATACTGGCGATCGAGCGGGAGATCGTCGTCCGGGCGCCGATCGCGCTGCTCATAGGTTAAGGAGAAACCTTTGCCTGGCTGGAAAGTCTGCGGCTCTAGCTCGGAAGATCGCGTAGGTCGTGGGTTGGTCCTTCGTAAGATGCCTGAACATAGGCGAAAGACCATGAAATCCTCCTAGGACCACGTGGAGGGCTATCTCATCGCTTACGGGTTCGCCGTTGAGGATGATCACGTCTACTCGGTCGATGTAGTCCGAGTCGGACTCTTCTTTTCCCTGCCTGATTTGCATCATGCGAAGGGGACTTTCTGGCCGGGCGACCCTGGTGGCGAAGTACGCTGTGAAGACGTTCGCCAGTTCGTTGAAGGAGCCAATGGACCGAGGTGGCAATGAGGTGTACCACCTGTAGGCGAGGTCGTCCAGCGTCATAGGGAACATTCGGCACCTGGTCGCGTCTGATGCCCAACACCTGGTCATATAGATGTTGAACTTGCTCAGGTGTATTTCGGGGTCTGATCTCCCCTCGTACAAAGGTGTTTGTAGAGGAGCGATCTTGTGCTGCACGGGGGCGAGCTCGATGTTGACCGTGAGTGGCTCGCTCGGCTGGGCGATTGTCTTCTTGGCGCCTGCCCCGGATTCCAGGATCACCTTCATGTCGTCGAGCTGACGTTGCATCGCGGCCATCTCCGTGGCTCGGTCGCTTGCGGATCGTCTTTGGGAGCGGGAGCCGAGGCGATCGTGTACCGATCTCCAGACTCCGCTGCTGCTGACCTCGGCTATTTGGCGAGGCGGAGCCAGACAGCTGGGATGCCTTCTGGGAGTCGGGTAGGCCGAGCTCCTGGTGACGGACTCAAACTCCGTCGTCTCGTAGCTGGGGCCGGACTGCCCCGGTCGCCAAGACGGAGTCCTTTGCCCGACGATCAGCGAGGTGCCTCGGCTGGCGAGCGCCTCTTCTTGCGGACGAGAGCCTCCTGGCGATCGCTCGACCAGTAACGCCTTGAGCTTCCGCTTGGACTTCCGGCGGATGGCCGAGGGGGTGATAGCGGGAGGCGCGTCGAGAGCACTCCGTCGCTCCTGTAGGACGGCCATGGCCTCGTCGATCTGTTCCTTGGTTCGGAGCTGATCGAGCGAGAGGCTTGGGCCGGACCTCAGGGGCGGGATCGAGCGTCTCGGACCGCGGCAGCTATCCTCCGCCATCGGCTGAGGCTCGGACTGAGACGGAACGAGGCATCTGGCGGGTTGGCCGGCGGCTTTCTTCGATGCGGAGGTGGAAGACATGATTTCTGAAAGATTTCTTTGAAGCGCAGTGAGTGTCACTTCAAGTATATGCCCCGAGAACAGTGAGTGTTCTTCGAGACGGTAGGAATAAAAATTTGAGGGTTAGATCCCCTTCTTCTAGCGCCAATTGTTGTTGCCCAAAAATATTTATCCGAAGATTAAATACTGCTGGAATGAACGGACAACAAACAACAATTTGCGGGAGCACTTCCGAGAGAATATGAATAAACACAAGATTTGCCGGGTTTGTTAGGCCCGGGCTTGAATGCTTTCGCGAGATGTTATTAATACAAATATTCGTGGATACAAGTATTAATGAGAGAATATAAGTACAATGAGTGTAAAAAGACTCTGTTAATCCAGCTCTTGAGCGAAGCTCGGCGTTCTTCGTCCCTGCCGATCGTCTTCTGTATGAGAGAGGCCGAGAGAAGAAGGAACCAAAAGATAGATGTTGCCAAGAGTAGGAGAAAGCCAAGTGCTTGTGTGAAATCTCGTGGGAATGCAGAGAGTGCTTGTTCAGTGAGGAAAAAATCCGAGAGAAGTCCAAGTGCAGGGAGCCTTGTATATATAGAGGCTGAGGAGCCTTGTATCCTAGCGGGCGATCGTCTTCCGGCCAATATAATAATGGGGCGATCGTCCTAAAGGTCATATGAGCAGTCTGCCTAAAGTCCAAGGCTACAGCCGGCAGCCAGCTGTACGGTCCAATGAGGAGCTAACACGCGTCCGGAGTCACTGTCACATGCGGTCCTACTGACAACTTTCGGCGGGCCTGTCGGCTGGTGGACGGATGCTGACAGGCTGTGGTCAACGATCCGTGATATGCGGATCTTGTCTCGGCTCTGCACGTGGGCTCAGTCCTGAGGCTCGGCCTTTGCCGACTGGATGACTATCGGCATGATGCGGTCGTCTCTAGCTGGTCACTGAGGGTCGGCATCGGTCGGTCACCAAGGGTCGGTCGGCAAGTGCCGAGAGATGATCGTCCGTTAGTCGGTCGACAAGAGTCGATCGCCAAGTACCGAGAGACGATCGTCTTTGATGTCGATCGCTCGGCACCGGGACTTGTCCTAGGACCTTCGGTTGGCCGATTTATCTTGACCGCCGGGCTAAGGCTACGACGCCTGGTCGCTGGTCGGCAGTTCTGCCTCGGCTGCTCAGTAGTGGCTAGGTCGCCCGATCTCCGAGGCGATCGCCGGTCGGAGAGTATAATTCTCGACACAACATAACACACACTTGAAAATCTGATTTGCTACAGTGCAATAAGAGAAAACCTTCCCCAAGCATTTCCTTACTTTCCTTCCTAGCAGTCTTGTTTATTAGTAGGCTTACTACTTAGGTTGAGACAACCTAAGAGTGCCGCACGGCGAGGACTTAGCGAGACGCAAGTATAACCCTGTGACAGTTGGTATCGGAGCCAAGGTTGAGACAACCAAGGCGTATTTTCGAAGATTGCTAGCTGATCGTGAAAGGAGTAAGATGGCACAATCATCCGACGTTACCCAACCCAACACTCAGGCCGAGAAGACCAAGAAGGGTAGAGATAAGTCCATCGACCAGATTGCTGCCATGGACAGCCGAGTGACTCGACTGGAGGAGGTCTATGATGAGGTTGCGAAGAGGGTGGATGACTTAGAAGATGCTGGTGAGGAGCTGCACAACCAGGTTCTTTCTACTATCGATGCTTGTGATGGGGACATGAAGCAGGAGTTGGCCGATTTTCGGGCCATGATCTTGGCCATGCAAGAGGGCATGGAAGTTCTCAAGACGGATATGGCAACAGTGAAGAGGGCGATTGCCAATGGAGAACATGTGGGTGCGACACCCATACGAATTGACATCCCAAGGCCTGGGAAGTTCAACGGATCGAGAAACGCCAAGGAGATTGACAATTTATTGTGGAACCTGGAGCAGTACTTTGGTGCATCAAACATTCGAGATGATGACACCAAGTTACGGACGACGCCCTTGTACTTAGCCGACACCGCCGTACTGTGGTGGCGGACCAAGCAGGCCGACATTGAGAGTGGTGCGTGCAGGATGGCTTCCTAGGAAGACTTCAAGGCCGAATTGAAGAGGCAATTCTATCCCGAGAATGTGGAGTTCGAGGCTCGGGGCAGGCTAAAGAGACTTAGCCACACCCGTACGATCAAAGACTATGTCAAGGAGTTCCAAGAAATTGTGCTGGAGATACCAAGCTTGACGGCGACCGATAAGCTGTTTGCATTTATGGACGGACTCAAGCCTTTCGCGAGGCAAGAGTTGGAAAGGCGAAATGTCCAGGACGTGGCGACTGCCATTGCTGTGGCCGAGGGCTTAAGGGAGTTGAAAACCATTGATAAGCCAAGGACTTTCCGCACAGATAAAGGCAAAGGTGGGGGAGACCGCCCATCAAGGTTCAGGCTAAACAAATACTCGGGCAAGCAACCAGTGGATGAGAACGATAAGCCGAGAGGTTGTCACATTTGTCATAGTACCTCTCACCTGAAGTACGATTGCCCATTTTGGAGGAAGAAGGTCGCAGCCATCTAAGAGACCATGCAGACCGAGGATGCGGATGGTGCGCACATGGGCTCATTGAGTTTGCTCAATGCTGTCAAAGCCATTGTGGAGCCGGCGAAGGGACCCAGAAAGGGGTCTATGTTCGTGGATTATCGGAGGCACACACATCAAAGCCTTAGTGGATACAGGAGCTACGCACAACTTCATGCGGGACGGCGTAGCCAAAGCATTACGACTTACCATCACTCCAACTAATGGATCGATCAAGACAGTGAACACCCATGCTAAACTGGTGACCGGCGAAGCATGAGGAGTGAAAGCAAAGATAGGTGACTGGTAGGGAATGATCACCTTCACTGTAGTGACCATGGATGACTACGATTTGGTTCTTGGGTTACAATGGTTCGATCAGGTACGGGCTTGCATTCTTCCATTTTCAGATTCCTTAGTCATTTTGGACTCCCACTGGACACAGGCCATTCCGGCCAGGAGGGAAGCGAAGGGGACAAGCACCCTTTCAGCCATGCAACTTAGTCGAGGACTTCGAAAGCAGGAAGAGACCTTCGCTGCATTTTCAGTTCCTGACGATGGGAACAATGTTGAAAGCAAGGATGTATGATGAGTCGATTCTTGATCGACTCATTCTGTTCTTTCTAGTCGTGTTTTTGTTTGCTTTTTAGTATTTTTGTTCTCTTTTATGCGTGGTATGTGTGTTTTTAATTTATAGGTAGCCAAGCGAAGATTGAGGTAAAATATGCGCTTTCATAGCTAATATTGGGGTCCATGACGATCAAAAGCTAAAACGGGGCTTAAAACGACGAAAGATTTAAGCAGTATCGGTCAAATCTCCTAAATCCCAGAATCTCCACTCTGAATCGAGATGTATTCTCCTTTGATATAAATTCCTCGTGAAATTAGCTTCGAAACGGTATATCATATGCTAAAATCCGAGGTGAATTGATACAAGAACGAAGGATCTAGCCGAAGAAGACCAAAAACCGGACTAGGCTGCACCAGACGACTCGACTAGGCTGCACCAGACGACTCAACTAGGCTGCACAGGCGACTCGAGCCACATCAGGTAACTCGGCCGTGCCACAGGACACGGCCGGGTCTCATTCCAGCAAGAAAATGAATTTCCGGAAAGGAACGACTCGACCGTGCCTTTTGGGACACGGCCGAGTCACTATCGGCCATTTACACTCCCGGGCGCAGTACAACACGGCCGTGTCATAGGACACGGCCGGGTCTCAAGACAGTTACCTTTTTCATTTTTTCAGCGTAGTACCGCACGGCCGTGTCCCAGGACACGGGCCGTGCCACTTTTTATTTCATGTCACTTTCCTTGACATCTTTTGCATATTTTAAGCCTTTTGTCTTGATTTTTTTGGCTATAAAACAAAGTGGAGTGACCCCTTGAGGAGGTACTTGTCTTGTAAAGAAGATATTTTGTGGAAAAACACAAGATTAGGGGAGGAAAACACCAAAAGAGTGGGAAAGAAAGAGATTTTCATCATCTTCCTTGTGTGTTCTTGGAGTGAGAAAAATAGTTGAGTGAGATATAATAATTCCTTGTATAAATTTGTTGTGAGTTCTTGTAAGAAGATCATCAAACCTTCATCGGGAATTCGATTTCGGCATTTACAAGGGAAGTTTTTACCATGTTTTGTTCTTCAATTTCCATTATTATTGTTGAATTAATCATGTGTGGCTAAACACTTCATATGGGTTTTTAGATATAGCCACACACATGTTTTTGATTGTTAGTTCCTTTTGATTTTCCGGATAAAGTTTGGGATTATTCCTCTTGTTCGTTCTTCGTTTAAGAACTTTTGAATTAGATCATCAAACCTTTTTCATTGTTGTTATTATTATTCGAATCGAGGGTTTTTATCGGTGTTCGCCATCAAACGACCGAAAGAAAGCGATTGTGAATGTTCTCGGGCTTTTTCGCGATCTTTTAACGATTTACCTCATCAAAAGTAGTCGGTTAATTGATTGTTAGCTAGGGTTTCGTCCCCATCAAAAGAGTATCCCTTAATTTTCGTTGAACGATCGTGACTTTAGAATTTCCGCCATCAAACGGATTTCTTTTAATCGTGAGCAATCGATAATTCCTAACCTTATTTATTTGAGTATCGGAACTAATAATTGATTACATGTGTGTCGCGACTCTAAATTCCCATATTAATCTCATTATTGTTATCTCTCATTTATCCAACCATCAAATTGGTGTTGCTATCACTTAGTTCAATTTAAATTTTGTGCATTAGTAATTGCAATCATAATCAACGATTGATGTATTTTAATTTAATTTATTTTTGTTTATTCGACTATTTGCCGAACATCATCGAATTTTAAACCGTTTCCAATTCCTCGTGAGATCGACCTCGGAGTTACTTGCCGCTCACTACAAGAGCGATTCGTACACTTGAGTATTTAATTTGAATCCACCAAGTTTTTGGCGCCGTTCTTGCGTGATTGGCGTTTAATTTTTAATCTTGTTTTAATGATAGTTGAATTGCTATTCTTGATCAATACTTTTTCGATAAAATTTGCTCTTACTTCCTTTGTTTATGTTTGGTAGGAGATCGTTGGGTAACCCGATTCTTCCACCGATAGACGAAGTTCAAAGAATTAGAGCACCAAAAATAATGGCCACAACATCAATGGCAAGCAGCGAGGTGAATCCGGACTTTGAAGAGCGACTTTTGATCCAAGAAGAAAACACTCGTCAACCAAGGGTTGAGAATGTTGCACAAAATATAGATGAGGAAGAAATTCGTCAACCAAGGTTTCCGAGATATGATAATGTTGGGCGCAATCAAGGGATGCCGGAAGCTCAACAAGGGAGGTACTTTTATCCGAGACAACCACCCGTCGGAATGCAATATGGAGCGAATTATTATCCCGGACCTCAATATGGGATGGAGGCGAACTATAACATGCCGCAACAACCTCCGGTCGAACATCTTATGAGGGACTATGCAAAGCCCGTAGTGAATACCGCCATTTCATGCATCCAATTAGCACCGGCCGCAAGGAACTACCACATAAGCGGATTTCACATCGAGCAATTGCCCTCATTTCACGGATTAGCACGAGAGGATCCGTTATCATTCATCCGAGATTTCTATGTGGCGATTGATAACTTCCCATTGAATGGGTTGAGCGAGGATCAACTACGAATGAAGTGTTTCCCTTATACACTCAAAGACGGAGCGAAACAATGGTTGATGACTTTGGCGCCCGGATCACTAAGAACATGGGATGAAGTTTACGATAAATTCATTACCAAGTACTTCTCCCATTCAAAAACGACGCAATTGAGAACTCAAATCTCAACTTTCGGACAACAAGACGGAGAGGCATTTCACGAAGCGTGGGACCGATTCAAAATGCTACTCATTCAATGCCCACACCATCACTATCCGCTTCAACTACTCAATCAATTATTCTATGACGGATTGACTCAATATTGCCAAGGAGCGGTAGATAATGCAGCCGGTGGTTCGTTTTGGGGTTTGACGGAGAGACAAGCATATGACGTGTATGAAACATTGGGAGCAAATTCTCAACAAAAAGTGTACGTGTTCGTAGGGGAGCCGTGCACCAAGTGAGCGAGAAGGACGAGATGCAATCTAAAATCGATGAGTTGACAAATGAAATAAGACAACTCAAGACTCAAAATAAACCTTCTAGCTCACGACTTTGCGGGATTTGCGAGCACCCGGACATGATGCCAATTCATGCCCTCATACTTTTCCGGAGAACAAACCGAACAAGTTAATTGGGCTATGTGGCAAAGCACTGCAAGGCCCGAATGGGAAGAGAGGAGAAATAATTATGGCGGAAACGCAAGAAATATACCTCTCCCAAATACTTATCATCCTGGGCTAAGAAACCATCCGAATTTCTCATGGAGAAACAACAACCCGGTGCCATACGACACAAACGCCCAAGCTCAATACAATGGAGGAAACCGAGCCCAACAACCAACGCCACGTGAACCACCTCCACAACAAAGGAACTCTCTTGAGGAGAGTATAGCGGCATTCATTAAGGAAAGCAAGGAAAACCGAGAGGAGAACAATAAAAGGTTCGAATCTTTAGAAGCTTCGATGAAGAAAATGGAGGTCCAAATTGGGCAACTTGCTACCGAGGCACGTAGACAAGAAAGGGGTAAACTACCGAGTCAACCCGAGCAAGCTCAAGCCATTACCACTCTCCGAAGTGGTAAAGTGATTAATAAAGAAGTTAATTCCGAAGTAAAAGAAAGAGGCGATGAGAAAGAAGACGAGTCGGGAAATCAAGAAGAGAAAATAGACGAAGCAACTTCAACTTCCAAGCTTCACAAATCCGCTCAACCATATAAGCCACCAATTCCTTTCCCGAGCCGACTGAGAAAAGCAAAGCAAGATGAGCAATTTTCCGAAATCTACGACATGATTTACAACGTACATTACAACTTACCTCTTTTGGATGTTGTGAAGAACATTCCCGCTTATACAAAATTTTTCAAAGAGTTGACCTCGAACAAAAGAAGATACAATGGGAACGAGAAAGTAGTGCTCTACGAGGTAGAAGCAAGGGGTCAAAAGAAAGGCGATCCCGGAAGTTTTATGATCGACATTACTATGGGAGACAAGAGAGTTGCTCGTGGGATGCTAGATTTGGGGGCAAGTGTGAATCTCATGCCATATTCGACCTATTTGAGGCTTGGACTCGGGGGAATAAAACCGACAAGAATGACTCTTCAAATGGCGGATAGGTCGGTGAAATACCCCAAAGGAGTCATTGAAGACCTATTAGTGCAAGTGGACAAGTTGGTGATTCCGCCGATTTTGTTATCTTGGAGATGAGCGATTTCGGGACAAGCGAAAATGAAGGGACAATACTTCTAGACGGCCGTTCATGCGTACAACAAAACAATCGTCGATGTTGATGAAGGAAAGGTCACCATGACCGTCTTGGCGAAACCGTGGAAATCAACGTGTTCGGTTCATCTCCTATCCCTTCTCATATTTATGCTTCCCATGATGTGAATTTTGTTGATTGCATTGATTCTTTGGTTGATGATATATATTTTCATGATGATGTAGGTGACACGTTGCATGATGCTCTAACCGTTGAGCATGATATGGGGCTTAATAATCCACGAAATTGAAAGATATGTTGCGTTATTAGATAATTCCGAAATAATTGATGAAGTTGACGGTTTTAAGCTTCCGTTGGAATTAAAATTTGAGGAGCCCATTGAAATCACCCCACCCCAACTTGAATTGAAAGAACTTCCGACACATCTTAAATATGTTTTCTTAGGCAAAAGTGACACTTACCCTGTAATTGTCTCTTCCGAATTAACTCCTTTGCAAGAAAACAAATTAGTAGAAGTTCTAACTAAGTTAAAAGAAGCGATTGGGTGGAGTATTTCCGATATCAAGGGAATAAGTCCGGTTAGGTGCATGCATAAAATAATTCTTGAGGAAAATGTTAAACCGGTTAGGCAACCTCAAAGGCGTTTGAATCCGAACATGCAGGAAGTTGTGAAAAAGGAAGTTTTAAAATTGCTAGATGTCGGAGTCATCTACCCGATATCCGACAGTAAGTGGGTGAGTCCTGTGCATGTAGTGCCTAAGAAATCTGGAATAACGGTGGTTCGTAACGATAAAAATGAATTGGTACCCACTAGAACGGTAACCGGTTGGAGGATGTGCATTGATTACCGGAAATTAAATGCCGTAACAAGAAAAGATCATTTTCCTCTACCTTTCATTGATCAAATGTTGGAACGTTTAGCTGGGCATGATTATTACTGTTTTCTAGATGGTCTTTCGTGTTTCTATCAAATTCCTATTGCTCGGAAGATCAAGAGAAGACCACTTTCACTTGCCCTTTTGGCACTTTTGCCTTTATGAGGATGCCGATTGGTCTTTGCAATGCCCCGCCACTTTTCAAAGGTGCATGCTATCTATATTCTCCGACTTGTTAGAAAGATCCATCGAGGTATTCATGGACGACTTCTCTGTATTTGGAACCACTTTCGATGATTGTTTAAGTAATTTGACTATTGTGCTAGAACGATGTATTGAGTGTAATCTTACACTTAGTTGGGAAAAGAGTCATTTTATGGTAAAACAAGGTCTTGTTCTAGGTCATATGGTTTCCAATAAAGGAATGGAGGTTGATAAGGCTAAAGTCGATTTGATTGTTAAATTACCTCCACCTTCTTGTGTCAAAGAGGTTCAAGCTTTTAGGGCATGCCGGGTTTTATAGGCGTTTTATTAAAGATTTTTCGAAAATTGCCCGCCCTTTGAGTAACCTTTTGTGTAAAGATGCTAAATTTGATTTTACCGAGGAATGTTTAGTCGGTTTCAACGCTTTGAAAGAAAAGTTAACTTCAACACCGATTGTTGTAGCTCCCGATTGGTCTCTCCCTTTTGAAATTATGTGTGACGCGTCTGACTTTGCTATAGGTGCCGTTTTGGGGCAAAGAGTGAATAAATTCTTCCACGTGATTTACTATGCGAGTAAAACGCTCGATGAAGCTCAGGCTAATTACACCACCACTGAAAAAGAATTTTTAGCCGTTGTATTTTCTTTAGACAAATTTCGATCCTACTTGGTTGGCTCAAAGGTGATTGTGCATACGGATCACGCCGCATTGAAATATTTACTAAAAAAATCCGATGCAAAACCAAGATTGATTCGGTGGGTTCTTTTGCTGCAAGAATTTGATTTGGAATTCAAAGATAAAAAGGGGTCGGAAAACGTTGTGGCCGACCATCTGTCTAGGCTAACCGAGGGTGATAATTTTAAGCTTGATAATCATTTGCCAATTGTTGAAACTTTCCCCGATGAGCAATTATTCGATGTAACAAGGACACCTTGGTATGCTGATATTGTCAATTACATTGTTAGTGGTGTTTTGCAGCCCGACTTAACCTATCAAGGGAAGAAGAGATTCGTTTCCATGTGCAGGCATTACTTTTGGGACGAGCCCTATTTATTCAGGCTGGGGCCTGATCAGATATTCCGACGTTGTGTCCCGGAGGAAGAGCACGAGAGCATATTGTTATTTTGCCATGAGTTGCACTGTGGAGGACATTTTAGCGCAAAGAAAACGGCTCACAAGGTCCTTCAATCGGGATTCTACTGGCCAACATTGTTTAAGGATGCCTATTTCCATTGCAAGAGTTGCGATCGTTGTCAACGAACGGGGAATATTAGCAAAAGGAATGAGATGCCATTGACAAACAACCTTGTTGTGGAACTTTTCGATGTTTGGGAGTGGATTTTATGGGTCCTTTTCCAATTTCCCATGGTTTTGAGTATATTCTAGTTGTCAGAGACTACGTCTCTAAATGGGTGGAAGCAATTCCAACCCGAACTAACGATGCTAACGTGGTTTGCAATTTTTAGAGATGTGATTTTTGCAGTTTGGGACGCCTAGGGCCGTAATCGACAGAGGCACGCATTTTGCAATAAACAACTTGCAGCTTGCTTAAGAAGTACAATGTAATGCATAAGGTCGCAACAGATCATCCACAAACTTAGGGCAAGTAGAAGTAAGCAATCGGCAAATAAAGGCAAGGTTTCGAAAAGACGGTGAAACCAACAAGAAAAGATTGGGCATTAAAGTTGAATGACGCTTTATGGGCATACCGCACGGCCTACAAAACTCCAATCGGAATGAGTCCGTATCGCCTAGTATTTGGGAAAGCATGTCATCTACCCGTTGAGCTAGAACACAAGGCGTATTGGGCAATCAAAGCGCTCAATTTAGATCAAGAAAAGGCGGGCGAGGAACGACTATTGCATTTAAACGAGCTTGATGAGATGCGATATGAGGCGTAAAACGCTAAACTCTACAAAGAACGGACGAAACGGTATCATGATAAGCGTATCGTTCGTAAATCTCGAACCCGTATGGATGTTTTGCTACATAACTCCCGTCTCAAACTTATGCCCGGAAAATTGGTATCGCGATGGGGCGGACCATTCAAAGTCGTTAAAGTATGGCCGCACGGAGCAGTTGAACTTCTTGATCCTCGGAAGAATGAGCATTTTAAAGTAAATGGGCATAGAGTGAAGCCGTATTTCGGACGAACCGAAGAAATCAATGCGTTCGAGTGCATAGAGGTGGACGACGTTGAAGCTTGAGCAGTGGGAAGAAGTCGAGCTAAAGACTATAAAAAAGCGCTACTTGGGAGGCAACCCAACGTTTTAGTTAGATTTTTTTTTTTCTTTTCGCATTTATTTTTCTTGTTTGTTCTTATCCGATTCAAAACTGACCGGTTCGACTGTGGGTACTAAAATGGCAGGAAACCAGTACATTTTCAGAAACTAATAAACTGGAGAGGAAGGACACGGCCGAGTTGCCACAGGACACGGCCGGGCCGCAAAACAGTGGGAATTTGATTATTTAGAACAGGACGACACGGCCGTGTCACAGGACACGGTCGGGCCTCAATACAGCAAGAGTAGGATTTCCGTGATAGTACGACACGGCCGTGTCGTAGGATACGGCCGAGTCGGCCGACAGAAGGTTTTGAGCTATTCCGCACAGCACGACACGACCGTGTCATATTCAACACGGCCGTGTCAGTCGGTCAGTATAAAAATGAAACACGGCCGTTTCCCCATTTTACCTTCTCCAACTTTTATTTTCTCCCTCCCTGCGAACCCTAGCTGCTGCAAAATTAATTTTTCTCTTCCTTTTTAAAGAAATTTTATGCAAAATCGAGAAGAGATACAAGAATCAACTTTATAATCATCATCTTTCAACCGATTTCATTCATCTGAGGAGCAACTCGGACGAATTTGGACCAGGGTTTAATTTTCTTTCTTTCTTCAAATTCTCCGATATCAAGAAATGGCACGCGGAAGAGGACGTGGAAATGCTCAACGCGGAAGGGGTAGGAATAGCGGGGAACAAGTGCAGCAGGTAAGAAGGACTATTCAAAGGGCTGTGGAAACCCCGGAATCCTACGGAATCAATCTACCGGAAACGCAAAATGAGAGGTGGGAAATGCTTGGACAGAAAAAAATGCTCCCTACAAGATGGCCCGATGACGAATGCATGGATGCAATGGGGATAAGGGAAGATGTAATGAAATTCCTTGGGAGAATACATTGGGCGTGGATGATGACTCAACGATGGCCGACATATAGGTGTCTAACGATGGAATTTCTAAGCACTCTAACTGTAAGAAGAGATCCGGTAACCAGAGAACCGTCCGAAATGACATTCCGGATCAACAACAACGAAGAGACACTGACTATCGTCCAGTTGGAGGAAATATATCATGCAAGACACGAGGGCTATTACCCGATAAATCGATTTGCTTGTGAAACTTACTGGAGGGCCATGGTAGAATACCCGGGTAGTGAGGCGCGATATTACGTGGCAAGATCGGCAAAAGGATCGAGTATTCGCAATCCCGTGCTCAGATACTTACACAAGGTGGTTGCAAATACAATATATGGCCGAAAGGAAACCGGGCCGATTTCATTGAGGGAGTTGTATATCCTGACTCATATGCTCGACGACTCGATTCCGGCAACCGGGGCCATGGTAGCGGAGCATTTTGAGGATGTCGCAACAAAACCCAAGGGGGAGATATGGATAGGGGGTTTGATTACCCCTATCGCACTACACTTCGGAATTTCATTAGCCACGAGGACCCCCTTCCTGAAATATGCTTCTCTCAATCTCCGTAATGAAAGTGATGAATATCTTTGGACTACGAACATCGGATGGTCTTCATGCAGACGGATAACGACCATTTCCTCCTCCCAAATCCACCTTTGACGACCATAAACAACATTCGGGATATGGGAAATCTTCAAATGGCTACAGAGGCACACCGTCGGGCACGATGGGCAGCCGGCTTGGCTCCCAGGTCACAGCCTGTCGGCCAAATGTTCGACCTAGGCGCATTACGGATAATGAGGATAGAGCCGAGAGGATGGAGGAGGAGGAGGCTTATGAAAGAGGCCCGGATGACGAGGAAGAAGAGAGTGAAGAAGAAGAGGAAGAAATCACGAGAGATCGGCCCGAGACGTCAAGGCAGGCCGAAATTGGACGAGCCCCATCACGCCCATCATTGAGGGAGGAATTCGAAGCCTACCGAGAGGAGGCTAGACGGGACCGAGAGGAGGCTAGACAGGAGCGACGCCAGATATTGTCTCTTGTGAGACAAATGGTCGATTGGCATGTCCAGCAAGGCCACTTCCCTCCGCCCGAGCAGTAAACCGGTCGTAAGTATTTCTTGACCAATGAAATTCTTTTCTTTAAATACTATACCCCCTTCGTTCGTATATTCTTTAATTCAAGTTTGGGGGGGGTCGGTCAAGAAATACTTCATTACTCTCGATTTTTTATTTTGCTTGTTTGATTATTTTTGGTGTGTTTTGAACATTTTGCACTTTTTTGTGGTGTTTTTACTTGGTGTGTTTTTTACTTGGAGTGTTTATCTTGCAAACTTGAAGAAAACTTTGAAGTGTGTATTTTTTTTTTTTTTTTTGGAATGCCTCGGGATTTATTTCGTTGTTCTGATATACAAATCAAGAATAATTTGTTGAAAAAAAAAAAAAAAAAAAAAAAAAAAATTGTTGATAATCGAAACGGGTGTGAAATTGAGTAAGTGGTTTTAATATCTTGGAAGTATGAGCAAACCTACTTGTGAGCCATTGAGCCTTCATGCATTTTCTTAAATGCAAGTTTCATTGTCGAGTATTTCATTCTTGATTTAAAACTCTAGAACTTGCCTTGGTATCTTGTTTAAAACCACTGGTGTGTGTGTGCAAATTGAGTGAAAATGATTTTTGGCGCCTTTGATCTTTACCCTTCGATTTTGGCCAACCCGACATTTGATCATTTACTAAATAAACCCAATTGAGGTCATTGTCTATTTTCATTATTTAACCACATATCGAGCTTTCATTTACTATAATCCTTCGTTCCCTACTTGAACAATTAGAAATATTTTTGACGAGGATGCAAAGATTGTGGTGACATTGGGTGCCATTTATATTGTCGGGAGTGTTGAATTGGTGAAAATAATTACTCCGCTATTTTTGGGAACCTAGTAACCGGGTGTATTCATGTGACCCATCGTTTACATTCGCGTAAAACGGATCCCTTAGATATGAGTATGCTTGGAAGTAGTTGCGTATATTTTGATCCTAGTAACCGGGTGTATTCATGTGACCCATCGTTTACATTCGCGTAAAACGGATCCTTAAACAACCCAAGCCAAAAAAAAAAAAAAAAAAAAAAAAAATCGGAGCAATAAGGAGGGTATGACGCTGCGTTTTTCACTTTCGATAGTGCTTGTTACAAGTGGTTCATAATTAAGGGGATGAAAGAAGCAAATCTCAAAGCTTGAGCTTCTAAAGCGACTATGGTGATTCAAATTCTAAAAATTGCTCGAGTCAAGTTACTTTAGCCATATATATCCCGATCAGACCAAAGCCTACATTTCAAGCCGAGTAATGCCCATTTTGATTCACAAAATCTTTGCATAAACAAAACAGTGGTAGAGATTAAGACGATTGGCAAGCTTATGGGGTTCCTTATTTCATTGAATAATTTCCGAGCGTATACTTATCCATATCACTTTGAGAGTGAGCGAATACACTTGACCAGTGAGGTTTATATTGCCAAGTATGGACTATGATTTTAAGGAAGCACCCCGGAGGTTTGAAAACTTTGTAAAACTCGACTTATTTTACTTGTGAGAATTGACGAAATTTTCGAAGAGATCCTTTGAGGTATTTTAACAGTTGAGTTCCCCTTTTCAGAATGGTTATTTTAAAGCGATTTGCTCGGGACGATCAAAGTTCAAGTTTGGGGGGGTTTGATGAGTCGATTCTTGATCGACTCATTCTGTTCTTTCTAGTCGTGTTTTTGTTTGCTTTTTAGTATTTTTGTTCTCTTTTATGCGTGGTATGTGTGTTTTTAATTTATAGGTAGCCAAGCGAAGATTGAGGTAAAATATGCGCTTTCATAGCTAATATTGGGGTCCATGACGATCAAAAGCTAAAACGGGGCTTAAAACGACGAAAGATTTAAGCGTGACGGTCAAATCTCCTAAATCCCAGAATCTCCACTCTGAATCGAGATGTATTCTCCTTTGATATAAATTCCTCGTGAAATTAGCTTCGAAACGGTATATCATATGCTAAAATCCGAGGTGAATTGATACAAGAACGAAGGATCTAGCCGAAGAAGACCAAAACCGGACTAGTGCACTGCATTTACTCGACTAGGCCGCACTGCATTTACTCAACTAGGCCGCATGTGCGACTCGAGCCACATCAGGTAACTCGGCCGTGCCACAGACACGGCCGGTCTCATTCCAGCAAGAAAATGAATTTCGGAAAGGAACGACTCGACCGTGCCTTTTGGGACACGGCCGAGTCACTATCGGCCATTTACACTCCGGGCGCAAGATAACACGGCCGTGTCATAGGACACGGCCGGTCTCAAGACGATTACCTTTTTCATTTTTTCAGCGTAGATCAAGACGGCCGTGTCCTGTGACACGGGCCGTGCCACTTTTTATTTCATGTCACTTTCCTTGACATCTTTTGCATATTTTAAGCCTTTTGTCTTGATTTTTTTGGCTATAAAACAAAGTGGAGTGACCCCTTGAGGAGGTACTTGTCTTGTAAAGAAGATATTTTGTGGAAAAACACAAGATTAGGGGAGGAAAACACCAAAAGAGTGGGAAAGAAAGAGATTTTCATCATCTTCCTTGTGTGTTCTTGGAGTGAGAAAAATAGTTGAGTGAGATATAATAATTCCTTGTATAAATTTGTTGTGAGTTCTTGTAAGAAGATCATCAAACCTTCATCGGGAATTCGATTTCGGCATTTACAAGGGAAGTTTTTACCATGTTTTGTTCTTCAATTTCCATTATTATTGTTGAATTAATCATGTGTGGCTAAACACTTCATATGGGTTTTTAGATATAGCCACACACATGTTTTTGATTGTTAGTTCCTTTTGATTTTCCGGATAAAGTTTGGGATTATTCCTCTTGTTCGTTCTTCGTTTAAGAACTTTTGAATTAGATCATCAAACCTTTTTCATTGTTGTTATTATTATTCGAATCGAGGGTTTTTATCGGTGTTCGCCATCAAACGACCCGAAAGAAACGATTGTGAATGTTCTCGGGCTTTTTCGCGCGATCTTTTAACGATTTACCTCATCAAAAGTAGTCGGTTAATTGATTGTTAGCTAGGGTTTCGTCCCCATCAAAAGAGTATCCCTTAATTTTCGTTGAGAACAGTCGTGACTTTAGAATTTCCGCCATCAAACGGATTTCTTTTAATCGTGAGCAATCGATAATTCCTAACCTTATTTATTTGAGTATCGGAACTAATAATTGATTACATGTGTGTCGGCGACTCTAAATTCCCATATTAATCTCATTATTGTTATCTCTCATTTATCCAACCATCAAATTGGTGTTGCTATCACTTAGTTCAATTTAAATTTTGTGCATTAGTAATTGCAATCATAATCAACGATTGATGTATTTTAATTTAATTTATTTTTGTTTATTCGACTATTTGCCGAACATCATCGAATTTTAAACCGTTTCCAATTCCTCGTGAGATCGACCTCGGAGTTACTTGCCGCTCACTACAAGAGCGATTCGTACACTTGCGAGTATTTAATTTGAATCCACCAATGTACCAAAGGAAGTTCAAGCCGTTTTGGAGGAGTTCCAGGACGTGATGCTCGCGGAACTACCTAAGAAGTTGCCGCCCAGACGGGATGTGGACCACAAAATTGAACTTATTTCCGATGCGAAGCCACCTTCGAGGACACCCTATAGGATGTCACCACCGGAACTTAAGGAGCTGCAGAAGCAATTGAAAGAGTTGTTAGATTCCAAGATGATCCAACCATTCAAATCTCCTTATGGATCCCCCGTTTTGTTCCAAAAGAAGCATGATGGATCCTTGCGTATGTGCGTGGACTATAGGGCACTCAACAAACTGACGGTTCGCAACAAGTATCCCATTCCACTCAATGGAGAGTTGTTTGACCAACTGGGAGGTGCCAAATACTTTTCAAAGATCGACCTAAGATCCGGATATTGGCAGGTCCGGATAGCTAAAGGAGACGAACCCAAGACCGCCATGGCAACCAGGTATGGTTTGTTTGATTTTCTTGTGATGCCGCTCGGGCTTACAAACGCCCCAGCGACCTTTTGCACACTGATGAACAAGGTATTTCAACCATACATAGACAAGTTTGTTGTCGTTTATTTGGATGACATTGTCATTTACTCATCATCGATGGAGGAGCATGTAGAACACCTGCGACAGGTGTTCCAAGCATTGCGGGACAATGAACTTTATGCAAAGTTGGAGAAGTGCTCATTTGCCCAACAGGAAGTGACTTTTCTGGGTCACCGTATCAAGGATGGCCGCATAATGATGGATGAGGCCAAAGTGAAAGCTGTTCGAGATTGGTAGCCGCCGACCAGCGTAACCCAACTCTGATCATTTATGGGACTCGTGAACTACTACCGGAAGTTCATCGAGGGATACTCTCAGATAGCAGCACCATTAACGGACCTATTGAAGAAGGACCACAAATGGGAGTGGACGGATAACTGCCGAGAGGCCTTTGAGCGACTCAAAGGCGAAGTGACGAAAGAGCCAGTTCTAGCCTTGCCAGACCATGCCAAGGCATATGAGGTTCAGACCGATGCATCTGATTATGCCATCGGAGGAGTATTGATGCAGCTAGGGCATCCCGTTGCCTATGAGAGCAGAAAATTGAATGACACCGAGAGATGGTACTCGGTACATGAGAAGGAAATGACCGCCGTGGTACATTGCCTTAGAGCTTGGAGGCATTATTTACTTGGGAGCAAGTTTGTGGTACGAACAGACAACGTAGCCACAAGTTATTTTCAAACTCAGAAGAAGCTCATGCCAAAACAAGCAAGATGGCAGGAATTCCTAGCTGACTTCGATTATACCCTGGAGTACTTAACCGAGTAGCTGATACATTGAGCCGGAAGGCCGAGCTTGCAGCCTTGACCAAGGCCGAAGGAAGCATCAAGGACCGCATACGCGAGGGACTGAGGCAGGACCCTTTCGCAGAAAACATCATGCAACTTGCCAGGAGCGGCAAGACAAGATGGTTCTGGGAACGAGACGAGCTACTCTTCACCAAAGGCAATGGTTTGTACGTGCCCAAATGGGGGAACTTACGGAGGGACATCATGAAGGAATGCCACGATAAACTATGGGCTGGACACCCAGGTATGCACCGTACAATGGCTTTAATTGACAATTCTTACTTTTGGCCCAGGATGCGTGAGGACGTTGAGGCATACGTCCGGACATGTCTTGTATGTCAACAAGACAAGGTGGAGCAACAACAACGTGGTGGATTACTTCAACCGTTACCCATACCGGAACACCCTTTTGAAAGCGTTTCAATGGACTTTATTGTGGCTTTACCTAAATCAGACGGGTATGGGTCGATCATAGTTGTGGTGGACAGGTTCTCAAAATACGCAACCTTTATTCCAGCACTGGAGGACGTAACGGCTCTGGAGACGGCCAAGTTGTTCTTAAAGCATGTGGTAAAATATTGGGGCATTCCAAGGACAATTGTGAGTGACCGAGACCCACATTTCACAGGAAAGTATTGGTCGGGACTTTTCAATCTATTGGGCTCGAATTTAGCATTCTCAACAAGTTTCCACCCACAGACGGACGGGCAGACAGAACGAGTTAACGAACTGCTTGAGTGCTACTTGCGGCACTATGTGAATGCCAATCAGCGGGACTGGGCCAAACTCTTAGACACGGCCCAATTCTCATACAATTTGCAGAAGAGTGAATCAACAGGACGCAGCCCATTCGAGCTCGCTACTGGGAGACAACCGGCGACAACGAATAACATTGCCACCAGATACTCGGGACAGAGTCCCGCATCATATACCTTTGCTAAGTCATTACAGGAGGAATCGGACTTGGATCGAGCATCAGTGGACAAGGCAGCCAAGAAGATGAAGAAATGGGCCGATCTCAAGCGACGAGCGGTCGACTTCAATGAAGGCGACTTAGTTATGGTGAAACTTTTCCCGCAGCAATTTAAAGCATTTCGGGCTGTGCATAAGGGACTTATCCGAAGATATGAGGGACCCTACAAAATCGAGCGGCGTGTTGGAATAGTTTCATATCGAGTGGAACTACCGCCGAAGATGAAGATACACCCGGTGTTTCATGTTAGCCAACTGAAGCCTTACCATCAGGACATGGAGGGTCCGGGCCGAGCTCAGTCACACTGAGCACCTACTGCCGTGATTACTTTCTTTGACAAGGAAGTAGCCGAGATCATTTCACATCGGGACGTTCGACGAAGGGGCGTGGCCCCATACACCGAGTACTTTGTGCATTGGAAGGGACTCCCAGACGCTGAAAATAGCTGGGAACATGAGGATCACCTATGGCAATTCTGGCAGAAGATTAAAGAATATCGGGACAGCATCGTGCCGAGGACGGTCACGACTTTGGTGGGGGAGAATGTCACGCCCCACCTTAAGGCAGCAGGTATCGTACTGCATCCGGCCAAAGCCTTCCGGACGGACGTGCAGCATGCTCGCGCGCGTGCATGGATCGGGCCAAGCTCACAGAGGACTACCCCCCCTATAATAGGCTTAGACGGAAAAAGCCTTGTGACACCAGTAGACATTGAAAAGCCGAGGAACCCACTCTTTAGAAAGAAGACCCTAGAAGCTTCAAGATAGATACCAATCAATTCCAGAAGGTCAAAGAGGATTCCAGAAGGTCAGAAATCGGGTCGGATTGCTACGGGCCGAATTGGGCCTTCGCGGGGCTGGGCCGGGACACTTCGGGCCGGGTCGGGTCGGATGTTCCAGAGGGGTCTGGGGACTCCAAGAAGACTTCTTAGAATTACCTAGAATTGTATAGATCATTCTAGATGATGGCATTCTTGTAAATACTTGGAATAGTAATATTTTCTTGGTCATTTGCTAGACTAGGAGGATTAGTATAAATACCCCTCCTTGGGGCTCATTTGTAACACACACTTGAAAATCTGATTTGCTACAGTGCAATAAGAGAAAACCTTCCCCAAGCATTTCCTTACTTTCCTTCCTAGCAGTCTTGTTTATTAGTAGGCTTACTACTTAGGTTGAGACAACCTAAGAGTGCCGCACGGCGAGGACTTAGCTCCACCTACGCGGGGTCGGAAAAATGATCGGGGTGTAAGAGCGTGGATCATTGTGGGCCATTGTGGAACCTCGACATGCGGGAAAAATGCAGCGGCCGAGGGAATGCCGTTCAACCGAGGTACTAACGCCGGGAAGCGCGTAGGGTGAAGGTTGATGTCGATTGGTGATGCGGTATGTGCGCGGAGCACTGCGGGCTAGTGCGAGGCGCGCGAGTGAAGAGCCTGTCCATCGGGGGATGGTGTCGTATGTGTTTGGCCACGATCGTTTTGTATGCGTGGGGCAATACAGTTTGCGGAAAGAAACATTCTTCCCCAGCACGAGGACGTGCTGTGATTTGAGTGGGGGAGGATGTCACGACCCGATATGTCGTGTCCGTGTTGACCGTCCAAATGAGGCGTGCCTTCTGGTTAGCTTGCCACAAGCGGGGTAAAGGGGGCGACATTAGCGTTAAGGTGTTGTTTGCCCGGATGCATCGGTCTGGCCGAGTCAGGCATGCCGACCCGATTTAGTCCGGAGAGCTTGTCGCTAGTCGAGGACTTGACTATGAAGGGGATCGTTGCTGGTAGGGCACAACTGGTTGGGGGCTACTGCCGTCTCCCTGATGAGCCCATGGCAAGGCGAAACCAGTTGGCATGTTATGAGGATAGGCTGGTCCCATGGTGTGAGGGCACCTGGGACGCCGCATGGGCTTCGGAACTCCCGTCCCGTGACAGCGCGCTATACGTAGTCAGCATGATTGAGATGTGTTGGTAGGTGAGATCAAGCGGCGGATCTTGGTCGGATTATGTCGGGATGAACCTGGACGGCTTTCGGGAAAAACCAAGTCAACGCGGTAGTGCACGCTAATGATAAGAGGATAGCGCACGCTAAATGCTGAGTACAGTGAAGTCAGTAAGTTTCGTATAAGCCATTAGCGCACGCTATGAATATGGACTAGCGCGCGCTAATAACCATTTTCTATATATAGGACAACACCCTTTTACATTTTTTCAGCTTTCATCACTTTCCAAACCCGAATTCTGAGACATAGAGAGTCACTCTCTCCATCCTAAACCCTTCATACCATCATCCTAGCCCGAGTTGAAGATTGTAGATCATTGGAGGTTGGTGTTCAAGCTCTCGGTGTTGGATTTCTTCAAGTTCCTTCGTGTTCTTCGCTACTTTGAGGTAGGTGATTCTTCACCAATATTAGTAGTATTCTGAAGGATGTTTTGATCATGATATGGGATTATCTAGTCAGTTAAATTCGTAAGTAGTCGAACATCATGTGTTAGAAGGATATTTTCGATGTTTCAGTACTTCTTCATCGTATAAACCATTGAACCTTTTATTGTTTGAACTCCTAGCATATTCATGAAGCTGCAAACCGATTGTGACCAGTATATGGAGATTATCAAGTTCTTAAGTCTTTACATAATGGAATCATACGTTTTGGGGACATGAAATGGATTGAACTTAAGATATTTTCTTGAAGATCAAGATGAATTATGGTGTTGTGATGATAATACATATCCTTGAATCTCGTAGTCGTTTAATCCGTAAAGATCTTTCACAAACCATATGAACATAGTATGCACGGAGATGACATGTTTTATCACTGAAGATTTCATGAGTTTCATCACCATTAGATCAGTTTTCTGCCCAATAGTAAACTGCCATGCACAGGTAGCGCACGCTAAGATGTATATATATTAACGTGCGCTATCGGGAATAAGTAACGTACGCTACGTTTGGTACGTAACGTACGTTATGTCATCAGGCGAGTCAGTCGGCTGATCAGAGAGGACTGCCGATACATAAGTTAGCGTACTGTCACGGGATGGGAGTTTTGCACAGCTAACCCGTGCGGCACTTAAACAACTAAGCTGAGTCGAGTTGCTAAGTAAGCCTGAAAGTAACGAGAAAAGGGGCAATGGCACAAAAGGATTTTATTAAGTATGAATGCTTTGGGTACAAGAGAGCTTTACAATGCTTGATTGCTTGAGGATTTCTGGATGGAGTGAGCAAATGAGGCTCCTCCTCCTTTTATACCATCTTAGGAGAGTTCTGGAGTGGAACTCTCTAGATAGAACTTTCTAGGTAGAATACTCTAGATACTTGTAGTACATTCACATGGGCATTTACATGAGCTTTCTACAAAGTGTGTAAGAAGTACATTTTTACATGCTTCTAGAGTCGTCTAAGTATGTAGAGATCTCTGGGTCTTTCTTGATCATTCTAGAACCTTCCGGAACCTTCCGACACATAGTGACTCATGTTAGGGTCATCCGGGTCGTTTTCGCCCGACCCGTGACATCCTCCCCCACCTATTTCAGCGACGTCCTCGGCGCGTTCTCTTGTTTGAACCTCTTGATGTGATCTTGAAATTGCCAGAGTTCGTCTTCCCGTTCCCATGTTGCTTCGCTATCAGGGAGGTTTTTCCATTTTACCAAGTATTTCGTGCCGGGAGGCACGCCTATCTTCCGAGTAACTCGTTCGGTCACAATATAGTCCACCTCCTTGTCGAATGAGGTGATTACGGCAGTGGGTGCACGATTTGACTCTCCTCGGTGCGGGTCTTCCGATTCGGCATGGTAGAGTTTCAATTGGCTCGCGTGGAAGACCGGATGTATTTTAAGTTTTGGAGGGAGTTGCAACATATAAGAGACATTTCCAACACGTTTGATTATTGTGAATGGTCCTTCGTACCTCCTCACCAAACCTTTGTGTACTTTGCGTAATGCCTTGAATTGGTTGGTAGAAAGTTTGACCATGACCTGATCACCTTCTTGGAACTTAATGTCTCTTCTTTTAGGATCAGCCCACTTCTTCATCTTCCGGGCGGCCTTATCAAGGCAGGCGCGCGTAATGTCCCTTTCCTCATGCCATTCTCGGGCAATGCGGTGAGATGCGGGACTCTTCCCTTCATGTGTCGAGGCTACATCATTCGGGATTAGTGGCTGAAAACCCATAATGATTTCGAAAGGGGACTTACCTGTTGCCTCGCTTTTCTGCAGATTGTAAGAAAACTGGGCCACATCAAGTAATCTTGGCCAGTCCTTCTGATGGGCGCTCACATAGTGCCTTAGATATAGTTCCAGCAATGCATTGATTCGTTCGGTCTGTCCGTCTGTTTGGGGATGAAAACTTGTCGAGAACTTGAGGTCGGTTCCTAATAGCTCGAATAGTTCTCTCCAAAATCGTCCAGTGAATCGAGGGTCTCGATCACTCACAATGCTTAAAGGAATCCCCCAAAGTTTGATGATATGTTTGAAGAATAGACGGGAAGCTTCATTAGCATTGCAATCGGGTGATGTGGCAATGAAAGTAGCATACTTACTGTATCGGTCCACCACCACCATGATGCTTCCGAATCCTTCTGATTTTGGGAGAGTTGTGATGAAGTCCATTGAGACGCTCTCCCAGGGCCTTGAAGCAATGGGCAGGGGCTCCAACAATCCTGCCGGTAGATTCTGTTCATTCTTGTCTTGCTGGTACACAAGACAAGTCTTCACGTAGGCTTCAATTTTGTCCCTCATTTGCGGCCAATAGTATGAGGCCTGCACGAGTGCAGTGGTGCGTTCGATTCCTGGGTGACCAGCCCACTTAGTGTCGTGGCACTCCTTTATGATCTCTTTTCGAAGTTTTCCCCACTTAGGCACAAATATCCGATCGCCAATGGTGCGTACGATACCATCTTCCTCCCAAAATTGCCTTGTTTTGCCTTGCCTTATTTTGTCCAAAAGATCTTTCGGTTGGGCGTCTTGTTGGACTCCTTCCTTAATCCGTTGGATGAGGTCGGACTTTGGCATACTTGAACTCATAGTGGCCAGTTCTGCCTTCCTGCTTAGGGCATCCGCGACTACATTAGCTTTCCCCGGCTTGTACTCGAGTCGGTAGTCGAATTCCGCCAAGAAGTCTTGCCATCGAGCTTGCTTGGGACATAACTTCTTTTGCGTCTGGAAATAACTCGTAGCAACATTGTCCGTCATGATCACAAAGTGTGAGCCCAGCAAGTAATGTCGCCATGTTCGCAGGCAGTGTATGACCGAAGTCATTTCCTTTTCTTGCACCGTATACCGTCTTTTCGTCTCATTTAGTTTCCGGCTCTCAAAGGCAATGGGGTGTCCATCTTGCATGAGCACTCCTCCAATAGCGAAATCAGAAGCGTCAGTTTGTACTTCAAAAGCTTTTGTGTGGTCCGGCAAGGCTAGTACGGGTTCTTCGGACACCGCTTGCTTGAGTTCTTCAAAAGCTTGCTGACACTTGCTGGACCAATGCCACACTTGGTTTTTCTTAAGTAGATCGGTCAGTGGGGCTGCTTTGGCCAAGTATCCTCTTATAAAGCGGCGGTAGTAGTTCACCAAGCCGAGAAATGATCGAAGTTTGGGAACCTTGGTCGGGGGTTGCCAATCCCGAATAGCTTTCACCTTTGCATTTTCCATCATGATTTTGCCTCCTTTAACCTTGTGACCGAGAAATTCAACTTCTTCTTAGGCAAATGAACATTTTTCCTTCTTGACATAGAGCTCGTTCTCACGAATACTTGGAAGACTTGTTTAAGGTGTTGAATATGTTCTTCAAGAGTCGAGCTGTACACCACAATATCATCCAAGTAAACAACAACAAATTGGTCAAGGACAGGGTGAAGTACCTTGTTCATGAGGGTGCAAAAGGTTGCAGGTGCATTCGTGAGACTGAAGGGTATGACAAGGAACTCAAAAGCACCGTAGCGAGTCAGACATGTGGTCTTGGCCTCATCTCCTTCAGCAATTCGCACTTGATAGTACCCCGAGTGCAGGTTAAGTTTGGTGAAGTACCGCGCCTTGCCAAGTTGATCGAAGAGATCCGCTATCAATGGTATTGGGTATTTGTTCTTGATAGTGATCCGATTGAGTGCCCTGTAGTCGATGCACATTCGAAGGGTGCCATCCTTCTTTTTCTGGAATAGTACGGGTGCACCGTAGGGAGATTTGGAGGGACGTATGTATCGTGTTTCTAGAAGGTCCTTGATTTGCCTTCATAGTTCCGCGAGTTCGGGTGGTGCCATGCGGTAGGGAGCAGCAGCTGGAGGTTTGGCACCAGGTTCCAACTCAATGCAATGATCCACCTCCCGCCTGGGTGGAAGTTTCTTCGACAACTCTTTAGGCATCACATCCTTGTATTCTTCAAGGATATTCTTCAAGATTTGCGGGTGGTCAGTCCGCGATGAGTCGAGTTTTTCTTCGTCATTGAGCTGCCGAATTGTTACCAAGTAGTTGGGGTACTTCCGCATCCCCTTCTTAAATTGCATAGCCGAGATTAGTTTCTTCTCAACATGGGCTCGTTCAATAGGGACCATGGATGCCTTGTCCCCGTCGTAGATGGCGAGTGTGTTTGTGGCCGGCATAGGAAAGGCTTGGAATCTGTCAAAGAATTTCATGCCTAGAACCATCTTGAAGTCGTCTATGGGGACGACAGAGAAGTCGAGCTTTCCGGACCATGTCCCAAGAGAGAGTGGGACGTCATGAGCAATTCCGGCTATAGGCTTGGCAGGTGAGTTTACTGCCTTCATCGCACCTCCGCGATAGACTGTCTTGAGCCCTAGGCATTTGGCTTCTTCCTCGGACATGAAGTTATGAGATGCTCCAGTGTCCAGTAATGCGCTAACGGTTTGACCGTTAATAGTGGTGCGAGCAATCATGAGCCCTTTCTTCGGAGTAACGGGCGTCGGGACTTGTCCCTTAAGAGTGGACATGTACTGAAGAGAACCCAGCTGTGTCGGGGTTCTTCTAATGGAGTGGCCGAGGTATCATCGGCATTGCTTTTTAAGTGGGCAGCAAGGGCGTTTAAAGTCTTCTTCTCCGGACAGTCACGTATCCAATGATTGCCGTTGCATATGAAGCAAGGGCTTTTGGGCTTTGATTGCTCCTTCTTTCCTGGGAATTTTTGTTGCACAATCTTGCCACTTGGGGGTCGGTTAGTTCCCCAATTCTTGCGATTACCTCCATATCCTTCCTTGCGATTTTCTCTCCCACCTTTGCCATGAATGGGCCGTTTATCTTTACCTTGCCCAGAGTAGTCAGTGAGTGATTCAGCCTTGGCGATAGCTTCGTCAAGGGTCTGAACACCATGTCTATCCAGCTCGGTTTTGGCCCAATTGTTAAGGCCATCGGTGAAATAGAAAAGTGCATCATTATCGGACATTTCAACTTCAAGCATGAGAGTTGTAAATTCATTGATATAGTCACGAATCGTACCTGTCTGCTTGAGTCTTCGGAGGCGAGCTCTCGCATCTCGTTCAGCATTGCTTGGGGCAAATTGTTTTTGGAGTTCTCTTTGGAAGTCTGCCCAAGTGTCAATGGTGCAGATCCCTTTGCCCATATCGCCGTACTTCCGGCGCCACCAGAGTTGTGCGGCACCACGCAGGTAATTTGGTGCGCCGCTGACTTTCTGTTCCTCATCTTTTACGCCAATAGCGTCAAAGTATCGTTCCAGGCCAAATAAGAAGTTATCGACCACAGTAGCATTCCGAGTGCCATCATAGGTTTCGGGCTTTGGCACATCCAAGCGGCGTGCATCAAGAGCGAACGGGGCAGCGGAATTAAATGATGCGGATCGCTTGTGTTTAGCCCATTCCGATCGGACTTCTTCCACTTCCGAGCGAATAGAGCGTAGATCTTCTTGGAAAAAGCCACGGAGGCCATGAATCTCCTTCTGGAATTCAATAAGTTGCCCACGCAACATATCCGACTGGTCCATCATAAGTTTCTTCAGCACGCCAGCGATGTCGGCGTATTCCGTCTCCAGAGTGTCGAACCTGTCATGGACTTGATCAAGGTTCTCCTCCAAGCTAGCCATCTAGGCTTCCAGTGTGGCAATCCGAGGTTCGAAGGCGTCGGCAGAGGGTCCCTTGTACTTTCCTCGGACCTTGTTACCTCGTTGCTCCTCACGACCGCATTGTTGCTCTTGAGTAGCATCAATAGGGACATCCTGAGTGTTGGCTATTGTTCTCATGTGATATGAGTCGGTTGTGTACCCGATACCACTTGTCATGGGATGGAAGTTTTGCGCAGCTAACCCGTGCGGCACTTAAACAACTAAGCTGAGTCGAGTTGCTAAGTAAGCCTGAAAGTAACGAGAAAAGGGGAAATGGCACAAAAGGACTTTATTAAGTATGAATGCTTTGGGTACAAGAGAGCTTTACAATGCTTGATTGCTTGAGGATTTCTGGATGGAGTGAGCAAATGAGGCTCCTCCTCCTTTTATACCATCCTAGGAGAGTTCTGGAGGGGAACTCTCTAGATAGAACTTTCTAGGTAGAATACTCTAGATACTTGTAGTACATTTACATGGGCATTTACATGAGCTTTCTACAAAGTGTGTAAGAAGTACATTTCTACATGCTTCTAGAGTCGTCTAAGTATGTAGAGATCTCTGGGTCTTTCTTGATCATTCTAGAACCTTCCAGAACCTTCCGACACATAGAGACTCATGTTAGGGTCATCCGGGTCGTTTTCGCCCGACCCATCACAGTACGCTAGACTTCATCGTTTACATACGCTAACGGGCAGGCTTAGCGCACGTTACGTAGAGTACGTAGCGTACGCTAAGTAGTTCAGGCAGATTGCATTTTTTAGAACTTTCGGCCATAGACCGGGTTGTTAGACATTCGTTCGACCTTAGATAAATTCTATATTATTTCTTTTGTTAAGGTTTGAGCTTGCTACGTTGATCGAAGGAGACGGCCTTCGAGTGTGTTGAGATCATTGGAGTGATTTGTTCTTGCCATCTTTGAGGCAAGTATCGTATTTTATAATTATTGATATTGCATTGTTGATCATGTGTACGATTTATTCGTGTTGTTGAATACGAGATTATATTCTTTGAGTTGTCTTGATATTTTCGTCGATGAATGTGTTGATTTGCATATGTGTATGCATAATGGTAATGTTGTATTGTAAATGATCCGAGGGGATCATGAGGATATATGCTGAGGGCGCTGGATCAAACGTCCACCATGCATTGGTCCGAAGGGATCATCATGGGGATCTATGCTGAGGGCGCTGGATCGCTGGACGGGTTTTCCACCATGCGTTGGTCCGACGGGATCATCATGGGGATCTATACCGAGGGCGCTGGATCGTTGGATTACCCTGTATTGTGTTGATGGAACCGTGAGGATTCACATCGTTGGATTCCGATGACGGAAGTCTGTTTTGTATGTTTAATGATGCATTGATGATTTATGTATTGCGATACTTGTACTAGCATTGTTTTGCTAACCCCTTCGGGGTGGAAATTTGTTGATGTTCAGGTAGCCGAGGAGCAGGGAAGCAGCCACAGTACCGACATGACGATGAAGTGGCTCAGTGATGTGGATTATGTTGTCGTATTTTTCCGGTTATTTCAGTACGCGAGTACGTTTATGTTGTTGTTGTCTTGGGAACACTTTGTAATAATGAACTTATTTGAATTGTAGAACGGGTTTGAATTTCCTTTTATTAATGTCACTTTTGTACTATTTCCGTAGTCTTCAAATTAGCCTTGTAAATCCTTATACAAAGGATTTACGGCGCTGTAATTATTCCGAATATCTCAGGGTGTTACATCTGCGACAGCAGCACTCTCCACAGAAGTGCCCCTTCACTTCTTGGGTGCCTTGTCCTTCTCGGACGGATTGCCTTGAACGGAATCACATGTCTTGGCCATCCTTACCTCCACGGACATTCTTACGAGCGATGTCTTGTGCGAAAGAAACAGCTAACCGCGATGTCCCTCTGGGTCTTCTCGTCTCCTGCTCTCAAGCACCTTGCGGAAGCTAATGAACCACTTAGCTAGCGTGGCTCCGATACCAACGGTCATGGGGTAAAATTTCACGCCTCGAAAATTGCCTAACCCATGCGGCACTAGACTAGAATCGCCCTGTTCTCTAGCTAGTAGGCCTATCTAACCTTGCTCAAGTGAGAGTGGGAGAAAGGACACAAACACTATAGGGAAACTCTTTTATATTACTTAACTCTTTTCTTACAACTTGCTTGCTTGTTACAAATGAGCCTCCCTTGGAGGCTATTTATACTACCTCCTAAGTTCCTAGAACCTTCTAACTCCACCTCCTCATTTCGAGGGTTATAGACCTATCTATACAATCCACACTCTTCTTTCCTATTTTAGATTATTCCAAGTACAAGTACAAGACTAAGTACAATCATCTAGAATAATCCATAACCTTCAAGGACTACATCCTTCTAGGAGATCCCTAGAGGCTTCTTCTTCCATCTAGGCGCCCGGCCCGTCTCGGACCATCCCGGACCGCATCGGCCCGACATGGCCCTCTCGTTTCTGCAACCTTCCAGACTCTTCCCGTACCTCCTGGACCATGCTGGTCCGCTATGAGCTGCTCCCGGTCGAGTCTTTCCTGCTGAGTGACTCCTCTGCTTTTCAGTATCCACTGACCCCAGAAGGCAATATTTCTCTAAGCCTATTATGGGGGAGGCTCTCTCTCGCACCCTTCGCGTGCGCGCCGGCGCTCGCCGGTCGCGCCCGGCATCCCATGCCCATGTCCTACATCCTTCCTCGAGTCTTGCCTTTTGACTCGGCCTCGCCTCGTCATCTTTCTTTGTCCCGCGAGCTGCTCGCTCATCCGGCCTTGAGCGCGCCCCATGCGCTACCAGACAGCCCTGCACATGTCCCGGCTGTGATGCCCAATTGTCCCCGACACTGAGGCATGTTGCCCCTTGGGCGAACTGCTCCCCATAGCGACGTCCGTGCTCCTTGTAACACCCCAACCTAGGTGGATATTACAGTGCCGTGGACCCCCGACTAGGACCCACCAGGCGAGTGAAAATGAATGAAATACACAGGGTAAATGTAGTACCGAACCACATTACATCATCAATTACTCCTATGAGGAGTTTTATTACAACACACCCAAGGAAATGACCGAATACAAGTATATTTTATATGGAGATAAAATATACAACACTGAATGAACTCAAAATCCAAACGGAAATCTGCAGTGGAAATGAAATAAGGAAACACAGTGAATGAAAGGACTGGGGCCCCCTACTAGTATCACTGGGACTCCTCGCCATCAACATGCTATTCCCGTGCTTTTGCCTTGCCATGACCTGAAAACAAAATCCCCAAACGGGGTCAGTTACACAGAACAACAATCCTCAAGAGTTGAATAAACACAATCATATATATATGATGTATAAGCCACAAGTTCGATCAAAAATGAATCGGTTAGATTATAACCCAATCTTGTTGAAATCATATGCAATCAAACATGCTGTATGAAACAACTAACAGTACGGCTCAAAGGGTGGCGCCACACTACGCCCGGGATGGAAATGTGTCCGTGCACAAGCCACAAACGAGTATCGATCGAATACACGTGTGGTCTTGTACCTAATCAGTCTCACGAAGCAAACGACTCGTGTGCACAGTTCAATGTGAGGCCAACAACCAACACACGACTTAAATGTGCCCGACATGAAAATCCTACACATACCAACTGGCACGCCAGTATGACCCGGAATGCCACGAGATAGCAAAGTGACATCGAAATCAATAATGACTCACCGAGATGAAATGATAGTGAAATGAATGACAGCTCAATGAAATGGTTGGAACCGTCGTTCCTTGTGACTGAAGTGATTAATTGACAATGACAAGTATTGATACGATTAATACAATGATGAATAAGTTATGATTATGAATGAACAACAACAAAAGGAATGAATATCCTTTTAACCGAGTAAGAATTAACTTACACAACACCGGTGACAATTATCCTTCCACGAACAACATCCTAATTGAGATATCGTTCGCTCACAATTACCAACAATCCGTTCAACATACGAATCAAACACGAATATAACAAACTCAAAACGTCGATACGACTAAACCAAGTTCATTGGGGCATTATATCGAACAATTTGTGGCCAAACTTCGATTGTTTACAATCAAACTTCAATAATACCAACATCAAATCCCCAAGAAGTGTTTCAAACCAACAAAACATCTTCAATACGATCAATAATCCAATATGAATATTCAAATTCGTGATTACAACAACGATTAATCGAAAACCCCCAAATCCAACTCAATATTCAAAGTGTTCTTGAATAATCCTTCAATAATCCAATGAATAATCAAACATATCCATAATCATGCCTATATCACTTCATACAACATGATCTTAACATCCAAAATATCATATCTCAAAACAAAATCGAAATCCAAGATGTTGAAGAAATTACCTTAGAAGATCCAAGTACTTTAATCCGATGAAATCGCGTTAGATCGACAATCCGAGCTTCACAACCGAATGAAAATGATGAAAAATGAATACTCAAGTGATTGATGAAGAAGATCTTCCCCTTCAAGCCCTCTCTCTCGGATAGGTTGAAGAAAGTGGAAAAAATGAGTTAAATCTCACAAAAATCGCAATTATAGTGCAGACTGCACTGTGTGCCGCGGCCCAGCCGAAGTGTGCCACGGAACAGGGCTAAAACTTCCCCCAGTGATCGGCAGAGTGCTGCGGCCCGGACGAATGTGCCGCGGCAGTGACTCGACAGTGTGCCGCGGCCCTGTCGGCATGAGCCGCGGCCCACGGTACAGACGGGTCGGCCAAAAATTGCAACACGAGTGTGCCGCGGCCCGGACGGGTATGCGCGGCAGTAACTCGGCAGTGTACCGCGGCCCTGTCGGCATGAGCTGCAGCCCACGGTACAGGTTGCTCGGCCAAAACTGGAAAAATGTGTGTGCCGCGGCGCACACTCCTTGTGCCGCGGCCCATGCCCCCTTGGGTCCTAAAATGATGAAAAATGACCTGGGGAGGGAATAAAAGCAGTAGGAATCAATATTTGGGAAACAATAACACGAAATGGAAGTGCGAAAACCCCAAAATGGTGGTTCCAAGCAATGATTACAAGGGTTCGTCCAACAAAAACACGATTTGAACAATGAAAAGATTTGAAATGACATGAATTCCAACGTCAACATCGATTAATGAATCAATTACAACAATCACGATAATACTCTTGTCTCGATTCCCAAATAAGGTAGATACACTGAACAATATCGGTACACAACTCGAAGTTATTCGGAATGGTGAACACGGATGAATGATTATTGACAAGTGAAAAAATTACATAGTGAAAAATACCGAATGAAATTACTGAATGATAATGACTGAATTACAACTGGGTATTACATACACCCCCCCTTAAAAGAGTTTCGTCCCCGAAACTAAGGGTCAAACAACTCGGGATAACTCTCCCGCATACTATCCTCGGTTTCCCAAGTTGCCTCTTTGACTCCGCGTCTAGACCACTGAATTTTAACTAAAGGAATCGCCTTATTCCTCAACTGTTTGATTCGCCACTCTAAGACTCGTATGGGACTCTCTTCATACGAATGATCATCTGCGATCACGATTTCGTCGAACTGAAATATGTGACTCGGGTCGGCAACATACTTCCGTAACTGAGAGACGTGAAAAACATCATGAATTCGGCTCAACGCCGGAGGTAAGGCCAAACGGTAAGCTAACTCCGCTACTCGATCCAAAATCTCAAATGGTCCAATGAATCTCAGACTCAACTTCCCCCGTTTTCCGAAATGGAAAATACCTCGACTCGGGAATACCTTGACCAACACGTGGTCACCCATCTTGAACTCTAGTGGTTGGCGACGATTATCTGCATATGATTTCTGTCGACTCTGAGCGGTCAACAAACGACTCTTGATCAAAGCTACCTTCTCACGGGCGGCTATAAGCATATCGGGCTCGGTGTTGATTGATTCTGATAAGTCATCCAAACACAAAGGAGATCAACAATGACGACCGTACAAGGCCTCGTAAGGTGCCATCTTAATCGAAGCATGCCAACTATTATTATACGTGAACTCGATCAATGGTAGTTGGGCTTTCCAATCGTCTTTCCAATCGAGGACACATGCCCTCAGCATGTCCTTCAAAGTCTGAATAGTCCTCTCTGATTGTCCGTCGGACTGAGGATGAAAAGCTGTACTGAGATTAAGCTGAGTTCCCATAGCACGATGAACTGGTTTCTAAAAATGAGACACGAATCGTCCGTCACGATCGGAAACGATACTTTTAGGAGTACCGTGCAATCTCACTATCTCTTTGATAAATAACTGGGCAAGTCTCTCGGGACCCCACGTATCCTTAATCTCAAGGAATTGAGCTGATTTAGTTAAGCGATCCACAATTACCCAGATTGTGTTCATGCCACGACGACTCGTCGGCAAACTCGTGATGAAGTCCATTGAAATATCCTCCCACTCCCATTCTGGAATAGGGAGAGGTTTCAGCATACCCACCGGTCACTGATGCTTTATCTTGACTTGCTGACAGGTTAAGCATCTCGAAACAAATTCCGCGACTTCTCGCTTCATATTACTCCACCAGTAATTTTGTTTCAAGTCTTTGCACATCTTGCTAGACCCTGGATGAACAAAATAAGGGGTAGCATGAGCTTCTCTCAAAATCGAGTTTTTCAACTCGTCAAAAGCCGGTACACATAACCGATTCTTAAATCGCAAAAGTCCATCCTCGTAGAGCACAAATCCAGGGCTTTCCCTTGAGCTACATCCTCACGGATGCGCAACAAAAATGGGTTCGAACCCTGATTCACCCTGATCGTCTCCTCGAGTGGCGATGGAATCTCTAACGTACAAAGTTGCCCTTGTACTCACTATAACCAGACCTCGATCTCGGGTCTCAGAAATTTCTGTTGAAGTTCCTTCTGAACTGTTAATCGAGCAAGCATCTGCTCCTGAACGGACTTACGACTCAAGGCGTCGGCGACAACATTCGCCTTGCCCGGGTGGTAAAGTATCTCGATATCATAATCTTTGATCAGTTCCAACCACCGCCTCTGCCGCATATTTAACTCCTTCTGAGTAAATATATACTTTAAACTCTTATGATCGGTGAATATATGACAGGTAATGCCATATAGATAATGACGCCAAATTTTCAATGCAAACACCACGGCTGCTAACTCCAGGTCGTGGGTCAGATAATTAACCTCGTAAGGTCTCAATTGCCGTGAAGCATAAGCAATAATTTTCCCGTTCTGCATGAGTGCACATCCGAGACCCTGTCCGGACGCATCACTATAAACCACAAATTCTTCCGTCCCTTGCGGTAAAGAAAGGACAGGTGCTGAAATTAACCGGCTCTTAAGTTCCTCAAAACTCTGCTGACACGCGTCGGACCACGTGTATTTCTTATCCTTCCTTAAAAGGTTCATCATGGGTTGAGCGATTTTAGAAAATCCTTCCACAAACCGCCAATAATAACCGGCCAATCCGAGAAAGCTTCGGATTTCCTTAACATTCTTCGGAGGTAACCAATCTTGGATAGCCTCCGTCTTCTGAGGATCAACACGCACTCTATCTGATGAAATTACATGCCCGAGAAAAGTCACTTCGGACATCCAGAACTCACATTTGGAAAAATTTCCATAAAGTTGCTCTCGTCTTAACATGTCGAGAACCTGATGAAGATGAACCTCGTGTTCCTCTCGGTCACGAGAATAAATCAAAATGTCATCGATGAAGACAACAACAAACTGCTCCAAAAAGTCGATAAAAATCCGATTCATTAACTCCATGAATACTGCAGGTGCATTAGTTAGCCCGAGCGGCATAACTACGAACTCATATTGACCATAGCGTGTACGAAACGCTGTCCTTGCGATGTCCGACTCTCGAATTCGCAACTGATGATATCCAGACCTTAGGTAGATCTTGGAAAATATTGAAGCACCCTGAAGTTGATCTAAGAGATCATCAATATGGTGTAAGGGATACTTATTCTTGATTGTCACCCTGTTCAACTTCCAATAATCAATACACAAGCGAAATGAACCATCCTTCTTCTTGATAAACAACACTGGTGCTCTCCACGGGGACGCACTCGGTCGGATATAACCTTTCTCGTACAACTCCTCTAGTTGATTCTTCAACTCCTGCATTTCGGTCGGGGCCATCCGGTATGGTGCCTTCGATATCGGGGACGTACCGGGCTCCAATTCAATCGTGAATTCCACATCTCTCTGTGGAGGCAAACCAGGTAACTCGTCTGGAAAACATCGGCAATCGATAACAATGATACGACGAATGATTGAACACCTCGATTGCAATAGAACGGTCGATCGATGACAATGATACAATGAATGATTGAACACTTCGATTGCCTTAGAACGGCCAATCGATGAAAATGATACAGTGAATGATTGAACACTTCGATTACCTTAGAACGGCCAATCGATGAAATTGATACAATGAATGATTGAACACTTCGATTGCCTTAGAACGGCCAATCGATGAAAATAATACAGTGAATGATTGAACACTTCGATTGCCTTAGAACGGACAATCGAAGAAAATAATACGATGAATTATTGAACACGTCGATTGAGTAATTTCACTGCTTCCATCATATTAATGATTCTTCCGGAACAACGGGGATCACCTCCCTGAAGCACACATTCGACTCCAATGACTGAAATGATAGTGACCAAACACTTACGATCACTGGGGATGGTATCATGACGATCCATCTAATTAACACTCAATATTACATCGTCCTAAGGTAAGTCCACCACGATTAGGTCCACCAACCAATCGCGATCATTAAGCTTAATTCGGTATGATTTCCGAAAATTCTTCCATCACCAGGTAGACCGATGGTATGAGGTCCACAAGCAATAGGACTATCCAAATTAAGTCTATTCATACATGATTCGAAAATGAATGAATGCGGTGCACCAATATCAAAAGGTACACACAGGTTGAAATAAAATTACGAGTATACCTGAGATCATTCGGGCCATCGGATCGTCGATCCTCTTCATCACATGAATCCGGGACTTGCCGGCCCCCGAACCGGACGCTCCCGACTGATAAATATGAGCTCCGAATTTTTTTGCTTCCATCGTCTTAAATGACGCTGACAGAGTAGTCAGATTCTGAATCGCTGATTGCTTCAGGGTCTGAAATGCCGCCGGAGCCGACTTGGAGTCTTTCGGAAAAAATGGGCCTTATGCCCAAAAATCCCACAATTATGGCACATGATAGACGGTTTCAGACACTTAGTGATGTAATGATCCGGCGTTCCACAGTTGAAATAGGTGATGGCCGAACTGCCCGCTCGGGACTGAGATCCCGCACGGTTATGCACCGTAGGAGGTCGCTCAGAAACGTTAGGACCCGCACGAGGCTTCTTGAAGGTTGACTGACTGCCTTCGGACTGATTACGCTTCGTTGATTTCTTGCTGACAGATAAAGGTTGTTGCTCAGCAATTTTCTTAGCAGCAGGCTCATACGGGAGAGTTCTCTCAATTAATTCGGCCAGAGTGGCGCAATGATGATTAAGCAATTGCATATGGGTCATCATGACCTGCATAAAAGTGAGTGAATCAACCCGAACATTTTCCGATCGAGCGGAGTCTCGAATACGGTTTCCCGACAGTGAGTGATTATTCCCCGGGTTCCGGCCCGCACCGCGGCCTCTCTCCGTGCATCCCCTGACAGCTCTCTCCATACTGAAGTAGGAAGGTCGCATGATAATCATAGATCTTGTATGAGTACCGCATTATGATTTACGTCATGAAATGATGAAAATGAGCATATGCGCTCTAACACAGTGATTACATGAATGATTAACTGAGGTGACATGATTATCTGATGAAATTCTTGAAATGAGTATCTTGAACAAGTTAACAAGATTAATGATATGATCTTCCAGATCAACAACTGAGTAATGAAATGAATTGAGTGATTAATGAGTTAACATGATCGTCCTGATCATCAACTGAGTAATGAAATGAATTGAGTGATTAATGAGTTAATATGATCAACATGATTAAAATGAAAATGACGTTGAGGATTGTTAACTAGTGAATTATGAATGAATGATTAATGCTAGAAATTATACCATGGCATTAGAAGCCTTACAGTTCTTTCGGTCTGATTGACTCAGCATTTGCACAGGTCATACGTGACACTAAAGTCCAATGATACTAGTCCGATGACGATGATTTCAAATGAGACATGACTCAGAAGATAGTATTCAAAACCACGCTCCGATACCAACTCTGTAACACCCCAACCTATGCTGATATTACAGTGCCGTGGACCCCCGACTGGGACCCACCAGGCGAGTGAAAATGAATGAAATACACAGGGTAAATGTAGTACCGAACCACATTACATCATCAATTACTCATATGAGGAGTTTTATTACAACACACCCAAGGAAATGACCGAATACAAGTATATTTTATATGGAGATAAAATATACAATACTGAATGAACTCAAAATCCAAACGGAAATCTGCAGCGGAAATGAAATAAGGAAACACAGTGAATGAAAGGACTGGGGCCCCCTACTAGTATCACTGGGACTCCTCGCCATCAACATGCTATTCCCGTGCTTTTGCCTTGCCATCACCTGAAAACAAAATCCCCAAACGGGGTCAGTTACATAGAACAACAATCCTCAAGAGTTGAATAAACATAATCATATATATATATATATACTGTGTAAACCATAAGTTCGATCAAAAATGAATCGGTTAGATTATAACCCAATCTTGTTGAAAACATACACAATCAAACATGCTGTATGAATCAACTAACAGTACGGCTCAAAGGGTGGCGCCACACTACGCTCGGGATGGAAATGTGTTCGTGCACAAGCCACCAATGAGTATCGATCGAATACATGTGTGGTCTTGTACCTAATCAGTCTCACGAAGCAAACGACTCGTGTGCACAGTTCAATGTGAGGCCAACAACCAACACACGACTTAAATGTGCCCGACATGAAAATCCTACACATACCAACCGGCACGCCAGTATGACCCGGAATGCCACGAGATAACAAAGTGACATCGAAATCAATAATGACTCACCGAGATGAAATGATAGTGAAATGAATGACATCTCAATGAAATGGTTGGAACCGTCGTTCCTTGTGACTGAAGTGATTAATTGACAATGACAAGTATTGATACGATTAATATAATGATGAATGAGTTATGATTATGAATGAACAACAACAAAAGGAATGAATATCCTTTTAACCGAGTAAGAATTAACTTACACAACACCGGTGACAATTATCCTTCCATGAACAACGTCCTAATTGAGATATCGGTCGCTCTAACAACCTTGAATAATACAATTACCAACAATCCGTTCAACATACGAATCAAACACGAATATAACGAACTCAAAACGTCGATACGACTAAACCAAGTTCATTGGGGCATTATATCGAACACTTTGTGGCCAAACTTCGATTGTTTACAATCAAACTTCAATAATACCAACATCAAATCCCCAAGAACTGTTTCAAACCAACAAAACATCTTCAATACGATCAATAATCCAATATGAATATTCAAATTCGTGATTACAACAACGATTAATCGAAAACCCCCAAATCCAACTCAATATTCAAAGTGTTCTTGAATAATCTTTCAATAATCCAAGGAATAATCAAACATATCCATAATCATGCATATATCACTTCATACAACATGATATTAACATCCAAAACATCATATCTCAAAACAAAATCGAAATCCAAGATGTTGAAGAAATTACCTTAGAAGATCCAAGTACTTTAATCCGATGAAATCGCGTTAGATCGACAATCCGAGCTTCACAACCGAATGAAAATGATGAAAAATGAATACTCAAGTGATTAATGAAGAAGATCTTCCCCCTCAAGCCCTCTCTCTCGGATAGGTTGAAGAAAGTGGAAAAAATGAGTTGAATCTCACAAAAATCGCAATTATAGTGCAGACTGCACTGTGTGCCGCGGCCCAGCCGAAGTGTGCCGCCGCACAGGGCCAAAACTGCCTCTAGTGATCAGCAGCGTGCCGCGGCCCGGACGAATGCGCTGCGGCAGTGACTCGGCAGTGTGCCGCGGCCCTGTCGGCATGAGCCGCGGCCCACGGTATAGGCTGCTCGGCCAAAACTGGAAAAATGTGTGTGCCGCAGCGCACACTCCTTGTGCCGCGGCCCACGCCCCCTTGGGTCCTAAAATGATGAAAAATGACCCGGGGAGGGAATAAAAGCAATATGAATCAGTATTTGGGAAACAATAACACGAAATGGAAGTACGGAAACCCCAAAACGGTGGTTCCATGCAATGATTACAAGGGTTCGTCCAACAAAAACACGATTTGAACAATGAAAAGATTTGAAATGACATGAATTCAAAGGTCAACATTGACTAATGAATCAATTACAACAATCAATACTCTTGTCTCGATTCCCGAATAAGGTAGATACACTGAACAATATCGATACACAACTCGAAGTTATTCCGAACGGTGAACACGGATGAATGATTATTGACAAGTGAAAAAATTACATAGTGACAAATACCGAATGAAATTACTGGATGATAATGACTGAATTACAACTGGGTATTACACTCCTCCCATGGTTTCCTCATGTGGTTCTCCGTCCGACCACGCCGCTCCGAAGGCTGAACCTCTAAAGCCAGTCTGATGCCTCCTGTGTTATCCCACTCCTGCCTGTTCCTAGGCACCCCGTGCGACTGTCTATGCACGCCTGTCCCATCGTCGACTTTAGGCCGTGACATTCTTCCCCGCCTATTTCGTTAACGTCCTCGTCGACGTGGCAGCTCATCGATGAACTGAATAGCACCTAGGTGGAAAGTCGGCTCGTCTCTCTTCAGGTTCCTTACGTACTTAATGGCTGACATTGTATTTGGCGAACGCTCTTTGATTAGAGGTAATGCCAGCGGCTTGTCTCGATCGAACACAAAGAGTGCCTTCATGTGTGGCACTGGGGAGACATTGTTCTTCTTCATGAAGTCCATGCCCATCATGATGTCCCGGTCATCCATCGTTGTCACCTTGAAGTTAACTGGTGTATGCCATACGCCAAGTCTCAGTCGCACACCATTTGCGACTCCTGTGACCCGAACGACTTGTGCATTATTCGACTTCATACATCCTCGTCCCTTGATGACCTGAAGCCCTAACCTCCTGGCTTCAGCCTCGTTGATGTAATTGTATTCGGCCCCTGTGTTGACCAACGCCTTGACGGGTTGCCCATTGATTTGCCCCATCACGAATAGTAAGTGATCCCCACGCGGTACCTCCTCGCATGTCGCCCTACCCATGGCTGAATTCAACATCTGCATCACTCGTATAGACGCGTCTTCACCCTCGGCAGTCTCCTGTGCCTTGGTGCGTGCCATGGCAACTAATTTCTTTGGACATGCTGCCAGGAAATGATCTGCACTCCCACATCTATGGCAAGTCCTAGTATCCCATGACTGCCTGCCATCCTTGTGCCTGCTCATCCTTGAGCCTTTGTCCATAGTATCCCGATGCGTCTGAACCTGTGCACCTTTATCCTCATCCCTCCTGGACTTTCGAATTTCTTTGGGTAATTTTAACTCGATCAGGCCTTCAGCTGCTGCAATAGCCGATGCCACATCCTATACATTCTTGTGTTGGATCTCTAGTCTCGCCCATGGCTTCAAGCTATCCATAAATGCGAACAAAGCATCCTTGTCCGTCAAATCCGGGATTTCCAGCACAATCTCCTAGAACTCCTTCACAAAGTCCTCAATGCTATGTCGGTGTTCCAACCTCCTTAATCTGGCTCGAGCCTCGTACTCGGCATTCTCTGGATAAAATTGGCGCTTGAACTCCCTCTTGAAGTCCTCCCAGCTCTCCATGTGGCATGAGCCCCAATCAATGTCCTGCTGCCTATGTCTCCACCACAGCATCGCAGTGTCCGCTAGGAAGAGTGGTGCCACGCATAGCTTCGACTCATCATCCTTGATTCCCGAAGCTCCATAGTAGTGCTCCAAATTCCACAGGAAGTTTTCCAGCTATTTGGCATTCCTCCCTCCACTGTACGAAGTTAACCTTTGAATCTTTATTTGCTGGGGTACTGCGGCCACATGCTCCCTTGTATTGGCCAGATCTCGCTTCACCATTGCCATGTTGACCTTCAAGGCTTCATTCTCTTCTTGCAAGGCCTCTATCTTGGCTCCCGTTTCCTTCAGCTGGTTGCCAACATCATATTGAAAAGAGTTTATTGTCCTGAGTACCTTGTCGACGAGTTCATCAGCGGGTCCCTCCAATGCTCCGACCCTCGCGACCACATCATCCAAGCTCTGCTCCTGGCCTGCCACGATCTCCTCTAGGCGAGCCACTCGCCCCTCTGCGGCAGCGGCACTCTCCATAAAAGTGCCCCTTGACTTCTTGGGTGCCTTGTCCTTATCGGACGGATTGCCTTGAACGGAATCACCCGTCTTGTCCATCCTTCTCTCCATGGACCTTCTCACGAGTGATGACCTGTGCGAAAGCAACACCTAAACACGGAGTCCGTACGGGTCTTTTCGTCTCTTGCTCTCAAGCACCTTGCGGAAGCTAATGAACCACTTAGAGTGGCTCCGATACAAACTGTCACGGGGTAAAATTTCACGCCTAGGAAATTGCCTAACCCGTGTGGCACTAAACTAGAATTGCCCCGATCTCAGATAGTAAGCCTGTCTTACGTTGCTCAAGTGAGTGAAAGAAAGGACATGAACACTTTAGGGAAACTCTTTTATATTACTCCACTCTTTTCTTACAACTTGCTTGCTTGTTTAAAATGAGCCTCCCTTGGAGGCTATTTATACTACCTTTTAAGTTCCTAGAACCTTCTAACTCCACCTTCTTATTTGGAGGGTTCTAGACCTATCTATACAATCCACACTCTTCTTTCCTATTCTATATTATTCCAAGTACAAGTACAAGACTACGTACAATCATCTAGAATACTTCATAACCTTCAAGGACTACATCCTTCTAGAAGATTCCTAGAGGCTTCTTCTTCCAACTAGGCGCCCGGCCCATCTCGGCCTGTCCCGGCCCGCATCGGCCCGACATGACCCTCTCATTTCTGCATTCTTCCAGACTCTCTTGCACCCTTCGCGCGCGCCCCCGCGCTCGTCGGCTGCCCCCAGCATCCCACGCCCTTGTCCGACATGCTTCCTCGAGTCTTGCCTTCTGACTCGGCCTCGCCTCGTCATCTTTTTTTGTCCCACACGCTGCTCGCTCGTTCGGCCTTGCCCGCACCCCATGCACTACTGGACAACCCTGCACATGTCCCGACTATGATGCCCAAGTGTCCCCGACACTAAGGCATGTTGGCCCTTGGGTCAACTTCTTCCCATAGCGGAGTCCGTGCTCCTTCCATGATTTCCTCATGCGGTTCTTCCTCTGACCACGCCGCTCCGAAGGCTAAACTTCCAAAGCCAGTTTGATGCCTCCCGTGGTACCCCGCTCATGCCTATTCCTAGGCAACCCGTGCGACCGTCTGTGCACACCTATCCCATCGTCGACTTTAGGCCGTGACAGCACGCTACTAAGCACAATTATGGCTTGTTTGGTAGCCATGACGAGATAAGATTGGATAAGACAAACTCAAGATAAGTTATCATGACTGTCAAGATTAGAACCAATATTATAAATTCTATCTAGCTGTTTGGTAGACCAGATGAAATCATGATAAAAAATGAAAATTTACCCATTTAACCCTTCTGAAAATAATAAATTACTCATTATATCACTTCAAGTTATTCTTCTGCAACTCTATCTTCAGAGCAACAAAATGATGCACCAAAATGAAGATTCCCATTAATTGACCTATATACGGGAGGTGACCTGCGGCAGGGTGGCGGGGGCCGGAGATCTGATGATTCTGACGAGCAGGTGACGTAAATCCGGGAGGTGACCTGCGGCAGGGTGGCGGTACCGACGAGCAGTAGGAAATTGGTGACCTGTGAAAGGGTAGAATGGGATTTGCGTTATAATTTGGAGTACTATTCAACATTAAGAATTTAATTGGAGGGGGGAGACCCGATTACTAAAGAGGAACAATGATTTTATTCCGGGCCCAACTTATTTTGCGGGCCTTCAAGATAAGTAATTCGGACTACCAAACAGTCGGATAAACCAAGATAACTTACTTAACTATCTATAACATGGCTACCAAATGAGCCCTTAGCGTGTGCTAACTGATCCCCTCAACAATACAACTGTGAAGTCCGATCAACACGAACATGCTCCGAAAGATACAAAACTCTAAAATCAACAATATCTCAATAAGCGCTTACAAAGAGCGACAAAAGTGAAAGAACACCAAAGCCAAAAATTCATGAAAAGTATGGCTATTACATTCTCCCCCTCTAAAAAGAAGTTTTGTCCCGAAACTCAAGAAATAAAAAGTTTGGGGTATCTCGATCTATCATCTCTTCCATCTCCCAAGTTGATTCCTCGACTCCATGTCTTGACCATTGCACTTTAACCAATGAAATAGTTTTGTGCCGAAGATGTTTCTCACGATGCTCAAGAACCTTCACCGGTCTCTCTTCGAAGGTAATATCCTCGACTACATCGATCTCACCATAGTCGATAATATGACTTGGGTCCAGTACATACTTCCTCAACTGTGAAACATGAAAAATGCTGTGGACGTGACTTAAAGTTGGTGGTAACGCCAAACGATAAGCTAGTTCCCCAATCCTGTCTAAAATTTCAAATGGTCCGATATACCTCGGACTAAGTTTTCCTTTCTTTCCAAAATGAAAAACTCCCCTTGTCGGCGATGTTAGGAGTATGCCCTCTAATGCCACTCAGAGGATGTTAGAGTGAGGGCATCGTGCATGTTATTATGTAATTATTCTCAGAAGGCAATTGAATATTTCTTTATTTACTGATAGTCATTGGTATTCCTAACTCGTAAATATATATACAGAAACTAGTCCATGTATTTGAGAGCAAAATATTCCACTCCTTATTGGATGTATAAGGGGATCGGCACTGGAAAGGTTTATGGCTCAAATACTTAATCGTCGGAAGTCGATGAAACTTGACTGGGCATTAAGTTTATGTGACGACTTGTATAACATGTTCTTTGATTGGTCGAGTGCCTGTCTTCACTAATGGTTAGTGAGAGCATACATTATAGGTATGCTAATGAGATTAGTATAATCGGTGAGTTAAATAATTTACGGCCTAATGAGTTAAATAAATTACCGGGTGATTAATTTGATTCACATATATAATTCTTTCTTAGAGAAATTAATTATAGTATTTTCTATTTGATATAATTAAAAAATTGAATTAATTATTTGATATAAATACATCGAGATGGAATGGAGTTTATCGTATTGGACTCGTGGGAGTCCGAAACGAACCGAACTCCCTACATCTTCCACATTGCCCCCCTGTCTTCAACCTAATATGGTGGAAGACTTGTTGATATTATATCTTGGTATGTTTTATTAATGGGGGACAAATACACCTTGTGATGAATTAAGTATGGGGTTGGTCATGACTTTGTCATGTGGAGAATATTATTGAAGGCAAATAAGAAGACTCCTTGCTCTTTGAAAAGGAAAGCTACGGTTCATATCATTGAAGTGAAAAAAAAAAGAGAAAGTCTTGAGTTGTCTTCTACATTCATTCTTCCATCACCATTATCATCTTCTTCATTTTTCTTAGGAAAAATTGAGAGAAAAAATAGAGAAAAATATATCTATACACTTAGAGTGTAATAGACAATATTAGAAAGCTCCTATAAACTTGTTCTAGCTGTATCCTTGGAGGGTAACAAGGTGAAGTCGTACCGATCGTCTTTCCGGTGCATGGTAAGTAGAGACGTGGTGTTTTCAGTGTTGGATCATCCAAGATCTTGTTGTGGATTGGATTCGTAAGGGACATCATCTTCTCAATGATTAAATCAACGGACTACAATGGTATGATTCCATATCTTCCTTTTTGTTCGTTTTATATGTTGGGATTCGGTGATTAAAATCGAATTACGCAGCGGAAAATAAACTGGTCCAACCGGATAAAACCAAACCCCAAAAACGGACCGATCAAGCATCATATAAATGAACAAAAATAACGAGGAAGGAAATCAAAGAATACATATCCTTGGAGTCCTTCGATAATATAATCTTCGAAGGAAAAAAACCCGAGCAAGCCTTTTCTCGATTACCGACACGAATACGAATCCAATTCATTGTAGCTTGTTGAATGATCTAACACCGAAAATGCCAAATGTCTCTACATTATCACGCGTCGGATATTGATCGGAAAAATAAAATATCAATTTGTTCTCAAAGAACACAGCTAAAAATTGATACGGTATTTTTCTTCTCTTATCTTCTTCCTTTTCTTTCTCTCAAAGATGAACAAGAAAAAGAAACTAAATTTTTCTCCTCCTCCTCTCTTATATCATGGATGATGTCTATCTTTTGTGTGTATGTTTTCCTTAAGTCTTTTTAAAAGAAAGACTACACCATTTTATATAGTAAAAGAGATCAAAATGATGAGATATGGAATCTCATCTATTTTGTCCTCATCTTTATATAAAACTAAACACACCACACATGGAAAAAAAAAGCAATATGGAAGGTGAGGAGCAATCATGGGGCGGCCCACTTGAATTTGGTGAGAAAACGAGCTGAGCCACTCGGTTCGTGTACTGGACATTCGCGTGTCTAGTCCGTTAAATACACTTCGTTTGATCCCAAATGTATTTATATTTTATTAACTAATCCAATTAATTAATTTTATCAAATACAAAATTATAATAATATATTTCCAAGAAATAATTATTTATGAATTAAATTAATTACCCGGTAATTAATTTCAATTCACTAGACCGCATGATTTATCAAATAAATAAAATTAGATATCTATTATCCAATATTAATTAAGAGATAATAAATACTTATTTATCCATCAAATATCTGTAACACCCCAAATTAGGCGGATATTACAGTACCGTGGATCCCCGACTGGGACCCACCAGGCGAATGAAAATTGATGAATTAAATAATATAATTGTAGTACCGAACCACATTATATTACCAACTACTCCGATGAGGAGTTTAAGTACAACACACTAGGACAATACCGAATACTAGTATATTTTATATGAAGATAAAATACACAACGCTGAATGAAACAGAGTATCCAAATGAAAATCTGCAGCGGAAAACAAATGACAACAACATGAATGACTGAAAAGATCGGGGGGCCCTACTAGTATCACTGAGACTCCTCGCCGTCAATGTTCTATTCCCGTGCTTTTGCCTTGCCATGACCTGAAAAAAAATCCCCAGCCGGGGTCAGCTACACAGAACAACAATCCTCAAGGGTTGAAATACACAATCATGATATATCTTTAGTTATGAAAATATCCTTAGTTATGAATTACACTGAAGAGGAGTATCATAGTACGCCCGTAATGTTCTGTGCAAGTGTACAAGACGGATGACCGGACACACCCGTCCTTGTACCTAATTAGTCTCACGGAGGTAATCGTTACCGTGTGCACAGTCCAATGTATCGATCCCAATACATGACCATCGCGTGCTTGACTAAAAATTCCACACATCCGCACCCGGCCACGCAATATGAACCCAAAAGTTCATGTGAACGAGAATGACCAAAATGAATATCAATGAATAATAATCCGACAAGGTCAAGAATGACTCACCGAGATGAAAATGATAGTGAAGTGAATGATAGTTCAATGAAATGATTAGAACCGCCATTCCTCGTGAATGAAGTGATTATTCGACAATTACAAGTCTCAATACGATTAATACAATGATGAATGAGTTATGATTATGAATGAACAACAACAAAAGGAATGAATATCCTTTTAACCGAGTAAGAATTAACTTACACAATACCGATGAAGAATGTCCTTCCACGAACAAACGTCCTAAATGAAATGTCGGTCGCTCGAACAACCTTGGATAACACAATTACCAACAATCCACTCAATATACGAATCAAACACAATTATAACGAACTCAAAACGTCACTACGACTAAACCAAGTTCATTGGGGGCATTATATCGAATACGTTTCGGCCAATCTTCGATTGTTAACAACCAAACCTCAATTATACCAATATCAAAACCCCAAGAAGTGTTTCAAACCAACAAAACATCTTCAAAATGATCAATAATCCAAAATGAATATTCAAATTCGTGATTACAACAACAATTAATCGAAAACCCCCAAATCCAACTCAATATTCAAAGTGTTCTTGAATAATCCTTCAATAATCCATTGAATCTATATAAAAACTCATAATCATATGCATATCCCTCCATATAACATGATTATAACGTCCAAAACATCATATCCCAATACAAAATCGAAATCCAAGATGTTAAAGAAATTACCTCTTCAAGATCCAACCACTTCGATCCGATAAACACGAGTTAAATCGAGTGTCCAAGCTTCCCAAATGAATGAAGATGATGAAAATCCAACACTCAAGTGATTGATGATGGAAAATCCCTCCCTCAAGTTCTCTCTCTCGGAACAAAGTGAAGAAAAGGATGAAAATGATGAAAAAGTCCCGGCCAACTCCTTATAAACTGCCGGAAGTTACGGCCGTAACTCGGCCTTCTTACGGCCGTAACATCCCAGGTCAACGGCCTTACGGCCGTAACCGGCCAACTCGTACGGCTGTAACTTGGCTTGGTCCAGATACCTGCCGACAGCCTTACGGCCCTATCCGCTCCTGACTTACGGGCGTAACTCGCCCTCGTCTTAAACACCTGCCGACATCCTTACGGCCATACCCGTACACCTTACGGACGTAACTCGGACGATACGGCCGTATCCGGCCAAACATACGGGCGTAAGCCCCCTTCGTCAAAAATGACAAGGCACCCTGCCTGTAACGTACGGCCGTATCCGGCCAAGCCTTACGGTCGTACCTTAACCTTCTTACGGCCGTAACTCGCCTTCGGCCAAAAATGCCTGGGCAGCCTGCTGGACACGTACGGACATAACCGGCCAAGCCTTACGGCCGTACCTGCTCAACTTACGGCCGTATTCCGAAACCTTACGGCTGTAAGTCCCGTTCGTCCATAATGGCCTGAAATCAACGAACACTTGTTACGGCCGTAACTTAAAATCCTTACGGCCGTAACTCGTTGCTGGACAAGGTGAAAAAATCCGATAACTCCGATTCCACGCTACGACTGATGAATGATCCGACATATCATACGAATGTAAAAGTGAACAAGTCCAACACATGCCAAAGATGATACTCCCAGTACAAGACTACCAATCACGATGAAAATGATAATACTCCCATCTCGATCTATAAACGGAGATGAAAGGATGATCGGTAACTGATATACGGTTACAACATGCCAACAGTGAACGCAAATGAATGAATCATGAATGATGAGTGATTATTGATGAGTGAAAATTACTGAGTAACAATTACAGACTGATAATTACTGAATGATAATGAATGAATTACAACCGGGTATTACATACTCCCTCCCTTAAAAAGAGTTTCGTCCCCGAAACTAAGGGTCAAACAACTCGGGATAACTCTCCCGCATACTCTCCTCGGTCTCCCAAGTATCCTCTTCGAATCCGTGTCTACACCACTGAATCTTGACCAAAGGAATCGTCTTGTTCCTCAACTGTTTGATTCGCCGCTCTAAAACTCGTATAAGACGCTCCTCATACGAATGATCATCCGCGATCTCGATTTCGTCGAACTTAAGTATGTGGCTCGGGTCGGCAACATACTTCTGCAATTGAGAGACGTGAAACACATTATGAATTCGGCTCAACACTGGAGGTAAAGCCAATCGATAAGCTAACTCCCCTACTCGATCCAAAATCTCAAACGGTCCAATGAATCTCGGACTCAACTTCCCTCGTTTTCCGAAACAGAAAATACCTCGACTCGGGGATACGTTGACCAAAACGTGGTCACCCGTCTCGAACTCTAGTGGTCGACGACGATTATCTGCATATGATTTTTATCGACTCTGAGCTGTCTACATACGACTCCTGATCAAAGCTACCTCCTCCCGGGCGGCTATAAGCATAACGGGCTCGGTGCCGATTGATTCTGATTGGTCGTCCCAACACAACATAGATCGACAATGACGACCGTACAAGGCCTCGTAAGGTGCCATCTTAATCGAAGCATGCCAACTATTATTGTACGTGAACTCAATCATCGGTAATTGGGCTTTCCAATCGTCTTTCCAATCGAGTACGCATGCCCTCAACATGTCCTCCAATGTCTGAATAGTCCTCTCTGATTGTCCGTCGGACTGAGGATGAAAAGCGGTACTGAGATTAAGCTGAGTTCCCATAGCACGATGAACTGATTTCCAAAAATAAGACACAAATCGTCCGTCACGATCGGAAACGATACTCTTTGGAGTACCGTGCAGTCTCACTATCTCCTTGATGAACAATTGGGTTAGTCTCTCGGGACCCCACGTATCCTTAATCTCAAGGAACTGAGCCGATTGTCAAACGGTCCACAATTACCCAGATTGTATTCATGCCACGACGACTCGTCGACAAACTCGTGATGAAATCTATCGAAATGTCTTCCCACTTCCACTCTGGAATAGGGAGAGGTTTCAGCATACCCGCCGGTCACTGATGTTCAATCTTGACTTGCTGACAGGTTAAGCATCTCGAAACAAATTCTGCGACTTCTCGCTTCATATTACTCCATCAGTAAATTTGTTTCAAGTCCTTGTACATCTTTCTAGACCCCGGATGAATGGAATAAGGTGTAGCATTTGAGCTTCTCTCAAAATCGAGTTTTTCAACTCGTCGCTCGCCGGCACGCACAACCGATTCTTAAATCTCAAAACTCCATCCTCGTGGACCACGAATCCAGGGGCTTTCCCCTGAGCCATATCCTCACGGATGCGCAACAATGATGGGTCTGAACCCTGGTTCTCTCTGATTGCCTCCTCAAGTGGTAATGAAATCTCTAACATGCAAAGTTGCCCTTGCAATCACTGAAGACAGACCTCGATCTCGGGTCTAAGGAATTCCTGCTGAAGCTCCTTCTGAACTGTTAAACGAGCAAGCATTTGCTCATGAACGGACTTACGAATCAAGGCATCGGCAACCACGTTCGCCTTACCCGGGTGGTATAGGATCTCGATATCATAATCTTTGATTAGTTTTAACCACCGCCTCTGTCGCATATTTAACTCCTTCTGAGCAAATGTATACTTCAAACTCTTGTGATCGGTGAAAATCTGACAGGTGACGCCATAAAGGTAATGACGCCAAATCTTCAACGCGAAGACCACGGCTGCTAGCTCTAGGTCGTGGGTCGGGTAATTAACCTCGTAAGGTCGCAATTGCCGTGAATCATAGGCAATAACCTTCCCATTCTGCATTAATACACATCCGAGACCATGTCCGAACACGTCACTATAAACCACGAATCCTTCCGTCCCTTGTGGCAAGGAAAGTACAGGTGCTGAAATTAACCGGCTCTTGAGTTCCTCAAACTTCCGCGGACACGCGTCGGACCACATGTATTTCTTATCCTTTCGCAAAAGGTTCGTCATTGGTTGAGCGATTTTAGAAAATCCTTCCACAAACCGCCGATAATAACCGGTTAATCCGAGAAAGATTCGGATTTCCTTAACATTCTTCGGAGGTAACCAATCTTGAATAGCCTCCGTCTTCTGAGGATCAACACGCACTCTGTCTGATGAAATTACATGTCCGAGAAACAACACTTCGGACATCCAGAACTCACATTTGTAAAACTTTCCCTAGAGTTGCTCTCTTCTCAACACGTCGAGAGCCTGGTGAAGGTGAAACTCGTGTTCTTCCTGGTCACGAGAATAAATTAAAATATCATCACTGAAGACAACCACAAACTGGTCCCAAAAGTCGTTGAAAACCCGATTCATTGAGTCCATGAATACCACAGATGCATTAGGTAATCCAAACGGCATTACCACGAACTCATAATGACCATAGCGTGTTTGAAACGCCGTCCTCGCGATATCCGACTCTCAATTTCGCAACTGGTGATATCCAGATCTTAAGTCGATCTTCGAAAAATACTGAAGTTCCCTGAAGTTGATCTAAGAGATCATCAATATGGGGTAGAGGATACTAATCTTGATCATCACCCTATTCAACTCCTGATAATTAATACACACACGAGACGAACCATCCTTCTCCTTGGCAGATCACACTGGTGCTCCCCACGGGGGCGCACTCGGTCGGAGATAACCTTTCTCGAACTATTCCTCAAGTTGAATCTTCAACTCCTGCATTTTGTTTGGGGCCATCCGATGCGGTGCCTTCGATAACGGGGACGTACCGGGCTCCAACTCACTCCTGAATTCCACATATCTCTGTGGAGGCAAACCAGGTAACTCGTATGGGAATACATCGTCAATCGATGACAATGATACCACGAATGATTGAACATCTCGATTGCCCTAGAACGGTCAATCGATGAAAATGATACAATGAATGATTGAAACAACTCGATTGCCTTAGAACGGCCAATCGATGAAAATGATACAATGAATGATTGAACAACTCGATTGCCTTAGAACGGCCAATCGATGAAAATGATACAATGAATGGTTGAACAACTCGATTGCCTTAGAACGGTCAATCGATGAAAATGATACAATGAATGATTGAACAACTCGATTGCCTTAAAACTGCCAATCAATGAAAATGATACAATGAATTATTGAACACCTCTATTGAGAAATTTCTCTGCTCTCATCATATTAATAATTCTTCTGGAACGGATTACCTCCCGGAAATACCTACTCGTCTCCAACGACTGAAATGATAGTGACCAAACGCTTATGATCACTGAGGATGGTATCATGACGATCCATCTAATTAACACCCAATATTACATCGTCCTTAGATAAGTCCACCACGATTAGGTCCACCAACCAATCTCGGTCATTAAGCTTAATTCGGTATGATTTCCGAAAATTCCTCCATCGTCAGGTAGACCGATGGTATGAGGTCCACAAGCAATAGGACTATCCAAATTAAGTCTATTCAAACATGATTCGGAAATGAATGAATGCGATGCATCAGTATAAAAAAGGGTACACACAGGTTGAGATAAAATGTGAGTATACCTGAGGTCATTGGGGCACCGTATCGTCGGTCCTCTTCATCACGTGATTCCGGGACTTGCCGGCCCCCGAACCGGATGCTCCCGTCTGATAAATATGAGCTCCGCCTTTATTCGCTTCCATCGTCTTAAATGACACTGACAGAGCAGTCTGATTCCGAATCGCTGATTGCTTCGGGGCTTGAGATGCCGCCGGAGCTGACTTGGAGTCCTTTCGGCAAAAACGGGCCTTATGCCCAAAAATCCCACAATTATGGCACATGATAGACTATTTCAGACACTTAGTGCTGTAATGACCCGGCGCTCCACAGTTGAAATAGGTGATGGCCGAACTGGCCGCTCGGGACTGAGATCCCGCACGATTATGCGCCGTAGGAGGTCGCTCAGAAATGATAGGGCCCGCACGAGGCTTCTTGAAGGTTGACTGACTGCCTTCGGACTGATTACGCTTCGTTGATTTCTTGCTGACAGGTAAAGGTTGTTGCTCAGCAATTTCCTTAGCAGCAGGCTCATACGGGAGAGTTCTCTCAATTAATTCGGCCAGAGTGGCGCAATGATGATTACGCAATTGCATATGGGTCATCATGACTTGCATAAAAGTGAGTGGATCAACCCGAACATCTTCCGATCGAGCAGAGTCCTGGGTACGGTTTCCCGACAGTGAGTGATTATTCCCCGGGTTCCGGCCCACACCGCAGCCTCTCCCCGTGCATCCCCTGACAGCTCTCTCCATACTGAAGTAGGAAGGTCGCATGATAATCATAGATATCGTATGAGTAACGCATTATGATTTACGTCATGAAATGATGAAAATGAGCATACGCGCTCTAAAACAGTGATTACATGAATGATTAACTGAGGTGACATGATTATCTGATGAAATTCTTGGAATGATTATCTTGAACAAATTAACAAGATTAATGATATGATCTTCCAGGTCAACAACTGTGTAATGAAATGAATTGAGTGATTAATGAGTTAACATGATCGTCCTGATCATAATGAATGATGATGTTTGAGGATTGTTAACTTATGAATGATGAATGCATGATTATTGCCAGAAATTATACCATGGCGTTAGAAGTCTTACAGTTCTTTCGGTCTGATTGGCTCGGAATTTGCACAGGTCACACGTGACGCGAAAGTCCAATGATAGTAGTCTGATGAGGATGATTTCAAATGAGACATGACTCGGGAGGTAGTATTCAAAACCACGCTCTGATACCAACTCTGTAACACCCCAAATTAGGCGGATATTACACTGCCGTGGATCCCCGACTGGGACCCACCAGGCGAATGAAAACTGATGAATTAAATAATATAATTGTAGTACCGAACCACATTATATTACCAACTACTCCGATGAGGAGTTTAAGTACAACACACCAGTACAATATCGAATACTAGTATATTTTATATGAAGATAAAATACACAATGCTGAATGAAACAGAGTATCCAAATGAAAATATGCAGCGGAAAACAAATGACAACAACATGAATGACTGAAAAGATCGGGGGGCCCTACTAGTATCACTGGGACTCCTCGCCGTCAATGTTCTATTCCCGTGATTTTGCCTTGCCATGACCTGAAAACAAAATCCCCAGTCGGGGTCAGTTACACAGAACAACAATCCTCAAGGTTTGAAAATACACAATCATGATATATCTTTAGTTATGAAAATATCCTTAGTTATGAATTACGCTGACGAGGAGTATCATAGTACGCCCGTAATGTTCTGTGCAAGTGTATAAGATGGATGACCGGACACACCCGTCCTTGTACCTAATTCGTCTCACGGAGGTAATCGTTACCGTGTGCACAGTCCAATGTATCGATCCCAATACATGACCATCGCGTGCTCGACTAAAAATTCCACACATTCGCACCCGGCCACGCAATATGAACCCAGAAGGTCATATGAACGAGAATGACCAAAATGAATATCAATGAATAATAATCCGACAAGTTCAAGAATGACTCACCGAGATGAAAATGATAGTGAAGTGAATGATAGTTCAATGAAATGATTGGAACCGCCGTTCCTCGTGAATGAAGTGATTATTCGACAATTACAAGTCTCAATACGATTAATACAATGATGAATGAGTTATGATTATGAATGAACAACAACAAAAGGAATGAATATCCTTTTAACCGAGTAAGAATTAACTTACACAATACCGATGAAGAATGTCCCTCCACGAACAAACGTCCTAAATGAAATGTCGGTCGCTCGAACAACCTTGGATAACACAATTACCAACAATCCGCTCAATATACGAATCAAACACGATTATAACGAACTCAAAACGTCACTACGACTAAACCAAGTTCATTGGGGCATTATATCGAATACGTTGCGGCCAATCTTCGATTGTTAACAACCAAACCTCAATTATACCAATATCAAAACCCCAAGAAGTGTTTCAACCCAACAAAACATCTTCCAAATGATCAATAATCCAAAATGAATATCCAAATTCGTGATTACAACAACAATTAATCGAAAACCCCCAAATCCAACTCAATATTCAAAGTGTTCTTGAATAATCCTTCAATAATCTATTGAATCTATATACAAACTCATAATCATATGCATATCCCTCCATATAACATGATTATAACGTCCAAAACATCATATCCCAATACAAAATTGAAATCCAAGATGTTGAAGAAATTACCTCTTGAAGATCCAACCACTTCGATCCGATAAACACGAGTTAAATCGAGTATCCAAGCTTCCCAAATGAATGAAGATAATGAAAATCCAACACACAAGTGATTGATGATGGAAAATCCCTCCCTCAAGTTCTCTTTCTCGGAACAAAGTGAAGAAAAGGATGAAAATGATGAAAAAGTCCCAGCCAACTCCTCATAAACTGCCGGAAGTTACGTCCGTAACTCGGCCTTCTTACGGCCGTAACATCCCAGGTCAACGGCCTTACGGCCGTAACCGGCCAACTCGTATGGCCGTAATTCGGCTTCATCCAGAAACCTGCCGATAGCCTTACGGCTGTATCCGCTCCTGACTTACGGGCGTAACTCGCCCTCGTCTTAAACACCTGCCGACATCCTTACGGCCGTACCCGTACACCTTACGGGCGTAACTCAGACGATACGGCCGTATCCGACCAAACATACGGGCGTAAGCCCCCTTTGTCAAAAATGACCAGGCACCCTGCCTGTAACGTACGGCCGTATCCGGACAAGCCTTACGGCCGTACCTTCCTCGTCTTACGGCCGTATGCCGCAACCCTTACGGCCGTAAGTCCCTCCCATCCGACAAAACCTGAAATATACGAATACCACTTACGGCCGTATCCTAACCTTCTTATGGTCGTAACTCGCCTTCGGCCAAAAATGCCTGGGCAGCCTGCTGGACACATACGGCCGTAACCGGCCAAGCCTTACGGTCGTACCTGCTCAACTTATGGCCGTATTCCGAAACCTTACGGCTGTAAGTCCCGTTCGTCCATAATGGCCTGAAATCAACGAACACTTGTTACGGCCGTAACCTAAAATCTTTACGGCCGTAACTCGTTGCTGGACAAGGTGAAAAAATCCGATAACTCCGATTCCTCACTACGACTGATGAATGATCCGACATATCATATGAATGTGAAAGTGAACAAGTCCAACACATGCCAAAGATGATACTCCCAGTACAAGACTACCAATCACGATGAAAATGATAATACTCCCGTCTCGATCTATAAACGGAGATGAAATGACAATCGGTAACTGATATACGGTTACAACATGCCAACAGTGAACGCAAATGAATGAATCATGAATGATGAGTGATTATTGATGATTGAAAATTACTGAGTGACAATTACAGACTGATAATTACTGAATGATAATGAATGAATTACAACCGGGTATTACAATATCCTTGTGCGCGACTCCGTAGGTCCGTCTTAGTCGTTAATGGGAGGAACCAAGGAGTACGGGTAACACTTAGCCAGTCTAGTGCTTCGTACCGTAACCCAACTAAGAACGAATGATCGGATCATTCCGAAACCATTATGTCGTGAATACCGTATACGTATAAACCCTTCAATCATATGTCCCGGTCAAATATTAGGGTCACGGTAAAGTCAAACCCTACTGTAACTTGACTCTATGCTTTCTGTTAATGCAAATCGAGATCATCGAGCTCTTGTGTATCAAATACAACTAGCTCTAAATGCTTTGGCCAAAGACTTATAATCTCATTTGCCATTAACCGCATAGGACATTTACCTGCTCACTTACAGGAGAAAGAATTCTATCTTGGTATTCAGTAGAGACTGCTACTTGCCCACTAAGCTGCATTTCGAGGTTGACCCCACCCACCGGCGATTGGTTCGAACTACTCTAATGACTAACTTAATGTCACAAGCACACCTCCTACTGAAACCTCAAGTCAAAGGTCCACATATGTAACACCCCCGATATATTCAGGAATATTATAGCGCCGTAAATCCTTTACATAGGGATTTACAAGGCTGAAGAAATGAAAAGACAATAACAGATACCAACGTATGAAAGTAACTGAAATAAAATACAACAGTTCTAACCAATACTGAAAATACAAATGTCCAAAGGAAAAGTATTAATACATCACCAAATTCAAATCATCACAAAAGACGACGTACTCGAGTACTTATTAAAACGATACAAACAACAGACAAATAAACACGGCCGGAACATCAATCTGCACCCTCGTCGTCATGCAACTCCAGTGGTTGTTTCCCCGCTCTCCTGGATCGTGAACATAAACAAATGTTCACCCCCAAAGGGGTTAGCACAACGATGCTAGTACAAGTACCACAACATATTATTCAACATCTCACGAAGAATAATAATAACATAAATGACAAAGAACCAAAGAGTCTTCTCCTGCGAGAAAATCAATAATAACACACACATGATAATCACAACATGATATCACAACATACACATGTTAATTCCGATGATCCAGCGTTCACTGCCTAGACCCCCAGATGATTCCGTCAAACCAACCCGAGGTGGAAAAACTAGTCCGATGATCCAGCGCACGCTAGCATAGATCCCCCGATGATCCCATCGGACCAACACGAGGTGGACATACAACAACGACATACATGTACAACAATATGTATAACATCAATACATAAACCAATTAAGGTACTTTCCTCGATTCGAAGACAAGAATAATACTCCCATGAATAACAAAATGCTCGAAGGTCGCTCCCTTCGATAAATCACGTTGCTAGTTCAAACCTTAACAAAAGAAATAATAAAGAATTCATCATAAGTCATACGAACATCTAACAATCCAAATTACGGTCGGAAGTTCATAAAGCGTAACATGCCTGAACTGCTTAACGTACGTTACGTACCATAGGTAGCGTACGTTAAGCCTACTCGTTAGCGCACGTAAACTATGAAGTCTAGCGTACGCTAACCATGTATTGATAGTCCCTCTCTGATCAGCCGACTGACTCGTTTGATGACATAACGTACGTTACGTACCAAACGTAGCGTACGTTAACTATGTCCGATAGCGTACGTTAACTACATAGCATAGCGTACGCTAAGCGTGCACGTCAGTTTCTCACTGGGCAGGCGACTGTTCTAATATATGGACACAATATTACCGACATAATCGACCGACCGGACCATCCGAATAGTTCAACACATGAACTCCCAAGGTCGCAACCAAGGGTCACAGAAGCATCTACACAGGAATATTCCGGACGTGGGTACCATTCATGTTTTATCCCTCGACACAGTTCCAAAGAAAGACAACAACACAAAATACACCAAACAACGATCCACACTCATTGCATAAAACATCAACATACAACATATACAACAATGCGTCAGGATAATTAATCTCATAATCGTGCAATACTAAATTACCTCAAGGCCGGAGAGACTAACCTTTCCACGAACAACATCTCTGAACGAATACACAATTATTCAAATAATTCCGAATGAAGTACAGTCCATCATTATCAACAAACCACCACCTCGAGATCAATGTCGGCACGATAAACTATCCTCGATACCCAACATCCCATATTATAGACCAAAGATAATCCACATCTCCGTTTTCACCAAACCCCTTTAAATCATATACATTATGATCTAACCTAAACCAAAGCATAATATACATACCATCATCCCGACAATTCATATATATAATATCATTGCTATATGAATTATAAATGAAATGAAATCAAAACCATTTATTAAAAATTATGAACTGAGCAAGTATAAACTTGCTTCGATACCAATACGTCGAAGCCGTTACCAATTCCCTTGCCTTCGTCTACGAGCTCCTAAGCCCCGACCAAAGCAATCCACGTACTCTTTAGTCTCGGCCGTAACACAACCGTTATAACCAATGAGCAAATATCACAACCTAATGCAAGGATCGATTAACAACACATTTGATAACCATAATCGATATAACCAACTGATATGACGCCGAATGTACGCTCCCTGAAAACCCTGTTTAAAATATGGACCAATATAAGCCGGAGTACCAACCTCTTAGTAATGAAAGGTTTTCTTAGAGTAATAAAGTCCGACCTAGGTTCTTAGACAAGAGGATGCCGACCTCAAGGTCCTTTAGAAGGCTGCCGACCTCAAAGGTCTCCCGACCTCGGAGGCCCCGCTGACCTGTGACATCTGTTAGAAGGGCGCCGACCTCGGAGGCCCCGCTGACCTGTGACATCTGTTAGAAGGTTGCCGACCTCAAAGGTCTCCCGACCTACGGATTTGAATAGAAATGAGCCGACCTAAGGCCTCCGAGCTCATGAAGGTCGAAGTCTCGGGAAAGAAGATCCTGACTCACTTGACAGAATCCCTGAGATCCAGGGATTGAGAGCCCATACCTTGCAAATCCCGGAACTCCAGGGATGGGAAATCGCAGCCTGAATCCCTGGATATCCGGGATCTTCTCTAAAAATCAGGGAAGATCTTAGAGAATAAGGCGCCTCCCTGCTATAAAAGGGAGAGGGGGGGTTTTCATTCGGGATTCACATTCTGAGATTACAGCATACTTTAGAGAGAGAGAAAGACAATACTTCATACATTTTGGGTTTTCTTAGCTAAACTCCTAAGATTAACCCGGTTCTTGGTGACTGATCAACTCGGTTACATCAAGCGGCGCCATCTGTGGGAACTGTGACATCGAGTCACTTTGAGCTGAGACGTGAGGATAGTAATGGCAGAAGAAATGAACCAGAAGAGAATAGGGGAGTTGATACCCCTAAATTTAGAAGAGGAACTAGCAGCTGCGGGTGGAGAATCGACTCTGGAAAAAACACCCGTCACCCCCGTAGAGGAAGTCACACCAAGCACAATCACACCGATGAAGGAAGCCTTAGCCGACATAATCGCCAGTGCGATCCAGAAGAGTCGGGAGGTCGAAAAACAAAGAATACCACGAAAAGTAATACCCATCCTTTCAGATGGTCCGGAGGAAATTGATCAGCAGGAAGAGCATGGGGAGAGTTATCCAAGAATATGGGAACGATCTAGACAGGAAAGAATGCAGGATCCCTTGATATCCAGTATGCAAGACGAGCTGGAGGAGTTGCGACAAAGGGTTGCGGGGAAGGACACGGAGAGTCATCCAGGCCATCCCTTCTCAGAAGGCATACTGCAGGCCGAGTTCCCATATGGGTTTAGGGTTATGACCTTCACCTACGATGGACTCTCAGATCCTACCCGAAATTTATACCGATTCGAGAACATGGCGGTACTACATCGATATTCGGATGCCGTGAGTTGCAGAGCATTCCTGGCTATGCTGACAGAGTCAGCTCAGGATTGGTTCCACCAGATACCTCCTGGGTCAATCACCAGCTTCAAAACTTTCAGCTCCGCATTCTTGACTCACTTTGCCAGCGCCAAGGCGCACCAAAAGACCTTCATGTCCTTGTTCAGTATCAAGCAGTACTCCGGAGAAGCGCTGAGAGCTTATGTGACCCGATTCACAAAGGCATGTCTGGAAGTACCCTCGTCGTCAGAAGAAGTAAAAACCAGTGCCCTGACGCAGGGACTGAGGCTGGGGTTGCTACGCACCTCATTAGCTAAAAAACCAGCCAGAACATATGATGAGGTCCTAGCCCGATGTTCGAAATACATTAATGTTGAGGAAACCGAGAAAGATATGGAGGAATTGCAAGAAAAGCCCGAAGATGGGGAAAGGGGGTCTAGCAGATTGATACGGCGCGAGGAGTACACCTTTCAAGGAAATTTACCTCGGGAAGAAATGCCGCGGGGAAAAATAGACCAAAAGAAGAGTGATACCATTCTAAGACGACCAAGATTTGACCAATACAGCCCACTAACAATGAGGAGAGCTCAGGTTTTGGAAGCAGTTGAAGATAAGATGAACAGGGCTATCGAGTGGCCTGCATCTCGTCCTAATAGGCCCACCCAGCCGAAATCAGAGCTTTATTGTCGATCCCACAATGATTGTGGGCATAAAACAGATGAGTGCAAGCACCTTAAAGATGAGATTGAAAGGCTGGTCCGAGCGGGACATCTAATGGAGTTCACATATCAGCAGAGGAATGGAGGTCGGAGGCAACCACCCAAGCCCCAAGGAGGGGTGGGGGTGAAAAGAGAAGCTCCTCGGGGACCCGCTGCTTCCCCAGCTAAGAAAGGAGTAATCCACATGATATCAGGAGGACCAACCGATGGAAGTTCTAACCAGGCCAGGAATGCCCATGCATGAAAGTCTAGGTGTCATCAGCTCAAGGAGGTCGCCTCTGTAGGCCGCGGGCCTATCATTCAGTTCATCCCCACGGATTATAACGGGATACATGCGCCCCATAATGACGCGCTGGTCATCACCACGGAGATCGCCAGTTACGATGTGCAATGGGTATTTATCGATACGGGAAGCTCGGTAGACATCTTATTCTATGACTATTTCAAACAGATGAACCTGGAAGTGGAATTAAAGAAGGTAGATTCCACGATCTATGGGCTCTGCATGACCGAGGTGCAACCGGTTGGAGAAGTGGTGCTTCCGGTAGCACTAGGTCGGATGCCCCATCGAAAGGTCAACACGCTCAGGTTTTTAGTGGTGGACACCAAATCGGCCTATAACGCCATTCTAGGGCGACCGGGACTCAACAAGTTCGAAGCAGTGGCCTCTACCGCACACATGAAAGTAAAATTTTCCGTAGGAGGTGAGGTATGGGAAGTAGCCGGGGATCAGTTTGTAGCTCGATCTTGTTACCAGACAACGGTAAAGCAGGGAGTACAACACGGAAAGAGGGCATCTGAGCTAAGGGGTCCGGATCCATAGTCTAAGAAGAATAAACAATCAAAGGCGCCCGAGGAAGATGAAGAAGAAGGCGTCAAGCCCAATGAGGAGTTGCTAGAAATAGAAATGGTTCCAGGAAAGCCGGAAACAAAAACTCGCGTGGGAAGTCGGTTGGACGATGGAATAAAGGAAATCCTTATCAGCCTGCTAAGGAGATTTGTGGACATTTTCGCGTTCGCAGCTGAGGATTTGGTGGGAATCAGCCCAACAGTTGCCGAGCACAGTGTAATACCCGAGATTTCTGATATGTATTTGGAACTTGTGATATTGTAATTGTTGTACTTTGATCTGAGTATTATTCTTCGTATTTCATAATCCGATGTTGTTGAGCGTATGATTTCATGTATGTGATTTAAAAATTGTAATTCTGCGCATGTAGCGCACGCTATCGGCTATGTGTAGCGTACGCTAACACGAATCCTTAGCGCACGCTACAAAGGAGCATTAGCGCACGCTATGCGTGGTCAATATGATTGAGACGTGTGGTAGGTGAGATCAGGCCGGGGATCTTGGTCGGATTGTGTCGGGATAAACCTGGACGGCTTTCAGGAAAAGCCAAGTCAACGCCTTAGCGCATGCTACTGACATGAGAATAGCGCACGCTAAGTACCGAGTACAGTGAAGTCAGTAAGCCGTTAGCGCACGCTACTAGCATGGACTAGCGCGCGCTAATAACCATTTCCTATAAATAGGACAGCATCCTTTTCGTGTTTTCAGTCCTTTCTTTTCCCACATCCGAACTCTTATACTTAGAGTATTACTCTCAACATCCTAAACACTTCATATCAGCATCCTAGCTCGTGTTGAAGATTATAGATCATTGAGGATTGGTGTTCAAGCCTTCGACGTTGGATTTGGTTCGATTTCCTCCTTGTTCTTCACTACTTTGAGGTAGGTGATTCTTCACCAATACTAGTAATGTTCTAAAGGACGTTTAATCATGTTTATCTAGTCAGTTAGATTCGTTAATAGTCGAACATCATGTGTTAGAAGGATATTTTCGACATTTCGGCACTTATTCATCGTATGAACCTTTGAATAGTTTTAGTATATGGACTCCTAAGCATTTTCAAACCGATTTGTGATCAGTATATGGAGATTTTCAAGTTCTTATGCGTTTATATAAAGGAATCATACGTTTTGGGGCATATAATGGATTGAACTCAGGATATCCCTTGAAGGTCTAAGATAAATTATGGTGTTGAGATGATTATACGTATCTTTGTATCTCATAGTCATTTAGTACGTATAGAACTTTCGCAAACCTTATTAGCATGATATGCTCGGGGATGACTTGTATTATCACCATAGAATTCATGAGTTCATCACCATTAGATCCAGTTTTCTACCAGTAGTAATCTGCCATGCACGGTTAGCGCACGCTAACATACGTAAGTTAACGTGCGCTATCGGGGATAAGTTAATGCACGCTACGTTTGGTACGTAACGTACGTTATGATATCAGCCGAGTCAGTTGGCTGATCAGAGAGAACTGTCAGTCCGTGGCTAGCGTACGCTAGGATTAGACGATAGCATACGCTAACAGGCAGGCTTAGCGCACGCTACATAGAGTACGTAGCGTACGCTAAGTGGTTCAGGCAGATTGCATATTTTGAGCTTTTGGGTCGTAGATCGAATTGTTAGGTAATCGTTCGACTTGAGATGATTTATATATCATTTCTTTTGTTAAGGTTCGAGCTTGCTACGTTGATCGAAGGAGGCGGCCTTCGAGTGTGTTGAGATCATTGAAGTATTTCGTTCTTGCCATCTTCGAGTCAAGTATCGTAATGTGTTAAAATTGGTATTTTAAGCATGTTTGTGGTTTATTCATGTTGTTGAACATGGAAATTATTTGTGTTGAATTGTCATGATATTCGTTATCTAGTGTTCGTATGTTCATGTTGATGAACATAATGATTTGGCATATGTGTATGCATGAGTTGTGTTTGTGTACGTTGTACGATCTATGCTGAGGGCGCTGGATCGGATGTCCACCTCGTGTTGGTCCGACGAGATCATCTTGGGATCTAGGCTGAGGGCGCTGGATCATTGGACGGGTTATTTCCACCTCATGTTGGTCCGACGGGATCATCTTGGGATCTATGCTGAGGGCGCTGGATCATTGGAATACCCTTGCTGTGTTAATAAAATATTGTGGATTCGCATTATCGGATTCCGGTAGCGGAAGTCCGTGTGGTGTATATTGTTATGTATTGTTGATGCATATTTGATTCGTTTAAATGATACTTGTACTAGCATCGTTTTGCTAACCCCTTCGGGGGTGGACATTTGTTTTGATGTTCAGGTAGCCGAGGAGCAAGGAAACAGCCACTGTACCGACGTGACGACGAAGGGGTTCAGTGATGTTTGTTGTTGATTGGTGATTTGTTTTCTTGTTTTGATTTCAGTACTCGAGTACGCGTGTCTTATGATATTATTTCGATATGGTTGTATTAATTACTCGTTAAACCAGTTGAATGGTTTTGTAAACTTGAATTTCCACAGTATTGATGTCTTATATTTACATTTCTTTTAAATTAGCCTTGTAAATCCTTACTTAAAGGGTTTACGGCGCTGTAATTATTCCGAATATCTCGGGTTGTTACACACAGGTTGAACATCGACCCAACCATAAGACCAGTGAAGCAGAAGAGGAGGCATTTTGGGCCGGAGATGGATGGGGTCATTGGGGAAGAAGTTGACAAGCTCCTCCGAGCTGGACACATAATGGAGATCCAGTTTCCGGAGTGGCTATCCAACGCTGTGATGGTGGGGAAAGGCCAGGGGAAGTGGAGGATGTGCATGGACTTCCGGGACCTAAATAAAGCATGTCCAAAGGATCACTACCCGCTACCCCGCATAGATCAGCTAGTGGATTCAACCTCGGGGTGCGAGTTACTCAGTATGATGGATGCTTCTCAGGGATATCATCAGATTCCTCTCGCACCCGATGACAAAAAGAGGGTTAGTTTTGTGGTATCAAAAGGAACTTTTTGTTATGTACGCATGCCTTTTGGGTTAAAAAATGCAGGAGCTACATATCAAAGGATGGTTGACAGAATCTTTAGATCCCAAATCGACAGAAACATGGAAGTGTACGTGGATGACATGCTAGTAAAAAGCGTGAAGGCAGGAGAGAATATCAGAGACCTAGAAGAGACGTTCGAAAACCTGCGCACGTATGGAGTGAAGCTCAATCCATCAAAATGTTCTTTTGGAGTCAAATCGGGAAAATTCCTGGGATATGTAGTCACAGAACAAGGAATTAAGGTCAATCCGGAGAAGGTCAAGGCAGTGCAGCAAATGAATCCTCCAAAAAAAATCAAGGATATCCAAATACTAACACGAAGAATAGCAGGGCTGATCCGGTTCATATCACGCTCGGCCGAGAAGGGATTCCCATTTTTTAAACTCTTAAAAAAAGGGAACAAGTTCGAATGGACCCCAGAAGCGCAAACAGCATTCGGAAAATTAAAAGAGTATCTGGCCAAGCTGCCTCTGCTCACCAAACCGATACCAGGAGAGGATATCGTACTCTACTTATCCGTGGGAGAGGGGGCAGTAAGATGGGTCGTGCTAAGAGAAGAAATGAGTAAGCAAAAACCCATTTATTATACAAGCCGAATTTTGCAAGGAGCAGAACGAAATTACTCCGAGCTAGAAAAAGGGGCACTGGCGTTAGTGGTTACAGCCAGGCGATTGAGGCCCTATTTTCTATCCCACCGGATAAAACTGCGAACCAACTTGCCCTTGAGAGAAATATTAGGGCGACCTAACGCGTCAGGTCGCCTGGTGAAGTGGGCGGTAGAAATGGGGGAATACGACATGGAGTATGAGCCGAGAACGGCAATTAAAGCTCAGGCCCTAGCGGACTTCATCCAAGAGGGGGCCATGCCATCGCCACCAGAGGGACAGTGGCTATTACATGTGGATGGATCGGCAACAACCAGTGGTTCAGCGAGGATAGTCCTTACTACCCCGGAGGGTGAACAATTAGAGTATGCCATAAAGTTCGATTTCAGAGCATCTAACAACGAGGCCGAATATGAAGCCCTAGTTAAGGGAATGCAGCTGGGGGCACACGACGACTCATTGCTTACTCTGATTCCCAACTGGTCACACAACAGGTAGAAGGAAAATTTGAGATAAATGAGGATCAGATGAGGAAGTATGTGGAGAAAGCGAGAGAGGCTGCCAAAAACTAGGGGAATGGAAGTTAATCCATATCCCTAGGGCGAAAAATGCAAAAGCTGATTACCTAGCAAAAATGGGAAGCTCCTTAGTGGATTGCCGCTCGCGAACAGTAACGATTTTGGGAGCAGCCCGGAGTAGCATCATGAAACAGGTGATGGAGGTGAACGAGATGGCAGATTGGCGAACTCCTTTGTTGGCATACCTAAGAAGGGTAGAACAACCCAAGGAAAGGCAAGAAAGAATGAAGATTGTGCGAAGAGCAGCGAGGTTCTGTTGCATTAACGATGAACTATACAAGAGATCCTACCTCGGTCCATACCTACGGTGCGTTTCGGAAGAAGAAGGGCGGGGTATATTGGAAGAAATCCATGAAGGGTGCTGCGGAGACCATACCAAAGGAAGAGCGCTAATTAGCAAAACACTAAGGGCTGGTTTTTTCTGGCCAACCATGAGCAAGAAAGCAGTGGAGATGGTTAGGCGATGCCAAAAATGTCAAGTGCACGCACCCTTAATTCACATCCCAGCCGAAGATTGATTACCATGAGAGCACCCTGTCCATTCGCTAAATGGGGAATTGATATCATGGGGCAGTTTACACCTAGATCGGGAGAAAGAAAGTTCTTAGTAGTAGCCATAGACTACTTCAGCAAGTGGGTAGAGGCCGAGCCCGTGGCTAGCATAACCGAGCAAAGAATCATAAGTTTTCTGTTTAACAACATTTCCTGCAGGTACGGAGCGCCCCATATACTCATCTCAGATAATGGAACCCAATTCAATGGGAAGAGAACCCAGTCCTGGTGCGAGGGTGTGCATATCAGGCAAAGGTTCGCTGCGGTTGCTCACCCGCAGGCTAATGGGCAAGTGGAGGTAACTAACAGAACAATCTTGCAGGGGATCAAAACCCGCTTAGACAAAGTTGGAGGAGGATGGGTGGGTGAGATCAGCTCGGTACTATGGTCATACAGGACCACACCTAGATCATCAACAGGAGAAACACCCTTCAGTATGGTATACGGGTCTGAAGTCGTCATCCCAGCAGAAGTCGGAGAAATGTCTCATCGGGTCCGATGGTTCAACGAGGTGGAAAACGAGGAAATAATGAAGGAGGCGTTAGATACTATAGAAGAAAGAAGGGAAGCGTCCACAGCACGAACTGAAAGATACAAAAGCCTGACAAAAGCAGCTCATGACAAAAGAGTCAGGAAGAGATAGTTCCAGGTCGGTGATTTGGTGCTTAGGCGAGATGATGCCCTCAGAAAAATAGGAAAGCTGGAGCCGAACTGGGAGGGCCCTTACAAGGTAATCCGAATTTATGCAGGGGGAGCTTATGAGCTCGAGGATATGGAAGGGCACCCCATCAAAAGACCTTGGAACATATGTCACTTAAAAAAGTATTTTGTATGAAGAGGTGTGGAAAAAAGCTTGTGTTGTTTTAATAAAAGTCTATTACAAAAAAAAAATCTCTCTGAATGTGTTGATCAAGTAAAACTAGAAATGACATCTGGTCAGGTGAAACGCCTTCAAATCAGAGTAAGGGTGAACCGCCCTGTGACATCTGATCAGGCGAAATGCCTTCAGATCCGAGTAAGGGTGAACCACCCTCTGACATCTGATCAGGCGAAACGCCTTTAGATCCGAGTAAGGGTGAACCGCCCTCTGACATCTGATCAGGCGAAATGCCTTTAGATCCGAGTAAGGGTGAACCGCCCTGTGACATCTGATCAGGCGAAACGCCTTCAGATCTGAGTAAGGGTGAACCGCCCTCTGACATCTGATCAGGCGAAACGCCTTCAGATCCGAGTAAGGGTGAACCGACCTCTGACATCTGATCAGGCGAAACGCCTTCAGCTCCGAGTAAGGTTGAACCGCCCCGTGACATCTGATCAGGTGAAACGCCTTCAGATCCCAGTAAGGGTGAACCACCCTCTGACATCTGATCAGGCGAAACACCTTCAGATCTGAGTAAGGGTGAACTGCCCTCTGACATCTGATCAGGCGAAACGCCTTCAGATCCGCGTAAGGGTGAACCGCCCTATGACATCCGATCAGGTGAAATGTCTTCGGATCTAAATAAGGGTGAACCACCCTGTGAAGCTATGACTAAGGGAAATGCCCAACCTATACTAAAGATCGGTGAAAATGTTAGGTTAAATTAACCTAAAAAACACCAAACCATTACAACTCGTAAATGTCGAAGTGGTCGGGTTACATTTAAGAAATTGCGAATCGGAAAATAGTCGGGGCTATAGTAGGAAAGGCCGAGTTATATTGGGAAGTGATCGTATCAATTCAAACAGGCTCAGATACATCGAGGTTACAATCGACGCTGAACTATCGTACAAATCCGAAGTGTATTCAACTCAAACAGGGGGAGATAAGCCATGATACAAAGCACATCACTATCGTACAAATCCAAAGTGTATTCAACTCAAAAACTTTTCATTAAAAAATGTTGTGCCAGTACAATGAACAAGAAAAAAAAACGTATACATAAAAAGATTAAACTACAGGCTCGGAAGATGGAGGAGGCAACGAAGGAGAAGCATCAAGGTCGGTCCCAGTCACCTCGGGATTAGGAGTGCCGGCCTTAACAGGCGAGTTAGGAGGAGTAGAAGGCAGCTCCAAATCCAGGCCAGATTTCTTTATAGACTCCTCAAGGGCGTCCTCCCACCAGGCTGCCTCCGGAGATTCTTCCATGTCCCCGGACCAACCCGAAGGAACAGGAGCCCCGTTCAATGCAGCATCCCGGTCCAGCTCGCCCGTAAAGCCCAAAGAATCTAGTTGCTCATGAGCACGAGTTAGAGCAAAATCGAAATATTGTGTCGCGGCAGGGGCTAGCTTAACCAGGAAAGCGGTAGAAATGTGATACCGGGCTAGGAGGGCGGAACGGTAGGCTCCCAGGAAAGAGTGACCAACATCACTGGTTAGAAATCGACGTCGGCCATCTGTCATCCCACGCTCGTAAGATGATCCCTCGGATCTAGCCTCGGCTAGTTGAGCTTCCAGCTGGGCAACCCTTTCTGATTCTGCCCTAGCCTGAGCTTCGAGTTGGGCGACCTTCTCCAACTCAGCCTTAGCCTGGGCCTCAAGTTGGGCAATCCTCTCAGATTCGGCCCTAGCTTCCGATAACTGAGCCTCGAGCTGGGCCACCTTCTCCGTTTCAGCTTGAGACAGGGTCTTCCAGAATTTCATCTCTTGGTTCAGCTGAACGTTGGCCATCTGAGCCCATTCCAAAACCGCCTCCCGCTCAGAGCTTTTCTTAAGGGCAACATCTAAGCGATATTCCCTCTCCTGAAGCTGAGCCGAGAGATCAGAATTAGCCGACAGGGCGGCCGCCAAATTGGCTGACATCTGGGTGAGCTGGGAGGAAGACGAAGCGCCGAGCTTATGATCCTCTGCGAAGGTCACAAAGCTGGCGAAGAACTGCACAAGAAAGAAAGTCACATCAGGACGGCAAAGGGGTAATAATAAATATGAAAATAGTCAAAAAGGAGAGGAAGGCGAAAAGGGGGAATACCTTCCCAAAATACATCATCATAGCATTGAAGCGAAGGTCCTCAGCGGCATCTCGTAATCCCAGCTTATCCCTAGCCGGGACCATGGAGCTGAAATATGGAAGAAATTTCTCAAACTCCTTGCAACGGAGAAGAGTCTCCATAGACGGACCTGGGGGACCCACGGTCTTCGTCCATTTGGAAGCGGGGGAGCTAGGAGAAGGGGCCCTCTGAGTGACCTGAAGCTGCCGAGACAAGCTCGCAGGGCTTCGTCCGGTGGTCAAGGTAGGAGCCAGGTTGGAGGGGAGAGTCACCCCAGACTTGGGGCGAGAAGGGAGCTTTCGTTTAATTTTTGGTGAGCCCTCTACCCTCTCCTTGGGGGGATTTGTCGACTTGGGGACCTTCTCTTTCATTGGTTCAGCCGGCTTGGAGGCATCCGACTGGAAGGTCCGCATGAACCGATCTACAAAAAACAATACAAACGGTCAGGGAAATAGCTAAAAAACAAAATAACAAAGATCATACTATGGAAAGAACCGATAAAGCCTACCAATATCAGGGATAGCTGGGTAAGGATTCGAGCTCAGCCCACAATGGAACAAAAGATCATGGAATTGCATCAGCTGGAAAGCATTGTAGGGAATGGCATTCCATTCCCGAACTTTCTCGACCCACGCAGCCCAGATGGAACTGCGCCTAGGAATAGGATCCTGACTCGGAGTAGCCTGCGTCCATTCCGTGGGAAAACCCCAAGAATCAGCTGTAGGGAGCCGGAGGAAAAAGAAACGGGACCTCCAGTCCTTCACATTAGAAGGGAGGTGGGTAAAGAAATGGGCGTTGTTTCGGGAAGTCAAGTAAAAGGATCCTTTAAAACTCTTTAGCCCAAAACAAAAATAGAAAAAACCCAGGTCAGGTTCCTCGTGTCTGTAATGACACAGCACGAGAAAACCAACCATATAACGAAAAGAGTTAGGAAAGCGGTTGAGGAAGATTGTATTTAACGGAGAGAGAGACAAGGAAAGGATGGAGTGGAAAGCGAAGACCACTGCTCACCTGATCCACGAACTAGGTAATATGCCCCGGGGGAGGATGATCAGGGGTGTCACTAGCCTGAGGTGTGACAAATTTCCACCCCGGGGGAAGTCTAAGAAATTTTATAAAACTAGCCAGTGCGGCTGGGCTAGTCCTAGATAGAAGATGAGGAGGGAGAACTCGAGTCGCTCCTACGACCATCTGATATGGGTCGGCTAAGAGGCTGGTCACAGTTACTTCGTCCATAGGAGGAGGGGAAGGGGGATCTACAATGATTAGGGGGATGCCAGAGGGAAGGTTAGAAGGGATGTCACCTAGCTCGGACCAATCTACATCACCTAGGGGTTCATCCCTAAGACAGAGGGAGGAACCAGTAGCTCGCCCAGACCTACCCCCCGAGTCCCAATCAGAAGAGGAAAGACCTTCTAAAAAGGAGTCCACGGCCGATTCGCTGGAAAAATTCTGAGAATCCGAAGCAGACGACATAATAAAAGGAAGAAAAGGGAGGAAGAAGAAAAGGAAAAATCGGTAACAAACCAAAAGAAAAACTAAAGGGGTGTTTAGATGAACATACCCATGGGATTGGGTGGAAGATCGCCGTAGAAAGGTAGTGGAAGCACCACCGAAGGCAGGAAACCAAGGTCGCAAGTGTCGCCGGAATACCCTCACACTAGTATGTCGCAGGAAAAAGAGCGGAAATGGCTGAAGGGGGTAGAGGATTCCTACTTATAGAGAAGGAGGGCGAAAATCAAGAAGATAACGGGCGATCTGGAGCGTCCGATGCCTCCTGTAAAAGAACGGCTGGGATCTGGCACCGCCTCATCCGACCTATAGCAGGTCGACACCTGGACTTGACCATAGACGCGACGTTTCGGAGGCGGGGAAAGGAAAAGCTGGGGATATTATAGCGCATGAAATCCGAGGAACCTCGTTATCTGGGAACGGGAATCCCAAGGATTATTGCGTCCAGGTCGTCAGATTATAAACAAATCTTACTCTACTCGGTCTTACAGCTTGACTAGAGTAGGGGGGACTGGTTGATAGGACACCGAATGTACGCTCCTTGAAAACCCGGTTTAAAATATGGACCAATATAAGCCGGAGTACCGACCTCTTAGTAATGAAAGGTTTTCTTAGAGTAATAAAGTCCGACCTAGGTTCTTAGACAAGAGGATGCCGACCTCAAGGTCCTTTAGAAGGTTGTCGACCTCAAAGGTCTCCCGACCTCGGAGGCCCCACTGACTTGTGACATTTGTTAGAAGGGCGCCGACCTCAGAGGCCCCGCTGACCTGTGACATCTGTTAGAAGGTTTTCAACCTCAAAGGTCTCCCGACCTACGGATTTGAATAGGAATGAGCCGACCTAAGGCCTCCGAGCTCATGAAGGTCGAAGTCTCGGGAAAGAAGATCCTGACTCACTGGACAGAATCCCTGCGATCCAGGGATTGAGAGCCCATACCTTGCAAATCCCGGAAATCCAGGGATGGGAAATCGCAGCCTGAATCCCTGAATATCCGGGATCTTCTCTAAAAATCAGGGAAGATCTTAGAGAATAAGGCGCCTCCCTACTATAAAAGGGAGAGGGGGGGTTTTTCATTCGGGATTCACATTATGAGATTACAGCATACTTTAGAGAGAGAGAGAAAGACAATACTTCATACATTTTGGGTTTTCTTAGCTAAACTCCTAAGATTAACCCGGTTCTTGGTGACCGATCAGCTCAGTTACATCACCAACTAATGAACTCAACGGTCCAATGATACCTCGATCATATACAATACCGAACAATTCAACATAATCAATTACGAACATACATCTATGATACAAGTCCGAAATCCGATAATCATATCGACAATCAATCCAAACCAATAACAATGATCTCAACATTCATGATTCCAACTAAAACCTTATACGAATTGGCAAGATCCCTACTTATTCATATTCGTGAATTTATGGAAACAATATTACCGACACAATCGATCGACCGGACCATCCAAATAGTTCAACACATAAACTCCCAAGGTCGCAACCAAGGGTCACAGAAGCATCTACACAGGAATACTCCGGACGTGGGTACAATTCATGTTTTATCCCTCAACACAGTTCCATTAAAATTACAGTTCTAAAGAAAGACAACAACACAAAATACACCAAACAACGATCCACACTCATTGCATGAAACATCAACATACAACATATACAACAATGCTTCAGGATAATTATTCTCATAATTGAGCAATACAAAATTACCTCAAGGCCGGAGACACTAACCTTTCCACTAACAACATCTCTGAACGAATACATAATTATTCGAATAATCCGAATGAAGTACAGTCAATCACTATTAACAAACCACCACCTCGAGATCAATGTCGGCACGATAAACTATCCTCGATACCCAACATCCCATATTATAGACCAAAGATAATCCACATCTCCGTTTTCACCAAACCCCTTTAAATCATATACATTATAATCTAACCCCAACCAAATCATAATATACATACCATCATCCCGACAATTCATATATATATATAATATCATTGCTATATGAATTATAAATGAAATGAAATCAAAACCATTTATTAAAATTATAAACTGAGCAAGTATAAACTTGCCTCGATACCGATACGTCGAAGCCGTTACCAATTCCCTTGCCTTTGGCTACGAGCTCCTAAGCCCCGACCAAAGCAATCCACGTACTCTTTAGTCTCGGCCGTAACACAACCGCTATAACCAATGAGCAATTATCACAACCTAATGCAAGGATCGATTAACAATACATTTGATAACCACAGTCGATATAACCAACTAACGAACTCAACGGTCCAACGATACCTCGATCATATACAAAACCGAACAATTCAACATAATCAATTACGAACACACATTTATGATACAAGTCCGAAATACGATATTCATATCGACAATCAATCCAAACCAATAACAATGATCTCAACATTCGCGATTCCAACTAAAACCTTATACGAATTGGCAAGATTCCTTCTTATTCATATTCGTAAATATATGAAAACAATATTACCGACATAATCGACCGACTGGACCATCCGAATAGTTAAACACATAAACTCCCCAGGTCGCAACCAAGGGTCACGGAAGCATCTACACAGAAATACTCCGGACGTGGGTACCATTCATGTTTTATCCCTCAACACGGTTCCAAAGAAAGACAACAACACAAAATACACCAAGCAACGATCCACACTCATTGCATGAAACATCAACATACAACATATACAACAATGCGTCAAGATAATTAATCTCATAATCGTGCAATACTAAATTACCTCAAGGCCGGAGACACTAACCTTTCCACGAACAACATCTCTGAACGAATACACAATTATTCAAATAATTTCGAATGAAGTACAGTCCATCATTATCAACAAACACCCACCTTGAGATCAATGTCGGCACGATAAACTATCCTCGATCCCCAACATCCCATATTATAGACCAAAGATAATCCACATCTCCGTTTTCACCAAACCCATTTAAATCATATACATTATGATCTAACCCAAACCAAAGCATAATATACATACCATCATCCCGATAATTCATATATATAATATCATTGCTATATGAATTATAAATGAAATGAAATCAAAACCATTTATTAAAAATTATGAACTGAGCAAGTATAAAATTGCCTCGATACCGATACGTCGAAGCCGTTATCAATTCCCTTGCCTTCGTCTATGAGCTCCTGAGCCCCGACCAAAGCAATCCACGTACTCTTTAGTCTCAGCCGTAACACAACCGTTATAACTAATGAGCAATTATCACAACCTAATGCAAGTATCAATTAACAACACATTTGATAACCACAATCGATATAACCAACTAACGAACTCAACGGTCCAACGATACCTCGATCATATACAAAACCGAACAATTCAACATAATCAATTACGAACACACATCTATGATACAAGTCTAAATCCGATAATCATATCGACAATAAATCCAAACCAATAATAATGATCTCAACATTCGAAATTCCAACTAAAATCTTATAAGAATTGGCAAGATTCCTCCTTATTCATATTCGTAAATTTATGGAACAATATTACCGACACAATCGACCGACCGGACCATCGGAATAGTTCAATATTATGAATAACCATATTCCAAGATTATCTACAATCTTCTAAATGCATTCTCATATCAAGGTACATATAGAATTCAAGTTTCCTTCAAGAACATGAATTAACCCATAGTCGTGTTCATAATCAAACAAATGACATAGTGCAATGTCTTCTAACATCTAAACCATCATCTCATAAACCAAGACATATATCATCATATTCTTCAACATACTCTTCACATAACATCAAGAATCACAACAATACCACCATATCCATCATCATATGAATTAATCATCAACAACAACGTCAAAATCTGAAATTAAGGAGAGTGATTATCTAACATACCTCTTGCAGATGAACAACACAACCACCCCTCAAGAATAAATAATATATTCATATCTCAAGCTCCAATCCATGCCATCAAGCTCATAATCAAGTTAGAAGAGCCAAAAATCCATCTTGGAGGGTTGAAGGGCGAAAAATGAAGTGAACATCTCCAAAAATGCAAAGTGATGGGTCTCACATATTTATATAAACTTCAACCATTATGTACGCTATGTAGTCCACATAACGTACGTAACCTTATTTACGTACACTAACTGACCTTGTTAGCGTACGTAATAGTAATCCAGAGTCTACTGCCTCAATTCGTAACATGTCTTACGTACGTAAGGCCTATGCCACAACGTACGTAACATGGTCGTTGACTTGCTATAGTGATACTCATTTAACGTACGTAATGGGCAACCAATTACGGATGTAAAGCTCTATGTTAACTCGCCTGTCCACATCTGCGCCGAAACTTTTCAACACCGGGCCCATTCGTCGATCATAGCTCGGACATGTCTGATTCTCTTCATAACATACGTTATGTACTCTACGTAACGTACGTTACGCTTGCATCTTTACAGACGTAAGCTCCTATGCTTAACGTACGTAATGGCTTTTATACTTCGACATTTAAAACTGCTCCTGCCTGTCATCTCAACATACCGGATACGTATACACGACATACTGAATATACATACTCGTTCCAATAACATTCTCATAAGATACACCTGGTACACAATATACTCAAATGCAATTGTCGACTAACTACAACAATCATACCAACACAACTGTCTCAGTTCTCAACTATTTTATCCATACTATATAAATACCACATTATCCAATATATCTCAGATAAAATAACGCAAAAAATTTATACTGAAAAATACAAGATATCACAGCAGCCATTCACAAAGACAACTGTATCTAAGTATCAAAGGCACGCACTACAGCACTTTCAATAGTACAGTGCACCTAGATACTGGATACAAGAGCCCCGTTATCCATCCACATAGATATCGCAATACTGGAGCAAAAGTAACCTACAACAAACCAATTAATGTCAGGCAAATTTGGGTACCAAAAGGCACTAACACCAATGGACCCAATAATCGAAGGGGACCTAAATCTACCTAAATTCTTTGCTTACAGGATATCAAGGAAAAAGACATCTGGTACTTCGACAGTCGATCTTCTCAGCACATGGCAAGAGATATTAGCAAGCTGTCAGGTTATGTAGAATGTCGTGGTCCAAAGGTACGATTCGGTGACAAATCTAAAGAAAGAACAAGAGGGAAGGGAACCCTGCTTGTAGGAAAGTTTAAAGTCACTGGCGCAGCCTATGTTGAAGTCTTACAATATAATCTACTTAGTATTAGCCAGTTCTATGACAAACAGTTCTCAGTCAAATTCTATATAGATCACTGTAGGGTGAAGGACTTCAAGACCAAGGAAGTCGTCCTCACAGGAAGCCGGTCAGGCAATATGTACATTGCTGACTGAGCCTACGAGCTCCACTATTCCATGTTTTGTTGCCAAAGGCACTGCAGATCAAAGCTGGCTATGGCACAAAAGGATGTCACACATCAACTTCAAGACTATCAACAAACTCGCTTGACAGGAAATGGTCAGAGATTTGCCCGATGTGTCATTTCATAAAAACAACGTTTGTGAACCCTGTCAGAAAGGCAAACAAGTTAAGACCACACTGAAAATCATGTAATAGCTGTCTACCCACATGGTACTGGATTTGCTGTACATAGACCTCTACAACCCTGTAGACCCTATAAGTTTGGGAGGTAAGAAATACTATCTTGTCATTGTTGATGATTTTTCTAGGTATGCTTGGACAATCTTTCTGAGCAAAAAGAAAGATACCATCACGAAGTTACCAGAGCACCTAAAGAAGATACATAATGAGAAAGGGTTGAGTATCATGTCCATTCGTTCCAACAGAGGTACTGAAATCACAAATCGCTTTATAGAGTAATACTGTTCGGATAATGGAATATAGCACGACTACTCAGCAGTCTGAACTCCTCAACAAAATGTCGTTGCTGAGCGAAAGAACAGGACGCTCAAAGAAGCAACAAGGACCATGTTTGCCGCAAGCAAATTGCGGCAGCGGTTTTGGGGAGAAGCAACTAATACAGCATGCTACACACAAAACTGCTATATCATCAACAAGCATCACAACAAAATAGCATATGAGGTATGGAATAATAAAAATCCAATGGTTGCATACTTTCACAATTTAGGATGCAGGTGTTATATTCTAAATATTGGGAAGGATCAACTCAAAAACCTTCTATGAAAAGTCAGATGAAGGTATATTTGTAGGATACTCATCTGTCAGCAAAGCTTTCAGGATATTTAATAAGAGGAAGCTGACAATAGAGGAATTTGTCCATGTAGTATTCGATGAACCCCATTGTGACCCTACAGGAGTAGAAGGCATAACCCAAAACATCCAAACACTTTCCATTGATGATCCCCAAACTCCAATAGAACCTGTCGTGGACCTATAAATCAATCTCATAGCTGTAAGATCAGAAGTAGTCAAAGCTGAAGTTGAGACCCCAGCACCACAAGATACATCACAGGATGCCGAGTTAGAACCTGATAGGAGATGGCTGAGACATCACCCCATGAGTTGATTATAGGAGATATTGATGCTGGTGTAACCACCCGTAGGAGAATACAGAATACACAAGGAATTGTACTCTGTGCACAAGAAGAAACAGATTCTAAAAAGTCTCAATTTCCTGTATGGAAATCTCAAGCGGAACTTAGGAGACTACCTATGTGCACTCTAGTTGTAATCTTAGCCCAATCCAAACCTATTTCGACCAATGAATCTCTAAATAATTCGCATTGGATCACTTCTATAGAAGAAGAGTTGAATGGTTTCGAAAGAAACAAAGTATGGTATCTTGTACCCAAACCAGATCATCAAGCTGTAATCGAAACAAAATGGGTATTTAGAAACAAAAAGGATGAAAATGGACTTATATAAGAAACAAATCCCGTCTAGTCGCTCAAGGCTACGAACAGGAAGAAGGCATAGACTACGATGAAACGTTTGCCCCTGTAGCCAAACTAGAAGTCATTATGATATTCCTAGCATTCACCGCACATAAGTACATTAAAGTATATCAAATGGACATTAAGAGAGCATTCCTGAATGGAGATCTCGCCGAAAAAGTTTATGTTGAACAGCCACCAGGGTTTGTCAATACTGAAGGCGGATACCTAGTATACAGGCTACGAAAAGCCCTGTATGGACTAAAGCAAGCATCAGGAGCCTGGTATGAAACCTTGTCCCTGTACCTAATCAACAATGAATTTGAGAAAAGTGCATTGGACCAGACCCTCTTTAAGATACAGGAAGGTGACGATCTTTTAATGGTACAAATATATATCGATGATATTATATTTGGTTCAACTAACCTCGCTCTATGTTAAAAGTTCTCTCGTCTCATGCAAAGTAAATTTGAAATAAGTATGATGGTACAAATTAGTTATTTTCTAGGACTGCAGGTTAAGCATTTGCCTACAGGAATATTCATCAACTAAGAAAGTACAACAAGTAGCTGCTCAACAAATTCGGGATGACATAACTCCAAATCCTCGTCCACTACCATGAGAACTTCCACACAAATTAGTGCTGGCGAAGCTGGAAAGCCGGTTTGAGAAAAGAGGAGGAATCCGAAAACTACAGCACAAAAGGACAGGATTCCAAGGAACAACATGCTAATGCACTAAAGTTCTACATAAAATAACTCAAGTAGTTTGTAATTTGCCTAAACTTTAGGGGTAGTTTTGCAATTATCCCAAGATTTGGTGCATGAATAGGGATCCTACAGGGTCTGCCCATTTGGCTGCTATAGCCTTTACAATCTTCCTATTCATTCGTGAGACTTGGGTGCTCTCCTGCTTCCCTTAGGCTTCCGTGCACTTTTTCTTTGTTCGACACTCTCCAACCATTACTTCTCGAGCTGTTTATTCAAGATACCGTACAAGTCCCACTGCTATTCGTCCTTATCAAGAAGACCCTTTTGGGAAGCCACCGCAATAAAATTCAGCTAGTCATAGTGGCAAGCATGAAATGGGATTGGTTGGAATCTCTCTATCTTATGTGAAAGCATTTAAGGTAAGCTTGTGCATGCATGATATGATGTTATAAACAGATTCCCTTGGATATTTTCAGTGGTAATATCAGAAAAAAGTTTCATGTATTAGTAACATCATATAATATCCATCTAGTTACATATATGTAATACATAGGCCGTGAACCTGTTTAAAAGTTTAATTCTTCTTGTTTCCAGGAATATAAATGTTCGTTGTTCAAGTTTAGGCTATTATAGGATAAATGATTGTATTGGTATGATAAAGGCTTGTTTTGATTTGCTTTTATTCTTCCTCATTTTTTATTAAGGAACTCTCAGTTTCGCTCACTATCTCGCATAAATATGTGATATATATGTTTAGGTACCATGGGAGGGTTGTGTTGAAAGGAAAACTGTTTTTTTCTGCTACATGTACATTAGTGTGTTCACTTGATCCTCTGTGAACGATTTCATGGTGCAGGTGATACTAAGTGATGGCGACTTATCAACTCTATCAACTATGAAAGTTAACTTGGAACTAAACCACTTGAAAACAGGAAATCAGACGTCCGACAACCTTTTACATCAGGATATGGTTAGTCAAAGTAACATATGTATTGTGCTATCTGATCTTTTATTTTCTATCTGCTCACACTTATTCAAGGCTTTGTTATGCTGAATATGATGTATATATATTTGTATGATTTCTATCCGCTCGCCCTCCCCCTCCCCTCTCTCACTGTCTGGGAGTGGGGACATGTGTGCAGGGCATATGGAAAACGTGACAAAACAAATGGAGAATTATTGTTTTGTTTCTACCTCTAATCTTTTTTCACTGTTTTATTAAGCTTTGGATAATTTGGAACAATTTGGTTAATTTTCTGTTTTTCTCTAGTTTGCATTTTCTAATTCCATTTCTTAAAATATTTTGATGATACTATTCACAGATGACAAGTTCCATTTTACGATTGGCTTTTATATGAGTACACTTTTTGGTTAAAGTATTTCAAATTTCAACTCTCTGCTTGTTATCACTCATATTTTCCGATCAAACATGGCTGACAATGGAACGCCAGCTCAATTCCTCTTTTAGTTTTCGTGTGATGTCTTTCATTTTCCTAATAAAATCTCAAGGTTTAATGGCTGGCATATGTTGAGTTGTGGCTTCGTGATTGGCTTTAATGCAAAGTCAAAACGAATGTCTGAAGCATTAAATGCGAATTGCCTTTAATTCAAATATTCTACAGCCGCCAATCAGAGACGTCGAAATCTCACCAATCGGCCAACGGCTACATTTATAACAGATAAATTTCCATGGTTATAAATAGCCCCAAGCAAGAGGACATTTCACACTTGAACTTGTCTTACTGAATCTCGCGTAATACATCTGACAAATAACTCTAACAATCAAGCTAAGAAAGAGCAGTATATTTTCTGAGCATACAACATTATCAAAGCGAAGAAATATACAAAGTCCTCAACGCAAACATCATAGCATAAAGAAATCGCTCGTCAAAGCATACAAATGCTTTTTGAACTTGTTCTACCATCTTTACCATTGAGATCAACCTTAGGCCTGTGTGGACTAAGTCCTTGCTAGTTCCGACCTGTGTGGGAAGAATAGCATTGAAGATGAAGCTTTGATCTGTATGAGAAGAAGCAAGTCGAAAGAGTTGAAGCCAATCTATGTGAACGGCCAAAGCTGTAGTCCCTGTATCAATCTATGTGAACGATATAGAGACATGTTTAGTTAAAGTCATGTAATTGTGTATGTAGTGATTTTAAAAAAACGTTTTACTCTTGTGTGGAGGACCAGTGGACGTAGAGGGTTTACCTCGAACCACTTATATCTGTGTGTTATTTACATTCGGTCCTTACTGTTTTCATTTATAATTGTGATTTAAAGTATATATTGTTAAAACCCTATACGCATCAAGCAAACAGGAGAGTACCTAGTTGTTCTACTCATAACAACTCACTATTAGTGTTCCGCTACGCAATTAACTTCGAAAAACATACAACTTGTTATATTCTCACTTTCTAAGCTGTTTATTGTATACTTTGTGGCCAACAGTTATCTCTAAAAACTCATAGTTAGAACTTAAAAACTATTTAAGAACTCACAATTGCTGCAATAATTAATAATCTACAAATAGATTTGTCATATGAGTCGTTATCTAATTTTGTAACATTTTGAGGTGTCGATTGGATTATGTAATATTTGAGGTGTTTTTTCATAAATTTTAGTTGGAAAATAAAATTATTGTGTACTAATTTAAAAAGGAGAAAATCTATGCATTCCTCCGTTTTCCTCCCTCCTTGCCGAAACACACCTCCTGACATTGTTTTACTTAAAAAAATGTTTCTCAGTTCTCCCGCCCTCCCCCCACCCACCGCTCAATCTAAAATGCTCCACTATATAAAGCTTTTATCTTGGCTTCTTGATTTAAATGGCCCAGTTAGATAAAACTTTTGTTAAAAAGACCTGAATATATGTTTTGTGTTTATATAGCCCCTTTTTTTAAATAATAGATTATATAATTTATTTAATTACTAAAATATGCTTAATGTGTTTCTAGGCACGATTTCTAGATTGTTATTCTATTGATATAACGAATTCAACATCGTTACATTATATTTATAGTAATGCCAACATATTGCATGAATTCTAACAATAATGTCTAAGTCGTTATAATGACTTCCAAGTTATTTCTGTATCAAAAATCATTACAGTCCTTTAATAACGAATTCCGGATCGTGCTAATTGAAAATATAACTAGAACAATTTACAACTCGTTTCTTTAAACATATAATGACCACTACACCATAGATTGGCTATAGCAACCAGATTTCAAAAATTTCATCAGAAAACGTTGCTTTTGATAGACCAGCTCGGATATATTGCAATGCATTTATAAAGTGTTACAATTGAAGCGAAAAAATTAGCAATAGTGTAAAATTTACATTCTGTTGCAATAATTTAAGAATTCGTTGCTGTACATAGCAATTTGGGGCCCAAAATTTAGGCGGGTACTAAAAAAATTGAGCGGGCTTTTGAAAGATTTAGCCGGCTGAATAAAACCAATATTAAAAAAAACTTAATAATCGCTGCTGGTGCGTTTAGGCCATCGTCCTATTTCCCCCAAAACAAGATGGACATTCAAATTACACTAATAAATCCCTAACAATATTCTCTGATCTTCTTGAGAATTGGAAATATGGTGCGGACGAAATTGTTGTGCGCAAAGCACGGCGGATCCGCCGCCGCTGCTCTCTGCAACCACGGCTTGCGGTGGATGATGACCAAAGCTGCCAACCGCACCGCCGTACACGGTTCCAAGCTTCCGGTCCCCGATACCGTACCAGTAAGTTTCCGTCACCCATATTTTTTTTTCTTGGGGGGGGGGGGGGGGGGGGGATTTAATGGATAGACTTATGGCTGCTTATAAATTGCAGAAAGTGTAAATGGAAGGGGAGATCAAGGGAGCTTTAGAGATTAAGGAAAATAAAAGGAGAGACATTGAGAATACAGTGGATTCCCATCTCAAGAACTGGCAAGTGCTCCGTGTTGAAGATATCGTGTGCTCTAAGAATTCTAAGTGAAGTGTGTATTTCTCCCTCCACTCGTGTGTGTGTGTGTGTGTCTCTCTCTCTCTGTGTGTGTGTAATTGTTAAGGTAAACACAAGGCTCAAGGATATATATAATTGGGATAATCACGAAAAATTGATCATCTTAAGGTTTGATTTAATTACAGAATGATGCAGCTAAAATAGGTTTGAGAAAAGAGGAGGAATCCGAAAACTACAGCACAAAAGGACAGGATTCCAAGGAACATCCTGGTCATTGAATAAATATAACTTTGACGAATAACTAATTTATTTCTTAACATGCTAATGCACCAAAGTTCTACATAAAATAACTGAAGTAGTTTGTAATTTGCCTAAACTTTAGGGGTAGTTTTGCAATTATCCCAAGATTTGGTGCATGAATAGGGATCCTACAGGGTCTGCCCATTTGGCTGCTATAGCCTTTACAATCTTCCTATTCTGTTCAGCAGACTTGGGTGCTCTCCTGCTTCCCTTAGGCTTTCGTGCACTTTTCTTTGTTCGACACTCTCCAACCATTACTTCCCGAGCTGTTTATTCAAGATACCGTACAAGTCCCACTACTATTCGTCCTCATCAAGAAGACCCTTTTGGGCAGCCACCGCAATTAAATTCAGCTAGTCATAGTGGCAAGCATGATATAGGATTGGTTGGAATCTCTCTATCTTATGTGAAAGCATTTAAGGTAAGCTTGTGCATACATGATATGATGTTATAAACAGATTCCCTTGGATATTTTCAGTGGTAATATCAGAAAAAAGTTTCATGTATTAGTAACATTCTATAATATCCATCTAGTTACATATATGTAATACATAGGCCGTGAACCTGTTTAAAAGTTTAATTCTTCTTGTTTCCAGGAATATAAATGTTCTCTGTTCAAGTTTAGGCTATTATAGGATAAATGATTGTATTGGTATGATAAAGGCTTGTTTTGATTTGCTTTTATTCTTCCTCATTTTTTATTAAGGAACTCTCAGTTTCGCTCACTATCTCGCATAAATATGTGATATATATGTTTAGGTACCATGGGAGGGTTGTGTTGAAAGGAAAACTGTTTTTTTGTGCTACATGTACATTAATGTGTTCACTTGATCCTTTGTGAATGATTTCATGGTGCAGGTGATACTAAGTGATGGCGACTTATCAACTTTATCAACTATGAAAGTTAACTTGGAACTAAACCACTTGAAGACAGGAAATCAGATGTCCGACAACCTTTTACATCAGGATATGGTTAGTCAAATTAACATATGTATTGTGCTATCTGATCTTTTATTTTCTACCTGAATATGATGTATATATATTTGTATGATTTCTATCCGCTCGCCCTTCCCCCCCCCCCCCTCTCACTGTCTGGGAGTGGGGACGTGTGTGCAGGGCATATGGAAAACGTGACAAAACAAATGAAGAATTATTGTTTTGTTTCTACCTCTAATCTTTTTTCACTATTTTATTAAGCTTTGGATAATTTGGAACAATTTGGTTAATTTTCTGTTTTTCTCTAGTTTGCATTTTCTAATTCCATTTCTTAAAACATTTTGATGATACTATTCGCAGATGACAAGTTCCATTTTACGATTGGCTTTTATATGAGTACACTTTTTGGTTAAAGTATTTCAAATTTCAACTCTCTGCTTGTTATCACTCTTATTTTCCGATCAAACATGGCTGACAATGGAACGCCAGCTCAATTTCTCTTTTAGTTTTCGTGTGATGTCTTTCATTTTCCTAATAAAATCTCAAGGTTTAATGGCTAGCATATGTTGAGTTGTGGCTTCGTGATTGGCTTTGGGGTATTGATTTCATGCTCGATCATTTGAAGATCATCCTGATCTTTGAGTCATTCAATGTATAGAGTTAACAGTTATCTATTTACTCAAGTTTGCTTATGGCTCAGCATACTATCTGATCTTGGCATATATTTGCAGAGAGACCAGCCGAGGGCACTAATTAATGTTAAGTTGCTAATCAAATAGTGACGATATATGGACATATAAATGTGTATTCCTAATTTTCATCTCGGCAATTATTTTGACCCAATACATATATTTTTGTTTCATCAAATACTCTTAATTTTTGGTTTTGTCTAGTTAGATATATGCTGATAAGCGAGTTTTAACCTCGATCTCATATGCATCACAAGTTTTATGATCCCCCTCTCTTTCTCTCTCTCTCTCTCTCTCTCTCTCTCTCTCTCTCTCTCTCTCTCCCACGATTAATATTCATAGCATTGCCAAACTTCATGGCATTCATCCACCATATTTTGTCCATCCGTTTATGGTTTCATTAAATGTTATAAAATTCAAGTGAACTTCAGAGTAGAATAGAGGATTTTTGTTTTAGTGTAACGGACGTTGTTTAGCACGATGTAACTTCTCTAATTTTGTAGTGACTTCTAATGGAATTAACGCTGGAGATGTGAAGAAGCTTCAGGATGCAAATAGTCATATGAATTATACTAAGATGGTAAACCCCTGTCGAATAACTCAAATGTTTGAACTACTTAATTATTGACCTGCATGAGTATTATCTTTTTCGAAATATCCAGGGTTTGACTGGAATCAAAGGACTCTCTAACACTAAAGTTGACAAGTTATGTGAGTCTGCTATCAAGATCCCTACTGGAAGTCAGTCACTAGAAGCACTTGTGGGAGGTATATCCTGCTTTCATCTGTATTTATATGTGGCTTACCTTCTTGTTGTAACCTTTAAAATAGTATGTGACTAACTAACCAATTTTATCTATGAATTTGAAAAGGTACGATTGAGACTCTTCAATTTACAGAAGCTTTTGGGGAGTTCAGGTAAACCAAAACACATCACTGTTCATTTTATAACTTTCTTCACCTACTTATGATATATGAACTTCTATTTTAAATTGATTGTGTTTTATATGTATGTTGCGACTCATGTTCCTTTTTGACCTTGTTTGAGGGACTGTAGTAGGGTTTGTTTGTTTGTTTTATGTTGATCACAAATGGAAAGTTTTTAATAGGTTCCTTTTTGACCTTATGCTGCAAATATATATTCAGGATTTATGTCTTGACATGTTCTTATTATCTCTATCTTTTCAGCTCCCGAACAATATGAAAAGAGGGAATGAAAAGGTTGCATTAATAGATAGAAAATGCAAACTAGAAAAAAACAGAAAATTAAGCAAATACTACTAGTACATCATCAAGAATTCTGGGACATCAACGAGTGCAAACAAATGGAGATTTCTAATGAGGATGCAGATGAGAGAGCAAATATTAACTATGTATTGGTTTTCAGTTATTAAAGTTATTGTAAAAGAATTGTGTGCTACTACTTCTATTGAGGACGGACATGAGACAGATGAAGATGAAGATGAAGATGAAGATGAAGATGAAGAGGAAGAGGAATAGGAAGAGGAAGAAGAGCCATGACTCATGTTTATATAATGTTTAACTAAGAATTTGGTCTATGTATTACTAAGTTAGATTGTGTGTCACTTGAACTTAGTTATTTTGCTTCAACTTGGTCATCTTCCTAAACTTAGCTTGAGTGAATTTATTAATGTTGGAACAGCGGTAATATTGCTCGGTTCGATTGATGTTACGATATACCAATTGAAATAAATCTAATGGTCATGCTAGTTTTTTTATATAGCATTGCAATAGAAGCTTAAATGTTGCCATATATGTCATATTCGTTAAATAAAATTAGATTGTATTTGATTCTAAATACGTTGCAATTGGGCATATATATGTTGCCTTAGGGTTGCCTGAGTCCATGTATTGCAACAATTAACACAAAAAAATCGTTGCAAAAAAATGTTGTCATAGGTAGTCCAAGATATTGCAATGGTGTTAAACATGTTGCTATAGCCGTTAAATCGTTGCCATATACTATATTTGCAACGATAATATGCCGTTGCAATATGGTACCAAATTTGTTTCCGTAAGGGCCCTATGGCAACCAGAGCAAAGTGCACGCTTGATTTTTGCATAATCGTTGCAATAGGCCCTATTGCAATGAATTTAGGGCATATTGCAACGTATTTTACACGTTGTTGTATGCAATCTATGGTGTAGTGGACCTCAAGTTCAATTTTCTCCCTTGTAAGATATTACAGAACGATATCTATATCGTTTCTTTATAAATTATAAAAACTCGAGATTGTTCCAGTCAAAATTTATCTATCACGAGGTACAAATTGTTTGTACACTAAAATAAAAACTTGGCCATCATTTTGTAAAAAAACAACATTGATGATAACGTGTTGTATATCATTTTATAAGAAATTTTACGAACCCAATATCGTTTCAGTATAAAATATAATTATAACGAGTTACATATCTTGTCTCCATATAGAACACGATATGAATTTTGTTATGGCTGAAATTGATAATTCAATCATTGGTTGTCATCCAAAATGAGTCCTAAGTGTATACATGGATAAAAAAGTATCATACAAGATGGTTTTAGTATATTTGAAAATAGATGAAATTAAATATAGACATAATTGATAATTTATCTACCATTGTAGAAGTTGTATTGTAGAAGATAGACTATTGGTTCCAGTTGGTTATGATACATAAAAGATTAAATTTTCACTTATTTATGATAACTTAATAAATCTTATTTCAAAAACCTTACTTTAATAAAAACTCAAAGTACTCTTTAATAAAAGAGATAAACGAATATTTTTGTAACACAACAATAAACCGTAGTTTGAGGCCTAAGGAAATATCTATAAGTAAAATTTTAAACATAATTATTTGATGCATAATTTGCCACACATTCACAAATATGTAAAATCCATCGAATACATTTTATTAATATAAAGTCATAGAAATTGTTCTAGATGAAAAACCATTTACAAGAAATTAGTGGGCAACCGAAATACTATTTGGGTCCCCACTCCTTTTGCAATAACAAAACCAACTCGGGTAAAGATATGAGTAGAAGCGCGTCTCCCAGCATCCTGAGACACCGAAATCTTCTGAACCCATTTGAGTAATGCAACATCACCCGCCTCCAACTCCCCCAGCGAAGAGAAAGAGAAGGGTAAGAAACCATATCCCCGCGCCTCACACAAGAGCTATTAATTGGCACATTTGCACCGAGCAACATCAACCACAACCCGTCCAGCGCATAGTCAGCCATAGCAGACTGGGTTAATGGGAGAGGAACCAGTCAAATTCACACACACATCCCACCCCTTGTCCCAAGAATATAACAACAAATCCACAGGACGAAGGGGCTTGTCCTGCCCGTCGACCAAACCAACATCCACTTCCTTAGCCGCTGAAATCCTAAATTGGAAGCAGATATCCAAGAGAGTGTCACGAACCAGGTTGTAGCGATGCTTAACCCCAATAGTACCAGAGCAAGACACGGCATGATCGGCCAAGATGTCGCCATGAAAGACCCGTAAAAAGGCAGAGCACGGACGAGATACCGGAAATAAGGGAATACCTAGCCGATAACTCAGGACACTGCGATAAGTACGCCCATTCATGGTTTGCCCTAATCAAGAGATAGGGACCGCCCGAAGCCAATCAGAAGTGTGCCCACCCTGCTAGGACTTCCATAATGCAACCAATCGAGTGGTTAAAGAGTAGTCGGATTCAGCAGTAGCAGCCACCTTCACGAAATATATATCTGCCAATTTCTTCATAAGATTGTGGGCAGCGATCTCACTTGTATGGCGTAGGATATCCGAACCCGTAGTCTCAGTGAACACTCTCATAGGAGCATCACAAGAATCTCCCAGGGCAACAATCCCGGAAGGATGAAGGAGCCTAGCCTGCAACGCAACAGACTGCAGGCGGGACGCAAGAAAGGCATAATGAAGAACATCAGAAGCAACATAAACACCAATCCCCCACAAGTGAAGGGGAGAGTAGCGAGCCTCCAGTGCCAATCGCCAAAGCCAGGACCGGACGCGGTAACAATACATTCCAAGTTAGAATGAAGCGTCGCATCAAAAGACAAGTGGGCCATCCCAAAAAACAGAGGGGCACAAGTACGCAGGGTAAAGTAGAGCTTAGAAATACTAGTACAAGCACGAAGAAGTAGCAACTCGCACTGAGGGTCACCAATCCTCACAAGGGAGTCCATAAGCTCTACGGTCCGGGTCACTCTCTTCAACACAAGCGTGCTGCCGAAAGCGGGACACATACTAACCGGGCCACCCAGGACCTTGACACCTCCGACGGGCCAATCTATAGTAGGGGGAAGATACCAGGAAGCTGACTCCGGGGATCCTCCGTATGCTAAAAAACCTCAGTTTTATCAACATTAAGGTGAAGTCCCGACTGAGTTCCGACTTCCATAATCAACTGCAGGACCTTCCCCACAACCAAAGTATCGCCAACACTAGTGCCATCATCTAGGTACCAAGCCTGTAAACACAAATCGAAGTAGTCTCGGATCGAACACACTAAGGGATGCAAAACTAAGGCAAACAGCAAAGGGCCTAAGGGGTCCCCCTGCTGAACCCCTTGAGAAGACAAAATACTATGCTACCCATAATACAACCGGGCAGGAGCGGAATAACAAAACTCAACCCAGTGGGAGAGAACAGGGCAATGACGACGAACTTCACGTAACATAACTCCGTGGTCGACCATATTAAAGGCATTCCGGAAGTCAACCAACAAAATGGAAAGGCCCACATCATTTTCGCGTTCCTCAACAAACCGGTTCAAGGCATGCAGAATAGCCTCTCCTCCACCGGACACCCCGACACCAAACTGAAGACCATCAAAATAACCACACAACGACAGCCCAAATAAAGCAGCACCAACCTTAGAGAAAAGATGCCTCCAAACAGTGCCCACAACAATAGGACGAATACCACCACCTAGTTTAACAAGTGGGGTGAGAGGAGCACTAGCAATGTACTCACCCAGGACCTGCGGACACCGACCCTCAAGGAAAATATTAACCACTTGAGAGATAGAGGCGATCAAATCATCAGAAATAGTAACAGCAGTCCCATTGAAACAATCTAAGAGATGCTGAGCACGAAGACCATCCCACCCACAAGAGGTGCCGCGCGGAAAACTCATAATCATGTCCAGAACAACAGCCACAGAAACAACAAGAGGATGATGATCAGGGGGTAAAGACGGCAAGATGGGGGATGGAGCTAGTGGGTGCTTACCCTGAAAGACCTCCAAAGTATCATCACAATAAGGAGCAACACCCGACGAAGAAAGCACCCTAACCGCAGCGGTATAATGACCATCACTAATTTTCTACCTACACTGTCGAATATTAAGCTCCTCCAAGTTGCCGTCCTCGTCCGCCACAAACAAAGGATACCACCAGGCTCGCCCCAAGTATGAATGGCATGGGTAATACTCTCCTCCTGATGCTGATGCAAGATCGCTGACCGACACTCAAGATTGCTCCTCGGAGAAAGGCCTTAAGTATACAAAGAGGAAATACCAGCAAACTAACCCATCAAGTGAGGTCACCACGAGAGGAAGTCACATCATCAAGATCCCCCTTTAAAACCCACAAAAACCCCAAACAACACCTAGAAGGAATGGATTTCACAGTGTGCAAACCCTTGATAAAAACCGATCAAGGGTAGTAACATTAAAAACATAAGACACAACACCATCCTCAGGAGACAAGGAAGACAGAGCAGATGGATGTGGAAAATCATAAAGAACATAACGAACAACACCATCACCACCATCACATGACGGGACAAAATCAGAACCTCCACCATGCCGATACTTAGCACAAAAAGTATGGGTCTTAAAGCAAACCCAACACAACCAAATACCCATACACTTAAACATTAGCTCAGCGTCGGAATAAACACGGCAACAACAAAAAACAACAAGAGGGCATCCATGAAGGCCACCGCCGATCGAGGAGAAGAATACAACAGGGGCGACGACCAGAGTGCAAGCAGAACAAAAGCAGGTGGAGCCCAAAGCAGGGGCGATGGCCAGAAGCAAGTGGAACCCAAAACAGGCGGAACCCAAAGCAGGCGTGACAACAGGGGCGATGGCCAGAAGGATCCTAAAATTGCCCAAATCACCCAAACCCTATTCGCCTATAACGGCAGGCAGAACAAAAAGCAGGCGATCGGAGTGAAGGCAACCGTCGACTGAGGAGACAGGGTCGACGGACGGAGGGCAGGCGGTCAAAAACCTCGGTGGCAGGCGGCTGAGCCGGTGGCAGGCGGCTGAGCCGGTGGCAGGCGGCTGAGCCGGTGGCAGGCGGCTGAGCTGGTGGCAGGCGGCTGAGCCGGTGGCAGAGCGAGCGGCTGAAAACCCCCTCCCCCCGCCCCATAGAATCACCCAAATCGCAGACCTAGCCTATTATAATTATTATTATTATCGGAGTATATGTTATTATTATTGTTATTGTAGTATGTTTTATTTTATTATTATTGATGTTGTTATTATTATTATTATTGTTGCGATATATATTATTGTTAGAGATAAGTTAATACCTATAAGGTGTAACACCCCCAAATTTAACCGGAAATATTACAGCGCCGTGGGCCCCGAGATGGAACCCACAAGGCTAAAAGAAATTTTCGCAAACATTTACAAATGCCCAAGAGTCCAACGACGGTACTATCTTTAAAAGTTCACAAAGACTTATAAAATCCATTTATCAAAAACCGTCGGAAAAACTCATTTGAAATCGCAAGGCCAAACAGCCGACACTCAAAAGTTTAGAAAACGATTTCCAAAGTAACCTCAGTTACTAGATACCAAAAGAGCATTTCAAAATACTCACGCAATGGAAAAGACCAACCATAAAGATACTCTAGCAATGAATACAAGAACCAATCAAGAAACTCAATGCACACAACATGTCCTAGCCGGTATCCTCAGGAAGCTCATCTCTTCACGACCGCTACAAGCTCGATACTCCGAGAACCTAAAAAGAAATCCCACGACGGGGTCAGCCATAATATCCAACAATGATAACCGTCACAAAACATTAATAATTACATACCAATGAGAATACAACATAAGAATACGACCAACGTAATCTTACCGTCATAACTTTACTTACTCAAGTAATTCTCATCAGAATAACCATTATCACATTTCACATCCTGTACTCGATTAACCAATAAACTCGAACATAATATCTGTATTGTACCTCAAACAATACTCAAGATCCTCAAACTATCATAACCAACTCACGATACGGAAATCTACCATTTCTGACCAATACGAACCATCGAATAATATCATCAAATCCCAAGACGATAACTGATTGTCCACCAAAGACAAGACCAAAGAAAATATGGAACATACCTCGATATATGATGTGCCACGATAATCATATCAGTCTAATCCGAGATCAGAACAATGCAATACGGACAAGGTCCTAACACAAGACCTACAAATGCATACTCATATGACAACGTCAATATGCTCAAAAACAATAACAACTATGTATACTCAATGGAAATCCCATGATCCAAATACCTCGGCATAGATCCCAAGATGATCCTACAAGATCAACACGAGGTGGATAACCAACAATATACATATGCACAACAATAACACAATACTGGGTAATCCAACGATCCAGCGCCCTCAGCATAGATCCCCATGATGATCCCGTCGGACCAACGCATGGTGGAAAACCTGTCCAGCGATCCAGCGCCCTCAGCATAGATCCCATGATGATCCCGTCGAACCAACACATGGTGGACATTCGATCCAGCGCCCTTAGCATAGGTCCTCATAATCCCATTGGATTATTTACACAACATAAACAACACAATATGCATACACATATGCAAATCAACACGTTCATCAACATGAACAACATAACATGCACGACAACATGACAATTTACTAGGACGACTCCATGTTCAACAACATGAAAGAAAATGTAAGAGACCAAAATAAATAATACTAAACCATAAATAATATGCAATACTTGCCCCGAGTCCTTCGGGAGCAACCTCGATGTCCAATCATCACCGACGATTATCCTCAATGCTCGGCGATCCAAACGTACAATGAACTATAGATACTCATATCCTCGTCTTTACCATAATGTAACCTTGATACTCGAATATACCAATAATTGAGATAAAGCATATACATTATGATTTACCTCCCAGAATCGAAAGAACGATATGCGATCCGAATACCCAGAGTTCACAATAATAATCATCGCTATATGCATTATAAACGAAATGAAACTGAAACCATTCATTAAATATTATAACTGAGCAAGTAATAACTTGCCTCGATACCAATACCACGAAGCTGCTGCCGAACACATTGCCTTTGTTTGCGAGCTCCTCAGCCCCGATCAAAAGCAATACAATGGACATACTCGAACACGACCGCAATATCCGGTTATATTCACTGATCAATAATCTCAACCTATCGAAGAAATCAAATAACACATATCCGATAACAATCAACAACCGACAAAACTAACCAATCGAACTCAACGGTTCAACACAACCTCGAATAAACACAGTCAGAACCAACCAAGTCAAACCATCATGAATTCATAGTCGAAACACAAAAATACTGCACTGTCTGCCTACTTAGCGCACGTTAAACGCATAACGTAGCGTGCGCTAAGTTGTCCCGTTAGAGTGCGCTAGCCAGTAAGCTTAGCGTGCACTAATGATGTACAGTGGCATGCATTCCAAACATCGACTCACATCTTGCGACTACGAATCCGAATGAAGGGAGACATAAATCTCCATATCTCTTGAAGATAAACGACCCCATAATTATCACAATGATCATGTCAATGTCCACATATCAATAACAACATCAACAATCAAACCGACTCGATAACAAGGATCGTATCATGCTAAATCTGGAATTCAACCTAGTATCATGATTCATCTCATCTAAATAGACCAATATAATTACCAAGATTCAGAAATCCCTCTTAGTTCGGGTTAAATGAATCAACATCCTTACAGTATGAAGAATATTAACTAACATCCGAAACTCTTATCAAAATTCCATTGAATCTCATATAACATCATCATACGATTATCCAACATGCTCCTTACATGAAATCATCCAAGAAAAACGAACCATTAACAAAGGAATACGAAGATTACCTAGTTTAGACGAACCAAAAAGAAGAACACTAGAACTCCATCCAAAGAATCGTGAGCAACTTGAAGAATAAGGCTTGAATCAAAGCTCTCAATCTAATGTTGTTAAAGATTATCATTATACAGTGTTTGGGAACCTCAAATATATCCCAAGTCTCTCTCTCTCTCTCTCTCTCTCTCGACTAAAAGAAGAAAAATGACGAAATGCTTCTCAGCACCCTTCGGTCCCCTTTTATAATATTCATTATTAGCGTGCGCTAACATCTCATGTTTAGCGTGCGCTAACTGACTTTGTTAGCGTGCGCTATCGAAGCCCAGAGGCTACTGCCTCGCTTCGTAAACTAGCTTACGTACGTAATGCCCATGCATTAACGTACGTAAAACATCCTGCTTAGCGTACGCAAGTCATTTACCTTAGCGTGCGCTATCCGAAGTTGACTTGCTACAGTACACACCTACCACTCGTGCCCCCACATGCCGAAAGCATCCGCGATTATCGGGATTCCTTTGACCGATCTGGAATTAGCGTGCGCTAACCATATGGTTTAGCGTGCGCTAGCCCTACATGACAAACACCCGCTGACCTTATCTGGACACGCGTCGCAAGTGGCCGGGTCCACCCGCCGAAAGCTAAGATTCCATTATTGGTGATATGATGTTAGCGTGCGCTAACCAACATACGTTAGCGTGCGCTAACTGAATATAAAAATCAACACAGGCCTACCAGCCGGTCACCTTTCGGAACTAACCCGGCAAGTCGTTACGTCGTTAGGGGTCCTCCTTAGCGTCGTAATCGAACCTCTTAGCGTACGCTATCGATACTTCAGCGTGCGCTACACCACTCCGATGGCGTGCGCTAATGAACACTTAGCCATTTTCCGCAATTTCGTCCAACATCTTGACGTACCAAAAACGAACATGAGACACACTGAAAACAAACACTGAATCCAATAATATTCTTATACGATATACTCTATATCGAAAGTACAATAACCTGATACACGATATCCTCAAATGTAACTGTCGACCAGATACGACAATTATACCGATACTGACATCTCAGTCCTTTATTTATTTTATCCCTACCGTACAGATTCCACGCTGTACAATATAACTTGGATAAAATAATATCAAACAACAGTAGTAGAAATTTCGGATATTACATTCTACACCACTTAAAATAAGTTTCGTCCTCGAAACTTGCGATCCGTCATAATACAAACAAACATACCTTTCAACCCAAAATATCCCAAAACCATCACGACAACTATCAATGAAAATCGAGAATACCTTCACATGGTAAACTCCAACACGATCAACACAGAACCACAGAAACAGATATACGAAAGAATAACATTCTCAAAACGACAAATCAATCACGTACAGTAGATCTCAATAAACATACCCAACTGGTGAACATTTCCCTCGGCATACGAACAACGAATCGCAAATCGACAAACATACCAATTCATACAAGGAGTGGGAACGACCACTCAATATCCAAAACAACCAGCATGGGGTCACCATCCCCAAATTTACACTTACAAAGAAATCATTCAAAGATCACTATGGTAAGATTGCGCTACTACTGCACCAATGGACTCCTCTAGCACATACGTCCCGGTTTTACAAAGTCCAAAGTTCCAAAATTACATCCTGCACATGAATCTACAACACGCAGTATATTTCTCTTATCTGATCAATCAACCGATCATCCTTGCATAACCAATCTACCATACTAAACTTTGAATCTCTTTTCCTTGTACCATCGATATGATATGCCCGATGCACTAAATGCGTATGTACATCAATCACATTTTCAAAACCAGTTTGAAATCATATATTCTTGTCACGAAGACAATTTTCGAAAGTTCTTTCTAGAGTTTGAAAACTCAAAACATAAATTTTCATAGGACCACGAAATCAATTTTAAAAATTAAATCAGCTCGCTGGTGCCAAGTTCTCGATAAAAATCCTTTTCGAATAGACACGATTAAATAAAATGGAATTTATGCAAATGCTTGTGCATATCCATACTCCTGTATACCACTTCGGCTCGTCACTAATATCCACTGATATTCCATCGGAAAACCACACGATAGAGTTCCAAAATCTCAAATATATAGACTCTGATAAAAAAAACACCTCTCCACATACTACTCGCAACGTCAATCCTTAATCCATCCTGGATCACCTCAAATATGATATGACAAAATGTTGAAACAAATCAACAAATCAAACACAATGAAAGACTTCCCGAGAAGTTCCATTTGAACAAGTAAACCAAAAACCCCAAGAAGGTAGGAACAAAATAAATAAACGATTGATAAAGAGTTTTATAAATCTCGGGAGTTTTAGAAAACAGAAAAGTCTTTTGAACATTAGGGTCTCAGCCCGTATCTCGTTCCGCATTACAAGAAGTTTAAAAAGTAGAAAATTCTTTTAGGACTCCAAGTCGTGAGTTATAAAACCATTTCAAAATCAATTGGGTCTCGACCCAAAAATCATTTTCCGTAAAACATCCGTAAAACATATATTTTGAAAGGTATCATTTTCAAATGATCAAAAGCAGTTCATATATTTCAAAATGAATTAACATGCTACATGTTCTTCTCAACCATGCACAATATTTCTCCCCAAATGCACAATTCCGTTCCAAAATCTAACCAACATACTGATTTCCAAAATCATAGTTTCTCAAGATCATCAATCCTGTCCCACTCTGACATCTCATACTATAACGCATGATATCTGCTGAATCTCAAACATATCAACTTAGAACGGCAATAAATCTCAATGAAATTCAAAAATCCAAATACTTACAGATCATGAAGCCGACGATTCCCCGTGATACTGGCACATGTCTCGACTCAAGGAAATACTCGACACAGATATTTTCAAAACACACGTATTGCAAACTCAGTGCAACTCAAGAACACAATATATCACGTTAACACCATTTGGAAAAGTTTACAACAATCCCAGTACCACACTGATAAATCACATAACCCATAGGCCCGAGTGAACAACAAAAACTCACGGCTCTAGTATTAGTCAATTGACAACTCGAATGACGTGACAAAACGCGACCCAAGTCGAACCAAATTCCTAGGTTTTCTCAATCTAAGCTCCGATACCATATTCTGTAACACCCCCAAATTTAACCGGAAATATTACAGCGCCGTGGGCCCCGAGATGGAACCCACAAGGCTAAAAGAAATTTTCGCAAACATTTACAAATGCCCAAGAGGCCAACGACGGTACTATCTTTAAAAGTTCACAAAGACTTATAAAATCCATTTATCAAAAACCGTCGGAAAAACTCATTTGAAATCGCAAGGCCAAACAACCGACACTCAAAAGTTTAGAAAACGATTTCCAAAGTAACCTCAGTTACTAGATACCAAAAGAGCATTTCAAAATACTCACGCAGCGGAAAAAGACCAACCATAAAGTTACTCTAGCAGCGGAATACAAGAACCAATCAAGAAACTCAATGCACACAACATGTCCTAGCCAGTATCCTCCGGGAAGCTCATCTCTTCACGACCGCTACAAGCTCGATACTCCGAGAACCTAAAAAGAAATCCCACAACGGGGTCAGCCATAATATCCAACAATGATAACCGTCACAAAACATTAATAATTACATACCAATGAGAATACAACATAAGAATACGACCAACGTAATCTTACCGTCATAACTTTACTTACTCAAGTAATTCTCATCAGAATAACCATTATCACATTTCACATCCTGTACTCGATTAACCAATAAACTCGAACATAATATCTGTATTGTACCTCAAACAATACTCAATATCCTCAAACTATCATAACCAACTCACGATACGGAAATATACCATTTCTGACCAATACGATCCATCGAATAATATCATCAAATCCGAAAACGATAACCGACTGTCCACCAAAGACAAGACCAAAGAAAATATGGAACATACCTCGAGATATGATGTGCCACGATAATCATATCAGTCTAATCCGAGATCAGAACAATGCAATACGGACAAGGTCCTAACACAAGACCTACAAATGCATACTCATATGACAACGTCAATATGCTCAAAAACAATAACAACTATGTATACTCAATGGAAATCCCATGATCCAGCGCCCTCAGCATAGATCCCAAGATGATCCTACAAGATCAACACGAGGTGGATAACCAACAATATACATATGCACAACAATAACACAATACTGGGTAATCCAACGATCCAGCGCCCTCAGCATAGATCCCCATGATGATCCCGTCGAACTAACGCATGGTGGAAAACCTGTCCAGCGATCCAGCGCCCTCAGCATAGATCCCGTGATGATCCCGTCGAACCAACGCATGGTGGACATTCGATCCAGCGCCCTCAGCATAGATCCTCATAATCCCATTGGATTATTTACACAACATAAACAACACAATATGCATACACATATGCAAATCAACAGGTTCATCAACATGAACAACATAACATGCACGACAACATGACAATTTACTAGGACGACTCCATGTTCAACAACATGAAAGAAAATGTAAGAGACCAAAATAAATAATACTAAACCATAATCAATATGGAATACTTGCCCCGAGTCCTTCGGGAGCAACCTCGATGTCCAATCATCACCGACGATTATCCTCAATGCTCGGCGATCCAAACGTACAATGAACTATAGATACTCATATCCTCGTCTTTACCATAATGTAACCTTGATACTCGAATATACCAATAACTGAGATAAAGCATATACATTATGATTTACCTCCCAGAATCGAAAGAACGATATGCGATCCGAATACCCAGAGTTCACAATAATAATCATCGCTATATGCATTATAAACGAAATGAAACTGAAACCATTCATTAAATATTATAACTGAGCAAGTAATAACTTGCCTCGATACCAATACCACGAAGCTGCTGCCGAACACATTGCCTTTGTTTGCGAGCTCCTCAGCCCCGATCAAAAGCAATACAATGGACATACTCGAACACGACCGCAATATCCGGTTATATTCACTGATCAATAATCTCAACCTATCGAAGAAATCAAATAACACATATCCGATAACAATCAACAACCGACAAAACTAACCAATCGAACTCAACGGTTCAACACAACCTCGAATAAACACAGTCAGAACCAACCAAGTCAAACCATCACGAATTCATAATCGAAACACAAAATATCGCCTTTGTCGCCTACTTAGCGCAAGTTAATCGCATAACGTAGCGTGCGCTTAGTTGTCGCGTTAGAGTGCGATAGCCAGTACGCTTAGCGTGCGCTAATGCCGTCTGATGGCATGCATTCCAAACATCGACTCACATCTTGCGACTACGAATCCGAATGAAGGGAGACATAAATCTCCATATCTCTTGAAGATAAACGACCCCATAATTATCACAATGATCATGTCAATGTCCACATATCAATAACAACATCAACAATCAAACCGACTCGATAACAAGGATCGTATCATGCTAAATCTGGAATTCAACCTAGTATCATGATTCATCTCATCTAAATCGACCAATATAATTACCAAGATTCAGAAATCCCTCTTAGTTCGGGTTAAATGAATCAACATCCTTACAGTATGAAGAATATTAACTAACATCCGAAACTCTTATCAAAATTCCATTGAATCTCATATAACATCATCATACGATTATCCAACATGCTCCTTACATGAAATCATCCAAGAAAAACGAACCATTAACAAAGGAATACGAAGATTACCTGGTTTAGACGAACCAAAAAGAAGAACAGTAGAACTCCATCCAAAGAATCGTGAGCAACTTGAAGAATAAGGCTTGAATCAAATCTCTCAATCTAATGTTGTTAAAGATTATCATTATACAGTGTTTGGGAACCTCAAATATATCCCAACTCTCTCTCTCTCTCTCTCTCTCTCGACTGAAAGAAGAAAAATGACGAAATGCTTCTCAGCACCCTTCGGTCCCCTTTTATAATATTCATTATTAGCGTGCGCTAACATCTCATGTTTAGCGTGCGCTACCGCCTTAGCGTGCGCTAACTGACTTTGTTAGCGTGCGCTATCGAAGCCCAGAGGCTACTGCCTCGCTTCGTAAACTAGCTTACGTACGTAATGCCCATGCATTAACGTACGTAAAACATCCTACTTAGCGTACGCAAGTCATTTACCTTAGCGTGCGCTATCCGAAGTTGACTTGCTACAGTACACACCTACCACTCGTGCCCCCACATGCCAAAAGCATCCGCGATTATCGGGATTCCTTTGACCGATCTGGAATTAGCGTGCGCTAACCATATGGTTTAGCGTGCGCTAGCCCTACATGACAAACACCCGCTGACCTTATCTGGACACGCGTCGCAAGTGGTCGGGTCCACCCGCCGAAAGCTAAGATTCCATTATTGGTGATATGATGTTAGCGTGCGCTAACCAACATACGTTAGCGTGCGCTAACTGAATATAAAAATCAACTTGGGCTTACCTGTCGGTCACCTTCCGGAACTAACCCAGCAAGTCGTTACGTACGTTAGGGGTCCTCGTTAGCGTACGTAACCGAACCTCTTAGCGTACGCTATCGATACTTCGTAGCGTGCGCTACCTGTACCCAGTAGCGTGCGCTAATGAACACTTAGCCATTTTCCGCAATTTCTGTCCAACATCTTGACGTACCAAAAACGAACATCAGACACACTGAACACAAACACTGAATCCAATAATATTCTTATACGATATACTCTATATCGAAAGTACAATAACCTGATACACGATATCCTCAAATGTAGCATCGACCCGGATACGACAATTATACCGATCTCGACATCTCGGTCCTTTATTTATTTTATTCCTCATGCATGATTCCACATTTGCACAATATAACTTGGATAAAATAATATCAAACAACAGTAGTAGAAATTTCGGATATTACATAAGGTTCTTGGTGGTATTGGTTAAGTTGTCAGGCTCAAAATTATTTTTTAGGTGCAAGGTTCGAATCCTAAGATAGTTCAAAATTATTTTTAATATTTGTAATGGTAACGATTTTAATATCGTTATGTATACACCGTAACGACTTTAAAGTTCATACCCTAAGACAATTCAAAATAATTATTAATATTTTTACCTGTAATGAATTTAATATTGTTATGTGTATATAATAACAATTTCAATCTCATTATTATATTAAGGATAAAAATGCCATTTGAAATACTAATATATTTTGTACTTTTATTTTATATTGTTAATTTGGTAAAGGGATATTTAAACAAAAAAATTACATGGAGAGGCTCCTTAACTAATTTTTCCTTTATCTTGCAAAAGAGAGGTTTTATCCACTCAACCCCTTGAATTAATTTAAGAAAGACCCATTGTAGAAGACAAAATCAGTCGTCATTGTACAAGAAAATAAGCTCAGCCCTTGTTGATAGCCAATTCGCCGTGGCATCCACGCGTACACTCCCCCCGGCTCCATCAGCCCGATTAAGGAGGGCCAAAAGACAAAAGAACCAGTTTTCGGGTAAACCGGCCGGGCAGAATAACAAGGAGGACCAACGGAGTACGCCAAGTCCACTTCCAGGATCCGTCATGACAGGATCGAACAGGACAGTTCGAGATTGGGGGCTGACCCCACAACCGACCCCAGGCAGAGCAGCTGGAGACCCAGGGGCCGACCCCAGAGCCGACCCCAACGGATAACCATCGCCAAGAACATGCATAACAGGCACACAAAACGCGCGGAACAGGCACACAGGACAGTTAATGCACTCTGTCCTTCCTCTTCCTAAAGCAACCCCCAAATGCCGCCACGTGTCTAAGGCGCCTTCTCCATCTGACAGGTGTTTGGAAGTATCTCCAAACATTCACCAGCTATCGGCCTTCTGATTGGACAAGGCTTTCTATATATAAGGAAAATTTATGATAAAAAAATGACTTTTGGAAAACAAAAGAATTAGACTCAGAAAGAAACAGTAGACTTGTAATAGAAAAAAGCAAAAAACACCGCCAGGCAAAAATTAGCCCGGCTCTGTCTCAAGAAAAAGATCATATGATCATCAATAGAATTTATTTATCCGAGTCACTCGGTTTAATTTTGTCATTTACTATGTGGTTTTGATCCATCTAATCCAGGTCAGCTTACGTTTTGTTGATCAAACCAGATATCGACAAATTGGCGCTAGAAGGAGGGAGACCTTCGTAAAATCATTTTCTGATCCATCGAGGTTTCAAGAACTTGATCCCTTTCACATCATGTCTCAAGGAAGTTTCCACCATCAAGCAGATCCCCAGCATGCCACGGAGGAAGAAAACTTGCTCAAGGTGGCGGAATGTATTAGACACCCCACATTCATTCAAGGAATGAGCGCCCTTATGGCATGGGTCACCAAAAGTAGCAATCCTCAATTGAGGTTCCAGAAGGACCAATCTGAAGCCCAGTCACAAACAATCTATCTAGATGCCCCCGATGGGACAAGAAGAGACCGTCTCACGGGTCGTTGAGGACGCGACGGATGGTCTTGGTGAAAGTCCCCATCTATCCCGGAAACACCCTACCTCCCACACTGTATCGGTTTTCGAACGATTAGGAAGCAGGAAGAAGGCAGGAAATGCGGCACCGGCTCGAACCATCCAGAGTCGTGGCCAAGCTAAAGCCGTGATCGTTCATCAAACCCACGTCCCGGCAAAAACAGCTCCCCAGCCTCCGTGTGACAACTCAAGTGAAATTGAATTCCTCAGGAAACGTATGACCGAGCTGGAAAGCAAACAGCATCACCCACCTCTAAATTCGGGATGGCTGGACTGTCAAGAGAGCCCCCTCGCCCCAGCGTCTTGACAGAGCCTCTCCCGGAGAAGCTAAAACTACCCCAAATTCCATCGTATAATGGGGAAACCGACCCCAATGCCCATCTCGGGCATTACAACTCGTGGATGGACCTACACGGATCCCGCTACGTGTTCAGATGCCGAATGTTCTCCTTAACCTTAAGAGAATGAGCCCAGAGATAGTACCGTTTGCTTCCACATCATTCTATTCGGACGTGGGCCCAGCTCCATGCAGCGTTTCGATCCCACTTCATGGGATCTCAGGTATGCATCGCCCCGCGCTCTTCCATTGCTTCAATTACACAAGGGCCCAACGAATCCCTAAAGATCTACGTAGCCCGCTTCAATAAACAGATATTAGAGATGGAACCCATGTCGGATGATGCATTGGCTATCATCGCGCAAGCCGGCCTTTTGAAAAACTCCTTCTTCCGTTGGACGGTGTGCCAAAATACTCCCCGCACCTACCAGGAATTCCTGGAGCATGCCAGCTCTCATATAGCCGCAGAAACGGCCATGCCGACCCCTGTATTCGCCATGCTATCCGACCAGCAGGGGATAAATAAGAGAAACGAAGATAGGAAATACCTATCCCGCGATAACTGCCAAGAACCCCGCCATGAGGGTAAGGTTGCTCCCGAGACTACGCAGGCCGTTCGAAATTTCAAAGAACGGCGAACCGAGATTATGGACAATTATGCCGAGATCTACTCGGTAGGGGCTGCAGCCCTGTATTTGAACGACACACTGAACACAAACACTGAATCCAATAATATTCTTATACGATATACTCTGTATCGAAAGTACAATAACCTGATACACGATATCCTCAAATGTAACTGTCGACCAGATACGACAATTATACTGATACTGACATCTCAGTCCTTTAATTATTTTATCCCTACTGTACAGATTCCACGCTGTACAATACAACTTGGATAAAATAATATCAAACAACAGTAGTAGAAATTTCGGATATTACATAAGGTTCTTGGTGGAATTAGTTAAGTTGTCAAGCTCAAAATTATTTTTTAGGTGCAGGGTTCGAATCCTAAGATAGTTCAAAATTATTTTTAATATTTGTAATGGTAACGATTTTAATATCGTTATGTATACACCGTAACGAATTTAAAGTTCATACCCTAAGACAATTCAAAATTATTATTAATATTTTTACCTGTAATGAATTTAATATTGTTATGTGTATATAATAACAATTTCAATCTCATTATTATATTAAGGATAAAAATGTCATTTGAAATACTAATATATTTTGTACTTTTATTTTATATTCTTATTTTGGTAAAGGGATATTTAAACAAAAAAATTACATGGAGAGGCTCCTTAACTAATTTTTCCTTTATCTTGCAAAAGAGAGGTTTTATCCACTCAAGCCCTTGAATTAATTTAAGAAAGACCCATTGTAGAAGACAAAATCAGTCGTCATTGTACAAGAAAACAAGCTCAGCCCTTGTTGATAGCCAATTCTCCGTGGCATCCACGCGTACACTCCCCCCGGCTCCATCAGCCCGATTAAGGAGGGCCAAAAGACAAAAGAACCAGTTTCCGGGTAAACCGGCCGGGCAGAATAACAAGGAGGACCAACGGAGTAAGCCAAGTCCACTTCCAGGATCCGTCATGACAGGATCGGACATGACAGTTCGAGATCGGGGGCTGACCCCACGACCGACCCCAGGCAGAGCAGCTGGAGACCCAGGGGCCGACCCCAGAGCCGACTCCAACGGATAACCATCGCCAAGAACATGCATAACAGGCACACAGAACGCGAGGAACAGGCACACAGGACAGTTAATGCACTCTGTCCTTCCTCTTCCTAAAGCAACCCCCAAATGCCGCCACGTGTCTAAGGCGCCTTCCCCATCTGACAGGTGTTTGGAAGTATCTCCAAACATTCCCCAGCTATCGGCCTTCTGATTGGCCAAGGCATTCTATATATAAGGAAAATTTATGATAAAAAAATGACTTTTGGAAAACAAAAGAATTAGTCTCAGAAAGAAACAGTAGACTTGTAATAGAAAAAAGCAAAAAACACCGCCAGGCAAAAATTAGCCCGGCTCTGTCTCAAGAAAAAAGATCATATGATCATCAATAGAATTTATTTATCCGAGTCACTCGGTTTAATTTTGTCATTTACTATGTGGTTTCGATCCATCTAATCCAGGTCAGCATACGTTTTGTTGATCAAACCAGATATCGACAAATTGGCGCTAGAAGGAGGGAGACCTTCGTAAAATCATTTCCTGATCCATCGAGGTTTCAAGAACTTGATCCCTTTCACATCATGTCTCAAGGAAGTTTCCACCATCAAGCAGATCCCCAGCATGCCACGGAGGAAGAAAACTTGCTCAAGGTGGCGGAATGTATTAGACACCCCACATTCATTCAAGGAATGAGCGCCCTTATGGCACGGGTCACCAAAAGTGGCAATCCTCAATTGAGGTTCCAGAAGGACCAATCTGAAGCCCAGTCACATACAACCCATCTAGCTGCCCCCGATGGGACAAGAAGAGACCGTCTCACGGGTCGTTGAGGACGCGACGGATGGTCTTGGTGAAAGTCCCCATCTATCCCGGAAACACCATACCTCCCACACTGTATCGGCTTTCGAATGATTAGGAAGCAGGAAGAAGGCAGGAAATGCGGCACCAGCTCGAACCATCCAGAGTCGTGACCAAGCTAAAGCCGTGACCGTTCATCAAACCCACGTCCCGGAAAAAACAGCTCCCCAGCCTCCGTGTGACAACTCAAGTGAAATTGAATTCCTCAGGAAACGTATCACCGAGCTAGAAAGCAAACAGCAGCACCCACCTCTAAATTCGGGATGGCTGGACTGTCAAGAGAGCCCCCTCGCCCCAGCGTCTTGACAGAGCCTCTCCCGGAGAAGCTAAAAGTACCCCAAATTCCACCGTATAATGGGGAAACCGACCCCAATGCCCATCCCGGGCATTACAACTCGTGGATGGACCTACACGGATCCTGCTACGTGTTCAGATGCCGAATGTTCTCCTTAACCTTAAGAGAACGAGCCCAGAGATAGTACCGTTTGCTTCCACATCATTCTATTCGGACGTGGGCCCAGCTCCATGCAGCGTTTCGATCCCACTTCATGGGATCTCAGGTATGCATCGCCCCGCGCTCTTCCATTGCTTCAATTACACAAGGGCCCAACGAATCCCTAAAGATCTACGTAGCCCGCTTCAATAAACAGATATTAGAGATGGAACCCATGTCGGATGATGCATTGGCTATCCTCGCGCAAGCCGGCCTTTTGAAAAACTCCTTCTTCCGTTGGACGGTGTGCCAAAATACTCCCTGCACCTACCAGGAATTCCTGGAGCATGCCAGCTCTCATATAGCCGCAGAAATGGACACGCCGACCCCTGTATTCGCCATGCTATCCGACCAGCAGGGGATAAATAAGAGAAAAAAAGATAGGAAATACCTATCCCGCGATAACTGCCAAGAACCCCGCCATGAGGGTAAGGCTGCTCCCGAGACTACGCCGGCCGTTCGAAATTTCAAAGAACGGCGAACCGAAATTATGGACAATTATGCCGAGATCTACTCGGTAGGGGCTGCAGCTATATTTGAACAAATCAAGGATCTCGGCCTGCTCCTGGTCCCCAGGTCAATTTATAAAGATCCAAAAGAAATGGATCAAACTCGCTTCTGTAAATATCACGAATCATCGGGTCATAATACCGAGCAGTGTTGAGACCTGGTCGCAGCCTTAATCATGATATGCGATGATAATGGACTGCGGCGATATACCCAGAATCATCCCCAGAATCGCGAGAATCGGGTCGAACCGGCCCAAGGAAAAAATTGTCGGTGCCTCCTCCTCCTAAATTCCCCCGAGAGATTCTTACGGTGATGGGCACCGCCGAGGGGGAAGACCACCGATTGAAATGGCAGAGAAAAACCGCAATCCGAGAAGCTATATCCTCTTACCAGTGATCGGAGCACCGACTCGACGGTTTTTTGTCCGCGGTCGAAGGGTCCCCCGAAAACCCCCAACTTGCGGTCATGTTCGATGAATCTGATGCCGACGGTCTTGACCATCCCCACTCGGACGCCCTTGTTATCACCTTGCCCATAATGGGGATTCCAGTACACCGGGTGTTCGTAGATTCAGGAGCATACGCCAGTATCATCTACCTTCACACCCTTCACAGGATGAAGTTGGACCAATCTTATGTCCGGCTGTGCAAGAAGGACATCCGCGGATTTGCCAACTGCCGCACCATCCCGCATGGGGAAATCGACCTCGCCTTGGAGTTTCGTCAGGGGCCGATCAAAAGGACGATGATCACTACATTTAAGATCATCGACGTGCAGAGCGATTATAATGCCATCATACACCGACTTGTGATGTCAAGGCTGAGGGCCACTCAATCCATATATCACCTGTGCATGAAATCCCCGCCCCCAATGGCGTCGGGGTCCATACGGGGGATCAACGTGCTACTTGGGAATGCAACCTTAGCATCAGGGCTCGTGAGATAAACACTACAGATGGCAGCTTGGGGAATTTACCTGAAGAAACAGGAAGGAATGACCCGAACAGTCGGAGGACAGCGCCGGGTAGGAGCCGGAAGCCGAAGGATCTGGGTCCGCTCAAGCCTCCAGTATGAAGATTAACAGGGATGCAGACCGGGATCGTAGACCCAGAAAAAAGCATGTCCTGGAAGAAGATCCCGTCGAACCACGATTTCAAAAACCAGAGAGAAAATTTTGCCACGCCGAACCGACAGAAGATCTAGATCTGATCAGCATGGACAATGTTAACCCCGTCCGAAAACTTAGGATCGGTCACAACCTACAGGAACCGATCCCCTCTGAGTTGATCTCCCACCTAAGACATAATCTAGACGTCTTTGCTGTTAGGGTTGTATACTGCAAAGCATACTTTATGCTTGTATTACCTTATTTCCTTGTATACTGCCTATGAGAATACTAATTACATTTAATCACATGGTTTGCATATTTATTCACGTTATGGTTATGCAAATGAAATGTCTAATTATTTTATATTGTAGATAATGTGGTGTGTTAGTGTCACATGGAAGATCACATTATCGGTGCCTTATAAAATAATATAATAGTTCACAACCTATATAATTATCAGACATATTATATGAAAGGTTGTAGTGTATGCTTGAGAATAGTTGGTCTTGACTATTAGCATACATTAGCGTATTTGCATGCGTTGAACTGGATCGAGGTGAGATAGTGTCTTCTGTACTGACTGTAAGAAGAACATAAATCTCGGATAATTATTATTTCTTAATTCTAAGTATATAATATTTAATTGTGGGTGAGAGTCAAAATGATCGACTCAATAAGCCTCGTATCTTGGACAATAATATTATTTATATGACAGTTATTATTATTACTAGAAATCTTGTCCCGACTCGTGCGGGGTGATGATGTCCCCTTGAGGAGATCGATAATAATTATTATATTAAACCTGTAGGTGGATTTAATTCCGATATAATAATAAGGTTCGAGTGGTACTACTCTTGGATAAGATATTAATTAATCGAAGCTGTCAGTAGCTTAAATTAATTAATGGACATTCAATATCTTAAATACCGAAAATAATATATTTAAATAAGGAGCTCGATTTCGTAAATTGGGATTTGGGTAGTAAGTGCAATATTAACTTTGTAGTGGACTGGGTTGATATTAATAGACTCAATATATTGGGAAAGTCCTAATATGGACATTTGAGGTCTATTAGGAGTCCTTCCCTAATCCTCCTTAAGATCCCTAGAGTAGTCCATAACACCTATAAATAGGACATGAGGGGTTCTGCCGGTTTGCATTTTTCCAACTTGTGAGATCGGTTTTTTTTCTTGTGTTAATTGTGGATTTTGACTTATGTCTTCGATTCCACAATTTAGATAACACATCAATTTTCTAAGAGTGTTTACATAATACTAGAAAATAAAGAAAAATCGAGTGACTCTCAAGAAAGAATTTTCGGCTGATCCTAAGTTGCAGTCCAAGCAGTCCGGTAGATTGTTGCCAACACGACATCTGGATATAGGCGGGATCATACTCTAGAAGATCTAAAAGTAGAAATACAAGGAGATCGAGTAAAATATCGAAGAACATGCTTAAAAGGTAATGTATTCTTAAATCTCTTAGATCTAGGAAGAATACTACAAATTATCATAGTTAGATGTGTAGATTAATTATTTCCGTTTAAATTGCTTATTAATCTGTTAATTAATTATTTGACGAGCCTAAAGAGATCTGGTTTATGAGGACTGATTTTAGTAATCCAAAGCCCGCCGCTTCCGCTGTATTTTATTTCCAACAATTGGTGTCGGAGACGGTCTCTAGGTTTGGTTCAATTTAATTAATTTTGTAATTAATTGCTAGCAATTTAAAATTTTCATATATTATGATCTTTGGAATATTTTTGCTAGAATTGTCTTGCAGGTGAATATGATCCAATTATCATGGCTATATGATTTAAATTTAATTTTACGCGTTTTTTGGTAATTTGGCCCGGTTTTGAGGCATGTATAAGTTTTTTTCGTGAGAAAATCCACATGTAGCATAGGATTTTATTTTTTCCTTGTAATTTTAATGTAAATTCGATGTATTTTATTTCATGTAAATTGTAATCGAGTTGGAGTACACAAAGTATGAAGGAAAAGAAGTCCAGCGTGAAAAGGAGTCCCGATCGGACGAACCGACCAAGACCAACCAGTTGCCGATCAGGACTCGGCCGAGAGCATGCGGTCCAGGCCGCGGATACCACTGGTCGGGTCGGGTCAAAGCAGTGGGTCGGGCTGTTCGGGTTGGGTCGTTCGATGTATGGTCATGTTCGTTTTTTGCCGTTCGTTGCGTCCGTTGGTGCACAATATTTAAATTTGGAATTTTCTTGTGCAATTAATTTTATATGAAAAAAAAAGTTTCAAAATTTGGAAATTTTGTGGGCCAACCGGGAAGAGGTGATGAGATGCTTGAAGCAGTGGGAGATTCCGAGCCGAATATTTTCTCGTTATTCAAAACAGGAATAAATGCCATAATAATTTAATTTAATTATCCAATTTGTTTTACTGTTGGTTTTTACTGTTTTGATGTATGACATGTATTAATGTATGCGTGATATGTTTCTTGCATGTTAGGACCAGAAAATTTAAAAACCTTAAGGCTAAAATAACTAATTGATTAAATTGATTTATTTTTTAAAATAAAGTCAAATTGGCCTCCATAATTAATTTAAATTGTGAAAAAGTAGCATGCGCGTTGACATTAGGGTCTTCCTCCATATCGGATGTGCTAATTATAGGTTCACTAGTTTTAAATTTCAAATGATAACATAAGGTAAATCTTATTTTTTATGATAGGACCTCTCCATCTGTAGGACTATTATTTAAAAGATAATATTTTAAGAATATTAAATTATGGTGTTCACTTAGGTGTATTAATTAATAAGCTCCCCATCGGAATCTATGTTAATTAATACATGGCCAAGAGGAACCAACTATTAATTTTACTTGTCATAACGTAAATTGACTAGATAGTAAAATTAAAGACGTAAAACTCTACTTGAAAAATGTATGCGTAAACGTCCATACGATCGTGGCTTGCATATGTGGGTTTTTCGAGGTGTTGGTTGCTAGCAAAATATATTGAAAATATTGTGTTTTGAGGTTTTTCAATATATTTTGCTATGCATTATGTGATGAATGTTTCTAATTTTTATCTCAGATGTCTTTCAATCCACTATCTGTAATTCTCAAAGAAAACAAACTAGATGGCACTAACTTTGCTGATTGGAAACGTAGTCTAAACATTGTACTGACTACTTAAGAACATAAGTTTGTTCTAACTGAGGAATGCCCATTGGAACCAAATGAGGATTCGACACCCAATGAGGTGAAAGAATTCCGCAAATGGAAGAAATATGATGAGATGGCTCGCTGTTACATCTTGGCTTCTTTAGAAAATGTATTGCAGCATCAGCATCAGAGTATGGGCACGGACGTGAAAATGATGAAAAATCTCGGCGAGATATTTGGTCATCAGAACCGGGTGGCTAGGCAAAATGCCATGAGGGTCTTCATGACGACCCAAATGCCTGAAGGAACCCCACTAAGGGATCATGTTCTGAAGATGATTTCTTATCTAAATGAACTTGATATCTTAGGGCTATTAGCGATGCGGAAACGCAGGTCGATATCATCCTAGGCAGCTTACCTAGGAGCTTTGAGCAGTTCCGCCTGAACAATAATATGAATCTTAGGGAGTATACCTTGGTGGAATTGCTGACAGAGCTTCAAGCTGCAGAAGGTCTCATTCGACTTCAAAACCCAAGTGGGGGGAAAAGAAAGAAACAAGTGGGCCAGAAGCAAGTGGCAACTCTCAAAGTGAAAATCAAGGCTCCTCACACTGAGGCGTACAAAAAGCCAAAGGGAAAGTGCTACAAGTGTGGTCAGAAAGGACATTTTAAAGTGGACTGCCGTGCCCTTAAGAAAGGTATGTCTCGTGCACTAGTAGTCAAAACATGTTTGGCACCTTGTTCTTCCACTTCGTGGATAGTTGTTCAGGCTCCACTGATCAGGTTTATTTTGACTCGCATGGTTTTCAAGTAACCAGGCATCTTAGTACGGGCGAGATTACTATCAACTGGGGCGACTATTCCAAGCTTATGGTTGTCTCAGTGGGAGTCGTACAGTTGAATATTAATTATAGAATATTAGTCCTCAATAATGTATTATTAGTACCGGATTTCAGAATGAATTTAATTTTGGTTTCTAAATTAAAAGGCAATAGTTATTCAGTTTCATTTAATGATGCTGTTATTATTAGGAAAAGAAACAGTTAATATATTTGTAAAGGTACTTTTAATGATGGACTGTATGTCGTTAATTCTGCACAAACTCCCATGCATAAATCACTTAACTCTTTATCTAAACCTAAAAAGAGAAAAGAAACTTTGAGTATAAACCAAACATATATGTGGCATTTACGGCAAGCTCATGTAAACCTTAGAAGGATTTAAAGATTGGTAGATGATGGCCTATTGGATGACCTACAAGTTGAGTCATTTCCAATTTGTGAATCGTGTCTAGAAGGTAAAATGACCAAAAGGGTTTTTAAAACTAGGGGAAACCATGCTCAGAATGTGTTAGAATTTGTTCATACAGATGTATGTGGTCCAATGAATATCCAGGCTAGGGGTGGTTTTGAATACTTCATCACATTTATAGATGATTATTCGAGATATGGATACATCTATTTGATGCGATGTAAGTCTGAAGCCTTTTACAAGTTCAGAGACTTCAAGGCTGAAACATAGAAGCATCATGGGAAGAGTATCAAGTCACTACGATCTGATCGTGGTGGTGAATACCTTAGTGGAGAGGTTTTAGATTTCTTGGCAAATGAGGGGATTTCATCCCAGCTCACTGCGCCAGGAACTCCACAACAAAATGTTGTTGTTGATAGAAGGAATAGAACTCTTTTAGAAATGGTTAGATCAATGATGAGTTATTTGGATTTACCTATTTCGTTTTGGGGATACGCCTTAGAAAAAGTGGCGTACATTCTAAACCTGGTGCCTTCGAAATCAGTTCCAAAAACACCCACAAAACTGTGGAGTGGGCAAAACCCCAGTCTAGGACATGTTCGGATTTGGGGTACTCCAGCACATGTGCTGAATAAGGAAGTTGATAAGTTGGCATCTCGTACAGAGGTACGAGCGTTTGTAGGATATCCTAAGGGAACGAAGTGTGGCTTGTTCTATAGTCCCCTGGATCAGAAGGTCATTGTTAGCACCAATGCCCTATTTTTAGGAGAGGATTATATGATCAGTCGCAAACCTATGAGCGAGATAATTCTGGAAGAGTTGAGGGGCGAGACTCCGTCTATACCAATCGTACAAGCGCCAACTAACATTGCACCACGTATCGATTATGAGACTTTTACACCAACTCAGGATTTGCCTCGTTATACTAGGAAGGTTTTTCGTCAACCGGAGTGATTCATAGGCGTGGGACAGTCTTTGGACTCAATCCCTGGCGAAGATGAATCAGATCCTTGGACTTACAAAGAGGCAATCCAAGATAAAGATGCTGACTCCTGGTAACTAGCAATGGAATTAGAAATGGGATCAATGGATTCCAATCAAGTATGGGAGCTAGTACAACTACCTGATGTGGTACAAGCCATTGGGAGTAAGTGGGTCTACAAGCGAAAGAAAGGAGGTGACGGGAAGGTTGAAACCTTCAAAGCAAGGCTTTTTGCGAAAGGTTACACTCAGAAAGAGGGTATCGATTATGATGAAACCTTTTTGCCGATAGCCATGCTTAAGTCAATCCGGATACTTTTAGCTATAGCTGCGCATTTGGATCTAGAGATTTCGCAAATGGATGTCAAGACTGCATTCTTCAATGGGAGTCTAGACAAGGAAATCTATATGTGCCAAACAGAGTGTTAGATTGGTACCGCCACTAGAAGGGGGGTTGAATAGTGCGGATAAGACAATTGAACTCTTTTTGTACGGAAGCAAAAATATCGGAGTAAATAAAATATGGAAAAGAAAGAACACAAGAAATTGTTCGAGAGGTTCGGCTATTAACGAAGCCTACGTCCCCTACCTAGTTTTATAGGACTTTTCTTATAGAATGCCAACACTTACAATTTCTTGATTTCCAGGCTCACGAACAACCTCACTAACACTCTCTTCTTTTTCGGGGTACAAGATAACCTTGACAAAAACAAATGCGAGTAGGAACTCAACCTTACACGATATATCGCTCTTTGATACAAGAATAAATATTGGAGATAATAGAGCAAATCTTCTCGTATCACAATATAGAATAAGTATAACTCTCGAATTATTTGCTTGGAATTGCTTGAGTATGCTTGTAAGCTCAGAATACGTTATAATGGTTTGGTTTACGTACGTTAACTGAAGGAAAAATATGTTTTAAGTAATTTTGGTTAATAACACATCATCAAAATGTATAAAATAATCTAAAAAATATTGTTCCAACAATCTCCCCCTTTTTGATGATGACAAAATTTAAGTATGGGAGTTTTTGAAAAAATATGAGTTTTGGAAGATTCAAAAATTTAATAAGCTCTTCCCCTGAATAAGGCTCCCCTTGAAAACGAGCAAGGGTTATTTCAAAAACGATTTCAAAAACGATACATATTTTTCTCCCCCTTTTTGTCATTAACAAAAAGTCTAGAGATCCTGCAAAAATCATCGAAACACAGAATAATCAACAAAATCCAAAGCAACGAATAACCATAATAATGCATAGAAATAAAGATAGTCAATACAATCAAAACACATTCAAAATAAAAACCAATAGTAGTTCATGCATGAAAATGAAATGAAATGTTTGGTCTTAATAGAAAATGGAACATCATCATAAGAAAGATAACACGACTAATCAAGGTCCGCATCCGGAGGTGTCGGCGGTATCCCAAAGTGAGTGCAGATGCTTTTGACCATGATTTTGATCTCACTCATCTCTTTCTCCAGTCTATCCATCCGAGTAGCCATCTGAGATGAAGAGCTTTACTGACGCGGGCGAGGGGAACCGAGCTGAGATGAAGGGCGAGGTATAGTATGCTCAATCCCCCTAGACGTGATCCTCTCCTCTGGTCTCGGAAGAGCACCACTATCCACAAGGCGATCGTCATCCTTGAGGTACGCAAAGTATATCCACCCACGGTTTCTCGTGCATAGATACCTCATCGTCCGAATAGTCCCCTCGGTGACTAAGCTCCCCCTCGGAATAGGAACCCCATGAAGCCCAGATAAATCAACTCCTGCATTCTCAAAGATTTCCGTCAAGATCGACCCAAAAGGCATTCCGGATTTTCTTTGGCGATCAACTTTCGCATAACTCTTTTTGTGGAAAATTTGTCCTTTTTCCACAAACCATTTAAGCACAATAAATGCAAAGTTGACTTGATGATCTTTCCAGACGTGATAGCTGATTTCCATATCGATGTTCACCAACCGATGTTGAGCGTTCTCTTTTGGCATTAGACAGCGAGTAATGGCATCATGAAGCAAGCGGATGTTTATCCCAAAGTCATTGTTCTCAAAACGCCCCGAATGAACATCGAGAATGGCTTTTCTTAACAAAAAATCTCGCACTTCACTTTCATGGACATTATGATTTTCATCACTATACATGGAATAATCAACGACTTCATCAGGATCCGCAAACACTCCTTTACAAGAAAATCCCTCATTGGGGAGACCAAAAAGTTCCGAAAGCTTTGCGGCATCAAAAGAGATAGGCTTACCACGGACAAGAGAATTAACTACGGTTAATCCATCGGAATCATAAGTGACAAAGAAATTGGCATAGAACTCTTTCACACAATCCAAAAATATCGGACGGGCAAGGCTAACAAACCGATTAATTCCAAGCATATCGAAGAATTCTTCGATAGCAACACCGATAGAATTTAAGGATTCGAAATCAAAATGATGACTCGGAGTTACCTCTTCGTCAATAAGAATTTCGTTGAATATTTTGCTAGCTTGAGCGTTCCGAAAAGTAGGTTCTCCGGAAGGCGAGGAAGACGGTTGAGATGTTTCGCATCTTCGTTTTTTGCCGGTTCTGGATGCCATCTGAATGAATCGGCCGGAAAAGTGGAGATGTCAGATGAATTTGGAGTTTTGGTCGGTTTTGAGGTGAGTTCGTCGCCGTCGCTTCTAGGGATTGAAGGTGAAATGAGAAGGGTCGGTCGAAATGGGTTTATAAGTATTAGGGTCAAAGGCTGATTACGTACGTTATACTCTATTTGTAACGTACATAGCGAGAAATCCTGAAGCCTCTGGACTAAAACCTGCATTTTGTTACGTATGTAACATGAAAGCCTGTAACGTATGTAAGGTCCTATTACGTACGTGATGGACCGTCCTTAACGTCCGTAAGCAAGACCAAATGAACAGTGTTTTCCTTTCGATGATGTCCCAATTTAAATGACCATATAATGTAACTATGATGAATATGCAACATTTAAAAATGATCAACATGTCCCATTCCTAAATTTATGCGAATAAAATTGAAAGCCTCTTCGGGTAATGGTTTTGTAAAAATATCCACCAATTGTTCATTAGTACCGACAAATTGGAGACGAACATTCCCGTTTTGGACATGGTCACGAATAAAATGGTGACGAATTTCTATGTGTTTTGTCTTACAATGCAAAATGGGGTTTTTGTTTAAATTGATGGCACTTGTATTGTCACAAAAAATAGGAGTATTTTTAAGTTCGATGCCATAATCAAGTAATTGATTTTTGATCCCGCAGCCACATATTCTGCTTCAGCTGTGGAAATAGCGACACTAGTTTGTTTCTTACTCCCCCATGAAATTAAACATGAACTCATAAAATGACAAGTTCCGGTGGTGCTTTTTCTACCAATTTTACATCCACCGAAGTCGGCATCACTATATGCAAAAAGTTGAAAATCAATGCTAGAAGGATACCACAGACCTAAGCCAGCAGTATATTTTAAATATCGAAAAATCCTTTTGCATGCAATGAGATGTGATTCTTTAGGATTTGCTTGAAAGCGAGCACATAGACAAGTAGCAAACATTATATCGGGTCTAGATGTAGTTAAATAAAGTAAAGAGCCGATCATACCTCGATACTGTTTTTGGTCAACAGATTTATACCTTTTTCATCTTTGTCGAGTTTAAGAGTGGAAGACATAGGAGTGGATATTTCTTTGCAATCTTCCATCTTAAATTTCTTTAGGAGCTCATTGACGTACTTGGATTGGTGAATGAATATTCCGTCATTGAGTTGCCTAATTTGGAGTCCGAGAAAGTTTTTCAACTCTCCCATCATGCTCATTTCGAACTCTCCCTTCATAAGATTTGAAAATTCTTTGGACAGAGATTCGTTAGTTGCACCAAAAATAATATCGTCCACATAAATTTGACAAATTAGCATATAAAATCTTAATGAATAGGGTATTATCAACATTACCTCTTTTATACCAATTTGAAATAAGAAAAGAGCTTAAACGATCATACCATACTCTCGGAGCTTGTTTTAATCCATAGAGAGCTTTATGGAGCTTGTACACATGATCCGGTTGATCATAATCTTCAAAACCCGGCGGTTGCTTGACATACACTTCCTCCTGGATGATTTCATTTAGGAATGCACTTTTTACATCCATTGGATGGAGTCTGATCTTTTTGTATGCGGCAAAGGCACAGAGAAGACGAATAGCTTCAAGACGAGCAACAGGAGCAAACGTTTCTTCATAATCCAAGCCTTCTTCTTGATTATAACCTTGGGCGACCAACCTCGATTTATTTTTAATTGGGAGACTATCATCATCAGTTTTGATTTTATGAACCCATTTGGTGCCAATGATTGATTTGTCTATCGGTACCGGAACTCATTCGCAAACATTATTTCTTTCGAATTGGTTTAGCTCTTCTTGCATAGCAATAGCCCAATTCTCATCATTTATGGCCTCATCGATATTATTTGGTTCTGTAAGAGAAATAAACATAATATTGTTTATACAATCATTTATATTTCTCCTAGTTCGCACACTTTCATCGATTTTTTCGAGAATTTGTTCCATCGGATGGTCTTTCACATTTGCCCAATCTTTAGGAAGGTTGCAAGTATTTTCCTCCTGTTTGTCCGAGCTTACGTCGAGCTTCTCCAAATCCTTTGATACTTCGGATACTTCGTTAGCTGGAACCATACCTGCATCATCATCAAAAACAACCTTTCTCGGGGGTAAAACTGTATCATCGAATTTTACATAAATAGACTCTTCTACCGAGCCTCTTCTATAATTAAATACACGATACGCTTTACTGTTAGTAGAATAACCAAGAAATATTCCAATATCTGATTTTGAATCGAATTTACCCAAATTATCCTTACCATTTTTATGAATAAACACATTACAACCGAATGGATGAAAATAAGATAAATTGGGCTTTTTACCTTTAAAAATCTCATAGGGAGTCATCATTTTGTTTCTCCTGAGATGGACACGATTAATAACATAACAAGCGGTGTTAACGGCTTCGGCCAAAAAATAGTTAGGAAGACCATACTCATTGAGCATTGTCTGGCTCATTTCTTCTAGAGAGCGATTCTTCCTATCGACAACTCCATTTTGTTGAGGTGTCCGAGGTGCCGAAAAGTTGTGCCCAATACCATATTTATCGCACCAATATTCAAAGAGATTAGAATCAAATTCTCCACCATGATCGGTTCGAATGGCGATAATTGGTAATTCTTTTTCCTTCTCGGTAACCTTACACCACTTAACAAACTCGTTAAAAGCATCATCTTTATTTGCTAAGAATTTTACCCAAGTAAATCTTGAAAAATCATCGACAAGAACTAAAGTATAAAGTTTACCTGTTAGACTGGCATGTCGAGACGGACCGATTAAATCCATATGAATTAATTCAAGAATGCGACTAGTAGAAATTTCCATTTTCGGTTTAAACGAGCCTCTTGCATGTTTACCTTTAATACAGGCCTCACAAATGTGGTCTTTTCTGAAATTTAATTTTGGTAGACCACGGACAATATCATTTTTGGCCAATTTTGAAAGAAGTGGTAAAGAGGCATGTCCCAATTTTCGGTGCCAAATAACGGCATTTTCATCGTATGAAAGTAGACATTTTTCGTTGAAGGAAGATTCATCTTGGAGATCAACAATGTAAATATTTCCATAACGCAATCCAATAAAAACAATTTGGTCTTTTCTCATTGCAGTGCAATGCGTAATTTCAAAAATTAATTTAAGACTGGTGTCACAAAGTTGGGAAACACTTAGAAGATTATGGCAAAGTCCATCAACAAATAGAACATTTTCAATAGTAGGTAATGGTTTCTTACCAATTTTACCTGTCCCTTTTATTTGGCCCTTTTTATTATCGCCAAAGGTAACACAGCCACGATCTTCCTTTTTCAGCTCCGTGAAGAGATGTTCATTTCCACTCATGTGATTTGACCATCCACTATCAACATACCATTTATTTGATAATTTTGTCTTCCTTGCTTGTACCTATAAAAATAATTTTCTTCCGTTTTATAGGTACCCAAGCTAATTTGGGTCCTGAGGAGTTAGATACAAAAACTTGATTTTTAACAACGGTCCCTTTTGGTACCCAAATTTGCTTAACCCTTATAGTACGTCTAGAACTACGATAGTAAGTTTCGGTATGTCCAGGTTTTAAACATTTTGGACATGATGGAATTCCCGTTTTTAAAGTGTCCGAATCTTTCGTGGTAATTTCTAAGGACTTTTTCATTGGAAATGAATTATACCCAAGTCCTTGTTTTGAAAGAGAAATTTTTTGACCAAATAATAGTTGCTCGAATTTGTCATTACCACATGAGAATTTTCTAACATAAAGTTTTAATTCTTTCTGAGTTTTGTGCAAATCATCTCTCAGAATTTTCTCGGTTTCCAAACAATTCGTATGATCAATCGAAACTTCCTTGTTTTTCAATAATTTTGCATTTTCATTTTCAAGGAGTTTTATTTTCTTTTTCAAATCTTTATTACTATTGCAAGCCTTTTCGTATTCATTATTTAGGGATTCAAAAGCATCAAGTAGTTCTTCATGAGAGTCACTAACCTCGACTTCATCGTCACTATCTTCGGATGCGCGGGCCATTATAGAAATATTGGTTTGGACTTGTGGTTCATCATCCTCATCATCATCGCTCCATGTGGCGACATAAACTTCCTTCTTTTTGAACTTTTCGTGAGGTGGTTTTGATGAACTTATTGGAGCAGCAGCACGACAATCTTTCGCAAAATGGCCTGGAATGCCGCACCTTCGACAAGTGTTGTCGAACTTTTTGTTTTGAGGGAAGTGAGTCTTTTTGGATTCATCCCTTGATTCTTGTTTGATGTCTCTCCAGCGCCTTTGTAGAAGATTTTTGAATTTTTTTATGTTTTTGGCATAAAAGGCGGTTTCTTCATCCTCTTCTTCGACAGGTTCATCCTCTAGATCGCTTTCTTCTTTGGCTTTGAAGGTGATTGTCCTTTCTCTCTCCTTGGGTTTTGGTTTCGAACTTCGAGATCTAATGACAATCTCATAATTAATGAGAGATCCGATGAGAGCGCTGAATTCTATGGTGTTGAGGTCTTTCGAATCCATGATAGCCGTAACAGTAGCGTCCCACTCTCTTGGTAGAGACCGAAGGATTTTCTTGGCTTTATCACTACTTGATATCGGTTTCCCGAATGAAGCTAGCCCATTAGTGATTACCGAGAAACGGTCAAGCATAGTGGCAATGCTTTCTTCTTCTTTCATAGTGAAGAGTTCATAATCGTGAAGAAGCATATTGATTTTAGTTTCCTTAACTTGACTCGTACCTTCATGGGTGATCTCTAACATTTTCCAGATTTCTTTCGCCCTCTCGCAAGAAGAAATTCTATTGTGATCTTCTGGATTGAGAGCACAGTAGAGCAATTGAGTGGCTTTAGTATTGAAGTGATCGTTCTTCTAGTCGGCATCGTCATACTCTTCAAAACTTTTGAGAGAGCCATCCGTCTTCTTAGGAATGGTAGGTCTAAGGGCAATGACCTTCCATATTTCAATGTCGTGAGCTCGGATGAAGATGGGCATCTTCTTTTTCCATGTCATAAAGTTTGAACCATCGAACAAGGGAGGGCGATTGAGAGTGTTGCCTTCAACAGAGAAGTGGATAAAGGCCATTTCTGGATCTTTTCTCTAGCGGGTGTTAATCCGGTGATAAAGAGACCGCTCCGATACCAATTGTTAGATTGGTACCGCCACTAGAAGGGGGGTTGAATAGTGCGGATAAGAGTATTGAACTCTTTTTGTGCGGAAGAAAAAATATCGGAGTAAATAAAATACGGAAAAGAAAGAACACAAGAAATTGTTCGAGAGGTTCGGCTATTAACGAAGCCTATGTCCCCTACCTAGTTTTATCGACTAGGACTTTTCTTAGAACTTAGAATGCATTTTCTAGTTTAGTGCCAACTCTTACAATTTCTTGATTTCCAGGCTCAAGAACAACCTCACTAAAACTCTCTTGTTTTTCCGGGTACAAGATAACCTTTACAAAAACAAATGCGAGTAGGAACTCGACTTTACACGATATATCGCTCTTTGATACAAGAATAAAGATTGGAAATAATAGAGCAAATCTTCTCGTATCACAATATAGAATAAGTATAACTCTCGAATTATTTGCTTGGAATTGCTTGAGTATGCTTGTAAGCTCAGAATACTTGTGTATTTTCCATCTCCTTGAAGTGAGCTATTTATAGCCTTCTTGAGCTGATTTTCCCGTTGGAGCAGTTTCACTGCTTACGTACGGTAGGCACTTTGAGTTACGTACGTTATCGAAGCAATGTACGTTATATGAGTTGAGTAGCGGCCGTAATGAACAGAGAAGAAATGGTCCAGAGAGATCTGATAATATGTGTTACGTACGTTATGCAATGTATGCTTACGTACGTTATCTTCTAATCAGAGATCCGTTGAGTGTGATGACTTGTTGTAACGGCTAATGACTTTTCCAACGGTCAGAATATTTCAAACATTACGTACGTTAGCTAGAGCTGGTTACGTACGTTACCTGTACAGAAAATCTTACAAAAACTATGAATGTTACGTACGTTATAATGGTTTGGTTTACGTACGTTAACTGAAAGAAAAATATGTCTTAAGTAAATTTTGGTTAATAACACATCATCAAAATGTATAAAATGATCTAAAAATATTGTTCCAACACAGAGGGATTAATTGCTGAAGGAGAAGAGCACTTAGTGTGCAAGCTTAAGAGATCCATTTATAAACTTAAGCAAGCATCTAGATCTTGGAACACTCGATTTGACGAGGTAGTCCAGTCATATGGATTCGTCCAATGTCCGAGTGAGAGTTGTGTGTATAAGAAATGCAAGGGAGATGTGTTGGTGTTTCTTGTACTCTATGTAGATGATATCCCTCTGATTGGAAACTACATGAAGGAGTTGTCAGGCGTACGGGTATGGCTATCTGAGCAGTTCGATATAAAGAATTTGGGAGAAGCAGGACACATCCTTGGAATCAGGATCTTTCCTGATCGGAAGAAAAAGATGTTGTGCTTATCTCAGGCATCCTATATCGATACGGACCTAAAGCAGTTTAGCATGGAGAATTCCAAGAAAGATTTTCTACCTTATAGACATGGAATTTAACTATCTAAGGATATGTGTTCCAAGACACAAAGGGATATAGATGATGTTGTTGCCCGAAATATTTATCCGAAGATGAAATACTGCTGGAATGGACGGACAACAAACAAGGTTGCGGGAGCACTTCCGAGGGGGTGTGAATAAACACAAGATTTGCCGGGTTTGTTAGGCCCGGGCTTGAATGCTCTCGCGAGATGTTATTAATACAAATATTCGTGGATACAAGTATTAATGTGAGAATCTAAGTACAATGAGTGTAAAAAGATCCTGTTATCCAGCTCTTGAGCGAAGCTTTGGTGTTCTTGCTCTCGGCCGATCGTCTTCTGTGTGAGAGAGGCTGAGAGAGAAGAAGGAACCGAGAGATAGCTATTGCCAAGAGTAGGAGAAAGCCAAATTGTGTGTTGAACTTCTGTATTATGCGTGAATAGCGAGAATCCGAGAGTTGGAGAGTAAAAAATCGGCCACCTGGACAAGTGCAGGGAGCCTTCTATTTATAGGGGCTGAGATGCCTTGTCTTCTGGAGGGCGATCGACTTTCGGCCAATATAATAATGGGGTGATCGCCTTTAAGTCACATGGGTTGTCTGCCTAAAGTCCAAGGCAGCTGCTGGCAGCCAGCTGTGCGGTCTAATGAGGAGCCAGCACGCGTCCGGAGTTGCTGTTACGGGCAGTCCTACTGATACCTTTCGGCGGGCCTATCGGCTGGTGAAAAAATGCTGACAGGTTGTGGTCACTGATCCGTGAAATGCGGATCTTGTCTCGGCACTGCACGTGGGTTCTGTCCTGAGCTTCGGCCTTTGTCGACTATATGATCATCGGCTTCGAGCGGCATGAGACGATCATCATTGGTCGGTCACCAGGGGTCGGCATCGGTCGGTCACCAAGGGTCGATCGACAAGTGCCAAGAGATGATCGTCTGCTAGTCGGCCACCAGGAGTCGATCGCCAAGTACCGAGAGACGATCGTCTTAGATGTCGATCGCTCGGCACTGGGACTTGTCCTGGGACCTTCGGTCAGCCTATCTATCTCGGCTGCTCGGCAATAGCTAGGTCGCCTGGCCTCTGGTCTGGCTATGGCTAGGTCGCCCGATCTCTGAGGCGATCGCCGGTCGAAGAGTATAATTCTCGACACAACAAGTGCCCCCCAGCTTGCTCCGATGTTGAAGACATGGGGCGAGGTGGTTCTTGCTGGCGATCGTGTAAGAGGAGGACGGGCGACCTGTTGAGCTGACTTTGGATTCGGACTTGGGCGATCTGGTCGATTGGCTAGCTATCTTTCGGTCTTGTACCTGCAAAAAACAACATTGGCCGACCCCCTCAGAAACTTGATGGTTTCGTCGTTTGAGGAATCGTGCACAGTCGCGGGGTTCGATGGACCGACTCCATGACCGTGTCTTGTGCGCGAACGACATTGACTGTCTCATGACTCATTTTATTGTGAGGGTCCTCTGTTAGGCTGTGCCTCGCCTCGTATTTAAACGAAGGGCGTGCGGTCTTGGTCTAGAGGAGTCCTTGCGCGGGGTGTCGTCGGATTAATCAAATCCACTTCCGCGGCTTTGTTAGCTCTGCTTCCACCTCGGCCCGCCATGTAGATGGCAAACTTCGACGGTGTACGTTGAGACGGGGGTAGTGTCACGTCGCATTGTCCGGGTTCACCATGTTAGATGACGAATCTTTGAGGGCGGGCGATCGCGTCCACTGATTAGTTTTGGAGGGCCCTCAGACTACGCCGGCCTCGTATTTAAACGAAGGGCGGGCGATCTTGGCCCAAAGGGACCTTGCATGGACGAAGCAGCCGGTTCTATCGACTACCAGGACCATGGCTGTATGTTGTGTGGTGGAGGAGATCTCGTGCCGTAGTCCACCATGTTAGATGATGAACTGTCGATGGCGAACGAGTCCTCCGGTTTTGGTGATATAGCTTGATAATGGCGATTGGGCTGGAAACTAATGATCGTCGCTCGGCTGTCGATCGCGTTATTCATAGGTTGATACCGGCGATCGGGCTGTAGATCGTCGTTCGGGCGCCGATCGCGCTGCTCATAGGCTAAGAAGAAACCTTTGCCTGGCCAAAAAGTCTGCGGCCTTAGCTCGGAAGATCGCGTAGGTCGAGGGTTTGTCCTTCGTAAGATGCCTGAACATAGGCTAAAGACCATGGAATCCTCCTAGGACCGCGTAGAGGGAGATCTCATCGCTTACGGGCTCGCCGTTGAGGATGATCTCATCTACCCAGTCGATGTAGTCCGAGTCGGACTCTTCTTCCCCTTGCTTGATTCGCATCATGCGATGGGGACCTTCTGTCCGAGCGACCCTGGTGGCAAAGTACTCTGTGAAGACGTTCGCCAGTTGGTTAAAGGAGCCGATGGACCGAGGCGGCAATGAGGTGTACCACCTGTGGGCAAGGTCGTCCAGCGTCAGAGGGAACATTCGGCACCTGGTCGCGTCAGATGCCCCACACCCGGCCATATAGATGTTGAACTTGCTCAGGTGTGTTTCGGGGTCTGATCTCCCCTCGTACAGAGGTGTTTGCGGGGGAGCGATCTTGTGCTGCACGGGGGCGAGCTCGATGTGGACCGCGAGCAGCTCGCTCGGCCCGACGATCTTATTCTTGGTGCCTTCCCCGGATTCCATGAGCGCCTTCATGTCGTCGAGCTAGCGCTGCATCGCGGCCATTGCTGCTGCATGGTCGCTCGTAGATCGGCCTTTGGAGCGGGAGCCGAGGCGATCGTGTACCGACCTCCTGACTCCGCTGCTGCCGACCTCGGCTATTTGGCGAGGGGGAGCCAGATGGCTGGGCTGCCTTCTGGGAGTCGGATAGGCCGAGCTCCTGGTGATGGACTCGAGCTCCGTCGTCTCGTGGCTGGGGCCGGACTGCCCCGGTCGCCAAGATGGGTCGCTGCCGAGGCAATCGAAAACCGAGGTGCCCCGGCTGGCGAGCGCCTCTCCCTGCGAACGGGAGCCTCCTGGTGATCGCTCAGTCAGCAATGCCTTGAACTTTCATTTGGTCCTCCGATGGATGGCCGAGGGGATAATAGCGGGAGGCGCGTTGAGAGCACTCCGTCGCTCCTGTAGGATGGCCATGGCCTCCTCGATTTGTTCCGCGGTTCGCAACTGATCGAATGAGAGACTTGGGCCATTCCCTAGGGGCGGGATCGAGCGTCTCAGACCGCGGCGGCTACCCTCCGCCATCGGCTGTGGCTCGGACTGAGACGGAACGAGGCGTCTGGCGGGCTGGCCAGTCGCCTTCTTCGATGCGGAGGCGGAAGACATGATTCTGAAAGCTTTCTCTGAAGAACAGTGAGTGTTTCTTCATGTATATGCCCCGAAGAACAGTGAGTGTTCTTCGAGACGGTAGGAATAAAATTGAGGGTTAGATGCCCTCCTTCTAGCGCCAATTGTTGTTGCCCGAAATATTTATCCGAAGATAAAATACTGCTGGAATGGACGGACAACAAACAAGGTTGCGGGAGCACTTCCGAGGGGGTGTGAATAAACACAAGATTTGTCGGGTTTGTTAGGCCCGGGCTTGAATGCTCGCGCGAGATGTTATTAATACAAATATTCGTGGATACAAGTATTAATGTGAGAATCTAAGTACAATGAGTGTAAAAAGATCCTGTTATCCAGCTCTTGAGCGAAGCTTTGGTGTTCTTGCTCTCGGCCGATCGTCTTCTGTGTGAGAGAGGCTGAGAGAGAAGAAGGAACCAAGAGATAGTTGTTGCCAAGAGTAGGAGAAAGCCAAGTTGTGTGTTGAACTTCTGTATTATGCGTGAATAGCGAGAATCCGAGAGTTGGAGAGTAAAAAATCGGCCACCTGGACAAGTACAGGGAGCCATCTATTTATAGGGGCTGAGATGCCTTGTCTTCTGGAGGGCGATCGCCTTTCGGCCAATATCATAATGGGGCGATCGTCTTTAAGTCACATGGGTTGTCTGCCTAAAGTCCAAGGCAGCTGCTGGCAGCCAGCTGTGCGGTCCAATGAGGAGCCAGCACGCGTCCGGAGTTGCTGTCACGGGCGGTCCTACTGATACCTTTCGGCGGGCCTGTCGTCTGGTGGAAAGATGCTGACAGGCTGTGGTCAATGATCCGTGAAATGCGGATCTTGTCTCGGCACTGCACGTGGGTTCTGTCTTGAGCTTCGGCCTTTGCCGACTGGATGATCATCGGCTTCGAGTGGCATGAGACGATCGTCATTGGTCGGTCACCAGGGGTCGGCATCGTTCGGTCACCAGGGGTCGGCATCGGTCGGTCACCAAGGGTCGATCGGCAAGTGCCGAGAGATGATCGTCTGCTAGTCGGCCACCAGGAGTCGATCGCCAAGTACCGAGAGACGATCGTCTTAGATGTCGATCGCTCGGCACCGGGACTTGTCCTGGGACCTTCGGTCGGCCGATCTATCTCGGCTGCTCGGCAATGGCTAGGTCGCCTGGCCTCTGGTCGGCAGTTCTGCCAGGCTATGGCTAGGTCGCCCGATCTCTGAGCCGATCGCCGGTCGAAGAGTATAATTCTCGACACAACAGATGACATGAAGCTGATCCCTTATGTGTCAGCTGTGGGAAGCCTCATGTATGCTATGCTTTGCACTAGACGAGATATCTGTCATGCTTTAGGCATGGCTGTTAGATATCAGTCGAACCCAGGACCAGGACACTGGATTGCTGTCAATGTAACACCCCCAAGATATTCGGGGTATATTCGTAGATCCCTACATGGGACCCACCAGGCAAGGTAACCAAACACACTCAATGACTCGCGGATTCAATATAATAACACATCGTCATAAAGATGCAAAACAATAATAATCCACCAGGTTAAACCGGTCAAACAACATCACAACCACCCAATGAAAATATAATAGACAAAACAGTTCGATCCGAACAGTCAAAAGCTCCTAAGTACTCGAGTACTTCTATTAGTTTACAAGTTGACAATCGATCAAAAGACTGAAAAGAATAAAACACCACTCATGCACAATCATAACGCACGACCGTCATCCTCGTACTGGTCCAGCGACTGCTCATCCCGATAAACCTGAACTGAAATTCATAAAATGAATTTCCCTAAAATGGGTCCCCCAAAGGGGTTAGCAATTACGCTAGTACAAGTAGGCTAAATGAACAACATACATCTTATACATATAGTCAATGCATGCAATCACGAAATCACAGTTCAAAAGTACTCATTTCCGGAAACGCCATAAGCCAAAACACATTGTAAAATGCACCACAATTAACCACAGACCCATGCCTCTGTGGACCCCTACCGAGACCCCGTCGGATCTAACCCATAGTGGATAAAAGCAAGCTCGCAGACCCATGCCTCTGTGGACCCCTACCGAGACCCCGTTGGATCTAACCCATAGTGAGCATACACACACACCCAATTTCTCATGCAATACTATCATGTTAAGAGTGTAAGTTCATTAAGGATACTTGCCTCGATTAAACGACGACGAGAAACGGAAAAGATTACGACCGCAGTTGCGAGAAACCGAACGCCGAACCTAGAAAATTCGTCAAACATGATTACAACAATTCGACAAAACAACGGTAACAGAAAACACTCGGAAACCCACCTACGATTCATGTAATTTCATACGACAAAATCGATGAGGGCGGACAACAACCCCAAACCCTCTCGATTTCAAGAACACACCGAAAATCACCAAAATTCGTAGGAAACACATGAATACTGCTAAGATTAATCATTCCCACCATGGATTAATCAACAATACGTAACGAATCGGACAAAAACCAAAAAACCCTAAATTTCCCAGAAATAGGGTTTCTGAAGTGATTGGAAGAAGAAAATCGCCCCAAATCGCCTCTAGAGTCGTAGGCTGCGGAAGAAGCACAGAAGATGAGAAATGAGGTTGTTCTGGTCAACTCTCTGGTTTTTATAGCCAGAGAGTTATTAGCGTGTGCTAACCATCAAGGTTAGCCTGCGCTATCCATCCAAAAACCAGTTAAGAACCTACAGTTCTAGACCGTTAGTGTGCGCTACCAGGAAATAGTGTGCGCTAGCGGCCCCACGATAGCGTGCGCTATCGGGCCATAGCGTGCGCTACCTGAACATCAGCAGAGTCCAGAAACATTCTGCCCATTACTGGACTGCTGCATTAGCGCGCGCTACCGGCAACTCTGCGCGTACTAAGCCCAAACGATAGAGTACGCTAGAACAACATCTTAGCGTGCCCTAAGCTACTCTCCCAGATAGCAGAGGGCAGAAACAGACTACTGTGTCTAAAACAAGCGTAGCGTGCGCTACCAAAGGATACTAGCGCGCGCTAACTAACATCAATAGCGTGCCCTAAGCAGCCGGTCAAAACGGCTCAAACACCCAAAACGCGTGAAACGCGATCGAAACATCAAACGGAAGCTCATAACACGCATAATAACATACGATAGATTTACGGCAACCCCAAAACGGCGGTTCCAAACAAAAATTTCCAGAATCGAAACAAATAGAGACGGAAAGGCCAACAAATGCGGAATTGAGTAAAATAAGTCCGAAAATAAGTATTCCCGAAATACCCATACGGTTACACATGAGCCACCAAAACAAGAAAAACACAAAATCATGAAAGTGCCAGGAAAAGAAAAATGCGGATATTACATTCTACCCCGAAACTTAAGAAACGTACAACTCGGGGTACCTAGCATGCATGCTATCCTCGGTTTCCCATGTGTCCTCTTCAATAACATGCCTCGACCACTACACCTTGACCAAGGGAGTGGTCTTATTCCTCAGTCGCTTCTCACGGTGCTCCAAAATTTTCAAGGGACGCTCCTCGAAAGTAATATCCTCAGCAATATCAATCTCACCATAATCGATGATGTGACTAGGATCCGGGACATATTTCCTCAATTGGGAAACATGGAAAACACTATGAACGTGACTCAAGGCCGGAGGTAACGACAACCGGTATGCCAACTCGCCGACTCTCTCGAGAATCTCAAAGGGGCCAATAAATCTCGAGCTCAACTTTTCATTCTTCCCGAAGCGGAAAACTCCCCTAGTCGGAGACACCTTTATCAAAACGTGGTCTCCCACCTCGAATTCCAAAGGTCGAATACAGACATCAGCATATGACTTCTGTCGGCTCTGAGAAGTTAACATCCTCTCCCGGATCAATTCCACCTTCCGCCTCATCTCTGTAACGATATCCGGTTCGGTCCCGACCAAATCGAACGCCTCATTCCAACAAATCGGCGATCGACATCATTGCCCATAAAGCACCTCATAAGGTACCATTCAAATCGTCGCATGCCAACTATTGTTGTACATGAACTCGATCAACGGTAAATGCTCCTCCCAGTCACTGCTCCAGTCAAGAGCACAAGAACGCAACATGTCTTCGAATGTCTGCATAGTGCGTTCCGACTGCCCATCTGACTGGGGATGAAAGGAAGTGCTCAGACGCAAACTAGTACCGAACGCCTTATGCACCGCCTTCCGAAAGTGCGATACAAAATGGCCATCCCGATCCGAAACAATAGACTTCAGAGTACCATAAAGTCTCACAATCTGTGCAATAAACACCCGAGCTAACTTTTCTAGATCCCAAGTATCCTTGATGCCTAGAAAATGTGTCGACTTCGTCAGACGGTCCACAATCACCCAAACCATATTCATTCCCAATCTCGATCTCGGCAAACTCGTGATGAAGTCCATCGAAATATCTTCCCATTTCTATTCCGGAATGGGAAGCGATTGCAATAACCCAGCCGGTCGCTGATGCTCGATTTTGACCTGCTAACAAGTCAAACATCTCGCTACAAACTGTGCGACCTCCTCCTTCATGTCATTCCACCAAAAATTCCTCCTCAGGTCCTTGTACATCTTAATCGAACCAGGATGAACGGAGTAACGCATATCATGGGCCTCCCGCAGAATACCCTGCCTCAATTTCGAGTCGTTCGGCACACAAAGTCGACTTTGGAATCTCAACACACCATCTTCATGAATTACAAACCCAGGAGACTTTCCTTTAAGAACATTCTCCCGGATTTGAGTAATCATCGGATCCTCCAATTGCTTCAGTTTAATTTCATCGACTAGCGACGACGAAATCTCTAAAGCGCAAAGTTGCCTTACCACTCCCGGCAATAAAATCTCAACATCCAACTCGATCAAAACCCGCTGAAGCTCAGATTGAGACGTAAGGATCTCAAGTGTCCGCAACACAACCGGTTTCCGACTCAAGGCGTCGGCCACGACATTCGCCTTGCCCGGATGATAAAGGATTTCGAGGTCATAATCCTTAATCAATTCCAACCACCTCCTCTGCCTCATCTTCAACTCCCGCTGAGTGAATATGTACTTCAGACTTTTATGATCGGTAAAAATCTGACATGGGAATCCAAACAGATAGTGATGCCAAATCTTGAGTGTGAAAACAACTTCCGCGAACTCCAAATCGTGAGTAGGGTAGTTGAGCTCATACGACCTTAATTGCCTGGATGCATACGCAATAGTCTTATCGTGTTGCATCAATACGCACCCAACACCCTGACTTGAAGCATCGCTGTAAACAGAAAAACCCTCGTTGCCACACGGAAATGCTAGAATCGGGGCAGAAGTCAAATGTCTTTTCAGCTCCTAAAAACTCGACTGTCTCTCGTCATTCCAGACGAACTTCTCGGATTTCTGAAGCAACTGAGTAAGTGGCCGAGCTAGTTTTGAAAACCCCTCGACGAACCTACGGTAGTAGCCAGCCATACCCAAGAAACTACGGACCTCCTTCACGTTCTTAGTCGGTGCTCAGTCCAACACTGCCTCAATATTCTGCGGATCCACGTGGACCCCCTCGGCTGAAATCACTGACCTAGAAACATCACTCCTTTCAGCCAGAACTCATATTTCGAGAACTTCGCATAGAGTTGCTCGGTCCTCAAAATGTCTAACACTATTCGCAGATGATGCGTGTGCTCCTCCTCGTTCCTCGAATAAATAAGGATATCGTCGATGAAGATGATGACGCACTTATCCAAATACTCAATAAAGACCTTGTTCATCAACTGCATGAACACTGTCGGAACGTTAGTTAACCCAAAAGGCGTAACTACAAACTCATAATGTCCGTATCTCATCCAAAAAGCTATTTTTTGAACATCGGACTCCTTCACCCGAAGCTGATAGTACCCCGATCTCAAGTCGATCTTCGAGAATACCGTAGCTCCCTGCAACTGATCGAACAAGTCATCAATCCTCGGCAAGGGATACTTGTTCTTGATGGTCACCTTGTTTAGCTCGCGATAGTCGATACACAAATGCAATGAACCGTCCTTCCTTCGCATAAACAGAACCGGTGCGCCTCAAGACGAAGCGCTTGGTCGAATATACCCCGACTCAAGAAGCTCACTCAACTGATTCTTCAACTCAGCCATATCTGAAGGTGCCATGCGATATGGCTCCTTCAAAATTGGAGCCGCACCTGGCTCTAACTCGATAGCAAACTCAAACTCACGGTCCAGTGGCAACCCCGTTAGTTCGTCAGGAAAGACATCAGTAAACTCACTAACAGCTGGAATTGATGAAAGCTCGACGCCATAGCTCTCCGCATTCAAGGCGTAGCACCAATAACCAGTACACCCCTTCCGCAGGAGTCTCATCGCATTCAATGCGTTAATAACGAACTTCTGGTTTCCCCTCTTTCGTCCTGCGAAAGAGTGCTCGGTGCCGTCCTCGGTAACATAGTGATGATTCTCATGCGGTAGTTCAGGATCGCACCATGCCGCTCGAGCTAATCATCCCCGAGAATCAAATCCTCACCCTCAATACCCACAACAATAAGATTAGAGAGCCAAACCCTCTCGCAAATAATCACAGAACAATCTCGGATCTCCCGATCACCAACGATCCTATCACTGCTAGGAAGTTTGACGATGAAAGGTTCACAAGGCGACAAACAGTCAAGACCCAAAGGGCGCACACATTCCAGAGAGATGAATGAATGTGTAGCACCAGAATCGAAAAGCACACTGACAGGATGAGAATGAATGTGAACGGTACCTGTCGCTACAGTAGCCGCTGGATCATCGGCCCTCCACATTTCAGAAACACGCAGGTGGGCGGAGACGGCGCTGGAAGGTCCCCCTCTAGCAGGCTGACCTCGACCTCTCCCTCGACTGGCACTCGGTGGAGACTGAGAAGCAAACGATCCTTGATTTACATTAGGTTCCCTCGGCCCCGGGAACGAAGTCTGGGCACCTAGGGTCCCCTCTCTCTCTCGGCAGAGAAAGCAGCTTTGTGGCCTGGCTAGCCACACCGGTTACACGTCAGTAAGGGACTCGGACAAGATCGACAGATGTGGCCCAGTCGGCTACAGTTAAAACACTTCACATCACGGGAAGGAGTATTGGTAGTCCCGCGGAAACTCCCAGTAGAACGAACTGGACCACCACCAGCGGAAAAATTAGCAGGCTGAGATTTCTGCTGACCTCCACCCTTGTGGCCCGAAAATCTTCCGGCGAACTTCTTCTTCTTGCTCTCACGAGCCGCCTCACTGGCCGTCACAGATATATCATAAGCAAGGGCCCAACTCTGATAATCCTTCAAGGTGGTGCAGACGAGCCCAGACATGTAGTCACGAATTGACAGTTTCATCCGCCTGGAGAAGTGGAAAATTTTGTCGCTCTCCTCTCTAACCTGGGCCTTCACGAAGCATAACTCCCAGTTGTAATCAGCATTGGCCTGAGAAACGGGGATATCCCAGGGCTGAGCATCAAAGAAGGCATGGACTCGAGCCTGTTTGACCGGCCACGGGCAATATTCGGTCTCCATCAGGTCTTTGAACTCATCCCATGAAGCAACGCGGTCCTTGGGCTCAACAGTCTCACACCAATCAGTAGCATCCCCGGTGAGAAAATATTGGGCAATAGGGACCTTGCAATCCTCGGGATAATTGGTGGCAATAAAGACCTTGGATATCTCCTTGATCCACCCCTCCCAGCCAATCGGGTCTGAAGCTCCTGAAAACTGAGGAAGATACATCTTGATGACATCCTGAAGCCAACAATCTGCTACCCCCAGAGCAGCATGGGCCAGAGTCGGGTTCTGAACCACTCGAGCTATCGCCGCCATTTGGTTCACAATTTGTTGCATCACGGCTGCAACACCAAGGTCGGCGCCATCTTGAGTAGAAGCATGGCTATGACAGTCACCGGTACTGCCATATCTAGAAGAATGCGACGTGGCCGCCTCACTGGCTACCCTACATCCCCGGCCGCGTCCACGACCATGACTAAGACCACGACAACGGCCTCTTCCCGCATCCATACGGGTGTTCAATAGGTAGCAAAAGCAATTCGATGATAAGTACGAGAGGAAAAACAATCATAATTCAAGAATGGGAAGTACGATACAGGGAAACAAGGAATAGAGTAAGGAAAACTTACGGACACTGGAAGTACCAGAATAATGGCAGAGTGATGACGATGTGAAAAATGAAACACAACTAGACCCAAATAACCGACAAGCCTAGGTTCCATAAACCTAGTGCTCTGATACCATTTTCTGTAACACCCCTAAGATATTTGGGGTATATTACAGCGCCGTGTATCCCTACATGGGACCCACCAGGCTAGGTAACCAAACACACTCATCGACTCGCGGATTCAATATAATAACACATCGTCATAAAGGTGCAAAATAATAATAATCCACCCAGTTCAACTGGTCAAACAACATCACAACCACCCAATGAAAATATAATGGACAACACAGTTTAATCCGAACAGTCAAAAGCTCTTAAGTACTCGAGTACTTCTATTAGTTTACAAGTTGACAATCAATCAAAAGACTGAAAACAATAAAACACCACTCATGCACAATCATCACACATGGCCGTCATCCTCGTACTGGTCCAACGACCGCTCATCCCGATAAACCTGACCTGAAATTCATAAAAAGAATTTCCCAAAAACGGGTCCCCCAAAGGGGTTAGCAATTACGCTAGTACAAGTAGGCCAAATGAACAACTTACATCTTACACATATAGCCAATGCATGCAATCACGAAATCACAGTTCAAAAGTACTCATTTTTGGAAACGCCATAAGCCAAAACACATTATAAAATGCACTACAATTAACGGCGGACCCACGCCTCTGTGGACCCCTACTGAGACCCCGTCGGATCTAACCCATAGTGTTTAAAAGCAAGCTCGCAGACCCACGCCTATGTGGACCTCTACCGAGACCCCGTCGGATCTAACCCGTAGTGAGCATGCACACACACCCAATTTCTCATGAAATACTAACATGTTAAGAGTGTAAGTTCATTAAGGATACTTGCCTCGGTTAAACGACGACGAGAAACAGAAAAGAATACGACTGCAGTTGCGAGAAACCAAACACCGAACCTAGATGATTCGTCAAACATGATTACAACAATTCGACAAACAACGGTAACAGAAAACACTCGGAAACCCACCTACGATTCATGTAATTTCATACGACAAAATCGACGAGGGCGGGCAACAACCCCAAACCCTCTCGATTTCAAGAACACACCGAAAATCACCAAAATTCGTAGAGAACACATGATTACTACTAAGATTAATTATTGCCACCATGGATTAATCAACAATACGGAACGAATTGGACAAAACCCTAAAACCCCTAAATTTCCCAAAAATAGGGTTCTAGGTGATTACCTCGGATTTAGGATGAAAAACATAGGTAGATGTTGTTAATATACACTAATAACTCAAGCAAGAAGGTTTCTGAAGTGATTGGATGAAGAAAATCGCCCCAAATCGCCTCTGGAGTCGTCGGCCGCGGAAGAAGGAGAGAAGATGAGAAATGAGGCTGTTCTGGCCAACTCTCTGCTTTTTATAGTCAGAGAGTTATTAGCGTACGCTAACCATCAAGGTTAGCGTGCACTATCCAGCCAAAAACCAGTCCAGAACCTACAGTTCTCTACTGTTAGTGTGTGCTACCAGGAAATAACGTGCGCTAACCGCCCCTCGATAGCGCACGCTATCGGGCCATAGCGTGCACTACCTGAACATCAGCCGATTCCAGAAATATTTTGCCCAGTACTGGACTGCCGGATTAGCACACGTTACCGGCCACTCTGCATGCGCTAAGCTACTCTCCCATAGAGCAGAGGGCAGGAACAGAATACTGTCACTGTTGTGCCCGAGTCACTAGCGCGCGCTACAAAACAAGCGTAGCGTGCGCTACCAAAGGATACTAGCGTGCACTAACTAACATCAATAGCATGCCCTAGGCAGCCGGTTCAAAACGGCTCAAACACCCGAAATGCGCGAAACGCAATCGAAACATCAAATGGAAGCTCACAACACGCATAATAACATACGATAGATTTACGGCAACCCCAAAACGGAAGTTCCAAACAACAATTTTGAGAATCGGAACAAATAGAGACGGAAAGGCCAACAAATGCGGAATTGAGTAAAATAAGTCTGAAAATAAGTATTCCCGAAATACCCATACGGTTACACATGAGCCACCAAAACAAGAAAAACATAAAATCATGAAAGTGCCGGGAAAAGAAAAATATGGATATTACAGTCAAGCACATACTCAAGTACCTGAGCAGGACTAGGGAGTATATTCTAGTATATCAGTTAGACAACCTGTGTCCGGTGGGTTATACTAACTCATATTTTTCATCAGATAAAGAAAAGTACAAGTCTACTTCAGGTTACGTGTTTAGCCTAGGAGGTGGAGCCATTAGTTGGAGGAGTGTGAAGTAGAAATGCATTTCGGTCTCTACCGTAGAAGCCAAGTACGTGGCAGCCTCTGAGGCAGCCAAGGAGGCGGTATGGCTCAAGTACTTCCTGCAGGACTTAGATGTGATTCCCGACTTGCCAAAGGGCATTACACTTTATTTTGACAATACTGGTGCAGTCGCAAATTCAAGGGACCTATGAGCTCACAAGGTAAGTAAACATATCAACCGCAAGTACCACATCATACGACACTTTGTAAAGGAAGGATACGTAGTTGTAGCCAGGGTTGCATCAGAAGATAATCTTGATGATCCTTTCACGAAAGGCCTACCCTCAAATTATAGTTTTTGAAAGGCATGTGGAAGGAATGGGATTACGATGTATGGCAGCATTGCTTTGAGTATAAGTGGGAGAAATGAGAGACTATGTAATAGAGTAGTATACTTAAAAGCATACTTTGAGTATAAGTGGGAGATTGTTAGGGTTGTATACTGCAAAGCATAGTTTATGCTTGTATTACCTTATTTCCCTATATACTGCCTATGAGAATATTAATTACATTTAATCACATGTTTTGCATATTTATTCACATTATGGTTATACAAATGGAATGTCTAATTATTTTATATTGTAGATAATTTGGTGTGTTGGTGTCACACGGAAGATCACATTATCGGTGCAATATAAAATAATATAATAGTTCACAATCTATATAATTATTAGACAAATTATATGAACAGTTGTAGTATATGCTTGAGATTAGTTGGTCTTAACTATTAGAATACATTAGCATATTTGCATACGTTGAACTGGATTGAGTTGAGATTGTGTCTTCTGTACTGATTGTAAGAAGAACATAAATCTCGGATAATTATTATTTCTTAATTCTAAGTATATAATATTTAATTGTGTATTTATAATACTTATTGCTTTGATTTACCATGGGTTTCCCAATCGTTCTTCCAATCAAGAGCACATGCTCTCAACATATCCTCTAGAGTCAGGATGGTTCTCTCCGACTGACCATTGGTCTGTGGATGAAAAGCCGTACTGAAATTCAACTGCGTGCCCATCGCACGATGAACTGCCTTCCAGAAGTGTGACACAAATCGCCCGTCACGGTCTGATACAATGCTCTTGGGGGTACCGTGTAGTCTCACAATTTCCTTAATAAACAGCTGGGCCAATCTCTCGGGACCCCATGTGTCCTTTATCTCCAAGAAGTGGGCTGATTTGGTCAGACGGTCCACAATCACCCAAATCGTATTCATTCCTCGATGACTCGTCGGCAAGCTAGTAATAAAATCCATAGATATGTCCTCCCATTTCCACTCAGGAATCGGGAGCGGTTTCAGCATTCCTGCGGGTCGCTGGTGCTCAATCTTAACCTGCTGACAAGTTAAGCACCTCGAAACGAATTCGGCAACCTAACGTTTCATATTCCCCCACCAATAATTCTGCTTCAAATCCTTATACATCTTGCTAGAGCCCGGGTGAATAGAGTACGGGGTAGCATGGGCTTCTCTCATGATAGAGTTCCTCAACTCTTCGTCAGCGGGTACACAAACTCGATTTCTAAAACGTATCAATCCATCCTCGTGGATCACGAATCCAGGGGCTTTCCCCTGGTTTACTTCATCCCGAACTTGAGATAAGAATGGGTCCGTAACTTGCTTCGATTTGATCATATCGTCAAGAGACGAAGAAATCTCAAGGGTGCAAAGTTGTCCCTGAACACACTGTAACCAAACTTCAACTTCTGACCTCATAAGGTCCAACTGCAACTCTCTCTGTGCTGTCAAACGGCTCAGCATCTGCTCTTGCACGGTTTTACGGCTCAATGCGTCGGCAACCACATTAGCTTTACCCAGATGATAAAGGATCTCGATATCATAGTCCTTGATTAATTCTAGCCACCTTCTCTGCCTCATGTTCAACTTCTTCTGAGTAAAAATGTACTTTAGGCTCTTGTGGTCTGTAAAGATCTGGCAGGTAACTCCGTAAAGATAGTGACGCCAGATTTTCAAAGCAAACACCACGGCTGCTAACTCCAAGTCGTGGGTCGGATAGTTAACTTCATAGGGTCGCAATTGTCTCGATGCATAGGCGATTACTTTCCCTTCCTGCATTAGTACACATCCCAGACCCTGTCTCGACGTGTCGCTATACACCACAAATCCTTCCGTTCCCTTTGGTAAGACCAAAACAGGTGCCGAAATCAATCGACTCTTGAGCTCTTCAAAACTTTGCTGACATGTTTCTGACCACAAATACTTCTTGTCCTTTCGCAGTAAGTTAGTCATTGGTTGCGCAATTTTAGAGAATCCTTCTACGAATCGTCGGTAGTAACCTGCTAGGCCGAGGAAACTACGAACTTCCTTCACGTTCTTCGGTGGTAGCCAATTTCGAATGGCTTCCGTCTTTTGTGGGTCCACTCTCACCCCTTCGGATGATATCACATGACCGAGAAAGACAACCTCAGGCATCCAGAATTCACACTTAGAAAATTTTCCATAAAGTTGTTCCCGCCTCAATGTATCGAGAACTTGGTGGAGGTGACGCTCGTGCTCCTCGTGGTCGCGAGAGTAAATCAGAATGTCGTCAATGAAAACGACTACAAAGCGATCCAGATAGTTAATAAAAACTCAATTCATCAACTCCATGAATACTGCCGGTGCATTAGTCAGTCCAAATGGCATCACCACGAACTCATAATGCCCATAGCGAGTACGGAATGCTGTCTTCGAAATGTCAGACTCTCGAATCCTCAACTGATGATAACCAGATCTCAAGTCGATCTTAGAAAACACGGCGGCTCCCTGAAGTTGGTCCAATAAATCATCAATACGAGGCAAGGGATACTTGTTCTTGATGGTTACCCTGTTCAGCTCACGGTAATCAATACATAAGCGTAGAGATCCATCTTTCTTCCGCACAAATAACACTGGTGCTCCCCAAGGGGACGCACTAGGTCGAATATAGCCTTTGTCAGTCAACTCCTCAAGCTGGTTCTTCAATTCTTGCATCTCAGTCGGAGCCATACGACGGTGCTTTTGAGACCGGGACGACTGGTTCTAACTCAATAATAAACTCCACGTCACGATGAGGAGGTAAGCACGGCAACTCGTTTGGAAACACATCCGGTAGTCTCGGACTACCGGAATGTCGCCAATTCAATCGTCGATCTTCTGTTCTGGTCATGTAGCACCAATAACCAACACACCCTTGATTAAGCAGTTTCACTGCTTTCATAGCGCTGATGACTCTCCCAGAACGACTGGGATTATCACCTCGAAAAATACACTCGAATCCATCATCAGAAGTGACGGTGACCATCCGCTTGCGGATACTGAGTATTGCATCGTGACGATCCATCCAATCGATACCCAAGATTATATCATCCTTAGGTAGATCGACTACAATCAGATTTGACAACCACTCACGGTCGTTCAAACGAATCGGACAGTCCTGGACTTCACGATTTCCAATAATTCTTCTACCATCAGGTAGACCAATCACGTAGGGCTCACAATTGATAACATGGTCTAGAGGCAAACGACTTAAACAAGAAGAAGATATAAAGGAGTGTGAAGCACCGGTATCAAAAAGAACACATACAGGCTGGGAGTGGATCTCGAGTATACCGAAATCATGCCGCCTCGGGATCGTCGGCTTTCTTCATCTCGTAAATCACAGGTTTCGCAGTTCCGGTGCAGTGTACCACCTTGATTCCCACGGCCCATTCCCTATTCGCCGGTGGTCTGATAGGAAGCGGACGGAGGCATCCGGTTACGGACAGAGGATTGAACTGGGCATGAGACACTTCTTGGTTCAGTCCGGTCCACCCCTGCAAAAATGAGCACGGTGACCATTTTTGCCACAAGTATGGCATGTGACGGCAGGCTTCGGGCATTTGGAGCTGATATGCCCCTGGTCTCCGCAGTTATAGCACACAACAGAGGAGGGGACCGCTCGAGAGTGCAATCCAGCTAGCTTCGATGCCATGGGTGGTCGATCAGAAGGGTTTGGCAATGACTGGGGCTTCCTGAATGTCCCCCGGTTACTCTCGATCGTTACTGCCCTGGACCTTTTGTTGTTAACTGTGGTTGTATCCTGGAAATCTCCTTCGCGGTGAGTTCGTACTCCAGAGCCTTCTCGATGAACTCTGGTAAGGTAGTACAGTGGTGATTCAACAGCTGCATTCTCATTCGGGGTTTAAGCCTCTTGAGAAAGTATTTGATCTTGTCGGCCTCTGTTCGGATAATTGTCGTGGCAAAAGGAAGGAGTGCCTGGAATTTCTCAGCAACAGATAATACATCATCGTCTTCAGACGGGTCGGGGTTCAATAGTTCCGACAGTTTGGCCTCGCGGAGTGGCCCTGGGTAGTAACGGTCTAGCATGAGGTTTTTAAATTCCTCCCAAGTGTAAACACCATCAGCTGGCCTTACTGAAAGCCACCAGGTATGAGCGCCTTTGCTAAGATAATACGCGGCTACCGAGACGCGATTCTCTTTCGGGTAGTCCACCATCTGGAAAAGTTTCTCAAAATGCTCGATCCAATGCACAATGTCAGCAGGCTCAGAGGAGCCTTCAAAAGTCGGTGGTCGCTGGCGAGAGATGTCGCTGATAATTCGACTCACGGGTCCGCCAATCACAGGAGGAGGATGAGCCCCCTGCTGCTGGCCAGTAGCGGCCCTCTGCATAGCTTCCATTAGTTGACCCATCTGGGTCATCTGTGTCATCATGCCCTGCATTACGATGTAAGGATCGACACGCGCATCCCCGCGCCCACTTTGGTGCGATTGTTCCCTAGAAGGTGAACCACTGTCTTCGGAACTCTGATCCGCATTCGCGCGTCTGTTGGCTCGAGGTATCAGGATTCGGCCCCTTCCGCGGCCTCGTCCCCCTCTGCCACGACCCCTCAGATTTCTTTCCATACTGAAAGAATCAATCATAATGATAACTATAAGTATAGTTCAAGATACTAAAATTTAATAGCAACAAGGAATCACATATTCAAGGAAAACGGCTATCGATACCACAAATGTCGCACCGAATATCATATCGGTGTCAAGTCGAACAATTTCAATTGTATAATAAATTCAGCATTTACCTCGGATTATCAATAAGATAAATCCTGTCACAATTCCTCGAAATAACATGATCAACAAGGAGACCCATACTGATATCAATATTACGCCAGTAATTAAATCATGGCTCATAAAGTACATACCGTATTTGGCTCGTAGGGTCAGGCGCTTGCACAGGTCACACGTGACACGAAGGTCTCTTGATACTAGTTCAATTCTCAATGACTCATAAAAAAAAAGAAACAACTCTCTGATACCATCTTCTGTAACACCCCAAAAAGGCGGCTATTACAGTGCCGTGAATCCCACACTGGGACCCACCAGGCGATATTCAAAACAGATTAAACAAATATTATTTGTGATACCGAACCACAATGAATAGTCATCACTCCGATTAGGAGTTTATTAAAACATGGCCAACGGCCTTACAATACACAGGATCCAAAAACAAGTATAAACCATATGGAGATGGAAAATACTTCAAATGTCAAATACAACCAAATAGCAATTTAAATGAAATAGGAGATAACATAACGCGGTTTAACATAACCGGACAACAAGAGATGTGGGGGCCCCCGAACTAGTATCATTCGAATCCTTCGCCGTCGACATGCTCCTCCCGTGCCTTGCCTTTGCCTCGACCTAAAATACAATACAAGTATTTCGCCCAACACAGGGTCAGATATACATGATAATCAATTCTTCCGACATTATACCATTCACATATATAGATTTCAAAGATAACATTCTGACCATTAATCATACCCCTCGGGCGTATGAAACAAATCAGTCACAAATCGTCGAACACATCCAATCACACATGGACTATGATCGATCAACAATATAGCTCAAGATGGACATCACAGTTAGCCCGATCCGGAATGTGTCCGTGTACATGTCCACCCCGTATACGGAATCCAGAATATACGTGTGACAATGTACCTAATTAGCCTCAAAAACTACGTCTCGTGTGCACAGTCCAATACGGAAACATCCACGTATGACTATACAAGTGCCCGGCTAAAAATCCTACACAATATCCAATCGGCACGCAGATATGATTCCGGAAATGTCACGATACAACATGACAACGAAGTTCAAGGAAATACACATCCAATTAAGGATCAAGAAAACTCACCAAAGTGAAAATACAGGCCAACGAGATCAACGGTTCAAAACGACGTACTTGGGAATGTAACCCCATGAAGAAAACGGAGTAACGTCAATGACAATGTCAAAACACGACAATCATTACAAGAACAATTCATACACATGAAATATATATAATCATCACAAGAATCTAATCATCATTATAACCAAGCAAGATAACTTGCCTTAATACGGAGACTTGAATAGTCCTCTTCTTGTCGGAATGAACGAACGGTCCTCGACTAATATTGTTTACTCGAACAATCAACCTTAAACGAAATACATTTTACTCAAAAACATATTCGTATAATTATCAATATAGGATTAGTAAGACGTCATCCTACAATCCTTTAGAATAGTTTGTTACTTCCAATTATCGAAGCCTTATGCCAGGAGTTCTTCTAACATCATTACAACCATAAGAATCGGTTTACAATATTTACCGAATGTTCGCATGGTTCATCATAAGCAAGAGTTCTATCAAGGGTATGTTGAATAACCAATTATGATGTTAAGATCATCTTATGATGATTAACTTTCCAAAACATTAAAACGTTGAAAGGTAAAATCTGCACATTATGATCATTCTCCTCTCATCTAAATTGACTTTTAAGCTAACAACAAATTCATAAGTTCTGAGATTACACCATACCCATGAAGGTTATCAAAGTCTTTGTTTACAAGGCTGGAAGATTCATTAACATGATGGTGAATTCACCATTTATCTAGTATGATGATCAAAATATTCTAAGTTCTCAACACATTAGATTAATGAAAAGTTATTGTTGTAATATCCTTATCATTCTTCAAAGACTTGTGAAACTGAACAAATATGATTTGTTAAAGCTTCTAAGATTTCTGAACTAGATCATCTAATCTTATCTTTAACATTATCAAGTTCTTCTCAAGGTAAATAAATACCTAAAATGGTGTTTAAACACTTTATGATATCAAGTTCTTGACTAAATCCAGTTATGATGAAGCTAACCGATCCAACAATGTCCTACTGAGCTAAATTCGTCCAGAAGATGAGTAATGACAACTACAAACATGGTTACCATTACTACAATATCAAGAACTCCTCTAATCTAAACCCTCATTTATCATATTCCTCAAGAAGTGTTTAAAGAGTTTAATTATAACCATGTTTTACTTGCTTAATCTAACTCTAGGTGAAGTATAATTCGTCATTAACATCAACATAAGAAAATAATGCAGAGAAGAAAGCACACCTACCTCCAGAAATGAAGAACAACTTCAATGCTATGAGAGAATATATTCCAAGCTCAAAAACAACTCCAAATCTCCAGGAAATGAGCTCCACTCCAAGATTCAAGGCTTAAAAACAAGTTGGTGAAGGTTGATATCGTTTTGGTAGTGCAGAGGTATGATATGTGAAGAGAGAAATTCGGTTTGGGGTTGTGAAGAAATGAAAAACAGGCTGGTCCTATAAATAGACTGTGCAGACTTAGCGCACGCTATCGGAACAGTTTAGCATACGCTAATGCACTTACGTACGCTATCCGGTCGAATTTACGTACGTAAGCGGCTTACAGTGGCTACTGTCTTGAATTATCGCAGGCCGCTAGCGCACGCTAATGATAAATGGGTTACGCACGCTAATAAAAGTAGATTCTCACCGACACGACAGCTCAGACCTTGATCACATGCATGCTAACGGCTAAGGAGTTCACGTGCTGAAGTCAACTGATGCCAGATTCCCTCTTAGCGTACGCAACAGAGGAATCCTTACGCACGCTAAGGCACAGGATTAGCGTCGTTAATCGTCTTGTGTAGCGTGCGCTACATCAACAGAAAAATTCGAAAATGCAACTCTCTTATTAACATCGAATCATCACATATGAAATGAAATAACAACGATATGATATTCAAATCTATAATACCTCAACATAATACTAAATGCAACGATTTATGATAATCAGATTATCCGAATAATACAACAACAGGTAAAAATGAAAAGTTACAGTCGGATATTACAGGGTCCCATCTCTCTCTCGGCAGAGAAAGCAGCTTTGTGGCCTGGCTAGCCACACCGGTTACACGTCAGTAAGGGACTCGGACAAGATCGACAGATGTGGCCCAGTCGGCTACAGTTAAAACACTTCACATCACGGGAAGGAGTATTGGTAGTCCCGCGGAAACTCCCAGTAGAACGAACTGGACCACCACCGGCAGAAAAATTAGCAGGCTGAGATTTCTGCTGACCTCCACCCTTGTGGCCCGAAAATCTTCCAGCGAACTTCTTCTTCTTGCTCTCACGAGCCGCCTCACTGGCCGTCACAGATATATCATAAGCAAGGGCCCAACTCTGATAATCCTTCAAGGTGGTGCAGACGAGCCCAGACATGTAGTCACGAATTGACAGTTTCATCCGCCTGGAGAAGTGGGAAATTTTGTCGCTCTCCTCTCTAACCTGGGCCTTCACGAAGCCTAACTCCCAGTTGTAATCAGCAATGGCCTGAGAAACGGGGATATCCCAGGGCTGAGCATCAAAGAAGGCATGGACTCGAGCCTGTTTGACCGGCCACGGGCAATATTCGGTCTCCATCAGGTCTTTGAACTCATCCCATGAAGCAATGCGGTCCTTGGGCTCAACAGTCTCCCACCAATCAGTAGCATCCCCGGTGAGAAAATATTGGGCAATAGGGACCTTGCAATCCTCGGGATAATTGGTGGCAATAAAGACCTTGGATATCTCCTTGATCCACCCCTCCCAGCCAATCGGGTCTGAAGCTCCCGAAAACTGAGGAAGATACATCTTGATGACATCCTGAAGCCAACAATCTGCTACCCCCAGAGCAGCATGGGCCAGAGTCGGGTTCTGAACCACCCGAGCTATCGCCGCCATTTGGTTCACCATTTGTTGCATCACGGCTGCAACACCAAGGTCGGCGCCATCTTGAGTAGAAGCATGGCTATGACAGTCACCGGTACTGCCAGCTCTAGAAGAATGCGACGTGGCCGCCTCTCTGGCTACCCTACATCCCCGGCCGCGTCCACGACCATGACTAAGACAACGACAACGTCCTCTTCCCGCATCCATACGGGTGTTCAATAGGTAGCAAAAGCAATTCGATGATAAGTACGAGAGGAAAAACAATCATAATTCAAGAATCGAAAGTACGATACAGGGAAACAAGGAATAGAGTAAGGAAAACTTACGGACACTGGAAGTACCAGAATAATGGCAGAGTGATGACGATGTGAAAAATGAAACACAACTAGACCCAAATAACCGACAAGCCTAGGTTCCATAAACCTAGTGCTCTGATACCATTTTCTGTAACACCCCTAAGATATTTGGAATATATTACAGCGCCGTGTATCCCTACATGGGACCCACCAGGCTAGGTAACCAAACACACTCATAGACTCGCGGATTCAATATAATAACACATCGTCATAAAGGTGCAAAATAATAATAATCCACCCAGTTCAACTGGTCAAACAACATCACAACCACCCAATGAAAATATAATGGACAGCACAGTTTAATCGGAACAGTCAAAAGCTCCTAAGTACTCGAGTACTTCTATTAGTTTACAAGTTGATAATCGATCAAAAGACTGAAAACAATAAAACACCACTCATGCACAATCATCACACATGGCCGTCATCCTCGTACTGGTCCAACGACCGCTCATCCCGATAAACCTGACCTGAAATTCATAAAAAGAATTTCCCAAAAACGGGTCCCCCAAAGGGGTTAGCAATTACGCTAGTACAAGTAGGCCAAATGAACAACTTACATCTTACACATATAGCCAATGCATGCAATCACGAAATCACAGTTCAAAAGTACTCATTTCTGGAAACGCCATAAGCCAAAACACATTATAAAATGCACTACAATTAACCGCGGACCCACGCCTCTGTGGACCCCTACTGAGACCCCGTCGGATCTAACCCATAGTGGTTAAAAGCAAGCTCGCAGACCCACGCCTATGTGGACCTCTACCGAGACCCCGTCGGATCTAACCCGTAGTGAGCATGCACACACACCCAATTTCTCATGCAATACTAACATGTTAAGAGTGTAAGTTCATTAAGGATACTTGCCTCGATTAAACGACGACGAGAAACGGAAAAGAAGACGACCGCAGTTGCGAGAAACCAAACACCGAACCTAGATGATTCGTCAAACATGATTACAACAATTCGACAAACAACGGTAACAGAAAACACTCGGAAACCCACCTACGATTCATGTAATTTCATACGACAAAATTGACGAGGGCGGACAACAACCCCAAACCCTCTCGATTTCAAGAACACACCGAAAATCACCAAAATTCGTAGATAACACATGATTACTACTAAGATTAATTATTGCCACCATGGATTAATCAACAATACGGAACGAATCGGACAAAACCCTAAAACCCCTAAATTTCCCAAAAATAGGGTTCTAGGTGATTACCTCGGATTTAGGATGAAAAACATAGGTAGATGTTGTTAATATACACTAAAAACTCAAGCAAGAAGGTTTCTGAAGTGATTGGAAGAAGAAAATCGCCCCAAATCGCCTCTGGAGTCGTCGGCCGCGGAAGAAGGAGAGAAGATGAGAAATGAGGCTGTTCTGGCCAACTCTCTGCTTTTTATAGTCAGAGAGTTATTAGCGTACGCTAACCATCAAGGTTAGCGTGCACTATCCAGCCAAAAACCAGTCCAGAACCTACAGTTCTCTACTGTTAGTGTGTGCTACCAGGAAATAACGTGCGCTAACCGCCCCTCGATAGCGCACGCTATCGGGCCATAGCGTGCGCTACCTGAACATCAGCCGATTCCAGAAACATTTTGCCCAGTACTGGACTGCCGGATTAGCGCACGTTACCGGCCACTCTGCATGCGCTAAGCTACTCTCCCATAGAGCAGAGGGCAGAAACAGAATACTGTCACTGTTGTGCCCGAGTCACTAGCGCGCGCTACAAAACAAGCGTAGCGTGCGCTACCAAAGGATACTAGCGTGCGCTAACTAACATCAATAGCATGCCCTAGGCAGCCGGTTCAAAACGGCTCAAACACCCGAAATGCGCGAAACGCAATCGAAACATCAAATGGAAGCTCACAACACGCATAATAACATACGATAGATTTACGGCAACCCCAAAACGGAAGTTCCAAACAACAATTTTGAGAATCGGAACAAATAGAGATGGAAAGGCCAACAAATGCGGAATTGAGTAAAATTTGTCTGAAAATAAGTATTCCCGAAATACCCATACGGTTACACATGAGCCACCAAAACAAGAAAAACATAAAATCATGAAAGTGCCGGGAAAAGAAAAATGCGGATATTACAGTCAAGCACATACTCAAGTACCTGAGAAGGACTAGGGAGTATATTCTAGTATATCAGTTAGACAACCTGTGTCCGGTGGGTTATACTAACTCATATTTTTCATCAGATAAAGAAAAGTGCAAGTCTACTTCAGGTTACGTGTTTAGCCTAGGAGGTGGAGCCATTAGTTGGAGGAGTGTGAAGTAGAAATGCATTTCGGTCTCTACCGTAAAAGCCGAGTACGTGGCAGCCTCTGAGGCATCCAAGGAGGCGGTATGGATCAAGTACTTCCTGCAGGACTTAGATGTGATTCCCGACTTGCCAAAGGGCATTACACTTTATTTTGACAATACTGGTGCAGTCGCAAATTCAAGGGACCTACGAGCTCACAAGGTAAGTAAACATATCAACCGCAAGTACCACATCATACGACACTTTGTAAAGGAAGGATACGTAGTTGTAGCCAGGGTTGCATCTGAAGATAATCTTGATGATCCTTTCACGAAAGGCCTACCCTCAAATTATAGTTTTTGAAAGGCATGTGGAAGGAATGGGATTACGATGTATGGCAGCATTGCTTTGAGTATAAGTGGGAGAAATGAGAGACTATGTAATAGAGTAGTATACTTAAAAGCATACTTTGAGTATAAGTGGGAGATTGTTAGGGTTGTATACTGCAAAGCATAGTTTATGCTTGTATTACCTTATTTCCCTATATACTGCCTATGAGAATATTAATTACATTTAATCACATGTTTTGCATATTTATTCACATTATGGTTATACAAATGAAATGTCTAATTATTTTATATTGTAGATAATTTGGTGTGTTGGTGTCACACGGAAGATCACATTATTGGTGCCATATAAAATAATATAATAGTTCACAATCTATATAATTATTAGACAAATTATATGAACAGTTGTAGTATATGCTTGAGATTAGTTGGTCTTAACTATTAGAATACATTAGCGTATTTGCATACGTTGAACTGGATTGAGGTGAGATTGTGTCTTCTGTACTGATTGTAAGAAGAACATAAATCTTGGATAATTATTATTTCTTAATTCTAAGTATATAATATTTTATTGTGTATTTATAATACTTATTGCTTTGATTTACCATGGGTGAGAGTCAAAATGATCGACTAAATAAGCCTCGTATCTTGGGCAATAATATTATTTATATGGCAGTTATTATTATTACTAGAAATCGTGTCCCGACTGGTGCGGGTTGATGATGTCCCCTTGAGGAGATCGATAATGATTATTATATTAAGCCTTGCAGGTGGATTTAGTTTCCATATAATAATAAGGCTCGAGTGGTATTACGCTTGGATAAGATATTAATTAATTAAAGCTGTCAGTAGCTTAAATTAATTAATGGACATTCGATATCTTAAACACGGGAAATAATATATTTAAATAAGGCGCCTGATTTTATAAATTGAGATTTGGGTAGGAAGTGCAGTATTAACTCTCTAGTGGACTAGGTTGGTATTAATAGACTCAATATATTAGGAAAGTCCTAATATGGAAATGTGAGGTCTATTAAGAGTCCTTCCCTAATCCTCCTTAAGGTCCCTAGAGTAGTCCTTAACATGACATGAGGGGTTCGGCCAATTTGCATTATTCAACTTGTGAGATCGATTTTTTTTATCTTGTGTTTAATTTTGGATCTTGACTTGTGTCGTTGATTCCATAATTTAGATAACACATCAATTTTCTAATAGTGTTTAGATAATACTAGAAAATAAAGAAAAATCGAGTGACTCTCAAGAAAGATGTTTCGGCCGATCCTACGTTGCAGTCCAAGCAATCTAGTAGATTGTTGCCCACACGACATTCGGATATAGGCGGGATCATACTCTAGAAGATATGAAGGTAGAAATACAAGGAGATCGAGTAAAAATTCGAAGAACTTGCTTCAAAGGGAACGTATTCTTAGAACTCTTAGATCTAGGAAGAATACTACGAATTATCATAGTTAGACGCGTAGAATAATTATGTCTATTTAAATTGCTTATTAATCTATTAATTAATTATTTGACTAGCCTAAATAGATTCGGTTTATGAGGACCGATTTTAGTAATCCAAAGCCCGCCACTTCCGCTGCGTTTTATTTCCAACATTTGCGTGGACCCATTCGAACATATAGGGAATTGACCCAGAATTCGCCTGTCACCGGCTAAACCTTGATTCGAGCACCAAGCCGGTCATCCAGAAGGGAAGAAAGTTGGGGCCCGAGAGGCAACAAGGACTGGAAAAAAGAAGTGGGAAAGCGGATTGACAATAAATTAATCCGGCAAGATACCCGACCTAGGTAGCCAATCCAGTCCTAGTAAAGAAGCCGACTCGGCTTTGGCGGCTCCGTATTGACTTCTCCAATATGAATAATGCATGCCCGAAGGATACCTACCGTTTGGCACACATCGACTACATGGTCAATGCGACGGACGGCCACGAGCTGACGAGCTTCATGGATGCGTACTCCGGATACAACCAGATCAGGATGCATCCTGCTGACGAATATAACACTTCATTCTACTCGGCCCGAGGCCTGTAATGCTACTGTATGATGCCATTCAGACTCAAGAATCCCAGTGCCACCTATCAACGTCTCGTAAACAAAATGTTCTGTAATTTGATAGGCCATATGATGGAAGTGTATGTAGATGACATGCTTGTAAAATCCTTGTATTATGTCGACCATGTAAAGGATCTTAATGAAATGTTTACCATTTTGCGCGAGTACAAGGTGATGTTAAACCCAAAGAAGTGTTCGTTTGGGGTCGGCTCAGGAAAGTTCCTTGACCACATGATTATCCAGAGAGTAATTGAAGCTAATCCCGATAAAATTAGGGTAGTGACTGAACTTATTCCGCCAAATTCAGCCAAAAAAGTTCATAACCTCATAGACCGACTAGCCGCACTAGGTCGCTTTATCTCTCGCTCAATGCACAAATGCAAACCTTTCTTCGAAGCGATAAAAAAGAACAAGGGTTTCCAATGGACCGACTCGTGCCAGAAAGCCTTTGAGGCAATCAAGGAAGTCCTGACAGAAGCACCGATCTTGCAGCGTCCAGACCGCAAAGAGGCTCTCTATTTATATCTTGTTGCATCCGACTCCGCCATCAGCGCCGCCCTCATCAGGACGGAGAATTCGATTCAGCATCCAGTTTATTATGTCAGCCAGGATCTTCATGATGCCGAACTCCGGTACGCCCCTATGGAAAAGTTGGCATATGCACTCATAATGGCATCCTGTAAGCTGAGGCCTAACTTCCTCGAACATCGAGTAGTCGTCTTAACGAGCTACCCCCTAAAACAAATCATGGATCGACCGGACGCCTCCAGTCAGATGATTAAGTGGGCTATCGAGCTTGGATAGTTCGACATAGCCTTTGAGTCACGCACCGCCATAAAAGGTCAGGTCCTTGTAGATTTCAATGCAGAATTCACACCAATGGTCACCCAAAAGGACAGCCGATCCAACGAAAGGTCACTCTACGTAGATGGGTCGTCAACCGCCGACCGAGCAGGCGTAAGAGTAGTACTAGTCAGTCCCGATCAATGGTTATTCTGTTCGGCTATTTTCTTAGGCTTCTCGGACACTAATAATGAGGCCGGATATGAAGCCCTCCTGGCCGGACTAGAAATGGCAACCTCCCTGGGCCTCACTTGCCTCAGAGTTTTAAGTGACCCTCAATTGGTGGTCAAACAAATCAAGGGCGAGTGTGAGGCCAATGAGCCTAAATTGATCAAGTACCTCCGCCTAACGTGAGCTCGGTTGCAGGATTTTCAAGGAAATATAAAACATATTCCTCGATCGGAAAACATCCAGGCCGACTCCTTGGAAAAACTATTATCTAGCTTTGGGGCCGAGCATATGAAAGAAATCAAAATAGGATACCAAGTGTCGTAGGCCCTAGTAACGTCTGGAGTTCAAAAGGCCGAACGGGAGGAACCCCAAGGATGGATTCACCCCATAATTCAATACCTCCAAAACGGCATCTTACCAGAGGATCGAGCCCAAGCTCGAACAATCTGAACTCTATCAGCTCGATTTACCATTTTGGAGGGCACCTTATACAAGCGAGGCTACTTAGTCCTGCTACTAAGATGCATGTTCGAGTCTGAGTTGGACTATTCATTCCTTTCGTTGTTGTTCATTCATAATCATAATTCATTCATATTATATTAACCGTATCAAGACTTGTCATTGTCAATTAATCACTTCAGTCACAAGGAGCGACGGTTCCAATCATTTCATTGAGCTGTCATTCATTTCACTATCATTTCATCTCGGTGAGTCATTATTGATTTCGATGTCACTTTGTTATCTCGTGGCATCCTGGGTCATACTGGCGTGCCGGTTGGTATGTGTAGGATTTTCGTGTCGGGCACAATTAAGTCGTGTGTTGGTTGTTGGCCTCACATTGGACTGTGCACACGAGTCGATTGCTTCGTGAGACTGATTAGGTACAAGACCACACGTGTATTTGATCGATACTCGTTGGTGGCTTGTGCACGGACACATTTCCATCCCAGGCGTAGTGTGGTGCCACCCTTTGAGCCGTACTGTTAGTTGATTCATACAGCATGTTTGATTGCGTATGTTTTCAACAAGATTGGGTTATAATCTAACCGATTCATTTTTGATCGAACTTGTGGTTTATACATCATATATACGATTGTGTTTATTCAACTCTTGAGGATTGTTGTTCTGTGTAACTGACCCCGTTGGGGGATATTGTTTTTCAGGTCATGGCAAGGCAAAAGCACGGGGAGAGTACGTTGATGGCGAGGAGTTCCAATGATAGTAGTAGGGGCCCCCAGTCTTTTCAGTCATTCATGTTTCCTTCATTTATTCCGCTGCAGACATTCCGTTTGAATACTCATTTCACTCAGTGTTGTATATTTTATCTCCATATAAAATATACGTGTATTCTGTATTATCTTGGGTGTATTGTATGAAACTCCTCATCGGAGTAATTAATGTTGTATTGTGGTTCGGTACTGCAATTATATTATTCAATTCATTCATTTTCATTCGCCTGGTGGGTCCCAGTCGGGGATCCACGACACTATAATATCCACCAAGTTTGGGGTGTTACAGAGTTGGTATCAGAGCGTGGTTTTGAATACTACCTTCCGAGTTATGTCTCATTTGAAATCATCGTCATCGGACTAGTATCATTGGACTTTCACGTCACGTGTGACCTGTGCAGATGCCAAGCCAATCAGACCGAAAGAACTGTAAGACTTCTAACGCCATGGTATAATTTCTGGCAATAATCATTCATTCATAATTCATCAGTTAACAATCCTCAATCATCATTTTCATTTTGATCAGGACGGTCATGTTAACTCATTAATCACTCAATTCATTTCATTACTCAGTTGTTGACCTGAAAGATCATATCATTAATCTTGTTAACTTGTTCAAGATAATCATTTCAAGAATTTTACCAGATAATCATGTCGCCTCAGTTAATCATTCATGTAATCACTGTGTTAGAGCGTGTATGCTCATTTTCATCACCTCATGACATAATCATAACGTGATATTCATGCGGGAAATATAATTATCATGTGACTTTCCTACTTCAGTATGGAGAGAGCAGGCAGAGGACGCGGAGGACGAGGCGGCGGTGCGGGCCGAATCCCGAGACCTCGTGTGAATACACGTGCGAACGCGAGAAATAATTCTAATTCATCGAGCAGCGACGCTGCCACTCATTCACCTGGACGTGAGCATTCACTATCGGGGAGTCGTGACTGGGCACAAAATTTCGAGAAGGTGTTCGGGTTGACCCACTCGCTTTTATGCAGGGCATGATGGCCCAAATGACTCAGATGGCACAACTAATGGAGACGATGCATAACTCCACTACTCAAAATCAACAGGCTCCTCTGCCGCCACCTCCGAGGCAAGAGAAGAATGTGAGCAGTATCATCGGCGACATCTCTCGCCAAAGGCCACCTACTTTTGAAGGCTCATCTGAGCCGGCGGATATTGTTCATTGGCTCGAACATTTCCAGAAGTTATTTGCTATGGTGGATTGCCCTAAAGGGCATAAAGTTTCAGTTGCGGCCTACTATCTTGGTAAGAGCGCTCATTCATGGTGGTTATCGTTGAAGCCCACTGACGGATCATGTACTTGGGATCAGTTCAAAACTCTCATGATGGAGAGGTATTATCCAGCCTCACTCAGGGAGGCTAAATTGTCGGAATTACTCACTCCCGACCTCTCAGCGGATGATGATGTTCTTTCCATCGCCGAAAAATTTCATGAACTTCTTCTGTTCGCCTCATTTATCATTCACTCTGAGGAGTACAAGATCAAGTATTTCAGCAAGTGGCTGAAACCTCGTATGCGGCTACAGTTGCTTAATCATAATTGCACCAATCTAGCCGAATTCATTGAGAAAGCTCGTACTTACGAGCTTACTGCTAAGGAGATTGCTAAGCAACAACCTTCATCTCCTCGCAAGAAGTCTAAGAACCGTAATCAGTCTGACGGCAGTCAGGCCACTTTCAAGAAATCACGTGCGGGCTCTACTTTTTCTGAGCGACCTCCCATGGCGTCTAGACCCGCGGAATCTCAGTCACGAGCGGCCAGTTCGGCCATCACCTGTTTCAACTGCGAGGAACAGGGTCATTTCAGCACCAAATGTCCGAAACAGACTGTCACGTGCCACAATTGTGGGATTGCTGGGCATAGGGCCCGTTTTTGCCGAAGGGACTCAAAACCTACTCCGGCATCATCTCATTGCCCAGGACATTCAGCGGTGCAGAATCAGGCCACTCAGTCAGCATCGTTCAAGACGACAGGAGCTAATAAAGGCGGAGCCAAGAGCTACCAGACGAGAGCGTCCGGTTCGGGGGCCGGCAAGCCCCGAATTTATGAGATGAAGAAGACCGACGATCCAGAGGCCCGGATGATCTCAGGTACACTCGATATTCTATCTCAACTTGTGTGTACCCTTTTTGATACTGGTGCATCGCATTCATTCATTTCCGAGTCATGTTTGAGTAGATTACGTCTGGGTAGTGCTACTAGTTGTGATCCTTATGTCATTGGTCTACCTGACGGTAGAAGAATTATCGAAAATTGCGAGATTCAGAATTGTCCGATTCAGCTTCATGGCTGTGTATGGCTAGCAGACCTAATCGTGGTAGATTTACCGAGAGACGACGTCATTCTGGGTATTGACTGGATGGATCGTCACGATGCCATCATTAGTGTCCGTAAGCGTATGGTCACTATCATTTCAGACGATGGAGTTGAATGTGTTTTTCAGGGAGGTAATCCCAGCTAGTCATTAACTTGATGAAAGCAGTGAAATTACTCCACCACGGGTGTGTTGGTTATTGGTGCTATATGACCAAAACCGAGAAATCATCAGTAATGTTGATGGATATTCCGGTAGTGAGAGAATATGCCGATGTTTTTCCAGACGAGTTACCTGGTTTGCCTCCACAGAGAGATGTGGAATTCACGATTGAGTTGGAGCCCGGTACGTCCCCAATATCGAAGGCACCGTATCGGATGGCCCCGACCAAAATGCAGGAATTAAAGAACCAACTTGAGGAGTTGTTCGAGAAGGGTTATATTCGACCGAGTGCGTCCCCGTTGGGAGCACCAGTGTTATTTGTCAAGAAGAAGGATGGTTAATTTCGCTTGTGTATTGATTATCGGGAGTTGAACAGGGTGATAATCAAGAATAAGTATCCCTTACCCCGTATTGATGATCTCTTAGATCAACTTCAGGGAGCTTCAATATTTTCCAAGATCGACCTAAGGTCTGGATATCATCAGTTGCGAATTCGAGAGTCGGACATCGCAAGGACAGCGTTTCGTACATGCTATGGTCATTATGATTTCGTAGTTATGCCGTTCGGGCTAACTAATGCACCTGCGGTATTCATGGAGTTAATGAATCGGATTTTCATCGACTTTTTGGATCAGTTTGTTGTTGTCTTCATCGATGACATTTTGATTTATTCTCGTGACCGAGAGGAACATGAGGTTCATCTTCATCAGGTTCTCGACGTGTTAAGACGAGAGCAACTTTATGGAAAGTTTTCCTATTGTGAGTTCCGGATGTCCGAAATGACTTTTCTCGGGCATGTAATTTCATCAGATGGAGTGCGTGTTGATCCTCAGAAGACGGAGGCTATCCAAGATTGGTTACCTCCGAAGAATGTTAAGGAAATCTGAAGCTTTCTCGGATTAGCCGGTTATTATCGGCGGTTTGTGGAAGGATTTTCTAAAATCGCTCAACCAATGACGAACCTTTTGCGAAAGGATAAGAAATACATGTGGTCCAACGCGTGTCAGCGGAGTTTTGAGAAACTCAAGAGCCGGTTAATTTCAGCACCTGTACTTTCCTTTCCGCAAGGGACGGATGGATTTGGGGTTTACAGTGATGTGTCCGGGCAGGGTCTCGGATGTGTACTCATGCAGAATGGGAAGGTTATTGTCTATTCTACACGGCAATTGAGACCTTACGAGGTTAATTATCCGACCCACGACCTAGAGCTAGCAGCCGTGGTGTTCGCTTTGAAAATCTGGCGTCATTACCTTTATGGCATTACTTGTCAGATATTCACCGATCATAAGAGTTTAAAGTATATATTTACTCAGTAGGACTTAAATATGCGACAGAGGCGGTGCTTGGAACTAATCAAAGATTATGATATCGAGATCCTTTACCACCCGGGCAAGGCGAACGTTGTCGCCGACGCCTTGAGTCGTAAGTCCGTTCAGGAGCAGATGCTTGCTCGTTTAACAGTTCAGAAGAAACTTCAGCAGGAATTCCTTAGACCCGAGATCGAGGTCTGGCTTCAGCGAGTTCAAGGACAACTTTGCATGTTAGAGATTTCATCGCCGCTTGAGGAGGCAATCAGAGAGAATCAGGGTTCAGACCCATCACTGTTGTGCATCCGTGAGGATGTGGCTCAGGGGAAAGCCCCTGGATTTGTGATCCACGAGGATGGACTTTTGCATTTTAAGAATCGGTTGTGCGTACCGGCGAATGACGAGTTGAAGAACTCAATTTTGAGAGAAGCTCATGCTACCCCTTATTCTGTTCATCCGGGGTCTAGCAAGATGTACAAGGACTTGAAACAAAATTACTGGTGGAGTAATATGAAGTGAGAAGTCACAGAATTTGTTTCGAGATGCTTAACCTGTCAAAAAGTCAAGATTGAACATCAGCGACCGGCGGGTATGCTGAAACCTCTCCCTATTCCAGAATGGAAGTGGGAAGACATTTCTATGGATTTCATCACGAGTTTGCCAACGAGTCGTCGTGGCATGAATACGATCTGGGTGATTGTGGACCGCTTAACTAAATCAGCTCATTTCCTTGAGATTAAGGATACGTGGGGTCCCGAAAGACTTGCCCAGCTGTTCATCAAAGAGATAGTGAGACTGCACGATACTCCTAAAAGTATTGTTTCCGATCGTGACGGACGGTTTGTGTCTCATTTATGGAAATCAGTTCATCGTGCTATGGGAACTCAGCTTAATCTCAGTACCGCCTTTCATCTTCAGTCCAACGGGCAATCAGAGAGGACTATTCAGACATTAGAGGACATGTTAAGGGCATGCATCCTCGATTGGAAAGACGATTGGGAAGCCTAACTATCATTGATCGAGTTCACGTATAATAATAGTTGGCATGCTTCGATTAAGATGGCACCTTACGAGGCCTTGTACGGTCGTCGTTGTCGATCTCCTTTGTGTTGGGATGACTTACCAGAATCAATCGGCACCAAGCCCGATATGCTTATAGCCGCCCGTGAGAAGGTAGCTTTGATCAGGAGTCATTTGTTGACCGCTCAGAGTCGACAGAAATCTTATGCAGACAATCATCGTCGACCATTAGAGTTCGAGACAGGTGACCACGTGTTGGTCAAGGTATCCCCGAGTCGAGGTGTCTTCCATATCGGGAAGCGGGGAAAGTTGAGTCCAAGATTTATTGGACCGTTTGAGATTTTGGAACGAGTAGGCGAGCTATCTTATCATTTGGCCTTACCTCCGACATTGAGCCGAATTCATAATGTGTTTCACGTCTCTCAGTTGCGGAAATATGTTGCCGACCCGAGTCACATACTTCAGTTTGACGAAATCGAGATCGCAGATGATCATTCGTATGAAGAGCGTCCCATACGAGTCTTAGAGCGGCGAATCAAATAGTTTAGGAATAAGGCGATTCCTTTGGTTAAACTTCAGTGGTCTAGACATGGAGTCGAAGAGGCTACTTGGGAAACCGAGGATAGTATGCGGGAGAGTTATCCCGAGTTGTTTGACCCTTAGTTTCGGGGATGAAACTCTTTTAAGGGGGTGTATGTAATACCCGGTTGTAATTCAGTCATTATCATTCAGTAATTTCATTCGGTAATTGTCACCATGTAGTTTTTCACTTGTTAATAATCATTCATCCGTGTTCACCATTTGGAATAACTTCGAGTTGTGTATCGATATTGTTTAGTGTATCTACCTTATTCGGGAATCGAGACAAGAGTATTATCTGGATTGCTGTAATTGATTCATTAGTCGATGTTGACGTTGGAATTCATGTCATTTCAAATCTCTTCATTGTTCAAACCGTGTTTTTGTTAGACGAACCCTTGTAATAATTGCTTGGAACCACCGTTTTGGGGGTTTCCGCACTTCCATTTCGTGTTATTGTTTCCCAAATATTGATTCCTATTGCTTGTATTCCCTTCCTGGGTCATTTTTTATCATTTTAGGACCCAAGGGGGTGTGGGCCGTGGCACAAGGAGTGTGCGCCGCGGCACACACATTTTCCAGTTTTGGCCGAGCAGCCTGTACCGGGGGCCGCAGCTCATGCCGGCAGGGCCGCGGCACACTGCCGAGTCACTGCCGCGGCACACCCGTTCGGGCCGCGGCACACTCGTGTTGCAATTTTTGGTTGACCCGTCTGTACCGGGGGCCGCGGATCATGCCGACAGGGCCGCGGCACACTGCCGAGTCACTGCCGCGGCACATTCGTCCGGCCGCGTACGCCGATCACCGGGGCGATTTTGGCCTGTGCCGCGGCACACTTTCGCCGGCCACAGACACGGTGCGATGCACTATAATTGCGGTTTTTGTGAGAAACAATTCATTTTTCAACACTTCTTCACTTTGGTCCGAGAGAGAGGGTTTGTGGGAGAGAATCTTCATCATCAATCACTTGAGTATTCGTTTTTCATCATTTTCATTCGGTTGTGAAGCTCGGATTGTCGATCTAACTCAATTTCATCGGATTAAAGTACTTGGATCTTCAAAGTTAATATTCATCAAACCTCTTGGATTTCGATTTGTGTTGAGATATGATGTTTTGGATGTTAAGATCATGTTATATGAAGTGATATAGGCATGATTATGGATATGTTTGATTATTCATTGGATTATTGAAGGATTATTCAAGAACACTTTGAATATTGAGTTGGATTTTGGGGTTTTCGATTAATTGTTGTTGTAATCACAAATTTGAATATTCATATTGGACTATTGATCGTATTGTAGATGTTTTGTTGGTTTGAAACACTTCTTGGGGATTTGATGTTGGTATTATTGAGGTTTGGTTGTAAACAATCGAAGTTTGGCCACTAAGTGTTCGATTTAATGCCCTAATGAACTTGGTTTAATCGTATTGAAGTTTTGAGTTCGTTATACTCGTGTTTGATTCGTGTGTTGAATCGGATTATTGGTAATTGTGTTATTTAAGGTTGTTCAAGCGACCGACATCTCATTTAGGACGTTGTTCGAGAGAAATTGTATCATCACCGGTGTTAAGGTAAGTTAATTCTTACTCAGTTAAAGGGATATTCATTCCTTTCGTTGTTGTTCATTCATAATCACAATTCATTCATATTGTATTAACCGTATCAAGACTTGTCATTGTCAATTAATCACTTCAGTCACAAGGAACGACGGTTCAAATCATTTCATTGAGCTGTCATTCATGTCACTATCATTTCATCTCGGTGAGTCATTATTGATTTCGATGTCACTTTGTTATCTCGTGGCATTCCGGGTCATACTGGCGTGCCGGTTGGTATGTGTAGGATTTTCATGTCGGGCACATTTAAGTCGTGTGTTGGTTGTTGGCCTCACATTGGACTGTGCACATGAGTCGATTGCTTCGTGAGACTGATTAGGTACAAGACCACACGTGTATTCGATCGATACTCGTTGGTAGCTTGTGCACGGACACATTTCCATCCCGGGCATAGTGTGGCGCCACCCTTTGAGCCATACTGTTAGTTGATTCATACAGCATGTTTGATTGCGTATGTTTTCAACAAGATTGGGTTATAATCTAACCGATTCATTTTTGATCGAACTTGTGGTTTATACAGCATATATACGATTGTGTTTATTCAACTCTTGAGGATTGTTGTTCTGTGTAACTGACCCCGTTGGGGGATATTGTTTTTCAGTTCATGGCAAGGCAAAAGCACGGGGAGAGTACGTTGACGGCGAGGAGTCCCAATGATACTAGTAGGGGGCCGCAGTCTTTTCAGTCATTCATGTTTCCTTCATTTATTCTGCTGCAGACATTCCGTTTGAATACTCATTTCACTCAGTGTTGTATATTTTATCTCCATATAAAATATACGTGTATTCTGTATTATCTTGGGTGTATTGTATGAAACTCCTCATCGGAGTAATTAATGTTGTATTGTGGTTCGGTACTGCAATTATATTATTCAATTCATTCATTTTCATTCGCCTGGTCGGTCCCAGTCGGGGATCCACGGCACTGTAATATCCGCCTAGTTTGGGGTGTTACAGAGTTGGTATCAGAGCGTGGTTTTGAATACTACCTTCCGAGTTATGTCTCATTTGAAATCATCGTCATCGGACTAGTATCATTGGACTTTCACGTTACGTGTGACCTGTGCAGATGCCGAGCCAATCAGACTGAAAGAACTGTAAGACTTCTAACGCCATGGTATAATTTCTGGCAATAATCATTCATTCATAATTCATCAGTTAACAATCCTCAATCTTCATTTTCATTTTGACCAGGACGGTGATGTTAACTCATTAATCACTCAATTCATTTCATTACTCAGTTGTTGACCTGAAAGATCATATCATTAATCTTGTTAACTTGTTCAAGATAATCATTTCAAGAATTTCACCAGATAATCATGTCGCCTCAGTTAATCATTCATGTAATCACTGTGTTAGAGCGTGTATGCTCATTTTAATCACCTCATGGAATAATCATAACGTCATATTGATGCGGGAAATATAATTATCATGTGACTTTCCTACTTCAGTATGGAGAGAGCAGGCAGAGGACGCGGAGGACGAGGCCGCGGTGCGGGCCGAATCCCGAGAGCTCGTGTGAATACACATGCGAACGCGAGAAATAATGCTAATTCATCGAGCAGCGACGCTGCCACTCATTCACCTGGACGTGAGCATTGACTATCGGGGAGTCGTACCCGGGGCACAGCTCAGTCAGAAGGTGTTCGGGTTGACCAACTCGCTTTTATGCAGGGCATGATGGCCCAAATGACTCAGATGGCACAACTAATGGAGACGATGCATAAATCCACTACTCAAAATCAACAGGCTCCTCCGCCGCCACCTCCGAGGCAAGAGAAGAATGTGAGCAGTATCATCGGCGACATCTCTCGCCAAAGGCCACCTACTTTTGAAGGCTCATCTGAGCCGGCAGATATTGTTCATTGGCTCAAACATTTCGAGAAGTTATTAGCTATGGTGGATTGCCCTGAAGGGCATAAAGTTTCAGTTGCGGCCTACTATCTTGGTAAGAGCGCTCATTCATGGTGGTTATCGTTTGAAGCCCACTGACGGATCATGTACTTGGGATCAGTTCAAAACTCTCATGATAGAGAGGTATTATCCAGCCCCACTCAGGGAGGCTAAATTGTCGGAATTACTCACTCCCGACCTCTCAGCGGACGATGATGTTATTGCCATCGCTGAAAAATTTCAGGAACTTCTTCCGTTCGCCTCATCTATCATTCACTCTGAGGCAGACAAGATCAAGTATTTCAGCAAGAGGCTGAAACCTCGTATGCGGCTACAGTTGCTTAATCATAATTGCACCACTCTGGCCAAATTCATCGAGAAAGCTCTTACTTACGAGCTTACTGCTACGGAGATTGCTAAGCAACAACCTTCATCTGCTGTCAAGAAGTCTAAGAACCGTAATCAGTCTGACGGCAGTCAGGACACTTTCAAGAAACCACGTGCGGGCTCTACTTTTTCTGAGCGACCTCCCATGGCGTCTAGACCCGCGGAATCTCAGTCACGAGCGGCCAGTTCGGCCATCACCTGTTTCAACTGCGAGGAACAGGGTCATTTCAGCACCAAATGTCCGAAACAGACTGTCACGTGGCACAATTGTGGGATTGCTGGGCATAGGGCCCGTTTTTGCCGAAGGGACTCAAAACCTACTCCGGCATCATCTCAGGTCCCAGGACATTCAGCAGTGCAGAATCAGGCCACTCAGTCAGCGTCGTTCAAGACGACAGGAGCTAATAAAGGCGGAGCCAAGAGCTACCAGACGGGAGCGTCCGGTTCGGGGGCCGGCAAGCCCCGAATTTATGAGATGAAGAAGACCGACGATCCAGAGGCCCGGATGATCTCAGGTACATTCGATATTCTATCTCCACCTGTGGGTACCCTTTTTGATATTGGTGCATCGCATTCATTCATTTCCGATTCATGTTTGAGTAGACTACGTCTGGGTAGTGCTACTAGTTGTGAGCCTTATGTCATTGGTCTACCTGACGGTAGAAGAATTATCGAAAATCGCGAGATTCAGAATTATCCGATTCAGATTCATGGTTGTGTATGGCTAGCAGACCTAATCGTGGTAGATTTACCGAGAGACGACGTCATTCTGGGTATTGACTGGATGGATCGTCACGATGCCATCATTAGTGTCCGTAAGCGTATGGTCACTATCATTTCAGACGATGGAGTTGAATGTGTTTTTCAGGGAGGTAATCCCAGCTAGTCATTAACTTGATGAAAGAAGTGAAATTACTCCATTACGGGTGTGTTGGTAATTGGTGCTATATGACCAAAACCAAGAAATCATTAGTAATGTTGATGGATATTCCGGTAGTGAGGGAATATGCCGATGTTTTTCCAGACGAGTTACCTGGTTTGCCTCCACAAAGAGATGTGGAATTCACGATTGAGTTGGAGCCCGGTACATCCCCGATATCGAAGGCACCGTATCGGATGGCCCCGATCGAAATGCAGGAATTAAAGAACCAACTTGAGGAGTTGTTCGAGAAGGGTTATATTCGACCAAGTGCGTCCCCGTGGGGAGCACCAGTGTTATTTGTCAAGAAGAAGGATGGTTCATTTCGCTTGTGTATTGATTATCGGGAGTTGAACAGGGTGACAATCAAGAATAAGTATCCCTTACCCCGTATTGATGATCTCTTAGATCAACTTCAGGGAGCTTCAATATTTTCCAAGATCGACCTAAGGTCTGGATATCATCAGTTGTGAATTCGAGAGTCGGACATCGCAAGGACAGCATTTCGTACACGCTATGGTCATTATGAGTTTGTAGTTATGCCGTTCGGGCTAACTAATGCACCTGCGGTATTCATGGAGTTAATGAATCGGATTTTCATCGAATTTTTGGGTCAGTTTGTTGTTGTCTTCATCGATGACATTTTGATTTATTCTCGTGACCGAGAGGAACACGAGGTTCATCTTCATCAGGTTCTCGATGTGTTAAGACGAGAGCAACTTTATGGAAAGTTTTTCAAATGTGAGTTCTGGATGTCCGAAGTGACTTTTCTCGGGCATGTAATTTCATCATATGGAGTGCGTGTTGATCCTCAGAAGACGGAGGCTATCCAAGATTGGTTACCTCCAAAGAATGTTAAGGAAATCCGAAGCTTTCTCGGATTAGCCGGTTATTATCGGTGGTTTGTGGAAGGATTTTCTAAAATCGCTCAACCAATGACGAACCTTTTGCGAAAGGATAAGAAATACACGTGGTCCGACGCGTGTCAGCAGAGTTTTGAGGAACTCAAGAGCCGGTTAATTTTAGCACATGTACTTTCCTTTCCGCAAGGGACGGAAGGATTTGTGGTTTATAGTGTTGCGTCCGGGCAGGGTCTCGGATGTGTACTCATGCAGAATGGGAAGGTTATTGCCTATGCTTCACGGCAATTGAGACCTTACGGGGTTAATTATCCGACCCACGACCTGGAGCTAGCATCCATGGTGTTCGCTTTGAAAATCTGGCGTCATTACCTTTATGGCGTTACTTGTCAGATATTCACCGATCATAAGAGTTTAAAGTATATATTTACTCAGAAGGACTTAAATATGCGACAGAGGCGGTGGTTGGAACTAATCAAAGATTATGATATCGAGATCCTTTACCACCCGGGCAAGGCGAACGTTGTCGCCGACGCCTTGAGTCGTAAGTCCGTTCAGGAGCAGATGCTTGCTCGTTTAACAGTTCAGAAGGAACTTCAGCAGGAATTCTTTAGACCCGAGATCGAGGTCTGGCTTCAGCGAGTTCAAGGACAACTTTGCATGTTAGAGATCTCACCGCCGCTTGAGGAGGCAATCAGAGAGAATCAGGGTTCAGACCCATCACTGTTGCGCATCCGTGAGGATGTGGCTCAGGGGAAAGCCCCTGGCTTTGTGATCCACGAGGATGGACTTTTGCGTTTTAAGAATCGGTTGTGCGTACCGGCGAATGACGAGTTGAAGAACTCGATTTTCAGAGAAGCTCATGCTAGCCCTTATTCTGTTCATCCGGGGTCTAGCAAGATGTACAAGGACTTGAAATAAAATTACTGGTGGAGTAATATAAAGCGAGATGTCGCAGAATTCTTTTTTTAGTTTTAGAAAGATGCTTAACCTGTCAACAAGTCAAGATTGAACATCAGCGACCGGCGGGTATGCTGAAACCTCTCCCTATTCCAGAATGGAAGTGGGAAGACATTTCTATGGATTTCATCACGAGTTTGCCGATGAGTCGTCGTGGCATGAATACGATCTGGGTGATTGTGGACCGCTTAACTAAATCAGCCCATTTCCTTGAGATTAAGGATACGTGGGGTCCCGAGAGACTTGCCCAGCTGTTCATCAAAGAGATAGTGAGACTGCACGGTACTCCTAAAAGTATCGTTTCCGATCGTGACGGACGGTTTGTGTCTCATTTTTGGAAATCAGTTCATCGTGCTATGGGAACTCAGCTTAATCTCAGTACCGCCTTTCATCCTCAGTCCGATGGGCAATCAGAGAGAACTATTCAGACATTAGAGGACATGTTGAGGGCATGCGTCCTCGATTGGAAAGACGATTGGGAAGCCCAACTATCATTGATTGAGTTCACGTATAATAATAGTTGGCATGCTTCGATTAAGATGGCACCTTACGAGGCCTTGTATGGTCGTCGTTGTTGATCTCCTTTGTGTTGGGATGACTTATCAGAATCAATCGGCACCGAGCCCGATATGCTTATAGCCGCCCGTGAGAAGGTAGCTTTGATCAGGAGTCGTTTGTTGACCGCTCAGAGTCGACAGAAATCTTATGCAGGCAATCATCGTCGACCATTAGAGTCCGAGACAGGTGACCACGTGTTGGTCAAGGTATCCCCGAGTCAAGGTATCTTCCGTTTTGGGAAGCGGGGAAAGTTGAGTCCAAGATTTATTGGACCGTTTGAGATTTTGGAACGAGTAGGCGAGATAGCTTATCGTTTGGCCTTACCTCCGGCGTTGATCCGAATTCATAATGTGTTTCACATCTCTCAGTTGTGGAAATATGTTGCCGACCCGAGTCACATACTTCAGTTCGACGAAATCGAGATCGTAGATGATCATTCATATGAAGAGCATCCCATACGAGTCTTAGAGCGGCGAATCAAACAGTTGAGGAATAAGGCTATTCCTTTGGTTAAAATTCAGTGGTCTAGACACGGAGTCGAAGAGGCTACTTGGGAAACCGAAGATAGTATGCGGGAGAGTTATCCCAAGTTGTTTGACCCTTAGTTTCGAGGACGAAACTCTTTTAAGGGGGGATGTATGTAATACCCGGTTGTAATTCAGTCATTATCATTCAGTAATTTCATTCGGTAATTGTCACTATGTAATTTTTCACTTGTTAATAATCATTCATCCGTGTTCACCGTTCGGAATAACTTCGAGTTGTGTATCGATATTATTCAGTGTATCTACCTTATTCGGGAATCGAGACAAGAGTATTATCTTGATTATTGTAATTGATTCATTAGTCGATGTTGACGTTGGAATTCATGTCATTTCAAATCTCTTCATTGTTTAAATCGTGTTTTTGTTGGACGAACCCTTGTAATCATTGCTTGGAACCACCGTTTTGGGGGTTTCCGCACTTCCATTTCGTGTTATTGTTTCCCAAATATTGATTCCTATTGCTTGTATTCCCTTCCCAGGTCATTTTTCATCATTTTAGGACCCAAGGGGGTATGGGCCGCGGCAGAAGGAGTGTGCGCCGCGGCACACACATTTTCTAGTTTTAGCCGAGCAGCCTGTACCGGGGGCCGCGGCTCATGCCGGCAGGGCCACGGCACATTGCCGAGCCACTGCCGCGGCACACCCGTCCGGGCCGCGGCACACTCGTGTTGCAATTTTTGGCCGACCCGTCTGTACCGGGGGCCACGGCTCATGCCGACAGGGCCGCGGCACACTGCTGAGTCACTGCTGCGGCACATTCGTCCGGGCCGCTGCACACTGCCGATCACTGGGGGTAGTTTTGGCCCTGTGCCATGGCACACTTCGGCCGGGCCGCGGCACACAGTGCAGTCTGCACTATAATTGCGGTTTTTGTGAGAAACAACTCATTTTTAAACACTTCTTCACTTTGGTCCGAGAGAGAGGGTTTGTGGGAGAGAATCTTCATCATCAATCACTTGAGTATTTGTTTTTCATCATTTTCATTCGGTTGTGAATCTCGGATTGTCGATCTAACGTGATTTCATCGGATTAAAGTACTTGGATCTTCAAAGGTAATATTCATCAAACCTCTTGGATTTCGATTTGTGTTGAGATATGATGTTTTGGATGTTAAGATCATGTTGTATGAAGTGATATACGCATGATTATGGATATGTTTGATTATTCATTGGATTATTGAAGGATTATTCAAGAACATTTTGAATATTGATTTGGATTTGGGGGTTTTCGATTAATCGTTGTTGTAATCACGAATTTGAATATTCATATTGGATTATTGATCGTATTGTAGATGTTTTGTTGGTTTGAAACACTTCTTGGGGATTTGATGTTGGTATTATTGAGGTTTGGTTGTAAACAATCGAAGTTTGGCCACTAAGTGTTCGATTTAATGCCCCAATGAACTTGGTTTAATCGTATCGACGTTTTGAGTTCATTATACTCGTGTTTGATTCGTGTGTTGAATCGGATTATTGGTAATTGTGTTATTTAAGGTTGTTCGAGCGACCGACATCTCATTTAGGACGTTGTTCGAGAGAAATCGTATCATCACCGGTGTTAAGGTAAGTTAATTCTTACTCAGTTAAAGGGATATTTATTCCTTTCGTTGTTGTTCATTCACAATCATAATTCATTCATATTGTATTAACCGTATCGAGACTTGTCATTGTCAATTAATCACTTCAGTCACAAGGAACGACGGTTCCAATCATTTCATTGAGCTGTCATTCATTTCACTATCATTTCATCTCGGTGAGTCATTATTGATTTTGATGTCACTTTGTTATCTCGTGGCATTCCGGGTCATAATGGCGTGCCGGTTGGTATGTGTAGGATTTTTATGTCGGGCACATTTAAGTCGTGTGTTGGTTGTTGGCCTCACATTGGACTGTGCACACGAGTCGATTGCTTCGTGAGACTGATTAGGTACAAGACCACACGTGTATTCGATCGATACTCGTTGGTGGCTTGTGCACGGACACATTTCCATCCCGGGCATAGTGTGGCGCCACCCTTTGAGCCGTACTGTTAGTTGATTCATACAGCATGTTTGATTGCGTATGTTTTCAACAAGATTGGGTTATAATCTAACCGATTCATTTTTGATCGAACTTATGGTTTATACAGCATATATACGATTGTGTTTATTCAACTCTTGAGGATTGTTGTTCTGTGTAACTGACCCCGTTGGGGGATATTGTTTTTTAGGTCATGGCAAGGCAAAAGCACGGGGAGAGCACGTTGACGGCGAGGAGTCCTAATGATACTAGTAGGGGGGCCCAGTCTTTTCAGTCATTCATGTTTCCTTCATTTATTCCACTGCAGATATTCCGTTTGAATACTCATTTCACTCAGTGTTGTATATTTTATCTCCATATAAAATATATGTGTATTCTGTATTATCTTGGGTGTATTGTATGAAACTCCTCATCGGAGTAATTAATGTTGTATTGTGGTTCGGTACTGCAATTATATTATTTAATTCATTCATTTTCATTCGCCTGGGGGGTCCCAGTCGGGGATCCACGGCACTGTAATATCCGCCTAGTTTGGGGTGTTACACTCTCCACCATTGTCCGTCTGGATACACTTTAACTTCTTCCCGGTCTCTCTTTCCACCGAGGCATGAAATTGTTTGAAAGTGTCTAACACTTGATCTTTGGTCTTCAAGGTGTAAGCCCACACCTTCCTAGAGTGATCGTCGTGTTGGAACATTTTGTTCCATACATAAATTAAAAGTGTTTTGATGATTAATGGCGATAAACAAAACAAAACAACGAATAGACGAAGCAAGCATCGAAGGAAAACGAAGTGCAAAATGCTGGAGAAAATCAAAGCTAACGTACGTAACAATACTATGTTAACGTACGTAATATGAGGAAGCTTACATACGTAATGGAAGATGAATAACGTATGTAACACAGTTCAAACAAGTGAACGTTGGAGGAGTCAAAGTCAGAAAAGCATGCAACGGATATATGACGTCAGCAGTGACATAAGGCCTAACGTACGTAACTAAGGAAATGTTAACGTACGTAACCAAAATGACGAAACTCCCTGAACTGATTTGTGAAGAGGCTAACGTACGTAACCATTCAAGGTTAACGTACGTAAAGGGACTTACGTACGTAATGGGAAGCATATGGCGTACGTAATGAAGGTCCTGGCAGCTAACGGCTAGTTTGATCAAGAAGCCTATAAATACCATGTCTATGGTATTGATTGATAACAACAACCTTGAGCAAATAGTCTATACTTGTGATATTATTATACATATTCTTGTTGTTGATATTGAGCTTAATTGTAAGTGTTTGAGTGAAAATTCACGAAAACATACACGAGTGGTAAAAGAAAAGATATGATTGGATTCGGTGTTATTAGGATCAAGGATCCGGCATTATTAGAATCGCAATCGCTATCGAGTGAGGTTTATCTAGTACCCATAGAAAGCTAGAGAGGTTGATTCCTTGTCCTACGAAAATGAAAACGGTTTAACTTGGACCGATACAAAGACAAGTGCGAGTGGTTTATCACAGACCAATAGAAGACGTGATTGTAATGGTTATACCTCGACCGATAGAAGAGAGGCGTAGAGGTTTTTATCTTGATCCGATAGAAAAAGATACCGAGAGAGGATGTAGGCTCGTTTATAGCCGAACCTCTATAAATCCTTGTGTGCTTTAAATTTCCGCACTTGATATTTACGCTTCCGCAACACGGCGCAATATCCTATCCTGTTCCCAACAATTGGTATCGGAGCAGTACTCCAATACGCGGCTTAACATCCGAGGAGAAAAGATCCGAAAATGGCGTTTCAATTCTGTCCTGTCGAAGGCCTTGCTCTCAACCGACCACCATTCTTTGATGGCTCAAATTATTTGACATGGAAGAAAAAGATGTCAATCTTTATTCGTGCCTACGATATAGAGATTTGGAAGATTATTTGCCTTGGCCCGAAAGTTCCTCTCAAATCCGACGGTACGCTCAAATCTTTCGAAGAATACGACGATGCCGATTGGAAAAATGACCATCTAAATTGTAAGGCTACTCAACTCTTATTTTGTGCCTTAAATCCGGAAGAGGTCAATCGAATCTCATCGTGCGAGAGTGCGAAAGAAATATGGAAAATTCTAGAAATCACACACGAAGGGACGACTCAAGTCAAGGAGACGAAGATAAATATGCTTCTCCATGACTACGAGCTATTCATGATGAAGGGTGACGAGTCCATCACCAATATGCTCGACCGATTTTCGGTCATCACCAATGGACTAGCTTCGTTTGGCAAACCATTATCTAGTAGTGAAAAAGTCAAGGAAATCTTAAGATCACTACCTAGTGAATGGGACGGTACCGTGACCGCAATTATGGAATCCAAAGATCTCAACACGCTCGATTTTAGCGCCCTCGTTGGTTCGCTAATTAATTATGAGATCATGTTAAAATCACGAAGTGTCAAGCCGAAACCGAAAGAAAAATCGCTAGCCATGAAGGCTAAGATATCGAGAAAGAAGGAAGAAATCCCGGTGGAAGAAAGCGATGAAGAAATGGCATACTATGCCAAAAATATTAATAAATTCCAAACCTTATTAAACCGGAGGAAGAAGGATATCTCGAGCGAATCTAAGAAGTTCGACAATTCTTGTCGACTATGTGGAAAACCAGGCCACTTCGCTAAGCATTGCCGAGCCAAACCAAAAAAGGAGGTTCTCGTGGCAACATGGAGCGATGAAGACGAAGACGATGATTTCATCAATCAAAATAATCTCGCTCTCATGGACCGGAGTTCGTTCGACGACAGCGACGTCGAAATCCAAGTAAGTACATCCTCCCGTGATGAACTTTTTGATGCATTTGAATTACTTCATACGGATTTTCAAAATGCATTATCGGAAATCAAATCCCTTAAGTCTAAAATTAAATCTTTGGAAATTGAATATTCCAAAATTATCGAAAAGGGAAAATTTTTTGAAATCGATCATTCAAAGTGTATTGAAAATGAAAATATTTTGAAGAATGATCTCGCTAAAATCCAAACAGAGCTTAAACCTTTGACAAAGAAATTCTCGCGTGGAAACGAGAAATTTGAACAAGTGCTTGGTGTTCAAAAGTTTACTTTGAACAAAGAGGGGTTAGGATTCAAAACTCATTTGAAAAACGAATCCATTAATTTCAAGATACCCCATTGTGAAAAGTGTTTAAAAATCGGGCATCATATTTCAAGTTGCAAAAGCCCGAGACAAACGATAAAAATTAAGAAAAATTGGGTTCCTAAAGGAACAATCGTTTCAAATATCGTCTACGTTTCTAAACAAAAACCAACTATAGGTTGGATCCCCAAACATTGATTTTTGGTATTTTACTCAGGGGGAGTAATGTTTTTTAAAACGGATAATATTTTCAGGGGGAGTTAATACCCTTGTATTTATTTTTGCATATTTTATTATTTATTGAATTTTTTTTGGTACTTTATTGCATTTTTCTAATGAATACAAAAGGGGGGAGAGATAGGAGAATGGAGAAATAAGTCGAAAATGTGATTAACCGTGAAAGGGGGAGAAAAATCGAAGAAAATCGATAGCATACAAAAAGAATTGGAAAAACGAAGGAGTTGAACAAAAATAAGGAGAAGTCGAAAATGAATGAAAAGAAAAATGAGGAGACGTCGAAAAGACGATGAAAAATTAAAAATGAGAAAATAAAATGAGAAAAGAAAGGAGTCGAAAAATAAATGGGAGAAGAACTAACGAAACGGACAAATTCAAAAACTTTGGTCTGTACACATATACATATATTTGTATTTTTGCAGGTAAATCCCATTGACGAAGTTTTATTTTGTAATCATCAAAAAGGGGGAGATTGTTGGAACATTTTGTTCCATACATAAATTAAAAGTGTTTTGATGATTAATGGCGATAAACAAAGCAAAACAACGAAGAGACGAAGCAAGCATCGAAGGAAAACGAAGTGCAAAATGCTGTAGAAAATCAAAGCTAACGTACGTAACAATACTATGTTAACGTACGTAATATGAGGAAGCTTACGTACGGAATGGAAGATGAATAACGTACGTAACACAGTTCAAACAAGTGAACGTTGGAGGAGTCAAAGTCAGAAAAGCATGCAACGGATATATGACGTCAGCAGTGACATAAGGCCTAACGTACGTAACTAAGGAAATGTTAACGTACGTAACCAAAATGACGAAACTCCCTGAACTGATTTGTGAAGAGGCTAACATACGTAACCATTCAAGGTTAACGTACGTAAAGGGACTTACGTACATAATAGGAAGTATATAGCGTACGTAATGAAGGTCCTGGCAGCTAACGGCTAGTTTGATCAAGAAGCCTATAAATACCATGTCTATGGTATTGATTGATAACAACAACCTTGAGCAAATAGTCTATACTTGTGATATTATTATACATATTCTTGTTGTTGATATTGAGCTTAATTGTAAGTGTTTGAATGAAAATTCACAAAAACATACACGAGTGGTAAAAGAAAAGATACGATTTGATTCGGTGTTATTAGGATCAACGATCCGGCATTATTAGAATCGCAATCGCTATCGAGTGAGGTTTATCTAGTACCCACAGAAAGCTAGAGAGGTTGATTCCTTGTCCTATGAAAAGAAAAACGGTTTAACTTGGACCGACACAAAGACAAGTGCGAGTGGTTTATCACGGACCAATAGAAGACGTGATTGTAATGGTTATACCTCGACCGATAGAAGAGAGGCGTAGAGATTTTTATCTTGATCCGACAGAAAAAGATACCGAGAGAGGACGTAGGCTTGTTTATAGCCGAACCTCTATAAATCCTTGTGTGCTTTAAATTTCCACACTTGATATTTACGCTTCCGCAACACGGCGCAATATCCTATCCCGTTCCCAACACGTCGATGAATGTGACAAAATATCAGCAACCACCGAGCGTCCTCGTCTTCATAGGACCACAAACATCGGAATGAACAAGATCAAGAATATTTTCCTTCCGTGAAGGAGTATGACTCTTAAAAGTAACTCTCCTTTGCTTCCCGGCTAGACAATGAGAGCATCTTTTAAGGTGTACCTTGTGAACCCCGGACAACGCCTCCTTCTTCGACAATAGCGCCATTCCTTTTTCACTCATATGACCGAGCCTCTTATGCCATAGCTCGGCCATGTCATTATTATCGATTGTGTTCACGAAATTAGTCGTGACCTTCGGAAGTGTCACGTACAATTTTCCTTCCTTTTGTCCTCTCCCGACAATCAAGAAACCTCTAGTGAGTTTCCACAACCCCTTGCCAAAACCGCTATGGTAACTGTCATCATCGAGTAAACCAACAGACATAACATTAAGCCTCATGTCCGTAACATGTTTTACGTTCCGTAAAACAAGTTTCATTCCGGTGTCGAATCTCAAATGCACATCTCCCACTCCAACAATCTTGGATAACCCATCGTTACCCATCTTGACTATACCAAAGTCGCCCGGAGTATAAGAGGAATAAAAATCTCTACGTGATGTAACATGACACGTGGATCCACTATCGACCACCCAACTCGAATCATCTCTCGCAAGGTTGACCATATCATAGTCGCAACATACAAAGAATTCTTCGGTAGTAGTATTAACTTCGGCTTTATCATTACTACCGCTTTCCTTCTTTTGTGAATTTTCTCGGCCTTGGCGATTCTCCTTCTTCAATTGTCGGCAAAATTTCTTAGTATGCCCTTTCTTACCACAATGGTAATATTCGATGTTGGCATACTTCCCCCGAGAACTACTCCTTTGTGGCCCTCTATTACTCGAGTCTCTACTTTGACCTCTCCCCCGTCTTTCGGTAACTAGAACATCCGACTGTGACGAAGATCCTTGTGCTTTTCTTCGTACCTCCTCATTCAACATGTTCCCTTTAGCTAGTTCCATTGAAATGACTCCATCGGGGGCGGAATTAGACAACGACGTTCGAAACGTCTCCCAAGAATCCGGCAATGTGCCTCACAACCACAAAACTTGCACCTCCTTTTCGAATTTAATTCCCATTCCGGCAAGTTGATTAATTATGCCTTGGAATGTATTTAAATGATCCGATAGAGGAGTCCCGTCTCGAAACTTCAAATTCATCATTTGTTTAATGAGGAATAACTTATTATTCCCCGTCTTCTGAGCATACAATTGCTCGAGCTTGTGCCATAACTCTCGAGCATCCTTCTCTCCACTAATATGGTTCAAAACGTTGTCATCCACCCATTGTCGAATATATCCGCAAACTTGGCGATGCAAAATAGTCCACTCCGCGTCGGACTTCCCTTCCGGTTTATCTTTGCTAAAAACCGGCATATAATAATCCTTCACGTATAGAAGGTCTTCCATCTTCCCCTTCCCTACGTGGTAGTTTGAACCGTTCAAGTTAACCATTCTACTCGTGTTGGCTTCCATCTTACAATTGAGATACTTAACAACCACGAAACAACAAATCTCGTGGCTCCGATACCACTTTGTTGGGAAAAATACCGACTAACGTCACGTCACAACGAATAAAGCGGAACCTCGTTTGACAAATTCCCACTCTTCAATCGTAACTTTGTGGTTACCGACGAGTAGAGCATCAATTACAACTCGATAAAATAATACAAATGATATTCGAAAGCAATAAACAACGAGACACAATTTTAGCGTGGAAAACCCCTCAAGATGAGAGTAAAAACCACGGGACCTAAGCCGCTTAAATTCACTATCACTAATACACACAAATACACAATCGTCCCTAATACAAATTAGGGGTATACAACAATCGTCAAATACTTGGTAATAAATGTTCTTCAAGTATTTGGAATCAACAACAACATCAAGATCGAGAAAGAAAACAACCGTAAATAACTTACACAAAGAGCTAACGAAATACCCGTACTTCCAAACTCAAAAACTCGATCTACACCGGTGAAAAGATTTGCCCAATAGCTACCAAGCTCTTGTCAAAAGATCACGACGATCCGACCCATAAATCTCCGAGAAAATGAAGAAATGTATTTCTCTTTCTTGTTTCTCTCTCTATATCTCTCTCTTGTTCTTCAAAGTGTGGAGGATGAAGTTATGATGAAACTCCCGTTCCAAACAGCATAAAAAGAACAACCTGTGCAAGGTTGACTCGTGTGCCGCGGCCCAGCAGTGCTGGTGAGGAAAAAACGTCTTTTCAAGTGTAGTGTCACGGCCCGGAGGATTTGTGCCGTGGCCCGGAGTCCGATCGACTCCGAAAATACCTATATTTCAGAAATTACTCCTACAGTCTCTCTCCTTCTTTGAGGTGATTTCTTATCTGGGTCTTGGATTTCTTTTTCAAATCCCACGTCATTTTTTTTTATTTGAGAAATTGTTCATGAATTTTTTTGGGCAATAAATTGAAGAGAGTTTGATTGAGGTGTGTAAGTGGGTTTTTGACGTAGAGATAGATGATTAGACTATTTATTGATGATAAATGTCTTCTTCTTGAAATGGGTTTAATAATTTTGTTGGGTCTTTTCCCTGATTAGACTAATTAGTGGGGTTTTTTCTTGATTTCTTGTCTAATTGGGTTTTTGTTTGTTTTATTTGTGATTTTGTGTTTCACTATCTCATTTGTTATTGCTGCTTTTCTTACAGTACGTACACTAATAAATTATTACTCTAAAAATTTCCTTTTCAGTTTTTATAGCAGTGTGAAGTTTTACTAATGGAATCGGGAAGAGACATTAGCTTTACAAACATGGATATTGACATAGGTGATTCGTCTAACAACGATAGGGATGATGAAGTGGAAGAGAATGGAAAACGGAATAATCAAATAGTGGAAGAGCCTAAGTTATATGTATGTTGTTTGACAATGTTGTGGTTTATGAGTACCAAAAAAGAACCTAATGCAAACGTCCTCCTAGGACCGGCCCTAACTATAGGCCAACTAAGTTTAGGCCTAGAGCCCCAAATTTTGACAAGCCCCCAAACCTCAATAAAATATCTTATTATATTGAGTTTATACTAAAAAACAAATAAATTACAAAACATGCAAAAATTGAGTTTGAAAATTTGATTAATACTTTTGCAACAAAAAATGCTAGATGTATTTATAAACTTTAGTTATAAATTATATATCTTTATGAATTTGCATACTCTCTCTCTCTCTCTCTCTCTCTCTCTCTCTCTCTCTCTCTCTCTCTCTCTCTCTCTCTCTCTCTCTCTCTCTCTCTCTCTCTATATATATATATATATATATATATATATATATATATAGGGATTGATTATGGTGGAAACACCCATTTAGAAATCAATTGCATTATTAAGTAATTTCATTGCATATTTGTTATTATTTGTTGCATCAAGCTGGTCGCTAGTATATGCAACAAATAATGCAATATAATTCTACTGATCTACAGCCGTTAGATCACTAATATCAATGGCCTACAAAAGTTTCTAGATTTTATAAGATAATTAGTTTTCATATGATCTATTTCCTCTTTTCCTCTCTCTCTCTCTATATATATATATATATAAAAAAAAATATATATATATATATATATGGTGGGGTTTAAAAGTGTAGAAAGAATTGTGGGAGTGACATGTGTCACCTTGCCACATCATCATGCCACATCATATGACATGTCCCACCCCCCACCCCCAACAAAAAAAAAAATTCCCGCCAAAAAAAAAATTGGGGGCCCAAAATTTTTTTTTCCCGCCAAAAACTTATAAGTGTGATGCACTATTTTTTTGGTGCATCATGGTTATAAGTTTTGGTGCATCACACTAATAAGTTTCTTTAGCATCAGCTTATAATTCTTTGCATCATAGTTAACATTTAAGTGCATCAACTATGATGCAGTAACTTATAACCTTAATGCACTAAATCATAATTGTGATGCATTAACTTTATAACTGTGATACACTTATAAATTTTGGCGGGAATTTTTTTGGCGGGAAAAAAAAAAATTTTGCCCCAAAAAAAAAATGGCAGGAAAAAAAAAAAATTCGCGGGGGGTGGGTGGGTGGCTGGGGTGGGTGGAGGTGGGGGTGACACATGTCATATGATGTGGAATGGAGGATGACACATGTCACTCCCACTATCCTTCCTACACTTTTTATTATAAGACCTTTTTTAAAATAACCCAAACCTATATATATATATATATATATATATATATATATATATATAACTTGGCCTACAGCCCCCAAAGTATTAGGGCCGTCCTGCCTCCTAGTAAAAGGAAGGTAGGTAAGATGGAACTAGTTTGAAAAATGTTCAAACGTAATGGAGAAAAAAAGGTAGAAATAAGTCTGAATCAAGTTACACAGAGAATATGAAGAAGGTATGATTTTTATTTTTTGTTAGATACATAATTTGTATATTGCAACTTTTTTTATAAAATGATAAATTATGGTTCTTTAATTTTAGGCCTTTGAGCTTGATACTGACTATTAATCAACCACCTATTTTTCATGAGACACGAGAGTCATTTTGTAAATATTGACTTGAATGTGAGTAATTATTCTTTTTTCTTATGGTTATTAATTTTACTTTATTGGTGAACATTTTTCATATGTATGGCTTTCTTGACATCTATGTTTCTTCCTCTAACTTGTAGGAATCAATATGAGGAGATGAACTACGGAATCTTGGCGCAATGTGGAATTTTGAGTCTATAGGTGAAGGCACTTCCAATGTTGGCTAAAGTTATTACTCCATGATCGTAGATTTGTCATTGTAGACTTGTGTATTTGGATGAATATGGTACAATTTGTGTATTGGGATGAATACAATATTATAGATGCATTTTGTATTGGGCTGAAACATAAAAAAATTATGGATGTATTCTAATTCTGATCATCTGTTTTTATCTTTAGTAATTTCTCTCATAGCCACTAAATATTTACCAAACACAATAATTAGATTTCATTTCATAAACACAATAATAAATATTCACTTGTTTATAATGGACATACCCAGGGCCGTCCCAAACAATTATAAGGCCCTGTTCAAATATTAAAAATGGGTCCCTTCAGTGGCGGAGTTTTACATAATTTACTGTCGGGGCCAAAATCATCAACGATATACCAATAATTAATTATAAAAAGAAGTAAATATACATTAAAAAATGTTATAGCTACAAAAAAAATTAAATTTCTAAAAAACTATTTTAATTCGTCAATAGAAATTCGGTTAAAACTCAAAATCACAATATTTTTTAAAAACAAATGTAAATTTAATTAATTTTGGACTTTGGAAATTTTTAAATATTTATTCAAAAAGATATTTGCTAAAAACACTATATTTTTGGTTAAATATATTCCAAAAGTAATATAATATATATAACATATTTTCCATAAATAGAAAAAAACATAAAGTTAACAAAAAAGAAGCAACAAGTCAAAAAAAAGAAGAAAAAATGTAGGTGCTGAGAATTAAACCTTAGATCTCCCATCTAGAGATTACTTCTATATACCAGTGCGCCGAGGCAAATTTTTAATGTATAATGGCAAAACATTTATATAAGGGTGTATATAGTTTTTGGGCCTTAAAAAATTGATATTAGGCCGAGGCCCTGTGCAGTAGCACAGTTTGCACAGGCCCATGGACGGCCCTGGAGATACCCCAGGTAACTAAAAAAATGATGATACAATAGCTTAATAGCTCAAGCAACTGCAAATAGACAACATTTCAGTTTTCCTATGTAGCTTCACTGCAGCGTGTGACACTGTCAGCCGTGTCAGGCATAAACTCCCTTGCTGCCAAAGTTTACCAGGATTGTTTGAATAGTCATTTTGGGTTGATATGTTGGTTGTCATAACAGGACCATTTCCTTTTCTTGTTTTCTTGACTACAAAATTATTTTCCTGCAGGATGTGTTAAACTTGGTCATTACAAGGAACACTACATGATAATATGGTTAAAGGCTGGAATCCATTGCCTATTATATTATCAACATAGCTTCTCCATGACAAAACACATAACTAACCTCCCCTGCACACCAAAAAGAAAGCAGAATCACAACTTTAAACCCCACCAAAATGTATATGGTCAAAGACACTAATATTAAGAAATCAAAAAGAAATATCAGTTAGTACCTATCTTTAATTCAATTAACTTAAATACAATGCAAACAAAGTGATGGGAGTAAAACTTCATTTTTCAAGGATATGTTAATTTGTCTAATTAAAGGTTAAAAACTATGTAAAACCTCTCTGTTTCATTCCATCAAACGGGTAGTGTACAATTTAAGTGGAAAAAATTGAACCTAACCTTAAAAAACAGCCCACTTCCTCCAAAACCTTCTCTATAATAATACTAATATATAGAAATTAAACACAACAGTACTCCATTATTAGACAAAAAAATCAAGGAAAAAACCCAATAAATAGTCCAATCAAGGAAAAGACCCAACATAAATCCAAGACCCAGATAACAAATCACCTCAAAGAGGGAGAAAGAAGGCGGAGTGGGTGTTTTCTTAGTGAAGGCTGAGCTTGTTTCCTTGTACAATGACGATTGAGCAGATAAAACCTCTCTGTTGCAAAGATAGAAACTTTGTACACTGGAGCATTTTAGATTGAGGGGTATAACAAGAAAACAAAGACGGTGGGGTGGGGGCGAGGACTAGGGGTGTAAAAGAGACGAGACAACTTGCGAGCTACTCGAGATCGACTCAGTCAATACTCGACTCGAGTAGGCTCGACTCAAACTCGAGCTCGACTCGATATACTAACGAGTCGAGTTGAGCTACCCAATATTCGACTCAATGAGCTCGTGAGATACTCGATTTTTTATATATAATTAGTTTTATAATATAATCTGTAAAATATAATGTAAAAATATTATTAATAAAATAAATTGAATTGTAAAAAACTATTTGTAAAAAAAATTGAAACTCAACTCTTTTATAAAAATTGGGAAACACACTACATTCATTTTGAGATGCCTTTCATCAAGGTACCTTTGGCTAAGAACTGAAAATTTTTGGTTATTAAAATCTTATTTGCCACCAACACTAGCTAAATCTAGCCTTATTTAATAGGGCGCCGAAATTTAAGTTCTTGTGGATGTCCGGAATATGTAGCACATGTTAGACTCGGGTCAGAATAAAAACACAATGGAAAATAAAATTCACACAATAAACCATGTGTTCATACGAATCCAGATGGATCGATTAACGATCGTAATACTAAAAAAACATGAGGCCAAAGAAATTTTACCTTTCTATAGGAAAAACGAATCAGCCAATCAGATTTGTTAGACGTGGATGAACTTCTCCCATAAATCCAAAAAAAAATCTTGAACAGATCTAACACCGAAAGTACGATGCATATACTTCACATGGGTCGGATTGAAGCACCCGAAAGAATCTCTCCTCCTTCTCACTTGGCTATGTGTGCCGCGGCTAGTATGTGCGGGGGAAGGGAACTCTCTTTCTCTCTCTTGGTGGCTACAAGATCCGGTTAAAAACTCTTGAGGTTAGAAGGAGGGATTTTATGCTACTTCCTTAGGCCTTTAATGTTATTAATAGGACAAAAATCGGCCCCCTTGTTATTAAAAACGCATCTTCTACTGAACCCTCAAGTCAAAAGTTCACGCATACCTATCATAACCTTACGATTCGGTCATTGGCTATCCTAAAGTGAAATCCATGTGACCGAATCGAAGTGAGTTGTATCCGAATATATTAATCCAATTAATATACCCATACTGAATGCTCCCACTACTCCTGAGTAAAGACATGCACATGTCCAAGCATACGATATATCAGTCTTCATCAAACAACTTAATGCCCAATTAAGTTTAATCGACTTGCGGATAAGTTAAGCTTTTGAGTTCTAATCACTTCTAGTGCAGCACTCATTATCTCATAAGGAGTGGAATGCTTCTACTAAAAAGCACAGACATTAGTTCTTTTTATTTACCAAATAAAGAGCGCCAATGATATGTAATAAATAAAGAAATAATCACTACCTTTTATTAATGAATATATAATCACATATAGATGCCCTGACTCTGTTCTCCTCAGAGTGGCACTCAAGGGCATACGCTATCAATCTCCCACTTGCACTTAATGCCACATATTATGATACCTAATACCCATGTTATCTAGATGTCTCTCAAAGACAATCTGCGATAGTGGCTTGGTAAGCGGGTCAGCAAGGTTATTTGCTGAGTCTACCCTCTTCGGTTCAATGTATCTATTCTTCACCATCTCTTTGATGATGTGATACTTTCTCTAAATATGTTTGGTCTTATGATGAGACCTAGGTTCTTTAGCATGTGCAACACCTCCTTCATTGTTGCAGTAAAGCGGCACTGGCAGCTTTGCACTTGAAACCACTTGAAGTTCTTCAAGATACTTCTTGATCCAACATACTTCCCTTGATGCCTCCGAGGCTGCCTGGCATTTGGCCTGGCAAGTGGAAGGTGCAACCGCAGTTTGCTTGGAACTCATCCAAGAAATTGCTCCATCATTCAGAGTAAATATATACCCTGAAGTGGACTTTTTTTTGTCCGCATCGCCACCAAAATCCGAGTCTGTGAACCCATACACTCTTAATTCTCTGCCACCGTATGTAAGAACCGTTTATTTTAGTCCATCTAAGGTACTTTAGAACGTTTTTTACGGCTGTCTAATGTTCTTTACCCGGGTTTGCTTGAAACCGACTGACTACGCTCATGTAATGTCCGATCTCGTGCACCACATTGCGTACATTAGGCTACCCACATCCGATGCATAGGGTACCCGTCTCATCTCCATTATGTCTTCCTCACTTTGAGGACACATAGTTTTGGAGAGTTTCAAACCATGTCGCATATGTAAGAACCCTCTTTTAAATTCTTTCATCCTAAACCTCTTTAGGATCTTTTCTATATAGAGGGCTTGGGAAAGTCCTAATATTCTATTCGCTCTATCTCTGTAGATGCGAATACCCAGAATATATGAAGCTTCTCCCAAGTCTTACATAGAGAATGTGTTTGAAAACCAAGCTTTCACAGAACTGAGCAGTCCAATGTTGTTTCCTATTAGTGGAATGTCATCTACATATAGCACTAAGAATGCGATATTGCTCCCACTAACCTTCATGCACAAGTCTCTTCTTCCCTTTGCACGAAGTCAAACTCTTTCACTGCTTCGTCAAAATGATGATCCCAACTTCGTGATGCTTGCTTCAGTCCATAAATGGCATGCTGAAGTTTGCAAACTTTATGAGTATCAGTAGTGGACACAAAGCCTATAGGCTGTTCCATATAGATTTTTTCTTCGAGGTATACATTTAGAAAAGCCATCTTCACGTCCATTTTCCATATCTCATAATCATAGTGCGCGGCTATGGCAAGCATCATACGAATAGACTTGATCATTGCAATTGGTGAGAAGGTTTACTGATAATATATTCCTTCTCTTTGGGTATTACCCTTAGCCACAATCCTATCTTTATAGGCTTCAACGTTGCCATCCTTCCTTTTGAAGATCCATTTATTCCCAATGGGCACCATGCCCTCTGGTCGATCTAACAAAGTCCAGACTTGATTGGCATGCATCGAGTCTATCTCTGCTTCTATGGCCTCTCAGCACTTCGTGGAGTCCACATCTACCATCGTTTGATCGTATGACATAGAATCATCCTCTTGTCTACCATCTGTTTGGTGGATACAAGTTCCTCCAGATGCATGTATCCATACCTCTCAGGTAGTTGAGATATCCTATTCGACCTGTGCAGTGGTAGTGGTTATGTTTTAGAAGGTTCAGTTCTTTCTTCTTGCACAGGTGTCTCCTCGGGAGTTTCAATATGTTCTCCTAAAGAAACATTTCCACCTGCTCCACCTTCCTGAATGAACTCGTCCTCCAGGAAGTGTGCTTGTAAAGCAACAATGATCCTATGATCATCGGGCATGTAGAACTGATAGCCCATTGATTCAGATGGGTATCCTCTGAAATGTCCTTTGACAGACCTAGCTTCCAATTTCTCCACCCTAGTCTTCTTGACATAGGCGAGACATCCCCAAATCTTAATGTGATTAAGACTTAGTTTCCTACCTCTCCACATCTCATGTGGTGTTGTAGGAACGGACTTGGAAGGACATCTATTCAAGATATGCGCGGCAGTAAGTAGTGCATGTCCCTATAGATAAATTAGTAAATCAGTATAGTTAAGCATGGATCGAACCATGTCCAACATGGGTTGGTTCCTTCTTTTTGAAACACCATTTAATTGAGGAGTTGCTGGAGGTGTGAATTGTGATATTATTCCATGTTCTTTCAAGAACTCATCAAACTCGGTACTCATGTATTCGCCTCCTAGGTCTGACCGAAGTGCCTTAATATGATGACCAGTTTGATTTTCGACTAGAGCCTTAAATTCGTTGAATTTATCGAAGGCTTTGGATTTATGCTTCATCAAGTATACAAAATCATACCTATTATGATCATCTGTGAACGTGATGAAGTACTGATATCCATCTCGTACTGCTTCTAAATCACCACATACGTCGGTATAATCAATCCAAGTTTTTCAGTAGCTCTTTCAAAAGTCCCTGTGAATGGAGACTTAGACATTTTGCTTTTAAGGCAAGATTCACAAGTAGGATAGGGATCAGATCCCACTTTAGTGCTTGGTTATTTTCATCTCTACCACGCTTTCTAGTCATAGTATTCACAACTATTTTGTCTTGTAGATTTAGATGATAGAGTCCATTCAACAATGTAGCAGAACCAACAAATTTATTTCTAAAATAAATTTTGCAACTGCCATTGCCAATTAAAAAGTAAAAACCTTTTCGGTCCATGGCTGGAATAGATACAATGTTTTTGTGCCCATTGGGCAAAACCAATACATCATCTAATGTTAATACAAAACCGTATTCCAAATCCAAAAGAAGTGATCCTATATCAGTAGCCTCGACACTATGTTCGATTCTGACTGTTATCATCACCTCCCCAGCTCCAAGCCACCAACATCGTTCAAGAACCTGATTCACAGTGCAAATGTGAGAACTAGCACCTGACTCAAGAATCCATGAAGTAGAATAAACAGTAGCAGAACAATTTGTTTCCAAAACTAAAAGTTCTGTACCTGTAGCACCATCAAGTTGAGGACAGTCCTTTCTCTAGTAGCCTAGCACACCGCATTTAAGGCACCTGTCTATTGGCTTAGCCTTACTTGCCTTGAGAACCATTGGGGCCTTGCCCTTTCCCTTTCCGACCACATCTTTAGGCCTTAACTGCTTCTTATTTTTCTTATTCTTATTATTGGACCTTCGAGGCCCGAAAGAAATAACAAGTGCAGCCTCCTTCACCCTCGGTGTCTTCATCTGAGACTGAGCGGTTGACAATTTGTTCATCAATCCTGCCAGATTACAAGAAATCTCATTGCATTTGAAATTCATGACGAACTGTGAGAAGGAGCCAGGTAGATATTGAAGGATGAGATCGGTTTGGAGTGAAACATGCATCCTAAAATCGAGAGCTTCTAATCTCTCTATCATAGAAATCATCTTGAGGACATGGTCCCCAACTTTCTCTCCTTCATTCATCCAAGCTCCAAACAGGTGCTTCGATATCTCATATCTAGCTATTCGGCTATGCTCCCCATAGAGTTCGATCAGATGAGCCAGTATCTGCCTAGTAGAAGTCATTGTCTCGTGTGCTCTCTGCAGCTCATTAGTCATAGAGCCCATCATGAAGCCACGGACTCTCACATCATCTTTGACCCACTTCTCATGGGTTTCAACCTCTTTTTGATTAGCCCTGGTCCGAGTAGGATCTGGTGGGATATCCGCCTTCAAGACGTATCCTAACAATTCCACACTAAGGACTGTCCTCGGACTTCGGAGCCAGTCGACAAAGTTTGGTCCGGTTATGTTGTTCTTTTCAAGAAGTATTGCAAGTGGATTCCTTGTCATATTTGAGATAAAATTCTGCAGAAAGTAAATCATATTTAATTAGTGTTATGTGAATTATGATCCGAGTAGAATAAAGAACTTTTCTATTCATGATTCGGCTCCCACTAATTTTATCGGAAAAATACACTTTCATGTGAAAAACCGGAAGCGTCATGAGATCGACTTCCTAGTGGTGATCAAGTTCCCTATGAAATTAATAGAGGGCAACCCATACGGTTTATGGTCTATTAGCTTCACAAAGTGGTGTCCAACACCAACCCATATAATGGATGATTTGATCTTTCTTTTACTCCTAGTTTACTTGCCCTCAACCCATACGATTTCTATGACTCGCGAACTATCTAAGTTTAAACCCTCAATTCCTATCAGTCTGACAATTGAATCTTACCCGGCAACCATACGGCTCTAGGGGTTCGATTTGTCACAACCGAAGGCATCTAAGGCACTCTAGAAATATCGACCTTCCCCAAAATACTACCCCGACATACTCGGAAGCATAGCATTTTAGTTTAGATTTCAATCTTCCAAGAGTTTGATGGAGGGTAAGATACCTGGCACCTTTTCCGACTTAGTATTTGTTAAGTGGGAGTATTTCACGATTAACATTACTCTTTGCACATTATTTATCGTGATTTGATATTCATATGATATGAATAAAGTAAATAACAACCTAGTTGCTACCAACATGTAGTTCATGGACCTTTCCTAAATATTGGTCCAAGCGAATGACCCAATCAAAACAAGGAAATAAAATAAATCTTGAATCGCCTTCTTCATGATGGATCGTCTTGGGCCACCGTCTTGGAAATACTATCTATTACATTTGAATAATTTGCATCTTATACAAATATTCTAGTAAATAAATAAATAGGCTCAAAATCGGCCTTTACAACCCCATCGAATAATAATGATTCAAAAACTAAGTCTATAAACTACATCCCCATCACATAAATATGCCAAACACACAACAAGTAATGGCTTGAATTAATCCAATTAATTCAACAATAATCGACAATTTAATTTCGTCCGCAGTAAACCCAAATATTTTCTTTAAATTTTCCCATCATCAGAAATTCCAAATTTAATGATTTAATCAAATTAAACATCATTTAATATTAGGAAAATGTATTTTCAAAAATATACAGAAAAATGAGACTCGGTGCCCGATAGCCTGGAAGCTGCCAGGCAGCACCAGGAGGGCCTGTCGGCACCTGCCGGACATCAGCTGATACAGCTGAGGTCTAGTGCTCGGCCATGCTCGGCACTGTCCGGACATCAGGTGACACAGCTGAGGTCTGGTGCTCGGCTATGCTCGGCACTGTCCGGACATCAGATGATACAGCTGAGGTCTAATGCTCGACCATGCTCGGCACTGTCCGGACATCAGGTGATACAGTTGAGGTCTGGTGCTCGGCCATGCTCGGCACTGTGCGGACATTAGGTGATACAGCTGAGGTCTGGTGCTCGGCCATGCTCGACACCCAGCTGTCATCAGGTGAGGTTTGACCGGACTGCAGGTGAGGTCTCACCGGACTGCAGGTGAGGTCTGACCATCTGACCGGACTGAATGTGAGGTCTGACCGTCCGATCATCTGCAGGTGAGGTCTTCGGGCAGCCGAGTGCCGTTTCGTCCAACGAACGCACTCAGCTCGTTTTCGGGCAGATTTCTAAAATATTATGATTTCTGATTTTCATATTATTAATAAAATCATATTTTCAAGAAAAACATGATTTATATCATAATGTAAAATCACGATAAATATTGCTACGACGAATAATTAAATATCTACGATTATAATATGATTTCAAATCATAAAAATATCATCAAGCATGTAATCAAAATGCATAAAATATCATCTATACGATCGCATTGACCTCTCTCCGAGACCACTGTTGGAGTTCAGGCCATAAACCGAATATGCAGCGGAAAATAAATCCCACAAACCATGCTCATCCGAACCTCTAAAGAGGGTCGATCAAGGATCGTATAAACTAATAAATAAAAGAATTGAAATCATACCCTCGTAGAGCCGACTTCTTTATGTTGATGATGACGAACACGAATCCAATCCGTGAAGCTTTTGGAAATTCCAACGTCGAAATTTCCGAATAACTCTATGAAACACGCGTCGGAAAAATGCCTGGAATAAACTCCATCTTCTCGTTCTCCAAGAACACGACAATAAGAAGACATGGAGTATAATTTATATTCTCTCAAAAACCCAGAAGAGGAAATAACAAGTTCCAAACTCATTTTTCTTTCTCTCTGTTAGTTCTCACGTACCACCCCTTGCAAAAAGAAGAGTGGTTGTATTAAATAAACCAAAGTCTTTTCAATGTCCACTTTCCCATTGTTTGTTTAATCTACCACATGTCATGGTAAGAGGAAACTTACCAATATGTGAGTAGATTATCATGTGGCACAGTCAGTATGGACTTTTAAATAGTCCAACTATTTAGTCTGTGTCCTGGACCCCGTGTATCTAGTTCGATAGACAAATCTTGATCCATCAATATGTATTTAAATTAATTAATCTAATTAATTAATTATATCAAATACAATATAATTAATTTCGCCAAGAAATAATTATATTTGAATTAAATTAATTACCCAGTAATTATTTAATTCATCTGTCTGATTTAATTTATCCAATAAATTAAATTCAATTAGACATCCAATGTCCAATATTTATTAAGAGAGAATAAGTATAATTTAATCCATTATTAATCTTGAATGCGCGACTCTGTAGGTTCGTCTCAGTCTGCAATGGGAGGATCCAAATAGTGTGAGGAACACTTAGCCTGTCTGTGGCTCACATCGAAACCCAACTGAGAACGAATGATGGGAATCATTCCAAAACCTGTTATGAATACCTTATACATATAAACCCTTCAATCATATGTCCCAATCAAACTTTAGGGTCACGGTTATGTCAGACCCTATCTATACTTGACTCTATGCATATGATGGTGAAAATCAAGATCACAGAACTCTCATGTATCAAATACAACTAGTTCAATCGCTTTCGCCAAAGACTTGTGATCTCATTTGCCACTAACAACATAGGACATTATCCTGTTCACTTACAGGAGAAAGAACCCTTTCTTGGTGTTCAGTAAAGGCTGTTGCTTGCCCATTAAGTTGCACTTCGAGGTTGATCCCTATCGACAGGTGTTTGAGTCGAACTACTATTAATGACTACCTTAATGAAACAAACACATCTTATACTGAACCATCAAGTCAAAGGTTCACGCATGTAATACCTCGAGATATTCGGAATAATTACAGCGTTGTAAACCCTTTATATAAGAATTTACAAGGCTAAATTAAAAGAAAAACTGATCAATACGAATAATACCACCAATAATTGTATAATTTAATAACTAATTTAATCATCAAAAACAACCCATTAATACAAAGTTCTCAAATCACCATAAAGGACACACGTACTCGAGTACTTATAACAAAAATAGAATACCAAAAAAATTCAGACGGTTAACATCAATGTGCCCCTTCTTCATCATGCCGACACTGTGGTTGCTTTCCTGCTCCTCGGCTACCTGAACATTAAACAAATGTCCACCCCGCAGGGGTTAGCAAAACGATGCTAGTATAAGTACCAAAATTATACATAATCAAATATGCAACAACAATGCATAGCAAAACACAAAATACGAACTTCCTCTACCGAAATCCAACAATGCGAATCCACATTATTCCATCAACACAACACAGGGTAATTTCGATTTCCGGTAATTTATTTTTTTTCAGCGGAAGTCCATTTTGACGACTCTCTCATGACCGTTTCGTCATTCTGAGAATGATTAATTCTACAATCTTTGTCATCCGAGTTCGTTTCGGTGTCGTTCTGTTGAATTCCGTGTTCTTTAGCGACTTTTCCACGTATGAGTTCAACTTTGTTGGATCGCCATTAATTTTTGGAAACTCCAAAAATTCTGAATCTTTGCAATATTATAAATGATCGAGTTAGATTTCCAATGGTTCAAACGGTGAGTCAATCGGAGTCCGGCCGAGGGAGTTATGGTCGAAATATCTAAGTCACTCTCATTCCCAGTTTTTGGCCGAGCACTCTGTACCTTGTGCTGCGGCACATGCCGGCAGGGCCGCGGCACACTGCCGAGTCACTTCCGGAAGATTTGGCTTTGTGCCGCGGAACACTCCCACTGGGCCGCGGCACACTGTGCAGCCTATTTATGGCCCTACAGACGAGTTTTTGGCCATGTTTCTCAATCTTTCCTTTCTCTTCCGCGGATGTGGTCTTGGGAATCTTGAAGCCATGTTGTTTAACAACAAATACATGAAGTTCTTGAGGTTATAACATCAATCAATCATCCGTTATCATCCTTTGATCCAGCGAATCAAGGTAATCTTCCTTAGAATCCTAATTTCGTGAATTTGGGGGGTTTTGCATTTTCGTCCGATTTGTTCCGTGTTGTTGATTAATTCATGATGGGTATGATTAATCTTGGTAGTATTCTTGTGTTTAACATCATTTAATCCATTGTTCTTCGTCGAATCGAAGTATATTTCTTGATTTCCTTCAAATCGACTTTTTGGGGGATTTGTCCTCGATTTCATTTTTCATCCGTTTTTGATGGATCGATTATGGTTAAATGATGTTGCTAAACATATTCTATGGATTGTATATCCATATTTCAACATGGAATTCCGTTTTCGTGTTTTGTCGGGACGAATCGTATTCTTGGCCGTTTTGGGGAAAACACTTGAACATTCGTCGTTCGTTCTTTGAATTCAACGGCTTTGAGTCGTGTTATGGAATTCATTTCATCGTTGTTATTGTCCTTCGTAGTTTATGAACGTGAGTTGGCGATCGGTGGAGTCGGCGGGTTCGTAGTCGGTTCGGGCCAACCTACTTCGGTCGATTCTCCGCGTTGTTCTTATTCGAGGCAAGTACCTTGTCCATATAATTCTTGTTTTGTGGATATGATAATTGGTGATCGTCTAAATGTGTTTGTTTGGTCGTTTGAAAATTATTTTCAAAAGATTCGTTTAGTCTTGCTAAAGGCTCTCTTTCAAAATGCGTGTGTTTTGTAAGTGTGTGGGTTGTAAGTGACTACGTGTATCCTTTGGATATGTTTGGAGTTGATGTGGTGTTTGATAATGCATGTGTACGTATATGGATTCATTTCAGTGTATTGCGGTTTGACATGATGTGATGTTAGTTGTTACTCCTTTGAAAGGAGGTTGCGATGCTTAATGTTGTTTCGTTTCATAATCGATTATTGTTGTGTGCTTGTTATACGTGATGTGCCTCCGGGTAGGATTGTTGAATCTCCGGGATCCATACTTGCTAGTATGGGTCGGGCGAGACCGTAGGGTTATCCAATCCGGGTATGTCTTGCGGGGACTCCGAGGTTCGTGGCTTGTTAGCCCGATGCCGGGATAACTAGTGGGGTTATCATCAGGTATGTCTTGCGGGGACTCCGAGGTTCGTGGCTTGTTAGCCTGATGCCGGGATAACTTATGGTTGTGATTTGTGTGTGATTTGTTTAGCTAGCCAGCTCGGGAGGGTCCTTCGAGGCCTCGAGTGGGATTTGTGGCTTCGTTTCGGTCCTAGGCGATGCATGTGTGTGATTTGTTTAGCTAGCCAGCTCGAGAGGGTCCTTCGAGGCCTCGAGTGGGATTTGTGGCTTCGTCCCGGTCCTAGGCGATGCGCGTGCGCGATTATGTTTTGTTGATTTTTATGTCCGTCGAGGACACGTGATGTTGGGCTCTGGCCCTGTAAATTATTGTCGGTTTTCTATTTGTGAAAACAAAACCTTTGGGCTATGACCCCTGTTGATTTTGGAAAGAGAAGGATTCGGTAATACTAAATTGTTTTCTATTAAAACTCTCGATGGCATTTTAAACTGTTTCATAAATTGTTTCCATTTTATTGTGGTCTTTCGGTTTTGGAATGTTGTACTCAAATTCTTCCCTCGGGAAGTATTCGTTTCGTGGTATTTTAATCTTTGAGAATTTCCGATTATTGTTATTCTTGGAACTTGAATTGTATGGCTCGTATTTTTGCACTTGTACTTGCACTAGCAAAACAGTTGAGTTTTGCTAACCCCCGAGTATTCGGGGGGTGGATGTCTATTTTTGCATTCAGGTTTTGGAGCATAACACAGGGTCGTCACGAAGGATGATGAAAGACGAATGATACTAATCACACGAGGATCCGTTGATGTCGTATTGGTCTAGTTGTATTTTCTTTTCCGCTGCAGTATCTTATCCCCGTTGTACGGGAGTTTATTGTATTTTGACCCCTGCGTGGGTATGTGTTTGTAATTTAGTTGTATATTTTTATTGAAAGACCAAATCGGTCTACTGAGTCATTTTAGCCTTGAAGGCATTGTCGAGATGTTAAATGTTGTTACCAGCCTGGTAGATCCTCGAGGAGAGGGTCTACGGCGTGTAATATCCGTGAGTGGATTGGGGGTGTTACATAAATGGTATCAAAGCTTAGGTTGTGGAAACCTAGGCTGTCGGGTCAGTGGTGTCTGTTGAGTTTTTGTCTCGTCGGATTTTGTCTGACTGAGTCGTGTCGCGACGCGTCGTCTGAGTTTGTTGGTCGTGATTAGTATCGTGGGCGATCATCATCTTCGTGCGACCTGTGAATGTAAGTCTCCCTTCTTTGTGTTGTGCCTCGTGTGACACGAGCTATTTTTATGATTATTTGTTAAGTGACGGAATCCTCTTATGGATTTTGATTTTGTGATATGTGGTTATTTGACTCTCATATTTTGTTCATATGAGGAGTAGTGTTGCTGGATTGTGCATGTTGAACTGTATTTCTTTTATCCGCTGCGTGAGTTCTTTTGTAATGACTTTCGGTATTTTATCGACCGAGTTTTATTTCGAAAATCGATTCCCTTAACCGAGTTTTTGGCATTGTGGCCTTGATCATTTTGGCGAAATTCTTATGATGGTATTTAGTATTTTGTAAATGTCTTTTGTGAGTTTTTGAAATATTACCGTCATCGGCCTTTTTGGCGTTTTTGTAAATGGTTTTATCCTGGTGGGTTCCGGCGCGGGACCCACAGCGCTATAATGTTTCGTGTAATTACCTGAAATTTTTGGGCATTCTAGCCCGTTGAATTATTTTCGAAAACCTTGAGTATCTTAGAAAATAAATTTCGAGACGTACGTTTAAAATGAATTATTTTCTCGTGGTACATCCAAGGTGCCACAATATGTTTCAAAATTCTTCTACCTCGAGGACCCAACATGTTTTGAGATACTTTCAATGTTTTATAAACACTTTTACTTAGACCCGAGGGTCGAATATTCTGAAAGTTTTTCACTAAGAGAAGGTGTCCTCATTTTTGTTCAAACGCAAGATGATTTTCAAAGTCTCGATAACAATGTTTGCACTACTTTTTGTAAAGTGATACTCAAGATCAACTGGTGTTTCCAAACTATTTTCAAAAGGTGGTTTTCATTTTTAAAACCCATCATTTCATGCTTGTGGTCGGAGAAGGTGTGTACGATGTTGGTATTGTTGTTAGGGTGTTAGCCCTCCGAATTGTGATTGAATTGGTGGTGTGAACGTTGAGTCGTTCGCCACGCATATATTTTGTTAGCCCGTTGTGGGAGGTGTGATGATGATATTTGATGTTGTCATTTCGTGGTGGCTTGCGTGTTATCGCACCTATGTGAGCTGTTAAAGCTTGGATTTTTGTGCGTTTATGCACATTGGTGATTGTTTCATGATGTTTATGATTGTGTGTTGGCTATCATTCGGGCCGTTGTAATCGTCGAACGATGGTGTTGTTGTGATTTTTGTATATGTTGATATGTTATGCGGAGTTGGCATCTCCGGTATGTTGTTTTGCGGTGTTATGTTCCATTGTATTTAGCATCTGTATTTTTTATATGCCGAGCCGAGGCATTTCGAACGTGTTGTGCCGGGGGCATGTACGTGCAAATTGTCCTTCTCGTCAGTAACGCTTTTCAAGTGTGGACCCTAGAGACACAGGATCCAGTTTTGAGAGTTGGGTTCTGAGTCTTTCGGGGCGCGAACTTCAGTACAGATATGAGGATCGGCTCTGAGAGGCCAATGGGAGATGTTTCTGTCGTTGGCTTTTTGTGTTGTCACCTTACTCCCATTGTTGTGAGTTGCGGGAACGATATTTCTTTTATAAGAGGTCGAATGTAATGCCCGTATCATTTTTGACTTCCGCATTTCCTCTTTCTCATGTCTATCGACTCGCTCGTGTTCGTTGATACTTTCTGAACTTGTTCTGTATTTCGGTTTCATTGTCCGAATGAGCTGTGATCTTGTTTTGGGTCGATCTGGTTATCGCTGTAACTTTTTCGAGTTCGGTTCGATTCTTGTGAACCTTGTTCGGAAGTAACACCCTTTGGTTCTACTAGCTCTTTTATTCGACGTGGATCGGATTTTGAATTTTTGTATTTTCGACTCTGTCGACTCGTTTATGTTCGTTGACATTTTCTGAACTTTCCCTATCCCTTGCTTTTGTTGATCGAACGAGTGTGGTATTATTTTGGAATAACTCGTTTGTCGCTGTGACTTTTCAATCGCTATTCCCTTTCCTGTGGATCTTATGGGAATGCATGTCTTGTAGTTCTCACCAGATCATCCTGGGAGTTGTTGTTTGAGTTTTATTATCCTTCGTGTTTCGGACATGATTGTTCGATTTTTGTTGTCTCGATCATTTGTTTGTTCGGTTTTTGTTCTCATTTTGTGATTGTTGAGCGTTCAGGCTCCTTCCTAATTCCCTTAAGTTCGGGAAATTAGTCTCGTTTTCGATCTTCCAACCCTTGGGCAATGAAATTCCGTATTTGTTCAGCGTTTGGCTCGCGTTTTGATTGATGTACCGTTGGGTCGGTCAATCATATTGATTTTCATTCGTTGTGTTTTGTGAATGTTCGGATAATTGACTTGACTATATTATCCGTTTGATGACGCTTGTCATTTGTTGGTTTTATTATATTCCTAACGGCGACGTTGTGTTGGTCGTCGTGTAGCGAGTTTTCACGCCGTATGTCTCTTTGCGTTCCTTGCAGCGCTTCGCCGTCGGGCGCGAGTTTTCGGTTTTTGCGTATCTCGTCGAGTTTTCCTGGCAGGGTATATTGCTTCTCCCTACATATTTTAAGTTTCGGGACGAAACTTCTTTTAAGGAGGGTAGAATGTAATACCCGTAATTTCGATTTCCGGTAACTTCTTTTTTTTCAGCGGAAGTCCGTTTTGACGACTCTCTCATGACCGTTTCGTCATTCTGAGAATGATTAATTCTACACTCTTTGTCATCCGAGTTCGTTTCGGTGTCGTTCTGTTGAATTCCGTGTTCTTTAGCGACTTTTCCACGTATGAGTTCGACTTTGTTGGATCGCCATTAATTTTTGGAAACTCCAAAAATTCTGAATCTCTGCAATATTATAAATGATCGAGTTAGTTTTCCAGTGGTTCAAACGGTGAGTCAATCGGAGGCCGGACGAGGGAGTTATGGTCGAAATAGCTAAGTTACTCTCATTCCCAGTTTTTGGCCGAGCACTCTGTACCTTGTGCTGCGGCACATGCCGGCAGGGCCGCGGCACACTGCCGAGTCACTGCCGGCAGATTTGGCTTTGTGCCGCGGCACACTCCCGCTGGGCCGCGGCACACTGTGCAGCCTATTTATGGCCCTGCAGACGGGTTTTTGGCCATTTTTCTCAATCTTTCCTTTCTCTTCCGCGGATGTGGTCTTGGGAATCTTGAAGCCATATTGTTTAACAATAAATACATGAAGTTCTTGAGGTTATAACATCAATCAATCATCCGTTATCATCCTTTGATCCAGCGAATCAAGGTAATCTTCCTTAGAACCCTAATTTCGTGAATTTGGGGGTTTTTGCATTTTCGTCCGATTCGTTCCGTGTTGTTGATTAATTCATGATGGGTATGATTAATCTTGGTAGTATTCTTATGTTTAACATCATTTAATCCATTGTTCTTCGTCGAATCGAAGTATATTTCTTGATTTCCTTCAAATCGACTTTTTGGGGGATTTGTCCTCGATCTCATTTTTCATTTGTTTTTTATGGATCGATTATGGTTAAATGATGTTGTTAAACATATTCTATGGATTGTATATCCATATTTCAACATGGAATTCCGTTTTCGTGTTTTGTCGGGATGAATCGTATTCTTGGCCGTTTTGGGGAAAACACTTGAACATTCGTCGTTCGTTCTTTGAATTCAACGGCTTTGAGTCGTGTTATGGAATTCATTTCATCGTTGTTATTGTCCTTCGTAGTTTATGAACGTGAGTTGGCGACCGGTGGAGTCGGCGGGTTCGTAGTCGGTTCGGGCCAACCTACTTCGGTCGATTCTCTGCATTGTTCTTATTCGAGGCAAGTACCTTGTCCATATAATTCTTGTTTTGTGGATATGATAATTGGTGATCGTCTAAATGTGTTTGTTTGGTCGTTTGAAAATTATTTTCAAAAGATTCGATTAGCCTTGCTAAAGGCTCTCTTTCAAAACGCGTGTGTTTTGTAAGTGTGTGGGTTGTAAGTGACTACGTGTATCCTTTGGATATGTTTGGAGTTGATGTGGTGTTTGATAATGCGTGTGTACGTATATGGCTTCATTTCAGTGTATTGCGGTTTGACATGATGTGATGTTAGTTGTTACTCCTTTGAAAGGAGGTTGCGATGCTTAATGTTGTTTCGTTTCATAATCGATTATTGTTGTGTGCTTGTTATACGTGATGTGCCTCCGGGTAGGATTGTTGAATCTCCGGGATCCATACTTGCTAGTATGGGTCGGGCGAGACCGTAGGGTTATCCAATCCGGGTATGTCTTGCGGGGACTCCGAGGTTCGTGGCTTGTTAGCCCGATGCCGGGATAACTAGTGGGGTTATCATCGGGTATGTCTTGCGGGGACTCCGAGGTTCGTGGCTTGTTAGCCCGATGCCGGGATAACTTATGGTTGTGATTTGTTTGTGATTTGTTTAGCTAGCCAGCTCGGGAGGGTCCTTCGAGGCCTCGAGTGGGATTTGTGGCTTCGTCCCGGTCCTAGGCGATGCATGTGTGTGATTTGTTTAGCTAACCAGCTCGGGAGGGTCCTTCGAGGCCTCGAGTGGGATTTGTGGCTTCGTCCCGGTCCTAGGCGATGCGCGTGCGCGATTATGTTTTGTTGATTTTTATGTCCGTCGAGGACACGTGATGTTGGCTCTGGCCCTGTGAATTGTTGTCGGTTTTCTATTTGTGAAAACAAAACCTTTGGGCTATGACCCCTGTTGATTTTGGAAAGAGAAGGATTCGGTAATCCTAAATTGTTTTCTATTAAAACTCTCGATGGCATTTTAAACTGTTTCATAAATTGTTTCCATTTTATTGTGGTCTTTCGGGTTTGGAATGTTTTACTCAAATTCTTGCCTCGGGAAGTATTCGTTTCGTGGTATTTTAATCTTTGAGAATTTCCGATTATTGTTATTCTTGGAACTTGAATTGTATAGCTCGTATTTTTGCACTTGTACTTGCACTAGCAAAACAGTGGAGTTTTGCTAACCCCCGAGTATTCGGGGGGTGGATGTCTATTTTTGCATTAAGGTTTTGGAGCATAACACAGGGTCGTCACGAAGGATGATGAAAGACGAATGATACTAATCACACGAGGATCCGTTGATGTCGTATTGGTCTAGTTGTATTTTCTTTTCCGCTGCAGTATCTTTTCCCCGTTGTACGGGAGTTTATTGTATTTTGACCCCTGCGTGGGTATGTGTTTGTAATTGAGTTGTATATTTTTATTGAAAGACCAAATCGGTCTACTGAGTCATTTTAGCCTTGAAGGCATTGTCGAGATGTTAAATGTTGTTACCAGCCTGGTAGATCCTCGAGGAGAGGGTCTACGACGTGTAATATCCCTGAGTGGATTGAGGGTGTTACAAATCCAACGATCCAGCGCCCTCAGCATAGATCCCAAGATTATCCCGTCCGACCAACACGAGGTGGAAAAACCCGTCCAATGATCCAGCGCCCTCAGCATAGATCCCAAGATGATCCCGTCGGACCAACACGAGGTGGACAGCTGATCCAACGCTCTCAGCATAGATCACACGATCCCATCAGATCAATACAATATATACACTACAACTTTGCATATGCATATGCAAATCATTATGTTCATCAGCATGAACAACATATAAATCATAATATGAACGACATTATGACAAATCAACTTGGACGACCTTATGTTCAACAACATAAATGACAATATGCATGATCAAAATCATCAACATTAAACCAAAAATCAAATTAATGTACTTGCCTCTTAAATGACGACAAGGATTGACACTTCCAATAACCTTCAACCCGCTCGAAGAACTCTCACTCGATCAATTCACAAAATCCAAACCTTAATTATACAATAACACCAATATAACTAACGGTTCTGAATAATCATTTATAAATATTATATGAACGTGAAAAGGCATAATCTATCCGATCATGATAAACACACTAATCTTTCCCAGGCATACCGGTCAAATCATCACTACGTTACTTATCCGAACAACAATCTCATAATGTTCCAATCAAGACTAAACAAATCTTTGGATTTAATTCTTCAATTATACTTCATGATAGTTCTTCCTACAAGGATCCTAACCATACCCATCAACAATCCAACACAACATGATTTCGGAATTAACTTGAAAAACACCATAATCATCGTATAAAACTCATTACTAGGTTCAACATGATCATCATCTTCTTATACAAGGGATAAACCTTAAGTTCCATCCATCTAGTTCCCCCTATACATGTTGTTCGATCGTCTAGTTCATAACAAGCTCAATAACCTCAGTAATCTATTCATGAACATTCCTAAGAACATGAATTTCAGATGGTTAGAGTATCACATACCTTACTACGAAAGGAAACGACGAAATTACTTGATAAAAACCCAACTCCGGAATCTTGAGACCAATCCAAGATGCTTCCCAACTTCAACAACTAAGTAGAGATGATAAAATGAGGTTTATGTGGTGGGAGAAGCTCTCTGGTCTAGCAGAAATCGGACAAGGGGTGAAAGACAACGAGGTGAAATGAAATGGGGTGCTGTCCCATTTATAATATTCTGAACCTTATGTACACTAACAGCAAGGCCTTACGCACGTTATCTCCTTAGGGTACGCTATTTGCCATTCTTAGCGTACGTTAATGTCCGGCAGTAGCTCACTGTCTCGTTTCTGGCTTCTCTTACGTATGTTAACAAATACCTTTATGTATGTAATCTGGTCAACATAGCCTACGTTATCGGCCATATATAGCGTACGTTAAGTCTCATTGACTTGCTTTATCAAAAAGCCATCCAAGTTATAACACCCCCGGTTCGAACCAGAAATATTACAGTGCCTTAGACCCTTCTGTCAAGAATCTACCAGGCTAGGCACAATAAATTACAACTTTCACCTTTGACCACTGAGGTCAAAAATTAATACAACAGACCGAGAAGGTCACTCGACAACACAACCGACCAATATTGTCAACAATCCCATATCAAAGCTAACTCATGATGCGTAAGAAAAATAACATTACAACTCCCATGACATTACTCGCACCCAAACAGGGGTGAATACATAACAAGGACAACCCTTAATTACAACAAACGAAAGAAAAGATTTCGACTGATATGTGATTAGCATCGTTTCCCTTCATCCGCTGTCAAGCCGATTCCATGACCACTTCCGACCTGCAAAACAATTTCTTGTGTTCTTTCTTTTCCATATTTCATTTACTCCGATATTTAGCTTCCGCACAAAAAGAGTTCAAAACTCTTATCCACACTATTCAACCCCCCTTCTAGTGGCGGTAGCAATCTAACACGAATACTCGGGGGTTAGAAAAAGTCCACTATTTTGCTAGTGCAAGTACATAATATACAAGCCATACACAAAATATTTACGCCAATCCGAACGAGTCACAAAAACAACACAAATCACAAGATCCACATATATCACCGAATTGTATTCACATATGCAAATATGCTGATCATTCATATAAGTCATTCATTCTCAAAAGAGGAGTAAGAGTATTTTCTAAAAATGCCTCAATGAGTCGGGAGAGATAGTTTAAACTTGTGAAAATGGTTTCAAACAATACATTAGTAAAATAGTTTAGGAAGAACCCTTTTTGGCCCAGCTCGAAGTGAATGGTTTGAAAAGTTTTGAAAACCGAGTGGAGGCACTCTAAAAGAAATTCAAAACATCTTGGGTTCCTCGGCCCAATACACAGAAACACTTTCGTTTCAAAAATCGATCGGGGTCCTTGACCCAACATACGGAAACACTTCCGTTTCAAAAAAAAATATCTCAGGGTCCTCGACCCAAAACGCGCTTTCTAAGTGAATTTCTGCTTAAGACCATCAATGGTTAACTAACCCTCAGAGATCTCGTTAGAAATCCTTGGTTGTTTAACCCTTGACTTTCTACTGATACCAATATTTTAGAAGATGTTTGAAAGTGATTTAAAAGGCACAATTCCATTCGGCATCAGGGTCTTAGCTATCACACAAGTATACTCCACTCTGTAGCCTATCAGAAGCCTCCATTGAAACACCTGTGCACCGGCGTTCACTACACTGTGGTGGCCGCCCCTTGCTCATGTCGCGCGCCGGCGTCACTCCTGAAATAGCCGCCCCTTGAAACATGCATTATGCAACACCGTCTCTACACCATCACACAGAAGCCACCCATTACAGCATACACAGTCCGGAGAACACATCCCCGCCCTCCGCGGCTTCGGATACGACGAAACACACAAGCAAATATTCACATTGGCAAACCACACAGGCACTTATTCACGATGGCAACTAAACAAGATTTAACCAACAATCCTTACAATCATCAATCATATACATTCAATACAAGTCATAAAGCAATTCACACCCACAGAACCACTCGGTCAATCAAGATCGCAATCACGAGGGTTTCATACCCCAATTCACACACCTCAATATCACAACAAGTCACAAAGTCGGAAGTACTCCGAACAACCACCACTAGAATCACATAAATCTATTTAAACATCTATATCTAATAAAATGATACACATTTGTTCACATAAGGATTTTAGAGGAATATAATTCGTATGACAAGGTACTTGCCTCGATAATCTCTCACGAATTCTCCAGAGAACATAGTCGATCAAAAAACTCCGAACTTTGAAGAAGACAATGAACGGAAGAGTTTCGACTCGAGTCATTCACAAATATTTCGTCCTAAAACATACCATCATTCAATAAACATACATACGAGGAGAAATAATCCTAAATTGCTCAAATACCCCTCTAAGAACTTATATCGAACACCTTGTATGCATCAATTTGGAGCTCGATGAAACAACGAATTGAAGGCAATAAAACCATGGAATAATCATGGAAACAGCATAATATAACTCAATTTATGACTATCCATCAGTCTGAGTTAATACGTCTCGAACGGATGAAATCTATCGAGATCCCCAAATTTCCCAAAATTAAGATTTTAGGAAAACTAACCTTAATTCGTCGATCGGAGGAGGTTATGGGATGATTAATCAATGATATGAACTCAGGAACTTCATGGATTAGTTGTTTGACAACATTTCTCCTTGCTCACCAAAGCTCCGGCCGCGGAAAGGAAAGAAGAGAAATGAAAAATGGGTGGAAACATGACTGCTCGGTCATATTTATACTGGTGCGAGTTAGCATACGCTAGGGTGTCCGTCTAGCATGCGCTAACGGCCGTCTAGAACCTCCTGGACTAATCTGATCGTCCAGGTAGCGTGCGCTGGCCGGCCGAATAGCGTGCGCTAAGCCTGCCGAGTTAGCGAGTAGAGTGACCGAATCGCGTGCGCTACCTGCTGGTCTGGCTGGTGTCCAGACCCTACTGTCTTGGTTGCCCGGCCGATTAGCACGTGCTACATTCCGACAGTAGCGTGTGCTAGGCCTACGAGTTAGCGCGTGCAGCTGTTCGGCATTATCATGCGCTAGGCTGGTTCCTGCCGCACCTGCCCAGCCAGTGCCCAGCCGCCATGACCCGACGCCTTGATTTTCCGAAATCGCACGGAAACAAACATGATGAAATGCTTGGTAGGATTCTCGATCACGAATTCAAATCTCTAATATGCACCGAAATAAATATAGCGGAAGAAAGAAGTCACAAAAATCGAGACATATGGAAATGGGGAAAATGAGATTATCACATTCTACCCCCTTAAAATAAGTTTTGCCCCGAAACTTAAGTCCAGGAAAGGTAGACGACCAATGAAAACAAGTACTATCAGGTTCTGAGATTCTTTCATACAGTAACAATGCAGAACAAGGTAATTTAGAAACATCGAAACCGTTAAAAGCGACTCGTCAAAATTAGAAAAGCACTGACATACATATTTTCCAAAACAGAAAAGATACGGATATTACACTCTCCCCCTCAAAAAGGAAGTTTCGTCCCAAAACTCAAGAAGTAAAAATTTCGGGGTAACCCGAATGAGCCTTCTCTCCACACGTAACATTCTTGGCTACATTATTCTCACCATAACCGAAAATATGACTCGGATCCGATACACGAGTCTAAGCCACAATATACATACGAACATGGGGAATCAAAATTGAGGAAGATGGGTTCGAAAGTAAATGCCATGAGATTTGGAAAAATCCCGGAATGGCCCAATCGTTTGAAAAAAAACAAGTTTTGCAACCAAACATTAGCGCGCAAGTTCATAACATGATTGGTATAAAAATGAACTAGTGGGAACAACTAACCGTACGAGATCAACAGTAATCTGTATTCACACGAAAGAAATCGTATCACCTCTGGATTACTCCAGAATAACTTTCAATTTCACCCAAAATTAGAAGGGTAGAAAGAAATACAACTTCCGCTGTGCAACTCCGATGAACAACCATTCGGAATACCAATAAATAGGCTCGAAAGATAATTGTACCAAGAATGATCAAGATAGTATGATCATGGAATAGTTCAAAATGATTACCAAACTCGTTCGTTTCACAATAATATAAAAAAGAAAATATATCAAAAGAATCATGACGAGCACAAACGAGTCGCTAGAATCTAAAAAAAGGTACGAGAAACGGAAAAAATATGAACCTTACATCCTCTTTTATAAATAAAGAGGTTCTGACCCCGATACACGAGACAAGGAAAACTGAAAAATCAAGCAGTGCAACAAAGGAATCAACCAGCAATTATCGAAAAGAATTAAACAGGACATCAATTATTAAATCTATACACCGAGCTCGTTTTAGATCAATGACTCTCGGAATCTTCACTTATTACTGGTTGGCTCTCCAAGAGGATAAGTAGTTTGGGACACCCTCCGGTGATTTTCTCTGCTCGCCAATAGGGTGGCGTTCTTTGTTAATTCGCAAACTATCTCACAGTACTGCCTCCGGTGACCTTCACACCCACACTTGTAATAAGTCAAAGGTGGAGAGGGACAATTTGTACGAACATGCCCCTGAGATTTGCAGTTGAAACACTTTCTCAATTTGCCGAAAGTCAAATATGCCTATTTGGAATTCCCAGCGTTCGCACCTGATTGCGAAGACGATGCATTCGCAAGGTGCAGGGGTTTGGGAACCTTAGTTCATTTGCCGCCTGAAAATTTCCCAGATATCTTCTGCCACTTCGACTTTCTCGAGGGCTCAACCACTGAGGAGATTTCATATCATATCGTCTGATCTTGGTACTCCTTCATAGTAGTGTGAATCATCGTCGTACGAACCACCTCACCGCTTCCACATCCATCATCACGTTTACGTCCTTCAAGGCTCGACATTCTAAGACATATAATTACCATTCAATGCCAATAAATGATCGCATAATGATACCAAAATAACCCACACAAGATTCAGTCAGCATCCGCGAATGCCCAAAGTCGGCAACACTAAAGTGAAAAAGAATTTGGGAAGCAAGCGTACTCTAGGGATTTCAAGAAAAATACCTCGATCCAGGCAAAAAACAATAAATTAGATGATATTATAATAAACTAAGACCCTCCAAACTACCTTTGGATTGGGTGAAATCGGTCAAGAATTCGACCCCTAGGTGAAATCACCCGTCCACCGCAAGAAGAGGAGAGAGAATGAAGGAAATGCGGATAATGAACTGTTGTTTAGTATTTATATTGGACAGCTTAGCGTGAGCTAGCCTCACCCGCTAGCGTGCGCTATTAGGCCATAAACCAAATAGGTAATTCAGTCCAGTGGCTTATGGAGAGTTCTGCACCTTCCATGTAGTGTGCGCCAAGTATCTCAATAGCGTGCGCTAACCTAATCTATTAGTGCGCCTGGAATGAAACTATACAAGCCGCAGAATATCTCGAGCTCGCAGAGTATAAATTTTTAAAATCACGTTTTACTTTTCTGATGAGGTCATGTCCGCATTTTATAAAAACAATCATTTGAAAAAAATAAGAGAGTGAGTCACGTTTCGCCCAAAACTAGTGAATGCGTTTCTTTCATTAGAAGAGGAAGTTTTATCTCATATGTGTTGTGTCAAGATTTATCCATCCCGACATGCGATCGACTATAAGGCCGAGCGACCAAGTCAACTCCAGTCAAACTATGGCTAGCTCGCCTAATCGAAGATATCAGACCACCATCAGGTACCTAGCGATCGACTCCCAAGGCGATCGCCCTTTGCATCCGCGATCGACTCTAGTGTCCGCTAAGGACGGTCGACCACGTCCGGCGAGGATGATCGCCCGTCAAAGTCATCGAGGACTGGATCTCAGAACAGCACCCACGTGCAGATCCACCAAAGGCGCTGACCGACGAGATCTTCGCTGACAGACAAGATCTTTTGCTGACAAACAAGACCTTTGACCACAGCCTGTCACCAACCTCACCTACCGGCAGGCGCGCCGAAAGTTGTCAGTGGGACCACCTGTGACAGCAACTCAGGACGCGTGCAGGCTCCCCATTGGACCGTACAGTTGACCGCCAGCAACTCCTGCAGACTTTAAGGGAACAAGCCCATGTGCTAAAAGACGATCGCTCGATTATTATAATGCAGAAAAGGCGATCGCCCGGCGTACCCAAGTCCTATAAATAGAGAACCTCCTCCTACTGGAAAAAGGTTCGGAATTCATTCCACCAACAACAGAAATACAAAAGAACACACTTATCATCAAGCTCCCGACTTTCTCACCGGAATCCATCTCAGGACTTCTCTCTCCGAATCTCTCGTCCAGAACACGATCGGCTGAAGCAGCAAGTCTCCACTAGACAGATTCCAAGGGATTCATAAGCCACGGAGCCCAAGCATCCAGCTAAATACTCGCCGTGAGAGACTGTCGATCTCTCACCGCCGCGACTGTTCATCTCCTTTGTTACAAGAACTCACAGAGCATCAAATCTGGTTCTTCCGGCAATCTACACGCTCACTAGCTAAGATAACAAGAATCTTTACACTCATTGTAATTGTATTCTTACATTAGTACTTGTATCCACGAATATTAGTATTAATAATATCTCGCGAGAGCATTCAAGCCCGGGACTAACAACCCCGGCAAATCTTGTGTTATTTATCTATCTCACGGAAGTGCTCTTGCATTTGTTTGCTATCCCATCCATTCCAGCAATATCTATCTCCGGATAATATTTTGGGTAGCAACAATATGTTAGACTTTAAAACGGTCTTTGAATAAGGCCCAAAATGATTTATGTTTTAAGAACTTCATAACTAATTTGAAACATTTCAAAAAAGTTTGATTTGAAATTCAAATACCAAAATTTTTAAAATCTTCCCTCTTCTATAAAACGTTTTGATCAAGATAGATTTTTCCACCGAAATACGTGACCATTTGATATGACGATATTAAATCGTAAGTTTAACAATGTTAGAAAATTTCAAAACACCACTCTAAATCATTCGAGCAGCCGATAAGAATAATACTTAAAAATTCATTCTTAATGGAATATAAAAATCGATAAATATACTCAATTTCCAAATTATACTACATCACCATTATCGCTTGGATCGTACAAGTATATGCATTTTTATATTCAAAGCAATAATGCCATAAATAAATTCCAGCCACTCTGTCAAAGTTAAACAGATTAACACCACATAATCACAATGCACATGTGAGGGGACTTACAATCGGGAGACTTACTATCACGGATCGCTTGAAGTTGATGTCTAAACCACGATACTAATCACAACTCTGATGCGCGCGACTTACACAGGATATGGACTTGACCTAACGGCCTAGGTTTTTCGCAAACCTAAGCTCTGATACCATATTCTATAACACCCCCAGTTCGAACCGGAAATAGTACAGCGTCGTAGACCCTTCTGTCAAGAATCTACCATGCTAGGCACAATAAATTACAACTTTCACCTTTGACCACAGAGGTCAAAAATTAATACAACAGACCGAAAAGGTCACTCGACAACACAACCGACCAATATGGTCAACAATCCCATATCAAGGGTAACTCATGATGCGTAAGAAAAATAACATTACAACTCCCATGACATTACTCACACCTAAACAGGGGTGAATACATAACAAGGGCATTCCTTGATTACAACAAATGAAAGAAAAGACTTCGACTCATATGTGATTAGCATCGTTGACCTTCATCTTCTGTCAAGCAGAATCCATGACCGCTTCCGACCTGCAAACCCTGAGTTCATAACAGACACCCACCCCCGAATTGTTGGAACAAAATATTTCATAATGCATTTTATATGTTTTGATGATGAGTTACTTAAACAGAATTTACTTTCCATATTTTTCTATACTTAACATGCATAACATACGTAATGAGCTTCCTTTAACGTACGTAAACTTAACAAATTTGGTAAGTGTTTTACTACAGGTAACGTACGTAATACATTACGTATAACGTACGTAAGGTTCGAATTTTGCCCGTTACTAGTCAACACTATAAGTCATCAACCGTTACTCAAAAAGTCATCTCATCCAACAGCTCTCTTGACTAAGCATAACGTATGTAATGGCTCCTACATAACGTACGTAACATAATCTCAACCTATGCTACTGAACTGTTTTAAAGGTTTTGTTATGGCCGTTACACAATAGGTGTAACGTACGTAAAGTTCATAACGTACGTAACTAATGTGCTATAACGTACGTAAGCCACTCCACTGCTCCAACAGGAAGCTTGCTCCAAGAAGGCTATAGATATATTTATTCATTGAGTTGGAAGATACAAAATTGATCTGAGCTTACAAGCATACTCAAGCAATATCAAGCATACATTTCGAGAGATATATATTCCGTATTGTGATATTAGAAGAATTGTTCTATCATTTCTATATCAATATTCTTATATCAACGAGCGATATCTTTTGTAAAGTCAATTTTTCTACTTGTTATCGTGAGGTTTTCTTGTATCCTAAAAACAAGAGTGTTTAAGTGAGGTTGTTCTTGAGCCCGGAAATCAAGAAATTGTAAAGTTCGGCAATAAACTTGAAAGTGCAATTGTAAGAGTTGGCACTAAACTAGAAAGTGCATTCAAGGTTTATAGAAAAGTCCTAGTCTATAAAACTAGGTAGGGGACGTAGGCTTCGTTAATAGCCGAACCTCTCGAACAATTTCTTGTGTTTTTTCTTTTCCATATTTCATTTACTCCGATATTTAGCTTCCGCACAAAAAGAGTTCAAAACTCTTATCCGCACTATTCAACCCCCCTTCTAGTGGTGGTACCAATTTAACAATTGGTGTCAGAGCAGTCTCTTTTTCACTGAAGTAACACCCGCTAGAGAAAAGATCCAGAAATGGCCTTTATTCACTCTTCTCTTGAAGGCAACACTCTCAATCGCCCTCCTTTCTTCGATGGTTCAAACTTTATGACATGGAAGAAGAAAATGTCTATCTTCATCCGAGCTCACGATATTGAAATTTGTAAGGTCATTGCTCTTGGACCTACCATTCCAAAGACGACAGATGGCTCGATCAAAAGCTTTGAAGAGTACGACGATGCCGACTGGAAGAACGATCACTTCAATAGTAAAGCTACTCAACTGCTTTACTGTGCTCTTAACCCAGAAGATCAAAACAGAATCTCTTCTTGCGAGACGGCTAAATAGATCTGGAAAATGCTCGAGATTACCCATAAAGGTGCGAGTCAAGTGAGAGAAACAAAAATCAATATGCTTCTTCACGATTATGAACTCTTCACTATGAAAGAAGAAGAAAGCATTACTACTATGCTTGACCGTTTCTCGGCTATCACAATTAGGCTATCTTCTTTCGGGAAACCGATATCAAGTAGTGATAAAGCCAAGAATATCCTTCGATCTCTACCAAGAGAATGGGACGCTACTGTTACGGCTATCATGGAGTCGAAAGATCTCAACACCATAAAATTCAGTGCTCTCATTGGATCTCTCATAAATTATCAGATTGTCATTAAATCTCGAAGTTTGAAACCAAAGCCCAAGGAGAGAGAAAGAATGATCGCCTTCAAAGCCAAAAAAGATAGCGATCTAGAAGATGAACCTACCGAAGCAGAGGATGAAGAAATAGTCTTTTATGCTAAGAATATAAATAAATTCAAATATATTTTACAAAGGCGCCGGAGAGATATCAAACAGGAACCCAGGGATGAATCCAAACAGGTTCACTTCCCACAAAACAAAAGGTTCGACAATACTTGTCGAAGGTGTGGCGTTCCAGGTCATTTTGCTAAAGATTGTCGTGCTGCTGCGCCTATAAGCTCATCAAAACCACCTCATGAGAAGTTCAAAAGGAAGGAAGTCTATGTCGCTACATGGAGCGATGATGATGAGGATGATGAACCTCAAGTTCAAACCAATCTTACTCTAATGGCCCGCGCATCTGAAGATAGCGATGAAGAAGTCGAGGTTAGTGATTCTTCTCATGAAGAACTTCTTGATGCTTACGAATCTTTAAATAATGAATACGGAAAAGTTTGCATATTAATAAAGATTTGAAAAAGGAAATAAAGTCTCTTGAAAATGAAAATTCAAAATTATTGAAAAGCAAGGATGTGTCGATTGATCATATAAATTGTCTGGAAAATGAGAAAATTCTGAGAGATGATTTACACAAAACTCAGAAAGAATTGAAACTTTACATTAGAAAATTCTCGTGTGGTAATGACAAATTTGAGTAACTCTTATTTGGTCAAAAATTTTCTCTGTCAAAACAAGGACTCGGGTATAATTCATCTCCAATGAAAAAGTCCTTAGAAATTACCACAAAAGATTCAGACGTTTTAAAAACGGGAATTCCATCATGTCCAAAATGTTTAAAACCAGGACATACCGAAACTTACTGTAGAAGTTCTAGACGAACTATAAAAGTCAAACAAATTTGGGTACCTAAAGGAACCATTGTTCAAAACCAAGTTTTTATGTCTAACTCTACAGGACCCAAATTAGCCTAGGTACCTATAAAACAGAAGAAAATTATTTTTGTAGGTACAAGCAAGGAAGACAACATTATCAAATAAATGGTATGTTGATAGTGGATGTTCAAATCACATGAGTGGGAATGAACATCTCTTCACGGAGCTGAAAAAGGAAGATCGTGGTTGTGTAACATTTGGCGATAATAAAAAGGGCCAAATAAAAGAGACATGTAAGATAGGTAAGAAAGCTTTACCTACTATTGAAAATGTTCTCTTTGTTGACGATATTTGCCATAATCTGTTGGGATTCGGTGCCTAAAACGAAGGCCCAGCGGAAGCGGTAAAACGAAAATTAATTCGATCTGAATCCCTACGAGGATCGATCGAGCTACGTATATACTAATATATAAACGAAAAGCAAGAGTCGTAAGAAACTAACCCTCGAAGTCCGTTGATTAAATGGTAACCTTCTCTTGAGCTATTCCCCAAGCTTTGATTGATCTCTACGAATCTAATCCGCTCCAAGCTCTTGAACGATCCAATGCCGAAAGCAACGCGTCTCTACTTGCCACGCGCCGAAAAAACGATCGGAACAACAACACTCGATTAACCTCTAAGGTTACGGCTAGAATCAAGTGATGAAGCTTTTATTATTACACTCTAAGTGTATAATGTATCTCTCAACAATTTTTCTCTAAGAAAATGTGAATGATGAAAACACAAGACCAAGTTTTTCTTCCCTCTCTCTTGAAAATGATAAATGCTGTGAGACCACAAGGAGGAGAGAAAAGGAGGTTTTTATTTTGGTCTTCAAATCATTCACAAGATAATCTTTCACCCACAAAATCTCCCTTTCCCTTATAATAAGAGATATGAAATCTCATATGTCAAAAGTCTTCCAACAAGAAAACAAGACAATGATCAAGGTAGGAAATCAAGGTGGGGGCCGGCCTCTAGAAGAAATCGGACGAGTTCGGTTCGTTTCGGACTCCCAAGAGTTCAAACAGATAAACTCCAATTCCGTTCCGATGTATTTATATTGTTTAATTAATCCACTTAATTAAACATATCAAATACAAAATAATATAATTAATTTCTCCAAGAAATAATTATATTTATGAATTAAATTAATCACCCAATAATTTATTTAATCCATTAGGCCGTAAATCAATTTATCCAATAAATCGATTTAGACATCCAATGTCTCAAATTAGATATCCAATATCTAATATTCATAATGAGAGATTAAGCTCGATTTATTCCATCATCAATCCTAATGCGCGACTCGGTAGGTCCGTCTCAGTCAGCAATGGGAGGAACCAAAGAGTAGTAGCACCACCTGGCCAGCCTGGTGGCCTACACTGTACCCCGACTGAGAATGAATGATTGGGATCATTCAAGAACCATTCTGTCGTGAATACCAGTATACGTATAAACCCTTATTTCAAATGTCCCGATCAAGTTATAGGGTCACGGTCAGTCAAACCCCATCTGTACTTGACGCTATGCATGCGTTAATGCAAATCGAGATCATCGAGCTCTCGTGTATCTAATACAGCCAGCTCCAATGCTTTGGCCAAAGACTTATGATCTCATCTGCCAATAACCGCATAGGACATATAACCCGTTCACTAACAGGAGAAAGAATTCTATCTTGGTATTCAGTAGGACCTGCTACTTGCCCGTCAAGATGCACGTCGAGGTTGACCCCCGCCTTCCGGTTTGCAGGGTCGAACTACTCTAATGAAAATCTTGACGTCACAAGCAGATCCCTACTAAATCCTCAAGTCGAAGGTTCACGAATACCTATCACAACCTTTCGATTCCATCATTGACTGTCCCGGAGTGAAATCCGTGTGACGAATCGAGGGTGAGTCGGTTCGAGTATACTAATCTAATTAGCATACCTATAATGTGTGCTCCCACTAACTATTAGAGTTCGACAGGCACTCTCCCTGTCAAAGAACACGTCATACAAGTCTTCACATAAACTTAATACCCAGTCAAGTTTCATCGACTTGCGAACGATTAAGTATTTGAGCTATAAACCTTTCCAGTGCCGACCCCCTTATACAATAAGGAGTGGAACGTTTTGCTCTCAAATACACGGACTAGTTTCTACATGTATATTTACGAGTTAGGAATGCCAGTAACTACCAGTAAACAAAGAAACATCCATTGCCTTATATTGATGATTTACATAATAACAAGTACAATTCCCTCACTCAACATCCTCTGAGTGGCATTCGAGGGCATACTCCTAACAATCTCCCACTTGCACTCAATGCCACACACTATGGTATCTAATACCCATGTTCTCCAGATGACGCTCCAAGCTAGTCTGAGAAAGTGGCTTGGTCAGTGGATCGGCGACGTTGTCGGCCGAGTCTACTCAGGCAAGACAATGTATCCCTTGCGAACAAATTCTCTTATGAGATGATACTTCCTCTCAATATGTTTGGTCCGTTGTGAAACCTCGGCTCCTTGGCTGCGCTCTGACTCCGTCGTTGTCACAAAGATGAAATGGCTGCGGCTCGGACATGGTATCACTTGAAGTTCACCCAGAAACTTCTTAATCCAGAACCCTTCCTTGGAAGCCTCCGAGGCTGCTTGATACTCAGCCTGACAGGTGGAATCAGTAGTCGCGCTTTGCTTGGCACTACGCCAAGATACTGCTCCTCCATTAAGAGTAAATATGTGGCCAGAAGTGGACATCGAGTCATCCTTCAGTCCTTGGAAGTTCGAATCAGTGAATCCCACCACATCCAATTCTCCACCGCCATACATCAGAACCATATCTCTAGTCCTTCTTAAGTACTTGAGAACGTTCTTTACGGCAGTCCAATGTTCCCTACCTGGGTTTGCCTGAAACCTACTCACCACGCTTGCAGCATGCGCGATGTCAGGTCTTGTACACAACATAGCATACATAAGGCTACCCACGGCCGAAGCATATGGTATATGACTCATTTCCTTTCGTTGTTCCTCACTTTGAGGACACATCTTCAAGGAGAGTTTTATTCCATGTTGCATCGGTAGGAACCCTCTTTTAGAATCATCCATCTTAAATCGCTTTAAGATCTTATCTATATAGAGGGCTTGGGAAAGGCCTATTGTTCTCTTCGCTCTATCCCGGTAGAGTCGAATACCAAGAATATAGGTAGCTTCTCCCAAGTCTTTCATGGAGAAATTACTCGAAAGCCAAGCTTTTACAGAACTAAGCATTCCCACATCATTTCCTATTAGTAGAATATCATCCACATATAGTACTAAGAATGCGATTTTGTGTAATACCCGAGATTTCTGATATGTATTTGGAACTTGTGATGTTGTAATTGTTGCACTTTGATCTGAGTATTATTCTCCGTATTTCATAATCCGGTGTAATTGAGCGTATGATTTCATGAATGTGATTTATAAATTGTGTTTCTGCGCTTGTAGCGCACGCTATCGTCTAAGTGTAGCGTACGCTAACTTGGATCCATAGCGCACGCTACGAAGGAACCTTAGCGCACGCTACACGTGGTCAATATGATTGAGACGTGTGGTAGGTGAGATCAGGCCGGGGATCTTGGTCGGATTGTGTCGGGATGAACCTGGACGGCTTTCAGGAAAAAGCCAAGTCAACGTGTTAGCGCACGCTACTCACATGAGTGTAGCGCACGCTAAAGGCTGAGTACAGTGAAATCAGTAACGTTTCAAATAGTCGTTAGCGCACGTTATGAATATGGACTAGCGCACGCTAATAACCATTTTCTATATATAGGACAGCATCCTTTTTCATATTTTCAGATTTTTCACTCCCCCATCCAAATTCTTGAACTTAGAAAGACACTCTCTTCATCCTAAACACTTCTTGCCGACATCCTAGCTCGTGTTGAAGATTGTAGATCATTGGAGGATTGGTGTTCAAACCTTGGGCGTTGGATTGCTTCGAATTTCCTCCTTGTTCTTCACTACTTTGAGGTAGGTGATTCTTCACCAATATTAGTAGTATTCTGAAGGACGTTTTTGATCATGTTTTGGGATTTACCTGGTCAGTTAGATTCACTAGTAGTCGATCATCATGCGTTAGAAGGATATTTTTGACGTTCGGCACTTATTCATCGTATGATCCATTGAACCTTTTTAGTATGTGGACTCCTAAGCATATTATGTATCTTCAAAACCGATCATGACCAGTATATGAAGATTACCTAGTTCGTATGTTTTACGTAAGGAATCATATGATTTGGGACTTGGAATGAACGGAACTTAGAATATTTTCTTGAAGATCAAGATGAATTATGGTGTAGTAATGATGATACGTATCCTTGTGTCTCGTAGTCATTTAATCCATAATTATCTTTCATAAACCGTATGAGCATGATATGCACGGAGTTGACATGTATTAACACTGAGGATTTCATGAGTTTTCATCACCTTAACTTAAGTTTTACCCAGTAGTGACTGCCATGCACGATTAGCGCACGCTAAGATGTATATATTAACGTGCGCTATCGGGAATGAGTAACGTGCGCTACGTTGGATACGTAACGTACGTTATATCATCGTGCAGGCGCCGATCGCTCGAGAAGACTGCCGATAACGGCTAGCGCATGCTAAACCTGGTCATTTACGTACGTTAACGGGCAGGCTTAGCGCACGTTACGTAGAGTACGTAGCGCGCGCTAAGTAGTTCAGACAGAATTCATTTTTTTAGAGCTTGCGGCCGTAAACCGGATTGTTAGACGTTCGTACGACTTGAGAGGAATTCTTTATTATTTCTTAGGTCCGAGCCTTTCATAGGGGACGATCGAGGGGCGGTGGCATACGGACGCGTGTCATTTGTTGGAGTATTTCATTCTTGCCATTTTCGAGGCAAGTATCATATGTTGAGTTTGATTTATATTGGAACCTTGATCATGCTTATGGTTTTATTCATGTTGTCAAATATGAGATGTATTTCTGTAATTTCTCATGGTATTCGTTGTTAATTGTTCGTATTGATGAACATATTGAAATGCATATATGTATGCATAATTGATTGGTTTATGGTATAAATGATCCGAGGGGATCATGAGGATCTATGCTGAGGGCGCTGGATCGAATGTCCACCATGCGTTGGTCCGACGGGATCATCATGGGATCTATGCTGAGGGCGCTGGATCGCTGGACGGGTTTTCCACCATGCGTTGGTCCGACGGGATCATCATGGGGATCTATACCAAGGGCGCAGGGTCGCTGGATTACCCTGTATTGTGTTGATGGAATCGTGAGGATTCACATCGTGGGATTCCGATGACGGAAGTCCGTTTTGCATGTTTTATGATGCACTGATGATTTATGTATTATGATACTTGTACTAGCATTGTTTTGATAACCCCTTCGGGGGTGGACATTGTTTTGATGTTCAGGTAGCCGAGGAGCGGGGAAGCAACCACAGTACCGACAAGATGATGAAATGGCTCAGTGATGTGGTTGATGTTTATTGTTATTGTGATTTGTCTTCTTGGTTCATTTAGTACTCGAGTACGTCTGTTTTAATAATGTCATTTCGATATGGTTGTATAAGTTAACTCATTGAATCGGTTGAACCAAATTTGTATTTTGAACTTCAGTTGTACGATTGGATTATATTTACATTTCTTTTAAATTAGCCTTGTAAATCCTTACTAAAAGAATTTACGGCGCTGTAATTATTCCGAATATCTCGGGGTGTTACAGAATATGGTATCGGAGCTAAGATTCATGGATATCTTGGCAGTCGGGTTAGTTGGGTCTGTTTATGTTATTTGATTATTGGTCGGTTGTAACATCACTGCTGAGCCAGCATCGTCGTGTGGACCGTCGTTTTAAGTTTCCTAATCTCAAATACTACCGTTTTAATTAATTCATGTTTTGTAAACATTGATGGACTTACTTTTAGAAAGTTTGCCCTGGATATTGAGTATTTGTGTTTACAGTATGTTAAGAGGAGGTCGTGGACGCGGACGTGGTCGTGGACGCGGACGTGGAAATGCGAGACAAGAAGATTCGGTGTCTACCCCAGAAATAACCGTTAGCCGAACGGATTCCCATTCCGGGGGACAACAGGGATCAGCAAATAATAATGCAGATCCTAACTTGCCGGGAGTGCTTCAGCAGGTGGTTGCTCAGATAAACCAGTTTGCTCAAGTTGTGGATCGCATGCAGACGGCGATGGGACAGCAGCATAACGTAGATAATCGGGGAGATAAATGGCTTACTGAGGTGATCAAATTTCATCCTCCGAAATTTGACGGTTCTGCTGAGACGCTTTCTTGGGATCACTGGCTGAAGGAATTAGAGAAGATTTTTGCGGGGATTAACTGTCCCAACGATAGAAAGGTCCCGGTCGCCCAGTATCTTCTGACAGGGGAGGCTTTCGACTGGTGGGAGGCCATTCGACCGGAGGAGCATAATTTTGACTGGATGGAATTCAAATTAATGATGGAAGCGCAGTATTGTCCTCGCCCAGTTAGAGAGGCCCGAGTTCGGGAGTTTTTCTCACCACAAAATTCAGAAGCATCTGTGACGGACGTGATTAAGACCTTTAATCACCAGCTGACTTATGTGCGTCACTTGGTCAGGACCGAGGCGGAGAGGATTTTCCATTTTGACATGCGAATGAAGCCGGAAATTCAGCAATATATGTCCGGATTTGAATGTACCACTTTGCGACAGTATCAGGACAAGGCGTTGGCCTATGATATGAAGGAGGCAGCAGTAGAGAAATCGACGGAAGCAAAGAAGAAGAAAGTGGCTGGCAACTTCATGGAGAATAAGAGTAGTGGGCCTCGCAGGGGCCAGTCATCTTTTCATTCATCCAGGAGGCCTCCGCATCCTTCTCGAGGAGGAAAGAAGTTTCGGGCAGCACCAACCGTTTCAGACGCAGGGAAGAAATGTTATAACTGTGGCAAAGTGGGGCATATTCGACGTGACTGTTTCGCGCATGTTGTGACCTGTTTCAAGTGTGGACAGGAAGGACATCGCGCAACATTTTGTGGGAATGCGACCCGATCTTTTGGTACTCGCACTCATGTACTGGTTCCGAAGGACACTAGTGTAAACCAGGCGCAGCAAAGCGGTTTCCCGCAGCAGAATATTGGGAAAAGAGAGGCATCCAGCGCTGGGTCCGTTCCTCCGCATATTTACGAGATGAAGAAGGATGATCAGAACATAGCTGTTACATCAGGTACGATTCAGATCCTTTTGCAACCAGTTAGTGTCTTGTTCGATTCGGGATCTACGCATTCTTTTATATCTTTGAACTGTATTAATCGTTTGAAAATATCGTGCTTGTATAATTGTGAACCCTATGTTGTGGGATTACCGAGCGGAGAGAAAATTATGGGAACCCTAGAAGCTAGAGATTTTCCAGTGTCTATAGGAGGGAGAGATTGGCTATCGAATCTTATTGTAGTTGACATCTACGGTGACGATTTAATTCTCGGAGACGATTGGCTCAACCGTTATGGAGCTATTCTGAATTACCGAGAGAGAGTTATTTCTATCATTGCTGATGACGGATCTGAACACTTATTCCGAGGATGGAGACCGGGAAGCTCGGGAAAATTGATCAAAGCAATGAAAGCCGTGAAATTACTAAAGCAGGGATGTCATGGACTTTGGTGCTATGCCATGAGGAAAGAGGAAGGAGTAGAGCTCTCATCGATTCCAGTTGTGAATGAATTCTCCGATGTATTTCCTGACGAACTACCTGGGTTACCTCCGCAGAGAGAGGTGGAATTCACTATCGAATTAGAGCCTGGAGCCGCTCCTATTTCCAGAGCACCATACCGCATGGCGCCAACCGAGATGTATGAACTCAAGAAGCAACTGGAGGAATTGTTACAGAAGTGTTATATTAAACCTAGCGTTTCTCCTTGGGGAGCGCCCGTTCTCTTTGTCCGGAAGAAAGACGGATCCTCCGACTGTGTATTGATTACAGGGAGCTCAACAAGATGATGATCAAGAATAAGTATCCTATACCTCGGATTGACGACTTGTTTGATCAACTGCAAGGGGCAAGGGTATTCTCGAAGATTGACTTGGGATCAGGATACCATCAGTTGAGAATTAAGGAATCGGATATACCGAAGTCTGCTTTCAGGTCCCGGTACGGGCATTATGAATTTGTAGTGATGCCATTTAGACTTACCAATGCTCATGCGGTATTCATGCAATTGATGAATCGGGTATTCTTAGAATACTTGGATAAATTTGTGGTCGTCTTCATTTATGACATCTTGATATATTCGAAGGACGCAGAGGAGCATGGCGAACATTTGCGTGTGGTTTTGAGCACCTTGAGGAAGGAACAGCTGTATGCAAAGCTTTCCAAATGCGAGTTCTAGCTCAGGGTAACTTTCCTTGGGCATGTGATATCAGCTGATGGAGTTCAGGTGGACCCGAAGAAAGTCAAAGCAATCTTGGAATGGGAAGTTCCTAGTAACGTGAAAGAAGTCCGGAGTTTCCTAGGACTTGTTGGATATTATCGCCGCTTTGTAGAGGGATTTTCCAAAATTGCTCGTCCGCTCACTCAGCTGTTACAGAAAACTCAAAAGTTTACGTGGGATGAGAAATGCCAGACTGGTTTTGATGAACTTAAGAAGAGACTGACGACAGCACCTATATTAGCGTTACCAGATGGAACTGATGGATTCATGGTATATAGGGACGCTTCAAATCAGGGTCTGGGATGTGTGTTGATGCAAAAGGATAAGGTGATTGCCTATGCTTCTCGGCAATTGAAACCGTACGAGGTTAATTACCCGACTCATGATCTGGAGCTAGCAGCTGTAGTCTTTGCATTGAAAATTTGGAGACATTATTTGTACGGCACTCATTGTCAGATCTTTACAGATCATAAGAGCCTCAAGTACATTTTCAGTCAGAAAGAATTAAACATGAGACAGAGAAGGTGGCTGGAATTGATCAAGGATTACGACTTGGAGATCCTCTATCATCCGGGAAAAGCAAACGTAGTAGCCGATTCTTTGAGCCGTAAACCTATTTCTCTTCGAGTGTTGGAAGCACTTACATCCCAAACCAGCATTCAACGGGAACTGATCCGCGAAGGGATTGAAGTATGGGCACTAGGAATCCAAGGGCAACTATATGTGATGGAACTGACTTCATCACTAGTCGAGGAGATCAAATCTAAGCAGCTGAACGATTCTCTGATCCTTCGGTTATGTGACGAAGTAAAGAAAGGAAAAGCCCCAGGATTCGTGATACAAGATGATGGAGTTCTGAGATTTCAGAGTCGACTTTGCGTTCCCGAAAATGAGGAATTGAGACGGACAATTCTGAAGGAAGCTCACAAGCCTCTATTCTATTCACCCGGCGTGATAAAATGTATAAAGATCTTAAACAAAACTTGGTGGGGAATATGAAGAAGGACGTAGCAGTACGTTTCAAGTGTTTGACTTGTTAGCGAGTTAAGATTGAACATCGGACTGCCGGAATGTTAAAGCCGCTTCCGATCCCTGAGTGGAAGTGGGAGGATATCTCGATGGATTTCATCACCAGTATGCCAAGGACTAGAACGGGAATGAACATGATTTGGGTTATAGTTGATCGACTAACCAAGTCGGCTCAATTCCTAGGAATTAAAGATACATGGGGACCCGAGAGATTGGCGCGAGTATTTATTGCGGAGATAGTCAGATTGCATGGGACGCCGAAGACCATTATTTCGGATCGAGATGGTCGCTTCGTGTCGCACTTCTGGAAGGCAGTTCATAGGGCTTTGGGGACTGAGCTCAACTTTAGCACGGCTTATCATCCCCAAACGGACGGTTAGTCCGAAAGGACTATACAAACAGTAGAAGACATGCTTAGAGCTTGTGCTTTGGATTGGTCAACTGATTGGGAAATTCATTTGCCATTGATTGAATTCACCTACAATAATAGTTGGCATGCTTCTATTAAGATGGCACCATTTGAAGCTTTGTATGGGAGAAGATGTCGATCACCCCTGTGCTGGGATGATTCCTCGGACTTGATCGGGACAGAACCGGAATTGATAGTTCATACTCAAGAGAAGATAGCTTTGATTCGGGAAACACTGTTGACTGCCCAGAGTCGACAGAAGTCTTATGCAGACGTACGTCGTCGCCCTCTAGAGTTCGACGTTGGGGACCATGTACTATAGAAGGTGTCTCCTACACGAGGGATTTTCCGTTTTGGGAGGAGAGGTAAGCTAAGTCCGAGATATATCGGGCCATTTGAGGTCCTAGAGAGAGTTGGGGATTTAGCATACAAGTTGGCCTTACCGCCATCGCTGAGTCACGTTCACAATGTGTTTCACGTATCCCAATTGCGGAAGTATGTACCGGACCCCAGTCACGTCATTGATTTCGATGAGATCGAGATAGCTAATGATGGCACCTTTGAAGAGAGACCAATCAAGATACTTGAGAGTCGGATCAAACAATTGAGGAATAAACCAATACACTTGGTTAAAGTACAATGGTCACGACACGGAGTTGAAGAGGCCACTTGGGAAACGGAGGACAGTATGAAGACTAGATATCCGGAGTTGTTTTCATCTTAAGTTTCGGGACGAAACTTCTTTTTAGGGAGGAAGGATGTAATACCCGAGATTTCTGATATGTATTTAGAACTTGTGATGTTGTAATTGTTGCACTTTGATCTGAGTATTATTCTCCGTATTTCATAATCCGGTGTAGTTGAGCGTATGATTTCATGAATGTGATTTATAAATTGTGTTTCTGTGCTTGTAGCGCACGCTATCGTCTAAGTGTAGCGTACGCTAAATTGGATCCATAGCGCACGCTACGAAGGAACCTTAGCGCACGCTACACGTGGTCAATATGATTGAGACGTGTGGTAGGTGAGATCAGGCCGGGGATCTTGGTCGGATTGTGTCGGGATGAACTTGGACGGCTTTCGGGAAAAAGCCAAGTCAACGCGTTAGCGCACGCTACTCACATGAGTGTAGCGCATGCTAAAGGCTGAGTACAGTGAAATCAGTAACGTTTCAAATAGCCGTTAGCGCACGCTATGAATATGGACTAGCGCGCGCTAATAACCATTTTCTATATATAGGACAACATCCTTTTTCATATTTTCAGATTTTTCACTCCCCCATCCAAATTCTTGAACTTAGAAAGACACTCTCTTCATCCTAAACACTTCTTGCCGACATCCTAGCTCGTGTTGAAGATTGTAGATCATTGGAGGATTGGTGTTCAAACCTTCGGCGTTGGATTGCTTCGAATTTCCTCCTTGTTCTTCACTATTTTGAGGTAAGTGATTCTTCACCAATAGTAGTAGTATTCTAAAGGACGTTTTTGATCATGTTTTGGGATTTACCTGGTCAGTTAGATTCACTAGTAGTAGATCATCATGTGTTAGAAGGATATTTTTAACGTTTCGGCACTTATTCATCGTATGATCCATTGAACCTTTTTAGTATGTGGACTCCTAAGCATATTATGTATCTTCAAAACCGATCATGACCAGTATATGAAGATTACCTAGTTCGTATATTTTACGTAAGGAATCATATGTTTTGGGACTTGGAATGAACGGAACTTAGAATATTTTCTTGAAGATCAAGATGAATTATGGTGTAGTAATGATGATACGTATCCTTGTGTCTCGTAGTCATTTAATCCATAATTATCTTTCATAAACCGTATGAGCATGATATGCACGGAGTTGACATGTATTAACAAGGAGGATTTCATGAGTTTTCATCACCTTTAGCTCAAGTTTTACCCAGTTGTGACTGCCATGCACGATTAGCGCACGCTAAGATGTATATATTAACGTGCGCTATCGGGAATGAGTAACGTGAGCTACGTTGGATACGTAACGTACGTTATATCATCGTGCAGGCGATCGGATGTTCGTGAGAAGACTGCTGCATAACAGCCTAGCGCATGCTAAACCTCAGTCATTTACGACGTTAATCGGCGTAGCTTAGCGCACGTTACGTAGAGTACGTAGCGCGCGCTAAGTAGTTCAGACAGAATTAAATTTTTTAGAGCTTGCGGCCGTAAACCGGATTGTTAGACGTTCATACGACTTGAGAGGAATTCTTTATTATTTCTTAGGTCCGAGCCTTTCATAGGGGACGATCGAGGGGCGGTGGCATACGGACGCGTGTCATTTGTTGGAGTATTTCATTCTTGCCATTTTCGAGGCAAGTATCATATGGTGAGTTTGATTTATATTGGAACCTTGATCATGCTTATGGTTTTGTTCATGTTGTCAAATATGAGATGTATTTCTGTAATTTCTCATGGTATTCGTTGTTAATTGTTCGTATTGATGAACATATTGAAATGGATATATGTATGCATAATTGATTGGTTTATGGTATAAATGATCCGAGGGGATCATGAGGATCTATGCTGAGGGCGCTGGATCGAATGTCCACCATGCGTTGGTCCGACGGGATCATCATGGGGATCTATGCTGAGGGCGCTGGGTCGCTGGACGGGTTTTCCACCATGCGTTGGTCCGACGGGATCATCATGGGGATCTATACCAAGGGCGCTGGATCGCTGGATTACCCTGTATTGTGTTGATGGAATCGTGAGGATTCACATCGTGGGATTCCGATGACGGAAGTCCGTTTTGCATGTTTTATGATGCACTGATGATTTATGTATTATGATACTTGTACTAGCATTATTTTGCTAACCCCTTCGGGGGTGGACATTGTTTTGATGTTCAGGTAGCCGAGGAGCGGGGAAGCAACCACAGTACCGACAGGACGATGAAATGGCTCAGTGATGTGGTTGATGTTTATTGTTATTGTGATTTGTCTTCTTGGTTCATTTAGTACTCGAGTACGTCTGTTTTAATAATGTCATTTCGATATGGTTGTATAAGTTAACTCATTGGATCGGTTGAACCAAATCTGTATTTTGAACTTCAGTTGTACGAATGGATTATATTTACATTTCTTTTAAATTAGCCTTGTAAATCCTTACTAAAAGGGTTTACGGCGCTGTAATTATTCCGAATATCTCGGGGTGTTACAGAATAAGGTATCGGAGCTAAGATTCATGGATATCTTGGCAGTCGGGTTAGTTGGGTCTGTTTACGTTATTTCATTATTGGTCGGTTGTAACATCACTGCTGAGCCAGCATCGTCGTGTGGACCGTCGTTGTAAATTTCCTAATCTCAAATACTACCATTTTAATTAATTCATGTTTTGTAAACATTGATGGACTTACTTTTAGAAAGTTTGCCCTGGATATTGAGTATTTGTGTTTACAGTATGTTGAGAGGAGGTCGTGGACGCGGACGCGGTCGTGGACGCGGACGTGGAAATGCGAGACAAGAAGATTCGGTGTCTACCCCAGAAATAACCGTTAGCCGAACGGATTCCCATTCCGGGGGACAACAGGGATCAGCAAATAATAATGCAGATCCTAACTTGCCGGAGTGCTTCACAGTGGTTGCTCGATAAACCAGCTTGCTCAAGTTGTGGATCGCATGCAGACGGCGATGGACAAAGAAAGATAACGTAGATAATCGGGAGATAAATGGCTTATCGAGGTGATCAAATTTCATCCTCGAATTTGACGGCTCACGAGACGCTTTCTTGGGATCACCGGATGAAGGAATTAGAGAAGATTTTTGCGGGATTAACTGTCCCAACGATAGAAAGGTCCTGGCCGCCCAAGATCTTCTGACAGGGAGGCTTTCGATCGTGGGAGGCCATTCGACCGGAGGAGCATAATTTTGACTGGATGGAATTCAAATTAATGATGGAAGCGCAGTATTGTCATCGCCCAGTTATAGAGTCCCTAGTTCTGGAGTATATCTAACCACAAAAATCATAAGCATCTGAGACGGACGTGATTAAGACCTTTAATCACCAGCTGACTTATGTGCGTCACTTGGTCAGGACCGAGGCGGAGAGGATTTTCCATTTTGACATGCGAATGAAGCCGGAAATTCAGCAATATATGTCCGGATTTGAATGTACCACTTTGCGACAGTATCAGGACAAGGCGTTGGCCTATGATATGAAGGAGGCAGCAGTAGATAAATCGACGGAAGCAAAGAAGAAGAAAGTGGCTGGCAACTTCACGGAGAATAAGAGTAGTGGGCCTCGCAGGGGCCAGTCCTCTTTTCATTCATCCAGGAGGCCTCCGCATCCTTCTCGAGGAGGAAAGAAGTTCCGGGCAGCACCAACCGTTTCAGACGCAGGGAAGAAATGTTATAACTGTGGCAAAGCGGGGAATATTCGACGTGACTGTTTCGCGCCTGTTGTGACCTGTTTCGAGTGTGGACAGGAAGGACATCGCGCAACATTTTGTGGGAATGCGACCCGATCTTTTGGTACTCGCACTCATGTACCGGTTCCGAAGGACACTAGTGTAAACCAGACGCAGCAAAGCGGTTTCCCGCAGTAGAATGTTGGGAAAAGAGAGGCATCCAGCGCTGGGTCCGTTCCTCCGCGTATTTACGAGATGAAGAAGGATGATCAGAACACAGCTGTTGCATCAGGTACGATTCAGATCCTTTTGCAACCAGTTAGTGTCTTGTTCGATTCGGGATCTACGCATTCTTTTATATCTTTGAACTGTATTAATCGTTTGAAAATCTCGTGCTTGTATAATTGTGAACCCTATGTTGTGGGATTACCGAGCGGAGAGAAAATTGTGGGAACCCTAGAAGCTAGAGATTTTCGAGTGTCTATAGGAGGGAGAGATTGGCTATCGAATCTTATTGTAGTTGACATCTACGGTGATGATTTAATTCTCGGAGACGATTGGCTCAACCGTTATGGAGCTATTCTGAATTACCGAGAGAGAGTTATTTCTATCATTGCTGATGACGGATCTGAACACTTATTCCGAGGATGGAGACCGGGAAGCTTGGGAAAATTGATCAAAGCAATGAAAGCCGTGAAATTACTAAAGCAGGGATGTCATGGACTTTGGTGCTATGCCATGAGGAAAGAGGAAGGAGTAGAGCTCTCATCGATTCCAGTTGTGAATGAATTCTCCGATGTATTTCCTGACGAACTACCTGGGTTACCTCCGCAGAGAGAGGTGGAATTCACTATCGAATTAGAGCCTGGAGCAGCTCCTATTTCCAGAGCACCATACCGCATGGCGCCAACCGAGATGTATGAACTCAAGAAGCAACTGGAGGAATTGTTACAGAAGTGTTATATTAAACCTAGCGTTTCTCCTTGGGGAGCGCCCGTTCTCTTTGTCCGGAAGAAAGACGGATCCCTCCGACTGTGTATTGATTACAGGGAGCTCAACAAGATGATGATCAAGAATAAGTATCCTATACCTCGGATTGACGACTTGTTTGATCAACTGCAAGGGGCAAGGGTATTCTCGAAGATTGACTTGGGATCAGGATACCATCAGTTGAGAATTAAGGAATCGGATATACCGAAGTCTGCTTTCAGGTCCCGGTACGGGCATTATGAATTTGTAGTGATGCCATTTAGACTTACCAATGCTCCTGCGGTATTCATGCAATTGATGAATCGGGTATTCTTAGAATACTTGGATAAATTTGTGGTCGTCTTCATTTATGACATCTTGATATATTCGAAGGACGCAGAGGAGCATGGCGAACATTTGCGTGTGGTTTTGAGCACCTTGAGGAAGGAACAGTTGTATGCAAAGCTTTCCAAATGCGAGTTCTGGCTCAGGGAAGTAACTTTTCTTGGGCATGTGATATCAGCTGACGGAGTTCAGGTGGACCCCAAGAAAGTCGAAGCAATCTTGGAATGGGAAGTTCCTAGTAACGTGAAAGAAGTCCGGAGTTTCCTAGGACTTGCTGGATATTATCGCCGCTTTGTAGAGGGATTTTCCAAAATTGCTCGTCCGCTCACTCACCAATTAAGGTAAAACTCAAAAGTTTACGTGGGATGAGAAATGCCAGACTGGTTTTAATGAACTTAAGAAGAGACTGACGACAGCACCTATATTAGCGTTACCAGATGGAACTGATGGATTCATGGTATATAGCGACGCTTCAAATCAGGGTCTGGGATGTGTGTTGATGCAAAAGGATAAGGTGATTGCCTATGCTTCTCGGCAATTGAAACCGTACGAGGTTAATTACCCGACTCATGATCTGGAGCTAGCAGCTGTAGTCTTTGCATTGAAAATTTGGAGATATTATTTGTACGGCACTCATTGTCAGATCTTTACAGATCATAAGAGCCTCAAGTACATTTTCAGTCAGAAAGAATTAAACATGAGACAGAGAAGGTGGCTGGAATTGATCAAGGATTACGACTTGGAGATCCTCTATCATCCGGGAAAAGCAAACGTAGTAGCCGATGCTTTGAGCCGTAAACCTGTTTCTCTTCGAGTGTTGGAAGCACTTACATCCCAAACCAGCATTCAACGGGAACTGATCCGCGAAGGGATTGAAGTATGGGCACCAGGAATCCAAGGGCAACTATATGTGATGGAACTGACTTCATCACTAGTCGAGGAGATCAAATCTAAGCAGCTGAACGATTCTCTGATCCTTCGGTTATGTGACGAAGTAAAGAAAGGAAAATCCCCAGGATTCGTGATACAAGATGATGGAGTTCTAAGATTTCAGAGTCGACTTTGCTCCCAAAATGAGGAATTGAGACGGACAATTACAAGGAAGCTCACAGCGCGCCCTATTCTATTCACCGGCAAAGCAGAAATGTATAAAGATCTTAAACAAAACTTCTGGGGGAATATGAAGAAGGACGTAGCAGAGTACGTTTCAAGTGTTTGACTTGTCACAGGTTAAGATTGAACATCGCCGACTGCCGAATGTTAAAGCCGCTTCTGATCCCTGAGTGGAAGTGGGAGGATATCTCGATGGATTTCATCACCAGTATGCGAAGGACTAGAACGGGAATGAACATGATTTGGGTTATAGTTGATCGACTAACCAAGTCGGCTCATTTCCTAGGAATTAAAGATACATGGGGACCCGAGAGATTGGCGCGAGTATTTATTGCGGAGATAGTCAGATTGCATGGGACGCCGAAGACCATTATTTCGGATCGACATGGTCGCTTCGTGTCGCACTTCTGGAAGGCAGTTCATAGGGCTTTAGGGACTGAGCTCAACTTTAGCACGGCTTATCATCTCCAAACGGATGGTCAGTCCGAAAGGACTATACAAACAGTAGAAGACATGCTTAGAGCTTGTGCTTTGGATTGGTCAACTGATTGGAAAATTCATTTGCCATTGATTGAATTCACCTACAATAATAGTTGGAATGCTTCTATTAAGATGGCACCATTTGAAGCTTTGTACGGAAGAAGATGTCGATCACCCCTGTGCTGGGATGATTCTTCGGACTTGATCGAGACAGAACCGGAATTGATAGTTCAGACTCAAGAGAAGATAGCTTTGATTCGGGAAAGACTGTTGACTGCCCAGAGTCGACATAAGTCTTATGCAGACGTATGTCGTCGCCCTTTAGAGTTCGACGTTGGGGACCATGTACTATTGAAGGTGTCTCCTACACGAGGGATTTTCCGTTTTGGGAGGAGAGGTAAGCTAAGTCCGAGATATATCGGGCCATTTGAGGTCCTAGAGAGAGTTGGGGATTTAGCATACAGGTTGGCCTTACCGCCATCGCTGAGTCACGTTCACAATGTGTTTCACGTATCCCAATTGCGGAAGTATGTACCGACCCGACCACGTCATTGATTTCGACGAGATCGAGATAGCTAATGATGGCACCTTCGAAGAGAGACCAATCAAGATACTTGAGAGTCGGATCAAACAATTGAGGAATAAACCAATACACTTGGTTAAAGTATAATGGTCACGACACGGAGTTGAAGAGGCCACTTGGGAAACGGAGGACAGTATGAAGACTAGATATCCGGAGTTGTTTTCATCTTAAGTTTCGGGACGAAACTTCTTTTTAGGGAGGAAGGATGTAATACCCGAGATTTCTGATATGTATTTAGAACTTGTGATGTTGTAATTGTTGCACTTTGATCGGAGTATTATTCTCCGTATTTTATAATCCGGTGTAGTTGGGCGTATGATTTCATGAATGTGATTTATAAATTGTGTTTCTGCGCTTGTAGCGCACGCTATCGTCTAAGTGTAGCGTACGCTAAATTGGATCCATAGCGCACGCTACGAAGGAACCTTAGCGCACGCTACACGTGGTCAATATGATTGAGACGTGTGGTAGGTGAGATCAGGCCGGGGATCTTGGTCGGATTGTGTCGGGATGAACTTGGACGGCTTTCGGGAAAAAGCCAAGTCAACGCGTTAGCGCACGCTACTCACATGAGTGTAGCGCATGCTAAAGGCTGAGTACAGTGAAATCAGTAACGTTTCAAATAGCCGTTAGCGCACGCTATGAATATGGACTAGCGCGCTAATAACCATTTTCTATATATAGACAAAGATCCTTTTCATATTTTCAGATTTTTCACTCCCCCATCCAAATTCTTGAACTTAGAAAGACACTCTCTTCATCCTAAACACTTCTTGCCGACATCCTAGCTCGTGTTGAAGATTGTAGATCATTGGAGGATTGGTGTTCAAACCTTCGGCATTGGATTGCTTCGAATTTCCTCCTTGTTCTTCACTACTTTGAGGTAGGTGATTCTTCACCAATATTAGTAGTATTCTGAAGGACGTTTTTGATCATGTTTTGGGATTTACCTGGTCAGTTAGATTCACTAGTATTCGATCATCACGCCTTTGAAGGATATTTTTGACGTTTCGGCACTTATTCATCGTATGATCCATTGAACCTTTTTAGTATGTGGACTCCTAAGCATATTATGTATCTTCAAAACCGATCATGACCAGTATATGAAGATTACCTAGTTCGTATGTTTTACGTAATGAATCATATGTTTTGGGACTTGGAATGAACGGAACTTAGAATATTTTCTTGAAGATCAAGATGAATTATGGTGTAGTAATGATGATACGTATCCTTGTGTCTTGTAGTCATTTAATCCATAATTATCTTTCATAAACCGTATGAGCATGATATGCACGGAGTTGACATGTATTAACACTGAGGATTTCATGACTTTTCATCACCTTTAGCTCAAGTTTTACCCAGTAGTGACTGCCATGCACGATTAGCGCACGCTAAGATGTATATATTAACGTGCGCTATCGGGAATGAGTAACGTGCGCTACGTTGGATACGTAACGTACATTATATCATCAGGCAGGGCATTCGGCTGTTCAGAGAAGACTGTCAGTACATAGCTAGCGCACGCTAAACCTGGTCATTTACGTACGTTAACGGGTAGGCTTACCGCACGTTACGTAGAGTACGTAGCGCGCGCTAAGTAGTTCAGACAGAATTCATTTTTTAGAGCTTGCGGCCATAAACCGGATTGTTAGACGTTCGTACGACTTGAGAGAAATTCTTTATTATTTCTTAGGTCCGAGCCTTTCATAGGGGACGATCGAGGGGCGGTGGCATACGGACGCGTGTCATTTGTTGGAGTATTTCATTCTTGCCATTTTCGAGGCAAGTATCATATGTTGAGTTTGATTTATATTGGAACCTTGATCATGCTTATGGTTTTGTTCATGTTGTCAAATATGAGATGTATTTCTGTAATTTCTCATGGTATTCGTTGTTAATTGTTCGTATTGATGAACATATTGAAATGCATATATGTATGCATAATTGATTGGTTTATGGTATAAATGATCCGAGGGGATCATGAGGATCTATGCTGAGGGCGCTGGATCGAATGTCCACCATGCGTTGGTCCGACGGGATCATCATGGGGATTTATGCTGAGGGCGCTGGATCGCTGGATGGGTTTTCCACCATGCGTTGGTCCGACGGGATCATCATGGGGATCTATACCAAGGGCGCTGGATCGCTGGATTACCCTGTATTGTGTTGATGAAATCGTGAGGATTCACATCGTGGGATTCCGATGACGGAAGTCCGTTTTGCATGTTTTATGATGCACTGATGATTTATGTATTTTGATACTTGTACTAGCATTGTTTTGCTAACCCCTTCGGGGGTGGACATTGTTTTGATGTTCAGGTAGCCGAGGAGCGGGGAAGCAACCACAGTACCGACAGGACGATGAAATGGCTTAGTGATGTGGTTGATGTTTATTGTTATTGTGATTTGTCTTCTTGGTTCATTTAGTACTCGAGTACGTCTATTTTAATAATGTCATTTCGATATGGTTGTATAAGTTAACTCATTGGATCGGTTGAACCAAATCTGTATTTTGAACTTCAGTTGTACGATTGGATTATATTTACATTTCTGTTAAATTAGCCTTGTAAATCCTTACTAAAAGGGTTTACGGCACTGTAATTATTCCGAATATCTCGGGGTGTTACATTTTGCTCCCACTAACCCTCTTGTATACACAAGGTTCCTCTTCATTTTGCACGAAGTCAAACTCTTTGACCGCCTCATCAAAACGAAGGTTCCAACTACGCGACGCTTGCTTCAGTCCATAAATGGAACGCTGAAGCTTGCACACTTTCTGAATATCGACTTCGGACACAAAGCCTTTAGGCTGCTCCATATAGATTTCCTCATCGAGGAATCTATTAAGGAAGGCCGTCTTTACGTCCATTTGCCATATCTCATAATCGTGGTAGGCAGCTATAGCAAGCATCATGCGAATAGACTTGATCATGGCTACGGGCGAGAAGGTATCGTGGTAATCGATCCCTTCCTTTTGGGTATAACCCTTTGCCACAAGCCTGGCCTTATAGGCGTCAACCTTGCCATCACCATCAGTCTTTCTCTTGTAGATCCACTTGTTCCCAATAGGCACTATGCCCTCGGGGCGGTCTACTAGAGTCCAGACCTGATTGACATGCATCGAGTCTATCTCAGCTTCCATAGCTTCACGCCATTTCGCGGAGTCTACATCTACCATCGCTTGGTCATATGTTGTTGGGTCGGTCTCTTGGCTATCACTTGGAACCTCATGGAGACACAGCTCCTCCAAGTACACAAGCCCATACCTCTCAGGTAAATGAGACACCCTACTAGACCTACGAGGTGGTTGTACTTGTGTTTCAGAAAGTTCGGTTCCAGTTTCTTGCACAGGTGTCTCTCGAGGAGTTTCATTGTATTCTTCTAAAGAAATACTTCTACCTGCTCCGCCTTCCTGAATGAACTCATCTTCCAGGAAGTGTGCTTGTAAAGCAACAACGATCCTTCGATCTTCGGGCATGTAGAATAGATATCCCATTGTCCCATACGAGAATCCAATGAAACATCCCTTCGCAGACCTAGCTTCCAACTTTTACACCTTAGTCTTCTTGACATAAGCGGGACATCCCCAAATCCTAATATGATGAAGACTTGGTTTCCTTCCTTCCCACATCTCATGTGGAGTTTTAGGAACGGATTTGGAAGGACATCTGTTCAAGATATACGCGGAAGTCAGGAGTGCATACCCCCACAGGTAAATCGGCAAGTCAAGATAGCTCAAAGATGGAACGGACCATGTTCAACAGGGTCCGGTTCCTTCTTTCTGACCCACCATTTAACTGAGGAGTACCTGGAGGTGTTAGTTGTGAAACTATTCCATGTTCCTTAAGGAACTCGTCAAACTCCGTACTCATATACTCGCCACTTCGGTCCGACCGAAGTGCTTTGATATGATTACCAGTTTGTTTCTCGACTAGGGCCTTGAATTCCTGGAATTTTTCAAAGGCCTCGGATTTATGTTTCATTAAGTATACATAACCATACCTAGTATGATCATCTCAGAACGTAATGAAATATTGATATCCATCACGTGTCGCTTCCAAAGCACCACAAACGCGTATGGATTAATCCCACTTATCGCCGCTCTTTCAAAAGTCCTGTGAAGGGGACTTAGTCATTTTGCCTTTAAGGCAAGATTCACAAGTAGGAAAGGGATCCGATCCCAATGGACCCATAAGTCCATCTTTTCCATCTTGTAAACCTTGGTCCACCAACATGACCAAGTCTAAGATGCCATTTCAAAACTTGATTGGTTTCATCCCTACCACGTTTTCTAGTCATAGTATTCACAACTACTTTGTTGCCGAGATTTAGATGATACAATCCATTCAACAATGTAGCAAGACTACTAGTTTATTTTTAAAATAAATTTTGCAGAACCATCACCAATGAAAAATGAAAAGCCTTTTCGGTCCATGACCGAATGGATACAATGTTTTTGTGCCCTTGGGCAAAACAAGTACATCTTCTAAAGTCAAAGCAAAGCCGGATTCTAAACCCAAAAGAAGTGATCCTATGTCGGTCGCCTCGACACTATGCCGCCTTCCGACCGTGATCATAACTTCTCCACCTCCAAGCTTCCTACTTTGTTCCGCATCCCGATTCACGGTACAAATATGAGAACTAGCACCGTAATCCAAGATCCAGAAGTAGAAAATACAAAGAGCGTAACAATTTGTTTCCAAAACTAAAAGTTCTGTACCTGAAGTGCCATGAAGAATCGGACAGTCTCTAGCCCAGTGGCCCAGCTCACCGCACTTGAGACAAGCATCCTTATTCTTGTTCTTTGGAACCATTGGGGCCTTGCCCTTACCCTTAAGGTCCTTAACTTGTGGTCCAGTTTGCTTCTTGGTCCTTTTCTTCTTGTTCTTAGACCTCCGAGGTCCAGAAGAAATCACAAGAGCAGACTCCTTCATCCGCGGAGTCTTCATCTGTGACTGAGCGGTCCCAAGTTTGTTCATTAGCCCAGCTAAATTGCATGTAATCTCATTGCAGTTGAAGTTCATAACAAACTGTGAGAAGGAATCAGGGAGAGACTGTAGGATAAGGTCGGTTTGGAGAGAAGTATCCATTTTAAAATCAAGAGCCTCCAATCTCTCGATCATGGATATCATTTTGAGGACGTGTTCCCCAACCTTCGCACCTTCCTTCATCCTTGCACCGAACAGTTACTTGGATATCTCATATCTAGCAGTTCTGCTGTGCTCACCATAAAGTTCGGTTAAGTGAGATAGAATCGCCAGCGTAAGTCCTTTCTCATGAGCTCTCTGAAGCTCATTAGACATGGAAGCCATCATATAAGCACGGACTTTCACGTCATCCTTAACCCACTTTTCGTGGTTTTCAATCTCTTCCTGATTGGCTCGGGTCCGCACAGGAGGCGCCGGAATGTCCGTATCCAAGACGTATCCCAGTGCCTCTATACTGAGGACAATCATCGACATGGAGCCAATCCACAAAGTTAGGTCCCATTAAGGTGTTCTTTTCGAGTAGAATTGCGAGTGGGTTCATTGTCATATTGAGATTTGTCTGCATTAAGTATAACAGATTAATTAGTGACTTGTTATATTATGATCTAAATATAGAATTAAGGTCTTTTCTATTCTTATTACCCAGCTCCCACTATTTTTTTATCGGAATAACACACTCCCATGTGATATCCGGAAGTATCGTCGCTCTACTTCATAGTGGTGATCGAGTTCTTTATAAATCTTAATAGAGGGCAACCGAACAGGTTTCTAGTCTATTAATTTTCATAAAGTGGTGTCCAACACCAACCCATCTAATGGATGATTCGATCTTCTTTTTCCCCTTGTTCACTCCCCTCAACCTATACGGTTTCTATGGTTCGTGAACAAGTTAAGTTTATACCATCGACGCAAATCAGTTTCATAATTGAATCTTATCCGGCAACCTATCAGGTTTCTAGGGATAAAATTTGCTCCAACCGAAGGCATCCAATGCGCTCCCGGTAATTTATCCGTCCTCCCCGAACGACTACCCCGATAACTCGGAAGCATAACACATCCGGTTTAGATTTCAATTTCCCGAAAGCTCGATGGAGGGAAGGAAAACCTTGAAACCTTATAAACTTAATAATTTTTTGTGGGAGAATTATCGCGATTAATGTTACACTTTGCACATTAATTCATTTAAGCGCGTTTGTGGCATTCATACAATATGAAACAACCATTCACAACCTAGTTGCTACCAACATGTGATTCATGGACCGTTCCTAGAAAACAAAAAATCTGTAATCTAATTACAATTATTCGTCTTGAATCTTCGTCTTCTCGAAATGGATCTTCCTCCGGTCTTCGTCATTACATATAAATTTTACATCGAAAATTGCATCCTAGATACAAACATCTCTAGTAAAATAAATAGGCTCAAAATGGCCTTTACAACCCAATCGAATAAAACGAACGATTCAAAACTAAGTCCATGAACCACATCCCCATTCAAAAGCATTCATCCAATAAATACTATATAAATGAAAAGCGTAGAGGTACATTGATCCAATCAACAATACGAACCGATCCAATCGATTCACACAATCGGTAATATGATAACGTTCAAAATAATTCGGTCGACCATAAATATTCCAATTAATCAAATTTCCCTTATAAAATGAAATACCATAAATCATTTTAATCATATTAAATCCAATTTAACATGTGGGAGATTAATTTTCAAGAATACACGAAAAAAATCGAGCCGGGGCGAAAACTCGCCAGCATGACCGAGTCACTCTCGGCAGCCTGCCGGCAGTCAGGCCTGGCATGGCCGAGTCACGCTCGGAAGATGCCGGCCAGGACACGACCGAGTCACCCAGGACACGGTCGGGTGCACTGGCGGCAATGATTGCCGATCGCTGACACGACCGAGTCACCCAGACACGGCCGAGTCTCGGCTCGGCGACTTGGCCACACTGCCGGACACGACCGAGTCACCCAGGACACGGTCGAGTCACTCTCGGCCAGATTACCCTTTTTGTCCAAAAAGTCGTCCGACGACGATTCGGGGCTAGATTTTCGACCGGATATACAATATCAATAATTTCCGACTTTCATATCTTCAATATAAATCATATTTCCCAGAAATTTAAGATTTATATTTAGACATAAACTTACGAAAAATATAACTACAACGAACGTAAAATATTTACCACGATTATGACTAAAATGATTCCAAATCATTCACCATCTAATCAAGCATTCTAAATGCCAATATCGTATATACGATCGCAAGACCTACTCTCTGATACCACTGTTGGGATTCGGTGCCTAAAACGAAGGCCCAGCGGAAGCGGTAAAACGAAAATTAATTCGATCCGAATCCCTACGAGGATCGATCGAGCTACGTATATACGAATATATAAACAAAAAGCAAGAGTCGTAAGAAACTAACCCTCGAAGTCCGTTGATTAAATGGTAACCTTCTCTTGAGCTATTCCCCAAGCTTTGATTGATCTCTACGAATCCAATCCGCTCCAAGCTCTTGAACGATCCAACGCCGAAAGCACCGCGTCTCTACTTACCACGCGCCGAAAAAACGATCGGAACAACAACACTCGATTAACCTCTAAGGTTACGGCTAGAATCAAGTGATGAAGCTTTTATTATTACACTCTAAGTGTATAATGTATCTCTCAACAATTTTTCTCTAAGAAAATGTGAATGATGAAAAACACAAGACCAAGTTTTTCTTCCCTCTCTCTTGAAAATGATAAATGCCGTGAGACCACAAGGAGGAGAGAAAAGGAGGTTTTTATTTTGGTCTACAAATCATTCACAAGATAATCTTTCACCCACAAAATCTCCCTTTCCCTTATAATAAGAGAAATGAAATCTCATATGTCAAAAGTCTTCCAACAAGAAAACAAGACAATGATCAAGGTAGGAAATCAAGGTGGGGGCCGGCCTCTAGAAGAAATCGGACGAGTTCGGTTCGTTTCGGACTCCCGAGAGTCCAAACAGACAAACTCCAATTCCGTTCCGATGTATTTATATTGTTTAATTAATCCCATTTGTTGGAATATTTATTCTACACATTATTTAATTTGTGTTTTGATGATTAAAGTTGCTAAACAACAAAACAACATCGAGGCGAAGCAAAACAACGAAGCAGACGAAGTCGCAAAAAGTTGCAATCTGGACTGCATTAGCGCACGCTAAGGCATATATGTTAGCGCACGCTAACGAGGAGTAATCTGCATTCCATCCAAGTTTCGAAGTAAGATGCAGTGAAGTCAGCTGATGGGATAGCGCACGCTACACGTTACCATTAACGCACGATATCGAGCCTTGTTACCGTTGTGAAAGAATTCAAACACAGAATGACGTATGCAATGAAGTCAGCACTAGCGCACGCTACAAGGGACAGTATAGCGCACGCTAATCAGTTTGAATCAAGTCAATTAGAACGTTGGAAAGATTCGGCGGAAAGTCAAGCATCAAACGGATAGTTTGACAAGTAAAGGCAACGGATATATTACGTTAACGCACGCTACTCAATCATGGTTAACGTACGCTAAGTAAGTGAGATAACGTACGTAAGGCAGGAGGCATAACGTACGCTAAAGAAGAAACGGTTACCGGATCAAATCTGAAATATCTAGTGCACGCTACAAAAGAAAGCTAGCGCACGCTAGCAAGTCAAAACAGCCAGCAACGGCTAGTTTGTGGGAAATGCCTATAAATACCATCCCTATGGTATTGTTTGAGTACAACAACTTCAAGAAAACGAGTCATACATCTGAGAATCATATACTTACATTGTTGTTGTAATATTGAGCTTATACTGTTAGTTTGAGTGTTTATACATTCAACATTATACACGAGCGAGAAAAAGAAAAAGATACGATTTGATTCGGTGTTATTAGGATCAAGGATCCGGCATTGTTAGAATCACAATCGCTATCTTAGTGAGGTTTATCTAGTACTGATAGAAAGCTAGAATGGATGATTCCTTATCCAATAGAAAAGGAAAAACGGTTTTACTCGGACCGATAGAAGACGAGCTTGTAACGGTAATCCCTCGACCGATAGAAGAGAGGCGTAGAGGTTTTGATCTTAAGCCTAAGGAAAAAGATACATCGAGAGAGGACGTAGGCTTTGTTAATAGCCGAACCTCTATAAATCCTTGTGTGATTTATTTTCCGCAATTTATTTTCGCTTCCGCACAAAACGGCGCAAATATCCGATTTGGTACCCAATAATTGGTATCAGAGCGGTACTACAATACACGGCTTAACATCCGAGGAGAAAAGATCCAATGGCGTTTCAAATGGCTCCCGTGGAAGGCCTTGCTCTCAAGCGACCACCATTTTTTGATGGCGCGAACTTCATGACTTGGAAGAAGAATATGTCGATATTCATTCGAGCTTACGACATCGAACTTTGGAAGGTGATTTGTCTTGGTCCCAAAATCCCAACGAACTCAAACGGAACTCTCAAAACCTTTGAAGAGTATGACGATGCGGATTGGAAAAACGACCATTATAATTGCAAAGCGACGCAATTATTATACTGTGCTTTAAATCCGGAAGAACACAACCGGATATCATCGTGTGATAGTGCCAAAGAAATCTGGAAAATGCTTGAGGTAACACACGAAGGTACGTCTCAAGTCAAGGAGACGAAGATAAACATGCTCCTTCACGATTATGAATTATTCCAAATGAAGGACGACGAATCCATCTCGATTATGCTTGACCGATTTTCAGTTATCACTAATGGATTAGCATGTTTCGGAAAACCACTTTCGAGTAGTGAGAAAGTAAAGAAAATTCTCCGATCACTACCTCGAGAATGGGACGGTACGGTTACGGCAATAATGGAATCCAAAGATTTAAATACTCTCGATTTTAGTGCTCTCGTTGGTTCTCTTATCAACTACGAGATTGTTCTAAAATCTCGGAATGCCAAACCGAAACCGAAGGAGAGGTCGATAGCCTTCAAGGCTAAGGTGCCGAGAAAGAAAGAAGAAATTCCGGTAGACGACAGCGACGAAGAAATGGCATATTATGCCAAAAATATTAATAAGTTCCAACACTTATTAAACCGGAGAAAGAAGGACATCCAAGCGGGCGAATCGAAGAAACCCGAAAACACTTGTCGATTATGTGGTAAACTAGGCCACTTTGCTAAGAATTGTCCAGTAAAGCAAAAGGAGGTTCTAATCGCAACATGGAGCGACGAAGATCCCGATGAAGACTTTCTTGAACAAAATAATCTCGCGCTCATGGCCCGGAGTTCATTCGACGATAGCGACGTCGAAAGCCAAGTAAGTAACTCCTACGACGAACTCTTTGAAGCATTCGAGTTATTGCATACGGACTATCTAAATGCTTTAAATGAAATTAAATCCCTCAAGTCTAAATATAAAACTTTGGAAGTTGAAAACTCCAAAATACTTGAAAAAGGGAAATTTGTCGAAATTGATCATTCGAAATGCTTTGAAAATGAAAATATTTTGAAAAATGATCTTTTAAAAGTTCAAGATGAACTAAAAATTTTGACAAAGAAATTCTCGTGCGGCAACGATAAATTTGAACAGATGTTATGTGTTCAAAAATATACTCTAAATAAAGAGGGGTTAGGATTCAAACCACGTTCGAAAAACGAATCCGTCAATTTCAAAATACCCCGATGCGAAAAATGTTTGAAAATCGGGCATCATATTTCTAACTGTAAAAGCCCAAGACGGACGATAAAAATTAAAAGGATTTGGGTTCCTAAAGGAACAAACATTTCAAATATCGTCTACGTTTCAAAAGAAAAACCCACTATAGGTTGGATCCCCAAAAATAAATTTTGACAAATGATATTTTACAAAGGGGGAGAAGGAATATTTTTGAGGGAAAATAATATTTTCAGGGGGAGTTTATACTCTTATTAATGCATAAATTGGTATCATGCATATTTATATTTCATTTGGTATCCTTTATATTTTTTTACTTTTTGATGAAGACAAAAAGGGGGAGAAAGATATGAATTGAGATAAAAAGGAGAAGTAGAAGAATCGAGATAAAAATGAGAAAAATCGAAGAAGTCGAAAAGAAAAGAACAGCATACAAATAGGGGAAGTTGAAAAAACTGAAAAACAACGGAGTTGAAAAATAAAGGAGATGTCGAAAGGAAATAAGGATTGGAGAAACTAACGAAACGATCAAAGCCAAAAACTTTGATTCGTAGAAATATACATATATTATTTTTTTTCAGGTTTTATCTAATTCAACTGTTGTTTTGTAATCATCAAAAAGGGGGAGATTGTTGGAATATTTATTCTACACATTATTTAATTTGTGTTTTGATGATTAAAGTTGCTAAACAACAAAACAACATCGAGGCGAAGCAAAACAACGAAGCAGGCGAAGTCGCAAAAAGTTGCAATCTGGACTGCATTAGCGCACGCTAAGGCATATATGTTAGCGCACGCTAACGAGGAGTAATCTGCATTCCAGCCAAGTTTCGAAGTAAGCTGCAGTGAAGTCAGCTGATGGAATAGCGCACGCTACACGTTACCATTAACGCACGCTATCGAGCCTTGTTACCGTTGTGAAAGAATTCAAACACAGAATGACGTATGCAATAAAGTCAGCACTAGCGCACGCTACAAGGGACAGTATAGGGCACGCTAATCAGTTTGAATCAAGTCAATCAGAACGTTGAAAAGATTCGGCGGAAAGTCAAGCATCAAACGGATAGTTTGACAAGTAAAGGCAACGGATATATTACGTTAATGCACGCTACTCAATCATGGTTAACGTACGCTAAGTAAGTGAGATAACGTACGTAAGGCAGGAGACATAACGTACGCTAAATAAGAAACGAAGCTACTGGACTGAAACTGGAAATATCTAGCGCACGCTACAAAAGAAAGCTAGCGCACGCTAGCAAGTTAAAACAGCCAGCAACGGCTAGTTTGTGGGAAATGCCTATAAATACCATCCCTATGGTATTGTTTGAGTACAACAACTTCAAGCAAACGAGTCATACATATGAGAATCATATACTTACATTGTTGTTGTAATATTGAGCTTATACTGTTAGTTTGAGTGTTTATACATTCAACATTATACACGAGCGAGAAAAAGAAAAAGATACGATTTGATTAGGTGTTATTAGGATCAAGGATCCGGCATTGTTAGAATCACAATCGCTATCTTAGTGAGGTTTATCTAGTACTGATAGAAAGCTAGAGTGGTTGATTCCTTATCCAATAGAAAAGGAAAAACGGTTTTACTCGGACCGATAGAAGACGAGCTTGTAACGGTAATCCCTCGACCGATAGAAGAGAGGCGTAGAGGTTATGATCTTAAGCCTAAGGAAAAAGATACATCGAGAGAGGACGTAGGCTTCGTTAATAGCCGAACCTCTATAAATCCTTGTGTGATTTATTTTCCGCAATTTATTTTCGCTTCCGCACAAAACGGCGCAAATATCCGATTTGGTACCCAACACAATTAATTAAACATATCAAATACAAAATAATATAATTAATTTCTCCAATAAATAATTATATTTATGAATTAAATTAATCACCCAGTAATTTATTTAATCCATTAGGCCGTAAATCAATTTATCCAATAAATCGATTTAGACATCCAATGTCTCAAATTAGATATCCAATATCTAATATTCATAATGAGAGATTAAGCTCGATTTATTCCGTCATCAATCCTAATGCGCGACTCGGTAGGTCCGTCTCAGTCAGCAATGGGAGGAACCAAAGAGTAGTAGCACCACCTAGCCGGCCTGGTGGCCTACACTGTACCCCGACTGAGAACGAATGATTGGGATCATTCAAGAACCATTCTGTCGTGAATACCAGTATACGTATAAACCCTTCTTTCAAATGTCCCGATCAAGTTATAGGGTCACGGTCAGTCAAACCCCATCTGTACTTGACGCTATGCATGCGTTAATGCAAATTGAGATCATCGAGCTCTCGTGTATCTAATACAGCCAGCTCCAATGCTTTGGCCAAAGACTTATGATCTCATGTGCCAATAACCGCATAGGACATATAACCCGTTCACTAACAGGAGAAAGAATTCTATCTTGGTATTCAGTAGGACCTACTACTTGCCCATCAAGATGCACGTCGAGGTTGACCCCCGCCTTCCAGTTTACAGGGTCGAACTACTCTAATGAAAATCTTGACGTCACAAGCAGATCCCTACTAAATCCTCAAGTTGAAGGTTCACGAATACCTATCACAACCTTCCGATTCCATCATTGACTGTCCCGGAGTGAAATCTGTGTGATGAATCGAGGGTGAGTCGGTTCGAGTATACTAATCTAATTAGCATACCGATAACGTGTGCTCCCACTAACTATTAGAGTTCGACAGGCACTCTCCTTGTCAAAGAACACATCATACAAGTCTTCACATAAACTTAACGCCCAGTCAAGTTTTATCGACTTGCGAACGATTAAGTATTTGAGCTATAAACCTTTCCAGTGCCGACCCCCTTATCCAATAAGGAGTGGAACGTTTTGCTCTCAAATACACGGACTAGTTTCTACATGTATATTTACGAGTTAGGAATGCCAGTAACTACCAGTAAACAAAGAAACATACATTGCCTTATATTGATGATTTACATAATAACAAGTACAATGCCCTCACTCAACATCCTCTGAGTGGCATTCAAGGGCATACTCCTAACATAATCTTCTAAGTGTTTCCCAACTCTGTGACACTGGTCTTAAATTAATTTTTGAAAGTATGCATTGCACTGCAATGAGAAAAGACCAAGTTGTTTTTATTGGATTGCGATATGGAAATATTTATATTGTTGATCTTCAAGATGAATCTTCTTTCAATGAAAAATGTTTACTTTCATACGATGAAAATGCCGTTATTTGGCACCGAAAATTGTGTCATGCCTCTTTACCACTTCTTTCCAAATTGGCCAAAAATGATATTATCCGTGGTTTATCAAAATTAAATTTCAGAAAAGACCACATCTGTGAGGCCTGTATTAAAGGTAAACATGCTAGAGGCTCGTTTAAACCAAAACTGGAAATTACCACTAGTCGCATTCTTGAATTAATTCATATGGATTTGATTGATCCATCTCGGCATGCTAGCTTAATAGGTAAACTATATACTTTAGTTCTTGTTGATGATTTTTCGAGATTTACTTGGGTAAAATTCTTAACAAATAAAAATGATGCATTTAACGAGTTTGTTAAGTGGTGTAAGGTTACCCAGAAGGAAAAAGAGTTACCAATTATCGCCATCAGAACTGATCATGGTGGAGAATTTGATTCAAATGTATTTGAAGATTGGTGCAATAATTATGGTATGGGCCCAATTTTTCGGCACCTCGGCCACCTCAACAAAATAGAGTTGTCGAGAGGAAGAATCGCTCTCTAGAAGAAATGAGCCGAACAATGATCAATGAATATGGGCTTCCTAAATATTTCTGGGCCGAAGCCGTTAACACCGCTTGCTATGTTATTAATCGAGTCCATCTCCAGAGAAACAAAATGATGACTCCATATGAGATATTTAAAGGTAAAAAGCCCAACTTATCTTATTTTCATCCATTTGGTTGTAAGGTATTTATTCATAATAATAATGGTAAGGATATATTGGGAATTGACTCTAAATAGGATATTGGAATATTTCTTGGTTATTCGACTAATAGTAAAGCTTATCGTGTATTTTATTATAGAAGAGGCTCGGTAGAAGAGTCAATTCACGTAAAATTCGATGATACAGTTTTACCCCCGAGAAAGATTTTTTTTGTGATGATGCAAGTATGGTTCCAGCTAAAGAAGTGTCAGAAGCGTCAAAGGAATTGGAGAAGCTAGACTTAAGCTCGGACAAGCAGGAGGAAAATTCTTTCAACCTTCCAAAAGATTGGGCTAATGTGAAAGATCATCCCATGGAGCAAATTCTTGGGAAAATCGATGAAGGTGTGCGAACTAGGAGAAATATAAATGATTGTATTAACAATATTGCATTTATTTCTCTTACAGAACCAAAGAATATCGATGAATCCATCAATGATGAGAATTGGGCTATTGCTATGTAAGAAGAGCTAAATTAATTCGGAAGAAATAATGTTTGGGAATTGGTTCCGGCACTGGTAGGCAAAACGATCATTGGTACTAAATGGGTTCATAAAGTTAAACCGATGATGATGGTCTCCCAATAAAGAATAAATCAAGATTGGTCGCCCAAGGATACAATCAAGAAGAAGGTTTGGACTACGAAGAAACCTTTGCTCCTGTTGCTCGTCTTCAGGCTATTCGCCTTCTCTGTGATTTTGCCATATACAAGAAAAACAAACTCCATCAAATGGATATAAAGAGTGCGTTCCTAAATGGAATCATCCAGGAGGAGGTGTATGTCAAGCAACCACTGGGTTTTGAAGACTATGATCATCCAGATTATGTGTACAAGCTCCATAAAGCTCTCTATGGATTGAAACAAGCTCCGAGAGCATGGTATAATCGTCTAAGCTCTTTTCTTATTTCAAATGGGTATAAAATAGGTAATGTTGATAATACCATATTTATCAAGAATTTAGGTGATGATATGCTTATTTGCCAAATCTATGTGGACGATATTGTTTTTGGTGCAACTAACGAATCTTTGTCCCAAGAATTTTTAAATCTTATGAAGGGAGAATTCGAAATGAGCATGATGGGAGAGTTGAAAAACTTCCTCGGACTTCAAATTAAGCAACTCAATGACGGAATATTCATTCACCAATCAAAGTACGTCAATGAGATCTTAAAGAAATTTAAGATGAAAGAATGCAAAGAAATATCTACTCCTATGTCTTCCACTCTTAAACTCGACAAAGATGAAAATTGACCAGAAACAGTATCGAGGTATGATTGGGTTTTTACTGTATTTAACTGCATCCAGACCTGATATTATGTTTGCTACCTGTTTATGTGCTCGTTTCCAAGCAAATCCTAAAGAATCTCATCTCATTGCATGCAAACAGATTTTTTGTTATTAAAAGGTACTGCTGGCTTAGGTCTGTAGTATCCATCGAGCATTGATTTTAAACTTTTTGCATATAGTGATGCTGATTTCGGTGGATGCAAATTTGATAGAAAAAGCACCACTGTAACTTGTCACTTCATGAGTTCTTATTTAATTTCATGGGGGAGTAAGAAACAGACTAGTGTCGCTACTCCCACAGCTGAAGCGGAATATGTGGCTGCGGGAAGTGCATGTGCACAAGTCCTATGGATTAAAAACCAATTACTAGATTATGGCATCCAGCTTAAAAATACACTTATTTTTTGTGATAATACCAGTGCCATAAATTTGAGCAAAAACCCCATATTGCATAGTAGGACAAAGCATATTGAAATTTGTCACCATTTCATTCATGATCATGTTCAAAACGGGAATGTACGTCTCCAATTTGTTAGTACAAATGAACAATTGGCGGACATTTTTACAAAACCATTACCCGAAGATGCATTCAATTTCATTCGCATAAATTTAGGGATGGGTCATGTCGATCATTTTTAATTCTTTCATATCCATCATATACAGTAAAAATGGTCATTAAAAATCGGATATCATCTGAAGAGGTTCACTATTCATATTGTCAGTATCACGGCCGTACCGCTCAGCAGATTACGTACGTAATACCAGAAATGACTACGTACGTTATAGATTGCAAGTTTTTGGACAGAAATTTTTGGACATCTCCTTATGTACGTTACATAAGAATATAAAGTACGTTACTTAACACATATTACGGACGTAACAGGTATTACGTACGTAACGCCTTATAACCTGATTCTTATAAACCCGTTTCTGATTCTTTTCCCTTCACTTCCCCCAAATCCCTAAACCTTCCGTCGCCTCTCTCACAACAATAATCCGACCATCCTCCATTAATTACGTCCGATTTTCCTCCATGGTAACCAGGTCAAGCAAGAAACGAAGAGGAGAAACCTCCCAAACCTCATCCACACCTTCTGGAGAACCAATATTCCAAAATCCACAAGCCGTGAAGATCTTCAACGAAGTATTAATCGACGAAGAGGTAATTCCGAGTCACCATTTCGACTTCGAATCTTTAAATTCAGTGGGTATTGGAATTGAGGAATTTTTTGACATGCTTGGTATAAACAGGTTCATTAGCCTTGCTCGCCCAGTTTTTGTTGATTGCGTCTGGGAATTTTATGTAAATTTCTTTATCACGTATGACTCTGATGGTTTAGCTATTGTTAATTCAATTGTTCATGGTAAACCAATCGTTTTTTATGCTGCAAAACTATCCGATTTATTTGGACTCCCGAATGAGGGTTTTGTTGTAAGGGAACATTTGCCGCTCCTGATGGAGTTATCGATAATTTATCTGATGATGAAAGTTATGGTGTGCATGAATTGGTTGTTCGTGATTTCTTGAAGTCTAAAGCTGTGCTTGAAGTGAATACCGGTCGGTTTGAAAATAATGATTTTGGAATAAATATACGATTACTCCATGATGTTATTACTAGGTGTCTTATGCCTAAAGTCAATGCCCAGCAACGCCTAGTAAATATTGACATGGAAATCATATATAATGTTTTGAAAGATCACCAGGTGAACTTTGCTTCTATCGTGATGAAATGATTCGTGGAAAAAGAGATGATTTTCCACAAGAATGGTTATGCCAAAGTTACTCATCAGCGAAAATCTGGGATGCCATTTAGATCCATTCTAACGGAGATCTTCGAGAATGCTGAAGTTGACTTATCGGGGCTGCACGGGGTAGCCATTCCTAGGGGGACTCTGGTCCACGAAGGAACGATTAGGACTCTGAAGTATCTTCAAACTAGGAACCGAGGTTGGGTGTACTTTGCTTATCTCCAGGACGGCGATCGTTTGGTCAATGGTGGAGCCTTACCTCACCCGGAGAAGTGAGTTTTATCCATAGGTATAGCTCACGAGAGGCCTCGTTTGCATACTCAGCCTAGTTCTTCTCGACCAAGTAGGCCGAGCTCTTCCTCTCAAATAGCTGCTCGTTTGGATAAGCTAGAGAAGGACATGAGTGAAATAAAAATCAGGGTCAAAGGTCTTTGCTCTCACTTCGGAGTTCCTCCTACGCCTCCTGAGGCCGACCTGGATTAGTGGAATTTTCCTCACCATGATGATCATCCTGTTTTTTTATTATTTTTTTCTTTTTTTTTTCTTTTCTTTTAAGACCAAACATTTCATGCATTTCCTTTCCTTTTGTTATGAACACTTGCTACTACTATTTTGCTTGATGTGATTGTACTTTTCGTATATTTTATGCTTTGGCGATTTCATTCGTTGGATATTTCTGTGTTATTGGCTTTCTATTGCAGGATCTCTTATCTTTTTGTTAATGACAAAAAGGAGGAGAAAAATATGTTTAGTTTTTGAAATGTTTTATTCCTTGTTCGTTTCAGGGGGAGCTTTCTTTAAAAAAAAAATCGACCCTCCAAAACTCATTTTCAAAAACTCCCATATAAATTTTGTCATCATCAAAAAGGGGGAGATTGTTGGAACAATATTTTTCATAATGCATTTTATATGTTTTGATGATGAGTTACTTAAACAAAATTTACTTTCCATATTTTTCTATACTTAACATGCATAACGTACGTAATGAGCTTCCTTTAACGTACGTAAAATTAACAAATTTGGTAAGTGTTTTACTGCAGGTAACATACGTAATACATTATGTATAACGTACGTTAGGTTCGAATTTTGCCCGTTACCAGTCAACACTATAAGTCATCAACCGTTACTCAAAAAGTCATCTCATCAAACAGCTCTCTTGACTAAGCATAACGTACGTAATGGCTCCTACATAACATACGTAACGTAATCTCAGCCTATGCTACTGAACTGTTTTAAGGGTTTTGTTACGGCCATTACACAAGAGGAGTAATGTACGTAAAGTTCATAACGTACGTAACTAATGTGCTATAACGTACGTAAGCCACTCCACTGCTCCAATGGGAAACTTGCTCCAAGAAGGCTATAAATAGCTTCATTAATTGAGTTGGAAGATACAAAATTGATCTAATCTTACAAGAATACTCAAGCAATATCAAGCATACATTTCGAGAGATATATATTCCATATTGTGATATTATAAGAATTGTTCTATCATTTCTATATCTATATTCTTGTATCAACGAGCGATATCTTTTGTAAAGTCGAGTTTTCTACTCGCAACTATTTATAGTGAGGTTATCTTGTATCCTGAAAAACAAGAGTGTTTAAGTGAGGTTGTTCTTGAGACCGGAAATCAAGAAATTGTAAAGTTCGCAACTAAACTTGAAAGTGCAATTGTAAGAGTTGGCACTAAACTATAAAGTGCATTCAAGGTTTCTAGAAAAGTCCTAGTCGATAAAACTAGGTAGGGGACGTAGACTTCTTTAATAGCCGAACCTCTCAAACAATTTCTTGTGTTCTTTCTTTTTCGTATTTCATTTATTCCGATATTTAGCTTCCGCACAAAAAGAGTTCAAAACTCTTATCCACACTATTCAACCCCCCCCCCCCCCCCTCTAGTGGTGGTAGCAATCTAACACGAATACTCGGGGGTTAGCAAAAGTCCACTATTTTGCTAGTGCAAGTACATAATATACAAGCCATATAAAAAATATTTACACCAATATGAACGAGTCACAAAAACAACACAAATCACAAGATCTACAGATATCACCGAATTGTATTCACATTTGCAAATATGCCAACCATTCATATAAATCATTCATTCTCAAAAGAGGAGTAAGAATACAGTATTTTCTAAAAATGCCTCAACGAGTCGGGAGAGATAGTTTAAACTTGTGAAAATGGTTTCAGACAATACATTAGTAAAATAATTTAGGAAGAATCCTTTTTGACCCGGCTCGAAGTGAATGGTTTAAAAAGTTTTGAAAACTGAGTGGAGGCACTCTATAAATAAATTCAAAACATCTTTGGGTCCTCGACCCAATACACAGAAACACTTCCGTTTCAAAAATCTATCGGGGTCCTTGACCCAAAATACGGAAACACTTCCGTTTCAAAAAAAATCTCTCAGGGTCCTTGACCCAAAACGCGCTTTCTCAGCGAATTCCTGCTTAAGACCATAAATGGTCAACTAACCCTCAGAGATCTTGTCAGAAATCCTTGGTCGTTTAACCCTTGACTTTCTACTGATACCAATATTTTAGAAGATGTTTGAAAGTGATTTAAAAGGCACAATTCCATTCGGTATCAGGGTCTTAGCTATCACACAATTATCCTCCGCTCTGAAGCCTGCAAGGAGCCTCTACTGAAACACCTATGCACCGACGTTCACTATACTGTGGTGGCCGCCCCTTGCTCATGTCGCGCGCCGGCGTCACTCCTGCAAGAGTCGCACCTTGAAACACGCATTATGCAACACTGTCGCTACACCATCACACAGGAGCCACCCATTGCAGCATACACAGGCCGGAGTACACATCCCCGCCCTCCACGGCTTCGGATATGATGAAACACAGAAGCAAATATTCATATTGGCAAACCACACAGGCACTTATTCACGATGGAAACTACACAAGATTCAACCAACAATCCTTACAATCATCAATCATATACATTCAAGACAAGTCATAAAGCAATTCACACCAATAGAATCACTCGATCAATCAAGATCGCAACCATGAGGGTTTCATACCCCAATTCACACATCTCAATATCACAACAAGTCACAAAGTCGGAAGAACTCCGAACAACCACCAATAGAATCACATAAATCCATTCAAACACCCATATCTAATAAATTGATACACACTTGTTCACGTAAGGATTTTAAAGGAATATAATTTGTATGAGAAGGTACTTGCCTCGATAATCTCTTGCAATTCTCCAGAGAACACGGTCGATCGGAAAACTCCAAACTTTGAAGAAGACAACGAACGAAAGAGTTTCGACTCGAGTTATTCGCAAATATTTCATCCTAAAACATACCATCATTTAATCAACATACATACGAGGAGAAATAATCCTAAATCGCCCAAATCCCCCTCTAAGAACTTATATCGAATACCTTGTATGCTTCAATTTGGAGATTGACTAAACAATGAATTAAAGGCAATAAAACCATGGAATAATAATGGAAACAGCATAATATAACCCAATTTATAACTATCCATCAGTAATCTGAGTTAGTACGTCTCGAACGAACGAAATCTATCAAGATCCCCAAATTTCCCAAAATTAAGATTTTAGAAAAACTAACCTTGATTCGGTCGATCGGAGGAGGTTATGGGATGATTAATCAATAATATGAACTCAGGAACTTCATGGATTAGTTGTTTGACAACATGTCTCCTTGCTCACCAAAGCTCCGTCCGCGTAAAGGAAAGAAGGGAAATGAAAAATGGGTGGAAACATGACTGCTCGGTCATGTTTATACTGGTACGCGTTAGCGTGCGCTAGGGTGTCCGGCTAGCGTGCGCTAACGGCCGTCCAGAACCTCCAGGACTAATCTGCTCAGCCAGGTAGAGTGCGTTGTCTGGCCGAATAGCGTGCGCTAAGCCTGCCGAGTGCGCGCAGTGACCGACTAGCGTGCGCTACCTGCTGGTCTGGCCGGAGTCCAGACCCTACTGCCTTAGCTGCCCGTCCGATTAGCACGCGCTGCCTTCCAACAGTAGCGTGCGCTAGGCCTGCGAGTTAGAGCGTGCAGCTGTTCGGCAGTAGCGTGCGCTAGGCCAGTTCCTCCCGCACCTGCCCGGCCATTGCCCATCCGCCATGACCCGACGCCTCGATTTTCCGAAATCGCACGGAAACGAACATGATGAAATGCTCGGTAGGGGTCTCGATCACGAATTCAAATCTCTAATATGCACCGAAAGAAATATAGCAGAAGAAAGGTCATAACGGAATATAATAATATTAAAAGTCACAAAAACCGAGACATACAGAAATGGGGAAAATAGGATTATCACACAGGTACATGCGGAGAATCTCCTATCTGATCACGTTCCCAACTGGCCCATGTGCCGACCAGACGTACCTGTCGCTGACTGTCTTACGTACGCTAAACTTCATCCATAGCGTACGCTATCTACAGATCTTAACGTACATTATGCCCACCTTATAGCGTACGTTATGACATAACTGCATGTATGAATTTGTAAACTCTAAAATGCAGGAATACGAATACAAAAATCACAATTCATCATTAATACACAAAATCAAATGCTACAAGTTTCGAATACAGGTAAAATACACAATAATTATCCGGGTATCACATACTCTCCCTCTAAAAAGAAGTTTCGTCCCGAAACTTAAGACGAAAACAATTTCGGGTATCTCGACTTCATACTATTCTCAGTATCCCAAGTTACTTCTTTGACTCCATGTCGAGACCACTGAACTTTAACCAAGGAGATTGGTTTATTCCTCAATTGCTTGACTCGACTCTCGAGTATCTTGATTGGCTTCTCTTCAAACGTGCCATCATTAGCCACCTCGATCTCGCCAAAATCAATGACATGACTGGGATCCGGTACATATTTCTGTAATTTGGATACGTGGAACACATTGTGAACATGACTCAGCGATGGCGGTAAGGCCAACCTGTACGCGAACTCCCAAACTCTTTCAAGAATCTTGAATGATCCGATATATCTCGGACTCAGCTTTCCCTTCCTCCCAAAACGAAAAATTCCCCGAGTAGGAGAAACCTTTAAAAGCACATGGTCCCCAATTCCAAACTCTAACGGGCGACGGCACACGTCTGCATAAGACTTCTATCGACTCTGGGCAGTCAACAACCTTTCGCGAATCAAAGCTACCTTCTCTTTGTAATACCCGGATTTTCAGTATAAATTTTTCGCGTTATTTTATCTGAGATATACTGTATAGTTTGGTGTCTATACAGTATGGATAAAATAAATTGAGGACCGAGACAGTTATACTTGTGTAATTGATGTTTTGATTGACAGTTATATTGAGGATTTGTTGTATCAGGTTGAACTGATTTGGATATCAGGTATATCGTATGAGAATATTTTTGGGTTGAGTATATGTGTATTCAGTATGCCGTATGTTCGTATCCAGTATGTCGAGACGTCGGACAGGAACAATTGGATTTTGGCTAAATATAGAGCCCTTAACGTACGCTAAGTTTAAGGACTTACGTACGCTAAATTATACGCTTTACGTACGTTATGCATAAGGCATTACATACGTAACAAGAGGAATCAGACAGGACCGAGTTGTGATCGGATAGTGGGGCCTGTGGTCGGTGACTTTCGGCGCGGATGTGGACAGGTGAGTCAACGAATGGATTTACATACGCTATACAGGGTGTATTACGTACGTAATATGAGTATAATACTGTAGCAAGTCAACGTACGTATTACGTACGCAACGGATTAAGTGTTACGTACGTTATGGGGCGGCTGGCCGAGTCGTGGCCAAGAGGACCTGTAGTGGCCGAGCATGGTCGACAGTCACTCGCAGAGATGGCCGATCACGGTCGGCAGTGACTCGCCGGGGGCTAGGACTGGACGATAACGGCCGTAAGGCTGTGGCCGGTTACAGCCGTAAGGGCCGATTACGTACGTAAGGAAGCTGCCGGTTACATACGTAAGGATGCCGACCAAACTGGGCAGATTGTTTTCAAGGGCCGACTACGTACTTAAGGAAGCTGCCGGTTACGTACGTAAGGAACCGGCAGGTCTCGGCCTATTTAAGGCCGGGACACGGATCACTTGGGCATTTTCGCATTTTATTCATTCCTTAGGCGATTTGTCATCAGAGATCGATGGTTTTGGTTGGAGACATCATGGAGCAACATTTTTTGGAAGTTGGATTCATGTCTAACATCATCTTCCGCCCGGATCGAAGGTAAGAACACCTAAACTCTTCGTTTTGGAGATTCTTGAGGTTTCTTGATGTTTTGGCCGATTTGGCTCGTTTTAACTCAGATTATTGATGGAACTTTGTTGTATTCTTGGAATCATACATTACCCTTGAAGTTTTGTGGAACAAATTCGAGTATTTCTTCGATAATCGATTAAATTGGACTATGCCCTCAAGGTGTCCGATAAAATGTCTCAATGAGTAGAACTTGGGAAATTTCTACATGTTTTCGTATGAATGGTGACGGAATTGATATTGTTGTGATGATTCTTGGTATTTTTGGGAATTTTGTTAAAGGAAGATAATGAATTGATGTTCAAATGTCTTGATTATGTTGTTATGATTATGGAATCGTAGCATTCTCGATGTTCTTGGTAGTTTGTTGCGATTCATGATGTTATGAGAAGTATATGTTGAAGAACATGATTATATACACGTCGAATTATGAATGAAGATTGTTTAGATGTTAGAACACATCGGATTATGTCGTTTGAGGATTTTAAATGTGATTTCGGAATAAGTTGTGTTCTTAAGGAATTCTTGGATTATATGAATTGATGAACATGTTTAAGTAATGTTGGTGTGTTGGATATGAATATGGAATATTCATATCTAGAACTAAGTTATGTGTTTTGGTACAATATTCGTATAGGAATACGAATGTGGTTATGGGTTTGATAAGATTATGATTCACTTTTGAGTTTCAGAATTCATACGTATTGAACAAGTGTTAAATTCGGATAATGGAAATATTTGAAACCCTTGGAATATGATTATCTATAATGTTGAATTAATTGGATCGTCCCGATTGATGATGATAATCGGTAATTATTTTTTATTATGATTATACAAGGAGGAAACTTGTAATTGTATTTAAGATTAAATATGGAATCGGTAATGCTTAGACTTGGTTAAATTGATTATTGATATGATTATCGGATTATGAATTGTGTTATGGTTTTGAATTCATGATCGATTAATTTGGTTGTTCAGATTTGTGTTTAATCGGGATATTGTGGAACCGTTGGGTTTATTAATCGGTTATATTGATTATCGAGTTGCGACTTGTATCATGGATATGAGTTAGTATTTGTTTGAATTGTATTGTTCGGTTTTGTTTATGATCGGGGTATTGTTGAGCCGTTGAGTTTTTTGGTTGGCTATGTCGGTTATTGATTGTTATCGGATTGTTGTTAATTGATTATTTCAATAAGTTGAGGTGTTTGATCGTGGATTATGACCGTTGTGTTGCGTTTGAGGTCGAAGAGTTTGTAGATTGCTTTTGGTCGGGGCTGAGGAGCTCGTAGACAAAGGCAATGGATATTGGTAACGGCTTCGTGGTATCGGTACCGAGGCAAGTTTATACTTGTTCAGTTTATAATATTTGATGAATGGTTTCGTTTTCATTTCATTTATAATTCGTATAGCAATGTTGTTAGAAATGTAAGTTGTCGGGATAATGGTTTGTACATCGTGCTCTGGTTGTATCAAATCATAAGGTATATGATTTAATTGTGTTAAAGGAAGACGTGAGTTATCTTTGGTCAAGGATATAGAATATCGGATATCGAGGATAGTTATCGTGATGACATAAGTATCGGGATAAAGGTTTATTGGTATTCAATGGATGGTACCTTGTTTGAGATTATTCGTATAACTGTGTATTCGTTCAGGGATATTGTTCGTGGAAAGGATGTTGTCTTCAGCTTTGAGGTAATTTATGTATTGTTCAGTTATAATAATTATTATGTTCAGTTGTTGTATATGTTGTACGTTGAGGCTTCGTATATTGAGATTCGTATTGGTTGTTCGTTGACGGATGTTGATCCCAGGACTATTGTTGGTATTAATGGTTGTGTTGATCATCTCATTGAGGGATGTTGATCCCAGAATTGTTGTCTGATATTGTTGATCGTATGGATTATCCTTTGGGATTTGTGATCCTAGGATTATTGTTTTGAATATTGATTGGTCGTGTCGACTTTTCATTGTCAGTCTGTTGTTGTTCACTTCGGTGAGTCTTTGATCCTTATTGGATATGCGTTTATTTGAGTTTCGTTGTCATGTTGCATCGTGACATATCTGGAGTCATATCTGCGTGCCGATTAGTTATCGTGTAGGATTTTTAGCTGGGCACACTATGGTTATGTGTTAATATTTCCACATTGAACCGTGCACACGAGACGTAGTTCGTGAGGCTAATTAGGTACAAGACCACACATGTATTTGATCGATACCCGAGGTGGCTTGTGCACGGACACATTTTCGGATCGGACGTACTATGACTTCCATCTTTGAGCCATATTGTTTGGTCGTTCATCCTCCATTTATAGTTGGGTATGTTCGACGGTTTACGACTGGTTATTCATACGCCCGAGGGGTATGTTCGATAGTTGGTGTCATTTCTTTGAGATCCTTTATTGTTGATCGTTTGGAGTTTACCTTGTTGATGGTATTCTCGGTAATTGTTGATCCTTCATTGATTGTGTTCGGGATTTACCTTGTTGATGGTATTCTCGGTTATCGTGATCCTTTATTGGTCATATTGGAGTTATCATGTCGATGATATTCTCAGTTGATGTATTGGTTGATCAGTGTTATTGATCGTATGAGCATTCGGGTTGTACGTCGTTGTTTCGGGATTTGTATTCATTGTTTTTTGGTAGTTGATCTACAGATATGTTGTATGTTATTGGTTTACCCAGGTTGAGATTTGATTGTGTAATCCGATGGACAGGATTTGGCATGGGTGAATTATTTCATGATTATGAGTCATAATGATGTTTTGAGGATTTTTGATATTGTTCGAATACAATACAACTGGATATGGTTGAGTTCATTTCGCCATTTGACAATGTGAAATGTGGATTATGGTAAGGATTAATCTGTTACGGATTGTTATGGATTGGTAAGGTATGACGGTTAGATTAATTTGGTAGTATTCTTACTATATTATTACATTGGTATGTAATTATTTATGTTGATGTGATCGATATTATTATTGAGTATTGTGGCTGACCTCGTCGTGGGCTTTATTATTAGGTTCTCGGAGACCGAGCTAGTAGCGGTCGTGAAGGGGTGAGCTTCCCGGGTGATACTGGCTGTGGCATGTTTTTGAGTATTGAGTATTCTTTTCTGATTGTTTTATTCCGCTGCAATTGTATATTTTGAACTGAGTTTTATCCGCTACGTGTGTATATTTCAAAATGGCTTTTCGGTATTTTTACCAACTCGTGTGTATTTCAAATGGACTTTTGGCATGTTGCGAACCGGGGTTATTTCGTTGAACCCTTTTTCCTAAACTATTTTATCGGTACGTATAAGTGGTGGCTTAACGTACATTTTGAACTGTCGAGATTTGGCATTTCACCTTGTATTTTCAAATGGTATTTTATGATGGTATTTGAGAACTATGCGTTTGAAAATATTTGAGTATTTAAAATATTACCGTCATCGGCCTTTTGGTATTTTTAAACGTTTTTGAAATGGTTTTTAGCGTGGTGGGTTCCGGCGCGGGACCCACGGTGCTGTAATATCCCGGATGGTTTTGGGGGTGTTACAGAAGATGGTATCAGAGCTTGGGTTTTGTGAAACCCAAGCTTGTGTGTTATGTGGCTCTACCGGTACGGTAGTAGCGTGATTTTTGAAAATGAGTTTTTCTGACTTTTGAGTCAAATCGATTTTTGGAGTTTCCAAAATTTTTGAGATTCTTTTCAAATTGCTATTTGTAATATTGATGTGTGTTGGTATTGTATTGAGACTTCGTGTGGGAGTCGTGTGCTAGTATCACGGGAGATCATCGGCTTCACGCACCTGTAAGTATATTGGTTTGGTTATTCGCTTGTGGCGACGCTTGATTGTTTTTGTGATGAGTTGGAAATTTTGGTTGATCTGTTGTTTGTGGCAAGGTTGCAAGTTTCGAGGACGAAACTTATTTTAAGGGGGGTAGTATGTAATACCCGGATTTTCAGTATAAATTTTTCGCATTATTTTATCTGAGATATACTGTATAGTTTGGTATTTATATAGTATGGATAAAATAAATTAAGGACTGAGACAGTTATACTTGTGTAATTGATGTTTTGATTGACAGTTATATTGAGGATTTGTTGTATCAGGTTTAACAGATTTGGATATCAGGTATATCGTATGAGAATATTTTTGGGTTGAGTATATGTGTATTCAGTATGTCGTATGTTCGTATCCAGTATGTCGAGACGTCGGACAGGAACAATTGGATTTTGACTAAGTATAGAGCCCTTAACGTACGCTAAGTTTAAGGACTTACGTACGCTAAATTATACGCTTTACGTACGTTATGCATAAGGCATTACGTACGTAACAAGAGGAATCAAACAGGACCGAGTTGTGATCGGATAGTGGGGCCCGTGGTCGGCGGCTTTCGGCGCGGATGTGGACAGGTGAGTCAATGAATAGATTTACGTACGCTATACAGGGTGTATTACATACGTAATACGAGTATAATACTGTAGCAAGCCAATGTACGTATTACGTACGCAACGGATTAAGTGTTACGTACGTTACGGGGCGGCTGGCCGAGTCGTGGCCGAGAGGAACTGTAGTGTCCGAGCATGGTCGACAGTGACTCGCAGGGATGGCCGATCACAGTCGGCAGTGACTCGCTGTGGGCTAGGACTGGCCGATAACGGCCGTAAGGGCCGATTACGTACATAAGGAAGCTGCCGGTTACATAAGTAAGGATGCCGACCAAACTAGGCAGATTGTTTTCAAGGGCCGACTACGTACGTAAGGAAGCTGCCGATTACGTATGTAAGGAACCGGCAGGTCTCGGCCTATTTAAGGCCGGGACACGGATCACTTGGTCATTTTCGCATTTTCTTCATTCCTTTCGTGATTTTTCATCAGAGATCGATGGTTTTGGTTGGAGACATCATGGAGCAACATTTTTTGGAAGTTGGATTCATGTCTAACATCATCTTCCGCCCGGATCGAAGGTAAGAACACCTAAACTCTTGGTTTTGGAGATTCTTGAGGTTTCTTGATGTTTTGGCCGATTTGACTCGCTTTTACTTAGATTATTGATGGATCTTTGTTGTATTCTTGGAATCATACATTACCCTTGAAGTTTTGTGGAACAAATTCGAGTATTTCTTCGATAATTGATTAAATTGGACCATGCCCTCAAGGTGTCCGATAAACTGCCTCAATGAGTAGAATTTGGAAAATTTCTACACGTTTTCGTATGAATGGTGATTGAATTGATATTTTTGTGATGATTCTTGGTATTTACGGGAATTTTGTTAAAGGAAGATAATGAATTGATGATCAAATGTCTTGATTATGTTGTTATGATTATGGAATCGTAGCATTCTCGATGTTCTTAGTAGTTTCTTGCGATTCATGATGTTATGAGAAGTATATGTTGAAGAACATGATTATATACACCTTGAATTATGAATGAAGATTGTTTTGATGTTAGAACACATCGGATTATGTTGTTTGAGGATTTTAAATTCGATTTCGGAATAAGTTGTGTTCTTAAGGAATTTTTGGATTATATGAATTGATGAACATGTTTAAGTGATGTTGGTGTTTTGGATATGAATATGGAATATTCATATCTAGAACTAAGTTATGTGTTTTGGTACAATATTCATATAGGAATACGAATGTGGTTCCGGGTTTGATAAGATTATGATTCACTTTTGAGTTTGAGAATTCATACGTATTGAACAAGTGTTCAATTCGGATAATGGAAATATTTGAAACCCTTGGAATATGATTATATATAATGTTGAATTAATCGGATCGTCCGGATTGATGATGATAATCGGTAATTGGTTTTTATTATGATTATATAAGGAGGAAACTTGTAATCGTATTTAACATTGAATATGGAATCGGTAATGCTTAGACTTGGTTAAATTGATTATTGATATGATTATCGGATTATGAATTGTGTTATGGTTTTGAATTCATGATCGATTGATTTGGTTGTTCGGATTTGTGTTTAATCGAGATATTGTGGAACCGTTGGGTTTATTGATCGGTTATATTTATTATCGAGTTGTGACTTGTATCGTGGATATGAGTTCGTATTTGTTTGAGTTGTATTGTTCGGTTTTGTTTATGATAGGGGTATTGTTGAGCCGTTGATTCGCTTGGTTGGCTATGTCTGTTATTGATTGTTATCGTATTGTTGTTAATTGATTATTTCAATAGGTTGAGGTGTTTGATCGTGGATTATGACCGTTGTGTTGTGGTTGAGGTCAAAGAGTTCGTAGATTGCTTTTGGTCGGGGCTGAGGAGCTCGTAGACAAAGGCAATGGATATTGGTAACGGCTTCGTGGTATCGGTACCGAGGTAAGTTTATACTTGTTAAGTTTATAATATTTGATGAATGGTTTCGTTTTCATTTCATTTATAACTCGTATAGCAATGTTGTTATAAATGTAAGTTGTCGGGATAATGGTTTGTATATCGTGCTCTGGTTGTATTAAATCATAAGGTATATGATTTAATTGTATTAAAGGAAGATGTGAGTTATCTTTGGTCAAGGATATAGAATATCAGATATCGAGGATAGTTATCGTGATGACATAAGTATCGGGATAAAGGTTTATTGGTATTGAATGGATGGTACCTTATTTGAGATTATTCGTATAACTGTGTATTTGTTCAGGGATGTTGTTCGTGGAAAGGATGTTGTCTTCAGCTTTGAGGTAATTTATGTATTGTTCAGTTATGAGATAATTATTATGTTGAGTTGTTGTATATGTTGTACGTTGAGTCTTCGTATATTGAGATTCGTATTGGTTGTTCGTTGAGGGATGTTGATCCCAGGACTATTGTTGGTATTAATGGTTGTGTTGATCGTCTCATTGAGGGATGTTGATCCCAGAACTGTTGTCTGAGATTGTTGATCGTATGGATTATCCTTTGGGGTTTGTGATCCCAGGATTTTTGTTTTGAATATTGATTGGTCGTGTCGACTTTTCATTTTCAGTCTGTTGTTGTTCACTTCGGTGAGTCTTTGATACTTATTGGATATGAGTTTATTTGAGTTTCGTTGTCATGTTGCATCGTGACATATCTGGAGTCATATCTGCGTGCCGATTAGTTATTGTGTAGGATTTTTATCTGGGCACACTATGGTTATGTGTTAATATTTCCACATTGAACCGTGCACACGAGACGTAGTTCGTGAGGCTAATTAGGTACAAGACCACATATGTATTTGATCGATACCCGGGGTAGCTTGTGCACGGACACATTTCCGGATCGGGCGTACTATGACTTCCATCTTTGAGCCATATTGTTTGGTCGTTCATCCTCCATTTATAGTTGGGTATGTTCGACGTTTTATGACTAGTTGTTCATATGCCCGAGGGGTATGTTCGATAGTTGGTGTCATTTCTTTGAGATCCTTTATTGTTGATCGTTTGGAGTTTACCTTGTTGATGGTATTCTCGGTTATTATTGATCCTTCTTTGATTGTGTTCGGGATTTACCTTGTTGATGGTATTCTCGGTTATCGTGATCCTTTATTGGTCGTATTGGAGTTATCATGTCGATGATATTCTCAGTTGATGTATTGGTTGATCAGTTTTATTGATCGTATGAGCATTCGGGTTGTACATCGTTGTTTCGTGATTTGTATTCATTGTTTTTTGGTAGTTGATCTACAGATATGTTGTATATTATTGGTTTACCCAGGTTGAGATTTGATTGTGTAATCCGATGGACAGGATTTGGCACGGGTGAATTATTTCATGATTATGAGTCATGATGATGTTTTGAGGATTTTTGATATTGTTCGAATACAATACAATTGGATATGGTTGAGTTCATTTCGTCATTTGACAATGTGAAATGTGGATTATGGTAAGGATTAATCTGTTACGGATTGTTATGGATTGGTAAGGTATGACGGTAAGATTAATTTGGTAGTATTCTTACTATATTATTACATTAGTATGTAATTATTTATGTTGATGTGATCGATATCATTATTGAGTATTGTGGTTGACCCCGTCGTGGGCTTTATTTTTAGGTACTCGGAGACCGAGCTAGTAGCGGTCGTGAAGGGGTGAGCTTCCCGGGTGATACTGGCTGTGGCATGTTTTTGAGTATTGAGTATTCTTTTCTGATTGTTTTATTCTGCTGCAATTGTATATTTTGAACTGAGTTTTATCCGCTACGTATGTATATTTCAAAATGGATTTTCGGTATTTTTACCAACTCGTGTGTATTTCAAATGGCCTTTTGTCATGTTGCGAACCGGGGTTATTTCGTTGAACCCTTTTTCCTAAACTATTTTATCGGTACATATAAGTGGTGGCTTAACGTACATTTTGAACTGTCGAGATTTGGCATTTCGCCTTGTATTTTCAAATGGTATTTTATGATGGTATTTGAGAACTATGCGTTTGAAAATATTTGAGTATTTAAAATATTACCACCTTTTGGCATTTTTAAACGTTTTTGAAATGGTTTTTAGCCTGGTGGGTTCCGGCGCGGGACCCACGGCGCTGTAATATCCCGGATGGTTTTGGGGGTGTTACACTCTTGAGTCTGTACTATCAACTCCGGTTCCGTCCCGATCAAGTCAGACGAATCATCCCAACATAGGGGTGATCTGCATATTCTCCCGTATAACGCTTCAAAAGGTGCCATCTTAATGGAAGCATGCCAACTATTGTTGTAAGTGAATTCAATCAACGGCAGATGAACTTCCCAATCAGTTGACCAATCTAAGGCACAAGCTCTCAGCATATCTTCTACTGTTTGAGTAGTCTTTTTGGACTGTCCGTCAGTCTCAGGATGATAAGCTGTGCTAAAGTTCAGCTCGGTTCCCAAGGCTTTATGAACCGCCTTCCAAAAGTGTGACATAAAGCGACCATCCCGATCTGAAATAATGGTGTTCGGCATACCATGTAGTCAGACTATCTCCGCAATAAACACTCGTGCCAACTTCTCTGGTCCCCAAGTATTCTTAATGCCCAGAAAATGAGACGACTTGGTTAGACGATCAACTATCACCCAAATCATATTCATCCCCATTCTGGTCCTTGGCATATTGGTGATAAAGTCCATCGATATATCTTCCCACTTCCATTCAGGAATTGGCAGTGGCTTCAACATTCTGGCAGGTCGCTGATGTTCAATCTTAACCTATTGACAAGTCAAACACTTCGAGACGGATTCCGCTACATCCTTCTTCATATTGCCCCACCAGAAATTCTGCTTTAGATCCTTGTACATCTTACTGGTGCCCGAGTGAATAGAATAGGGTGTACTGTGAGCTTCCTTCATGATTGTCTGCTTCAAAACATCATCATCAGGGACGCAAAGTCGACTCTAGAATCTCAAGACTCCATCATCATAAATTACGAATCCTGGGGCCTTTCCCTTGTCCACTTCATCACGTAATCGAATCATCAGGGGGTCATCTAACTGTTTAGATTTGATTTCATCGACCAATGATAAAGTTAATTCCATCACAAATAATTGCCCTCGAACGCCTTGTAACCATACTTCAATTCATTTGCGAATCAGCTCTCGCTGAATGCTGGACTGAGACGTAAGCATTTCCAACATTCGAATAGAAACAAGTTTGCGTCTTAGTGCATCAGCTACCACGTTTCCATTGCCTGGATGATAAAGAATTTCCAGATCATAATTTTTAATCAATTCCAGCCATCTACTCTGTCTCATGTTTAATTCCTCCTCACTGAAAATATATTTGAGACTCTTATGATCTCTAAAGATCTGACAGTGAGTACCATACAAATAATGTCGCCAAATCTTCATAGCAAAGAAAACGGCTGCTAACTCTAAATCATGTGTCGGGTAGTTAACCTCACATGATTTCAACTGTCAAGAAGCATAGGCAATCACTCTATACTTCTGGATTAACACGCGACCCAGACCCTGATTTGAAGCATCGCTGTAAACTACGAACCCTTCAGTTCCGTCTGGCAGTGCTAATATTGGCGCCGTTGTCAGTCTCCTCTTGAGTTCATCAAAACTAATATGACATTTCTCATTCCACATGAACTTTTGAGTCTTCTGTAACAACTGAGTAAGCGGACGAGCAATTTTGGAAAATCCTTCCACAAAACGACGATAATACCCAGCAAGTCCTAAGAAACTTCGGACTTCCTTCACGTTCTTAGGAGATTCCCACTCCAAGATTGCCTCAACTTTCTTCAGGTCTACCTGGACTCCATCGGCTAATATCACGTGCCCAAGGAATGTTACTTCCTTAAGCCAGAACTCACATTTGGAAAGTTTTGCATAAATCTATTCATTTCTCAAAGTATTCAAAACAATATGCAAATGTTCTGCATGCTCCTCTGGATTCTTCGAATAAATCAAGATGTCGTCAATGAAAACGACCATGAATTTATCCAAGTACTCTAGGAATACTCGATTCATCAATTGCATAAACACAGCAGGAGCATTAGTAAGACCAAATGGCATTACTATAAACTCATAGTGCCCATATCGAGATTTGAATGCGGGTTTCGGTATATCAGATTACTTAATCCTCAACTGATGGTATCCTGATCTCAAATCGATCTTCGAGAATGCCATCGCTCCATGTAATTGATCAAACAAGTCATCAATCGGAGGCAATAGAGTGATCCGTCTTTCTTTCGAACAAAAAGAACCGGCACCCCCCAAGGAGAAACACTAGGTTGAATGTAACCTTCTGCAACAATTCTTCAAGCTGTTTCTTTAACTCATACATCTCTGTTGGCGCCATACGGTATGGTGCTCTGGAAATAGGTGCGGCTCCTAGTTCCAATTTAATACTAAACTCTATAGCTCTACGCGGAGGTAATCCAGGTAGTTCGTCAGGAAATACATCTGAGAATTCGTTCACAACTGGAATGGATGAGAGCTCTACTCCTTCTTCCTTCTTCATGGCATAACACCAAAACCCGGTACAACCCTGTTTCAATAATTTAATTGCTTTCATGGCTTTGATCACTTTACCTGAGCTCTTGGTCTACATCCTTCGAATAAATGTTCAGATTCGTCATCAGCAATAATCGAGATAACTCTTTTCTGATAATTTAAAATAGACCCATAACGATTGTGTAATATCCGCATTTTTCTTTCCCTTGTATTTTTCTTTTTCGGCGTATTTCCCGATAGTAGTGACCCTCGTGTATCTTTCAGTGTATCTTTCCTATTATCTATGGATTTTATCCCCGTTATTGTCGTGCAGAACCGTCATTTCGGGGTTATCGTGGATCCATTCTACGTTATGATGCCTGTTGAGATGTTCCGTTTGATGTTTCGTTCATATTCCGGTGTTTTGGACCGTTCATATTTCGTACCTAGCGCACGCTATTTTTTTCTGCATAGCGCACGCTAGGGGTCCCTTAGTAGCGCACGCTACGTTTGTTTCGTAGCGCGCGCTAACGAGTTAGCCCTGGGAGTGGCAGTGCTATTTTTCCAGCCTTCTGGACTGGCGTATTAGCGTGCGCTACGTAGACTAGCGCACGCTAATGTAGAGAGGCTAGCGCACGCTGATGATGCCCGGTAGCGTGCGCTAGCGTGAGTGTCCAGTACTGGACAGTTTACCTACTGAACTGGGTCAGGTGCCAGTTAGCGCACGCTACGCTTGTTTGGTAGCGCACGCTAACGGGTCAGGTGAGTTTTGGGCAGTTAGCTTCTGGACTCGACTGATGCCCAGGTAGCGCACGCTATTGATCGATAGCGCGCGCTACCGAGTGGATTTTAGCACACGCTACATCTCGAGTAGCGCACGCTAACGACCAGAAGTCTGGCTACTGGACTGGACGCTAATTATTTTAGCCTGTAATTTTATCCCGTTAGCGCACGCTAACCTTGAGGATTAGCGCGCGCTAACACTCCCTGGCTATATAAACCAGGGAGTTGACCGCGATGAGGGTATTATTTCCTTTTCCTCCTCCCTCCCGCGGCAGTGGCGATTTCGGATGATCCTTGGCGATTTCTTCCTCCAATCATCTCATCCAACATCTCCCTTGAGTTTTTGGTGTGTTATAACAACATCAACACGAATCTTTCATCCTAATCCAAGGTAAAATCTCTTAGAACCCTACTTTTGGGCGATTTGGGGGTTTTGGGATTTTCTTCCGATCCATTCCGTTTTGTTGGTGGATTCATGATGAATATGATTAATCTTGTTGGTATTCTTAGTTTCCCTACGGATTCATGGTATATTTCGTAGTTTTTGCGGAATCGAGAGGGATTGGTTGTGGTCCACCCTCGTTATTGTTTATATACGAATATATATGAATCGTAGGCGGGTTTTCGGGTGTATTCCAATTCCGTATTCATTTGGAAATGGTTGTGATTGTATTCTTCGAATCGTTAGGTTCGGTTACGTTGGTTCCTAGCGTTCGTTGGTGACTTTCTTTTCCGTTCGTTGCATCGCCAATTATTCAAGGCAAGTATTTTTGGAAACCTTTATGCTTAACATGAAATGGTAATGTATATTGTGTGTGCTATACTCACCCTGGGAGGGTCCGACGGGGCCTCGGGGGAATCTATGACTTCACTCTGGATTCATGAGTTTGTTTCGCTAGCCAGCTCGGGAGGGTCCTTAGAGGCCTCGGGTGGGATTCGTGGCTTCGTCCCGGTCCTAGGCGATGCCTGTGCGTGATTTGTTTTATGATATGGCCAGCTCGGGAGGGTCCTTAGAGGCCTCGGGTGGGATTCGTGGTTTCATCCCGGTCCTAGGCAAATTGTTTGACTGTTTATTTCCGGAAAAGACATGTCTGGTTTTGGTTTTTGAAATGATATTGCTGCATGTAATATGAAATGTGTAAGCGATTGGTTTGCCTTGATTACTTATACTAGCGTAATTGCTAACCCCTTTGGGGACCCGTTATGGGGAAATTCTTGTTATGGATTTCAGGTTATGATCATCCGGACGAGCGAGCTCTGGGACAGTACGAGGATGTTGGCCAGGGTCGTTGACATGTGCACTTGGGTCTATTTATTTCTTTTGTTCATTTCGATATGGTTGTTTTCTGTATTTATAAACTGATAGACTGTACTCGCGAGTACTTAGGCTTTTCAAATTCAAACTCCGTGTTGTATTATTTTAAATTACTATACTGTCGATTGTTATTCATTTAGTCGGTTGCTCCGAGTGTATTTTCATGTGATGTATTATTTGATTGTGTTTCCTTGCTAACCGAGATGGTTAGACGAGGGGTGTTCGCTGTTGTAGCCTGGTGGGTCCCATGTAGGGGTCCACGGCGCTGTAATATACTCCGAATATCTTGGGGTGTTACAGATTGACCCAATCGTCTCCAAGAATTAAATTGTCACCATGAATGTTGACCACAATAAGATTTGATGGCCAATTCCTCACTCCTATCGATACAGGAAAAATTCTATCTTTTAGATTTCCCACAATTCTCTCTCCACTCGGAAGACTCATAACATAAGGTTCACAATCATGCAAACACGAGATTTACAAACGATTAACACAGTTCATTGATATGAAAGAATGTGTAGCTCCTGAGTCAAATAAGACACTAACTGGTTGCAAAAGAATCTGAATCGTACCTGATGCAATAACAGTGTTCTGATCATCTGATCTCCTCATCTCATAAAGGCGCAGAGGAATGTACCCAGCACTGGATGCTTCTCTCTTTTCAAAATTCTGCTGTTGTAGACCACTCTGCTGTGTTAGGTTTACACTCATCTATTTTGGAACTTACGCTAAAGTACGAGCTCCAAACAATCTAGTCACATTCCCGCAAAATGTCGCATGATGCCCTTCTTGCCCACATTCAAAACAGGTTACAGAAGGAGCAGAACAATCACGCCGAACGTGCCCCGGTCGTCCACAGTTATAACACTTCTTCGCTGCATCTGTAAATGTCGATGCCATTTTGAACTTCTTTCCGCCTCGGAAAGAATACGGAGGCCGCTTAGATGAATGGAATGAGGACTAGCCCTTGCGGGGCCCACTACTCTTGCTCTCAGTAAAGTTGCCAAACACTTTCTGCTTCTTTAATTCCGCAAATTTTTCCACTTATGTCTCTTTCATCTCATAATCTAGGGCTTTATCCTGATATTGTCGGAGAGTAGTACATTCGAATCCCGACATATATTGTTGGATCTACGGCTTCATCCTCATGTCGAAGTGAAAAATCTTTTCTGCCTCGCTTCTGACCAGATGTCGAACAAAGGTCAGCTGGTGATTAAAGGTCTTAATCATATTTGTCACAGATGCCTCCAGATTTTGTGGTGAGAAAAACTCTTGGACTCTAGCCTTTCTAACTGGACGAGGACAATATTCTTCAACATGAATTCTGTTCAGTCAGCATTATGATCCTCAGGTCGAATGTCTTCCCACCAGTCGAAAGCTTCCCCAGTCAGAAAATACTGAGCGATCGGAACTTTTCGGCCATTGGGACAATTAATTCCCGCAAATATCTTCTCCAATTCTTTTAGCTAGTGGTCCCATGTAAGCATCTCTGAAGAACCGTTAAATTTCGGTGGGTGCAATTTGACCACTTCTGAAAGCCATTTATCTCCCAGATTTTCTTCGTTATGCTGCTGGCCCATCGTCATTTGCATGCAGTCAACCACCTGAGCAAATTGGGTCATCTGAGTGACCACTTGCTGGAGCACTTCAGGCATGTTAGGATTTGCATTTGCCTCCTCAGTTCGTGCTCGGTCATTATTAACTGATTCCTGTTGTTCGCCAGAACTGAAATCAGCTTGACTAGACAACGAATCTGGGACAGACGATGAATCTTCCTATTTAGCATTGCCACATCCGTGTCCACGACCGCATCCGCGTCCACGTCTTCCTCTCAACATACTGTAAACACAAATACTCAATATCCAGAGGAAAATCTCCTAAAATTCATCAATATCCACAAAATACGCAATGATTAAAATGATAATATCTAAGATTAGCAAACTTACAACCATGGTTCACATGATGACGCTGGTTGTACAGTGATGTTATACGTGACCGACAAATCAAACGACATAAACAGACCCAACTAAACCCAATGGTCAACAATCCATGAATCTTAGCTCTGATACCATATTCTGTAACACCCCGAGATATTTGGAATAATTACAACGCCGTAAACCCTTTATATAAGAATTTACAAGGCTAAATTAAAAAAAAAACTGATCAATACGAATAATACCACCAATAGTTATATAATTTAATAATCGATTTAATCATCCAAAACAACCCATTAATACAAAGTTCTCAAATCACCATAAATAACACACGTACTCGAGTACTTATTATAAAAACAGAATACCAAAACAATTCAGACGGTTAACATCATTGTTCCTCTTCGTCATCATGCTGACACTATGGTTGCTTCCCCGCTCCTTGGCTACTTGAACATTAAACAAATGTCCACCCCTGCAGGAGTTAGCAAAACGGTACTAGTACAAGTACCAAAATTATACAAAATCAAATATGCAACAACAATGCATAGCAAAACACAAAACACGGACTTCCTCTACCGAAATCCTATGATGCGAATCCATATGATTATATCAACACAACACAGGGTAATCCAACGATCCAGCGCCATCAGCATAGATCCCAAGATGATCCCGTCGGACCAACACGAGGTGGAAAAACCCGTCCAATGATCCAGCGCCCACAGCATACATCCCAAGATGATCCCGTCGGACCAACACGAGGTGGACAACTGATCCAGCGCCCTCAGCATAGATCACACGATCTCATTGGATCAATACAACATATACAATACAACTATGCATACGCGTATGCAAATCATTATGTTCATCAACATGAACAACATATAAATCATAATATGAACGACTGTATGACAAATCAACTTGGATGACCTCATATTCAACAACATGAATGACAATATGAATGATCAAAATCATCAATATTTAACCAAGAACCAAATTAAAGTACTTGCCTCAGAAATGACGACAAGGATTGATATGTACAATAACCTTCAACCCGCTCGAAGAACTCTCAATCGATCAATTCACAAAATCCGAACCTTAATTATACAATAATACCAATATAACTAACGGTTCCGAATAATCGTTTCTAAATATTATACGAACATGAAAAGGCATAATCTATCCGATCATAATAAACGCACTAATCTTCCCCAAGCCATACCGGTCGAATCATCACTACGTTACTTATCCGAACAATAATCTCATAATGTTCCAATCAAGACTAAACACATATTTCGATTGAATTTTTCAATTATACTTCATGATAGTTCTTCCTACAAGGATCCTAACCATACCCATCAACAATCCAACACAACATGATTTCGGAATTAACTTGAAAAACACCATAATCATCGTATAAAACTCATTACTAGGTTCAAAATGATCATCATCTTCTTCTACAAGGGATAAACCTTAAGTTCCATCCATCTAGTTTCCCCTATACGTGTTGTTCGATCGTATAGTTCATAATAAGCTCAATAACCTCAGTAATGTATTCATGAACATTCCTAAGAACATGAATTCCAGACGGTTAGAGTATCACATACCTTACTATGGAAGGAAAAGACGAAATTACTTGATGAAAACCCAACTCCGGAAGCTTGAGTACCAATCCAAGATGCTTCCCAACTTCAACAACTAAGTAGAGATGATAAAATGAGGTTTATGTGGTGGGAGAAGCTCTCTAGTCTAGCAGGAATCGGACAAGGGGTGAAAGACAACGAGGTGAAATAAACCGGGGTGATGTCCCATTTATAATATTCTGAACCTTACGTACGCTAACAACAAGGCCTTACGTACATTTTTGCCTTAGCGTACGCTATTTGCCATGCTTAGCGTACGTTAACGTCCGGCAGTAGCTCACTATCTCGTTTCTGGCTTCTCTTACGTACGTTAACAAATACCTTTACGTACGTAATCTGATCAACATAGCATACGATATCGACCATATATAGCGTACGTTAAGTCTCGTTGACTTGATTTATCAAAATCCGTCCAGGTTTACGCGGAGAATCTCCTATCTAATCACGTTCCCAAATGACCCATGTGCCGACCAGACCTACCTGTCGCTGACTGTCTTACGTACGCTAAGCTTCGTCCATAGCGTACGCTATCTACAGATCTTAATGTACGTTATGCTCACCTTATAGCGTACATTATGACGTAGCTGCATGCATGAATTTGTAAACTCTAAAATGCAGGAATACGAATACGGAAATCACACATCGATCATTAATACACAAAATCAAATGCTACAAGTTTCGAATACATGTAAAATACATAATAATTATCCGAGTATTACAACACATACCTATCATAACCTTACGATTCAGTCATTGACTATCCTAGAGTGAAATCCATGTGACCGAATCGAGGTGAGTCGTACCCGAATATATTAATCCAATTAATATACCCATGTCGAATGCTCCCACTACTCCCGAGTGAAGACATACACATGTCCAAGCATACGATATACAAGTCTTCATCAAATAACTTAATGCCCAATTAAGTTTTATCGACTTGCGGAAGTTAAGCTTTTGAGTTCTAAACACTTCCAGTGCAGCACTCCTTATCTCATAAGGAGTGGAATGCTTCTACTCAAAAGCACGGACATCATTTCTATATATTTACCAAATCAAGAACGCCAATGATATACAATAAATAAAGAAATAATCATTGTCTTTTATTAATGAATACATAATCACATATAGATGCCCTAACTCTCTTCTCCTCAGAGTGGCATTCGAGGACATTCGCTAACACGAACTACTCTAGTTACTAACTTAACATCAATGAAACCTCAAGTCAAAGGTCCAAGCACACCTACCATAACCTTACGATTTAATCATTGACTATATGAGAGTGAATACCATATGACTGAATTGAGGTGAGTCGTATCTGAGTATACTAATCTCATTAGTATAACTACTATGAATGCTCCCACTACTTCTAAGTGAATGCATGCACATGTCTAAGCATACATTGTATAAGCCGTAAATAAACTTAATGTCTAGTTAAGTTTCATCGACTTGCAGACAAGTTAAGCAATTTGAGTTTCGAACACTTCCAGTGCCATACCTCCCTATCTCATAAGGAGTGGAATGTTCCTACTCAATTTGAATGAACATTATTTCGATTTATTTCCAAAATCAGCAACGCCAATGACATACAATAAATATAGAAATGGCAAATGCCTTTTCATTACTGGAATCTTTAATTACATATTAATGCCCCAAATCCCTCATCCTCAAAGTGGCATTCAAATGTATACTCTAACAATCTCCCACTTGCACTCAATTCCAAAAACAATGATATTTAATACCCATATTGTTTAGATGTCTCTCTAAGACGATCTGCGATAGTGGCTTGGTGAGCGGGTCAGTGAGATTATTTGCAGAGTCTACTTGCAATTCTACATATAGATTGTTCACCATGTCTCTGACGATGTGATACTTACACTCAATATGTTTGGTCTTGTGATGAGACCTGGGCTCTTTAGCATGTGCAACAACTCCTTTATTCTCGTAGTAAAGCGGCACGGCAGCTCTACATTTGAAACCACTTGAAGTTCTTCAAGAAACTTCATGATCCAATGCAGTTGCAGTTTATTTGGAACTCATCCAAGAAACTTCTCCACCATTCAAAGTAAACGGATTTCCCTTTCTCTATATCGCCTCCCAAATCAAAGCCCGTGAATCCATCTACCCAGAGTTATCCACCACTAAACTTTCTGTAAACATAAGATTCTTCCTCATTTTGCACGAATTCACGATGCCTCCAACTTCACGATGCCTGCTTCAGACCACAAATGGGATGCTGAAGCTTGCACACTTTATGAATATCAGTAGAAGACACGAAGCCTATAAGCTGTTACATATAGATTTTCTTCTCAAGGTATCCATTAAGGAAAGCCGTCTTCACCTCCATCTGCCATATCTCATAATCATAGTGTGCTGCTATGGCAAGCATCACACGAATAGACTTAATCATGACAACTGGTGAGAAGGTCTCGTGGTAATCGAACCCTTCCTTCTGGGTATAACCCTTATCCACAAGCCTAGCTTTCTAGGCTTCTACATTGCCATCCCATCAGTCTTTGTTTTGAATATCCATTTGTTCTCAATGGGAATTATGCCCTTGGGTCGATCTACCTAAGTCTAAACTTGATTGGTGTGCATTGAATATATCTCAACTTTTTTTCTTTTTTTTTTTTGTGTACTAAAAGGTTCATTGTGAATATATCTCAACTTCCATTGGCCTCTTGCCACTCTGCAAAGTCCACACCTACCATTGTTTGGTCATTATTTTATTGAATAATGCATATTATTACATTCAAATTTTATTGTTTTCTTATATGAAGTATACGTAAAAGCATATCTGATTTGTATTAGTTTATAATAAAATTTTAATAGAAATTGAATTGTTAGAAATAATAGTTAAATTTAGGCGCGGGGTGAATTGGGACGGGGAGAAGGTGGAATTGCACCAACTTGTGTGGTACGCTTTTATTAGGGGCGAGGCATTTGTATATAATAATCAAACAACTGAGTTCAAAATACGAATTTGCGTCACATGTTCTATTAATTTGTTTATATTAAGGGTATCCGCAGCCGTTACTCTTTGAGTGCACATGAGATAAACTTTCGGGTTGAACGTCATAGCCTGCATACTACGACAACTAAGTAATCACACTAAGGAAGCTCTGTGTGACAGGCTTAACCAAAAGATATTGATACGGGGAATCGAACTCGTAATCTTTAAGTGTCGTGCTCATCTATTTCACCAACTTAACTATCTTTGCCGGTTGATGTTATATATTATCTTGTAGAGATATTAAACGGGCTCAAGCTGGTGGCCCGTTTAACTCCGCCAAAAACCTTAGTAATGATATTCTAGCCGTTTAAATCCGGGCTTTTTGGCCGGACCGCTTAGCCTTTCAAGCTGGCTAAACCCGCTATATATATATATGTATATATATATATATATATATTGTTAATTTCAACCTACAATAATACTATATTTATATATAACATATATTACTATTATATATGTAATATATATTAATATTATATAATATATATTATTACTGTATTTGTTAATATAGTGTGTGTATATATATATAGGTATATACATAAAAGTATATTTCTTGTTATATTTATTATAGTATATTTGTTAATATATATATATATATATATATTGTTACTGTTTTTTTTGTTGGTTTATGACTTATAAAATAAAAAATATATTTTTTAAGTATTTAGCCCGTTTAGTCCGAAGCCCGCTAGGGTTAGGGTTAGGGCCGATATTTCCTAACTCGTTTAAATTCAAGTTTTTTTGACCATTCAACCGTTTAGAAACCCGCTGACTAAATGAACCGCAGACTACCGTTTAACATCTCTACTAATTACATGAAACGGCTAATAAGAAATGCAGAACTCTGATTAACCTAGTGACACGTGTCCAAGTTCCAGACTGGTTTGCATTTTGTTAGTTAGCAGGCAAGGCGGAAACCTTTTCTCTTGCCTCAATTTGGCAAAACATTTTTATCTTATGAAATTATAAATAATCATGCAAAAAATATATTGAGACAATTTTTATCCAAAAGTTAGCAAAGTAATATGTATAGACAATTTTATCGAAGTTAGAGTACAAAATCAATTACATGTAATATAGTCCAGTGAAATATGAAAAGAACGAGGCATTCAGAACCCGTGCTACGCAAAAAGGTTGTATCTAAGTGTTCATCGCGTAATGTTTGTATAAATTGCCGAATATACAATCATCTATAACTAAGGTTGCCGCGGGAGATCTTTGTTGAATATACAACATTTTATAACTAAGGGGTCTTCATAGCTGAACCACTGTTTAATACTCTTGTGTCGGCTTGATCTTTTCAAGTGATGCAATCATATTCTTACATAGGTCACTACTAATATGTGTCCGGTTGCTCATCATAGTTACGCATTACCAAATGTAATCTTTTAGTAGCTTACTGATGTAGTAACACTCTATATTATTTTTTGATGTCAAAAGTTGTAGAATTTCCTTGTCAATACTGCGTATATGTAAAAGTTAGTGTAATTATGTATATATAATAATGCCACATAAAAATCATCACAAACATTTTTGGCTTCATATCGTTTTACTGTACAACTAATTGCATTGAAAATTAACATCGAAGTCTAACTAATATTAATAAATTTTATCAATAAACTCAATTCTAAATAGTTAACCAAATGAATATTAATTAACACACTGTTAATAATTCCTAAAACCTTTGGACTCCACTAATAATGGTCTTAATTTGTATTCACTGTATACATATTCCAATGAATAAACATGTTTATGTGTATGGACAATATATGTACATTTATACGTAATTAGTATAAGAGATCAGTTTTTAAGATATAATTGTTTTATAAGGAAAAATGTTTTTTTAGGCCCGTAACTTTGGCCTAGTTGGGTTATAAGGACATTATCTTTTCGGGCCTGGAGAAGAAGGACATTAATTTTAAAAAGTGGGAAAACAAGGACAATTAAGCCCGAAGGAGGTCTGATTGGGCTTAATTGTCATTGTTTTCCCACTTTTTAAAATTAATGTCATTTTTCTCCAGGCCCGAAAAGATAATGTCCTTTTGACACTACCATTTATTTCTAAAGTTTCTAAATTACTTTTTATTTCTAAAGTTTATAAATTAATTTTTATTTATTTTACCATTTATCTTTGCAATTATTAGAGTTTTATTAATATTTTTATTTCAATTATTTTGAAATATATATTTAAAAATAAAAATATTTAATTTTTTAATAATTACATATCATTAAAATCTTAATAACCGAAATGTACTCAAATTTTAAGTTTTAAAATTTGAAAATCATCACAAAATTAAAACTATCAAATAATTTAAAATAAAAAAATTATGTATAAAATTTAAAAATTAGTATGCATCAACTAATTAACAGCAAAAGAAATATGTAAAAACATGAATATTTTTATATAATTAAAAATAATATTGATATAGTTTTTTATTTGTATTAATCAATTCAAAAAATTCTTTAGATGGGTAAAATAAATTAAACTAATCGAATTGGTTAACTCGATTAAATTTGATTTTATAATAAAAATTTATTGATTTGATTTAAAAAATTATAAGTAATTGAAATATTTTTTGGATAAATTAATCAATAATATTTTTAAAATTATTTTTTAGTTCATATATTACGATATAAATATAAAAATTAAGAGAATTATAAATATTTTTTGGACGGAAAAGATATCAAAATGTTCTTTTCTTTTATTTTTAAATAATTTTTTATTAAAAGATCTTGATGTTCACAGGAGCATTCGTTTGCTTCACACGACCGTTTTAAATTACTCTACAATACTCTTAACAAAAATACATAATTGATGTTTTAACAAAAATATTTTTTCTCCAACTCTTCTAAACAATATAAATAGATTTGAAGTGTTTTTAAACTTTCTAAAAAATGAAAAGGTATTTTAAAAAAATACTAACTCAGTGAGAAATATTTCTTTTGATTAGAAGTGAGCATGAATAGATTTAGTTCGGTTTAGTGTGTTCATTGTTATAAATAAAACTAAATTATTAAATTCGGTGTGATTTTATTCGATTCTTATTTTTTGATTTGGTTTCAGTTTAAACCATGATTTCTAAGAACTAATTAAATTCAGATTTTATTTTAAGTAATAGTTATTTTTAAAAAAATTTACTAGAAATAAAGTTTTTAAAATTTAATTAAATACTACATACACTAGTAAAAAAATATTTCAAAACGATCGTGATGCCCAACAAAAAATGAGTAAATTTAATTTCATTTTATTATAAGAGATAAATTAATGATAAATATAAGATATTAAAATTATGTCTGTATTAATATTTAGCAGACTCACTAGCTAATTTTGTTAAACTATGCTATGAACTAGCCCTAAATACAGTTCGGTTAAAACTTAAAACATGTAATTCTTAATACTACATTCTTTAAGAATATATTTAATTTTCATGTTAGATGAGTTATTCCGAACGGCTGAAATATTTTTTTAGGCCCGTAACTTTGGCCTAGTTGCGTTATACATTAGCTTTTCGGGCCTGGAGAAGAAGGACATTAATTTTAAAAAGTGGGAAAACAAGGACAATTAAGCCCAATCGAACCTCCTTCGGGCTTAATTGTCCTTGTTTTTTCACTTTTTAAAATTAATGTTCTTCTTCTCCAGGCCCGAAAAGATAATGTCCTTATAACCCAACTAGGCCAAAGTTACGGGCCTAAAAAAAATATTTTTCCCTTGTTTTATATATGGGCGGGCTTCATTCATTTTATTATTTATAAATATTAGTAGACTAATATTCTTGTGTAGTAATAAATAAATAAATAATCGTATGCTTTTGGATATGTCAGTAGCAGTGTGTAAGCAATTATTTGTTGAAATTTTACATATAGACTTCACATAACTTGAACGTGCTTATAGGACACTCTTAGTGCGACCATCTGATCTTCACAACCTCTAAATTTAATTTCAAAAGTCTGCGTAGTTTGCAACATGACTTGTTTTTTGTAGTTCCCAGCAACTGCTAAATGATTCTGCATTGCACATAAGACATAATCTTAAAATTAATAAACTCTAAGTGAAAAAAAGAATACATGTAATTATGTTAAGAAGGTGAAAGTAAGAAATTGTTTGGTTTATACCACAACCAGATATAGAAAAATAGAGTTGTATTTGGCGCTTTGTAAGTAGTGTTAGAAACAATAAAAGTGATACTTACATAGATATATACTTACATGTCTCTCGTTAATATTGTTGACACTCGCATGAGATCACGACTAAATGAAAGTCACTTTATAAAAAATTAAATTAATGCTTGCATGTCTCACATCAATATTGATGGAATTTGCATGATAGCGTTTACATATATCACGTATATGAAAGTATGATATATTTCTTTAATTGGTCATGAACAATAGTACATGCTATGTTCATCTTAATTGACCAAATTTGGAGATGGAAGATTGTTTGTAATGGCTTCTTCCATAGCTGAATCAAGCTAGTCTTCAGCTCTTGCATTGAGTTATCAACGTCTGCTAGTTCTTGATCATGCTGTATTACCTGCACACAAAAAGAAAAGAAAATCAAGAAACAAATTTAACAATAAATTACAAAATAAAGTAGGAGGAATGAAGATTTGTGTTTGTGCATGTGATTTTGGCCGGTTTATATAGGCATGAATTAGGTTAAATCATCCATTATTCTTGCAACATTTTCAACTTCGTTTCAATCCATAACCGACTTTTAATTCTATACTAAATACCATGTGATCAATTTCGGCAACCCTTGCACTTCCATCTCCTTTCATGATTGTATACTTCACATTAAATTTAGGGACTCCATCTTGAATATTTTGAATACTTCACATTAAATCAAGTGACTCAATCTTATAATATTATAGATTAATAAAATTTAAATTATACAGCACCCCTAAACTACTGTTCCTTTTATATATATTTACCATTGAATTAAATGATTATTTTTTCATGCATCCAATAACGAAATATAAGTTTGATATTTTAAGGGTACCATAGATTTTTTAATATTAAAAAAAAGAAAGCTGTAAATTATCAGATATTGTTGGACTAACAACACCCTTTTAAAATCGATAATCTCTATCCATAATTTCGATCATAATATTCTGGTATATGAAGAGTGTATCTGGCACTACCAATGTTAGCATTTTAGCCTAAGTCAAAATATCGTCGACTAAAGCCGAAGGTCGTCAGCTAAAGTGCGTGGCCATCGACTAATAATCGGTCAGTCGAGGTGCATCGACTAAAGTTTAACTAACCACTTATGCGGAAGGTCGTCGGCTATACAATGGAATTTAGCCGACGATTGTGCCCATGTCGACTAAACTTCGTTAATTTCAGTCGACGAGCCACTGTCAGCTAAACTTCGTGAGTTTTAGCAGACGGCCGAGCCCCTGTCGGCTAAGCCCAGCAAGTCATCGGCCGATTTGTATTATGTATGTGCAATAGTCGTCGGCTAAAGTCCCTTCACAAAAAATAATAATTTTCGAATTTTGAAGTCCGCAAAACCTATTCTTTTTAATCTGTATATTTTAGATGCACAATACAATATAAACCAACAATAACTACAATCATCTTACATCAATGTATCAAAAATAATATTTATACACCAACATTACAGAAACTACATTATATCAAACAAACAAGAGTCGAAATAAATAAATACCTAGCATTATGTCATATACCCCCAGATTTGGTTACATAATACCATATATTAAAAATGACCACAAATCACAGCGGAAATTGTAAACTTTTTAAAACCACCATTCAGAACAAAAGCAATAGACTAAATAGTAGCATACAAGTCGACAAATAGTTCCAACATTTTGATACAACAAAATAAGATGCTGACTTTCAAAGGTTTAAAAGCAAAACTAAGATCGTCCCCAAAAGATTCTCCACAGGTCAACGTGTTAATATACAACAGCTCGATGGCGTGGAGAAGCATCCCAATCAACCTTCTAAGCTTGATAGTTTTGTAATCACATGTATCACAATTATCAAACTAAGTGAGCAAAAGATCAGCAAATAGTGGCTATATAATGCATGTATCAACCTATGCATGAATGAGTTCATAAAATATGAATTATATTCAGTCATTAGTTTTTAAAACTGATTTAACGTCGTTGCATGTACATCTCGAGTTCTTCGGCTCGAGCCACTCATGTCTAAGGTTCAACATAGCCAGAATAAGCTGCTCCATCCTAACACATGACTCAACCCGGCATGTCCCGGACTCCACTGGAATCATGGCTATCCAAAGTGCCCAATCATAACACTGGGTCACCATAGCATGTCTCAGACTCCACCTTAAAATATCATAGTGCATCCCAAACCGCAATACATATAATGAGTCAGCCCGATATGTCCCAGATCCCACCGTTATTATGGCTATTTGCGGCGTGTCTCAGACCCCACCGCAAAGTATAACTTTTACTGTAGTGCGTCCCAAACTCCACTACATATTATCAGTCCAATCCAAGCCCCTTACGAGTAACTCGACAACGTACACAACCAAATCAATTTGTTCTGATCTCTTTAAAACATTCGTTCATGCTTAATGCTTGCAGATAACATATCCATAATGATATATTGTGATCATATGCAATCTAATGATGCTACACAACTCAATGCTTTAACATTTGTTCGTCAAGCAATAATTTAAACGTGTAGTGCTCTTGTGACAATTTAAACTTAATGTATTGTGGAACTTAGATCAACTTCTACACTATCTCAGTAGGAACTAATCAGGACAAGAATATTAGTTATATTATAATCTATTAATTAAACTATCAAATTAGAATCCGTCTTATAGGCTTTGTGGGTTTATACCCCATTAATTTAGGATGCACACCCCCTTTGACAAATGATGTTAAAAAAGAATTTATCTTAATGTCAAACTTTGGAATTATACATTGGAATTAGAATCGAAAATCCTTGAATTCAACAAAGATCATAAGCAAATATCTATATATTGATTTTTGTTCGTATTTTTTGAAGAATATAAAAATAAATAATGACATGCAGCATATTGACTTTGTCTTGATGTATATATTAAAATATCAATTTTTTATAATTTTTAGTAATATATATTTTGGGTTCGATCATTCAGAAGGAATGTGAGTGTGAAGATGATGTCACGCATCGCATCAAGGCGGGGTGGCTAAGGTGGAGAGCAGCGACAGGGGTCCTGTGCGACAAGAAAGTCCCTCTAAAGTTGAAGGGTGAATTCTATAGAGCGGCAATCCGACCTGCAATGTTGTATGGCTCCGAATGTTGGGCGATGAAGAAGTCGCTTGAGAGCAAGTTGGAAGTGGCTGAAATGAGAATGTTACGTTGGTCGTGTGGTCGCACAATGTTAGATAGAATTGCGAACGGGTTTTCAGAACGCTACTGGAAGTGGCGCCCATTTCAGCGAAAGTTAGGGAAGGGAGATTGAGATGGTTTGGCCACGTCCGCAGGAGGCAGGCATCTGCTCCGGTGAGGAGGGTCGAGAGTCTAATGGTTGTCGGGGAGAGGAGGAGAGGCAGACCGAGGAGGACGTGGGAGAAGCAACTGAGATTAGATTTGAAGGCCTTAAACCTTTCCGAGACCATGACTGTTGATAGGTGCGCTTGGAGGCGCCAGATCAGAGTTGTGGATTCATTTGTAGGGAGCGGTGCTGTAGTTGAGAGCCTCAGGGTTGGGTTGTCTCGGTTAGCTTTGACCTAGAGCATTGCATTTTTACTTTTATTGTATATTTTATCCTATTGTCTTTGCGTGTTGGTGTATTTTTGAAAGGGAGCTGTGCACAGAGCCAACCTCTCTTTTGTTAGAGCAGCGTCCATCGGGAGTGAAGTAGCCAAATTCCGCTTAGGTAAGTCCCATGTGGATCAAGCCATGGGCTGAGGTATGGTCTCTAGCTTTTTCGAATCATATGTTTTCCTTTGTATTTATCACACAAGATTCTGCTGTGCACTAAGCTGGGGGTCTTCACGGAAACAGTCTCCCTACCGTAATAAGTAGGGGCATGGTCTGCGTACATCTTACCCTCCCCAGACCTTGCTCTGAGCGGGATATACTGGGTATGTTTGGTTTGGTTTTGGTTTTAATAATTAAACAAGTATGGCAATTATGACACAAAAATTCTTGTGAAAAAATCGATCATGTCATAAAGTTCTAATTGTTGTAAATAAGTCATGTTTTTAGTTAATGACTAATATATCCCTGAAACCCTAGATGTGTACCTATAAATAGAGACATGTGGCATCAATAATGTTATACACAACTTTATTGGTTTCTCCCATCTTCTATCATATTTTTCTATTTCTTTCAATATTTATAACACGTTATCATCATGATATTCTACCAGTAAATTTTCTATTTCTCTAAGATTTTCGGGAAAAAAAAACGCGAGCAGATTTTCGCTTTGTCAACCTTCGGATCAGCATGAAATTTTTACAGTATCTTCCTGACAAACAGATCTAAAAATTCAACGGTGGAGATCGGATTCTAAAACGTATTGCATATATAAAAAAAAGTCCGAGCAGAAATAGTCTTTTTTTTACATTGGTGAATGGTATTATTTCTATTTACTCCTTCAAAAATTTTCTTGCATATGATGATTTCGAGAAATTAGGCCTGCGCTGTTATATGGCAATTAGGCCTGCGCTGTTATATGGCACCGAGTGTTGGGCTGTAAAACAGTGTCACGTTCAAAAGATGAATGTGGCAGAGATGCGTATGCTACGATGGATGTGTGGTCATACAAAAAAGGATCGGCTCAGAAATGAGGTGATCAGAGAGAAGGTAAGAGTTGCGTCTATAGAAGACAAGATGATGGAGAATCGATTACGATGGTTTGGTCATGTGAGAAGAAGACCTATTGATGCCCCAGTGAGGAGGCTAGAAAGTTGGGGAGCAAGTAATGTTGTGAAAGGTAGAGGAAGACCCAAGAAAACTTGGATAAAGATGATTGAAAATGATATGCGGTTTCTTGGAATTGGAGAAAGTATGGCGTTGGAGAGGCAAATGTGGCGGGAAAGAATACGGATGGTGGATGGAGTCTGATTCTTTTTTTTTTTTTTTTTTTTAATTCCTATTTTCTTTTATTTCATGTTATCTTTTTTTCTTTTTTTTCTATTTTTTCTTTTTTTTCATTCATTCTCTTTTTTTATTTGCTTTTTTCTCTACTTTTTCCCTCTTTTTTCCTTTTATGTTATTTATGTAACGATTATTGACGGTTTCAAAGTTTGATTCATGTTAGCCGACCCCAAATCATTTTGGGACTAAGGCTTAGATGTTGTTGTTGTTGTATGATGATTTCGAGAAAAAATATATATTCTTTAGTTATTAGATTTTATATTTTTGTGTGCAGTAGTAATGCTTAAAATTATTGGTAACTCTTCAAGAGTTCCAATCATAATAATCATATAATGTATGAATATTAATCAATCTTCAACAAACTTTGTTCAATATGTTATTTTGAACTGCAGGCCAAATAACAAAGTATTGTCATTAATCTAAATCATATTAGATTATTTTGTCCATCTTGACCAAATATTTTAGTTTTTGTTATTAATACTTAATTATTTTGTCACTCCTTTGTTGCTACCCAAAATATTATCCGGAGATAGATATTGCTGGAATGGATGGACAGCAAACAAATGCGAGAACACTTCCGTGAGAAAGATAAATAACACAAGATTTGCCGGGGTTGTTAGTCCCGGGCTTGAATGCTCTCGCGAGATATTATTAATACTAATATTCGGGGATACAAGTACTAATGTAAGAATACAATTACAATGAGTGTAAAGATTCTTGTTATCTTACCTAGTGAGCGTGTAGATTGCCGGAAGAACCAGATGTGATGCTCTGTGACTTCTTGTAACAAAGGAGATGAACAGTCGCGACGGTGAGAGATCGACAGTCTCTCATGGCGAGTATTAGCTGGATGCTTGAGCTCCTGGGCTTATGAATCTCTTGGAATCTGTCATGTGGAGACTTCTTGCCTATGCCAATCGTCTTCTGGATGAGAGATGCTGAGAGAGAAATCCTGAGATAGATTCCGGTGAGAAAGCAGGGAGCTTGATGGTATGTATGTTCTTCTGTATTTCCGTGAATGAATTCGGAATGTAGGTGAATGAGTTGGGAACGTAGGTGAATGAATTGGGAACCTTTTTCCAGTAGGAGGAGGTTCTCTATTTATAGGACTTGGATATGCCGGGCGATCGCCTTTGCTGTATTATAATAATCGGGCGATCGTCTTTTAGCACATGAGCTTGTTCCCTTAAAGTCCGCGGCTGCTGCTGGCAGCCAGCTGTGCGGTCCAATGGGGATCCTGCACGCGTCTGGAGTCACTGTCACATGCGGTCCTACTGACAACTTTCGGCGGGCTTGTCGGCTGGTGGACGGATGCTGACAGGCTGTGGTCAATGATCCGTGATATGCGGATCTTGTCTCGGCTCTGCACGTGGGTGCTGTTCTGAGATCCAGTCTTCGATGACTTTACCGGGCGATCGTCTCTGTTCGGGGCGTAGGCCGATTGTCCTTATCCGGTCACTAGAGTCGATCGCCAGATGCCAAAAGGCGATCGCCTTGGGAGTCGATCACTAGGTACCTGATGGTGGTCTGGTATCTTCGATTAGACGAGCTAGACATAGTTTGACTGGTGTTGACTCGGTCGCTCGGCCTTATAGTCGATCGCCTGTCGGGATGAATAAATCTTGACACAATAATTGCCCCCCAGCTCGCTCCTATGTTGGAAACGTGGGGTGAGGTGGTTCTCTTGGCGATCGCTGAACTTTTGACGAGCGACTCTGCGTTTAACTGAACTGGCGATCGTCTTTGAGCTGATAGATTCTGAGTTTGGACGACCTGGTTGGCCGCTAAACTGCGCGGGAAATGGAAATGGGCGTGGAAAAGTCTCCGCGCACGTGTCGGGCTTCTGTTGGAGGATATCAACGGTCATTAATGACTCCTCGACTGACGCGTCCTTGAAAAGACGCGTACGCGGGTCTCGAGGGAGTCAATGAATGCGACGGCTGCACTTCTGACCCCTGAGATTCTTCTTATTTGCACAGGAGTCCTTTTTGCCTCCTATAAAAGGACGGGAGGATGCAGGGTCAAAACTCTTACGCGCTTCATCACTGTAGAAAGAAGGACTTTGCTGAAGAATGCTTCTGAGAGATTCGACTGCCGATCGTCGATCAATTTCATATTTGGGTAAGAAAAAATCCTTTTCTTCTTTCTTTGAGAATGGCTGGAACGTCATCATCACATGGAGTGGGTACCAGTTTCGCCGCCGGGACATCGACTGTCCGGGGAGGACCTTCTTCTGACTTCCACCTGGAGACGGCCGCTGAGGCTATTCGGGCTGGAATTGATCCTGCTGAAATCGAGGCTTTATTTAATGAAGCCGACGTCTCTAAGGAGGCGGCTGCTGAAGACAGACGGTCGTAGATAGAGAGAGATTTGGCGATTAGGGCCTACTGGGAGCAACATAGCGCTTTCGGCCGGGCCTATAAGGCTTTTGCTGAGATTATAGAGAAGTTGGCCGGTCCGTCTCCGAGATTCGATTTCCGGGGTTACTCAGTCGCCTACCCTTATCAGCTTCCCAAACGGTCGCAGTACCGAGCTGCGCAGCGATCTTTGTGGTCGCTTGGCCAAATCTGGAGTTCGGCGACCAAGAAAGATCTGGACGTCTGGAGGACGAGGTTCCATGTTCCTTCAGATGTGGAAATATTTGCGCCGGCGGAGAATGAGCGCGCCGATCAACCTCCGATGGGTATGGTCGCCGTGAATGAGGCGATTATGGAGGCCGAGCTGCGCTTCCTTCTATCTTTTGCTGTCTCCCACCTGCTGGCCGCTTGGAACGTGGCGCCACTTCAGCTGACGCTGAACGCTTGGCTCCAAATTATCTGCACTCTCACTCTTTTCGGCGGTCACCGCCTGTACCGCCTCCCATCGCCGTCAGAGATGAACCATTTGTTCAAGCTGACGGCTCAGAAAGGGTCGGTCGGAGGTTACCATATTGAGGGCCGATCTGGTCGGGTGATCCTCGGAGTCCCGAATCAGGCGCGGGGCGATCCGACGAAGTGGTTCTGGGTCGCCGGCGCGTGGAGGGCTTCTGTGAGCGACAATCCTTCGGGCGAGCTGGAGATCCCTACTGAGTTTCGGGAGAGGAATCCCGATAAGGGTTTAGACTCTCCCTTCGTTCGGATGCGTTTTGAACTGATCTAATTTGATTTCGGTTTTGCAGGTTTTCACATTCCGGCGGCCGAGGAGCTGCCCTTTGATTTCCTGGTTGTCTGGGAGCAGATACGGAGCTTGTCGGACGACGACCTTGACGCTAGCCGGATCAATAAGAAAAGTCGTTGGTTGTCAGCTCGGCTATTCCGTTTCCCGAGACATCTCTCGGTACCAGGTATGAGTTTCTGCGACCTTCACTTTCTAGGCGATCGCCTTACTTGAGGAAAATATCTAACTGTTGATCGATCGTCTTAACTGTAGAGGTTCGCTTTCCTCACTTTCTGAAGCCCCCGTCGGAGATCGCCATGTCGAATCCTGGAGTTCTGGGCCATCTCCGCCACAAGAAGTCATCTCGGGTCCCACCTGTTGCGCTGCCAATTGTTCCGGAGGCGGAGCCTCGCGTGGAGCCGATCGTGGCTGAGGAGGGAGTTCCGGAGGAGGGGCTTCGATCGGATCGCAAAAGGCCGAGGCCGGAAGAAACTCTGGTTTCTGCCCCCGCCAATGAGGTGCCGATCGCCGCGCCTCCGATCACCGTTCTCGCTCCGGAGAATGAGCCGCCCTCTGCGGCTTTTATGCGAGAGATGGCGATCGCTGACGCTGAGACTCCTCGAGGGAAACCGTACTTCGGTCGCGATCCCGAGAGGGCTGAGAGGTAGATTGCATTTTTAGTTTGAAACTTGCATTTGCGTAGGAGTTGTGTTAACTTTGTTGTATTGATGTAGGATCCGTTGCACAGATCCATCTTGCCCGCCGATGGTGTTGGATTTCTTAGCCAGCCGATCTCCTCGCCAGTCCTGTGACATCCTGCAATACGTCAGCAAGGCCGCTTCTGCTCTACCGAAGGCATGGATGACCGATATAGATGCGATCGCTCGTCAGCGATCGGGGAGTACGATGCAGGCTGTTCTCGCCCTTTCTCTCCAGACGGCGACCATGGCTGTCCAGGCTGCGCAGGAGTTTGAGGGGCGACCTTCCACTATTCGCCTGCAGGCGGATCTCGAGGCGGCTCGGAAAGAGAATGCCGAGTTCGCCGATAAGATCGTGTCAATGGAGAAGGACTCTTTGGAGGCAGCCAAGCGGGCGAGCCAAGAGCTTGAGCTGGAGAGGAAGGAAACTGAGTTGTCTCGTTTGGCGGTTGATCGATTTCGGGACAAGATGCTGAATGCCGTCCGGGCGCAGAAGGTTGCTGAGGAGGAGGCCGCTCGTCAGAAGGTGACGATCGCTCGGTTGACTAGCGAGCTGGCGGAGTCGAGGGAGAAGGTAGCTGCGAGGGAGGCCGAGCTCCAAGGGTCGCAACAGGCGATGGCGGAGCTGAAAAGAGAGGTAGAGGCGACCAAGGCTGATCCCTTTCAAAACTTGGAGTTTGTCAGCGAGTTCGCCTATTATATGGCGTTCGCCGACTCGATCCGAGCAGCTAAGAAGGGAGGTTTGGAGGTCGGGCCTCTTGCTGAGAACTTCAAGGCATATGCGTTGGAGCATCCTCTCCATCCTGCTTTCTCCTTGCCGATTTTGGATCTCTCGGAGCGTGGCGTGGATCTGAGCTGGTATCCGACTCCGGCGAACCTCGTTCATCCTGACGATCCGGAGGACGGGGAGGTCGCTCTGGAAACTGGGGAAGGACCACAGTTCGAGCCGACGGCTGAAGGCGAAGGCCAGGCGGAGGCCTGAGGCTCTTCGCTCTTGCTTGCTTTTTTTAGCTTTTTGTCTCGTAGTTTTGTAGTTTTCTCTTTGTAGCATTCGTGTCTTCGGGCGACCATGTATTTCGATCCTTCAAGCAATGAAATGAATGTTTGATTTTCTGACTTATCACTTGAATGATTGTTATTTTTGAGTCTTTGTTTGAATTTGTACAAATGTGTGAGGAGAGATCGTTGCGAGGGTAGTTCCAAATGAATTGATAAACTCATAAAGATAGCTTTTACAACAAATTCGATCACTGCACAACATCTGAAAAATTGGCGATCTCCGTATGTGTTGAATAGGGACGATCGTCGTTTAGATAGTCCGCACTCTTCCACGCAACCCAGAACCACTTCTTCGGATCGCCCCGCGCCTTATTCGGGACTCCGAGGATTACCCGACCAGTTCGGCCCTGAATATGGTAACCTCTGACTGACCCTTTCTGAGCCGTCAGCTTGAACAAATGGTTCATCTCCGACGGCGATGGGAGGCGGTACAGGCGGTGACCGCCGAAAAGAGTGAGAGTGCAGATAATTTGGAGCCAAGCGTTCGGCGTCAGCTGAAGTGGCGCCACGTTCCAAGCGGCCAGCAGGTGGGAGACAGCAATAGATAGAGGGAAGCGCAGCCCGGCCTCCATAATCGCCTCATTCACGGCGACCATACCCATCGGAGGTTGATCGGCACGGCTATTCTATTTCCCGAGACATCTCTCGGTACCAGGAATGAGTTTCTGCGACCTTCACTTTCTAGGCGATCGCCTTACTTGAGGAAAATATCTAACTGTTGATCGATCGTCTTAACTGTAGAGGTTCGCTTTCCTTGCTTTTTGGAGCCCCCGTCGGAGATCTCCATGTCGAATCCTGGAGTTCTGGGCCGTCTCCGCCACAAGAAGTCGTCTCGGGTCCCATCTGTTGCGCTGCCAATTGTTCCAGAGGCGGAGCCTCGCGTGGAGCCGATCGTGGCTGAGGAGGGAGTTCCGGAGGAGGGGCTTCGATCAGATCGCAAAAGGCCGAGGCCGGAAGAAACTCTGGTTCCTGCCCCCGCCAATGAGGTGCTGATCGCCGCGCCTCCGATCACCGTTCTCGCTTCGGAGAATGAGCCGCCCTCTGCGGCTTTTATGCGAGAGATGGCGATCGCTGACGCTGAGACTCCTCGAGGGAAACCGTATTTCGGTCGCGACCCCGAGAGGGCTGAGAGGTAGATTGCATTTTTGGTTTGAAACATGCATTTGCGTAGGAGTTGTGTTAACTTTGTTGTATTGATGTAGGATCCGTTGCACAGATCCATCTTGCCCGCCGATGGTGTTGGATTTCTTAGCCAGCCGATCTCCTCGCCAGTCCTGTGACATCCTGCAATACGTCAGCAAGGCCGCTTCTGCTCTACCGAAGGCATGGATGACCGATATAGATGCGATCGCTCGTCAGCGATCGGGGAGTACGATGCAGGCTGTTCTCGCCCTTTCTCTCCAGACGGCGACCATGGGCATCCGAGTGCCGGGAGTTTGAGGGGCGACCTTCCACTATTCGCCTGCAGGCGGATCTCGAGGCGGCTCGGAAAGAGAATGCCGAGTTCGCTGATAAGATCGTGGCAATGGAGAAGGACTCTTTGGAGGCAGCCAAGCGGGCGAGCCAAGAGCTTGAGCTGGAGAGGAAGGAAACTGAGTTGTCTCGTTTGGCGGTTGATCGATTTCGGGACAAGATGCTGAATGCCGTCCGGGCGCAGAAGGTTGCTGAGGAGGAGGCCGCTCGTCAGAAGGTGACGATCGCTCGGTTGACTAGCGAGCTGGCGGAGTCGAGGGAGAAGGTAGCTGCGAGGGAGGCCGAGCTCCAAGGGTCGCAACAGGCGATGGCGGAGCTGAAAAGAGAGGTAGAGGCGACCAAGGCTGATCCCTTTCAAAACTTGGAGTTTGTCACCGAGTTCGCCTATTATATGGCGTTCGCCGACTCGATCCGAGCAGCTAAGAAGGGAGGTTTGGAGGTCGGGCCTCTTGCTGAGAACTTCAAGGCATATGCGTTGGAGCATCCTCTCCATCCTGCTTTCTCCTTGCCGATTTTGGATCTCTCGGAGCGTGGCGTGGATCTGAGCTGGTATCCGACTCCGGCGAACCTCGTTCATCCTGACGATCCGGAGGACGGGGAGGTCGCTCTGGAAACTGGGGAAGGACCACAGTTCGAGCCGATGGCTGAAGGCGAAGGCCAGGCGGAGGCCTGAGGCTCTTCGCTCTTGCTTGCTTGTTTTAGCTTTTTGTCTCGTAGTTTTGTAGTTTTCTCTTTGTAGCATTCGTGTCTTCGGGCGACCATGTATTTCGATCCTTCCAGCAATGAAATGAATGTTTGATTTTCTGACTTATCACTTGAATGATTGTTATTTTTTAGTCTTTGTTTGACTTTGTACAAATGTGTGAGGAGAGATCGTTACGAGGGTAGTTCCAAATGAATTGATAAACTCATAAAGATAGCTTTTACAACAAATTCGATCACTGCACAACATCTGAAAAATTGGCGATCTCCGTATGTGTTGAATAGGGACGATCGTCGTTTAGATAGTCCGCACTCCTCCCCCTTGTTTTTATTCGCTTAGTGAAAGTAAGGGGATGAAAATAATTCGTTGAGTGAGCGGTCTGCAATTTTGTCGAATCCTCGAGGACGGTCGTCCGTCTTGAGGAACCGTGCACGATCGCGGAGTTCGATGGACCGACTCCATGATCATGTCTTTTGCGCGAACGACATTGTCTGTCTCGTGACTCATTTTATTGTGAGGGTCCTCTGTTAGGCTGCGCCTCGCCTCGTCTTTAAACGAAGGGCGTGCGGTCTTGGTCTAGAGGAGTCCTTGCGCGGGGCAGCGTCAGATGATTCAACTCCACGCCCGCGGATTGTTAGCTCTGCTTCCACCTCGGGTCGCCATGACGATGGCGACCCTCGACGGTGTACGTTGAGACGGGGGTAGTGACACGTCGCATTGTCCAGGTTCACCACGTTAAATGAAGAACCTTTGAGGGCAAGCGATCGTGTCCACTGATTAATTTTGGAGGGCCCTCAGACTATGCCGGCCTCGTATTTAAACGAAGGGCGGGCGATCTTGGCCCAAAGGGACCTTGCATGGCCTAAGCAGTCAGTTCCATCGACCACCAGGACAATGGCTGCACTCTTCTACCTTGGATCGTCATGTAGATGCCGACCTTCGACGGTGTACGTTGTGCGGGGGAGGCGATCTCGTGCCTTAGTCCATCATGTTAGATGGTGAACTGTAGATGGCGAGCGAGTCCTCCAGTTTCTTAAATAAGGAGGGAGATCGGGGAGACTTCCGAGGTCCCCTTCTCTTGATTGAAGCATGTAGAGACGGTCGCCGAGGTTGATCTAGGGGTCGGCTCGTATGAGCTTCCCAACCTGTTTTGTGTTCGACTCGGACGATCGTGTATAGAGATTGGTAGGGGCTTCGGCTAAGCCAATAAGGCATCGACTTGCCCTCCTCGAACAATCTCCAGAGCTGTTTGAGGAGGTCGCGGCATTGGTTGGTGCTGTGGCCGGGACTCTTATGGTAGGCACAATATTGATTGTTGTCCAGGTGACCGTGGTCCCTTATTGCCTTTGGCTTGTTTAGCGGTTCGTGCCCCTTGATGGCATAGAAAATGTGGGCCGGAGTTCGGTTGAACGTATGGAGGAGATGGGCTCCCATGTCCTCGAAGGCCTTGAGATCTCTGGGTGGTTTGGCGATCGCCTTCTTTGATTTAGCGATCGCCTTCTTTCGGGCAGGAGGTGGCGCTTCTTCGCCTTGGCGGAAGGTGAGTAGCCTTTGCCTGGCCAGAAAGTCGGCAGCCTTAGCGCGGAAGATCGCGTAGGTTGGGGGAATATCCTTGGTGAGATGTCTAAACATGGGTGAATGACCGTAGAATCCCCACAGGACCGAAAGGAGAGCGAGCTCGTCACTGATGGGTTCGCCGGTGAGGATGATTTCGTCTACTCGGTCGATGTAATGTGTGTCGGTTTCGTCTTTCCCCTGCCTGATTTTCATCACGCGGTGGGGGCCTTCTGGTCTGGCGACCTTGGTGGCGAAGTATGACGTGAAGTCATCCGCCAGTTTCTCAAAGAAGATGATCGATCGTGGTGGTAGTAAGGCGTACCACCTATGGGCCAGCTCGCCCAATGTTAACGGGAAGATCCGGCACTTGGTTGCATCAGATACCCCACACCCAGTCATGTAGATTCGGAATTTACTCAGGTGGGTTTCGAGGTCCGATCTCCCTTCATACAGAGGTGTTTTGGGAGGAGCGATCGTTGGTTGCAAGGGGGCAAGCTCGATGTGGACCGCGAGTGGCTCGGTCAGCCCGGTGATCTTTCTGCTGGCGCTTGCCCCAGTGTCCAAGAGTGCTTTCATCTCGTCGAGTTGGCGTTGCATAGCGGCCATCGCCGTGGCCTGGCTGCTTGTGGCTCGGCGCTCGGAGCGGGAGCCGAGGCGATCGATCTTGATCCCGACGATCGGGCGGGAATCGGGACAGGCGACTGCGTTGGTGTGAGTTGGGTAGGCTGAACTCCTGGTGACGGATTCGGATTCCGTCTTTTCGTGGTTGGAAACAGAATGCCCCGGTCGCCAGTATGGGTCGCGCCCAAAGCGATTTAATATGGATCCGTCCGGTCGTGCGAGAGCCCTTTCTCGCGAATTGGGGATTTCTGGCGATCGCTCGCCCAGTAGCCCGTTGAATTTCCGTTTTCCCTTGCGGCGGACGATCGAGGGAGTTATTGCAGGCGACGCGCATGCTCTCCGTCGCTCCTCTAGGATGGCCATAGCCTCCTCGATCTGTTCCTCGGTTTGGAACTGGTCGAGTGAGAGGTTGGGGCCATCCCTCAGGTGCGGGATTGAGAGTCTCGCGTTGCCGCGGATTCCCCCGGTCGTCGGCTGGGGTTCGGATTGAGCCGGGATATGGTGTCCGGCGGTTCGAAGAGTGGCTTTCTTCGATGTACCGGCGAATGTCATGATTCTGAAGGTTTTCTTTGAAGCGCAGTGAGTGTCACTTCAAGTATATGCCCCGAGAACAGTGAGTGTTCTTCGGGACGGTAGGAATGAAATTTTGAGGGTTAGATCCCCCTTTCTCTAGCGCCAATTGTTGCTACCCAAAATATTATCCGGAGATAGATATTGCTGGAATGGATGGACAGCAAACAAATGCGAGAACACTTCCGTGAGAAAGATAAATAACACAAGATTTGCCGGGGTTGTTAGTCCCGGGCTTGAATGCTCTCGCGAGATATTATTAATACTAATATTCGGAGATACAAGTACTAATGTAAGAATACAATTACAATGAGTGTAAAGATTCTTGTTATCTTAGCTAGTGAGCGTGTAGATTGCCGGAAGAACCAGATATGATGCTCTGTGAGTTCTTGTAACAAAGGAGATGAACAGTCGCGACGGTGAGAGATCGACAGTCTCTCACGGCGAGTATTAGCTGGATGCTTGAGCTCCTGGGCTTATGAATCTCTTGGAATATGTCATGTGGAGACTTCTTGCCTCTGCCGATCGTCTTCTGGATGAGAGATGCTGAGAGAGAAATCCTGAGATAGATTCCGGCGAGAAAGCAGGGAGCTTGATGGTATGTGTGTTCTTCTGTATTTCCGTGAATGAATTCGGAATGTAGGTGAATGAGTTGGGAACATAGGTGAATGAATTGGGAACCTTTTTCCAGTAGGAGGAGGTTCTCTATTTATAGGACTTGGATATGCCGGGCGATCGCCTTTGCTGTATTATAATAATCGGGCGATCGTCTTTTAGCACATGGGCTTGTTCCCTTAAAGTCCGCGGCTGCTGCTGGCAGCCAGCTGTGCGGTCCAATGGGGATCCTGCACGCGTCTGGAGTCACTGTCACATGCGGTCCTACTGACAACTTTCGGCGGGCTTGTCGGCTGGTGGACGGATGCTGACAGGCTGTGGTCAATGATCCGTGATACGCGGATCTTGTCTCGGCTCTGCACGTGGGTACTGTTCTGAGATCCAGTCTTCGATGACTTTACCGGGCAATCGTCTCTGTTCGGGGCGTAGGCCGATTGTCCTTAGCCGGTCACTAGAGTCGATCGCCAGATGCCAAAGGGCGATCGCCTTGGGAGTCGATCGCTAGGTACCTGATGGTGGTCTGGTATCTTCGATTAGGCGAGCTAGACATAGTTTGACTGGTGTTGACTCGGTCGCTCGGCCTTATAGTCGATCGCCTGTCGGGATGAATAAATCTTGACACAACATCCTTTTAGTTTAATTTCTAATTACATGTTTTGTCTTTGTGTTACCAGAATACAAATAGTTAACGAGAAAATAAATTGTCTATTAAAAAATAGCAAAATGTAACAACTATAATCACTTTATAAAATAAAGAGTCATGATTATATTAACGAAAATGCTACAATTGTCTTCGATTATCAATATATTCAGTCTACGTGAGTTGTCGACTTAAATATATGTCTTGCCATGCGGATGCGTCCCCACTCTTGTACCTCCTCCATTGTGGGTGAGTTACCGGAATTGGAGAACTTTCATCTAATGTCACATTAATGTAATGATCACCCCTCACATGTGCAATCACAATGGGACCACTTGGTTGTGAGTTTGGACTGTACAAAAGCGGAAAACACGTATAATTTTGTTGCATGGATAAGAATATAACTGGCCGGTTGTAGAGTGAAGCAATAACCAACCCTGTGTTTGGCATCAACATCCATTTATCCCGCGGCATAAATCCAGTTCCCCTAAAATTCACAGTCCCGAATTTGTCGAAAGCCATCATTATGCCACATAGCCGTGTAATTTAAATCGTTATGATCTCGCTCTTGAAACAAATCTTGTCGAATTGCGGACCACATATTTTTGCCGAGACTAATACCGACGGCAACTGACCGAAATCTACAATTTCCATCACCCACGACATCGTTTATACTTGTGATGTGTCGACGGAAAGGCATTGGAATATGATGGATCAAATTATTGCTTTGAGGCGCATCAAACTGTGATGTGTCAACATCAAACTGGTTTGTTTCTGGAATATAATCAAAAAAATTAGTCGGCTCTTCATTTAAATCCACAAACAAACTATGTCTCGCCGGCGCTTCATTTAGATCTGGGATCGGATCGCGATCATAATTTGTTTGATAGTTCGTGTAAGAACCATGTCTTTCCGGTTCGACATTCAAATCAATCTCAGAAAACCTCGCTGACTGACTACGTGTTCGCGAATCTTTACTCTTAGGAGGAGCATGTCTTTGTTGTTGTTGTTTTTTCAAACTCGGTCGTCCGCGGGTGTTTCTCTTAACCGTGGGCGGTTTCATGGTAGTTTTACTTGGATTGAATATGTCAACCAATTTTCTTAGGAAACTTCTTGTAACACCCCAAAAGGCGGCTATTACAGTGCCGTGATTCCCACACTGGGACCCACCAGGCGATATCCAAAACAGGTTAAATAAATATTATTTGTGATACCGAACCACAATGAATAGTCATTACTCCAATTAGGAGTTTATTAAAATATGGCCAACGGCCTTATAATACACACGATCCGAAAAAAACAAGTATAAACCATATGGAGATGGAAAATACTTCAAATGTCAAATACAACCAGATAGCAATTTAAATGAAACAGGAAATAACATAACACGGTTTAACATAACCGGACAACAAAAGATGTGGGGCCCCCGAACTAGTATCCTTCGAACCCTTCGCCGTCGACATGCTCTTCCCGTGCCTTGCCTTTGCCTCGACCTAAAATACAATACAAGTATTTCGCCCAACACAGGGTCAGATATACATGATAATCAATTCTTCTGACATTATACAATTCACATATATATATAGATCTCAAAGAAATCATTCCGACTGTCAATCATACCCCTCGGGCGTATGAAATAATCAGTCACAAGCATCCAATACTATGGACGATTAACAATATGGCTCAAGATGGACATCACGGTACGCCCGATCCGAAAATGTGTTCGTGTACACGTCCGCCCCGTATACGGAATCCAGAATATACATGGGACAATGTACCTAATTAGCCTCACGAAACTACGTCTCGTGTGCACAGTCCAATGCGGAATAATATCCACGCATGACTATATAAGTGCCTGGATAAAAATCCTACACAATGACCAATCGGAACGCAGATATGATTCCGGATATGTCACGATACAACATGACAACGAATTCAATAAATCACATATCCGATTAAGGATCAAGAAAAACTCACCGAAGTGAAAATAAGACCAGCAAGGTCAACGATTCAAAACGAAGTACTTGGGAATGCAACCCCATGAAGATACGGAATAACGTCAAGGACAATGTCAAATCACGACAACCATTACATGAACAATTCATACACATGAAATATATAACCATCATGAGAATTTAATCATCATTATAACCAAGCAAGATAACTTGCCTCAATTCCGTAAGCGAAAGATAGTCGTTCTCCAAATGATCAAACGGACGGTATCCTCGGTTAAACGCTCAATCGAACAAGCAACCTTGAATGAAACGTAATTCATTCAATAACATATTCACATAATATTAATCTCAATTCGTAAGAAACGACGCCCGCAACCTACTCGAATAATTCATTCCACCCTAATGGATACCTTAACGATTAATGAAAGGTTTCAATACATCTAATTCATCTTCCAAAATCGGATTACCATATCAAAAGTGTCCTTTAATTCTCTTGTTATTCTATGAACAAAACATCTTCAATTCGCCAATAAAATTGGTTTAATCAAATTCTTATGTTCTACAACATCTACTATTATAAAAGGATATTCATAATGAATTTGATACTCAATCTACCATGACAGTATAATTCATAAACAGCATCACCTTCTTAAGAACACTATCTATTTAGCATGATGATGAACCACATTCTAAGTTATCAACACATTAGATTAATGAAAAGTTATTGTTGTAATTATCAAGATCCTTATCATTCTTCAAAGACTTGTGAAGCTGAACCATAATGATTGTTAAGGCTTCTAAGATTTCAGAACAAGATCATCTAATCTTATCTTTAACATTATCAAGTTCTTCCCAAGGTAATTAAATACCTAAAATGGTGTTTAAACACTCTATGATATCAAGTTCTTGATTAAATCCAGCTATGATGAAGCTAACCGATCCAACAATGATCTACTGAGTTAAATTCGTCCATTAAGATGAGTAATGATAACTACAAACATGGTTACCATCACTACAACATCAAGAACTCATCTAATCTAAACCCTCATTTATCATATTCATCAAGAAATGTTTAAAAAGTTTAATTATAACCATGTTTTACTTGCTTAATCTAACTCTAGGTGAAGTATAATTCGTCATTAATCATCAACATAAGAAAATAATGCAGAGAGGAAAGTACACCTACCTCCAGAAATGAAGAACAACTTCAATGCTGTGAGAAAATATACTCCAAGCTCAAGAACAACTCCTAATCTCCAAGGAAATGAGTTCCACTCCAAGATTTAAGGCTTAGAAACAAGTTGGTGAAGGTTGATATCGTTTTGGGAGTGCAGAGGGACGATAAATGGAGAGAGAATCGGTTTAGAGTTGTGAAGAAATGAAAAACAGGCTGGTCCTATAAATAGACTGGACATACTTAGCGCACGCTATCGGAACAGTTTAGCGTACGCTAATGCACTTACGTACGCTATCCGGTCGATATTACGTACGTAAGCAGCTTACAGTGGCTACTGTCTTGAATTTTCGCAGGTCGTTAGCGCACGCTAATGAGAAATGGGTTACGCACGCTAAAAAAAAGTTGATTCTATCTGACATGACAGCTCAGACCTTGTTCACATGCATGCTAACGGCTAAGGAGTTCACGTGCTGAAGTCAACTGATGCCAGATTCCCTCTTAGCGTACGCAACAGAGGAAATCTTATGCACGCTAAGGCACAGGATTAGCGTACGTTAATCGTGCTATGTAGCGTACGCTACATCAACAGAAAAATTCGAAAATGTAACTCTCTAATTAACATCGAAATCATCCCATATGAAATGAAATAACAATGATATGAAATTCAAATCTATAATACCTCAACATAATACTAAATGCAACGATTCATGATAATCAGATTATCCAAATAATACAATGACAGGTAAAAATGAAAAGTTACAGTCGGATATTACATACTCCCCCCCTTAAAAAGAGTTTCGTCCTCGAAACTAAGGGGTAAATAACTCGGGGTATCTCGCTCGCATACTATCCTCGGTCTCCCACGTAGCCTCCTCGACTCCGTGTCGTGACCACTGAACTTTCAGTAGGGGAATCGTCTTGTTCCGCAACTGCTTGATCCTCCTCTCGAGTATCCGTACAGGACGCTCCTCGTACGAATGATCCTATGCTAATTCAATCTCTTCGAACTGAAGTACATGGCTCGGATCAGCAACATATTTCCTCAACTGGGAGACATGAAACACGTTGTGAATCTGACTCAAAGTCGGTGGCAAAGCTAGTCGATAGGCCGATCACCTACACGCTCTAAAACCTCAAACGGCCCAATGTACCTTGGGCTCGACACCCTCTTCCCGAAACGAAAAACACCTCGGGTAGGAGACACCTTCATTAACACATGGTCACCAACCTCGAACTCAAGCGGTCGTCGACGGTGGTCAGCATAAGACTTCTGTCGACTTTGAGCTGTTAACAACCGACTCCTAATCAAAGTGATCTTCTCACGGGCTGCTAATAACATATCTGGTTCCGTACCCAGAGATTCTGACAGTTCGTCCCAACACAAAGGGGACCTACAGCGACGGCCATACAATGCCTCATACGGTACCATCTGAATCGAAGCGTGCCAACTATTATTATAAGTGAATTCCACCAAAGGCAGCTGGGCTTCCCAATCGTCCTTCCAATCAAGAGCACATGCTCTCAACATATCCTCTAGAGTCTGGATGGTTCTCTCCGACTGACCATCGGTCTGTGGATGAAAAGCCGTACTGAAATTCAACTGCGTGCCAATCGCACGATGAACTGCCTTCCAGAAGTGTGACACAAATCGCCCGTCACGGTCTGATACAATATTCTTGGGGGTACCGTGTAGTCTCACAATTTCCTTAATAAACAGCTGGGCCAATCTCTCGGGGGCCCACGTGTCCTTAATCTCCAAAAAGTGGGCTGATTTGGTCAGACGGTCCACAATCACCCAAATCGTATTCATTCCTCGATGAATCGTCGTCAAGCTAGTGATAAAATCCATAGATATGTCCTCCCATTTCCACTCAGGAATCGGGAGTGGTTTCAGCATTCCTGCGGGTCACTGGTGCTCAATCTTAACCTGCTGACAGGTTAAGCACCTCGAAACGAATTCGGCAACCTCACGTTTCATATTCCCCCACCAATAATTCTGCTTCAAATCCTTATACATCTTGCTAGAGCCCGGGTGAATAGAGTACGGGGTAGCATGGGCTTCCCTCATGATAGAGTTCATCAACTCTTCGTCAGCGGGTACACAAACTCGATTTCTAAAACGTATCAATCCATCCTCGTGGATCACGAATCCAGGGGCTTTCCCCTGGGTTACCTCATCCCGAACTCGAGATAAGAATGGGTCCGTAATTTGCTTCGATTTGATCATATCATCAAGAGACGAGGAAATCTCAAGGGTGCAAAGTTTCCCCTGAACACGTTGTAACCAAACTTCAATTTCTGGCCTCATAAGGTCCAACTGCAACTCCCTCTGTGCTGTCAAACGGCTGAGCATTTGCTCCTGCACTGTCTTACGGCTCAATGCGTCGGCAACCACATTTGCTTTACCCAGATGATAAAGGATCTCGATATCATAGTCCTTGATTAATTCTAGCCACCTTCTCTGCCTCATGTTTAACTCTTTCTGAGTAAAAATGTACTTTAGGCTCTTGTGGTCTGTAAAGATCTGGCAAGTAACTCCATAAAGATAGTGACGCCAGATTTTCAAAGCAAACACCATGGCCGCTAACTCCAGGTCATGGGTCGGATAGTTAACTTCATAGGGTCGCAATTGTCTCGATGCATAGGCAATCACTTTCCCTTCCTGCATTAGTACACATCCCAGGCCCTGCCTCGACGCGTCACTATACACCACAAATCCTTCCGTTCCTTTTGGTAAGACCAAAACAGGGGCCGAAATCAATCGACTCTTGAGCTCATCAAAACTCTGCTGACATGCTTCTGACCACAAATACTTCTTGTCCTTTCGCAGTAAGTTAGTCATTGGTTGCGCAATTTTAGAAAATCCTTCTACGAACCGTCGGTAGTAACCTGCTAGGCCGAGGAAACTACGAGCTTCCTTCACGTTCTTCGGTGGTAGCCAATCTCGAATGGCTTCCGTATTTTGTGGGTCCACTCTCACCCCTTCGGATGATATCACATGCCCGAGAAAGACAACCTCAGGCATCCAGAATTCACACTTAGAAAATTTCCCATAAAGCTGTTCCCGCCTCAATGTATCGAGAACTTGGTGGAGGTGACGCTCGTGCTCTTCGTGGTCGCAAGAGTAAATCAGAATGTCGTCAATAAAAACGACTACAAAGCGATCCAGATAGTTAATAAAAACTCGATTCATCAATTCCATGAACACTGCCGGTGCATTAGTCAGTCCAAATGGCATCACCACGAACTCATAATGCCCATAGCGAGTACGGAATCTTTGTCTTGAAATGTCAGACTCTCGAATCCTCAACTGATGATAACCAGATCTCAAGTCGATCTTAGAAAACACGGCAGCTCCCTGAAGTTGGTCCAATAAATCATCAATACGAGGCAAGGGATACTTGTTCTTGATGGTTACCCTGTTCAGCTCACGGTAATCAATACATAAGCGTAGAGATCCATCTTTCTTCCGTACAAATAACACTGGTGCTCCCCAAGGGGACGCACTAGGTCGAATATAGCCTTTGTCAGTCAATTCCTCAAGCTGGTTCTTCAATTCTTGCATCTCAGTCGGAGCCATACGGTACGGTGCTTTTGAGAGAGGGGATGTACCAGGTTCTAACTCAATAATAAACTCCACGTCACAATGAGGAGGTAAGCCTGGCAACTCGTCTGGAAAAACATCTGGGTAGTCTCGGACTACCGGAATGTCGGCCAATTCAACTGGTCGATCTGCTATTTTGGTCATGTAGCACCAATAAGCAATACACCCTTGATTAAGCAGTTTCACTGCTTTCATAGCGCTGATGACTCTCCCAGAACGACTGGGATTATCAACTCGAAAAATACACTCGAAACCATCATCAGAAGTGACGGTTACCTTCCGCTTGCGGACACTGAGTATTGCATCATGACGATCCATCCAATCGATACCCAAGATTATATGATCCTTAGGTAGGTCGACTACAATCAGATTTGACAACCACTCACGGTCGTTCAAACGAATCGGACAGTCCTGGACTTCACGATTTCCAATAATTCTTCTACCATCAGGTAGACCAATCACGTAGGGCTCACAATCGATAACATGGTCTAGAGGCAAACGACTTAAACAAGAAGAAGATATAAAGGAGTGTGAAGCACCGGTATCAAAAAGAACACATACAGGCTGGGAGTGGATCTCGAGTATACCTGAAATCATGCTGGCCTCGGGATCGTCAGCTTTCTTCATCTCGTAAATCCTGGGTTTCGCAGTTCCGGCACCAGGTGTACCACTTTGATTCCCACGGCCCATTCCCCTATTCGCCCCGGTGGTCTGATAGGAAGCGGACGGAGGCGTCCGGTTCTGGACAGATGATTGAACTGGAGCATGAGACGCTACTGGGTCATGTCCGGGCCCACTCCTGCAAAAACGAGCACGGTGACCATTCTTCCCACAAGTATGGCATGTGATGGCAGGCTTAGGGCATTTGAAGTTGATATGCCCCTGGCCCCCACAGTTATGACACACCACGGAAGAGGGAACCGCTCGAGAATGCGATCCGGAGGGCTTTGACGCCATGGGTGGTTGATCAGAAGGGTTTGGCAATGACTGGGGCTTCCTGAATGTCCCCCGATTGTTCTCAGTCTGGTTCTAGTTCTTGGACCTTTTGTTGTTGGACTGTGGTTGTTTCTTGGAAATCTCCTTCTCGGTGAGTTCGTACTCCAGAGCCTTCTCGATGAACTCTGGTAAGGTAGTACAGTGGTGATTCAACAGCTGCATTCTCATTCGGGGTTTAAGCCTCTTGAGAAAGTATTTGATCTTATCGGCCTCTGTTCGGATAATTGTCGTGGCAAAAGGAAGGAGTGCAGAATTTCTCAAAGAATGATAATACATCATCGTCTTCGCACGGGCTGGGTTCAATAGTTCCGGCAGTTTGGCCTCACGGAGTACACAGATAATGTGATCTAGCATGAGGTTCTTAAATTCCTCCCAAGTGTAAACACCATCAGCTGGCCTTACTGAAATCCACCAGGTATGAGCGCCTTTGCTAAGATAATACGCGGCTACCGAAATGCGATTCTCTTCCGGGCAGTCCACCATCTGAAAAAGTTTCTCAAAATGCTCGATCCAATGCACAATGTCAGCAGGCTCAGAGGAGCCTTCAAAAGTCGGTGGTCGCTGGCGAGAGATGTCGCTGATCATCCGACTCACGGGTCCGCCAATCATAGGAGGAAGATGAGCCCCCTGTTGCTGGCCAGCAGCGGCCCTCTGCATAGCTTCCATTAGTTGACCCATCTGGGTCATCTGTGTCATCATGCCCTGCATTACGACGTAAGGATCGACACGCGCATCCCCGCGCCCACTGTGGTGCGATTGTTCTCTAGAAGGTGAACCACTGTCTGCGGAACTCTGATCCGCATTCGCGCGTCTGTTGGCTCGAGGTATCGAGATTCGGCCCCTTCCGCAGCCTCGTCCCCCTCTGCCACGACCTCTCAGGTTTCTTTCCATACTGAAAGAATCAATCATAGTGATAACCATAAGTACAGTTCAAGATACTAAAATTCATGCTAAGTTAATAGCAACAAGGAATCACATATTCAAGGAAAACGGTTATCGATACCACAATTGTCGCACCGAATATCATATCGGTGTCAAGTCGAACGATTTCAATTTTATAATCAATTCAGCATTTACCTCGGATTATCAATCAGATAAATCCTGTCACAATTACTCGAAATAACATGATCAACAAGGAGACCCATACTGATATCAATATCATGCCAGTAATTAAATCATGGCTCATAAAGTACATACCGTATTTGGCTCGTAGGGTCAAGCGCTTGCACAGGTCACACGTGACACGAAGGTCTCTTGATACTAGTTCATTTCTCAATGACTCGTAAAAAAGGAAACAACTCTCTGATACCATCTTCTGTAACACCCCAAAAGGCGGCTATTGCAGTGCCGTGATTCCCACACTGGGACCCACCAGGCGATATCCAAAACAGGTTAAATAAATATTATTTGTGATACCGAACCACAATGAATAGTCATTACTCCAATTAGGAGTTTATTAAAATATGGCCAACGACCTTATAATACATAGGATCCAAAAAAACAAGTATAAACCATATGGAGATGGAAAATACTTCAAATGTCAAATACAACCAGATAGCAATTTAAATGAAACAGGAAATAACATAACACGGTTTAACATAACCGGACAACAAAAGATGTGGGGGCCCCGAACTAGTATCCTTCGAACCCTTCGCCGTCGACATGCTCTTCCCGTGCCTTGCCTTTGCCTCGACCTAAAATACAATACAAGTATTTCGCCCAACACAGGGTCAGATATACATGATAATCAATTCTTCTGATATTATACAATTCACATATATATAGATCTCAAAGAAATCATTCCGACTGTCAATCATACCCCTCGGGCGTATGAAACAATCAGTCACAAGCATCCAATACTATGGACGATTAACAATATGGCTCAAGATGGACATCACGGTACGCCCGATCCGAAAATGTGTCCGTGTACACGTCCGCCCCGTATACGGAATCCAGAATATACGTGGGACAATGTACCTAATTAGCCTCACGAAACTACGTCTCGTGTGCACAGTCCAATGCGGAATAATATCCACGCATGACTATATAAGTGCCTGGCTAAAAATCCTACACAATGACCAATCGGAACGCAGATATGATTCCGGATATGTCACGATACAACATGACAACGAATTCAATAAATCACATATCCGATTAAGGATCAAGAAAAACTCACCGAAGTGAAAATAAGACCAGCGAGGTCAACGATTCAAAACGAAGTACTTGGGAATGCAACCCCATGAAGATACGGAATAACGTCAAGGACAATGTCAAATCACGACAACCATTACATGAACAATTCATACACATGAAATATATAACCATCATGAGAATCTAATCATCATTATAACCAAGCAAGATAACTTGCCTCAATTCCGTAAGCGAAAGATAGTCGTTCTCCAAATGATCAAACGGACGGTATCCTCGGTTAAACGCTCAATCGAACAAGCAACCTTGAATGAAATGTAATTCATTCAATAACATATTCACATAATATTAATCTCAATTCGTAGGAAACGACGCCCGCAACCTACTCGAATAATTGATTCCACCCTAATGGATACCTTAACGATTAATGAAAGGTTTCAATACATCTAATTCATCTTCCAAAATCGGATTACCATATCAAAAGTGTCCTTTAATTCTCTTGTTATTCTATGAACAAAACATCTTCAATTCGCCAATAAAATTGGTTTAATCAAATTCTTATGTTCTACAACATCTACTATTATAAAAGGATAGTCATAATGAATTTGATACTCAATCTACCATGACAGTATCATTCATAAACAGCATCACCTTCTTAAGAACACTATCTATTTAGCATGATGATGAACCACATTCTAAGTTATCAACACATTAGATTAATGAAAAGTTATTGTTGTAATTATCAAGATCCTTATCATTCTTCAAAGACTTGTGAAGCTGAACCATAATGATTGTTAAGGCTTCTAAGATTTCTGAACAAGATCATCTAATCTTATCTTTAACATTATCAAGTTCTTACCAAGGTAATTAAATACCTAAAATGGTGTTTAAACACTCTATGATATCAAGTTCTTGATTAAATTCAGCTATGATGAAGCTAACCGATCCAACAATGATCTACTGAGTTAAATTCGTCCAGTAAGATGAGTAATGATAACTACAAACATGGTTACCATCACTACAACATCAAGAACTCATCTAATCTAAACCCTCATTTATCATATTCATCAAGAAGTGTTTAAAAAGTTTAATTATAACCATGTTTTACTTGCTTAATCTAACTCTAGGTGAAGTATAATTCGTCATTAATCATCAACATAAAAAATAATGCAGAGAGGAAAGTACACCTACCTCCAGAAATGAAGAACAACTTCAATGCTAAAATATACTCCAAGCTCAAGAACAACTCCTAATCTCCAAGGAAATGAGTTCCACTCCAAGATTTAAGGCTTAGAAACAAGTTGGTGAAGGTTGATATCGTTTTGGGAGTGCAGAGGGACGATAAATGGAGAGAGAATCGGTTTAGAGTTGTGAAGAAATGAAAAACAGGCTGGTCCTATAAATAGACTGGACATACTTAGCGCACGCTATCGGAACAGTTTAGCGTACGCTAATGCACTTACGTACGCTATCCGGTCGATATTACGTACGTAAGCGGCTTACAGTGGCTACTGTCTTGAATTTTCGCAGGTCGTTAGCGCACGCTAATGAGAAATGGGTTACGCACGCTAAAAAAAAGTTGATTCTATCCGACATGACAGCTCAGACCTTGTTCACATGCATGCTAACGGCTAAGGAGTTCACGTGCTGAAGTCAACTGATGCCAGATTCCCTCTTAGCGTACGCAACAGAGGAAACCTTACGCACGCTAAGGCACAGGATTAGCGTACGTTAATCGTGCTATGTAGCGTACGCTACATCAACAGAAAAATTCGAAAATGCAACTCTCTAATTAACATCGAAATCATCCCATATGAAATGAAATAACAATGATATGAAATTCAAATCTATAATACCTCAACATAATACTAAATGCAACGATTCATGATAATCAGATTATCCAAATAATACAATGACAGGTAAAAATGAAAAGTTACAGTCGGATATTACACTTTTTTTTCCTGCTTCAGACTGCTTGTTAAAATATTCTTTAAAATGGTTTATTTCAGTATCGCAACGAATATTGTCACTTTGCATAGATGTTGTTGGTGAAAGATTTAGTGTTCTCCAAAATATATCTATTGAATCTAAGGGAATACACTCACCTGCATATATAAATATATTTTGTCTTAAATGTTGAAGTATAAAGACTTAAAAGTATTAAATTAATCATGAGTAATTGTATATACGAACGTGAATTCACGTACAATGAAAGTCTGCAAGCGCACGGTAACCCACAACTGTTACGTAGTTGACAACCACAAGTTGAGAAATCTAGTTGAAAACCATTCGACCGATTAATCTCTTTCACCATCAAATCGAGAGCTTCATTTGAGACGACACCCTGTAGTAAACTGAAGCATGGTATATTGTGTTTATGATAACGAGAAATTCCACTTTTTCCAAAACTTTCTTTGATTGCCGTAAGTTGTGACTTTATGATCTTATCAATACAAAGAATAAATTTATCCAAAGTGTAACTTCGATTATACATGTAATTCTTCAACTTGGCATGTTGGCTCTCAACTCTGTTGGTAGTGCGATTTCCAATATTTATTATTAATATTATTATTTTAATTATTTTTATATAAAATATTATCTATATGTAAAAAATTGAAAAATTTCTAATATTTAAATATTTAAACAAATATATCATTCAATTATATATTTAATTTTTAAACATAGATATATGTATAAATAGTTCATAATATCTCAGTTTAAGAATTTATAGTACCGCTAAAATAAAAACAAATTGCTTACCCACCCAGCCGCCTAAGCGTCCGCCTAGATGCCCACCCAGCTTGCCTTCATAGGCGCCCGCCTGGCCGCCTAGGCGTCCGACTAGCCCATCTAGGCAGCCAATTAATCACCCAAACGCCCAGGACAAACGCCCAGGCCATAATCGAAACACCCGGGGGCTGCCTCGGCAGCCGTCCAGGTCGATTTTTAGAACAGAGGGTACAAACGAATTCTTACAGGACCCAAGTTGTAATTTTTCCACTGTTAAAATTGATCGAGAAAATCTGTATGACCAAACGTGCATGAAAAACGACATTATGCGTGCAAACAAATTCTTACGGGACTAAGGCCCTGTTCTTTTGGACTTATTTTTCAGTTTTGATTGATTCGATTCAATTAAGGTCCATTGATTGATTCGATTCGATTCAATTGATTCCATTCGATTGATTCGATTCATTTCTTATTATTATTATTATTATTATTATTATTATTATTAATAATAATAATAATAATAATAATAATCTTAATTATTATTGTTATTATTACTAATAATATTTACTATTATCGTTGTTGTTGATTACTAGCTAGTTTATTATTTACCATTATTATCATTATTATTATTAATTTTAATTATTATTATTGTTATATTATTAATAATATTTACTATTATTATTAATAATATTTATTATTGTTGTTGTTGATGACTATTATTATTATTATTTACTATTATTATCAGTGTTATTATTATTATTGTTATTATTATTATAGTTATTATCGTTATTGTTATTAATATCATTAATATTATTATAATTTACCTTTATCAAATAGATCTCAACTTATCATTTATATTTTATTGTATTATTATTTTTAATATTATTGTCTTATATTTATTATTTCTATTATTATTATTATTTACCCTTAATATATATTTCAGATTCGATTCGATTCGATTCAAGTCCAAATCAGTCGATTCGATTCGACATCTGGGTCATCCATTCGGCCTAATTGGTCAGATTCATTCAAATCAAAATGAGTTCTAATATCAGAATTATCCTCATTGATGACATACACTTTGTCTCCTTTCCTAAAAAATACTTGTGTCGTATAACATGTGTACAGATCTAAATTATTTAATTGGTCAATTAGATAAACGCGTTGGATTAATAAATTATCCTAATAGAATTACATGTAAAATTGTTGTGTAGAGAAATAGATTCGTGCTCATTTCTTTCAAAGGTAGAATATCAAAGGGGGTGAGTGGGGTGTAAATCATAGTCGCCGTCTTATATTATCAACGTCCTTAAGTATACATAATTACATGACAATCTATTCACGCACTAAACACACCAACTATATATATATATATATATATATATATATATATATATATATATATGGATTGGTTACTGTGAGAAGATATTTTTTCGTGAGACTGTCCGAAATATTACAAAAATTGCACAAAATGTATAATTGTTTGGCACAAAATGAATAATGTTGTTGTACCACATTGTGCACCAACTTTATACATTCCGTGCATCATTATCATAGTGTAACAACTGGATACATTTTGTGCAATAACTGGATACATTTTGTGCAACAAATGAATACACTTTGTGCAATAATATTCATGTATAAATAAAATCATTGCACAAACAGTTAAAACATTTTGCACAATCAAATATATATGGACCATTGATCTACAATAATCAGGGGCCCAAATTCATTCTCATTTCTCACGAAATATGGGTGTCTCACTGAACTTACCCCTATATATAGATAGATATAGGATCAAATGAGAATCCTGCGAATTGCGAATATGCATCAGTTGTACTAATTATGGATGAAATATATGCATTTCGTGCATCAAAATTGCAATGCATTAAAATATGCATAATATGCATCAAAATATCGATGTTAAAATATTGCATTATATGCATCAAATTTTTGTGAGAATAAATCTAGGTCATCCATTTATCAAGATATATGGATGAAATTCATTCTTGTTTCTTAAATTAAATTGCATTCTCACCTGAACCCACCCATATATATATAGTGTAACTTTATTTTCAAAACCCTGTTAAGTGCGAGAACGGCGAGAACCACCTTTTGTACTCCTAATAATATATAATGTACATCATGTCAATGCATACAACCCCTACTGATCATAACCTCTACTATATAGTAGGGGTTATATATATAGTAGGGGTTATCATCAGTAGAGGCTATTATAGTAGGGGTTATCATCACTAGGGGTTATCTCCCGTAATAAAAATTGTATTTTACTATAATACCCTTTTGAATTAATATTATTTTTTAATATTTAAAAAATTTCATTGATTTAGAGGAGTTCTCAGCTTCATGACTTAAGAAAGCTTCAAAATAAAGCATATATATATATATATATATATATATATATATATATATATATATATATATATATAAACAAGGACAGTAGCACTAATACCCACCGAGCACCAAATACACAAACCCATTAACACAGCACAGCACATCTAGAACATATGATATACACACGCTGCACACAACACAGCTACACACACTTACGCACACTCACTATTGTGCACATACACACATAAGGCGACCACGTCACACACACAACATATACAACACACACAACACTATACACACAATCTGCTCCTACAACACACATCACCACACACACACAAGCTGCTCCTTCAAACACAGTACATACAAAACACACGGACAATACGCCTATACGACACACAAATTGTTAGAATTCAAACTCGCCAGGAAAATGATTGATAAATATAATAAAATGCATGAACACATACAGCTACACATGCATCCTCAAATTATTGTGTGCAAAAGTCTATTTTATCATCTATATGCAAAGTGGTCAAATAGGTGTGTAATTAATAAGGAGTGTTGCCAGCTAGAGTTAAATAAATGATACAGCTGAGAAACAAATACTTCATCCGTTATTTTATTATTGCAACGTGTTGACTATTATACTGTTAACATACTCTCTTTTGATCATCTTTTGTGATTTATACATATGAAAAAATATAGTCATGTGAGATCTTGTTAGATTTATCTCGAAATATACTTTCAAAATATCAACGTCTTATAATTTTTAAAAATAAAGAATTGAAGATATTAATAATTAAAGTTGTGTATTAACAAATGTGAAAGTCCAAGTATTGCAGTTATAAAAGAATGGAGGTAGTACCTGAAAACACAAAGTTGTGTGACTAGATATGGATGGTAGAAAATGTTCCTTAAATAAAGGAAGGTGTCTAGAAGACTATGCAGACCGAGGAATTGCAGCAGGTAGTCATACGTTGAATCCAGGAAATAAGGTGGGCAGAAAGAAAATACATTCAAGCAGCACTCTCCATATTCAGAAAAATCATGCGCGTCATGTGTATGTAATAAGTAGTTTGACCTAAGAGATTAGGTCAGCAACATTATGCACTCCATAAATACTGGTGCATGCATGCATGTAAAACACACCGAAGTGAGTTTAGAAACACCAGAGAGAAAAAAAAGGCAGCAGCGAGAGAAAAAGAGAAGTTGTAGTTTTGTTTGAGAGTTAAAATACTTGTGTGTGTTTATATTGTAATCAACTTCGGTTATAATAAACCATTTATGTGTTTTTGAGTCATACACATTTATATATATTTTCAAGAGCCCATTACTTTTCCAATAAGTGGTATCGGAGCGAAGGTTCCGTTCGAGAAAACAAAAATGGCGAATATGATGCAACCAAATATTCCAAAGTTGACGGCTACAAATTACAGAAATTGGAGTATCCAAATGAAGGTGTTACTCAGTTCCTACGATGATTGGGATATTATCGAAAAACGGGTATGACGAACCCGTAGATGCAGCTGCAGAAGCAGCACTTTAGAATGCCGAGAAGACAGGAGTCCCGGAAAAAAGACAAAAAGGCTCTGTTTACAATTTTTCAAGGGTTCGATGAATCAACCTTTGAAAAAAATTTCCGAAGCCAAAAATGCAAAAGATGCGTGGCAGATTTTGCAAAAATCATTCCAAGAGTCGAAAAAGTTAAAAAGGTACGACTGCGAGTACTATGTGGTGAGTTCGAAAATATAAAAATGAAAAGTTCAGAAAATATCGGTGAATATGTTACGTATTTGAAAACGGTAATAAACGAGATGAAAGGAAACGGCGAAAGTCTCGATGATGTTCGGATCATGAAAAACTTCTTCGCTCGTTGGTAAGACAATTTGATTATGTTGTTACGTCAATCGAAGAGTCAACAGATTTGTACATAATTTCTATTGATGAGCTCGTGGGTTCATTACAAGCACATGAGCAACGGATGAGTCAGTACAATGATACAAGTCCTTTAGAAAAGGCGTTGCAAAGCAAGGCGACTATTGATGATAGTTCAGGCAGTAGCAATTATGTACGTGGATGAGGTGGCTACCGAGGTGGACGAGGATGAGGAAGACAATCTTTCAACAGAGGCCAGAAAAATGGAGGTTATCAACCATCTGGTCGCGGTCAAAATTTCAGAGGCCGAGAAAGAGACAGATTTCAACAACAATGTGATAAGTCTAATTTTCATTTACGAGTGTAGAGCTCTAAAGGCGGAAGAAATGTATCACTTTGCTGCAGTAAAAGAAGACAAAGATGTGGGGACTGCTATATTCCACACATACAAAGAAAATGAAGAGGGCAAGAAAAATATTTGGTATCTTGACTCAGGCGCTAGTAATCACATGTCCGACCAAAAAGAACTATTTACAGAGATAAACGATACAGTCTACGGAGAAGTTACTTTTGGTGACTCGTCAAAGGCTCCAATCAAAGAGAAAGGTATTATTATGATCATCTTAATGAATGGTGACAAAAAGTATATATCAATGATGTCTATTATATATCTGCTTTGAAAAGTAATATCGTCAGCCTTGGTCAACTTGTGGAGAAAGGATATGACATACAAATAAGGGACAACTCTCTCATAATCAGAAATCAAGTTCAGGAATTGATTGCCAATGTGAAGATGACAAACCGTCTGTTCACACTTGAGATATAGAAAAAGGTGCAGAAGTGCTTAAAGTCAGTCATTCAAAATGACTCGTGGTTATGACATTTAAGATTTGGTCATCTTGGATTTACTGGACTGAAATTATTGTCAAAAACAAAGATGGTGGACGGCTTGTCAGAATCAACGAACTAAATCAACTATGTGAAGCATGTGCCAAAGGAAAGCAATACAGATAGAGTTTTCTTGTTGGAAAATCATGGAGAGCCAGGAGGCCAATTGGGATTGTTCACACTGACATAGTTGGTCCATTTGATATCGCATCACTTGGTGGGAACAGGTATTACCTAACATTTATTGACGATTTTAGCATAAAAAGCGGGTATACATTCTTAAAGAAAAGGCAGAGGCTCTTGATAAATTCAAGAATTCAAAGCAATGGCGGAAAAACAAAGTGACTAGTACTTGGAGATACTCGGATCAGACAGAGGAGGCGAGTATACTTCAAACTTGTTCAAAAATTTCTTCACAGCACATGGAGTCAATCACCAGTTGACAGCAGCATATACTCCACAATAAAATGGTGTTGCAGAAAGAAAGAATCGTATAATTCTCGATATGGCAAGAAGTATGGTGAAGGGAAAGCACATGCCAAGAAGTTTCTGGGCTGAAGCCGTGTTATGTGCTGTTTATTTGCTGAATCGCTGTCCGACAAATAGTGTCGGATTCAAAAGACCGTATGAAGCATGGAGTGGCTAGGGCATGTATTTGTGTATTGAGTTTCTGATCAGTTGTTGTATTCTGCTGCTAGAGTATTTTAATTGTTTGTCTTTATCCGCTGCGTGAGTATTTTTAAATGGCCTTTTGGTATCTGGTAACTTAGGTTACTTTGACAATCGTTTTCTAAATCTATTCTGTCGGTACGTGTAAGCGATAGCTTAATGTATGTTTTTAAACTGTTGAGCTTTGGCATTTCGGGCCTTGTGGTTTCAAATGAGATTTTACGACGGTTTGATAAATGGATTTTATTAAGTCTTCGAATATTTTAAATAGATAATACCGTCGTTAGCCTCTTGGGCGTTTGTAAATATTTGCGAAAATTTCCTCCAACCTTGTGGGTTCCATCTCGGGGCCCACGACACTGTAATATTCCTGGATGGCTCTGGGGGTGTTACAGAATATGGTATCGGAGCTTAGGTTGAGAAAACCTAGGTAGTCGGGTCAAGTTGGGTCGTGTTTTGTCGCGTCATTCGAGTTGTCAATTGACTAATACTAGAGCCCTGACTTTTGTTGTTCACTCGGGATTGTGCGTTATGTGATTTACCAGTGTAGTACTGGGGTTGTTGTAAGTTTTTCTAAATGGTATTAACGTGTATCTTCGGATAGAGTTGTGTTGTGTTCTCGAGTTGACCTGAGTTTTCAAAACGTCTGAGTTTGCAAAACGTGTGTTTTAAAAATATCTGTGTCGATCTAGAGTCGAGACATGTGCCGGTATCATGGGGAATCGTCGGCTTCACGATCTGTAAGTATTTGGATTTTTGAATTGCATTGAGATTTATTGCCATTCTAAGTTGATATGCCTTGAGATTCAGAAAGTTATTATGCGTCACAATATGAGATGACAGAGTTGGGATATGATTGATGATCTTGAGAAGCTATGATTTTGAAAATCACATGTCGGTTAAACTTTGGAATGGAGTTGTGCATTTGGGAGAATGTTGTGGATGGATGAAAAGAACATGTAGTCATGTTAATTCATTTTGAGATATATTAACTGTTTTTAAGCATTTAAAAATGATACTTTTCAAAATGATTATTTTACGGATGTTTTACGAAAAATGATTTTGGGCCGAGACCCAATCGATTTTGAAATAGTTTTATAACTCAGGACTTGGGTCCGAAAAGGATTTTCTACTTTTAAATTTCTTGTAATGCGGAACGGGATATGGCCTGAGACCCTAATGTTTCAAAAGGCTTTTCTGTTTCCTAAAATTCCCGAGATTTGTAAAACACTTTCCCAATCATTTATCTATTTTATTACACCCTTTCGGGGCTTTGGTTTACTTATTCAAATGAAATTTCTCGGGTAGTCTTTCGTTGTGTTTGATTTGTTGATTATTCAATGTTTTGTCATAGCATGGTTGAGGTGATCCAGGATGAGTTAATGGTTGACGTTGCGAGTCATATGTGGAAAATGAGTTTTTATCGGAGTCTATATATTGAGATTTTGGAACTCTATCGTGTGGTTTTCCGATGGAATGTCAGTGGAATTGGTGACGAACCGAATTGATATACAGGAGTATGGATGTGGTCAATCATTTGCATAATTTCATTTATTTAATCGTGCGTATTCGAAAAGAATTTTCATCGAGAACTTGACACCAGTGAACCGATTTAATTTTTCGAAAATTAATTTCGTGGTCTTACGAAAATTTATGTTTTGAGTTTTGAAATTTTTGAAAGAACTTTTGAAAATCTGTCTTCTTGACGAGACTATATGATTTCAAACTGGTTTTGAAAATGCGATTGATATACATACGCATTTAGTGCATAGTGCATATCATGATGAAGTTATGAGTGTGACTCACGAACCGGATAATACATCAGTATGGTACGATGAAAAGAGATTCGAACTTTAGTATGGTAGTTTGGTTATCCAGGTATGATCGGTTGGTTGATCAGATAAGAGAAATATGTCACGTGTTGTAGATTCAGTACAGAATATGATTTTGGAAACTTCGGGTTTTGTGAAACTGAGGCATATGTGCTATGTGACTTTATTGGTATGGTAGCGTGAATTTAACCTTCAGAAATATTCAACTTTCGGGTCTAGTAGGCACCTTGAAAATACCGCGAGAAAATAATCCATTTTAAAAGTACGTCTCGAAATTTATTCTCTAAGATACTCTATGTTTGAAAAAAAATCTATTAGGACAGAATGCCCAAAACTCACATGTATCGACACCCGCTTATACATCTCATAGTACACGTATCAAATCGTTTCGAAATCAAAACAAAGCATGTCTTTTCCGGAAAACAAACAGTCAAGTAATCATAGTTGAAAACCGCCTAGGATCGGGGCGAAACCACTGATCCCATTCGAGGCCTCTAAGGACCCTCCCGAACTGGCCATAATCATAAATCAAATCACGCACAGACACCCCCAAGACCGGGGTGAAGCCATTGATCCCACTCAAGGCCTCTAAGGACCCTCCCGAGATAGCTAGCGAATCAAGCTCGTGAATCCAGAGTGAAGTCATAGATTCCCCCGAGGCCTCGTCGGACCCTCCCGGAGTGAGCAAATCAAAAACATATACATTTCTATTCCATATTAAGCACAAAGGTTTCACGAGAACACTTGCAAAATGAGCAAATTATTTTGAAATCATTAGCAGTGACACCACTCCTCATATAAATAAAATATGAGAGTCAAATAAACACATATCTCGAAACTAAAAATCTACATAAAGATTCCATCACTTAACAAATAATCATACAACTAGCTCGTGTCACACGAGGCACAACACAAAGAAGGGAGACTTACATCCACAGGTCGCACGAAGATGATGATCGCCCCATAATACTAATCACGACCAACAAACTCAGACGACGGGTCGCGACACGATTCAGTCAAACAAAATCCGATGAGACAAGTCTCAACAGATACAACTTGACCCTACAGCCTAGGTTTCTATAACCTAAGCTCCGATACCATTTATGTAACACCCCCAATCCACTCAGGGATATTACACGCTGTAGACCCTTTCCTCAAGGATCTACCAGGCTGGTAACTAAAATCAACATCTCAACATCGCCTTTAAGGCTAAAAATGACTCAGTAGACCGATTTGGTCTTTCAATTAATACATACAACTCAACCTCAATACATGCCCACGCAGGGGTCAAAACACAACACACTCCCGTACAACGGGGAAAATACTGTAGCAGAAATAAAGTACAACCAAACTAATACGACATGTATGGATCCTCATGTGATTAGTATCGATCATCTTTCATCATCCTTCATGCCGACCCTGTGTTATGCTCCCCAAAACCTGAATGCAATACAATCATCCACCCAGATTACTCGGGGGTTAGCAAAATTCCACTATTTTGCTAGTGCAAGTACAAAGTGCAAATACGAGTCATACAAATTATATTCCAATAATAATTAATCCTCAACGATTGAAACATAACGAAAAATACATCCCGAGGCAAGAGTTTGAGTAAAACTTTCCAAATTCGAAAAATCACAAATCACGAGAATAGTTTGTATAATGGTTTAAAATGCCCTCGGGAGTTTTAACGAAAAATAATTTAGGAATATCAAATCCTTCTCTTTCCAAAACCAACAGAGGTCACAGCCCAAAGATTTGATTTCTCAAACAAAAAACAACAACAATTCACAGGGTTCAAAACCCTCGTCACGTGTCCTCAACGGATATAAAGTCAACAAAACATAACCACCCAAGATACGAAATCTCAGTAACACATCCAAGGTACTCGACCTGGCAAAACATATCCAAAATCATATAAATAACACTATGAGCACATGCCACGTCATCTTCTTATACCACTGTGATCACTTGCCACGTCATCTCACGGTTGGATCAATCACTTGTTGTCTCCTGACCACATGATCGCATGCCATGTGTCACCGTAGGTATTCTTAGGCGCTCACGGTTGGATCAATCACTTGTTGCATCCTGACCACATGATCACAAGCCACCGTAGTTTTTCTTAGGCTCTCACGGTTGAATCAATCGCTTGTTGCATCCTGACCACATGATCACATGCCATGTGTCACCGTAGACCCCGCCCATTCACACATATAACATAGTATACCAAGGATATCCAAACAATTCACCCAGAGGCAACAAACACTTAGCACGACACAAACGTCAAACCACAACGCACCGAAATGAGGCAATATAAGTACACACACATTATCAAGCACAACATCAACACCAAACACATCCATAGGATTCACGTAATCATTTACGAAACACACCAACCACAAAATACATACGGATTTTGAAAGAGAGCCTTTAACGAGGCTAAACCAAATCTTTTGGAAGTTCATTTCAAACAACCAAACAAACACATCGAGACGATCACCGATCATCATATCCACAAAACAAGAAATGTATGAACAAGGTACTTGCCTCGAAATCGGCACGCAAGTACTCCGTCGAACACGGCTCCACGGGAAACTTCGAAACCCTCGATGTTATAGAAAATGAAGACGACGATGAAATGGAAGGGTTCAACACGAGGTCTTCGCAAGGAACTCGACCCTAACATCATATAATCAATAAATCAACGGTCGTACGAGGAAGGATAATCGTAGAATGCCCGAAATCCCCTCTATGACATTCTACCGGACACCTTCAAGGCGTCGATTAGAAACTCAACAAAACAAAGAATCCTTGGCAATCAAACCATGGAGCAACAAGGAAATTGGTATAATACAACTTAATAATCAATAATCTATCACTAATCTAGGTTAGATTGGATTAAACGGACGAAATCAAATAAAATCCCCAATTTCCCCAAAACTAGATTTGTAGGAAATCTAACCTTGATACGGTCGATCGGAGGAGGTTATGGGATGATTAATCGATGATAGAAACTAAAAAACTTCATGGATTGATAGAATAACATCATATCTTTGTGTTCTCCAAGTCTCGGCTGCGGAGGAGATGAAATGGGTGAGAAAAACGAGTGACAAAATGACCTGCCCGACCATTTAATACTGCCCAGTGACGCACGAGCAGACACGCACGAGCAGCTGGTCCACTGCCAGGCGTCTGTCAAGACGCACGAGCACCGAGCACGAGCACTCGCTCGTGCACGTACAGTCAGGGCCGCACGAGCACCGTATCGTGCACCCAGCTCATGCGCCATGCTCGTGTGCACTTGGTCGGCCAGTGCCCTGCCGCCATGACTCGACGACTCAAATTCCCAAAAACGTACGGAACGAACACGGTGAATAGTATAACATTCAAAACACGAGTTAAGCACTAAACAAACACATGGTTCTGACAACCCGAAGGTTGAAAGGACGATACGAAGGCAAACAACCCAAAACTTTGGGAAATTACAAAATGGCCCAAATGCCCGAAACATCACGATGCGACAACGGATAATCAAACCAAAGCTCCCAACATGTATAACAACGTTAAAGAACTTAAAAGAAACTCGAAACAACAGTTTCGAACGAGATTCGCAAGAATCAAACTCGAGTGCGGAAAAGCCGCTAAGAAACACAGAACTCATCAAAACAACACCGAAACGAACTCGGATGACAAAAAGTGCAGAATTAATCATTCTCAGAAGGACGACACGATCACAAGCGAGTCGCTAAGATGGACTTCTGTAAAAAAAGAATATTACCGAAAAATCGAAATTGTTGATATTACACAGGTAGCACACGCTAGTCGGTCACTGCGCACGCTAACTCGGAAAGTTAACGCACGCTATTTGGCTCGGCCAGCGCACGCTACCTGGCCGAGCAGATTAGTCTAAGAGGTCCTAGATGGGCCGATAGCGCGCGCTGCTGTCGATGTCTTGCGCATGTTGACGGGCCCCGGCTGAAGGTTCTGGACCAGGGCCGGCCGATAGCGCACACTATCCAGACAACCTAGCGCACACTAGTCCGCTACCAGTATATATATGACCGAACAGTCCTGTTTCCACCCATTTTTCACTTCTCTTTTTTCCTGTCCGCGGTTGGAGCTTTGGTGGGCAAGAAGACATGTTGTCAAACAACTAATTCATGAAGTTCCTGAGTTCATATCATTGATTAATCATCCCATAATCTCCTCCGATCGACCGAATCAAGGTTAGTTTCCCTAAAATCTTAATTTTGGGAAATTTGGGGATCTTGTTAGATCTCGTCCGTTCGAGATGTATTAACTCAGATTACTGATGAGTAATCATAAATTGAGTTATATTATGATGTTTCCACTATTATTCCATGGTTTTATTGCCTTCGATACGTCGTTTCATCGAGCTCCAAATTGATGCATTCAAGGTGTTCGCTATAAGTTCTTAGAGCGGGGATTTGGGCGATTTAGGATTATTTCTCCTCGTATGTATGTTGATTGAATGATGGTATGTTTTAGGGACGAAATATTTATGAATAACCTGAGTCGAAACTCTTTTGTTCGTTGTCCTCTTCAAAGAACGAAGTTTTCCGATCGATCGTGTTATCCGGAGAATTCGCAAGAGATTATCGAGGCAAGTACCTTGTCATATGAATTATATTCTTCTCGAATACTTACGTGAACAAGTGTGTATCATTTTATTGGATATGGATGTTTAAATGGATTTATGTGATTCTAATGGTGGTTGTTCGGAGTACTTCCGACTTTGTGACTTGTGGTGATATTGAGATGTGTGAATTGGGGTATGAAACCCTCATGGTTGCGATCTTGATTGTTCGAGTAATTTTGTGGGTGTGAGTTGCTTTATGACTTGTCTTGAATGTATATGAATGATGATGGTAAGGATTGTTGGTTGAATCTTTGTAGTTTGCCAACATGAATAAGTGCATATGGTTTGTCAATGTGAATATTTGTTTGTGTTCTACGTCGTATCCAAAGCCACATAGGGGGGGATGTGTGCTCTGGCCTGTGTATGCTGCAATGAGCGGCTCCTGTGTGATGGTGTATCAATGGTGTTGCTTAATGCGTGTTTTAAGGGGCGGCTCTTGCAGGAGTGATGTCGGCGCGCGACATGAGCAAGGGGCGTCCACCATAGTGTAGTGAACGCCAGTGCATAAGTGTTTCAGCGGAGGCTCCTGGCAGGCTTCAGAGCAGAGGATACTTGTGTGATAGCTAAGACCCTGATACTTAATGGAATTGTGCCTTTTAAATCATTTTCGAACATTTTCTAAAATATTAGTATCAATAGAAAGTCAAGGATTAAAAGACCAAGGAGTCCTGACGAGTTCTCAGAGGGTTAATCAGCCATTGATGGTCTTAAGCAGGAATTCGCTGATAAAGCGTGTTTTGGGTCGAGAACCCTGAGAGATTTTTTGGAACCTACTTTCTATATTGTTCCCGTATTTTAGGTCAAGGACCCCGAAAGATTTCGAAACCACTTTCCAAGTGTTTCTGTATATTGGGTCGAGGACCCCGAGACGACTTTCTTTTAAAATTACTTTCTAGAGTACCTCCGCTCGCTTTTCAAATCTTTTTAAACCATTCACTTCGATACGAGTCAAAAAGGGTTTTTTCCTAAACTATTTTACTAATGTATTGTTTGAAAACCTTTTCACAACTTCAAACTATCTCTCCTGACTCGTAGAGGCATTTTTTAGAAAATACTGTATTCTTACTCCTCTTTTAAGAATGAATGATTTATATGAATAATTGGCATATCTGCGTATGTGAATACAATTCGGTGATATCTGTGGACCTTGTGATTTGTGCTGTTTTGTGGCTCATTCGGATTGGCGTAAATATTTTCCGTATGGCTTGTATATTATGTACTTGCACTAGCAAAATAGTGGAATAATTGCTAACCCCCGAATATTCGGGGGGTGGGTGTCTATTATGCGCTCAAGTTTTGCAGGTCGGAAGCGGTCATGAAATCGGCTTGACAGAGGATGAAGGGCAACGATGCTAATCACATATGAGCCGAAGTCTTTTCTTTCATTTTGTTGTAATCAAGGGTGTTGTTACCCAAAATATTATTCGGAAGGGTTTGCTGGAATGGATGAGTAACAAACAAAATGCGAGAGCATGTCCGAGGGAATGTAAATAACACAAGATTTGTCGGGGTTGTTAGTCCCAGACTTGAATGCTCTCGCGAGATATTATGAATACGAATACTTGGGAGTACAAATATTAATGTTAGAGTACAATTACAATGAGTGTAAAGACCCTAGTTATCTAGCTCTTGAGTGCTGATGATTGCCGGAAGAACCAGAGTTGATGCTCTGTGAGTTCTTGTAACAAAGATGAAATGCTGTGTGGATTTCTGTGTAGAATTCTGTGTTTCTGATCTAACTCTCGGAAGTCTGATGGTTTCTGAACCTTTTTCCAGTTGCTGGAGGTTTCCTATTTATAGGAGTGGAGGTAGTTGGGATGTCCTGATCCCAAACGGGCGATCGCCTTTTCTGCACTATAATAAGCGGGCGATCGTCGTAGCACATGGGACGGTTTCCTTAAAGTCTGCAGCTGCTGCTGGCAGCCAGATATGCAAATCACTAATGAGGCAAAACGCGTCCCATGTCGCTGTCTTGGGAGGTCCCACCTAGGACCTTTCGGCGGGTTTGTCGGTAGGTGAGGCTATCCTTATCACTGATAGCTGGTGATAGGCTGGGGTCAAAGGGCTTTATCCTGCGGCGCCTTTTGTGGATATGCACGTGGGCCTTCATCCCAAGATTCAGTCTTCGTAGACTTTACGGATGCTGGCTTTCCACGTGGCATGAGGCAGTCGTCTTTGGTCGGGCACCAGAGTCGATCGCTAGGTGCCAATAGGCGATCGCCCTGAATGTCGATCGCTCGGTACCTGATCTTGGTCTGGACTCTTCGTCTAGTAAGTGTGCCTTGGTTTATTTGATGCTGACTTTGGTCGTCGGCCTTTGTGCCAATCGCCGCTGAGGCGTATTAATCGCCGCACAACAATTGCCCCCCAGCTCGCTCCGATATTGGAGACGTGGGGTGAGGTGGTTCTACTAGCGATCGCTTGAATTTGACGAGCAACTTATCATTTCGATCAACAGACGATCGTCTATCTAGAAGACTGATTTTGAATTTGGACGACCTATTTGATCGCTGAAATGAGCGGGAAATGACAGCGGTCTTGAAACGTCATGGGGCACGTGTCGCGTTTCTGTTGGGGGAGTCCGATGGTTTGTCAGACTCTGTCCTTTGTCGTGCCCTTGAAACGACGCACACACGGGATTCGACGGCGGCATTAAATGCTGACTTCCCCGACCTTTGCGCTTCGGCCCCCGAGATTCGGTTTATTTTCCCAGAAGCCCCCGCCCTTGCCTATAAAAGGGACTATGGTTACAGGGTAAAAACCTTATGCATTTCTGTATGAGAAGAAGACATAGCCGAATTACCTTGAAGCTCCGTGTGACGATCGTCGTTCGACTCAGACTCTTTAGGTAAGAACAAAAAACTTTTTCTCTCTTCCTTTTCTTTCTTCTGAAAATGTCCGGAGGAGTATCAAAAGTGTATGAGGCGGGTAGCACCTCCGCCGCCGGGAGTTTGACCGCCCGGGATGAATTTTCTGCGGAGTTTCATGTGGACACCGCCTTCGAGGCCATCTGCACCGGGATTGAGCCCACGGAGGTCGAAAAACTTTTTAATGAAGCTGACGTGGCCAAAACGGCGGAGGCCGATCGGATCCGTTCGCTGAAACAGGAGGAGATGGATGCGAAGGCGCACTGGAAGCGGAGCAGCGCATTCGGCAAAGCCTTCACAGATATTGCCAAACTCATAGAGAGATTGGCCGGCCCACTCCCCAAATTTAACTTTACTGAATACTTGATCGCCCATTCTTATGAACCTGTAAGGCGGATGTTGTTTCGGGCTGCTCGCCGCTCTCCGAGGACCCTTGGCCAGATCGGGAGCTCGGCGACCAGGAAGGATCTGGACCATTGGAGGGCGAGGTTCCATGTTCCTTTTGATGTTTGCCTCCACGTGCCCGCTGAGAACGAGCGAGCCGATCAACCTCCCGAGGGCATGGTTGCCGTCAACTAGGCGATAATGGAGGTTGGGCTGCGATTCCCATTGCCGTTCGCTGTCTCCTACCTACTGACTGCCTAGAACGTGGCGTCGCTTCAACTGACGCCGAACGCCTGGCTGCAGATTGTCTGCACCCTTACTTTGTTTGGTGGCCATCGACTGTATCGTCTTCCCTTGCCGTTGGAGATGAACCATCTCTTCAAATTGATGGCTCAAAAAGGCTCTGTTGGCGGCTACCACATCCAAGGTCGCTCAGACCGGGTGATTCTTGGGGTCCCGAACAAAGTAAGGGGCGATCTGTCAAAGTGGTTCTGGGTCGGCGGCACGTGGAATTCGGCAGCGAGCGACAACCCCACCGACGAATTGGATATTCCCACCGGCTTTCGAGAGAGGAGTCGGAGTAAGGATTTAAACTCTCCCTTCATTCGGATACACTCTGAATTGATCTAATTTGGCTCTTTTTGCAGGTGTCATTGTTCCGGCGTCAGGCAACCTCGCTTTTGATTTAGCGATCGTCTGGGAGAAGATACGGTGTCTTCCTAACGACCAAATAGACGCTCGCCAAATCAACAACAAATCCTGTTGGTTGGCTGCTCGGCTATTTTGCTACCCTCGCCATCTAAAGGTTCCAGGTACGAACTTTCATGATCTTATTTGACATGTCGATCGTCTTGACTGAGGAAGATTACTAACTTTGTCGATTGCTTTCTTTTGCACAAATTCGCTTCCCTTGCTTCCCAGAGCCCCCGACTGCGATTGCCATGTCTAATCCGGGGATCATAAGCCACCTTCGTCAAGGGAAGAAGACGAGCTGAGCTCCTGCTGCTCCGCTCCGACCGATCCCAGAGGCGAGATCTCTCCAGGAACCGGTCGTCGAAGAACAGGAGCCTCAGGAGGAAGGGCAACTTCGGCTCATCCGCAAGAAATGGAGGACTGAGGAGCCCTCGGCCCCTGCCACTGCCGACGAGCCGCCGATTTCCATGCCTCCGCTTTCCACGGTTCCTCTGGTGGAGGGTTCCACGCCCTCTTCGACTTTACTTCAGGCCATGGCGACTGCTGAGGCCGAGACCCTACATGGCAAGCCGTTCTTCTTCTGCGACCCAGAGAAGGTCGAAAGGTAAGCCTGGTCGCTCTTCTGGGTTATGACATTTCCTTTGTTGGAAAAATACGAACTTTGTTGCTCTTTGTGCAGGATCCGCCACTCCGACCCGAACTGCTCGCCGATGGTGTGGACTTTATGACGAGCAAAGTTCCTCGCGAGGCCAGCGATGTCCCTTCTTACGTTGCTCGGGATACCACCTCCCTGCCAAACGCCTGGACGACCGATCTGGATGCGATCGCGCGCCGGCGATCTGCTGACGCGATGCAGGCGACTTTTGCGCTGGCCCTTCTGACGGCGACGATGGATGCTCAGGCCGTGAGGGACTATGAGGGGCGGTCGTCCATCGCTCGTCTCCAAGCGGACCTCGAAGCTACACAGAAAGAAAATACTGAGTTTGTCGATAGGCTCACGGCCATGGAGAAGAGCTCCGTGGAGGCGGCTAAGCAGGTGAGGCAAGATCTTGACCAGGCGCGGACGGTGACTAACCGGATGCGGGACCAGATGACGGAAGCCCACAGGTCGCACGCGGCCGCGCAGAAGGAGGCCGACCAGCTGAAGGTGACCGTCACCCGACTGACCAGCGATCTAGCATCCTCGAAAGAAGGCTGCTGAGCTCGAGGGTGTGAGCCAAACGGTTGCGTAGCTGAGGGGAAAGCTGAAGGCGACTGAGGCCGATCCCTTCCTTAACGTGGAGTACGTCAGCGAATTCTCCTGCTATATGGCTTATGCTGACGCGATTCGCGCCGCTAAGAAGGAAGGCTCGAGGTCGGCCCTCTGGCTGATAATTTCAAAGCCTATGCGCTTGAGCACCCTCTGCAGCCATCCTTCACCATGCTGATCCTTGACCTTTTCGCGGATCATGGGATCGATTTGAGCTGGTACCCGCTGTCGGACAACCTTGTTCATCTGGGTGCCCCAGAGGATGGGGGTTCAGAGCTTGCTGCTGGTGATGGAGCGAGCGTCGATTCCTGAGCTTTTCTCACTTTTTACTTGTAATTTTATAGTTTTTGTTGTATTTTGCCTTCGGGCGACCGTGCTTGTATTTGTATTCCAAGTGAAATGAAATAAATATTTGCTTCTCTGATTTTTTGCTTGTATGATCGTCTTTCTGAGTCTTTTGCATTTGACTTTAAAAGTGTTGAGGAGCGATCGTTGTAGGTGTCGCTCCAAGCGGATTGGTATACTTGGATTCTTGCTGGTGATTTTCAGAACAAAGTCGATCGATGTCCGTATATTTGAACAAAGACGATCGTCGTATGTTGTAGCTCCGCTCTCCCCCTTGTTTTTGTTTACTTAGTGAAATTAAGGGAACGAAAATAAATCGTTTAGCGAGCGTTCTTTAATTTTGCAGATTCCTCGAGGAAAGCCGACCATCTCGGCCTAAAGGAACCGTGCATGGTTGTGGAGGTCAATGGACCGACCTCTGCGGTCGTGTCTTGTGCGCGAGCGACATTCCATCTGATGGCCTACTTCTCGCGACTCACTTAATTGTGAGGGTCCTCCGTAGGCTACGTTTTGCCTCGCAATGTAGCGATGAGGCGGACGATCTCAGCCTGGAGGAGTCCTTGCACGGGGCACCATTGGATGAATCGACTTCGCGACCATAGCTTATTAACACTTTTCTGCCTGGGGCCGACATGTTAGATGGTGGACCTTTGAGGGCATACGTTGTGATGGGGGTAGGGACGCGTCGAATTGTCTGGATCCACCATGTTAGATGATGGACCTTTGAGGGCGGGCGAGCGTGTCCACAGATCTGTTTTGAAAGGTCCTTTGGCTACACCCGCCTCGTATTTAAACGAAGGGTGAGCGATCTCTGCCCAAAGGAACCTTGCATGGTCGCAGGGATCGGTTCCATCAACCTCCACAACCATGTCGGCACTTTTCTACCTTGTATCGTCATGTTAGATGGTGATCTTTGACGGTATACGTTCTGCAAAGGGAGGCGATCGCTTGCCTAGGTCCTTCATGTTGATGACGAACTTTAGAGGGCGAGTGAGTCATCCTCTGATTTGTTTTGGAGGGTCCTTCGGCTACGCCCGTCTCGTATTTAAACGAAGGGCGAGCGATCTCTGCCCAAAGGAACCTTACATGGACGGATCGTCGGTTTCATCGATCTCCGCGACCATGGCGGCACTCTTATACCTCAGACCGTCATGTTAGATGGCGATCCTCGATGGTATACATTGTGCTGGGGGAGGCGATCGCTTGCCTAAATCTATCATGTTAGATGATAGACTTTAGAGGGCGAGTGAGTCATCCTCTTTTTTGGAGGCGTTTCTCTGGAAGTAGCCTTTCGTTTGACATGGTGGGAATCGGGGAAAGACCTCCGAAGTTCCCACATCTTGATTGAAGCATATAGATCCGGCCGCCGAGGTTGATCGGGAGGTCGACTCGTATGAGTCTTCCGGCCTGTCGCGTTCGACTCTGGCGATCGGTTTGGGAGATTGACCGGGCTCCGGCTAAGCCACTAAACTGTCCAGCTTGCCCTCCTCGAACAATCTCCAAAGTTGTCTGAGGAGGTCGCGACATTAGTTGGTGTTGTTGTAACATCCCAATTCACAAATGGGACATTACACGCCGTAGGACCCCCGTGAGGTCTACCAGGCTAACTCGTGACGCATGAACCACAATGATAACATGAAAGATGTACCCAAAAAGTAAATAAGGTCGTGGCCTCGGCCAAAACATTTTAACGGAGTACATGGGACATAAGTTAAATACCAAAATGTTGCCCACGCAGGGGACTTAAGCCATGTTCAAAAATAAACCAACTATCTCCAGTACTCAACAGATGCAATGACAAAACAGAAAAATGCAGACTTGAGCCACATCATCATCATGCCAACCCATCCTTTGCATGTGCATCCTGCGGCTCCTCACTCGACCAAGACTAAATGCATAAGACGCATTTCCCCCATTTAAGGGGTTAGCATTCGAATAGCTAGTGCAAGTACATCATTACACAACATTATATACAAACACAATTCAACACAAATAAATCGTTAGGATAAAACATTTTGAGAATCAATATTCCGGAATATCACATTAACACCAAAGCAGTGTATTAACAAGTTTCCCACATCACAATTATCCACGCTTGGTAACTCGCAACCGTACCCATTAGTATCGGTCCCCAGAGGTCCCGTCGGACCGTCCCCAGGTGAGAAACCACTTCCGCGGCCGTACCCATTAGTATCGGCCCCCAGAAGTCCCGTCGAACCATCCCCAGGTGGAAGAACATCAACACACGCACCCAATTCCACTTCCATGGCCGTACCCATTAGTATCGGCCCCCAGAGGCCACACGCCATCCCCAGGTGGAAGAGAAACAATCACATTCGTTCAATAAAACCATTTACATCATTCGCATCAAAATCATACGCACATAACGGAATGTAATACATGTACTTGCCTTGAATGAAACGAAACGAAGGAAACGATGAAGGAATAGGTTTCGGTCCGAACAATCTTCCCAAATCCGTTCCTAACACAATAACGGTATACACAAGTCTCAATAATGCGGAAAGGTACGAATTAATCCTAATTCTACCCCTTGGAACGATTTGTCAGAAAATACGAAGTCCACGATGGCTATAATCTAACAATGAAGAAATTACTAGGTTAAATCCGTGAAACTATACTGGAAACAAGGGATTTACGACTACACAATCGTAATCTAACAAGTCGTTGAAGCCAAAACGGATTAAAAGGAAGAATTATGCCAAAAATCCCGAAATCCCCAAAAAACTAGGGTTCATCGATGTATACCTCGATTCGGACGGATGGAGGATGATTATGATGATGATAAACCTTGCTTGGGACGCAAAAATCGATCTTTAGAAGGTTCCTACGGATTGCACCGGATGAATCCCTTGAAATCGCCCAAAGGAAGCTCACGTCGCGAGAAAGAAAGGAAAGGAGTGAAATAAGTCGACCGGAAATAAGTCAGGAATTAAAAGACATGACGGCGAGTTACGTACGTTAACGCCTATTGTTAACGTACGTTATGAAGGTTACGTACGTAACCCCTCTCAGGTTAACGTACGTAATGAACAATCTGGACACTTTCTGCGAAACCATAACGTACGTTACCAATGGGGTATAACGTACGTTATGATACCTATATAAAGTACGTAAAGGAGCATGCATAACGTACGTTATGCATGCGGCCAAAGATCGCTAATCACTTAGCTCAGCACAGTCGATACAACGACGAAACGCAACACAAGGATAGAATCAAAAGTATAAACATGGGGTATCCAAAACAACGAAGCTGAGTTTTGAAAGAAGATATAATCCCGATCACTAGAGAGTCTCAAATGAAGCAAATGAAGCGAAATTCCCCAAACTTATGAAAATTACAAAAACGGCCCAAGTGCCCGAAAAATCGCAATACCACGTCGGATTAGCAAACCGAAAGTTCCAACACGACCAACTCAACCATACCAACTTATATGAATCGAGAAACAACGAAAACGAACAAGTTTTACGAGAATCGAACGCACATGCGGCAAGATATAATTCAAAATGAAATTATGCAAAAACATCCTCGAAACTCGGCCAGACGGAAAAACTCCAAGAACAAAATAGATTCAGAATCCCAAAACAGTGCTAAGCGAGTTGTCTGAAACGAACATACATCAAAAATAGAAATTACCGAAAATAGAAAACGCGGATATTACATTATCTCCCCCTAAAAATAAGTTTCGTCCCGAAACTTACAACGCGAACAACTCGGGGTATCTCGACTGCATACTCTCCTCCGTCTCCCATGTGGCTTCTTCGGACCCATGTCTCGACCATTGAACTTTAACCAGAGGGATGGTTTTATGACGAAGTTGCTTCACCCGACGCTCTAAAATCTGAATCGGCCTCTCCTCGATGGTTTGGTCGGGTCCCACCCGATCTCTCCAAAATCGATAATATGGCTTGGGTCAGATATGTACCTTCTAAGTCGGGAAACATGAAATACGTTATGAACGTGGCTCGGGGACGGCGGTAAGCCTAGCCGATAGGCAAGCTCTCCCACTCTCTCTAAAATCTCAAACGGCCCAATAAACCTCGGACTAAGTTTACCCTTCCTACGAAGCGGTAAACTCCCCGTGTCGGCGACACCTTAAGCAAAACATGATCTCCCACCTCAAACTCCAACGGACGGCGACGCGTGTCGGCATAAGACTTCTGCCGACTCTGGGCCGTTAACAATCTATCCCGAATCAGAGTAATCTTCTCTCTCGTCTCAACTACCATATCGGGCTCGGTACCAATCAGCTCGGACGCATCGTCCCAACACAACGGCGATCTACACCTCCTCCCATACAACGCCTCAAATGGAGCCATTTTGATCGAGGCGTGCCAACTATTGTTGTACGTGAACTCGATCAACGGCAAATGCGACTCCCAATCATCCTTCCATTCTAGGGCACAGGCTCTCAACATATCCTCTAACGTCTGGATCGTCCGCTCTGACTGCCCGTCAGTCTGAGGGTGATAAGATGTACTGAGACTCAACTCAGTCCCCAAAGCTCGATGAACAGCCTGCCAGAAATGTGACACGAACCGGCCATCACGATCCGAAACAATACTCTTAGGAGTCCCATGCAATCTCACGACCTCTGCAATAAATACTCGTGCTAGTCTCTCCGGGCCCCAAGTGTCCTTAATACCCAGAAAATGAGCTGATTTGGTCAGTCGATCGACAATAACCCAAATCATGTTCATTCCATTCCGAGTCCTAGGCATATTAGTAATGAAATCCATAGAAATATCCTCCCATTTCCACTCCGGGATAGGAAGTGGTCGCAAAAACCCCGCGGGTCGCTGATGCTCGATCTTAACCTACTGACAGGTCAAACACCTCGACACAAACTCGCTAACGTCTGTCTTCAAATTACTCCACCAGTAGTTGCTCCTCACATCCTTGTACATTTTATTCGTACCAGGATGTATGGAGTAAGGCGTGGTATGAGCTTCACTCAAGATCTTCTGTCTCAGCTCAAAATCATTCGGTACACATAGTCTGCCGCGAAATCTCAGAAAGCCATCATCCTGAACCACAAATCCAGGGGCTTTCCCCTGCCTCACATCCTCCCTCAACTGGACCAAACACGGATCATCATACTGTTTCGCCTTGATATCATCAGTCAAGGACGAAGTGATCTCTAATGCACATAACTGGCCCTGAACTTTCTGAACCCAAATCTCAATATTCTGACAAATAAGATCTCGCTGGATCCTACTCTGCGGTGTAAGTACTTCTAACATCTGCAACGCCATCGGCTTACGGCTCAACGCATAGCCTTACCCGGATGGTAAAGAATCTCGAGGTCGTAATCTTTAATTAGCTCCAACCACCTACGCTGTCTCATATTTAACTCCTTCTGACTGAAGATATACTTCAAACTCTTGTGATCGGTAAAAATCTTACACGACGACCCATAGAGATAATGCCTCCAGATCTTTAAGGTGAAAACGACCGCAGCTAACTCCAAATCATGCGTGGGGTAATTCACCTCATAAGGTTTCAACTGGCGGGACGCATACGCAATCACTCTGTCTCTCTGCATCAAAACACATCCTAGACCAAGGCCCGAAGCATCACTGTACACTACGAAATCCTCGTTCCCCTGAGGCAACGCTAACACGGGTGCGGTAGTCAAACGTCTCTTTAACTCGTCAAAACTGTCCTGCCTGTCTGCAGTCCACTCGAACTTCTGAGTTTTCTGGAGCAACTGAGTGAGTGGTCTAGCGATCTTAGAAAATCCCTCAACGAATCTACGGTAATAGCCGGCAAGAATCAGAAAACTCCTCACCTTTTTCACATTCTTAGGCGGCTCCCAAGCCATCACTGCCTCTATCTTCTGCGGATCTACCCGAACTCCCTCTGCTGAAATCACATGCCCGAGGAACGTCACTTCCTCGAGCCAAAACTCACACTTAGAGAACTTCGCGTACAACTGTTCAGCCCTCAAAGTGTCTAATACAATCCGAAGATGTAAGGAGTGCTCCTCCCGACTCCGTGAATAGATGAGAATATCGTCAATAAAAACGACTACGAATTTGTCCAAATACTCAATAAAAACTTTGTTCATCAACTGCATGAACACTGCTGGGGCATTGGTTAGCCCGAAAGGCATAACCACAAACTCGTAATAGCCATATCTCGTCCGAAAGGCAGCTTTCGAAATATCGACGTCCCGAATCCTCAATTGGTAGTAGCCCGATCGCAAATCAATCTTCGAAAAGACTGTCGCCCCCTGAAGCTGATCAAACAAATCGTCAATCCTGGGCAAAGGGTATTTATTTTTGATGGTTAGCTTGTTTAATTCTCGATAGTCGATGCATAAACGAAGCGATCCATCCTTCTTCTTGACAAAAAGTACAGGCGCACCCCAAGGCGATGCGCTCGGTCGAATATACCCTTTATCTAACAACTCTCCCAACTGATTCTTCAACTCTAGCATCTCCGACGGTGCCATACGGTACGGTGCTCGAGAAATAGGGGCCGCATTCGGCTCAAGGTCAATAGGAAACTCCACCTCTCTATGTGGTGGTAATCCCGGCACGTCATCCGGAAATACATCGGGATACTCGCTAACAACTGGAATCGACGATATGTCAACCCCACCATCTTCCGCCTGCAGAGCGAAACACCAATAGCCGACACAACCTTGGTTCAAAAGTTTCATCGCCTTCAAGGCGCTAATCACACACCCCGATCTACCTGGCTTACAGCCGACGAGAGTATGCTCGGTGCCGTCCTCGGCAACTATTGTGATGGTACGAGTCCGATAGTTCATGATAGCACCATGACGATCCAACCAATCGTCCCCGAGGATCAAATCCTCACCCTTGAGGTCTATAACAATGAGATTCGAGGGCCAATCCCGGCTCCCGATCCTCACTGGGCAATCCCTAACTTCCCGGTCCCCAACCATACGATCCCCGCTGGGCGTACCCACTACAAACGGCTCACACTCAAACAAGCAGTCAAAACCAATACGACTCACACAATCCGAAGCTATAAAGGAATGGGTCGCACCCGAATCAAAAAGTACTGAAACTGGATGAGAAAGGATCTGAGTGGTACCTGACGCCACCGGAATGTCTGCCTCCTCCGTGCGCCTCATCTGATATAATCGGGGATGGACTGAGCCCGAACTCGACGCTGCGCGGCGATTCGGCTGACTCCGACCCCTACCACGACTCGAACCCTGCGGAACATGAGTAGCTGGTGAACTGAGATCCCTCTGATCGGCAGTGGTAGTCGTAAATCTAGCGGCCCTGGTGGCCCTCTCACAATGAGCTGCTCGATGCCCGGTCTGTCCGCAAGTAAAGCAAGTAACTAACGGAAGTGGGCAATCCTTCACAACGTGCTCGGGCTGACTGCAATTAAAACAAACTCTCCCGCCAAGTGCAACAGACTGGACTGAACGGTTACCCTGAGATCCACCGGCCTGAAGAAACGGCCTCTTCCCAGGTGTAGGAGCAGAACGAGACCTCGAAAACTGACCACCTTTTCCGGCCGAGAACCCACCAGTAGTCTTCTGCTTCTTAGCTTCCGAAACCGACTCTGATTCCGGATACCATCTCGATCGCGCAGCGATCCTCGGTATTCCTTCAAAGTGGCACACATGAGCGGTGCCATACTTCGCCTAATATGCGGCTTCATGCGCATATTGAAGTATCGGATTTTATCACCTCCGTTCTCACTTGATCCTCACGAAGCCCAATCACGATTGTAAGAAATGATGGCACGAGAAATAGGCACATCCCGAGGTGTAGCGGTGAAGAACTCCACACTGCGCTCCTGATGGCGGCGGACAATATTCTGCTTCCATAGCAGCCCGAACTCATCCCAAGTGGCCCGACGATCTCTAGGCGCAACGGCCTCCCACCATTCCGCAGCCTTCCTTATCCAGAGGTACTGGGCAATGTGTACCCTCCCGTCCTCAGGACAAGCTACGGCATCGAAGGTCCTGGACAACTGAAAGAGCCAATTCTCCCATCCGAGGGAGTCAGAAGATCCGGAGAAACGAGGAGGGTGCATCTTAGTTACCGTCTGAAGCCACTTACTAGCCTCCTCTTCCGGTGTCGGGGGCGGATTCTGACGTCCACCCTGAGCTATCTGAGTAAGTTGGGCTACCAATCGCCAAGTACGGCAGTGAGCTCCTGGCCGGCATTATTACCCGACGGCATCGAGTGAGAGGTCAATCCGCAGAGGACTGGGAAAGTGAGCCCTCCTCATTATCAGCACCACGACCACGGCCTCGGCCGCGTCCCCTAGCCGGTCTACCACGACCTCTCAACATACTGAAGGAAAATAAGAAAAGAACAAGATCAGAAAGATTCACAATTCACAAGGTTGGTAACACAAGTCACAATTCCGAACAGTACAAGAAAACGGATTACAGAAATATAAGAGTTCGAGGAGACTTACAGCCATGGGTCGCACGAAAAGACGGTAGCATGATGATATTAGGCTCAACAACTGACGCTAATGACGCAACTGACAGACCCAAATTTCACCGACAGCCTAGGTATTCAAAACCTAAGCTCTGATACCATAATTGTAACATCCCAATTCACAAATGGGACATTACACGCCGTAGGACCCCCGTGAGGTCTACCAGGCTAACTCGTGACGCATGAACCACAATGATAACATGAAAGATGTACCTAAAAAGTAAATAAGGTCGTGGCCTCGGCCAAAACATTTTAACGGAGTACATGGGACATAAGTTAAATACCAAAATGTTGCCCACGCAGGGGACTTAAGCCATGTTCAAAAATAAACCAACTATCTCCAGTACTCAACAGATGCAATGACAAAACAGAAAAATGCAGACTCGAGCCACATCATCATCATGCCAACCCATCCTTTGCATGTGCATCCCGTGCCAGCTCCTCACTGACCAAGACTAAATGCATAAGACGCATTTCCCCCATTTAAGGGGTTAGCATTCGAATAGCTAGTGCAAGTACATCATTACACAACATTATTTACATACACAATTCAACACAAATAAATCGTTAGGATAAAACATTTTGAGAATCAATATTCCGGAATATCACATTAACACCAAAGCAGTGTATTAACAAGTTTCCCACATCACAATTATCCACGCTTGGTAACTCGCAACCGTACCCATTAGTATCGGTCCCCAGAGGTCCAGTCGGAAAGTCACTAGGTGAGTAACCTCTTCGGCGTCCGTACCCATTAGTATCGTCCACCTGAGGTCCCGTCGAACCGTCCCCTGGTTGTAGAAAATCAACACACGCACCCTATTCCACTTCAATGGCCGTACCCATTAGTATCGGCCCCGCAGGCCACACGCCATCCCTGTGGAAGAGAAACAATCACATTCGCTCAATAAAACCATTTACATCATTCGCATCAAAATCATACGCACATAACGGAATGTAATACATGTACTTGCCTTGAATGAAACGAAACGAAGGAAACGATGAAGGAATAGGTTTCGTCCGAACAATCTTCCCAAATCCGCTCCTAACACAATAACGGTATACACAAGTCTCAATAATGCGGAAAGGTACGAATTAATCCTAATTCTACCCCTTGGAACGATTTGTCGAAAATACGAAGTCCACGATGGCTATAATCTAACAATGAAGAAATTACTAGGTTAAATCCGTGAAACTATACTCGAAACAAGGGATTTACGACTACACAATCGTAATCTAACAAGTCGTCAAGCCAAAACGGATTAAAAGGAAGAATTATGCCAAAAATCCCAAATCCCCAAAAACTAGGGTTCATCGATGTATACCTCGATTCGGACGGATGGAGGATGATTATGATGATGATAAACCTTGCTTGGGACGCAAAATCGATCTTTAGAAGGTTCCTACGGATCAGACGATGAATCGCTTGAAATCGCCCAAAGGAAGCTCACGTCGCGAGAAAGAAAGGAAAGGAGTGAAATAAGTCGACCAGAAATAAGTCAGGAATTAAAAGACCTAACGGCGAGTTACGTACGTTAACGCCTATTGTTAACGTACGTTATGAAGGTTACGTACGTAACCCTCTCAGTTAACGCACGTAACGAACAATCTGACACTTTCTCGTGAAACCATAACGACGTTACCAATGGGGTATAACGACGTTATGATACCTATATAACGCACGAAGGAGCATGCATAACGACGTTATGCATGCAAAGCAGTCAAAGATCGCTAATCACTTAGCTCAGCACAGTCGATACAACGACGAAACGCAACACAAGGATAGAATCAAAAGTATAAACATGGGGTATCCAAAACAACGAAGCTGAGTTTTGAAAGAAGATATAATCCCGATCACTAGAGAGTCTCAAATGAAGCAAATGAAGCGAAATTCCCCAAACTTATGAAAATTACAAAAACGGCCCAAGTGCCCGAAAAATCGCAATACCACGTCGGATTAGCAAACCGAAAGTTCCAACACGACCAACTCAACCATACCAACTTATATGACTCGAGAAACAACGAAAACGAACAAGTTTTACGAGAATCGAACGCACATGCGGCAAGATCAAATTCAAAATGAAATTATGCAAAAACATCCTCGAAACTCGGCCAGACGGAAAAACTCCAAGAACAAAATAGATTCAGAATCCCAAAACAGTGCTAAGCGAGTTGTCTGAAACGAACATACATCAAAAATAGAAATTACCAAAAATAGAAAACGCGGATATTACAGTTGTAACACTCCAAACTATGCGGATATTACAGTGTCGTGGACCCCCGACTGGGACCCACCAGGCGAATGAAAATGAATGAATTAAGTGATATAATTGTAGTACCGAACCACAATATATCATCAATCACTCCGATGAGGAGTTTCATGACAACACACCCAAGATAATACCGAATACATGTATATTTTATATGAAGATAAAATATACAACACTGAATGAAATGAATATCCAAATGGAAGTCTGCAGCGGAAATAAAATAACGAAAACACGAGTGAATGAAAAGGACTGGGGCCCCCTACTAGTATCACTGGGACTCCTCGCCGTCAATGTTCTCTTCCCGTGCCTTAGCCTTGCCATGACCTGAAAACAATATCCCCCAACGGGGTCAGTTACACAGAACAACAATCCTCAAGAGTTGAATAAACACAAACATGATATAACTTAATTATGAAACGACGCTGAAGAGAGGCATCATAGTACGCCCGTAATGTAATGTGCACGTGCACAAGACGAGTGTCCGGACACACCCGCCCTTGTACCTAATTAGTCTCACGGAGGTACATTACCGTGTGCACAGTCCAATGTGTCGGTGAACCCAACACATGACTATCATGTGCCCGACTAAAAATCCCACACATCCCTACCCGGCCACACAATATGAACCCAGAAGGTCACACGATCAAAAGTGACTAAAGAATATAATGAAAAACAATTCGACATAGTCAAGAATGACTCACCGAGATGAAATGATAGTGAAACGAATGATAGCTCAATGAAATGATTGGAACCATCGTTCCTCGTGAATGAAGTGATTAATGGACAATTACAAGTCTCAATGCGGTTAATACATTATGAATGAACTATGATTATGAATGAACAACAACGAAAGGAATGAATATCCTTTTAACCGAGTAAGAATTAACTTACTCAACCAGTGAAGAAAGTCCTTCCTCGAACAAACGTCCCAAATGAGATGTCGGTCGCTCGAACAACCTTAAATAACACAATTACCAACAATCCGCTCAATATACGTATCAAACACGATTATAACCGACTTCAAACATCGATACAACAAAACCAAGTTCATTGGGGCATTACAACAAACACGTTGTAAACAATCTTTGATTGTTTACAATAAACCTCCATTATAACCATACCAAACCTCCAAGGAGTGATTCAATCCATCAAAACATCTTCAACACACTCAATAATCCAAAATGAATACACAATTCGAGATTACATCGACATCTAATCGAAAACCCCCAAATCCAAATCAATATTCAAAGTGTTCTTGAATAATCCCTATTAATCCGATGATAATCCTTAACAATTCATAATCACAAGTATATCACTTCATATATCATGATTATCACATCCAAAACATCATATCCCAACTCAAAATCGAAATCCAAGATGTTGAAGAATTTACCTTTAAAGATCCAAACACTTCGATCCGGTGAATACGAGTTAAATCGACTATCCAAGCTTCACAAATGAACGAAGATGAAGAAATCCGAACACACAAGTGTTTGATGATGAAAAATCTCTCCCACAAACCCTCTCTCTCGGAACTAGGATGAAGAAATGGTGAAAATGAGAAAAACCCGTCGGTCCACTTATATAAGTCACAGGGACGCACGACCAAAACCGCACGACCAAGTGTCCGTGCGTCCGGTCGTGCGTGAAGCTTCTGCCGGCAACTGTTCTAGCGCACGAGCGCCGCGCACGAGCAGTAACTCGTGCGGCCTGCTCGTGCAGCCCTGACTCAAACGCTGGGCCTCCTGCCCAGTCCAGCCGCAACACACGAGCACCACACCCGAGAAGTTGCTCGTGTGGCCTGGTCATGCGGCCCTCACTCAAACGCTGTGTCTCCTGCCCAGTCCAACCACAACACACGAGCACCAGGCCCGAGCAATTGCTCGTGTGGCCTGCTCGTGCGGCCCTGACTCGACCGCTGGGTCTCCTGCCCAGTCCAGCCGCAACACACGAGCACCATGCCCGAGCAGTTGCTCGTATGGCCTGCTCGTGCCTCGATCGCTGGGTCTCCTGCCCAGTCCAGCCGCAATACACGAGCACCACGCACGAGCAGTTGCTCGTGTGGCCTGCTTGTGCGGGCCTGCTCGACAAGCAGTTCAGCCTAACGATGCACCGAGTACAATAAATCACAGAATTCGAGAAGTAGGGAGGCAAAAGCACGAGTATTACAATTATTACGCCGAACGGTGAACACAATTGAATGAGTATGAATGATGAGTGATTATTAATGAATGAAAATTACTGAGTGACACTTACTGATTGATAATTACTGATTAAAAATGACTGAATTAGAACCTGGTATTACAGTTGTGGCCGGGACTCTTGTAGTAAGCACAAAATTTATTGCGGTCCATATGACCATTGTCCCTTATCGCCCTTGGTTTGCTTAGCCATTGGCGTCCCTCAATGGTGTTGAAAAGTATGGGCCGGAGATAGATTGAGGTTGTGGAGGAGACGGTCTTCCACATCCTCGAAGGCCTTGAAATCACCGGGTGGCTTGGGGACCGCCTTTTTGGACTTAGAGATCGCCTTCTTTTGGACGGGAGGTGTCCCATCGCCTAGGCGAAGGGTGAGAAGCCTCTACCTGGCCAGAAAATCGGCAGCTTTGGCACGGAAGATCACGTAGGTCGGGGGGGTGTCCTTCGTGAGGTGCCTGAACATGGGTGAATGACCATAGAATCCCCCCAGGACCAAGTAGAGGGCGAGCTCGTCGCTTATGGGCTCGCCGGTGAGGGCTACTTCATCCACCTGGTCGATGTAATCTGCATCGGACTCATATTCCCCCTGCCTGATCTTCATCATGCGGTGGGGACCCTCTGGCCGAGCGACCTTGGCGGCGAAGTATGACGTGAAATCGCTCTCCAGATTTTCGAAGGAATTGATGGAGCGCGGTGGTAATGAGATGTACCATCTGTGGGCAAGATTGCTCAAAGTTAACAGGAACATTCGGCACCTCGACGCGTCTGACGCCCCGCATCCGATCATGTAGATCTGGAACTTGCTTAGGTGAGTCTTGGGGTCCGATCTCCCCTCATACAAAGGCGTTTGAGGAGGAGCGATCTATGGTTGCACGGGGGCAAGCTCGATCTGTACCGCGAGCGGCTCACTCGGTCCGATGGCCTTTCTCCTGGCGCCTGCCCCAGTTTCCAGGAGCGCTTTCATCTCGTCGAGCTGGCGTTGCATAGCGGCCATCACCATGGCCTGGATGCTCGGGGCCCGGCTCTCGGAGCGGGAGCCAAGGTGATCAAGTACTGATCCCCTGGCGCCGCTGTAGATGGTGTCTTTGCCGCGGGGCTCGAATCCTCGGCGAATGGGAGCCAAACGGCCGACCTATTTTTGTTTGGGAGTTAGGTATGCCGAACTCCTGGTGACGGATTCAGATTCCGTCATCTCGTGGCTGGGGCCAGAATGCCCTGGTCGCCAAGATGGATCGCTTCCTAGGCGGCTGAAGACGGAACCGTCCCGCCTCGCGAGTGCCTTTTCTCGTGAATCGGGGCTTTCTGACGATTGCTCGATAAGTAACCCCTTGAGATTCTGTTTGCCCGCGTGGCGGATGGCTGAGGGGGTTATAGCGGGCACTTCGCATGCTCTCCGTCGCTCCCTTAGGATGGCCATGGCCTTCTCGATCTGTTCCGCAGTTTGGAACTGGTCGAGTGAGAGGCTGGGGCCGTCCCTCAGGGGCGGGATTGAGAGTCTCGCATCGCCGCGGCTAACCTCCGCCGTAGGTTGGGACTCGGATCGGGCCGGAATAAGACATCCGGCGGATCGGAGAGTGGCTCTCTTCGATTTGGTGGCAGACGTCATTATTCTGAAGATTTTTCTTTGAAGAACAGTGAGTGTTTCTTCAAGTATATGTTCCGGAGAACAGTGAGTATTCTTCGAAACGGTCAGAATGAAAATGAGGGTAAATTCCCTTCCTCTAGCGCCAATTGTTGTTACTCAAAATATTATTCGGAAGGGTTTGCTGGAATGGATGAGTAACAAACAAAATGCGAGAGCATGTTGTGGGAAAATCCCTCACAATATGCCGCAAGTGCACGGTGTCAACAAGTAATAAAGTGATAAGTAAAGTATCGTTCCCTCGAGGACTGATTTCACTAAGTACCAAAATATAGTCAACTCACAATTTTATTTGAAGAACAATTATATGGAATTTATACCTACACTAATAAATAGTAGTACTAATAATAATAATAATATTAACAAGGGTATAGGATTATGATTTTCACCTCAAACAATCGGGAATGATATTTATTCGATTCAATTCACTTTTATTCAATTGATTGTAAGCCAGGAATTCCTAAATTATTCTAAAGCCTTTCCCAAGGTCGATAAAAAATACTACGCATTATTAATTCGATATATCCCTATTTGAATTAGATAATTAATAGTTAAAACAGTTCAAGAATTCCCAAAATAACAGGCTTCACAATTCGCACGAGTATATCCCTATCTCACGAAAATTATGATTCGTCTCACAAGAACTATGCCTAAATTTCATCTCCCGAATCCATAAAGACATTCAAAACAAATTAATCATGGCAGGACAATTAAAAAGCATTAAGAACAGTAAGAAGAATCCAATTCAATAGAATAACGAGTAAATCGAAATAATAATAAATAATCAAACCGTCATGAAATTGGCTACAATCAAAATCCTACTCGAATAGATCTAGGAACTAAGATGCAGAAAAACCGTAGGGATCCGTGGTCTTGTCGTCGCCCACAAATCTCCTCCTTGTGTTCTTCGCCCTAGCTCTAATCCACCTACAGATTCCTTCTGATCCGTCCCCCCCTTTTTCTTCAGCCCTACCATGCTTATTTATATCAGTCCTAAGCCTCCAAAACGCGTCCGTGTGATTAGGTCAAGAACAGGCTCCAAAACTGCCCAGAACCGCGGCACTTTCTGTCAAAACCGCCCCGTGTGCCGCAACTCACTTAATCTGTGCCGCGGCTCACGGGGCACAGCGGGATGCCTGGGCGCTGTTTATTTCTTCTGTGCCGCGGCTCACTATATTTGTGCCGCGGCACAGAGTACAGTTTACTCGGCACTCTGCTAGTCTCCTGCGTGTGCCGCGGCTCAGCACATGGGTGCCGCGGCTCATGACCAAAAACTGCTGTTTTGGCCCGTTTTTTCGTCGTTTCGGCTTTCGGACTCCGATTTCCTGCAAAACATATAAAAATAATGCATTAAAAGCTCATTTATGCTGATTTAGGCTCAAGATGGATATAAATTAATGATATAAAAGCGCATAAAAATATGCCTAACAAATACCCCCAAACTTGAGCCTTTGCTTGTCCTCAAGCAAAAGTCATCAATTTTAAACAAAATGTATCGTGAATAATCATGCAAGTCCATAGTGCTCAACTTAATCAATACTACCCTGAAAATCTCAAAGAATAGTACAAGTATCGTAATAGCGAGTCACATCCAGGACACTGATTCCACTAAGTAACCAATTTCAGTCCTAATCAATTGTTCATGAAGAAAATCAAGCTCAAAGATTAACAAGCGTGAATTTAACCGACCGTCAATATGAAGGGTTAGATTAAACAAGCTAAATCGCCCAGTCCCACAGTCTAGTGGCAAAATTCAAGAGTTTCATTATCAAAATTACTCCTAGGACGGCATTCCCTTATGTATGATCAGTAATATGATTCGAGTTAACCACTAGGTTCGGATCTCGGAATGTTTCATCGGGATAATCCTAGAGTGGATTTCCATTCTCATGTATTGGGGAACCGTTTGACGTAAAAGACACTCATGGGGCACATGGATGCTTCTAGTTACTAAGTCCCCCTCTACAGCGGAGAAACAACTCGAATAGCTAATTCCCGCATATCCGATTCAAGGTCGCTGTTTTACGCGAGAGTAAACAACGGGTCACGCGAGTACCCCCGGTTACTAGGCTTCCCGTCTTCGGCACATGTGAAATTTCTAAATCACTAGTCTAATCAGGGTCGTCGTTTTACGCGAGAGTAAACAACGGGTCACGTGAATACCCCCGGTTACTAGACTTCCCATCATAGAACAACTAATATCTCGACTTTTTGGAAAAACTGTCCGACACTAAACTCAAATTAAGTGCCCACACGACTTATGTTACTGGACGACTAGCTAACCGAAAAGTTTAACCAAACGTATAAACGGTGATTTGAAAACACGTATGTCTCCTTTCTTATCTGCTAAAATTTCTACAAAAACGATAAAATTTCGGACCTAATTGAATACTCAATGAAATGTATATCTCTCGATCGCAACTCGACCAAAAGTCAATCGTTTCTTCCAAGAGAAATCGATCGTAACATCGCTTTACACATGGAAGCACGAAAAATTCACGATAAATTCACGTTTTTGAACAAAACCATCAACACCATGCAAGGACAATAAAGCAATCGCAATTTATAAGCAAGAAAAATTAAGAAAATTATCGCATGCATCAATTTATTCCACTACACATAACATCCTCAATAATAAAACTCATGTGAAAATAAAAGAGATAAGGAAAAGTGAAACTTATTCCAAATGTCTTCTTGAAAGCCAGCACATGTCTGAGTGGAAACGTCGGTCAATCCATACTTCAAATAACGCTCAGCATCACGAGGGACCCCCAAACTTAGTCTCTAGTCATGAAATAACAGTAAACATTAAATCAAGAAAGACTAGAATATGAAGAATAATAACTCATTGGGGTTAAAAAATTATATTAGAGAAATGAGGGCCAACAAGAATACACGAATCCAAACGAAATACAAAACAAAGGAAAATAATTGATAATGAAAAATCAAATAAAAACAACTAACTAGAAAGCAAGTAAAAATGATGGGTTGCCTCCCATCCAGCGCTCTATTTTACGTCTTGAGCATGACGTGGCGAAAAAAATCTAACGTGGTTTCTTTCTAGAGAGATTGCCAAATGCCCCCTTCTTGCAATCAATAAGCCTCTTATTCCACAAGGGAGGCTTTGGCTCATGCCCGGTTGCCAAAGATAATGAATAAGAATAATTATGCGGACAACCAAAAAATGATAGCAGAATATAATAATGATAAGGCATGAAAAAATAAGCAGAGTTCGAATGGGCAAATAATAAAGAATTATCATGCACAACCTTATTAGAACTCGAAGAATCAGCCTCAACAAAATCATGAGTAATGGGGTCAATCTCTCCCATTATGGATTTAGGAAAAATTATGCGTGGCACCGTTAATAAAATTTTTGGCACAAAAGTATTCACCTTATTAGTCGAAGTTTGATGACAATTTAATGGAATTTCTTTGGAAACATCATCAATGGTAACTTCTTCTACAGGCTCATCACACTTTATGTAATTATCAGTCTTTGGGGATCGACCCTAAAACTCAACATGTCATTCTTCTCAACCTCCCCCTCAACTTCACTACTAAATATATGAGCTGGAAAATAACCGTAGTGAACTTCAAGACCACGACGTGCACATTCTAGCTCAAAAAGGATACTATCAGGATTTTTAAGAGTGTCTACACATTGTTCAAGCATGATCTTTTGTTTCGGGGGAGGGGGCCGACTGACCCTATTTGGCAAATTATTAAGAACATCGAAATTTATGAAATGCCAAGGGCCACGATACTCGAAGGAAAACATAATGAAGAAATAAAAATAAAGAGACTAAAAAAAGAAAAACTTCAAATTAAAATTAGAGTCGCTTGGTATTGATATTAGCGAAAAATCAGTCCCCGGCAACGGCGCCAAAAACTTGTTGTGGGAAAATCCCTCACAATATGCCGCAAGTGCACGGTGTCAACAAGTAATAAAGTGATAAGTAAAGTATCGTTCCCTCGAGGACTGATTTCACTAAGTACCAAAATATAGTCAACTCACAATTTTATTTGAAGAACAATTATATGGAATTTATACCTACACTAATAAATAGTAGTACTAATAATAATAATAATATTAACAAGGGTATAGGATTATGATTTTCACCTCAAACAATCGGGAATGATATTTATTCGATTCAATTCACTTTTATTCAATTGATTGTAAGCCAGGAATTCCTAAATTATTCTAAAGCCTTTCCCAAGGTCGATAAAAAATACTACACATTATTAACTCGATATATCCCTATTTGAATTAGATAATTAATAGTTAAAACAGTTCAAGAATTCCCAAAATAACAGGCTTCACAATTCGCACGAGTATATCCCTATCTCACGAAAATTATGATTCGTCTCACAAGAACTATGCCTAAATTTCATCTCCCGAATCCATAAAGACATTCAAAACAAATTAACTGTTGGCCAGACAATTAAAAAGCATTAAGATCAGTAAGAAGAATCCAATTCAATAGAATAACGAGTAAATCGAAATAATAATAAATAATCAAACCGTCATGAAATTGGCTACAATCAAAATCCTACTCGAATAGATCTAGGAACTAAGATGCAGAAAAACCGTAGGGATCCGTGGTCTTGTCGTCGCCCACAAATCTCCTCCTTGTGTTCTTCGCCCTAGCTCTAATCCACCTCCAGATTCCTTCTGATCCATCCCCCCCTTTTTCTTCAGCCCTACCATGCTTATTTATATCAGTCCTAAGCCTCCAAAACGCGTCCGTGTGATTAGGTCAAGAACAGGCTCCAAAACGGCCCAGAACCGCGGCACTTTCTGTCAAAATCGTCCCGTGTGCCGCGGCTCACTTAATCTGTGCCGCGGCTCACGGGGCACAGCGGGATGCCTGGGCGCTGTTTATTTCTTCTGTGCCGCGGCTCACTATATTTGTGCCGCGGCACAGAGTACAGTTTACTCGGCACTCTGCTAGTCTCCTGCGTGTGCCGCGGCTCAGCACATGGGTGCCGCGGCTCATGACCAAAAACTGCTGTTTTGGCCCGTTTTTTTGTCGTTTCGGCTTCCGGACTCCGATTTCCTGCAAAACATATAAAAATAATGCATTAAAAGCTCATTTATGCTGATTTATGCTCAAGATGGATATAAATTAATGATATAAAAGCGCATAAAAATATGCCTAACAGAGCACGTCCGAGGGAATGTAAATAACACAAGATTTGCCGGGGTTGTTAGTCCCGGGCTTGAATTCTCTCGCGAGATATTATTAATACGAATACTTGGGAGTACAAATATTAATGTTAGAGTACAATTACAATGAGTGTAAAGACCCTAGTTATCTAGCTCTTGAGTGCTGATGATTGCCGGAAGAACCAGAGTTGATGCTCTGTGAGTTCTTGTAACAAAGATGAAATGCTGTGTGGATTTATGTGTAGAATTCTGTGTTTCTGATCCAACTCTCGGAAGTCTGATGGTTTCTGAACCTTTTTCCAGTTGCTGGAGGTTTCCTATTTATATGAGTGGAGGTAGTTGGGATGTCCTGATCCCAAACGGGCGATCGCCTTTTGTGCACTATAATAAGCGGGCGATCGTCGTAGCACATGGGACGGTTTCCTTAAAGTCTGTAGCTGCTGCTGGCAGCCAGATGTGCGAACCACTGAGGAGGCAACACGCGTCCCATGTCACTGTCTTGGGAGGTCCCACCTAGGACCTTTCGGCGGGTCTGTCGGTAGGTGAGGCTATCCTTGTCACTGATAGCTGGTGATAGGCTGGGGTCAAAGGGCTTTATCCTGCGGCGCCTTTTGCGGATCTGCACGTGGGCCTTCATCCCGAGATTCGGTCTTCATAGACTTGACGAATGCTGGCTTTCCACGTGGCATGAGGCGGTCGTCTTTGGTCGGGCACCAGAGTCGATCGCTAGGTGCCAATAGGCGATTGCCCTGGACGTCGATCGCTCGGTACCTGATCTTGGTCTGGACTCTTCGTCTGGTAAGTGTGCCTTGGTTTATTTGATGCTGACTTTGGTCGCTTGACCTTTGTGCCGATCGCCGCTGAGGCGTATTAATCGCCGCACAACAAAGGGCTGTCCTGGTCATGTATTCACCCTTGTTTGGGTGCGAGTAATATCATGGGAGTTGTAATGTTATTTTCTTACGCATCATGAGTTACCCTTGATATGGGATTGTTGACCATATTGGTCGGTTGTGTTGTCGATTGACCTTCTCGGTCTCTTGTATTATCATTTGACCTCGGTGCTCAAATGTGAAAGTTGTAATTTATTGTGCCTAGCCTGGTAGATTCTTATGAGAAGGGTCTACGACGCTGTAATATTTCCAGTTCAAACCGGGGGTGTTACATAGAGCCCCCAAATTATCAGGGCAAGCCCTGATGGTAAGGGAAGATCTGAAAAAAGGTTTCATTTGTGTTTTCACTTAATTTAGGAATAATTTGGTGAGTATGATTGCTTTTGAATGACTCTGCAGTTAAATATGCGCGCTCTGCATATCAAATTTTGATTTTTCATCCTTCTATGAGTTGGTTTTCATTCTTTCTTCTTCTCCAACATTTGTTTCTCATCACTTAATGAAAAGAAATGGCTGATTCATTTAGATGTTTACCGTTCATTACTACATAAGTAAATCATAAAAATAGTAAACGTGATGCTGAGTGGATTCTTCCTTTTATTCTTTTCAAAACTAATATTGTCGTTAATTTTTTTTCAAATCTTATGTGTTAGTCTTTTTATTATTATTATCGTCACCATTGTGGTGTTAACGTGAGCCATATAGGTAGTTCACTTTTTACAAGGGCGTACTTATTTTTGTGTTCTTCAATTGCTAGAATATTTGGATATTTTAAATTCTCACTCACTAGCTCATGGATAAGTTAAAGAACCAAGGTCTTCTTGTAATAAATTTTGAAAGGAAGGTCAAGTTAGTAGCCAATTTTCTCGATTGAAGTGGAAAGAAGTTTCTTTGTTTGAATCTAAATGTTGGTATTTTATGTGTCTTTATAATGCTCCAAATTGAGTGGTAGTGGTTTCCTGCAGTGTTTTAAATAATGCCAAAAGATGCATTTTGTAGCATTGCTATTGCACGCTTTCGGTCTTCGGCGCTGCATAGCGCGTGTGAAATAGTGGGCTGCTCTGATAGCGTGTATTGTGTGCCGTAGTGCGCTATTGTTTAAATAGCGTATGCTGCCGCGCTGTTTGCTATACGCATCAGCCCAAACCCATTGTTTCACTGGCGACCAAAAGAGAGAGAAATAAAAAAAAAAAGACATGGAAAACCCTCTTCTTTCACCTGCGAAATAAACAGACACATCCAAATCGACTGATTTCTTCCTCCTTTCTGGTGCGTGCGCGAGCCTGTTCTGTTTTAGAGGTGAGTTTTCTGATCTTCTTCTTCTTTTTTGCTGTTCTTTCTGCTATTCTTTTGATGTTTTTTCTTTTTCTTTTGGCGTGCGACTGACGAAATTTTATTACATGATGATACCTACCTCTAGTTTTTGTTGTAGAACCTTTCGTTTTGGTGTTTTTGGATCATTAAATTGATTTATTCTGGGTGTGGTGATTAAGTATTATGGTTTTATGGTTAATTATCTCATTTATTTGCTAATATATGTATATTTTTATTTGTTAAAAATAATTAATTGATATGCTCGAATAGCTTATACGCTATTTATGCTACACTAGGACGGAACAAAAATGCTATGCATATAAAAAGTGCAATTTAATACATTGGTTTCCCTAGCCAATTGTCGCATATCCCTTACCCTAATTGCCACATGTCATTCAATATTTATTGAGGCCAATTAGCCGAGTTCGTGCCTAATTGATGCCATATGTTCGTTAATGAGTTTGAGAAAGCAGCAACAAACTTTAGAGTGCGATTTACAAATGTATAAGAACCTATAGTATAAAATTATGTTGCATAATTGTGCCAATTTAGAGTTACAACAAATATTCATGCAAAAATTCGCGGAATTGTAGATTCTCATCTTTAACTTTTAGAAAACCTATGATCACAAAAATAGTCGAATGTGCACAAAATCTCTTCCAGCTTGATAGCTTTTGAAAGATATCTAATACTTGATGCCACTTGGAGTCAGAGGTTCTTTAAAATTTTTACATAAAGATAGTGAGGATAAACTCTAAAAATTTGTAAATCCAGTCAAACCTCTTCATTGTCATATATATGCAGGAATTCCAAATGAATTAGTACTTTAAGCTTCTTCGAGAAGCCCAAAAATGGGGAGTTGTTCTATTAGGAAATAAATCAATTTGTTATTAATATATTTGAAACGAGGAAACTCATTTTATCTTATAGTGCCAATCTTATAATGTCAAGTACCAGCGCTTTCAGCTAACATGATAGTAAGTATCGTAAGATACACAATACATATTTTGGACCTATAGATATAACGAGTTCCGCCGTTTCGAAGTTATTAGTGACAAATTGATTCTTTTCCTAATAGAACAACTACCCGTTTTGGAGTCTCGAAGAATAGAGTAGTAATTTCATTTTGGAATGTCTTTCATATATATGGCATTAAAGGGGTTTGGTTTAAAGCACAATGTGTTTAGAGTTTTTCCCCCGTCTATCTTCTTTGTGGTATATTTTTTTAAAACATCCGTCTCCAAGTGTCATCAAGTATTAGATATCCTTAAAAGGTATATATTAAGTTGATGGAGCTCTTGCGCACGTGCAATGTTTTTTTTTTTTTGGTCATCATGGATTTTCTAGAACTCATCGATGAGAAACTATAATTCTACGAGTTTTTTGAAACTATTTAAGTATTTGGTTTTCATTTCATTATCTTACATATGAGGACTTGCTCTAATTCTCAATTTTGTGAAGTTATAACATAGAATCTTGTATTCCAGGTTCTTATACATTTTTAAATCGGACTCCAAAGTATGTTGTTATCCTCCATATTTGAACTCGTTGATGAGAGATCGTGTGGAATTCCTCAAGATGCATCACCTTTTTCTTTTTAAAAAATATAAACTGCGTAATTGGAGGAAGAATGTTTTGTTGATTTTCCTTTGGCCTTTTAGGATATGAGTATAGAACTTTTTCCGTGTTGGGTCTATTTTGGCCTACTTATCAAAATTTTTGGTTTGCATTGATCCTTTTTTTTTCTTTATATGCAAATAAGTAGAAGGGTAGCCTTGGCGCAGTGGTAAGTGCTGTTGCACGGGTTCGAGTCCTAGGAGCGGCCTCTTGCCAATTTAATTGGCAAGGGAAGGCTTGCCCCCTATACACCCTTGTGGTGGGACCCTTCCCCGGACCCTCGCCTTGCGGGGATGCTTCGTGCACCGGGCTGCCCTTTTTATGCAAATAAGTATAATAAGTTTTGCATGATGAGGTTGTATGATTTGCTCTGGTTATGATCTCATGAATGTGGAGGATCTGGATGCGAAATTGTCATAATAACAAATAGATATTGGCTATAGTTACTAAGGGCCCCACAGGAAAGGCAGGCGATGTATGGAAGGCGCGCATCTCGGCTTCGGCGCCCCTGAGGCGCTGCACTGTGACATTATTGAAGGTGCTTATTTTTGGTTTTTATTGTTTGTACTGTTTCAACACTTTATTTTCGTTAACCATCATGTTTTACGTATAATTGTATTATCTTTATCATTATGTGTGTCCGATCTCTGGGATAATTTTTTTTTCTTTTTTGGGCGACACTTCTGTCAGACGCGCCTTGCTTTGCGGTAAACTCCCTCTCACCAGAATAAATTTTGAATGGGAGGTAAAAATCATATGCTACTTGTAAATGGGATCTGAACCTCAGTTTTTATTTTCTTAAATACTTTATATGAGTAGAATTTGTGCAACTGAAATTATTTCATAGTCAAAGACTAGCCTCTGTCTGAAACTTATATAAAACAGTGATTTAGTGTTTAGACCGAATTAACAATCTCTATAAAGATTAGCCTCTGTCTGAAACTTATATAAAACGTGATCTACTGTTTAGACCGAATTAACAACCTCTATGTTTTTAAATTTTTAGGATTCAGCCTTTGATATTTTTCCATTAAGATGTTGTTGCCTTCAGGTTTTTGGAATTCAGTAATTTGATTTGATTTTAGATTGTTCTAACTTATGTTCTAATCGAATATTTTTTACTCCATTTTTAAATCCCTCTGTTAGGAAATAAAGGATTTTGCTAAATTTTTGAAGTCCACGTTTTCTAGTATGCTATCAAACTTTGTACATTTAAAAGCATGCATGTAAAAGATGGTATCTTTCGGATGATATAAGAATGTGGTATTTTCCCAAGGTGAGATGGTATGATTAAAATTTCCGTGCTTGCTTTTTCCACTAATGGTGCACTTTGTGTGAATTAGATGGTAAAAACATGACATTGGTGTATAATGTGGTGTATTTTGTTTGCCAATTACACTCTTAAATTGATGCAATCAACATTTATGCCCAATGATGAAATTCGATGGCTTCTTTGTATAGCAACCAAAAAAAAAAAGTTCAGTGACATATATGTATACATTTAATATAAGCTTACATCCTTCCATTGCTTTTCTCTATGAACGTTTCTATCTACCTTCGGAAAATGGCTCACTTGAGAGCATAAATTGTAGAAATGACCTATAAGAAAGATTAGAACTCTGTGATGTAAATGCAACCACTTCCTCTGAACCACCTGTACTTTGAGCAAGCAGCAGAAAAAGACCTTATTTGTTATACAATGATGAGCTCAATGAACAGGCTAAATGGCTTGTTATTAGAAGAAGTCCAACGAATGTGAAAAAATTGTTAGCTTGTCTATATTGCTATCCTGCCTCCGCAGCGTATTTTTTTGTTTTGTTCGGGAGAGGGCATATTTTGGCCACTAAGTCGAACTTGCTACTTTGCCTGCAGCATTTTCTTTCACTTCTACTCATTTTGCTTTGATATCTATCTTACTTGCAGGAAGATGCAATCTAGCCCTTAAAGGCCTCGGTGCTCGAGTTTTCTGGTCAAATCCTCTGACGCATACGAAGCCTGCGGTGCATTTATGAAATTATCAGTGTGTGCAAATAGCATATGAGCAAATTATAAATGTACAACGGGTGCATCATTGGAGCAAAGGCAATTAGAAGAATACTGAGAGTTGGTACCTTTCCAGAAGCAGTACTGGATACCTTCGGTTGTCAGGCCTAGCAAAGCAGCGGTAGAATTTCAATTCACTTCCCTTTACATATTTCAGTTATAAAAAAGTTGATGCAAATTTTTTGTTACCTTTGAAAATTGTTGAGACAGATGTCCCAAAGAACACTGTCCTTCTTGGCAGGTTCCACAGTAAACTTCTTGGCACATCGATAGGGTTCAAACTAGATTCATGATCCGCAAAGACCTGCATACGAGTGGGTGATAATTTATCGATCTTCTCCCGAGTTGAGCGCATGTAACTATTTTATCGATTGTGTACCAACAACTTTTTTTTTTAGTTTACGGAAGTTCGTAAATTTTAGGTGCTATAACAAAGCTTTCGAGGTTACGGATTTTCTTACCTCGTTGACCTGAAAGTATGTGCCATTGAGGGGGAAACTCCCTCTCATTGCTGTTCTGCAAGGTATCTGCATGGAGATAGATGTTTCAACAACGACAACACAAGGATGAGAAAAGAAAAGAGGGTAGCTTAACGTCCCGAACTTTGCTACTACCACTGATAATTATACCACTTTCTATTCTCACCAGAATTGTGCCTCTGACTGTTTGGGCCTGTGCTTCTCTTGTGCTGTTGCATGTAAAGCATGCTTTATTGTTGCACAGACCAAAATCACCACCTTCCCGAGAACTACATGTACTTTCTGGAGGTTGAACTGAATCCGCCGTCTCACCTGGTCAAGATGATGTTGATTTGGGTATGTTCAGCAGAATAAATGAATTATTCTTCAATACCACATGTGCTTTTATTTTCTTGAGGCCTTAATAGTTTTATGTGCATGTATAAGTGGGCATCGTTGGGTTGGGGGGGGGGGGGGGGGTGTCATTAGGCTTCTCTCAGGGGACTCGTCATTGGACCAATGAAAGTGATTTAGATTATATAACTTACCCGGAGTCCAGATAGCTAGAAGGTATGGACTTGGATCATCAGGTTCTCGTCTATCCATCTATACATTGAATTTCTATGTTAGAGTAAAATCAAGTTGCACATAGGCAGATCACAGTGGTTAAATCTAGAGAAGATGGAACTAACCCCTTTGAGAAGTGGATGTGAGTCAGGTAGTTCGTATCTGCAGATGTACAAGCAATCAGTCACTGATAATATTTTTCTATTTATATTTTAGTTCAGTTACATGCTAAGTAGCATTTATATTCCCTTCTAATTTTTTATATAAAGTTATAAGACTTACACTTGGTGCTCCGTCCTTAGTCGGCTGACATGCTTTAATTTTGGTATTGGTATAGAACCAAGTTCTGGACTCAAAGCAACTATAGCTTTTGACATATCAGCTTCTCCCATTTCCATCTGCTCTTGCATAAAGCTTTGCAGGTTTGTTGTGTATTCTTGTACGTCGAGCTTTATGACTGGGATTTCATCAGGATCCTCATAAAAAGCATCCTCGATATCCCTTTCTGACACCTCCTTGGGTGGCTCTGGAGTTGTTGGTTCCTCAATTAACGGTTCACAGTTTCTTGTCAACCCTGTTCTCCTCTCTATGTTTCCCTCAGGTGAAATTAATGGCATAGGCTTGATTATCATATCAGGTCCTTTATTGGCAATAACTGGAGCTGATGACCTGACTATACGTTTCTCTTCTGGTCCTGGAAGAGCTAGTCTTGCACTGCACCAAGGACATTTGTCTATTTTATCAAATTCATTTATATTTCACTCGTCTAGCTTTGCTTGTCAGACATATGGTTATTTAGAGGGAAGGCATAGTTAACCTTGCAAAAGCACTTGCAAAGTGTCGGCATTCTCCTTTCATTGGACAAGCATTACAATTCGGCTCTCTCTTTGTGCAGAACACCTAGATCCACCATCAGGAAGATCTTTTAACAATTTCTTTTCATGTGGTTAGGATACATAATGGATACTAGTCACTGTCAATTAAACACGACAGGCAAGGGCGTACCTTCCCAAAAGTAATCATTTGATAGTGTAGCTCATACCTGTAGTATAATAATATATAAATTAGTCAACATCTTGGGATTGCCAAATATAGGTAGAAGATAGTTCTTGTAATTGAGATAGGTAATTATAAGAAACAAAAGCTTACAATGTTTCCTGATCCAGCTTGCATAGTCTTGGCCAAAGATATTTCTGGATTGATTCCAGCACTGGATAACTGCATGGGACAAAAAATTAGTATATGTACCAGGTCACAACCTTTACTGTTGACTGCTTAGCATATGCTTACAGTTCAAGAAGATGCAATTGGAGTGACTCAGGAAGGGGTCGTAGAGGAACCCAACCAAGCCGAACAGCAATGCGTCCAACATTTGTGTCAACCTAACAGGTGGAATAGTAAGTGCAAGATTTTTTTCTTCTCTTATATGGGGTATACTTTAGCTTTTTCCATGCAAATTTACTCACCGGAAAAGCAAGATGATGAAGAGTTAAAAGACGTATGCACTCCACACTTTTTAGGCCTAGCCCTCGTATGCTCAATAGATAATCCCTGCCAGACATTTTGTTATTTAAAGTCGAGGTGTGGCTTGCAATGTCAGTCTGTAAGCATGTGGTGGACATATTACAGTATATATATATATATATATATGTGTGTGTGTGTGTGTGTGTGTGTGTTTCCAGGAGAAGAACTCATTCAGGAGAAAAACTTACTTGACTTTATCTGGTTCAACATCTCTCAACCATTCCAGGTCAATTCTTTCATGATCTTGTACTAGCCGATTGAGAAAACTCTGTGCATTAGCGAACAAAATTAACTTTGTTTCGAAGTGTCTTTAAAGTAATGAATATTTTAAAAAATCATAAGAAATAGTCGTTCAGTTAATCGAACCTTCATTCTCGCTGCCAACATATTGTTCATACCCCTTTCCTTGATTGTATCAGAAATCTCACGAATATCAGCATTTCGTAACGCTTCATAGTCCATAGAGTCCACTGTCCCCATGCTTCTCCCTTTTGTTCCAGCTTTTGATGGCACCTGCTTTCTCAAGGTATCCCAGTCAAATGGTTGTGCCTTTTCCTTCTCAACCTTCCCCTTTCTTTCATTTAAAGTTCTGGTGCCAATGTTGCTCCCGGCTTGATTGTTGCAAGAATTTACTTGACCTGTTTTAGTTGATTCATGTGTTGTATCACCTGCTTGTTTCCAGCTATCTGTAACAAAGTTGACCTGATTATCAAAAATTATCCTGTAAATAGAATAACACAGGTATTTCTGTATGTACCACTTGGCTGTTTACTGAATGCTTCAGCAGGTCTTGTGGGGTCCACTAGAAATGTGCTCTCCTGAAAGGGCTCTTGCATTCCTCGTGCATACCTGATGAAATGTTGACCATTTCTGTTCTCAGACTTACCTAGGAAATCAGTATTTAGATCTAGGTGTTTGTTTGGAATTGCATGATTCACCGGCGATAGTTGAAATTTAGGTATTCCGTTTTGTATTCCTGTATAAGTATTTTCTGATCTCTGTCCTTTGTAGTCATGTCCGTGTTCTACGCCTGTTCCGTTGATAATACCGAACTGTGCTGCAGCCAAAGTAGATATGCTTTCTTTTCCCGAGAACGCAAGAACATCTGCTTCCCATTTTTCCAGGCCCAGTGACGAGTCTGGCCAGTAATTATTAGTATATGGGAGAACAGAGGGCTGATTATACGGAACCTTGGAAATGAATGGATGGGAATAGGTATTCTCTAACTGTTGATGACCGAACAAGAGTCCCTTATGATATTGCTGTGATGCAGCAATCCTTTCAGCTTGTTCACTTGGATAACCAAGGTTTCTGCTGAGGTTCCACCCATCTTCAGCTTCTGAATTTGACCCTGCGCTGGACCTGATATCTTCATAGGCTTGAAAAAAAAAAGATTCTGAAGAACTTTGTGATGAAATTATGTCTTCTTCTATTTTCCTGGTGTGTTCCTTGACTAAAAGTCTTCTTTTCTCTGTCATGACATTTTTTGCCCTGTACTCAGATGAGTCATCACCAGTGTAGGTTACTGAGCTATGGTTGCACGCTGGTTCCCTTGGAATTCCGTGAACGTAAGATGTTCCATCTGGAAAAGTTACGTGAACCTCAGGGTGTTCAACTGATGTACTTCCTCCATTTCGGCCGCATGGTTGGCAGACGGTTGTTGATTTTTTTAAAGGGAACTTGGCTGCAAGAGACATGAAGGCAGAGCTGCAAGCAAGCGGGAGAAGGTAATCAAAATGGATTAGCTTGTTATACGTTATCTGATTCTTGAGTCATGTCAAGAAAATTAGTTTTACCTTGAGAGATGATCTGAAACGTTCTGTGTAAGAAAAACGCCTATCACCGAATCAACAACTGACCCTTTCCACTTAGAGAATCGTCTGTCTCCTGCGGAAAAAAGAAAATATACACTAGTTTGTTTACTCCTAGGTTCTAGTGCTTGATGAGGTGACTCCAATCCTGTTACTAGTTTGTATTGTTGTTTATTGCAGGTCCATTTTTTTGATCAAAATTCTACCATTTTTAGAAGACTATATCACCCTTGGCTTGCGAATGATACTACTAGAAAGTTGATAATCCACACACACACACACACACACACACACATATATATATATAATATATATATATATATTTAGTGTACATTCCTAGAACTCAATAGAATGGATTGTTATGCTTCAATAATGCTCAAACAGGGACAAATGGGGTGGCTGGTGGGAGCAGCCGCCCCATCAACTTTTGAAAAATTACTATTTAATACATATAGTAAATATATTTGTATTATCTTCCCCTACAAATAGTGATATTCTGTTAGTTTCTTACTCAATATCTACCCTCAAATTTTTGGTAGCTTCAATTTTAGGAAGTACATGATTTAGTAGAGCTAAAATATCTACTATCCAGATCAACTGAAAACAAAGTTTTCTCTTTCAATTTCGTTTGGACATTTATATGTTTTTTTTCTTAGACATGAATATTTAAAATTGCTCCTATTTCGTCTCCAGCAAACAAAATTCTGGGTCCGTCCCGGGATTGATCTAAACAGAAAGTTACCGTGCGGCTACTAACTAGAGTTGGAGGGAGCCTTTGAAAAAATTTAGACAGTTACACATTAATAATCATAAGTTCGTGGCAGATATGTTAATGCTATGCAAACTGTACCAGTTCTTTCATTACACTCGTAAAAAGGGTTGAGTATGAGAAATTTGAACTCATAATTGATGAACGCCTCAGAGCCATGGCTAAAGCGCCATTGCCGCTAAAGCGCCATTGCAGGATTGCATTGTAGAAGAGTTTCAATTCAAATTCCTGTCGTAAAACTCCACTTAGGGGAGCTCATTGCAGATCGAGCTTCTACTAGAGAACCACAGAAAAAATGCAAGAAGCTAACTCAACCTGGCCTTGGTCCACTGGCCACAGGTCCTCTACTTCAAGTGGGAGACCCGAGTTCGAGTCATGGACAAGAATTTTCAAGAGTTTGCGACTCTTTAGTCTATGCTAAACAAGAGACCTTAGCCCTGGGGAGTACGCTGGTGGGACAATTAAATATTGAGGACTTCAAGCGGCAGTGTGGGAGGCTTGATCTCGATGGGACCTTGCGGCTGGATTTAAGGGGATCCAGCATGGAGCAATCACTTGGGGATAACTCATTCTGCATGGTAGTTGAGGATATTTATAAACTTGGGAGCCGGATACACATCTCGCGATTTAACTGGTAGTAGTTCTGGAACTGTTGTCTCGAGGACTAGTCAGGTGTAAGCTTGGAACCTCGGTATTGAAATCCCTCCCTCCCTCTCTCTCTCTCTCTCTCTCTCTCTCTCTCTCTCTCTCTCTCTCTCTCTCTCTCTCTCTCTCTCTCTCTCTCTCTCTTTCTCTCTCAGGAGTGCAAATGAAACCTAGCATATTGAACTTGCATTTCTAAATTATAAGGGGGGTTCATTTTGGGCAAGTGAGAAACTTTACGAATTTAAGGTAGGATGAACCATGATCTGGTCACTTATTTACGTAACCACCTACCCTTGTGTTTGAGCTAGATTGCTTTGAAATTTACGACCCTATCTTCTATTTTTGCATGTTTAGGTAAAAGGGTGTATAATGCCTGTTATACTTTCAAGTTATACTGTATTTTTAGTTACTGATAACCAACAATATAATTCTTATTTTGTGATTGTTATCCTCACGCTGTAGGAAAGTTCGTGGAAAAACTTAAGCTCCACCTTGCTACCCAATCTCCATCACTGAATAGGAAGTTTACTTTCCATTTTCTTCAAGGGCAGTTACATTTTGGATGCAAGTATATGACAACTAATTTGCTTATATTGGAATTGTTTGGTTTATTTCTAGCGTAAAGTTTCACACATTGCATGCATTCAAGATACAAATGAATTCTTTCTACTTTATATATTTGTTTTATTCCTTCTGTCGGAAATGATTTATGTGACCTAATGAGATCGGGAAAAATCATACAGTAATAAGTTTGTATCATTAGGTACGTAATGTATATGATTTAGAAATCTGAAATTGTATTGGTCTCAGTGTTAAGGAAGAAAATACCTTGTACTAGGTGCATTCGTGCGATGAACGAGTCCACTCGACCCTGGAAGACTTTTCTTTCTTCTTCCCACCATTTTTGCTTATCATTGTCCATTGGTTGTGCACTTTCATCTCCTGCCTTACCCATTAAAAGATTCCACAACCTATTTGTCTCCGGATCAAGGTCCACTCTAGGCCGTGGCTGTCGTTTTCTGACTAGATCAAATTCCTCATATGGAATAACAGCACCGTCTCCTTTGTATGGAACAAGTGCTCTTTGCCCATCGTTATAGATGTGAAGGTCTTTCAAAAGGTCTGTAATATAATCAATGGAAACCATCCTCTCTTGCGACCCTGCACATGAAAAAAAAAAAAAAAGAGAAGAGCTTCAATTTTTAAGGGAGCATTCAGCTTTATGATAACATGTCTGACTTAGCAGAAAGACTTTACCTGTGACTTTCTTGGAGGAATTCCTGTAATTTCTTCTGTTCTTGTCCTCTCGCTCAAGAGACTTACCTACAATTGGTACCTTGTTCGATGATGTTCGTCCAGAAGTATGCCTTTTCACTGCAACATGTTCAGTGGAATTTAAAATATCATTTATTGGAATGGATTTAGGGTCTCTTTGGGATGCAGACCCCTGATTCCGGTTTGTAACTACCGTGAGGGAGTTGGTGCTTTGCTCTGTAACAGGGGAATGGGATGTCTTCAGTGCCACTTGTTCTGAACATATACGCACTTTAGATGAAGCATGTTGCTGCTGAAACTTATGTCTGAAATCTGCGTAATTCATGCACCAATCACGAGTCACCTTTTTCAATTTATCATTTGGATTTCTGATACTTTGTCTTCTAATATCAGAATTTGCCGACTCATCTCTCTGATGCATCACTGTAGAGCTTTGTATTGGGAAATTACATCTCCTGCTTCCAATCTGTCCAGAAAAGTCTTCATCAGTTGCAAATCCAGAAGGTGTACCAGATGAGGTTCCATGATATTTACCTTCAACATTCCTTTTCTCGCCCGTATCTAAACCATTTCTCCATAAACTGCTGCTTTCTATGTTACGGTGGCCCATCTCAGATATTTCATTGGACCAAAGTTGAGAACCCATCAGAGTGATAATATGTGAATGTATCGTCTCAGTGTGGGTATATAGCCTCTCGGCTCCTTGAATCTCAGTGACATTTACCAAATCGTTAGCAAGTTGAGGCAGATTCGCAACAGTTGATTGCTTTCTTCTGCATAATAAATCTGATAGACTGGTATTTGCTTGAACGGCACGCTGGCCCAGGCCTCCGCTGATGCAATGATTCACCCGATTATACCTAGTCTCATTGGTACTCTGGTTTGCACTAACATTTCGCATGTTTAAGCTCCTTGCAATGACATTCAATGTATGATCTCTCAGTATATGTGGTGGCCCCATATTTGCCAGAGGCGTCGACTCTTGAGTAGTAACTTTATTCATTGAGTGGACATAAATGTTTGCAGTCTCTATCTGGTGTTTCTTTCTGCCACACGTGTTGTCGTTCCCTATAGATGTCGGTGGCCCATTGATTTCCGCGGACCATTCTGCATTTTGAGCATCCAAGTTCAAATTGAAAGGGAGCTTATCTCCTTCAGTATTCTCCAAGTCAAAGTTTAATTTTCTCTTGCGTGCTTTTTTGGCAGGCCTTCCATTAGATGCTTCAACTGCATTATCGGCCAATGGAGCTGTTGTTGAGGTTTTGACGCATTTTCTCCGCACGTACTTCCTTTTAGCTTTAGGATTTCCTTCTGGAGCAGCAGGCTTTGGACCTCGTTTGGCTTTCCCTTCAGTTACCACCTTGGGCCGGTGTTTCTTTCTCTTGGGTGGTTTTTGCTGTAGTGTCTGGTTCAGATCAATTCCTCCATTTTCACCATCACAATTGTTCATTTCCTTGGATGCTGTCGAAATAACTGCAGCTGATGTACACGGGGTGTTGAGCAATTTTTCAGTATGTTCTTTTACGAGGGTATAAGGTTGCCGGGAAAAGACAGGTTCATTCCGGGTGCATTTTTCTTGACTAGAGGTTTCGCCCATCGACAGTTGTGGGACTTGACTGATATGGCAAGTCCTTGACTGCTTTTGCAGGTCGGGTGTTACTGGGCCTAATGGGAAGGGCCTTCCAGTACTTGAGGATTCGCCGGCGTCTGGCCTCGGTGGTAAGTTTAGGTTATAGTTTTGCTCTGACAGTCTACCTACGGAAAATACAGTAAATTATGATTATGTCAACTGATCATAAAGTTTCAAGAAAATATAATTATTAACGCATCATGTACTTGTGGAAAGTCATTTTTTAGCTATTGTTCGAAGAGTATAGGCTACTAGTTTATGATCTGTGTTGATCCATGTATTGAAATCATTACTGGACATGCATTAGTAAATGAGTGAAACGGGGTGGGTGGGGTGGGGGTGGGGGGTGTGGGGTAAGAAGCATCACAAGGGGGACATATCAATCACGCGAATAGATTTAACAGTAATGAGAGAGCAAAAAAGCATTTGATTTTATCAGTAATGAGTAGGACACGAAAATAGGCGTCGCGAGCAACACGAATGTAGAAGTAAAACGCATATTTGACAGAAATTTTAGATACTTTTCGTTTAATGTTATAATTTGACACAATGCATTTTCGTTTATAAACAATATACCGAAGTATAGTTAATATTAGTAACGCCAGATATGGTTTTGACAGTTCATCATTTGAACGCATGGTTATCACGGCGTCGCCTAGGCTTCGCCTAGGCGACGCCTAGGCGGCAAGGCGGTCCGGCCAGGCCGCCTGAATCCATCGCCTCGCCTAGATTTGAGCTAGGCGAGCGCGGCGTCGCCTAGGCGACGCCTAGGCGAGAAAGGCGACGCCTTGTCGCCTCAGTCAAGGGCAAACAGGTAAATTCTTGTTTTAATTAAAAAAAATTGTTGTTTAAAGGCTACAGATTCAGTCGACAACCAAAACCAAACATACGGAACACGGATGAGAGCTTGTGTTTTATGTTATTGTATTTGCTACTTATGTGAACTTCGTACCTTTTATTTATTTGTGTTGAATTTTATGGCTTTAATTATAAAATGTGGACTTAATATAATGTTGTTTATTAATTTTAATAGTGAAATATTAATTATTATTATTTATTAAATATATTTTTTATTTAACGCCTAATTGTCGCCTAGCCTAGGCGCCTAGGCGTCCGGGCGGTAGCCGAGCGCCTCGCCTCGCCTTGGCGCCGTGATAACCATGTTTGAACGTTTACACGAGAAGTGTCTTCCTAAGAGAGAGTTCAGTGCAAAACAACACGCACAAGATATATACTCACTATTTGTCATCTCTTGTAGGTTCCAACCACCAAATGGTGCATGAGCCACTCGATTGCTTTCAACTTGAGAATGCAGATAAATATTAGTGGGCCTAACCACGGCGCTGATGCTTCGGTTTGGTGTGCCGCCTGATGGATGGGTCCGCGTCGTATCCACCAACTCCGCTAAAGAATTAACCTTCTTGGGGAGAACAACTTCAACAGAATTCCGCACACTGGAGGAGGAGGTGACACTTCTTGCATTTTGACCAAATCTTGCAAACTCCTCTAGTGTGATAAAATCTCGAACGTTGCTCGCCCCGGTACCGCCCGTTGCGTTGGAAACTCGATTTGTGATATTTTGACTACTCTGGCCCTTGTTCGGCCCGAACAGCATAGTTGGATTCTGATTTTGCCCAAACCTGTTAAACGTCTCGACTGGAGGAACACGTCGAATGTTATGATCTTTGTGGCTTGGGCCGACAAGACTTTCTCGTAAAACTCCAGTGTAGATTCCGAGCAAATCTTGCCAATTTTCTTCCCCCGTCTGATTTTGTTGTATTTCAGATTGGGCATTATTTGATCTTTGTAAAACATGCTTGTCTGGTGTTAAAGGTATCCAAATATTTCCATTCTTTTGTATAACTCCCTTCTCCCCGGGAATTGGAAATCTACTCCCCAGGTTCATCCTTTTTAGATTGATGTAAAATTCTCAGATCAGATCAATCCTGCCATGATCCCAAAAACCGAACCATCGGTCTCGAATTTGAACTGTGGTGAAATCTCCTGGAAGAAATTCCAAAATGGATTCATATACACTGAAATAGAACTTGCTAAAAATTAAAAAGGTTCAGATGCAACATGGGAGTGATTAATAGAAATAAAAGTGCATTTTTTTTTTACTTCTTCCACCCACAAGCTAAAAATTTAATGCAATTAATGCCCACAAATTCAATTGCAGAAACCATACCCATTTTATTCTTTTCAGCAATCTGTATCTCTGTGCATATGTTGAATTTTCCCCAATTTAGCCACAACCCAACTATAGCTAATGTTTACTTATACAAAAATGTACCTTGAAGTAAACCTGCCAATAACACTACGCAAAATCTGGAAAGGGAAAGATGGGATTAAAATCAAGAAATTTAGTAAAAAAAAAAAAAGTGGGAACAGCCGAATCATAATAAATTCGTGGATTTTAATTCCAAATTTAAATATCCTCAGGTGAATAAATACCCACAAATCTCTCAATGGAAGATTCTTTAAAACCCTGATATATATATATATATAAAGCATGTTATATTGAGTTAAACGAGAAAAAGAAAAGGAAATCCACCAATTTATTATGATTCGGCTGTTCCCACTTTTTTTTTTTACTAAATTCCTTGATTTCAGCAAAAAGAAAATTCAGGTAAAAAATTAAGCTTACCGATCCCTATATGTATCTCTTATATACATACATCATGAATGCCGGAGACTGCCAAGTTCTCCTTTGTTGTAACAGTCGAGTTTTGGAAGTTAGGAACTTAGGGGGTAGAGAGAGAGAGGGAGGGAAAGAGAAGTTAACAGATGAACAGTAAATGCGTTTGTAATCTATATACATAAAAGAAAAAAGGATATATGCATGGGTTAGGCAGGTGGGGAAATTGTCGAAAATCTCCATTACTTGATTCGCTCCAGGGCGGGTTGGTTAATTAAATTTAAGCACCTCCAGGGCGGATAAAATCGTCGAAAATCTCCATTACTTGATTCGCTCATCGGAGAAGTCAAAATTCACTTTTAAGGTTTTGACTGAAAACGAGAGGGCCCCAAGTAATAGAATAATATTTTGTTCTTGTTTTTTTATTGTTGTTTTTATTGTTGTTAGTTTATTTTATTACATAAAATTTCAAGCTTACAGTTGATTAGTACTCGGAACAATATCACCGGCCTCTTAGAACTGCCACCAGTTAAATCGCGAAATGTGTATACAGCTCCTTGGTTCTTAAATATCCTCAACTACTGCGCACAAGGAGTCGTCCCTCAAGTGATTGCTTTATGCTGGACCCAACCTATCCAGCCGCAGATTCCCACGGAGTTCATTCGTCTCCAAATGAATACTTCATGCTGGATCCCACCCATCCACTCGCGCCGAGATCAAACTTCCCACACTGTCATTTGAAGTGTTCAATATTTAATTGTTTCACCAGCGTATCTCGAGAGGCTGGCCTACCCCTCAGCTGAAATTGAGGGGTCATAGGCCCCTAAATAAATTTGCATCCCTTGTAGGATTCGAACTCGGGTCTCTTACTTGAAGTGGGAGACTCTGGCCATTGGGCAAGCCCAATGGTTTACATCACATTTTATTATACCTTACCATATTGTACAACAGTCAGAGTCTACTAAATTTCGGTAATAAGTATTACTCCCTGCATCCCGTTCAAAACTGGTGTATGTTTGATGCATTTGAAATAATGATTAATGTAAGTAATGATGATAAACATGTGAATATTAAAAGTTAATGTATTGATAGTAAGTGTGTTGCGAAGATTAAAAAATAAAAGATAGTTGTTTGATTTGATTGTATAAAAGTGATAAATATAAGATTTTTAAAAGTACAAAAAGAAAAATAAGTGTAAAACTTTGAGTGAGGCGGATGAAGTAATTAGTATTTATATTGCATCAATATAATTTGGTATAATATTAGTACATAAATCTTATTATTAGAATTGTTCCAGACATATTAAAAAGATATAACTATTACATAGTATATATTTAATATAGTATATTAAATAATATAGTATAAATTAATATATATTACGAATTTTAATATTTTATTAATATTTATCATGCAAAGTAGACAAAATATTAATATTTTATTAATATTTTGTTTAGGTTATGCAATCGCATGCGACATCAAGAGTGTATTTATTCTATTTGAATTTAACTCACCCAAAAAAAAATTCTGTTTGAATTTGAATATGGCCAATTATATTTATCATGATATAAAATATTTTATTTCTATAAAAATAATGGAGATTTTTTAAGGTACACATATGATATCATACCATATGCACCTCATATATATATATATATATATATATATATATATATATCTAAGATATTAGATGCGATCTTTCTGATCTTAATTTATGCATGAGTTTTGTACTAATTATGCATGAAATATATGCATTTCGTGCATCAAAATTTCAATGCATTAAAATATACAATATGTTTGATGCATATAATTTAATATTTTAATGCATCGATATTTTGATGCATATATTGCATATTTTAATGCATTAAATTTTGATGCACGAAATGCATATATTTGATGTATAATTAGTACAAAACTCATGCATAAATTAGTACTGTAAAGTACTACATCTAATATTGGTACTGCATAGAACGCGCCACTACATATATAGGAGGTGGTTCTGGTAAGATGTATTTTAAGTCAAAAAATAAGAATAAATTTGGTGCATATATCTTGATTAAATGGATGATCAAAATTTATTCACATGAAAATTTATACATAGAATGTATTGTTTTAATACATCGATATTTCGATGCATATAATGCATAATTTTAATTTTTGACATTTTATTGCATGAAATGCATAATATTTTTAAGATGGTGGACTCCAAAACTGTGGTCAGTCAGGTGCAAGAACTGCAGGTGATCATTCATGAGATCCATGTTGAAGGAACGACCATTAGTGAATCCTTCCAAGTGGCTACTGTGATCGAAAAGCTGCGTTCAACTTGGAAAAATTTTAAAAACTATCTCAAGAACAAGCGCAGGGAGATGAGCATGGGGGATCTGTTCTTGGACTTCGGATTGAAGATTATAATAGAGGGTCGGAAAAGAAGGCCACTTTTGTCATGGCCAAGGCTAATATTATGGAAATAGGACATGCTTCCAAGAAGGGCAACAATGGAAAAATATCCAAGTTGGCGCCTAAAGGAGGAATTTCAAAGAAGAAATAAGTTCCTCGGAAAATGCTTCAATTGTTAGAAGATGGATCATAGGGCAGCTGACTGTAGGATGGCAAAGAAACCAAAAAGGAAAGATCGCAACGCAGTGCATGTGATTACAGACGAGGTGGCAAGCATCGATTTATGTGCTGTGATTTCTGAAGTGAACTTGGTTGGTTCAAATACCAAGGAGTGTTGGGTCGGTACTGAAGCAACTAGACATATTTGTGCCAACAAGACCATGTTCTCCTTGTTGGAAGGGACAAATGCAGGTGAAAAGTTGTTCATGGGAAATTCTGCAAGTTCAACTATTCAATGTGAAGGCACGATGATTCTGAAGATGACGTCACGAAAAGAAGTGACTCTTAAGCGTGTATTGTATTTCGCAAGAACCTTGTTTCTGGTTCCTTGTTGAATAAGCATGGCTTTTGATTAGTTTTTGAGTCAGATTCAGTTGTTTTGTCTAAGAGTGGTATGTTTGTAGGCAAGGGTTATGAGAGTGATAGGATGTTTAAGCTCAATGTCAAGACTGTGAAACAAGATATTAATGAAATGAAAAATTCTCCTGCTTACTTGCTTAAGTCTCCTAATTTATGGCATGCTAGATTAGGATAAGTTAATTTAGATATAATGAGAAGACTAATTGCATTGGAACACATACCAAAGTTTAAAATTAATTTAAACCACAAGCGTGAAACTTGTGTAGAGGCAAAATTAACTCGATCATCATTCTGACATGTGGAAAGAAACACCAAACTTTGGAGCTAATACATAGTGACCTATGTGATTTGAAATTTATTCAAACTATAGGTGGAAAGAAATATTTATTACTTTCATGGATGATAGTACTAAATATTGCTATGTATATTTGCTAAAAAGCAAAGATGAAGCTATAGAGAAATTCATTCTTGTTGGGATAAACAATATTGTTTTGATAATTGCCAACATACAGCAAGTTGTCTCAAGAAGTCGAAAAGAGCCGAAATATCGCTAAGTATGGAAGCTGTCCGGAACACCCATACAACAGCTTCCATGTAGCACTTAAGTTCTCACAGTCTAAGCCTATAGCTACAGCAAAAGACTGATCACACCGGATACAACAGTTAGGCTGTAAGATGTTTTACTTGGGAAAAGTAAAACATATCCGATAGGCAGTAGCTTCTGGACTGCTGGCGACCCCCGTTAGCGCGCGCTATCTTTGAAGATTAGCGTGCGCTAATTATGCCTCGTATAAATGGGACAACAGCCCCTTTTTTCGTCATTTTTCCTCTTCTTCTCATCCTTTGGGCGATTCCGGCGATTCTGGGGCGATTTGTGAAGAGTAATCTGTGGAGTTCAGTTATAGATCGATTATTGTGTTCCAATCTTAGTCCATCTTCTTCACTTTAATCCAAGGTTATTGCCTTAGAACCTTACTTTTATCCATTTTGGGGGTTTTTCGGGATTTGTCTAGATTAACTCGAATCGTTCATTTATACTGTGATATCTCTTATCTATTATTGTTGTTAAGTGATTCCCAATCCATTTCTGTCATGTTTAATCCATGGATTGTTGATTTGGGGAGGTTTTGTGAGTTATAGATCGATTACTGTGTTCCAATCTTAGTACCTCATCATCTTAATCCATCTTCTCCACTTTAATCCAAGGTATTTGCCTTAGAACTCTATTTTTATCCATTTTGGGGGTTTTTCGGGATTTATCTAGATTAACTCAAATCGTTCGTTTATACTGTGATATCTCTTATCGATTATTGTTGTTGGGTGATTTCCAATCCATTTCTGTCGTGTTTAATCCATGGATTGTTGATTTGGGGAGGTTTTGTGAAAACCCTCGCCCGTATTCGTCGTCCGTGTATGTTTATGATTATTAGTCGGGGTTGTGGGCATATTCCTTTTGATTATTGTTATCGTTAGGGCTGAGTTGTGTTAATCCTTCGTTTAGGAACATTCGTGTTCCCTCCGGGTCATTCCTAGTCGTTGTTCGTTCCCGTTTCATCGAAGATGTCTCAAAGGAAAGTACTTTACATTTGTTTGCATATTCTAGTATTTGGATTATGGCTTCCCGTGTATGTTGTGGATGTGAATGTGTATGTTCACCCAAGTCCGGCGGGGCCTCTGGGGATATGTATTGCCGTGTGTGCGTATCACGAACTGGGGTTAACCACTCAGGGATGGTCCGACGGGGCCTCTACGGGGTACGGTGGCCGTGAGTCTCGTACCAACGGTTAACCTTTGAAATGTTTTGTTGGAGAATTGTGTTTTGTGCTTGTGCACCGTAATACTCCGGAATATAAATGTTTTCTAAAATGATTTTTGGTGCATTTTTCATCTGATTATAATGGTAGTTCAAATGGATTGTACTTGCACTAGCAGTTGTCGAAAACCCCTTAAATGGGGGAAATACTTTTGTATTTCAGGTACAGGTCTTGGAGGCGAACGAGCATGCGGGTCGTACGAAGATGATGGACAAGAGTGATTCTGTTCAGTGGTCATCCGCTTGGTGTCATGTATTTTAAATTTATTTATTATGTCATTTGCCTAAGTACTCAGTACTTCCTTCTTGGATTTATTATCGTTGTGTACTCTTTTTGGAGAAGATTTGATATTGAACGGTATAGCTGAGTTCGGTCTTTTTTTTTAGTGTCTTGAATTATGGAATCGTGTGTATGTTGATGATGTTTGTCTTTTGTCGTATGTTGGGTTGGTGGTGGATTCCAAATGGTGGGGTCCACAGCGCTGTAATATGCCCTGAACGTCTCGGGGGTGTTACAGAATATGGTATCGGAGCTTAGGTTTATGGATACCTAGGTTGCCGGTTATTTGGGTCTAGTTGAGTGTCGTTTTTGAACAGTACCACTACTACGCCATCATCTCAGTATGCCGGTGCTCATAAGTTTTTCCTAACTTGACTCGTTACGTTACCCTGTTCTGTTCCTTTCTTAGTATCGTGTTGTGTTTTGCATTTGAATTGTACTTACCCATTACTTCTCAGAATGCCTGCCGGTAGAGGACGTGGATGCGGTCGCGGACGCGGTAGGGGACGTGGCGTAGCCGGTGGGGCGGCCATGTCCGAAAGCTCAGGGGCTGGTTCGGCAACACCTTCTTTTTCGAACAGTGTCCCGCTTAGCGCCGACGTCCAGCAGGATTAGTCTGCTAATTTCGGCAATGCTCATGATAATGTTGGAGTAGCGAACATTCTCCAGCAAGTAGCAAACCAGATGACGCTACTCACTCAGGCCGTTTTGGTCAACCAAGCTAATGCTAACACGGTTCCGCCTACTGGTTCCGGTTCCGATAAGTTACTTCAGGACGTGATCCGTATGCATCCCCCAGAGTTCGATGGTACTTCCGACCCTTCTGGTTGGGAGAGTTGGTTATTCGATATGGAAAAGGTATTCGAGGCGGCTAAATGCTCGGAGGAGAGGAAGGTACCCATCGCTCAGTACTTTCTCGTTAAGGAGTCGGCAACGTGGTGGCAAGCAATGAAACCACATGACCGGGCAGCCACGTGGGAAGAGTTCCGAGAGTTAATGGAGGACGAATATTGTCCGTGGCTGGTAAAAGAGGGGAGGATTCGAGCCTTCTTTGAGGCAAAACCCCAGGATGTTCCTATTTCACAGGCGATCAAGGACTACAATCAGCAACTTCATTATGTGAGAAATTAGGTCCGAGATGAGTTAGATAAGATCCGCCACTTTGACATGCGGATGAAGCCGAGGGTTCGTCACTACATGTCGGGTCTCGGGTGTACAACTTTGAAGGATTACCAGAACAAAGCAATGGCTTATGAGATGTTGTTTTCTATGACAGAGGCAGCAACCGAGGGTAAGAAACAGAAGACCTCTAGTCAGTTTTCGGGAGGTAAGTCTGGCGGGCATCAGAAGGCTCAGTCTGGTTCGCGAGTCTTCGGGAATCAATCCCCGTCATTTGGGTGAGGAATTCATTCTAAGTCTGCTCCAGCTGTTTCCGTTCGTGGTCCTACCTATTTTAACTGTGGTCCTCCCGGACACATGATGGGTGAGTGTGACAAGCCACCGCTACAGTGTCTTACTTGCTGTCGGATGGGGCATCGTGCTAAGTTTTGTGGAGATGCGAGTCGGGCACCAACTACTTAGGTGTCAGCCCCAGCGATGAGGGAACCGAGTGTGAATCAGACGCCGACAGCTAATCAACCTCAGCAGAGTTTTTGCAGAGGTCGAGGACGCGGGCAGCCTTCTAGAGGGTGTTGTGGGAAAATCCCTCACAATATGCCGCAAGTGCACGGTGTCAACAAGTAATAAAGTGATAAGTAAAGTATCGTTCCCTCGAGGACTGATTTCACTAAGTACCAAAATATAGTCAACTCACAATTTTATTTGAAGAACAATTATATGGAATTTATACCTAAACTAATAAATAATAATACTAATAATAATAATAATACTAATAAGGACGTAGGATTATGATTTTCACCTCAAACAATCAGGAATGATATTTATTCAATTCAATTCACTTTTATTCAATTGATTGTAAGCCGGGAATTCCTAAATTATTCTAAAGCCTTTCCCAAGGTCGATAGAAAATACTACGAATTATTAACTCAATATATCCCTATTCGAATTAGATAATTAATAGCTAAAACAGTTCAAGAATTCTCACAATAACAGGCTTCACAATTCGCATGAGTATATCCCTATCTCACGAAAATTATGATTCGTCTCACAGGAACTATGCCTAAATTTCATCTCCCGAATCCATAAAGACATTCAAAACAAATTAACTGTTGGCCAGACAATTAAAAAGCATTAAGAACAGTAAGAAGAATCCAATTCAATAGAATAACGAGTAAATCGAAATAATAATAAATAATCAAACCGTCATGAAATTGGCTACAATCAAAATCCTACTTGAATAGATCTAGGAACTAAGATGCAGAAAAACCGTAGGGATCCGTAGTCTTGTCGTCGCCCACAAATATCCTCCTTGTGTTCTTCTCCCTAGCTCTAATCCACCTCCATATTCCTTCTAATCGATCCCTCTCTTCTTCAGCCCTAAGATGCTTATTTATAGTCGTCCTCAGCCTCCAAAATGCGTCCGTGTGATTAGGTCGAGAGCCGGCTCCAAAACGGCCCAAAACCGCGGAGAACACTCCAAAACCGCCCCGTGGGCCGCGGCTCACTTAATCTGTGCCGCGGCTCACGGCACTCCGCGGGATGCCTGGGCGCTGTTTATTTCTTCTGTGCCGCGGCTCACTATATCTGTGCCGCGGCACAGAGTACAGTTTATTCGGCACTCTGCTAGTCTCCTGCGTGTGCCGCGGCTCATCTCATGGGTGCCGCGGCTCATGACCAAAAACTGCTGTTTTCGCCCGTTTTTCATTGTTTCGGCTTTCGGACTCCGATTTCCTACAAAACATATAAAAATAATGCATTGAAAGCTCATTTATGCTGATTTAGGCTCAAGATGGATATAAATTAATGATATAAAAGTGCATAAAAATACGCCTAACAGAGGGGGAGCTTCTAGTACGGGGTATGTTCCGCCCCGTGTATATGAGATGAGATGAGATGAGCGGGAGATCCTGACGCGACGGTGGCTACAGGCACTGTTCACATCCTTGACCATCCTATTTCTGTGTTATTCGATTCTGGTGCTATGCATTCTTTCATATCTGTAACACCCCCAATATATTCAGGAATATTACAGCGCCGTAAATCTTTTACATAAGAATTTACAAGGCTGAAGAACTAAAAATACATTAACCGATACCAACGAATGAAAATAACGGAAATAAGGTACAAGAGTTTGACCAATACTGAAAATACGAATGTTCAACGCAAATGTATTAATACATCACCAAATCCAAATTATCATAAACGACTACGTACTCGATTACTTATTGAAATAACCAACAAACAACAGACACATAAACCCGGCCGGAACATCACTCTGCACCCTCGTCATCATGCAGCTACAGTGGTTGTTTCTCCGCTCTCCTGGATCCTGAACATAAACAAAATGTTCACCCCCGAAGGGGTTAGCACAACGATGCTAGTACAAGTACCACAACATATTATTCAACATCTCACGCAGAATAATAATACGTAATTGACAAAATACCAACGAGTCTTCTCCTGTGAGAAACTCATAAATAACATACACAACTGATAATCACAACATGATATCATAACATACACATGGTAATTCCGACGATCCAGCGTGCACTGCCTAGAACCCACGATGATCCCGTCAGACCAACCCGTGGTGGGAAAACCTATCCGATGATCCAGCGCATGCTAGTATAGACCCCCCGATGATCCCGTCGGACCAACACGAGGTGGACATACAACAACGACATATATGCACGACAATATGTATAACATAAATACGTAAAACAAATAAGGTACTTGCCTCGATTCGAAGACAAGGACAATACTTCCACGAAAACGAAACACTCGAAGGTCGTCCCTTCAATCAATCACATAACAAGCTCGAACCTTAATAAAAGAAATAATATAGAATTTATCTCACGTCGTACGAATGTCTAACAATTCGATTTACGGCCGAAAGCTCATAAAATGTAATCTGTTTGAACTACTTAGCGTATGCTAAGTATTATACGTAGCGTGCGTTAAGTCTGTTCGTTAGCGCACGCAAATAACGAAGCCTAGCGTACGCTAACTACGCACGGTAAGTACCTCACTAATCAGCCGACTGACTTGCCTGATGGCCTAACGTACGTTACGTACCAAATGTAGCATACGTTAACTCGTGCTCGATAGCGCACGTTAATCTACAAAGTTTAACATGCGCTAATCGTGCATGGCAGTTCACTACTGGACAGTAGACTGATCTAATCGTGATCAAACCAATGAAATCTTCAGTGTTAATTCATGTTACCTCCATGAATATCATGTTCATACGGTTATGAATGATCTTACGAATTACAACAACTTCAAAAATCAAGAATACGTATTATCATCACAACACCATAATCCATATTGATTACAATTCTCATGCGAAGTTTGGTGTTCTTAAGGTCGATGAATTATCATCAATACATCCCGATTTAACCATGGAGATAAACTATCAATTCCAGCTTATAAGAAAGGATGCAATCTAAGATGGTTCTTTCTTAAGTCCTTATAACCAAAAGTGATATCATCTCCAAGTTCATGAACAATATAACAACATAATTCATACATATAATCATCTTCAGAATGTTCCTCTCATCAATTGCCGTACTAAGATTCCAACTACGAGGTTCCAACGACAATATCATAAGCCTAAACATTCCAATCTTCTAAACATGATGTTTGTTGAATAATTCACCAATGAAATTCAATATCTTGCTAGTATGATCATCTAATTCTTTAGAACCCGTATCTAAGGCTGGAGATAGAATCAACATACCTTAATATGATGAAATCACTGAACCCCAAAGGTAGAATCTGACTCCGGTTGGTTATATGCCACTCCAAAGTGCTACTTCTCCTCAATGATCAATCATAAGAAGTATCCAATGTCCAATGATCAAGTGGATGTGTTATAAGTGTATCTGAGGAAGATGATATGCTCTCTGGTCTCTCAAGAACGAAAGATAAACGAAGGAAATGAGAATAAAATGGAGTGCTGGCCCATATATAAACTTTCTGTACATAGCAGATTAGCGCACGCTACCATACATCCTTAGCGCGCGCTAATAAGAGTTGACTCCAAAACTGTCCAGGTTCATCCGCGGGAATCTTATCCGATCCTACGTCCGGCTGGCGCATGTGTTAGCCGTCTAGCTCAATAATTAATTACCTAGCACACGCAAATCCTACATTCGTAGCGTGCGCTAGTAGTAGCCGATAGCGTGTGTTAAGCTACATTCTTAGCGTGCGCTATCACGAGTTTGCATGAGAAAATTTGCATGATGATATACTTATGTACAAAGATACCAATGTGAGAAATAACATACTCCAATTATCGAGATCATAAATCCGAATAATACAGGGTTCGAATACAGATGAAATACACAATAATAAATCCGGATATTACATACTCTCCTACTAAAAAGGAGTTTCGTCCCGAAACTCAAGACGAAAATAACTCGGGATATCTGGACTTCATACTATATTACATTTCCCATGTGGCTTCTTCCACTCCATGACGTGACCACTGAACTTTGACCAAAGCGATTAGTTTGTTCCTCAACTGCTTAACTCGACTCTCAAGTATCTTGACCAGTCTTTCTTCAAACGTCCCATCCTGAGCGACTTCGATCTCGCCGAAATCAATGACATGACTAGGATCCGGTATATATCTCCGTAACTGGGATACGTGGAACACGTTATGAACATGGCTCAACGACAGCGGCAATGCCAATCTGTATGCTAACTCTCCAACTCTCTCAAGGATCTCAAATGGTCCGATATATCTCGGACTCAGCTTTTCTTTCCTTCCGGAACGAAAGATTCCCTATAGGAGAAACCTTTAAAAGTACGTGGTCTCCCATACTGAACTCTAATGGGAGACGCCGTACGTCTGCATAAGATTTCTGTCGACTCTGGGCGGTCAACAGCCTTTCACGAATCAAGGCTATCTTCTCTCGAGTCTGTACGATCAACTCTGCTTCCGTCCCGATCAAGTCTGATGAATCGTCCCAACATAGGAGCGATCTACATCTCCTCCCGTATAACGCCTCAAATGGTGCCATCTTAATGGAAGCATGCCAACTATTGTTGTAGGTAAATTCAATCAACGGTAGATGGACTTCCCAATCAGTTGACCAATCTAAGGCACAAGCCCTCAGCATATCTTCCACCATTTGAATAGTCCTCTCGGATTGTCCATCAGTCTGCAGGTGATAAGCTGTGCTGAAGTTCAATTCGGTCCCTAAGGCCTTATAAACTGCTTTCCAAAAGTGAGACACAAAACGGCCATCTCGATCAGAAACAATGGTCTTCGGCGTACCATGCAGTCGAACTATCTCCGAAATAAATACTCGCGCCAACCTCTCTGGTCCCCACGTGTCCTTAATGCCTAGAAAATGATCTGATTTGGTTAAACGATCAACTATCACCCAAATCATGTTCATTCCTGTCTTGGTTCTCGACATACTAGTGATAAAGTCCATCGATATGTCCTCCCACTTCCATTCAGGAATCAGGAGCGGCTTCAACATCCCGGCAGGTCGTTGATGCTCGATCTTAACCTGCTGACAAGTCAAGAATTTCGAAACATAGTCCGTTACATTTTTCTTCATGTTGCCCCACCAGAAATTCTGCTTCAAGTCCTTATACATCTTACTGGTGCCCCGTATAGAATAGGGCGAACTGTGAGCTTCCTTCATAATCATCTGTTTCAGAACATCGACATCGGGAACGCAGAGTCGGTTCTGAAATCTCAAAACTCCATCATCATGAATTACGAATCCTGGGGCCTTCCCCTTGATCACTTCATCACGTAACCGAATCATCAGAGGATCATCTGCCTGTCTAGATTTGATTTCTTCGGTTAATGATGAAGTTATTTCCATCACGCACAGTTGTCCTTGGACTCTTTGTAACCACACTTCAATTCCTTCTCGAATCATCTCTCGTTGAAGGCTAAGTTGGGAAGTCAGAGTCTCCAGCATCTGAATAGAAACAGGCTTGCGGCTGAGTGCATCGGCCACTACATTCGCTTTGCCTGGATGATACAAAATCTCCAAGTCATAGTCCTTAATCAGTTCTAACCATCTTGTTTGCCGCATGTTCAACTCTTTCTGACTGAAGATGTATTTGAGACTCTTGTGATCCGTAAAGATCTGACAGTGAGTCCCGTACAGATAATGTCTCCAGATCTTCAAAGCAAAAACTACTGCTGCTAGCTCCAAATCATCTGTTGGGTAATTCACTTCATAAGGTTTCAGCTGTCGTGACGCATAAGCAATAATCACCTTATCATTCTGCATTAATACGCATCCGAGTCCTTGGTTCGAAGCATCACTGTAAATTATAAATCCTCCAGTTCCCTGTGGAAGTGATAGAATCGGTGCCATCGTCAATCTCTTCTTCAATTCATCAAAGCTAATCTGACATAACTCGTTCCACTCAAACTATTGAGTTTTCTGCAGGAGTCGAGTAAGTGGGCGGGAAATTTTGGAAAACCCTTCCACGAACCGACGATAATACCCAACAAGTCTTAAGAAACTTCGGACTTCTTTCACGTTCTTTGAAGGCTTCCAATCCAAAACTGCTTCAATCTTCTGAGGATCTACTTGGACTCCTTCAGCTGATACCACATGACCGAGGAACATTACTTCCTTTAGCCAGAATTCACACTTAGAGAGTTTGGTGTACATTTGCTCGCTTCTTAAAAGTTCTAATACAATCCGCAAATGCTGTGCATGCTCTTCCGGGTTCTTAGAATACACCAGAATGTCATCAATGAACACGACCACAAATTTATCCAAATACTCGATGAACACTCGGTTCATCAATTACATGAATACAACAGGTGCATTAGTGAGACCAAACGGCATCACTACAAACTCATAGTGTCCGTAACGAGTTCTGAATGCTGACTTCAGAACATCAGATTCCTTAATCCTCAGCTAATGGTATCCCGATCTCAGATCGATTTGAGAAAATACTGTTGCTCCTTGCAACTGGTCAAACAAATCATCAATCCGTGGCAACGGATACTTGTTCTTAATCGTCATCTTGTTCATCTCTCGATAGTCAATACACAATCGAAGCGATCCATCCTTCTTCCGGACAAAAAGCACTGGCGCTCCCCAGGGCGAAACGCTTGGCTGAATATAGCATTTTTCTAGTAACTCCTCTAGCTGCTTTTCCAGTTCGTACATCTCAGTAGGTGCCATACGATACGACGCCTTAGAAATTGGTGTAGCTCCGGGTTCCAGCTCAATGGTGAATTCTACATCCCGTCGTGGAGGTAGTCCAGGTAACTCGTCAGGAAATACATCTGGAAATTCGTTAACAACAGGAATGGATGAAAGTTCCACAATTTCATCTTCTTTATTCATTGCATAGCACCAGTATCCGCTACAGCCCTGTTTCAACAATTTAACAGCTTTCATCGTCTTGATCAACTTTCCTGAGCTTCCTGGTTTCCATCCTCATATCAAAATGGATCATCAATTCTACATCTGTTCTGACCAGATGTCGAACAAATGCCAGCTGCTGGTTAAACGTCTTAATTGCCTGAGATACTGGCACATCTGAATGCTGAGCGGAGAAAAACTCCCGAACCTTGGCTTCCCTCACAGGACAAGGGCAGTACTGAGCTTCTATCATCAATTTAAACTCTGTCCAATCAGCATCATGGTCTACAGGCCGGATGGCTTCTCACCATTCGGACACTTCCCCTATCAGAAAGTATTGAGTGATAGAGGCTCTCCGGTCGTCTGGGCAGTTAATTCCGGCAAAGATTTTCTCCAGTTCGTTCAACCAATGGTCCCAGGTGGGAGTCTCAGAAATACCGTCGAATTTAGGTGGTTGCATCTTCGCCACCTCTTGCATCCATCGGTTACCTCGATTTCCCATATCTAGGATCCCTTGCTGCCTATCTCCCTGCTGTAATCCCACTGCCACCTGCATTCGGTCCACGACCTGAGCAAACTGAGTCATCTGGTTCACCACCTGACGAAGGATTTCTAGTACAGCAGGTTTCGGTTCGTTATTGATAGATCTCTGTGTCTCGCCTGAGCTATGACTGGCCTAAGTAGAAGGCGACGCTTCCCTTTCAGCATTCCTTCGTCCGCGTCCACGACCGCGACCACGTCCACATCCGCCTCTCAACATACTGTAAGCATAAATACTCAATATACAGGAAACAATATCGTTCAAATAATTAAGTACAAGGAAATATAACATGCAAAGGACGAGATAGAGTTTAGGAACTTACAACCACCGCCCGCACGAAGACGTAGGCAGTACAGTGATGTTATTCGCGACCGGTTACCTCAAAAGACATATATGACCCCTATTATAACCCAATGGCCAAGATATCCATAATCTTAGCTCCGATACCATATTCTGTAACACCCCCAATATATTCAGGAATATTACAGTGCCGTAAATCCTTTATATAAGAATTTACAAGGCTGAAGAACTAAAAATACATTAACCGATACCAACGAATGAAAATAACGGAAATAAGGTACAAGAGTTTGACCAATACTGAAAATACGAATGTTCAATGCAAATGTATTAATACATCACCAAATCCAAATTATCATAAACGACTACGTACTCGAGTACTTATTGAAATAACCAACAAACAACAGACACATAAACCCGGCCGGAACATCACCTTGCACTCTCGTCGTCATGCAGCTCCAGTGGTTGTTTCCCCGCTCTCTTGGATCCTGAACATAAACAAAATGTTCACCCCCGAAGGGGTTAGCACAACGATGCTAGTACAAGTACCACAACATATTATTCAACATCTCACGCAGAATAATAATACGTAATTGACAAAATACCAACGAGTCTTCTCCTGTGAGAAACTCATAAATAACATACACAACTGATAATCACAACATGATATCATAACATACAAATGGTAATTCCGACGATCCAGCATTCACTGCCTAGAACCCACGATGATCCCGTCAGACCAACCCGCGGTGGAAAAACCCGTCCGATGATCCAGCACACGCTAGCATAGATCCCCCGATGATCCTGTCGGACCAACACGAGGTGGACATACAACAACGACATATATGCACGAAAATATGTATAACATAAATACGTAAAACAAATAAGGTACTTGCCTGGATTCGAAGACAAGGACAATACTTCCACGAAAACGAAACACTCGAAGGTCGCCCTTTCAATCAATCACGTAACAAGCTCGAACCTTAACAAAATAAATAATATAGAATTTATCTCACATCGTACGAATGTCTAACAATTCGATTTACGGCTGAAATCTCATAAAATGTAATCTTTCTGAACTACTTAGCGTACGCTAAGTATTATACGTAGCATGCGTTAAGTCTGTTCGTTAGCGCACGCAAATAACGAAGCCTAGCGTACGCTAACTACGCACGGTCAGTACCTCACTGATCAGCCGACTGACTCGCCTGATGGCCTAACGTACGTTACGTACCAAACGTAGCGTACATTAACTCGTGCTCGATAGCGCACGTTAATCCACAAAGTTTAGCGTGCGCTAATCGTGCATGGCAGTTCACTACTGGACAGTAGACTGATCTAATCGTGATCACACGAACGAAATCTTCAGTGTTAATTTATGTTACGTCCATGAATATCATGTTCATACGGTTATGAATGATCTTACGGATTACAACAACTTCAAAAATCAAGAATACGTATTATCATCACAACACCATAATCCATCTTGATTACAATTCTCATACGAAGTTTGGTGTTCTTAAAGTCGATGCATTATCATCAATACATCCCGATTTAACCATGGAGATAAACTATCAATTCCAGCTTATAAGAAAGGATGCAATCTAAGATGGTTCTTTCTTAAGTCCTTATAACCAAAAGTGATATCATCTCCAAGTTCATGATCAATATAACAACATAATTCATATGGATAATCATCTTCAGACTGTTCCTCTCATCAATTGCCATACTAAGATTCCAACTACGATGTTTCAACGACAATATCATAAGCCTAAACATTCCAATCTTCTAAACATGATGTTTGTTGAATAATTCACCAATGAAATTCAATATCTTGCTAGCATGATCATCTAATTCTTTAGAACCCGTATCTAAGGCTGGAGATAGAATCAGCATATCTTAATATGATGAAATCACTGAACCCCAAAGGTAGAATCTGACTCCGGTTGGTTATATGCCACTCCAAGGTGCTACTTCTCCTCAATGATCAATCATAAGAAGTATCCAATGTCCAATGATCAAGTGGATGTGTTATAAGTGTATATGAGGAAGATGATATGCTCTCTGGTCTCTCAAGAACGAAAGATAAACGAAGGAAATGAGAATAAAATGGAGTGCTGGCCCATATATAAACTTTCTGTACATAGCAGATTAGCGCACGCTACCATACATCCTTAGCGCGCGCTAATAAGATTTGACTCCAAAACTGTCCAGGTTCATCCGCGAGAATCTTATCCAGTCCTACGTCCGGCTGGCGCATGTGTTAGCCGTCTAGCTCAATAATTGATTACCTAGCGCACGCAAGTCCTACATTAGTAGCGTGCGCTAGTAGTAGCCGATAGCGTGCGTTAAGCTACATTCTTAGCGTGCGCTATCACGAGTTTGCATGAGAAAATTGTTGGGTATGGGATCGGATTCTTGCGCCGTTTGCGGAAGCGTATATAAAATTGAGGAAAATAAATGACGCAAGGATTTATAGAGGTTCGGCTATAAACGAGCCTACGTCCTCTCTCGGTATCTTTTTCTATAGGTTCAAGATAAAAACCTCTATGCCTCTCTTCTATCGGTCGAGGGATAACCGTTACAATCACGTCTTCTATTGGTTCGTGATAAACCACTCGTACTTGTCTTTGTGTCGGTCCAAGTTAAACCATTTTCCTTTTCGTAGGACAAGGAATCAACCTCTCTAGCTTTCTATGGGTACTAGATAAACCTCACGGAGATAGCTGTGATTCTAACAATGCCGGATCCTTGATCTTAATAACACCGAATCCAATCGTATCTTTTCTTTTACCACTCGTGTATGATTTTGTGTATAACACTCAATCACTCAATGTAAGCTCAATATTAAAACAATAATATAATGAATATCAATCTCTGATCAAGGTATAGAATGCTTGAAGTTTTTGTACTTGATCAATACCATAAGTATGGTATTTATAGACTCCATGAACAAACTAGCCGTTAGCTGCCTGTTCTTTCATTACGTACGCTATCTGATCTATATTACGTACGTAGACTCCTTTACGTACGTTAACTATGGCTGGTTACGTACTTTAGCATCTTCACAAAACAGACCAGGGAGTTTCGTCATTTTGGGTTACGTACATTAGTATAGACTTCGTTACGTACGTTAAGCCTTACGTCACTGATGACGTCATATATCCGTTGTATGCTTTTCTGACTTTGACTCCTCCAACGTTCACTTGTTTGAACTGTGTTACGTACGTTATCTCTCTTGCATTACGTACGTTAGCTTCATCATATTACGTACGTTAACATGTTTCTGTTACGTACGTTAGCTTTGATTTTCTCCAGCATTTTGCACTTCGTTTTCCTTCGATGCTTGCTTCGTCTCTTCGTTGTTTTGTTTTTTTTATCACCATTAATCATCAAAACACTTTTAATTTATGTATGGAACAAAATGTTCCAACAATCTCCACCTTTTTGATGATTACAAAACAAAACTTCGTCAATGGGATTTACCTGCAAAAATATAAATATATGTATATCTTTAAAGACCAAAGTTTTTGACTTTGTCCGTTTCGTTAGAATCTTCTCCCATTTCTTTTTTCGACTCCTCCTTTTCTTTTCTCATTTTTAATTTTTCATCGTCTTTTCGACATTTCCTCATTTTTCTTTTCCTTCATTTTCGACCTCTCCTTATTTTTGTTCGACTCCTTTGTTTTTCCAATTCTTTTTGTATGTTATCGATTTTTTTCGATTTTTCTCCCTCTTTCATGGTTAATCACATTTTCGACTTATTTCTCCATTCTCCTATCTCTCCCCCTTTTTGTATTCATCAAAAAAATGCAATAAAATACCAAAAAAAATTAATAAATAATGAAATATGTAAAAATACAAGGGTATTGACTCCCCCTGAAAATATTATCCGTTTTTAAAAAAAAATACTCCCTCTGAGTAAAATACCAAAAATCAATGTTTGGGGATCCAACCTATAGTTGGTTTTTGTTTAGAAACGTAGACTATATATGAAACGATTGTTTCTTTAGGAACCCAAATTTTCTTAATTTTTATCGTCCGTCTCGGGCTTTTGAAACTTGAAATATGATGCCTAATTTTTAAACACTTTTCGCAATGGGGTATCTTGAAATTAACGGATTCGTTTTTCAAACGCGTTTTGAATCCTAACCCCTCTTTCTTCAAAGTAAATTTTTGAACACCATGCATTTGCTCAAATTTCTCGTTTCCACACGAGAATTTCTTTGTCAAAGATTTAAGCTCGGTTTGTATTTTAGCGAGATCATCCTTCAAAATATTTTCATTTTCAATACACTTTGAATGATCGATTTCAACAAATTTTCCCTTCTCGATAATTTTGGAATTTTCAATTTCCAAAGATTTAATTTTAGACTTAAGGGATTTGATTTCTGATAATGCATTTTGAAAATCCGTATGTAATAATTCAAATGCATCAAATAACTCGTCACGAGAGGATGTACTTACATGGCTTTCGACGTCGCTGTCGTCGAACGAACTTCGGGCCATGAGAGCGAGACTATTTTGTTCGATAAATTCGTCGTCTTCGTATTCATCACTCCATGTTGCCACGAGAACCTCCTTCTTGGGTTTAGCTCGGCAGTGCTTAGTGAAGTGGCCTGGTTTTCCACATTGTCGACAAGAGTTGTCGAATTTCTTTATTTCGCTCGAGATATCCTTCTTCCTCCAGTTTAATAAGGTTTGGAATTTATTAATATTCTTGGCATAATATGCCGCTTCTTCGTCGTTTTCCTCCACCGAGGTTTCTTCTTTCTTGCTCTATATCTTAGCCTTGAAGGCTATCGATTTTTCTTTCGGTTTTGGTTTGGCATTCCGAGATTTTAGAACGATCTCGTAGTTGATAAGAGAACCAACGAGGGCACTAAAATCGAGAGTATTTAAATCTTTTGATTCCATTATTGCCGTAACCGTACCGTCCCATTCTCGAGGTAGTGATCGGAGAATTTTCTTTACTTTCTCACTACTCGAAAGTGGTTTTCCGAAACATGCTAATCCATTAGTGATGACCGAAAATCGGTCGAGCATAATCGAGATGGATTCATCGTCCTTCATTTGGAATAATTCATAATCGTGAAGGAGCATGTTTATTTTTGTCTCTTTGACTTGAGACGTACCTTCGTGTGTTACCTCAAGCATTTTCTAAATTTCTTTGGTACTATCACACGATGATATCCGATTGTGTTCTTCCGGATTTAATGCACAATATAATAATTGCGTGGCTTTGCAATTATAATGGTCGTTTTTCCAATCCGCATCATCATACTCTTCAAAGGTTTTGAGAGTTCCGTTTGAGTTCGTCGGAATTTTGGGGCCAAGGCAAATCACCTTCCATAATTCGATATCGTAAGCTCGGATAAAAATAGACATTTTCTTCTTCCAAGTCATGAAATTCGATCCATCAAAAAATGGTGGTCGGTTGAGAGCAAGACCTTCGACTGGAGCCATTTGAAATGCCATTTTGGATCTTCTCCTCGGATGTTAAGCCGCGTATTGGAGTAACCGCTCTGATACCAATTGTTAGTATAGACTTCGTTACGTACGTTAAGCCTTACGTCACTGATGACGTCATATATCCGTTGTATGCTTTTCTGACTTTGACTCCTCCAACGTTCACTTGTTTGAACTGTGTTACGTACGTTATCTCTCTTGCATTACGTACGTTAGCTTCATCATATTACGTAAGTTAACATGTTTCTGTTATGTACGTTAGCTTTGATTTTCTCCAGCATTTTGCACTTCGTTTTCCTTCGATGCTTGCTTCGTCTCTTCGTTGTTTTGTTTTGTTTATCGCCATTAATCATCAAAACACTTTTAATTTATGTATGGAACAAAATCTTCCAACAAAAATTTGCATGATGATATACTTATGTACAAAGATACCAATGTGAGAAATAACATACTCCAATTATTGAGATCATAAATCCGAATAATACAGGGTTCGAATACAGATGAAATACAGAATAATAAATCCGGATATTACAATATCTATGGATTGTGTCCATCTTCTGCATGTTGATTGTCTAGTTACATGTGAACCATTTATTGTTAAACTGCCTAGTGGAGATAGTATCGTGGGGGATCGAGAGATTAGAGATTTTCCAGTGAGTATCGCGGGGAGGGATTGGTCTTCTAATCTGATTACGATAGACATTAAGGATGAGGATATGATTCTTGGTGAGGATTGGCTGGACCATCATGGGGCGATCATGAATTATAGAGCGAGAACTATTTTGATGTTAGCCTCTGACGGTACCGAGCATTTTTTTGTGGGACGTAAGCGGGGTAGTCAGAGATTTCTGATCAGTGCTATGAAAGTGGTGAGACTTCTTCGGGGAGGTTGCACTGGTTACTGGTGTTATACCTTGAGATCGGAAGAAGGGGGAGTCGAGTTCTCATCTATTCTGGTAGTGAGTGAGTATCTTGACGTCTTTCCATACGAGTTGCCGGGTTTGCCACCCGACCGTGAGGTTGAGTTTACTGTTGATTTAGAGCCGGGTGCGACACCGATTTCTAAGACGCCATACCGCATGGCGCCTATCGAGATGCTTGCGTTGAAGAAACAGTTGGGAGAGTTGCTAGACATGGGTTACATTCGATCGAGTGCTTCGCCTTGGGGCGCACCGGTCTTGGTCGTAAAGAAGAAGGATGGGTCACTTCGTCTATGTATCGATTATCGAGAGTTGTACAAAGTGACTATCAAAAACAAGTATCCGCGCCCGAGGATTGATGACTTGTTTGACCAATTTCAAGGGGAAAACATGTTTTCGAAGATTGATTTGAGATTGGGGTATTACCAGCTCCGAGTGAAGGATTCCGATATTTCTAAGACGGCCTTTCGGACGAGATACGACCACTACGAGTTTGTGGTTATGCCTTTTGGGCTAACCAACGCCCCAGCCGTGTTCATGAAGCTAATGAACAAGGTCTTTATCGAATATCTCGATAAGTATGTAGTTGTCTTTATCGATGATATTCTGATTTACTCGAGGATCGAAGAGGAGCATGCACGTCATTTGCATATTGTGTTGGGAATCTTGAGAACTCAGCGTCTTTATGCGAAGTTCTCAAAGTGTGAGTTTTGATTACAGGAGGTTATGTTTCTCGGCCACGTGATCTCGTCCAAGGGTGTTCGTGTGGACCCACACAAGATAGAGGCAGTATTGGATTGGGCGCCGCCCAAGAACATGAAGGAGGTCCGTAGTTTTCTGGGTTTGACCGGGTATTATCATAGGTTTGTTGAGGGGTTCTCTAAACTCGCTCGACCGCTTATTCAGTTATTGCAGAAGTCAGAGGAGTTTGTGTGGACCGAATACAAAATAATCGGAGTAAAAACGCAGCGGAAATAAATGTGAAAACCCAATTTAGGATCTCATGCAATAAGTCAATTGTTTAATTAAAGGGTTAATCGAATTACCTTAATCCGATTGAACAATTCTAGATCCAGACTAGAAGCAGATGAATATCTTCTTCCTCTTTCGGTGATCCACACACGAACAATTCTACAAGCCGGATTGCTAGATCCTTACGAATAATATTGATAAATAGTACAAGACAAATTCCTTACTAGAAGGATTGTACTATTGACCAAGATCAACTAAGGGAAGAGGATTAGATGACCGACGTCGTTCTTCTACTGTAAGAGGAAGAGGCCGATTTTTTCTTCTTCTTGGAAGGGGCGATTTTTTGGAGTTCTTCTTATGACAACTCCTTTTCATGGATCTCTTATTTATACTAAGTAATCCCTAGATTCAGGAATCTAGTATTTGCTTAGTTGTCCCTCAACTTATTAAATAATACAATATATATAATATCCAATATTATATATTACTTATTATTTAATCTCCTTATAAATATAATATCCAATATTATATTTATTATTCCCAGTTGATATTTATTCCTACTTGTCTATAATTGTCGTACGTGTGACCCAAAAGGTTTATATTATGTTGGCAATTATTTAATATCTTATTAAATAATAAATCATAAGCGGCCTCTAGCAAGACATTATGATTACCCAAATAATATAAGTTAAATTAAACCTTTTAACGTGTCAAATCCCTTTGTCACGCGATATCATATTTGAACTAAGTCATGGAGTCTGTCATACTTATTTATGTTCAAATGCTTTCTCGATCTTAAGTAGACTGATTGAATCAAATGACTCTTCATTTAAGCATGGCCATGCATTTCCTTCAGTCCTACTTATCGAGGGGCCCAACAGATATCTCTCTCACTAAAGAGAGGGACAAATCCCCATCTTGATTATTCATTGCCCTCTACATGACTCCCACTAATCCTGATCGCTAACCTTTATGATCACCATGTTTCAGATGACGTTGGATTACGTCAAGGCATAGCAGTTATCATGTTGGACTCTATGATAATCTCAAGTTCAAGGATTTATTGACATACTGTTATATTGAGATTCACTTATGACATTTCCATGCAGTGATCTCAATGCGGGTCTGTCCAGTATTAGTTCTCCAACCAATACCCATAAGATTGATCCGTACCATACGCATAATCATCCAATGATTATCAATCAAACTTATACTAGTATATTAATCACTTGAGTCTCTATTCAACACGATTTTACCAGGGACATTTGAATAATCTTATTATTCGTGAATAACTATTATTCGATTATTATAATATTAAAATATGCACACATTATAATAATCAACGAGAAATAAATGATATCAAATAACATTATTTAATTGTGACAATTACAAATCTAGGCACATCGAATGTCCTAGGACACTATTCCCAACAATCTCCCACTTGCACTAGGACCATTCATTCATGACTTTTAGTCCTATCGCACTAGCATGCTCAACATGCTTTCCTTGTGAGAGAGGCTTGGTAAGTGGATCTGCAACATTCTCTTCTGTTGATACTTTGCATATTGTAATATCTCCTCGTCTGACGATCTATCTGACTAGGTGATATTTTCTGAGTATATGTTTGGAATTATGATGGGACCTAGGCTCTTTAGCTTGTGCAATAGTACCATTATTGTCACAATAAAGGGTTATGGGACCCTGGATGGTCGGCACCACTCCTATTTCGGTAACGAACTTCTTGATCCATACGGATTCCTTAGCTGCATCCGATGCTGCCAGGTACTCAGCTTCTGTAACAGAATTAGTAACCGTGCTTTGCTTGGAACTCTTCCAACTCACAACACCTCCATTCAATACAAACACATAACCAGTTTGCGATTTGAAATCGTCTTTGTCGGTTTCGAAACTTGCATCGGCGTAACCTCTTACAGCCAGCTCATTTCCCACCCCTCCATAAACTAGGAAATCATCCTTAGTTCTTCTCAAGTACTTTAGGTTGGTTTTCACTGCTGTCCAGTGACTTTCACCTGGATTCGATTGGTATCGACTTGTCATACTAAGGGCAAACGATACATCTGGTTGAGTACAAATCATGGCATACATGATCGATCTAATAGCCGAAGCGAATGGTATCTTGCTCATGCGGGCTCGCTCATCAGGAGTCTTAGGACTCTGAGTCTCACTCAGATGAATGCCATGTGATATTGGCAAGAGTCTTCTCTTGGAGTCTTGCATATTGAACCTCTTCAATATTTTATTAATGTATGTACTTTGACTCAGACAAATCAATCTCTTTGATCTATCTCTATAGATCTTTATCCCAAGAATGTAAGCAACTTCTCCTAAGTCTTTCATTGAGAAATAACTTCCCAACCAAGTCTTGACTGTCTGCAAAGCGGGAATGTCATTTCCAATGAGTAATATGTCATCTACATATAAGACTAAGAAAACAACTATGCTCCCACTAACCTTCTTGTACACACATGGTTCATCTTCATTTTGAATGAACCCAAAATCTTTGACAGTTTCATCAAAATGAAGATTCCAGCTCCGAGAAGCCTGCTTCAACCCATAAATGGATCTTTGAAGCTTGCAAACCTTTTTAGAATTTTCTGGATGAACAAAACCTTCAGGTTGTGTCATATACACATCCTCAAGTAGGTTTCCATTAAGGAATGCTGTTTTGACATCCATTTGCCATATTTCATAATCATATTATGCGGCAATGGCAAATAAAATTCTAATTGATTTAAGCATGACTACTGGCGAAAAGGTCTCATCATAGTCAACACCATGAATCTGTCTATAACCTTTTGCCATTAGTCTAGCTTTATAGGCTTGGATATTATCATCCATGTCTTTCTTCTTTTTATAGACCCATTTGCACCCAATGGTTTTAACACCCTCATGTGGATCAAGTTCCAAACATGATTGCCATACATGGATTGCATCTCAGACTTCATGGCTTCTAGCCATTCCTCGGACTGGTCACAGGCGGCTCAGATAGGTACTAGGCTCATCATCTATGAGCGATGCATCATCATCCTCTGTTACGAGATAACCATATCTCTCAGGTTCATGTCGCATCCTATCAGATCTGCCTGGGACTTGTGTACTTTGAACGGGCTCTTCAACTGATTGTTGAGCTTGTTCGGTTTCCATCGGTGAAGCGATGTCTTCTTGTGGTTCTCGAGTTTCCTCGAGAATTACTCTTCTCCCACTATCTCTTTTGGAAATAAATTCCCTTTCTAAGAATACATCATTTTGAGCAACAAAGACTTTGTTCTCTGTAGGTTTATAAAAGTAATATCCTTTAGTTTCCTTAGGATACCCCATAAATAAACATCTTTCAGACCTGGCTGCCAGTTTGTCAAACACTTGGCGCCTTACGAACGCTTCGAAACCACAGATCTTTAGAAAAGACTAGTTTGGTCTCTTACCAGTCTATTTCTCAAATGGTGTCTTTTCAACTGCTTTAGATGGAACACGGTTAAGGGTGAATGCTGCTGTTTCTAAGGCGTGGCCCCAAAATGATAATGGAAGCTCTGTTCAACTCATCATGGATCGAACCATATCTAATAAAGTTCAATTCCTCCTCTCGAACACTCCGTTATGCTGAGGTGTTCCGGGAGGAGTAAGTTGTGAAACAATTCCACAACTCCTAAGATGATCATCGAACTCTTGGCTCAAGTATTCGCCTCCTCGATCCGATCAAAGGGATTTAATTGTCTTGCCAAGTTGATTATGTATACTTCATTTTGTAATATTTTGAACATTTCAAAAGATTCATGTTTATACTTCATAAGATAAACATATCCATATTGGCTAAAATCATCGGTGAATGTAATGAAGTATTGGTATCCGCCTCTGGCATGAATGCTAAGAGGTCCGCATACATCAGTATGTATTAGGCCTAACAGATCACTAGCCCTTTCTCCATGATCGGTGAAAGGATTGTTCGTCATCTTGCCCAATAAACAAGATTCGCATGTCCCATATGATTCATAGTCAAAAGAGTCTAAAAGTCCATCATTATGGAGTTTAGAAATGTGTTTCTCGTTTATGTGACCAAGTTGACAATTCCATAAGTAAGTCGGATTAGAATCATTGAGCTTAAGTTTCTTGGATGCAATGTTATAGACTTCCAAAGTGTCGGACTCATCTAGATCAATATTGTAAAGGCCATAACTTTGCAGTACCATAATGCAAGTCATCAAAAAAAATATGAATGATCTTATTCTTAATAAGAAAACTGTAACCTTCACAATCTAATATAGAAACTGAAATAATATTCCTATTCATAGCAGGAATATAATAGCAATTGTTCAAAACTAACAAAAGCCCATTGGGTAAAACTAGATCATAAGTTCCTACAGCTAGTGCAGCAACTCTTGCTCCATTGCCGACTCTTAGATCCACTTCCCCTTTCTTCAATTCTCTACTGCTTCTCAATCCCTGCACATTTGTACAAATGTGAGATCCACATCCATTATCCAATACCCAGGAGTTAGAAGTAGATAAGTTAACTTCTATAACAAATATACCCGTGGCAGTCTCACTACCCTTGGTACGCTTTAGCTCTTCCAAGTAAATCTTACAATTTCTTTTCCAGTGTCCTGGTTTATTGCAATGATGGCAATTTCCATCTTTGGGAGCTTTATCCTTGAAACCCGGCCAAGTAGGGTCTTTAGATTTGGCAACTTTTGCCTTACCCTTGCCCCTGCCTTTGTTCTTAAAGGATTTCCCTTTGCTGTCCATCAACACATGGCTTGGTTTCTTCTTAATATTCTGCTCAGCCGTTTTAAGCCTCCCATGCAGCTCAGCGATGGACTTCTCCATCTCATTCATATTATAGTTCATAATGAACTGACCGAAACTTTCGGGCAATGAGTTTAGGATCACATCCGTAGAGTGCTCCTTTGAAAGTGGAAAACCAAGCCTTTCAAGATGATCAATATATCCTTTCATCTTGAGCACGTGAGTGCTGACAGATGTCCCCTTAACCATCTTGCAAGCATACAAGGCTTGAAAGGTCTCATACCTCTCTTGCCTAGCATGCTTCGAGAAAGTTTCCTTGAGGTGAGCATTTAGCTCATAAGCTTCCATTTCCTCCAGATTCTTTTGAAGTTCTGGACAAATGGTGGCCAACATAAGACAACCGACATCAATGGAATCATCACAATGTTTCTTCCATTTGTCTTTTGTTGCTTTGTTTTCATTGTCAGCCGGCTCATCGGGAATTTCTTCCTCAAGAACATACAGCTTTCTTTCTTACTTGAGAACTATTCCCAAGCTCCGGATCCAATCCAGATAGTTGCTGCCGTTTTCTTTGAGCTTGTCCTTCTCAAGGACGTATCGTAGTGAAATGGTGGATGTGTTGTTTGATGCCATTCTACAAAATTCAATATGCAAAATATTTAGTGACATTATTTTATTTCTCGAAAAATACTCCCACTAAAACAAAGTCCCCTCAATTTACAACATTTGTAATTTTAGTGGGCTAAGATCCCATTTCGCACAATCCTAAACTCAGCTTTGGCATGACGCCTAGAATTGAGCTACTTTAGGTAGATAACTCTTTATCGATTACATCATATGTAACTCTTAGATTATATCATGGGATTTGGCATCGTATGTCCAAGCATGTTATAATCCCATCATATGCCTTAAGGTTAAAAACTATTTTGATTTCCAAATTCATTAAACGTATAGGTATCACCATTACCTATCCTATCTTACTAAGATAATCCGAGTGCCCATCTTTGGCATGACCCACTCATGATGATCGAAGTTTTGATAGGTGTTTCTCAAATGAACGACATTTTAAAATTTTAACGAGGAATTTTTATCCTATGTTAATGTCTATGTTTGCTAACATACATCTAAACATACATAGCATCACATACATGCATAAATTTAAACATACATCGCATCACATGACAATAAAAAACATAGGACCGTGTATAACATTACCATAATCCTAATGTGATTTTCATGAGCCAACATGAAAATCACAAAGGTCAATCTAAAGGGTTAAATATAGTCTTCATTGATCTTCCCAACTCCTTGGAACGTCATACGCGATCAATTTGCTCCTCAAGTCCGTCCTTCTCGTCCTTCTTGTCTTCATTACATTAATGAAATTTAATACAACACTAGTAAATTAAATTCCAAGAAGTGCAAACGACACGCAAGCCGTAAAATAATAAACAATTTAAATGGATGACTCGCAGGCTGTAAAACCAATTATAATTAAATGACACGCATGCCGTAAAACCAACCCATATGAAAATAAATTATCCAATCACATTGATCAATTTATGGTCATGCCATACACCATACACATACCATAAATAATTATCAAATAATTAATAAAGTATGTAATTATAGAAATTAAAATCTGCCTGACAGTCAGACTATAAATAAAATTTGAGTCATCACATGAACAAATCTGGACTATGGCCGAGATGGATGTCTGCGTGCTTTGTGTACAGGTCCGTTCTGGTTCGAAACACGGCGGTAACAGTTACAACATTTTGCAATTATTATTTCCAAATTTACTTTTATTTTAAAACAGGCTTATAAGAAATGGACTACTTAGAAACTATCAAAACAGTACCCAGTCGAGATGTTAAAGCGCCGGATTTCAAGGCAAAGGACTCGGGTTCGAATCCCATGTTTTGCGGAATTAATTTTGCAATATTAAAACAGATTTCCTGTCTTTAATAAAACATCTGTGAGATAATTTCCAAATTAAAGTTGCAGACCACATGGTAATACGCCTATCCGGTATCCCATCGACTAGGGATCTAATCCCTGGTATTGCATGTAACTTTTTTGCTAATTAAAATTTCCTGCGGGTCTAGACCCGACCTGACTCGTCTCGGAACAGATCTGTTTCAGAACAGTTCTGGAGCAGAAATTCGCGAAAAACAGTCCAGAAAATTAATTTTTGATGATCCGATTTAATCATATTAAACCAGAAAAATTATTTTATAAAATTTATATTTTATAAACATAATCAAGAACATAATTTACACATAAACATGTTCTACATAAAAAATTAAATTACTTGCAAGTTGGCTCCGATACCACTGTTGGGTTTTTTTTTGCATCGAATACAAAATAATCGGAGTAAAAGCGCAGCGGAAATAAATGTGAAAACCCAATTTAGGATCTCATGCAGTAATTCAATTATTTAAGTAAAGGTTTAATCGAATTACCTTAATCCGATTGAACAATTCTATATCCAGACTAGAAACAGATGAATATCTTCTTCCTTTTTTGGTGATCCACACACGAATAATTCTACAAGCCGGATTGCTAGATCCTTACGAATAATATTGATAAATAGTACAACACAAATTCCTTACTAGAAGGATTGTACTATTGATCAAGATCAACTAAGGGAAGAGGATTAGACGGCCGACGTCGTTCTTCTACTGTAAGAGGAAGAGGCCGATTTTTTCTTCTTCTTGGAAGGAGCGATTTTTTCGAGTTCTTCTTATGACAACTCCTTGTCATGGATCTCTTATTTATACTAAGTAATCCCTAGATTCAAGAATCTAGTATTTGCTTAGTTGCCCCTCAACTTATTAAATAATACAATATATATATAATATCCAATATTATATATATTACTTATTATTTAATCTCCTTATAAATATAATATCCAATATTATATTTATTATTCCCAGTTGATATTTATTCCTACTTGTCTATAATTTTCGTACGTGCGACTCAAAAGGCTTGTATTATGTTGGCAATTATTTAATACCTTATTAAATAATAAATCATAAGCGGCCTCTAGCAAGACATTATGATTACCCAAATAATTTAAGTTAATAGTCCATTAAACCTTTTAACGTGTCAAATCCCTTTGTCACGAGATATCATATTTGAACTAAGTCATGAAGTCTGTCATACTTATTTATGTTCAAATGCTTTCTCGATCTTAAGTAGACTGATTGAATCAAATGACTCTTCATTTGAGCATGGCCATGCATTTGCTTCAGTCCTACTTATCGAGGGCCCCAGCAGATATCTCTCTCACTAAAGAGATGGACAAATCCCCATCTTGATTATTCATTGCCCTCTACATGACTCCCACTAATCCTGATCGCTAACCTTTATGATCACCATGTTTCAGATGACGTTGGATTACGTCAAGGCATAACAGTTATCATGTTGGACTCTATGATAATCTCAGGTTCAAGGATTTATTGACATACTATTATATTAAGATTCACTTATGACATTTCCATGCAGTGATCTCAATACGGGTCTGTCCAGTATTAGTTCTCCAACCAATACCCATAAGATTGATCCGTACCATACGCATAATCATCCGATGATTATCAATCAAACTTATACTAGTATATTAATCACTTGAGTCTCTACTCAACACGATTTTGCCAGGGACGTTTGAATAATTTTATTATTCGTGAATAACTATTATTCGATTATTATAATATTAAAACATGCACACATTATAATAAATAACGAGAAATAAATGATATCAAATAACTTTATTTAAATGTGATAATTACAAATCTAGGCACATCGAATGTCCTAGGGCACTATTCCCAACATGCGCTACCCCAATCTACTAGCGCGCGCTACTTACCATTCGTAGCGTGCGCTACTAAAACTCGACTGCAGTCCAGTGGCTTCTGGACTGTCAGCCTGAATCACCATAGCATGCGGTAATGCTGAGAGGTAGCGTGCGCTACCCGTACTCAATTAACGCGCGCTAAGGAGAGTACGTAGCGTGCACTACTCCTCACATACAACCCACTAAAAAGATGACAATGATGATACGATCGGCCCAACTCTCCGACCGGGTTGAAAGACGAATAATAACTAATACACCATGCAAAGTATTCTGAACGGTGAATACAATGAATGAATATGAATGATGAATGATTAATAATGAGTGAAAATTACTGAGTGACAATTTACTGAATGATAATTATTGAATTACATCTGGGTATTACATTAACAAATAACCAAAACAGTATACTTACATATGCGCCAAGTCGACGATCTCCTGAGATACTAGCAAGTGACTCGACCGTAAAGCCTCAATATGCTTACAATAACAATTCCGTGAGTCTCAACAAAATATATCATCTTCGGATGAAATAATCTATCCGTGTGAATTCCTGTTTGCCTGATTATACAGTTAAGTCCCAATTCCGATAAAACGAATAATACACGATACATCTATGAAACAACTGCCAAAACAATGACACAATTCCCAAAACATCGACACAAAATTCGAACGCTCATACGATCATTAACAATGATCAACCGACAAATTAACCAAGAATACCATATACATGATAAACTCCAATACGACCAATCCAAAGGTCAAAACAAAATCGAGTATATCATCAACATGATAAACTCTAATATGACCATCCAAAGGTCAAAACACAACCGAGTATATCATCAATATGATAAAATCCAATATCATCAATGAATGATCAATGATAATCGAGAATACTCTCACACGGTAAGTTCCAACACGATCAATACAGAATCACAAAGACAGATATACGGACAAATAAATTTCTCAAAACGTTACACCAATCACATGCAGTGGATCTCGAAGAAACACACCCGACTGGTGAACATACCCCTCGGCATATGAACAACCAGTCACAAACCGACGAACATACCCAATCATACCTGGAGTGGGAATGACCAATAAATATCCAAAACAACCATCCCCAAATCCATACTTACAAAGGAATCATTCAAAAATCATTATGGTAAAATCGCACTACTACCATACCAATCAATGGAATCACATAGCACATATGTCCCGGTTTCACAAAACCCGAAGTTCCAAAATTACATTCTGTACATGAATCTACAACACGCAGTATATTTCTCTTATCTGATCAACCAACCGATCATCCTTGGATAACCAAACTACCATATTAAAGTTCGAATCTCTATTCATCGTACCATACTGATGTATTTGTTAGGAATATATGCCCTCGAATGCCACTCAGAGGATGAGAGAGTGAGAGCAATTGTATTGTAATTATGAATATTATATTTAATAAGGCAATTATTATTTCTATATTATTGTATATCACTGGCATTGTGATTTGGTATATAGAATAATAGTCCTTGCATTTGAGAGTGAACATTCTACTTCTTATGGAGATAAGGAGATAGGCACTAGAAGTGTTTAGAGCTCGAATGCTTAACTAGTTCGCAAGTCGATAAAACTTAACAGGACATTAAGTTTTAATACGACTTGTATAACTGATGCTAGGACGTGTGCACGTCTTGATAGCATAGTTATAAGTATATTGGTGGGGCCAGTATACTCGAACACGACTCATACTCGATTCAGTCACACGGTATTCACTCTCGGAGAGTCGATGACGAATCGAAAGGTTGTGATAGTATACGTGGACCTTTGACTTGAGGGTTCAGTAGAAGATGTGCCTGTGACGTTTAGTTTGTCATTAGAGTAGTTAGACTCATTTGCTTAATTGCTGAGTCGACCTCGAAGTGCGGACTATACGGGCAGTAGCGCCTTTACCGTACGCCAAGAAAGGATTCTATCTCCTGTTAGTGAGCAGGCGAATGTCCTATACGGTTAATGGCGAATAAGATCATAAGTCTTTGGCCAAAGCATTCTGATATAGTCGTATTAGATACACTATTAATCAGTCGGTCTTGATTTGTATTAACACATGTATAGAGTCTAGTCAACAGTAGGGTTTGACTTTACCGTGACCCGAAGATTTGACCGGGACATCTGATGAAGGGTCTATACGTATATGGTATTCATGACATAATGGTTCTGGAATGATTCGTTCATTCGTTCTCAGTCGGGGTTTACAGTGCGGCCCGCTAGGCTGGCTAAGTGCTGCCCGCACTCATTGATTCCTCCCAATGCCGGCTGAGACGAACCTACGGAGTCGTGCAACCGGATCATTGACGGATAAATATGAATTTATAATCTCTCTTATAATATTAGATATTAGTGATTTATCGGATAAATCAAATAGCGGTCTTATGAATTGTAAGTAAGTTACTGGGTGATTACTTTAATTCATAAATTATATTTCTTAGAGAAATGTATATTTGTGTTTGATATAACTAATTAATTGAATTAATTAATTAGTATAAACACATTGGAAATAAAACGGATTCGTTTGACGGACATCCGATTCACGAGGGATTCGTTTGACGAACATCCAATACACGAGCCGAATTAACTCGACCCGTTTCTTGGAAGATTCCCTATAAGGCCCCCCTCCTCTGTACTTTGTCTCTCTCTCATTATATAATATACTTGTGGGATCATGTGAGGTGTAGAGATGCTTTTAAAAGCATCTTCTACATGTGAGGCTTGTAATTTTTTGTAAAAAGAAAGTCTTTTAATCATAAAAGTCTCCTTCTTCCTCCCCAAAGTGAATATTTCGTTTTTGAGAGAGCTTCAAGAGTGAGAAAAATTTTATACAGCATATACTTGATCTTAGAGACAAGTTATTAGTAGAAAAGATCGAGAGAAAAAATTCCTACAAGCTTCCCTAGCCGCATTCTTAGAGAAAGGAAGTTTGCTGATTTTTCCGTCAAGTTCCGGCGTGTGAAGTAGAGGCACCATGCTTTCGGTGTTTGGAACGAAGAGCTCTTCATCATCATCATCATCATACGAAGGTTTTTCAGAGACATCAAAGGTATGGGACTTTGATTCCGTGATCTTCGTATTTCTTTTCGTATATACGTTACTTGATCGATCCTCTTAGGGATTCCGTTTATTCTTCCGCCGTGTTTATTTTATGTGGAATCCCAATAGTGGTATCAGAGCGAGGTCAAATATATCGTATATACGATCATCTTTGCATTTGGAATGTTATTTGATGTTGTTTATGATTTAGAATCAAAATAGATATAATCGAAGAAATTTAATCGTTCGTAGTAAGTCAAGTTTCGACTATTTTATGTGAATTATAAATCTGAAAATTTTGATTTTTCTTGATTTATAAGTTCTTCATGAAGTTAAGAAACTTTTTCGTTTTGGAAGCGAGTCGAAAAAATGAGAAAAACGGGGGTTAAACACGAATACCGCACGAAGACGCAATGGCAGTGCCATCGGATCGCTGCTGGCCGGCCGAGAGTGACTCGGTAGGCTATCGAGCAGCTCGCCACTGCCGGGCAAAGGGCCGAGAGTGACTCGGTCCGGCGGTTCTCGGGCTTTCGGCCCGATTTTGAATCGGCCGTGGGTGGGCACGACATCGATTTTCCGGACTCCATTTTTGTGTTTATATTTCGTTGTAATAATTTCCGAAATTTAAATTGGATTTAATTGGATTTAATAAAATATTTGGAATATTTTTATTAAGGGAAATTATTAGACGAGAATATTGTTTTGGCCGGATTACTTTGAACGGATTAAAATGACGATTATAAATATTAATTTGATTAATATTGTAGAAATTAAATAGATTAATTTTTATATTAATTGGATTAATATATTAGTTGATTATTTAATTTCATTTACCGTTACATGTTGTATGGAATGCCTTATGTGATGGTGATATAGCTCGTGGACTTAGTTGTTGATTTGTTCGATTCGATATGGTTGTAAAGGCCGTTTTGAGCCTATTTATTTTTACTAGAAAATATGTATAATATGACGTATTGTTCAATGATGTAATTATTCATATGGCTATGACGAAGACCGAAGACGACCGACTAGAAGACGAAGAATCAATACTGTATTTTTCCTTTCTTTATTTGGCTTGGCCCAATACTTAGGAAAAAGTCCATGAGCTATATGTTGGTAGTAACTAGGTTGCTATTTATTGTTTTTCATTTTGAATGATTGACAAACCACAAACCGCGCTTATAAACGGATTAATGTGCAAAGTGTAACATATAATCGCGTTAATACTCCCACTTACAAACACTAAGTTATAAAGGTTAAGAGGTTTCCTACCCTCCGTCAAACTCATGGAAAATTGAAATCTAAACCGGAATATTATTCTTCCGAGTATGTCGGGGTAATATTTTTGGGGAAAGTTGATAAATTCCTAGAGTGCATTAGATGCCTTTGGTTGTGACAAATCAAACCCCTATAAACCGTATGGGTTGCCGGGTAAGATTCAATTGTCAGACTAATAGGAGTTGACGGTTTAAACTTAGATAGTTCAGCGAGCCATAGAAACCGAATGGGTTGAGGGCAAGTGAACTAGGGGTAAAAGAAGATCGAATCATCCATTAGATGGGTTGGTATTAGACACCACTTTATAAAGAATAATAGAATATAAACCGTATGGGTTGCCCTCTATTAAACTTTGTAAAAAAATCGATCACCACTATGAAGTCACCCAAGACTTCCGGATTTAACATGGGAGTGTGTAAATGCCGATAAAATAGTGGGAGCCGAGTTATGAATAAAGAAAGTCTTTAAATTCTTTAGTCGGATCATAATTAAACAAACACTAACGAATCTCAAATTATTCTCTGCAGTTAACAAAACTCTCAATATGACAATGAACCCACTCGCTATACTACTTGAAAAGAACGTCTGACCGTCCGAACTATGTGGATCAAGCCGGAACTTGAGGATTGTCCTAACTATGGAAATGCTGGGATACGTCTTGGAGGCGGACATCCCAGCGGCTCCTGCAAGAACCCGAGCCAATCAGGAAGATGTCGATGCCCATGAGAAATGGTTAAAAGACGACATAAGAGTGCGAGGGTACATGTTAGGCTCAATGACCAATGAGCTTCAACGTGCCCATGAAAAGATGACGTCTTCACGAGCCATCTTAGCGCACTGGCCGAGCTCTATGGAGAGCATAGCCGAACCGCTAGATATGAGATATCAAAGCAATTATTCGGCGCCGGGATGAAAGAAGGATAGAGGGTTGGGGACCATGTCCTCAAGATGATCTCGATGATTGAGAGATTGGAAGCTCTTGATTTTCGATGCATGCATCTCTCCAAATCGACCTTATCCTGCAGTCACTTCCCGACTCCTTTTCGAATTTGTCATGAACTTCAACCGCAATGAGATTGCATGTAACTTAGTCAAGCTAATGAACAACCGACGATCGCCAGCCTCGATGAAGACAAAGGGAAAGGAAGCTGCACTTGTGATTTCTTCTGGGACTTGGAAGTCCAAGAATAAGAAGAAAAAGAACAAGAAGCAGTTAGGTCCAATAGGCAAGATCGACAAGGGAAAGGGCAAGGCCCCAATGGTTCAAAAGAGCAAGGGGGCCAAGAAAACGGATGTATGCCTCAACTGCGGTGAGCTAGGCCACTGGAAGAGGTACTGTCCAAAGCTTGACCGTAATGCGCCTTCAGGTACAGAACTACTGGTTTTAGTATATTCTACTTCTTGGATACTTGATTCCGGTGCGAGTTCTCACATTTGTACAATGAATCAGGATCTGGAACGAAGTAGGAAGCTGGATTCAAGGGAGGTGATGGTCACCGTCGGAAGTGGGCATAGTGTCGAGGCTTCTGATATCGGATCCCTTATGTTGGATTTAGAATCTGGTTTTATTCTTACTTTAGATGATGTACTTGTTTTGCCCAAGGGGCACAAGAATATTGTATCAATTCCGGTCATGGACCGAAAGGGATTTCACTTCTTTATTGGAGATGGGTCCTGTCGTATTTATTTCAAATAAATTGGTTGGTATCACATTATTAAATGGTTTATACCATTTAAATTTAAAGAATAAAACAAGTGAACACTATAACTAGGAAGCGTGTTAGGGATGAAACGAACCAAGCACTTAAGTGGCATCTTAGACTTGGTCATATCGGTCGGACCAAGGTTCATAAAATGGAGAAAGATGGGCTTACAGTCCATTGGGATCGATCCCTATCCAACTTGTGAATCTTGCCTTCAAGGCAAAATGACTAAGTTACCCTTCGCAGGACTTTTGAAAGAGTCGAAAAACTCGATTGATCCATACCGACGCCTCATGGCCCTTTTGAAGTGGCACGAGACGGTTTTCAATATTTCATTACATTCACCGATGACCATACCTGTATGGATTCGTACTTAATGAAACATAAGTCTGAAGCTTTTGATAAATTCAAGGAATTTAAAGCCCTAGTTGAAAATCAAACAGGTAACCGTGTTAAGACTCTTCGGTCAGACCGGGGTGGTGAGTACATGAGTACCGAATTTGATGAGTTCTTAAAAGAACTAGGAATAGTGTCACAATTCACTCCTCCAGCTACTCCACACTTAAATGGTGTATCAGAAAGAAGGAACCGAACCTTGTTGGACATGGTTCGCTCCATGCTTAACTATACTGATCTACCGATTTATCTGTAGGGTTACGCACTCCTTACTGCTGTGCATATCTTGAACATATGTCCTTCCAAATTCGTTCCTAAGACTCCCCATGAGATGTGGAGAGGTAGGAAACCAAGTCTTAATCACATTAGGATTTCGGGATGCCCTGCTTATGTCAAGAAGACTAAAGTAGAGAAATTGGAAACTAGGTCTGTGAAAGGTCGTTTCATAGGATATCCAGGGGATTCCATGGGATATCTATTCTACATGCATGAAGATCATAGGATCATCGTTGCTATACAAGCACACTTCCTGGAAGATCAGTTTATTCAGGAAGGAGGGGCAGGTAGAAATATTTCTTTGGAAGAAATAAAAGAAACACCAAATGAGACACCTATGCAAGATATTAGAACCCAACCTTCTGAAATACAAACACAACCTCGCAAGTCTAGTAGAATTTCTCAAATACCTAAGAGGTATGGCTATCTGCATCAAGAGGAACTGGGTGTCCATGAGATGACAGAAAGTAGTCAAGAGAATGATCCTTCTACATACGACCAAGCGATGGTAGACGTTGACTCCACCAAGTGGCAAAAAGCTATGGAAGCTGAGATAGACTCAATGCATGCTAATCAGGTCTGGACTTTAGTAGATTGTCCTAAAGGCATAGTGCCTATTAGAAACAAATGGATCTATAAGAGAAAGACTGATGGAGATGGCAAGGTTGATACCTATAAGGCCAGGCTTGTGGCAAAGGGTTATTCCCAAAGAGAAGGAATCGATTACTTCGAGACCTTCTCGCCTGTAGCTATGATTAAGTCTATTCGCATGATGCTTGCTATAGCAGCCCACTTAGATTATGAAATATGGCAAATGGATGTGAAAACGGCATTCCTAAATGGATTCCTCGAGGAGGATATTTACATGGAATGACTAAGGGATTCATATCTCAAACCAATATTCATAAAGTATGCAAACTTCAGCGTGCCATTTATGGACTGAAGCAAGCTTCACGGAGTTGGAATCTTCGTTTTAACGAGACAGTCAAAGAGTTTGATTTTGTCCAAAACGAAGAAGAGCCCTGTATTTACAAGAAGATTAGTGGGAGCAAAATTGCGTTCTTAATACTATATGTAGATGACATTCTACTTATAGGAAACGACGTAGGAATGCTCAGTTCTGTGAAAGCTTGGCTTTCTAAAGAGTTCTCAATGAAAGACTTGGGAGAAGCAACCTATATTCTGGGTATTCGTCTCTACCGAGATAGAACAAAAAGAATGTTAGGTCTTTCCCAAGCCCTCTACATAGAAAAGATCCTGAAGCGATTTAGGATGGAAGATTCTAAAAGAGGGTTTCTACCTATGCAACATGGTGCAAAACTTTCCTTACAGATGTGTCCTCAAGGTGAGGAAGATAGAAAGGAAATGAGCAAGGTACCTTATGCTTCGGCAGTAGGTAGCCTTATGTATGCAATGTTTTGCACTAGACCAGAAATTTCCTATGCTGTGAGCGTAGTAAGTCGGTTTCATCAAATCCAGGCAGAACATTGGATCGTAAAGAACATTCTTAAGTACCTAAGGAGGACTAAAGACTTGGTTCTTACATACGACGGTGGAGAACTAAGAGTGATGGGTTATACAGACTCGATTTTTCGGGGACATGGATGCTCGATGTCCACATCGGGGTATATCTTTACGCCGAATGGTGGGGCGATTTCTTGGAGAAGTGCCAAGCAAAGTTCGACCGCTATCTCTACATATCAAGCCGACATCAGTGCAGCCACGGAGGTCGCTAAAGAAGATTTTGGATAAATAAGTTCACCGAGGAACTTCAAGTGGTTCCTAATGCGTAGAAGCCCGTGACACTATTTTGTGACAACGACGGAGTTGCAGAGTGCTAAGGAGCCTAGGGCTCACCACAACACCAAACATATTGTGAGAAAATATCATTTTGTTAGAGAAATGGTTCGGATGGGAATGTTACACTACAGAGTAGACACAAAGAAATAACGTTGCCGATCCGCTTACCAAGCCACTATCTCGAAGGTCTTAGAGAGACATCTAGAGAGTATGGGTATTAGATACCATAGTTTGTGGCATTGAGTGCAAGTGGGAGATTGTTAGGAATATATGCCCTCGAATGCCACTCAGAGGATGAGAGAGTGAGAGCAATTGTATTGTAATTATGAATATTATATTTAATAAGGCAATTATTATTTCTATATTATTGTATATCACTGACATTGTGATTTGGTATATAGAATAATAGTCCTTGCATTTGAGAGTGAACATTCTACTTCTTATGGAGATAAGGAGATAGGCACTAGAAGTGTTTAGAGCTCGAATGCTTAACTAGTTCGCAAGTCGATAAAACTTAACAGGACATTAAGTTTTAATACGACTTGTATAACTGATGCTAGGACGTGTGCACGTCTTGATAGCATAGTTATAAGTATATTGGTGGGACCAGTATACTCGAACACGACTCATACTCGATTCAGTCACACGGTATTCACTCTCGGAGAGTCGATGACGAATCAAAAGGTTGTGATAGTATACGTGGACCTTTGACTTGAGGGTTCAGTAGAAGATGTGCCTGTGACGTTTAGTTTGTCATTAGAGTAGTTAGACTCATTTGCTTAATTGCTGAGTCGACCTCAAAGTGCGGACTATACGGGCAGGTAGCAGTCTTTACTGTACGCCAAGAAAGGATTCTATCTCCTGTTAGTGAGCAGGCGAATGTCCTATACGGTTAATGGCGAATAAGATCATAAGTCTTTGGCCAAAGCATTCTGATATAGTCGTATTAGATACACTATTAATCAGTCGGTCTTGATTTGTATTAACACATGTATAGAGTCTAGTCAACAGTAGGGTTTGACTTTACCGTGACCCGAAGATTTGACCAGGACATCTGATGAAGGGTCTATACGTATATGGTATTCATGACATAATGGTTCTGGAATGATTTGTTCATTCGTTCTCAGTCGGGGTTTACAGTGCGGCCCGCTAGGCTGGCTAAGTGCTGCCCGCACTCATTGATTCCTCCCAATGCCGGCTGAGACGAACCTACGGAGTCGCGCAACAGGATCATTGACGGATAAATATGAATTAATAATCTCTCTTATAATATTAGATATTAGTGATTTATCAGATAAATCAAATAGCGGTCTTATGAATTGTAAGTAAGTTACTGGGTGATTACTTTAATTCATAAATTATATTTCTTAGAGAAATGTATATTTGTGTTTGATATAACTAATTAATTGGATTAATTAATTAGTATAAACACATTGGAAATAAAACGGATTCGTTTTTGAGCGACCTCCTACGGCACCTAATCCTACGGGATCTTAGTCTCGAGCGGCCAGATCATCCATCATCTGTTTCAACTGTGGAGCGCCGGGTCATTACAGCACTAAGTGTCTGAAACCGTCTATCACGTTCCATAATTGTGGGATTGTTGGGCATAAGGCCCGTTTTTGCCGAAGGGACTCCAAGCCGACTCCGGTGGTATCTCAGGCCCCGAAGCAATCAGCGATTCAGAATCAGACTGCTCTATCAGCGTCGTTTAAGACGACGGAAGCTAATAAAGGTGGAGCTCATATTTATCAGACGGGAGCGTCCGGTTCGGGGGTCGGCAAGACCCAGATTCACGCGATGAAGTGGACCGACGATCCGGAGGCCCGAATGATCTCAGGTATACTCGTAATTCTATCTCAACATGTGTGTACCCTTTTTGATACTGGTACATCGCATTCATTCATTTCCGAATCATATTTGAATAGACTTCACTTAGACGGTCTTAATAATTGTGGACCTTATATCATTGGTCTACCTGTCGGTAGAAGAATTTTCGTAAATCATGAGGTTAACAACTGACTGAATTAAGCTTAATGACCGCGATTGGTTGGCGGACCTAATCGTGGTGGATTTATCTAAGGACGATGTAATATTGGGTATTAGTTGTACGGATCGTCATGATACCATCCTCAATGTTCGTAAGCATATGGTCATTATCATTTCCGTCGTTGGAGTCGAGTGTGTATTTCAGGGAGGTGATCCCCGTTGTTCCGGAAGAATCATTAATATGATGAAAGCAGTAAAATTACTCAACCAGAGTTGTTCAATCATTCATTATATCATTGCCATCGATTGGCCGATCTAAGACAATCGAGGTGTTCAATCATTCATTATATATCATTGTCATCGATTGACCGTTCTAAGGCAATCGAGATGTTCCATCATTCCTTATATCATTGTCATCGATTGACCGTTCTAAGGCAATCGAGATGTTCCATCATTCCTTGTATCGTTGTCGTCGATTGGCCATTCTCAGGCAATCGAGGTGTTCAACCATTCGTGGTATCATTGTTATCGTTTGACGATGTACTCCCAGACGAGCTACCTGGTTTACCTCCACCGAGAGATGTGGAATTCACAATAGAGTTGGAGCCTGGTATGTCCCCATTATCGAAGGCACTGTATCGGATGGCCCCGATCGAAGTGCAGGAACTAAAGAATCAATGGGAAGATTTGACCGAGAAGGATTATTTTGATCGAGTGCGTCCCCGTGGGGAGCACCAGTGTGATTTGTCAAGAAGAAGGACGGTTCTCTTCGTCTGTGTGTCGAAGATCTCTTGGATCAACTTCAGGGAGCTTAAGTATTTTCCAAGATCGACTTGAGATCTGGATATCATCAGTTGCGAATTCGAGAGTCAGATATCGCGTGGACGACGTTTCGAACACGCTATGGTCATTATGAGCTCGTGATAATGCCGTTTGGGTTGACTTATGCACCTGTGGTATTTATGGAGTTAATGAATCGGGTCTTCATTGACTTATTAGATCAGTTTGTGGTTGTCTTCATTGATGACATTTTAATTTATTCTCGTGACTGGGAAGAGCACGAGTTTCACCTTCATCAGGTGCTCGATGTGTTGACACGAGAGCAACTTTATGGGAAGTTTTCCAAATGTGAGTTCTGGATGTTCGAAGTGACGTTTCTCGGGCATGTAATTTCATCAGATGGTGTGCGTGTTGATCCTCAGAAGACGGAGGATATCCGGGATTGGCTACCTCCGAAGGATGTTAAGAAAATCCGAAGCTTTCTCGGATTAGCCGGTTATTATCGGCGGTTTGTGGAAGGATTTTCTAAAATCACTCAACCAATGACGAACCTTTTGCGAAAGGATAAGAAATACACGTGGTCCGACGCGTGTCAGCGGGGTTTTGAGGAACTCAAGAACTGGTTAATTTCAACACCTGTCCTTTCCTTGCCACAAGGGACAGAAGGATTTGTGATTTATAGTGACACGTCCGGACATGGTCTGGGATGTGTATTAATGTAGAATGGGAAGGTTATTGCCTATGCCTCACGGAAATTGAGAACTTACGAGGTTAATTATCCGACCCACGACCTGGAGCTAGCAGCCGTGGTTTTCGCGTTGAAGATTTGGCGTCATTACCTTTATGGCGTCACTTGTCAGATATTCACCGATCACAAGAGTTTGAAGTATATATTTACTCAGACGGAGTTAAATATACGACAGAGGCGGTGGTTGGAACTAATCAAAGATTATGATATTGAGATCCTGTACCACCCGGGTAAGGCAAACGTGGTTGCCGATGCCTTGAGTCGTAAGTCTGTTAAGGAGCAAATGCTTTCTCGTTTAATAGTTCAGAAGGAGCTTCAGCAGGAATTCCTTAGACCCGAGATCGAGGTCTGGCTTCAGCAAGTGCAAGGGCAACTTTGCATATTAGAATTTCATCGCCACTTGAGGAGACAATCAGAGTGAATCAGGGTTCAGACCCATCATTGTTACGCATCCGTGAGGATGTGGCTTAGGGGAAAGCCCCTGGATTTGTGGTCCACGAGGATGGACTATTGCGATTTAAGAATCAGTTATGCGTACCGGCGAATGACAAGTTGAAAAAACTCGATGTTGAGAGAAGCTCATGCTACCCCTTATTCCATTCATCCGGGGTCTAGCAAGATGTACAAGGACTTGAAACAAAATTACTGGTGGAGTAATATGAAGCGAGAAGTCGCAGAATTTGTTTCGAGATGTTTGACCTGTCAGCAATTCAAGATAGAACATCAGCGACTGGCAGGTATGCTGAAACCGCTCCCTATTCCAGAGTGGAAGTGGGAGGATATTTCTATGGACTTCATCACGAGTTTGCCGACGAGTCGTCGTGGCATGAATACAATCTCTGTGATTGTGGACCGCTTAACTAATTCAGCTCATTTCCTTGAGATTAAGGATACGTGGGGTCCCGAGAGACTTGCCCAGTTGTTCATGAAAGAGATAGTGAGACTGCACGGTACTCCTAAGAGTATCATTTCCGATCGTGACGGACGATTCGTGTCACATTTTTGGAAATCAGTTCATCGTGCTATGGGAACTCAGCTTAATTTCAGCACAGCTTTTCATCCTCAGTCCGACGGAGAATCACAGAGGACTATTCAGACTTTGGAGGACATGTGTTCTCAATTGGAAAGATAATTGGGAAGCCCAACTACCGTTGATTGAGTTCACGTACAATAATAGTTGGCATGCTTCTATTAAGATGGCACTTTACGAGGCCTTGTACGGTCGTCGTTGTCGATATCCTTTGTGTTGGAATGACTTGTCAGAATCAATCGGTACCGAGCCCGATATGCTTATAGCCACCCGTGAGAAGGTAGCTTTGATCAGGAGTCGTTTGTTGACTGCTCAGAGTCGACAGAAATCATATGCAGATAATCATCGTCGACCACTAGAGTTCGAGACAGGTGACCACATGTTGGTCAAGGTATCCCCGAGTCGAGGTATTTTCCGATTCGGAAAAAGGGAGAAGTTGAGTTCGAGATTCATCGGACCGTTTGAGATTTTGGATCGAGTAGGCAGTCTGGCTTATCGATTGGCATTACCTCTGGCATTGAGCCGAATTCATAATGTGTTTCACATCTCTCAGTTGTGGAAGTATGTTGATGACCCGAGTCACATACTTCAGTTCGGCGGAATCGAGATCACGGATGATCATTCGTAGGAGGAGCATCCTATACGAGTTTTAGAGCGGCGAATCAAACAGTTGAGGAACAAGACGATTCCTTTGGTCAAGATTCAGTGGCCTAGACACGGAATCGAAGGGGGGCTACTTGGTAAATCGAGCATAGTATGCGTGAGAGTTATCCCGAGTTGTTTGGCCCTTAGTTTCGAGGACGAAACTCTTTTTAAGGGGGAGAGTATGTAATACCCGGTTGTAATTCAGTAATTATCACTCAGTAATTTTCACTCATTAATAATCACTCATCATTCGTGATTCATTCATTTGGGTTCATCGTTGGCATTTTGTAACCGTGTATCAGTTACCGATCATCATTCATCTCCGTTTGTGGATCAAGACGAGAGTATTATCATTATATCAGGAATATAGTATCGTGTTGGAAGTATCATCTATCACGTGTTATTGGACTTATTTACAATCATACAAGTATTGTACGTTGGATCATTCACCGTTTGTAATGAGTAGACGGAGTTGTCGGATTTTTGTCACTTCCAGGAGCGAGTTACGGCCGTAAGGATTGTCGGATACGGCCGTAAGAGGCGTTCGGTGATTTCATATCAGTATGGACGAATGGGACTTACGACCGTAAGGATTGCGGCATACGGCCGTAAGTTGAGCAGGTACGGCCGTAAGGCTTGGCTGGTTACGGCCGTACGTGTCGAGCAGGGTGCCTAGGCGTTTTTGGCCGAAGGCGAGATACGGTCGTAAGATGGGCAGGCTACGACCGTAAGGGGTGTTCGTGATTTTCAGGATTTGTCGGACGAGGAGGACTTACGGCCGTAAGGTTTGCGGCATACGACCGTAAGATGAGGCAGGTACGGCCGTAAGGCTTGGCCGGATACGGCCGTACGTTGCAGGCAGGGTGCTTGGTCAGTTTTGACGAAGGGGTCATACGCCCGTAAGTTTGGCTGGATACGGCCGTATCGGTCGAGTTACGCCCGTAAGGTGTGCGGGTACGGCCGTATGGTTGTCGACAGGTGTTTTGGACGAGGGCGAGTTACGCCCGTAAGACAGGTGCGGGTACGGCCGTATGGCCGCTGCAGTGTTCGACGGTTTGCCGAAGTTACGACCGTACGAGTTAGCTGGTTACGGCCGTAAGGCCGTTGACCTGGGATGTTACGGCCGTAAGTAGGCCGAGTTACGGCCGTAACGTTCGGCAATTTATAAGGATCTGGACTGGACTTTTTGCTCATTTCCTCATTTCTTCAACTTATAACCGAGAGAGAGAGATATTGAGGGGGGAGATTTTCCATCATCTATCACTTGGGTGTTCGGTTTTGATCATCTTCATTCGATTGTGAAGCTCGGATAGTCGATCTAACGCGTGTCCATCAGATCAAAGTGCTTGGTTATCATATTACTTGCGAATCGTTTAGGTGCCTGAAGTACGTTCTTGGACCTATCGAACTTATATTCCTTTCCGTCCGATTCTCGATGTCTCAAAGGCAAGTATATATTTATGTTTGTACATTCTCGATTTTGAAAGTAAGATATATGATTAGCATTATTGTTTATATCCAATATGGGACGGACCGACGGGTCCTCTGAGGTTTTCGTAGCTTCTGGTGCGATTCCACGGATAGTTTTGGTTAACCACTCTGGGATGGACCGATGGGTCCTCTGAGGGTTCCGTAGCCTCTGGTGCGGTTCCACGGTTGATCATGTATGTATTGATGTGATGCTATGAGATTTAGTTGTTTCAGAATACTAGTCTTGAAAGGATGAATTGACGGTTCCGAAGGCTTTATGCACAATTATGTGCATGTGACTGATTTGCACATTTAAGTGCTCGTGACTGATTTGCACTATTAAGTGGTTTTGACTGATTTGGACATTTAAGTGCTTCTGATTGATTTTACGTGCATACACAAGACAATATATAAAGAAATTAAAATAAACAAAAGTATAGTTAATTCCCCACACCTGGATAAATGCAGAACTTGAACTTGAATGTGATGAAGATACTTGACTCGACAATCTTAAGCTCCTAAATCTTGATTATTATCTACAAATAATGATATTTACAATTTATTATCAATATAACAAGATTAAAAATAGATAAAGTAAAATAAATAAATGACGTAAATTATAATTAAAATAATACCAATTAGAAGGTCAACATATTAAATATTTGGCAAAAAAGGTCTGATTTAAAATATTAAAAACTGACTAGGGTTAATTTGAGAGAACTGAAGAATGAGTGGACTAGAATTAAAAAGGCTAGAAAAAGGAGTGGGGTCACTTTGCAATTCGCTGAAAACTAAGGGGTCTAAAAAACCTCTTTATCACTTCCCCCCATCTTCCCAATTCTCCCTCTCTCACTTTCTATTCTCTTCGTCTCTCTCTCCCATATTCTTCTACCTCTTCTGGTGCCATAGAGATTTTTGCTGACGTGGCACCAAAAATTCCCCATGGCACGAGCCATACGGCTCAAGGGTTACCAATGCTCTAAAACAAAAGAAAGGACACACCAACAACATATCTTCACAGCCACAAACAAAATAAGACACACGCAGAAAAATTCCCTCACAGCGGCGGCCCATAGTGGGACGTGGCCAAGCAATGGTGGTGCGAGGGAATAATGAGGGTTTTGGATTGGAATTTAGGTTTGATGTTCGGGCTTCTAGCTAAATGAAACCCTGGTTTTTGGATTTCGATTTTGTATTTGGAGAACAAAGTATGAACTGTGAGAAAAAAGACGTGAATTTAAGATTTTTACTTGTTGTTGTTGAAAGTGAGATCTGGTGAGAAAGCTTGAGAAACTGTAGATGAGATTGGAGGCTGTTGAATGATCGGCCAAAGAGTAGAAGCGTGTTCTAGGGTTTGTACTGAGTATCGAATATAGTATTTATATGGTAAAGATTAGGTTTAGTGTATATTACGTATGTTGAAGAAAAGAAAAGGAGGATTCTTATGAGTCAATCAGAAACTTGGGCTAACAAAATAATTTTGGCCACGGTAAAAATTGAATAATAATTGGGCTTAAAGTAATAATAATAATATTAGACTAATTAAAATAGTTGGCTTAAATAAACTAAAATAATAATGGTAATTATAGTAATAGTAAGATTATTATTATTAATAATTATTATAGTAATTAGGCTAAATAATATTTTGGGCATAATTAAATAAAATCCGACTTGGGCCTAGAATTGACGAGATGAAACACGATAAGATAAAATGAGAGATGAAATGACATGATTGCAATGAAATAAATGGATTTGCATGATCATGAAAATAAAATGAATTACACGATAAATTATTTGGGCATTAACTTAATAAAATTGAATATATTTTTTATAATTCACAATAAATGTATCTGTGAAATCGGGGCATTACACGTAACCTTTATAACTTAATGTTTGTAAGGGGTAGAATTATGCGATTATATGTTACACTTTACACATTAATCATTTTATAATCGCGGTTTGTTTGTTTGTCATACAATTAGAAAAACATACACAACCTAAATCTACCAAGATTTAGTTCATGGATCGTTCCTAAGTACCGAGTCATCATCGACTCGAAAAAATAAAATTAAAAGTAATCAAATTATAAGTCTTTAATCTTCGTGTTCATGGCGGCTTGTCCTTGGCTCTTCGTCATAGATAATTTATGTAGGTCACAAGTCGTCAGAAATAAGTCTAGAGGGGGAGTGAATAGACTTATTGAAACTCTTTTTCCAAGTAGGAATTAAGGAGTTTCTCAGCTGATGGTACAGATGACTTAGAGTCGTCTGTAGACAATATAAGTGTGGAAGTCAGATGATGACGAATACAGAAATATAGACAATGAAACACTAAGTATGAATGCAACAGTTAAGTATGATGCTAAAAACAGTAAAGTACGCAGGCAATTTATAGTGATCTCAGAGGTGGGCTAATCCTCTACTAATCCACTTTCTCCAAACCAGTTGGAGATGAATCCACTATAATTTTCAACCAGTGATAAATATTACAGTGATTCTACAACTTAGCTACAAAAACTTCCAACCATTGGAAATCCTGTCGTTGCAACTCCTTTCTGACTGCCTAGCACCACTTCATCTCCAAATCCTTGGATGCCTATCAGTCGCGAAACTTCAACCAGTGAAGTAGCCCTTACTCAGGTTTTAAGACAAGAGTGTTTTGTCTTCTCCAACTAAGAGCTTTCTTAGTATATGAACTTGTGAATTCTGCTCTTCACAATGCTATAGATTTCTGATTGCTTTGATTGCTTTGATCGCTTGAAAGTATGGTTCGCACCGTGCTGCTCAACTTCAAATCTTTAGATATTTATGGATATAGATCTTTGAGCTTCCTTCATAGTCGTTGCAAATCTGTAACAAATCCGTCCGTTGGAGAAATAAACTTCTTTGTTTTTCTTTCTGAACGTTGCAAGGCTGGATTCCCTTATTTTAATCCATTTTCGACCGTTGTGAAGACTTCCATGTGATGGCGCCGAATCTTTTGATTTTAATATGATTAAAGTCTTCATAGGTGGGTCTGGATGATTTATTTAATTCATATCCTTCCAGGAATCTCTCCAATCTGTCCTTTATCGCCCGCATGTAACTTTTCGTAATTATTGACTTTTCAACGCATGCTGACGTGGACAAACTTACTTGGATGATAACTTATCTGATCTTTCTTTAAGTCAATCTGTCTGATGTGCAGTCAAACTTCGCTGTCATCGGACTTCTCCGATGACAACTTCTCTAATGTCCTGCCGAGACTTCACTGATCTGACGACTTATCTGAAGTCTTCTGACCTGATGAACTTGACTGCTCTGATGGTCAAACTTCATATGACTTGGGATCCATCTGATCACTTGACTGCAGTCTGGTCAAACTTCTATGATAGAATTTGTTGACCAAAACTTCTCTGATTTTCACTTGACTGTGACTCGACTTTTTGTAGAGTTTGGTCAAGACCTCTCTGATGATACTTGTCTAACCGAAACTTCTCTGATGTACTTAACTGTACTTTGTACTTAGATGATTTTAAGCCTAACTTACATGGTCTATATAAGATACTCATTTGGTTCTTCTTTACATTTTGCCAAGTATCTATCTTGACATAATTTGGCCTATGGAAGATACTCATTTGGTTCTTCCTTAAATTTTTCCAAGTAATAAACATACATTTGAATAAACAAGTACAATGATGATATAATCAAAATCTAACAAGTATTCCTAACAAATTCCCCCTATTTTGATGATGGCAAAACTTAAGCAATTATTCAAATGAATAACAGGTCTGCACATAGTCAAGTGCAAGACATAAACTAAAATTCAGTCTGTTTTGAGACAACTAGTGGTTGTCATTCAAATGACTGTTATATATTTCTCTGAATTGTTTACATGTACATATGCTTTGAATGATTAAACAAAATACAGAAAAATTCTACAAAATAAGAATTTTACAGGTAAGATACAGAAACAGTAAATTACAAAAAAATCCCTCTGCCTCTGCCTCTTCTGATAGGCTGCTTGGAAGTCCTAATCGGCTTTGCACCAATTGGTATCTTCTTGATAGGTGTTAGGCCATACTTCCTTCTGATAACAAGAGAGGCAAACTCTTGTTCTTCTTTGGATGAGAATTTCTGCTCCTCACATAGCTTCCTTATTTCTCTCTGCAGTGCTAGCTCATCCAATTCATCATTTAATAGAGTGGGAGGATCTTCAGATATGAAGTGGGGAATCATGGGGTAAGCATTCCATGATTTTGCATATTTGACTAAGATGGACCAAAGAGTTGGCCATGTTGATTCCATGAAGTTGATGAATGTCTGCTGTGGGGATTCTTCAATATACCAAAGCTCTTTGCCTTCCCATTCAAGTCTTGGATCTTCCCCAAATCTGGTTCTCCTCTTCTTGACTACAGGCTGATTTTTAGTATGCTAAGGATCAGCTACGTCCTTTCTTTTTAGGCTTGATGATCCAACTTCAAGTAAGAGAACATCCTGCTTCTTTTTGTATCTGAGCTCCTGTCTAACCGCCTCAGCCTAATTCTGACATGTTCCTTCCCCTTGCTTACTTTCTTCCCCCTTTTTTCCAGCATCAACTAGCAAAGTTAACTGCTGCTCAATTCTGTGCATCCAGTCAGACATGCCAAGAGGCATCCTGGAGTTTGTAGGAGGAGGAGGTTGAGGGACATTCCTCTGCAGTAGGGTATCGATTTTGGCATTGATGGTCTGTAGGTCAGGTGTGATTTCTGTTGTAATGAGTTGGTCAACAGTTTCTCGGACTAGAGACTTGATCAGGCCAGCCATCTCAGTTGAGATAGGTGTTGCTTGTGGAGAGTGGTCGCCATCTCCTTCTGCAGCTGCAGGTTGGTTGATGGACCTGCCTATGTGCAGATTCCTATCTGCAGGAGGCTGATCAGATGGGGTTTTTGCAGGGGTCCCCGATCTATCATCCTCGTCTTTGGACTTGTCTGAGCTGGGGGGTTGATTAGGTGCCCCAGGCTCATCTTCTCTGTCTCCTTCATCTCCTCCTCCTCCTCCTCCTCCTCCTCCTCCTCCTCCTCTTCTTCTTCTTCTTCTTCTTCTTCTTCTTCTTCTTCTTCTTCTTCTTATTCTTCTTCTTCTTCTTCTTCATCATCTTCTTCTTCTTCTTCTTCTTCTTCTTCTTCTTCTTCTTCTTCTTCTTCTTCTTCTTCTTCTTCTTCTTCTTCTTCTTCTTCTTCTTCTTCTTCTTCTTCTTCTTCCTCCTTATCATCATCATCATCATCATCATCATCATAATCATCATCTTCATCATCTTTTTCTTCCTTCTCAACTTCTTCTCCTTCATCATCTTCTTCTTCTTCCTCTATTTCTTCTGTCTTTTCTTGTTCTTCTGCATCAGATTGTTTTTCAACTTGATTATTTTCTTTTTCTTTTTCTTTTCTTTCTTCCTCCTGCCCCTCTTCTTCTCCTTGTTCTTCAACTAATATTTTTCCTACGTTTTCAACTTCTCTGTTCGCAGACTCTTCCTCCTCTACAATTTTTTCTTCTTCCTCCTTTTCTTCTTTCTCCTCAGCTACTTCTTTTTCAACTCCTAACTTCTCTTCCTCCACTATCTCTTCTATTCTTATTTCTTTTTCTTCAACTTCTTCATCAATCCCCTCCAAAACACCTTCAATAATAAGATGGATTAACTGGTCCATGTTGGTTTTAAAATGGGACATGAACTAGTTCTCCTAGAGCATTAAAATTGTGTCTGTCTTATGGAAAAAGACATGAGCACTTGCTCCGTAGCCTGGGGATTGTCCCAGCTACTCATTTCAACAAAAGATTATAGTTGAGTAAATGGAACAAATTTCAAAGTTTTCCATTCCTTGAAAACATTTATATATGAAAGTTTGAAAGCATGATGTTTTACCATTACAAGCTGCTCTAAAGATAGGTTGAGGGAATTGTTCTTTAGATGGTTGAATGAGTAATCTGATTCAGGGATGTGGATAATTAAACCCGCTTCTTCTTTTTCAGACAGGTCAGGCAGGGTGATATGAGGGATCTCTTCAGGAATAGGAATGGGTGAGGGGATGATCTGCATATGATTTGCAGGGGCAGGTTTAGGTGCATATTGGTGATCTGGTTCCTCTTCCTCTTCAAAAAATAGGCGCCTTGACCTCTTGGGAGATGGTTCCGGTGAGGATTGGATCAAAACTGGCTCTTCTGGGGCTGGTCTCCTTCTCTTGAAATGAATGGCTATTGGAGTGTCGTCTGAGTCCGATCGATCGCTCGCAGTAAGCTGGGTCAGTAGCTTGGTCTTCGACTGCCTCGAACTAGAGGGGTATGTGTAAGGTGTAGGATTGATGGGCATTTCCTCCAGAATTTTTGCCGTCTTCCTTACACTCCCCAACCTCCTTAAATTCTCTTGGTCTAGGTGACCAAGCCTCTTGTTGATGTGGAAGGGATCTGTATTTCCCTTCGCCATGCCCAATTGCTCCAGAATCCAACTGACATGTGTCCTATAGGCCAGTTTGGTCTTGAATCTCTTCTCGTCAGCTATCAAATGAACTTTATTCACTTCTCGCACCAATTGTCTGTAGATATAATCAGTCCAGTCAATTGGCTCATCCTATATCAAGGCTCCCATAACTGTGAACTTAGCTGATGACAGTTGATCATAGCTGCCAGCCATACCCATCAAGATTTTGTTGGTGATATCCAACACATATCGATACTCTTTTCTCAGCTTGTTTCTCTTCGCAGTCAGCTTCAATTTTGCTGGCTAGTCAACAGCCTTGATCTTCAGCCAAAGGTCGGCTGCGTTTTGTTTCAAGGCCTCTACAGCCACGCCTCGGGGTTTCATTCCGAAGGCCTTTACTACTGTATCCGCAGTGATTTCCACTTCCTCTCCAAAGACTAAGCTCCTGATGCCTAATTCCAGAACTCTAGCTTCCCTGTAAAACGCGATGACAGCCTCCTTGTAGAGAGATTTGGGGTTGATGCTCAGGAATGGGTAGATCCCATTCGTCTTCATGGATCTGATGATGTTGTACACTTCGTGGTCCAGGTTTGTTTCGATTAGCCCCTCGAAATCGACCACCAGACTAAAAATAATCTAGTTTTCACAGCCTTTAGATTCACTCCTGCGAAATACGATTCCATTTCTGCGCAAGAAATTTTTTTCTGAGTGTATTGAAAGTTCGAAAGGATTTCTGGTTTGAAAACTAGGGTTTGAAAGCTTGAAGAAGGTAAAGTTGAAATGATTTCCCTTTCTTTAAATAGAAAACGAAATGGCGTTTAAATTTAATATTAATTTAATTTTGAGTCGGTGCAATTTAAAGAAAAACGTATGTCGGTTCAAATTTGAAATCGTGAGGTTGTGTGAACGTGTAATCGTGCAGGCGTGCTAACGTGTGATCGTGTGGACGTGCGACTGCCATGTATAATTAAATAATAATAAAAAATTTAAGAGTCGGTCAGGGATGGAGAACTTAGCTGGTTGACCGCTGACTATTTGACTGATCTGCATCAGGTAGGTCTCCTTGTCTGCTTCAGGTAGGGTCTGATCCCTGTTGTCAGCTTCGTCTGTCCTTTGTCTTTTCATCTGGTCTGATCAGGTAACTTTCTTCACTCGTCTGATTTGGTCTTCAGGTAGCTTTCTCATCTGTACTAGATTCCCACTCTAGTAATACAAGTTCTCTGCTCAGCTCCAAAAACCTTTCTTCTAGTAAATGTTTGGTGAATATGTTAGCAATCTGATATTCAGTGCTGAACTTTTCAACTCTGACTCTCTTGTTAAGCACATAGTCTCTTATGAAATGATGTTTAACATCAATGTGCTTCGTAGTGGAGTGCAATATAGGGTTGTTGGTTATTGCAATTGCACTATTATTGTCACACCAAATTGGGACTTCATTTGCAATGATGTTGTAGTCCCTTAGCTGTTGTCTGATCTATAGAATCTGGGCACAACAGCTACCTGCAGCTAGGTATTCTGACTCTGTTGTTGATATAGAGTTAGATAGCTGCTTCTTGCTAAACCAGGATATCAGTCTAGTTCCTAGGAATTGGCACATTCCACTGGTGCTCTTCCTATTGATTTTGCATCCTGTGAAGTCTGCATCTGAGTATCATGATAGCTCAAAATTATCATCCTTAGGATACCATAGTCCAATATTGACTGTTGACTTAAGATATCTAATTATCCTCTTAGCTGCATCCTGGTGAGACTGCTTTGGCTTGAATTGAAATCTAGCACATACTCCTACAACATAAGATATGTCTGGTCTGCTTTATGTCAGATAAAGGAGTGATCCAATAAGTCCTCTGTAGTGGGTTTGATCCACTGGTATGCCTCCTTCATCTGTATCTAGATGAGTGCTTGTGCTCATAGGGATTCTTGTTGGTTTGGCTGATTCGATTCCAAATATCTTGATTAAATCTCTGGTATATTTGGCCTGATTGATTAAAATTTCATTCTCCATCTGTTTAACTTGCAAACTTAGAAAGAAATTCAGTTTGCCCATCATACTCATCTCAAACTCTCCTTGCATGAGATTTGAGAATTTCTCACAAAGCTCTGGGTTGGTTGAGCCAAATATGATATCATCCATATATATTTGAACTAATAATATGTGGTCTTCATGCTTCACTCTGAATAAGGTCTTGTCCACTTTTCCTTTGCTGAAACCGTTCTTCTCAAGAAACACGGATAATGTTTCATACCATGCTCTTGGTGCCTGCTTGAGTCTATATAGAGCTTTTAGAAGCTTGTATACTTTGTCTCATTTGACAAATCTAGGGGGTTGCTCCACATAGACTTCTTCTTCTAGAATTCCATTTATAAAGGCACTCTTCACATTCATTTGGTAGACTACGAAATCCTTGAATGCTGCATATGCAAGGAATAGTCTGATGACTTGTAATCTTGCAACAGGTGCATAGGTTTCATCAAAATCTATTCCTTCACATTGTGTATAGACTTTAGCAACAAGTCTGGCTTTATTCCTAACAACAGCTCCATCTTCATCGCATTTGTTCTTGTACACCCATTTGGTGCCAATAACCTTCTTGTGATCTGGTTTGTTTGTTAGTTTCCAAACATTGTTCCTTTCCATCTGGTTAAGCTCTTATTGCATTGCATTGATCTATGAGTAGTCTTCCAAAGCTTGTTCTGTAGTCTTGGGTTCCATTTGAGATATAAGGCATGAAAACATTGCCATTCCTGCTGGTAGAATGGACTGTCTGGTCTTGATTCCATCAGTTAGCTTCCCAGTGATTTGTTAGATGGGATGATCTTTAAGCCACTTAGGAATGTCTTCTTCTTCAGGGTATGTTCCCCCTGTATCGATGTTCTGGTGGACTCCTTCTTTTTCTGTATCAGCTTGGTTATGGGTTCCTTGGTCTGCAACTGGATCAGATACTGCCTTGTCATCTACAAGTGGGGATCTGGTCTGGTCTACAGATGGGTCTTTATCAGCTACAGATAGGTTTTCATCAGCTATATCTAGATCAGGTAGGTTTTGAGGTCCCATCTGATCTGCAGTTGGGTCTTCAGGCTGATCTGCAGATGAGTCCATCATTCCTATATCATGAACAATGACTTCTTCCAGGGTGGTGTTTTTGAGCTCATCCTCCATCAGTTCCACCTGTTTCCTGTACTCAGCAGTAGATTCATCAAATACCACATGAGGTGTTTCCTCCACAACTACAGTTCTTTTGTTAAAAACTCTATATGCCTTGCTTCCTTGTGAATATCCCATAAAGAGACCATCATCAGTTTTAACATCAAAGGCATTTAGTTAAGTTTACCGTTGTTGTGGATGAAACACTTACAACAAAAAATATGAAAATAAGCAACTGTAGGTGATCTGCCATTCCAAACCTCATAGGGAGTTTTACCATGTCTCCCTACTATCATACTCCTGTTCTGAGTGTGGCATGCTGTGTTGATGACAGCCTGTAACCTCTTGGGGCAGTGTCCTGTCGCATCATGGACTGCCGCTTCCTTCAAGGTTCTGTTTCTTCTTTTGGCAACACCATTTTGCTGTGGAGTCTTGGCTGCAGAGAGCTCGTGCTGGATCCTATTCTGATCACTGTACTCAATGATTGCTCTGTTGAGAAATTCTCCTCCTCTATCTGATCTGATCTTGATGATTGAGAGAGATTTCTCATTCTAGATCCTTCTCAGCAGCTCAGGCAGCTTTGTCAAGGTTTCACTCTTCTTATATAGAAAGACAATCCAAGTGTACCTTGAGTAGTCATCCACTACTACAAGATCATGCTTTCTGCCACTTAGGGTCCTTGGCTTGATAGGGCTAAATAGATCCATGTAAAGTAGATCTAAGATCCTTGTTGTGAGAGTGGTAGGTGTAATATCCGCATTTTTTTCTTTTCTCGGTATTTTCATTTTTCGCTGTATTTCTCGCTTGTAGCGACCCTCGTGTATTTTTCAGTGTATTTCTCCCATCATCTATTGATCTGATTCTCGTAATTATTATGCAGAACCGCCGTTTCGGGGTTGTCGTGGATCCATTCTATGTTATTATGCGTTTCGAGATGTTCCGTTTGGTGTTTCGTTCATATTCCGGTGTTTTGGACCGTTTTTATTCCGTACCTAGTGCGCGCTAATTTTCCTGCATAGCGCACGCTACGTCTGCTTCGTAGCGCGCGCTAGCAAGCTAACCTTGGGAGTGGCAGTGCTGATTCCAGCCCTCTGGACTGGCGGATTAGCGTACGCTACGTAGTCTAGCACACGCTAATGTCGGCGGCTAGTGCACGCTAAGGTGCCCGGTAACGTGCGCTAGTGTAACTGTCCAGTACTGGACAGTTTGCTACTGGACTCGACCAGGTGCCCAGGTAGCACACGCTATGGTCGAATAGCTCGCGCTACCAATACAGTTTTAGTACACGCTACGTTTGGTCGATAGCGCGTGCTAACTGGATCAGGTGGGTAATGGCAGTGTACTTCTGGACTTGGCTGATGTCCAGGTAGCGCACACTATGGCCGATAGCGCGCGCTACCAAGAGGCCATTAGCGCACGGTACGTTTCGAGTAGCGCACGCTAACGGCTCAAAATCTGGCTACTGGACTGGGACTTTTGTCCCATTAGGGAACTCTAACCTTTGAGGATAGCGCGCGCTAACACTCCCTGGCTATATAAACCAGGGAGGTGACCCAGATGAACGTATTACGTTCATTTCTTCTCCTCCCCGCGGCTTTGAGCTCATTTGGCGATCTTGGGCAATTTCTTGGTGATTTCTTCTTCCAATCATCTCAACCAACAACTTCCTTGTGTTCTTGGTGTATAATAACAACATCAACACGAATCTTTCATCCTAATCCAAGGTAAAACCTCTTAGAACCCTACTTTTGGATAAATTGGGGGTTTTGGGATTTTCGTCCGATTCGTTCCATTTTGTTGGTTAATCCATGATGACTATGATTAATATTGTTGATATCATTAGTTTTCCTATGGATTCATGGTATATATTCATGGTTTTGTGAAATCGAGAGGGTTTGGTTGTGGTCAACCCTCGTTGTTATTTTTGTACGAATATACATAAATCGTAGGCGGGTTTTTGGGTGTATTTCATTTCCGTATTCGTCTAGAGTTGGTTGTGATTATGTTCTTCGAATCGTTAGGTTCGGTTCCGTTGATTATTAGAGTTCGTCGGTGATTTTCCTTTCCGTTCGTTGCGTCATCAATTATTCAAGGCAAGTATTTTTGGAAACCTTTATGCTTAACGTGAAATGGTAATATATATTGTGTGTGATTTTCTCACCCCGGGAGGGTCCGACGGGGCCTCGGGGGAATTTATGACTTCACTCTGGATTCACGAGTTTGTTTAGCTAGCCAGCCCGGGAGGGTCCTTAGAGGCCTCGGGTGGGATTTGTGGCTTCGTCCCTTTCCTAGGCGATGCATGTGCATGATTTGTTTTATGATATGGCCAGCCCGGGAGGGTCCTTAGAGGCCTCGGGTGGGATTTGTGGCTTCGTCCCTTTCCTAGGCAAATTTGATTGTGACTGTTTGTTTCCGGAAAAGACATGTCTGATTTTGGTTTTCGAAATGATATTGGTGCATGTACTATGAAATGTGTAAGCGATTGGTTTGCCTTGATTACTTGTACTAGCGTAATTGCTAACTCCTTTGGGGACCCGTTTTGTGGAAATTCTTGTTATGGATTTCAGGTTATGTTCTTCCGGACGAGCGGGCGCTGGGACAGTATGAGGATGTTGGCCAGGGTCGTTGACATGTGCATTTGGGTCCTCTTATTTATTTTGTCTACTTCGATTTGGTTGTTTCCAACATTTATAAACTTATGGATTGTACTCGTGAGTACTTAGCTTTTTCATTTCGAACTTCATTTTGTATTAACTCAAATTGCTACACTGTCGGTTGATGTATATTATGCCGGTTGCTCCGGGCGTATCTATATATGTTGTATTATTTAAACGTGTGTCCTCGCTAACCGAGATGGTTAGTCGAGTGGTGTTTTCTTGTTGTAGCCTGGTGGGTCCCATGTAGGGGTCCACGACGCTGTAATATATTCCGAATATCTTGGGGTGTTACAGAAAATGGTATCGGAGCTCTAGGTTTATGGATACCTAGGCTTGTCGGTTATTTGGGTCTAGTTGTGTTTTGTTTTGCACATTGTCACACCGCTGCCGGCATCTCAGTACTTCCAGTGCTCGTAAGTTTTCCTTACTCGATTCTTTACTTTCTCGTACCGTATTCCGTTTCTTAAACTGTGGTTATTCTCCCTCTTTTACTTATCATCGAGTTGCTTTTTGCCACCTATTCACACCAGCATGGATGCTGGAAGGGGCCGTGGTCGTGGTCGTGGACGTGGATGCAGTCGGGGACGTGGGGCAGCCGGTGGGGCGGCCATGTCGCATTCTTCGGGAGCCGGCAATACCGGTGACCGTCACAGTCATGCTTCTTCTCAGGAGCGCGCCGACCTTAGTATTGAGGCCGTTACGCAGCAAATGGTAAACCAAATGGCGGCTATAGCTCAGGTGGTTCAGAACCCCGATCAGGCCCATGCTAATCGGGGCGGAGCAGACCGTTGGCTCCAAGATGTCATCAAGATGCATCCTCCTCATTTTTCGAGAGCATCAGACCCGATCGGCTGGGAGGGGTGGATCAAGGAGATATCTAAATTCTTCATTGCCACCAACTGTCCCGAGGACCGTAAGGTCCCTATTGCCCAATACTTTCTCACTGGGGACGCTATGGATTGGTGGGAGGCCGTTGGGCCCAAAGACCATGTTGCTTCGTGGGCCGAATTTCAGGAATTGATGGAGACCGAATATTGCCCGTGGCCGGTCAGACAGGCTCGAGTCCATGCTTTCTATGATGCTCAACCACGGGATATTCCCGTATCTCAAGCTATTGCCGATTTTAACAAGGAGTTGGGCTATGTGAAGACCCAAGTTGTCGAAGAGAGCGACAAAATTTTCCATTTTTCCAGGCGGATGAAGCTGTCAATTCGGGACTATATGTCTGGGCTCGTCTACACTACTTTGAAGGATTATCAGAGTAAGGCCCTTGCTTATGATATGTCGGTGACGGCTAGTGACGTGGCTCGTGAGAGCAAGAAGCAGAAGTCGGTCGAAAATTTTTCTGGTCCCAAGAGTGGAGGCCAGCAGAAATCCCAGACTGCGAATATTTCTATGGGCGGTTTGGCTCGTTTCTCTGGGAGCTTTCGAGATGTTGCCAGAACCTCCGTTCATGAACCCACTTGCTTTAACTGTGGCCAGCAGGGCCATAGGAACCGGCAGTGTTCTCGCCCAAAGTTGATTTGTCATACTTGTGGTCAGTCGGGCCGCAAGGCCCTCTTTTGTGATCAGGTCAGACAGTTCCGTGAGTCCCGTGATTCTTTTCCAGCACTTAGAGAGCCGAGTGTGAACCAGGGCTCATTTGCTTTGCAGCCTCCGCCGAGTGCCGGTCGAGGTAGAGGTCGGGGTCAGCCCGCTAGAGGAGGAGCTTCCAGTGTCGGCTCTGCCCAGCCGCGTATCTATGAGATGAGAAGGGCCGACGATCCAAAGAACATCGTGGCGGCAGTGCACCGTTCATATCTATTCTCATCCTGTCAGTGTGCTTTTCGATTCTGGTGCTACACATTCGTTCATATCGCTGGGGTGTGTGCGCCGTTTGAGTCTCGACTGTTTGTCGCCTTGCGAGTCTTTCATCGTTAAACTTCCTAGCGGTGATAGGATCGTTGGCGATCAAGAGGTCCGAGATGCTCTGTGTTTATTTGTGGGAGAGCTTGGCTCTCTAATCTTATTGTCGTTAATATTGAGGGTGAGGATTTGATTCTCGGGGATGATTGGCTCGAGCAGCATGGCGCAATCATGAACTACCACATGAGAATCATCACAATGTTAGCCGAGGATAGAACCGAGCACTCTTTCACGGGACGAAAGAGGGGAAACCAGAAGTTCGTTATTAACGCCTTGAAGGCGATGAGACTCCTGCGAAAGGGGTGTACTGGTTATTGGTGCTACGCCTTGAAGGCAGAGTATGGTGGAGTCGAGCTTTCGTCGATTCCAGTCGTTAGTAAATTTCCTGATGTATTTCCTGACTAGTTACTGGGATTGCCACCGGACCGTGAGGTCGAGTTCGCTATAGAGTTAGAGCCGAGCGCGGCTCCAATTTCGAAGGCGCCGTATCGCATGGCACCTTCAGAGATGTCAGAGTTGAAGAAGCAGTTGAGTGAGCTTCTTGAGTCGGGGTATGTTCGACCAAGCACCTCGCCTTGGGGCGCACCGGTCCTATTTGTGCGAAAGAAGGATGGTTCACTGTGTTTGTGTATCGACTATCGCGAACTAAACAAGGTGACCATCAAGAACAAGTATCCTTTGCCGAGGATTGATGACTTGTTCGATCAGTTGCAGGGAGCGGCGGTATTCTCGAAGATTGATTTGAGATCGAGGTACTATCAGCTCCAGGCGAGAGAGTCCGATGTGCCGAAAACAGCTTTTCGGACGAGATACGGACATTATGAGTTTGTAGTTATGCCTTTCTGGTAAACTAATGCGCCGGCGGTATTCATGCAGTTGATGAACAAAGTCTTTATCGTGTATTTAGATAAGTGTGTCGTCGTCTTCATTGACGATATTCTTATTTATTCGAGGAACGAGGAAGAGCATGCCCATCATTTGTGGGTAGTGTTAGACATTTTGAGGATCAAGCAACTCTATGCGAAGTTCTCGAAATGTGAGTTATGGCTGAAAGAAGTGATGTTTTTAGGTCACGTGATTTCATCCAAGGGAGTTCGAGTGGATCCGCAGAAGATTGAGGCAGTGTTGGATTGGGCACCGTCCAAGAACGTGAAGGAGATCCATAGTTTCTTGGGTTTGGCCGGCTACTATCGTAGGTTCGTCGAAGGTTTCTCGAAACTGGCTCGGCCGCTTACGCAGTTGCTCCAGAAATCCGAGAAGTTCGTCTGGAATGACGAGAGGCAGTCGAGTTTTGAGGAGCTGAAGAGGCGTTTGACTTCAAAACCAATTTTAGCGTTGCCGTGTGGCAACAGGGGTTTTGCTGTTTATAGTGATGCTTCAGGTTAGGGTCTTGGGTGCGTATTCATGCAGCACGGCAAGACCATCACATATGCGTCGAGACAGTTGAGGCCTTATGAGCTTAACTACCCTACTCATGATTTGGAGTTAGCGGCAGTCGTTTTTGCGCTCAAGATCTGGCGTCACTATCTTTTCGGCTTTGCATGTAAGATTTTTACCGATCACAAAAGTCTGAAATACATATTTACTCAGCGGGAGTTGAATATGAGGCAGAGGAGGTGGTTATAGCTGATTAAGGATTATGACCTTGAAATCTTTTATCATCCAGGCAAGGCGAACGTCGTGGCCGACGCCTTGAGTCGGAGTCCAGTTGCGTTGCGAATGCTTGATATCCTTACGTCTCAGTCTGAGCTTCGGCGGATTTTGATCGAGTTAGATATTGAGTTTTTGTTGCCTGGAGCTGTCGGGCAACTTTGTGCTCTAGAGATTTCGTCGTCTGTTATCGATGAAATTAAGCTGAAGCAGTTAGAGGATCCGATGATTACTCAAATCCGAGAGAACATTCTTAAGAGAAAGTCTCCTGGGTTTGTGATTCACGAGGATGGTGTTTTGAGATTCCAGAGTCGGCTTTGTGTACCGAACGACTCAGAGTTGAGACAGAGTATTTTGCGCGAGGCCCATGCTACACCTTACTCCGTTCATCCTGGTTCGAGTAAGATGTACAAGGACCTGAGAAGGAATTTCTGGTGGAATGATATGAAGGAGGAGGTCGCACAGTTTGTGGCAAGATGTTTGACTTGTCAGCAGGTCAAAATCGAGCATCAGCGACCGGCCGGGTTATTGCAGTCACTTCCCGTTCCCGAATGGAAATGGGAAGATATAGCGATGGATTTCATTACGAGCTTGCCGAGATTGAGGTCGGGCATGAATATGGTCTGGGTGATTGTTGATCGTCTGACCAAGTTGGCACATTTTCTGGGCATCAAGGACACTTGGGGCCCGGAGAAGTTGGCTCGTGTGTTTATCGCGCAGATTGTGAGGCTTCACGGCACTCCGAAGTCTATTGTTTCGGATCGTGATGGCTGTTTTGTATCGCACTTTTGGCAGGCGGTACATAAGGCGTTGGGTACTCGTTTGCGTTTGAGTACCTCTTTTCATCCCCAGTCAGATGGACAGTCGGAACGCACTATCCATACATTTGAGGATATGTTGCGTGGTTGTGCTCTCGATTAGAGCAATGACTGGGAGGAGCATTTGGTATTGATCGAATTCACGTACAACAATAGTTGGCACGCGTCGATTCGGATGGCACCGTATGAGGCACTTTATGGGCGGCGTTGTCGATCGCCGATTTGTTAGAATGAGGCGTCCGATATGGTCGGGACCGAGCTAGATATCGTTCTAGAGACGAGGCGGAAGATAGAGTTAATTCGGGATCGGATGTTGACTGCCCAGAGTCGACAGAAGTCATATGCCGATGGTCGTCGTCGACCTTTGGAATTCAAGATGGGAGACCACGTTTTGCTAAAGGTGTCGCTGACGAGATGAGTTTTTCGTTTCGGAAAAAAAGGGAAGTTGAGTCCGAGATTTATTGGGCCCTTGAGATTCTCGAGCGAGTCAGTGGGTTGGCATACCGTTTGGCATTACCCCCGGCCATGAGTCATGTTCATAGCGTTTTTCATGTTTCCCAGCTGAGGAAATATGTCCCGGATCCTAGTCACGTCATCGATTATGGTGAGATTGACCACTACACCAAAAACAGGATTTTGTGACATTGAACCTTGTTGGATTTGTGACTGTCAATGACAGTCACAATTTTATGACTGCCAATAACAGTCATAAAGACCAAACAGTGATAAATCCAAATATTTGTGACTGTTAATGACTGTCACAAGTGTTCTGACTGTCTTTAACAGTCACAAATCTAAATATTTATGACTGTCTTGAGTAGTCATAACCTTTCAATTTTATGTATAAATACATCTTGGCAAACCCTTAGTACATGGGACGGTCACATCTGAAACAAGGGTAATACGGCAAAACCGGTCTAAAGTCCCCAGTTCCCATTCTTACTCCTCTCTCTATGTGACTTCTCTGACTCTCCCCCGATAGCTGGTCTCTCTCTCTCAGTCACGCGGAATACTTCTTCCAGCGACCCGCAGAACCGGTGGTCGAAGTACACGATAAGAGCAGCGATTGGACTCTCCATGATTCTGGGACTCGGGTCAGATCTCCAAGAATCGGCCTTTGAATTTTCCGGCAAAAGAAAAAAGAAGTCGCAGTCTTCGATTCGGTAGAGCTTGGAGGCGGCGACGACGTTTCGAATCTAGAAATGAGGGTTAGTGGAGGAGTGGATGAGGATTGAGTTTGTAGTAGCCGAATAAAATCTCAGGTTTGAATTCCTTTAGTTTTTTATTTCGGTTCTAAACAAAAATATGGGATTGTGCTATTGAATAATTTGGGTATTTGGTTTCCTGGTTCTGACATTTATGTGTGTGTGTATGAATGTTTGAAGATGAATTGGTTTCCTGCTATTGAATGTTTGAAGATGAATTTGGTTTCCTGGTTCTAATCGTGGCCGTTTACGCTTTTCAAACTTTTAGTTAGCATTTCTTTTTTGGTAAGATCTTGTGGATTTCAAATCGTCATTTAGGGAAATTAGTATGGCAAATCTAACATTGGTGAATACTGGTGTTTTAAGGCCCTCGACCGTGGTGCTACACTTTTGAAAGTAGACAAGCTAGTAACGGGCATAATGCATTTACATAGTCAAACAGTTCTCGTAAACATATTAAGAGGTGACATTGCCAGGTAATATGTTGTTAACGGTTCTGAAAGAAAGACATAATAGAGCTTGGATAAAATCATTGAAAGTTCTTCCTTTTGTGTTTTGTGTATAAGTTTTCTTGATCACTCGAAACTCATTGTTAACATTCCAGGTTGAGTAGATGCACCTCAATAACCACTGGTGAAGATGGACCTATTCCAAGATGCAAGCCATTTAAGTACACTTATGAGAAGGAAATTGTGATATATCCTTGTTAACTTATAGGGTTTTATGATTCTCTTCCTTATTATTGTTCAAGTTACTCATATGACTCATTTATTGTTTAAGGTCTAGTTTAGATTCATATTTTTTTTCTTACTTGATTGATCAATGATGGTGTTCTGACTCTATATAATTTACTGAGTCAATGAAATTAATTTAAGATTCTGAAAATGAAATACCGATCAGTAAGTGTACTTACGTTTAGGTTCTGATTTTTTTTTTTCAATCAGTGAATAACACAATGGTAGTGTTTTTATCATAAATATATAACAGAATGATGCACTGCCTCTTTAGTAAGTTGTATGTTGTATTTGATGTCTTACTTTATATGATATTGTCGTCAAGATAATTTTATTTATTTTTTCTTTAGCATCTCCTTACTTCGTGTCATGAGTTCATAGGAAAATGGTAATCCATCAGATATCTAATGATAAGTTGGAGCTCTGTTATTTAATTCCGAAATGTGGAAAAGTTTATCTTCTGCATGGACTTCAATGCAAATTTTCAGATTGCGTTTCATGGCATCAACATTAACAAAGACGAAATTGTACTTGATGGAAGTGAAGCACCTGTGCGCATTGATGCCGAGGCTCTTCTTTCATTGGAGAATCTTACCCAAACTGCAGTGTTAAATAAAGTGAGAATTATTGGCCAGCTTTAGTTATCACACACACACACACACACACACACACACACACATATATATATATATATATATATATATATATATATATATCATTATCATCATTATTATTATTATTTAAACTTTATTCTTTGTTCTTATTCTGTACTGCTGCTCATGTTTTCATGCATAAAACTCTTGCAGGTTAGAATCCCTTATCGTCCTGTTGATGCTAAACTTAGCACGCTTACGGCGGAGCGGGACAAGCTGCCCTCAGGCAAACAGATATTGGCACTCTTATTAACGTGTGTTTTACTTTGGTACCGGATTGTCTATCCCTGTGTTATCCAGTTGTGCTTATGAAAATAGTTGACTGAAATTTTTCTGTGATGCTGTAGTTACAAGTTCAAGCCTGAAGATGGTGCTGAAATAAAGCCACATATCCCCTTACTGAACAACCGAGTTTATGACAATAAATTTGAGTCTCAGTTTATATGGTATCAGATACAAACAAGGTGAGTGGCCTTGTTTTTTAGTTAGCGTAATCAGTTTATTTTGCTCAACACTTGGCCCTCGCTTTCTTTATTGCAAATGGGTGGCTCTCTTTTCTTGTTTAATTTTTTTTAAATATGCTCACCACAAAGAGGATGTTCTTTCTCCATTTATCATAATAAAGTCTTAAACTTATACTCATTGTACACATTGTAAATAGAGTGAGATTATAATGCATTCCTCGTGAATATTTTTTTATCAATTGCTCTTGCACTTGGAATCTTGATGAAGGTTAACTGGATATACCATCATTTTTTATTAATAGAGACATCCACATCGACTGGGTACACAAACTGCATTTTGAAAATTACTACTACTGTTGGTCTAATTTTGCATATCCAAATACAAAAATAAGACTAATCATTTGTGCACTGTGGTTTTATGTTTCAGATAATTTTTGTACATAAAAAATTCCAATCATACTTGCATTATCACCAAACAATCCTACTCGTTATTCTAATTTGGTTCCCATGCTGCTGGTTTTTCTCTCATCTAATCATTTCTATTGTAAATGTAGCGTGTATATGCGGTGGGTGATGTTTATCCGGATGCTGCTAAACTTCCCAAAGGGCGAATATACTTTGCAGCTTTACTTAAGGTAACTGTAACTAATAACCCTGGTCCTCAAATGTCTCCACTCTCTATATTTGTCATGAGCGGTAATTTAAAATGAAAACCCATGAGATCAGAAGGGAAGGAGAAACGGAAATATTAACCAAGCGTATACTGTGACTATAATCTAGGCCTCCCTTATTTCAGGCATGACAATGTGCAGTATTTGGAAAAGATGAAGTAGTTGGTGATTTTCATTGAGAAAACTTGGAGAAGTTGATTTATTTTGAGAGCATCTACATGTCAAATCGTCTTTTTTTCGTAGCCGCGATTTCGAATTTCACTTTCTTTTCGTATTTTTTATATATTTGGAAGCATTTGTTTTTTTGACAAGCGTACGTTTTGATTTATAGGATGCCGTTCCATTGAGCTTTTACGCACAACCTGATGACCTAGTCACGGGTAACAGTAACCCTAGTTCGTTAGATTTGATGCCTGGGTATGCTTTGTTCTTACTGCTTTTCCTATGTTTCCACTATTTTTTCTCTTCAATCAGTCCCCTATTGTGGATTTGATGGCTGGCATACTTGGGGGCATTCCAATACTTGCGTTCATTAATTCAGTCATGGTTTTTCGGGTCATGGATTTGATTCGTCTGATTTAATTTTACACAATATGATGGATATTTGTGGAATGATGTGTGTTGTGTGCTGCTACCTTTAATTGACTATATATGTATTTTGTGAGTCGGTCGACTGCCATATATACTATTTTAGGACCAAATGTAATAGGGCTTCTTACAAGGCTCCAGAATTGAGCTTGATGTGCAGCCACAATTGTAAGGTAATTTTTAAAAAATAATCCTTCTAGTTATTCAAGTTTACTGCCTAATTCTTATTCCGGCTTCTGATTGGTGCAGCTAGGAGTTTGTACTGAAGCTTCAAATCGCCTGCAAGCAATGAAGGATACTCTTATAGCTATATCAAATGATCTTATAGATAGTGTTGATGAGATGAGCTCAGAGAGAGTTGAGACCATTCGTCAAGAAATTAATTTTGAGCATTACAATGTGATTTTTATGTATTATTTTGAGCATTACATTGTGATTTTTAGGAGTTCGTATTTTTTTTACGTTTTAATTTTGAGCATTACATTGTGATTTTTATGTCTTGTAAAAATTAATTGGAGTGTTGTGTGAATACTTTGAGAAATATGTTTGGATTGTATTATGAATTCACTGTGAAAAATAATTAGATTGCATTCCGAGAAAAATGGGGTTTTATTATTTTTTTTTGTATTTTTTTCAACATTTGTGACTTCTAAAATACAAGACAATAAGAAAATGACATTTGTGATCCATGGAAGTCACGAAAGTTAAAATTGTGGATCGCTAATGATCACAAAAGATGAATTTCGTGACTGCTAATGACAGTCAAAAATGATATTTGTGACTGCCATAAAAAGTGGTATTGTAAAGTCATATAAATGAGGTTTTGTCACTGTTTTGTGACTGTTTTTGACAGTCACAAAAAAAATTGTGACTGGTGATTTTATGACAGTCATTTGTGACCGTTTTTGACAGTCACAAAAATGTGATTCTGGTGTAGTGGATGTCGCCGAGGATATTACTTTTGAAGAGCGTCCTTTGAAGATTTTGGAGCATCGTGAGAAGCGACTGAGGCATAAGACCATCTCTTTGGTCAAAGTGCAGTGGTCGAGACACGGTGTCGGGGAGGAAACTTGGAAAACCGAGGATAGCATGCGTGCTAGGTACCCAGAGTTGTTTGTTTCTTAAGTTTCGGGATGAAACTTATTTTTAGAGGGGTAGAATGTAATATCCGCATTTTTTTCTTTTCCCGGTATTTTTATTTTTCGGTGTATTTCTCGCTTGTAGCGACCCTCGTGTATTTTTCAGTGTATTTTTCCCGTCATCTATTGATCTGATTCTTGTAATTGTTATGCAGAACTGCCGTTTTGGGGTTGCCGTGGATCTATTCTATGTTATTATGCGTTTCGAGATGTTCCGTTTGGTGTTTCGTTCATATTCCGGTGTTTTGGACCGTTTTTATTCCGTACCTAGCGCGCGCTAATTTTCCTGCATAGCGCATGCTAGAGGTCCCTCAGTAGCGCACGCTATGTCTACTTCGTAGCGCGCGCTAGCAAGCTAACCCTGGTAGTGGCAGTGCTGATTCCAGCCCTCTGGACTGGCGAATTAGCGTACGCTACGTAGTCTAGAGCACGCTAATGTCGGGGGCTAGCGCACGCTAAGGTGCGCGGTAACGTGCGCTAGTGTAACTATCCAGTACTGGACAGTTTGCTACTGGACTCGACCAGGTGCCCAGGTAGCGCACGCTATGGTCGAATAGCGCGCGCTACCGATACACTTTTAGCGCACGCTACGTTTGGTCGATAGCGCACGCTAACTGGATCAGGTGGGTACTGGCAGTGTACTTCTGGACTTGGCTGATGTCCAGGTAGCGCACGCTATGGCCGATAGCGCGCGCTACCAAAAGGCCATTAGCGCACGCTACGTTTCGAGTAGCACACACTAAAGACCCAAAATCTAGCTATTGGACTGGGACTTTTGTCCCGTTAGCGCACGCTAACCTTTGAGGATAGCGCGCGCTAACACTCCCTGGCTATATAAACCAGGGAGTTGACCCAGATGAAAGTATTACATTCATTTCTTCTCCTCCCCGCGGCTTTGAGCTCCTTTGGCGATTTTGGGTGATTTCTTGGCGATTTCTTCTTCCAATCATCTCAACCAACAACTTCCTTGATTTCTTGGTGTATAATAACAACATCAACACGAATCTTTCATCCTAATCCAAGGTAAAACCTCTTAGAACCCTACTTTTGGATAAATTGGGGTTTTTGGGATTTTTGTCTGACTCGTTCCATTTTGTTGGTTAATCCATGATGAATATAATTAATCTTGTTGATATCATTAGTTTTCCTACGGATTCATGATATATTTTCATGGTTTTGCGAAATTGAGAGGGTTTGGTTGTGGTCCGCCCTCATTGTTATTTTTGTATGAATATACATGAATCGTAGGCGGGTTTTCGGGTGTATTCCATTTCGGTATTCATCTAGAGTTGGTTGTGATTATGTTCTTCGAATCGTTAGGTTCGGTTCTGTTGGTTATTAGCATTCGTCGGTGATTTTCCTTTCCGTTCATTACGTCATCAATTATTCAAGGCAAGTATTTTTGGAAACCTTTATGCTTAACGTGAAATGGTAATGTATATTGTGTGTGATTTGCTCACCTCGGGAGGGTCCAACGGGGCCTCGGGGGAATCTATGACTTCACTCTGGATTCACAAGTTTGTTTAGCTATCAAGCCCGGGAGGGTCCTTAAAGGCCTCGGGTGGGATTTGTGGCTTCGTCCCTTTCCTAGGCGATGCATGTGCGTGATTTGTTTTATGATATGGCCAGCCCGGGAGGGTCCTTAGAGGCCTCGGGTGGGATTTGTGGCTTCGTCCCTTTCCTAGGCAAATTTGATTATGACTGTTTGTTTCCGGAAAAGACATGTCTGGTTTTGGTATTCGAAATGATATTGGTGCATGTACTATGAAATGTGTAAGCGATTGGTTTGTCTTGATTACTTGTACTAGCGTAATTGCTAACCCCTTTGGGGACCCGTTTTGGGGAAATTCTTGTTATAGATTTCAGGTTATGTTCTTCCGGATGAGCGGGCGCTGGGACAGTATGAGGATGTTGGCCAGGGTCGTTGACATGTGCATTTGGGTCCTCTTATTTCTTTTGTCTACTTCGATTTGGTTGTTTCCCACATTTATAAACTTATGGATTGTACTCGCGAGTACTTAGGTTTTTCATTTCGAACTTCGTTTTGTATTAACTCAAATTGCTACATTGTCGGTTGATGTCTATTACGCCGGTTGCTCCGGGCGTATCTTTATATGTTGTATTATTTAAATGTGTGTCCTCGCTAACGGAGATGGTTAGTCGAGTGGTGTTTTCTTGTTGTAGCCTGGTGGGTCCCATGTAGGGGTCCACGATGCTGTAATATACTCCGAATATCTCGGGGTGTTACAGTAGGCTGAACTGGCTTGAATGATACTCTGGTCTGCTTCCCTTTCTGACATGCATCACAGAGAGCTTCCTTTCTGAAAACTTCTTCTAGAAGTCCTCTGACCAACTTCTGAGAACTAATCTTGTTGATGGCTTTGAAGTTTAGGTGACATAGTCTCTTGTGCCACAACCATCCATTTTCTGCTATTGTCTTAGATAGAAAGCAGGTGTTTGGAGTTCCTGTATTCTAATCTATCATATAGACATCTCTCCTTCTGAATCCTTGTAGCTTCACTTCTCCAGATAGAATATCTATCATCATATATTTCCAAATGGTGAAGACTACTATATTCTTCTCATCACAAAATTGGCTTATGCTCAAAAGGTTGTATTTGAGCCCTTTGACATAATGAACTTTTGATATAGTGATGTTTCCTCTGTGCAGCTCTCCAAAGCCTTTAGTCTGACCTCTAGAGATATCTCCAAGGGTTACGTCTGGACCTCTTTCTTTGATATAATGTGACAGTACCTTCTTGTTCCCGGTCATGTGCCTTGAGCATCCAGAATCTACAAATCATTCTTCACCTCCAATGTTTGAATTTGTGGAGATGTGGTAGTAGTCCTTCCACCTTTTCTGCAATCAAACAAGCAGAGATTTAGGTACCTAAATCTGTGTGGGTCCTCGGGGGTTAGATGGTTTCCTGGAGAACTGATTTCTCCTGGGATTATGAAAGTTGTTGTTATTACCCCTATATGGTGTGTGTTGTCTGGGCCTGTATCCTCTGTTAGGATTGTGTATTGGATATGCCTCATAAAATTGATGTGGGCCATTTCTAAATCTTGGTTGAGACCATTTATAAAATCTTTGGGGTCTCCACATCTGTTTAATTTGAAAGTTTGGATAACCTTGAGGTTTCCCTTTGCCCCTCCCATTTTGAAATCTGTTTTTAGGGAGTCTTTGATAATAATGGGCATATTGTCTGGGCTGCTGGTTCTGCCTTAGCCATTGTCTAGTCTCATGTCTAGGTGGTTGCCTTGTATACCTTGACTGCAGCCTAGACTTGTGACTTAGCTGCTGCCTATTTTGAAACACTGGTTTGTAATTAGGCTCAGTAGACGGGACAAGTGTTTCTCCCTTGATGAAAGTAGTTTTAGAACTAGAGGGAGTGTTTGGGTCATATCCAAGGCCTGATCTGGAATATAGTGGCCTTTTGTTCATACACAATTCGTCCAAAGTTAGAGATGCCTTCAGGGAGGTTATTTCCTTCGCCTGAGTTTTATTTAGCTGAGTCAGTTTAGTAAATTCAGCTTTGACATGAGCAAGTGCAGCTGATTCAAAACAGTTAATCATTTTATCTTAGCTGTAGTGATATAAGCTTGGTTTTTAAAGTTGTTTGCAGCCTGTTTTTCAAGATCAGATTTGGTTTTATTCAACTCTAGGCTGAGTTTTTCAAAATCATTTTTTAGCTGCCTATTCTCATCTTGCAGCTGGGTCTTCTCGGATGATACAGATAGGTGTGCAGATTTTAATTTCTCAAAATCTTTGAGAAGCTGATTTACAGATTCGTGCAAGTCTATATCTTGCGACATATCTGAACTATTAATTGAATTAGAGGGTTTTGATGTTACTTCTTCATCAGCCAAGTTGGCCATCAGACAGTCATATTCCTCATCGTCATCAGAGAAGAAACCGCTACTTGATTCCACTTTCTCTTGGTCTTCTCCAGTGAAAGCTTTCCTTCGGTCTTCTTTTCTGCTCACCTCCTTCTTAAGATCAGGACAATCGATTTGAATATGTCCTGTCTTATGACAGTTATAGCATTCCACCTTCCAGCTTCCGGCTTATTGTTTTCTCCTTGGATTCTCCTTATAATTCTTCTTATATTTGGAGCAATTCTTTCGGAAGTTGCTGAATCTTTGCATTATAAATGCCATCTCTTCCTCGAAATCGAGTGGGTTTGGAGGTTTGACATCAGACAGGTTCTTGGCGGGGGACTCGGCTGCAAATGCTATTCCCTTCTCTACAGGCTCGTTTGATGATGAACTTGGGAGTTCGAATTCATAAGCCTTCAGATCAGAGAATAGTTCTTGAATTTTTATTTTATTGAGGTCTTTGGATTCCTGCATGGCCACCGACTTCATACTCCATTCGGGACTGAGAGATCTTAACACCTTCAAGGCCATCTCCCTGTTGCCATAACTTTTTCCAATGGAGTTGATTTTGTTGATGATCTTTGTGAACCTTGTGTCCACCTGGTCTATGGATTCTCCGGTCTTCATTTTGAAATTGTCAAACTTCTGGGTAGCGATTGACAACTTGTTTTCTTTTACCAGCTCTGTACTTTCACACATAACGGCAAGGGTATCCCAAATCTCCTTGGCATGGTGGCAATTCTTGATCTTGACCATGGTTGATTTGTCAAGAGTTTGAGATAGCATATCTGTGGCCTAGTTGTCAAGGTTGGCCAGCTTTCTTTCTTCAATGGTCAGCTCTATCCTCTTCTTGGGATCTTCTCTGGCTTCCCTGCTGTAATCTCCTCAGGTGTGTTGTCCTTCTCAAAGATGAAAGGAACATCTTCGATGATGCACCACATGTCGTCATGGATAGAACATAAGTGTGCCTGCATCCTTATCTTCCAAAAATCATACTCGTGAACTGAAAACACGAGTAGTCTTGCACCACAGGTCGTCATGGATAGAAGATAAGTGTGCGTGCATCCTTATATTCCAAAGATCATACTCGTAAACTGAAAACACGGGTAGTCTAGAATGCATGTGTTCCATTCTAAATGAGAGATAAAAATATATCCAAGATATATGGATCTGGAAATAAATGAACCAATGTCTCTGATACCACTTGTAAGTCACAAGTCGTCAGAAATAAGTCTAGAGGGAGGGGGGTGAATAGACTTATTGGAACTGTTTTTCCAAGTAGGAATTAAGGAGTTTCTCAGTTGATGGTACAGATGACTTAGAATCATCTGTAGACAATATAAGTGCAAAGTCAGCTGATGACGAATACAGAAATATAGACAATGAAACAATAAGTATAAATGCAGCAGTTAAGTATGATGCTAAAAACAGTAAAGTACGCAGGCAATTTATAGTGGTCTCAGAGGTGGGGTAATCCTTTACTAACCCACTTTCTCCAAACCAGTTGGAGATGAATCCACTATAATTTTTAACCAGTGATAAATATTACAGTGATTCTACAACTTAGCTACAACAACTTCCAACCAGTGGAAATCTTGTCGTTGCAACTCCTTTCTGACTGCCCAGCACCACTTGATCTCTAAATCCTTGGATGCCTATCAGTCGTGAAACTTCAACAAGTGAAGTACCCATTACTTAGGTTTTAAGACAAGAGTTTTGTCTTCTCCAACTAAGAGCTTTCTTAGTATATGAACTTGTGAATTCCGCTCTTCACGATGCTATAGATTTTTGATTGCTTTGATTGCTTTAATCACTTGAAAGTATAGTTCGCACCGTGCTGCTCAACTTCAAATCTTCAGATATTTATAGATGTAGATCTTTGAGCTTTCTTCATAGACGTTGCAAATCTGTAACAAATCCGTCCGTTGGAGAAATAGACTTCTTTGTTTTTCATTCTGAACGTTGCAAGGCTGGATTCCCTTATTTTAATCCATTTCTGACCGTTGTGAATACTTCCATGTGATAGCGCCGAATCTTTTGATTTAAATATTATTAAAGTCTTCATAGGTGGGTATGGATGATTTATTTAATTCATATCCTTCCGGGAATCTCTCCAAACTGTCCCTTATCGCCCGCGTGTGACTTTCCGTAATTATTGACTTTTCAATGTATGCTGACGTGGACAGACTTACTTGGCTGATGACTTATCTGATCTTTCTTTAAGTCAATCTGTCTGATGTGCAGTCAAACTTCTTTGTCGTCGGACTTCTCTGACGGCAACTTCTTTGATGTCCTGCCGAGACGTCACTAATCTGACGACTTGTCTGAAGTCTTCTCACATGATGAACTTGACTGCTCTGATGGTCAAACTTCAGATGACTTGGTCTCTGTCTGATCACTTGACTGCAGTCTGGTCCAACTTCTCTGATAAAATTTGTTGACCAGAACTTCTATGAGTTTCACTTGACTGTGACTCGACTTTTTGTAGAGTTTGGTCAAGACCTCTCTGATGATACTTGTCTGACCGAAACTTCTCTGATGTACTTAAATGTACTTTGTACTTAGCTGATTTTAAGACTAACTTACATGGCCTATAGAAGATACTCATTTGGTTCTTCTTTACATTTTGCCAAGTATCTATCTTAACATAATTTGGCCTATGGAAGATTCTCATTTGGTTCTTCCTTACATTTCGCCAAGTAATAAACATACATTTGAATAAATAAGTACAATGATAACATCATCAAAATCTAACAAGTATTCATAAAAATTTATTGCATTTATAAAATTTGCATCCTATATAAATTTATTAGAAGAAATAAATTGGCTCAAAATGAGAAGCCAACACGTGTCTATGTCGCTGTCTTGGGAGGCCCCACCTAGGACCTTTCGGCGGGTCTGTCGGTAGGTGAGTCCTTCCTTGTCACTGACAGCTGCTGATGGGCTGGAGTCAATGATCCTTATTTTGTGGCGCCATTCGTGGATCTGCACATGGGTCCTCGCTCCGTGATCCAGTCTTCGTAGACTTGACGGTTGATGTCCTTATATGTGGCATAGGACGGTCGTCTTTGGTCGGGCACCAGAGTCGGTCGCTAGGTACCAAGAGACGATCGCCCCGGAAGGTCGATCGCTAGATACTCGAAGATGGACTGTTACCTTCAATTGGCAAGTTTGCCGTAGCTTATTTGATCGTGAACTCGGTCGCTCGGCCGTATGCCGATCGCCGTCCAGGCGTATTAATCTCCGCACAACAATTGCCCCCCAGCTTGCTCTCATGTCGAAGACGTGGGGTGAGGTGGCTCCGCTGGCGATCGCTTGGATTTAGATGGGCGACTTTTTATGAGTTTAGACGATCATTTTTCGAGCGGACTGGTTTTGAATTTTCAAGATCCACTCGGTCGCTGAAAAGAGCGTGAAATAACAGCGCGCTCGAAAAACCGCGGGGGTACGTGTCGCGATGTGATTGGAGGAGTCCGACGGTTAGTTAAGACTCCTCGTCTGGCGTGTCCTTGAAACGATGCGCACACGGATTTCAAGGGAGGCATTGATTGCGACCTTATCCGACAGTTGCACTTCAGCCCTCGAGATTCTCCTTATTTGCATGGAAGCACCAGTCTTCTCCTATAAAAAGGGTCTGGGTTACAGTATAATCCCCCTTACGCAATTTCATCGGAGAGGAAGATAGCCGAAAAATTTTCTGAAGCCTTGTTTGCCGATCGTCGATCGACTCAATCCTTCGGTAAGAAACAATCCTCTTTTTCCTCTTCTTTTTGAGAATGTCTGGAGTACCTACAATGTCTGAAACGGGCACCACCTCTGCCGCCGGGACTTCGATTGCCCGGGGAGGATCCTCCACGGAATTCCATATGGAGGCAGCTGCCGAGGCTATCCATGCCGGTATTAATCCCGCGGAAGTCGAGGAACTATTCAATGAGGCCGATGCTGCCAGGAGGCGGCAGCTGAGCAAAAATGCTTACTAGTGGAGAAGGAGTTGGCGGTGAGGGCGTACTGGGAGCAACATAGCCAAGCCTATTCATCCTTCGCAGAAATTATGGAGATATTGGCCGGTCCGCATCCCAGGTTCGACTATTGAGAGTACTCGATCACCCATCCCTATCAATACGCGAAGCGGTCGCTGTTCCGGGCCGCGCAACGCTCCCCGTGGTCCCTTGGCCAGATCAGGAGCTCAGCGACCAGGAAGGACTTGGCCATCTGGAGGGCGAGGTACCATGTACCTTCTGATGTGGACCTTTTCGCGCCTTCCGAGAATGAGTGAGCAGACCAACCTCCGAAGGGCATGGTCACCGTGAATGAGGCGATAATGGAGGCTGGGCTGCAGTTCCCATTGTCGTTTGCCGTCTCCAATTTGCTGGTTACCTGGAATGTGGTGCCGCTTCAGCTAACGCCGAACGCTTGGCTCCAGATTGTCTGCGACCTCACTTTGTTCGGCGGTCATCGACTGTACCACCTTCCCTCGCCGTTGGAGATGAACCACCTATTCAAACTGACGGCTCAGAAAGGGTCCGTCGGTGGCTACCACATCCAAGGCCGCTCTGGTCGGGTGATCCTTGGGGTCCCGAACAAGGTGTGGGGCGATCCGATAAAATGATTATAGGTCGGCAGTGCATGGAAAGCATCCACGAGCGACAATCCCACTGGCAAGCTGGACATTCCCACCGGCTTTCGGGAGAGGAATCCGAGTAAGGGTTCTGACTCTCCCTTTGATCGGATACATTCTGAACTGATCTAATTTGGTCTTCCTTTTGCAGGCTTCCATATTCCGGTGGCTGACGAGCTACCTTTTAACTTTTTGGTCATCTGGGAGCGGATACACAGTCTTCCGGACAACGATATAGATGCTCGCCGGATTAGCAAAGAGAGTTGTTGGTTATCTGCTCGATTATTTCATTTTCCGTGCCACCTTTTGGTCCCAGGCATGAATTTCCACAATCTCCTTTTGCTTGGCGATCGTCCTGTTTGAGGAAGGCGCCTAACCATTGTTTGATCGTTTTCCTTTTGCAGAGGTCCGTTTCCCTCGCTTTCTGGAGCCTCCGCTAGAGATCGCCATGTCGAACCCTGGAGTCTTCAGTCGCCTGCGCCAGAAGAAGTCGATTCGAGTTCCCCCAGTGGTGCTATCTCTTATCCCGGAGGAGAGGCCTCATGTGGAGCCGATCGCTGCGGAGGAGGAGGTTTGGGAGAAGGGACTCAAGCTGAGCCGAAATCGACATAGGTTGAGGGAAACCCCAGTCTCTGCCCCTGCCGGTGAGCCGCCGATCGCCGTGACTCTACTTACCGCGGTCCCCTTGGTGGATGAACCTACGCCTTCGTCGGCTTTCCTGCAGGCCATGGCGACTGCCGAGGCCGAGACCCCTCGCGGGAAACCGTTCTTCGGTCGCGACCCCGAGAAGGCCGAGAGGTAAGCTTTGGTTGTTTTTCTGAGTTTTGTCACTTGCGTAGGAGATGTGCTAACTCTTCTGTTCTTGATGAAGGATGCGCTGCACCAATCCGAATTGCTCGCCGCTGGTACTGGATTTTCTCGCAAGCCGATATCTTCGCGAGGCCTGTGACGTCCCGCTCTACATCGCCTGGGCTGTCTCTACTCTGCCGAAGGCCTGGACGACTTATTTGGATGCGATCGCCTGCCAGCGATCCGCGGACACGATGCAGGCGGCCTTTGTTCCATCCCTCCAGGCGGCGACGATGTCCGCCCAAGCTGTGAAGGACTTCGAAGGGCGCCCTTCTACTTCCCGTCTTCAGGCGGACCTCGAGGCTGCTCGGAAAAAGAACTCCGAGTTTACCGACAGGATCGTAGCTATGGAGAAGGATTCCTTGGAAGCGGCTAAATGGGCAAGTCAAGATCTTGAGCTGGTGAGATAGGATTCTGAGCGGGCTCGGGCGACGGTCGACTAGATTTGGGATCAGATGACAGAGGCCCTCCGGTCGTATGCGGCTTCTCAGAAGGAAGCCGATCAGTTGAAGGTGACCGTCGCCCGGCTGACTAGTGAGCTGGCGTCATCGAGGGGAGAAATGGCTGCCAAGGAGTTCGAGCTCCAGGGTGCACATCAGGCGGTTGCGGAGCTGAAAGGAAAGCTGGAGGCGATCGAGGCCGATCCTTTTATCAATGTGGAGTTCGTCAGCGAGTTTGCCTACTACATGGCGTTTACTGACTCACTCCGCGCCGCTAAGAAGGGAGGGGTGGAGGTCGGCCCTCTGGCTGAAAACTTCATAGCTTACGCGCTGGAGCATCCTCTGCATCCCGCCTTCTCCGTGCCGATCCTGGACCTCTCGGATCTCGGCGTATACCTGAGCTGGTACTCGATTCCCGGAAATCTCGTTCATCCAAATGCCCCGGAGGATGGGGGTTCAGAGCCAGCAACTGGCGATGGAATAGGTGCCGATCCTTGAGCTTTTATGCTTTTTTTACTTGTAATTTTTGTAGCTTTCATTGTACTTTTGCCTTCGGGCGGCCGTGATTGTACTTTTGTATTCCAAGTAATGAAATGAATATTTGCTTCTCTGATTTCTTGCTTGAATGATTGTCTTTCTGAGTCTTTGCATGACTTTATACAAGTGTGTGAGGAAAGATTGCTGCGTGTACAGCTCCAAGTGAATTGATAAACTCATATTGATAACTTTTACAACAAAGTCGATCGCTGCACATACATCTGAACAATGCCGATCGCCGTACATGTAATTGGGTAGGGACGATCATGGTATACATAGCTCCGCCCTTCCCACTTGTTTTGGTTTACTTAGTGAAAGTAAGGGGACGAAAATAAATCGTTGAGTGAGCGGTCTTCAATTTTGCAGATTCCTCCAGGAAGGCCGACCATCCCGGCCTAGAGGAACCATGCACGATCGCGGAGTTCGATGGAACCAACCTCCACGACCATGTCTTGTGCGCAAGCGACATCTCGTCTGATGGCCAACTTCTCACGACTCACTTAATTGTAAGGGTCCTCCGTAGGCTGCGCCCGCCTCGTATTTAAACAAAGGGCGTGCGGTCTTGGTCTAGAGGAGTCCTTGCACGGGGCGTCATCGGATTAATCGACACCACGACCGCGGATTGTTAGCACTTTTCTACATCGGACCGTCATGTTAGATGGAGATCCTCGATGGTATACGTTGTGACGGGGGGAGGGACGCGTCGCATTGTCCGGATCCACCATGTTAGGTGATGGACCTTTGAGGGCGGGCGAACGCGTCCACAGATCTGTTTTGGAGGGCCCATTAGCTACGCCCGCCTCGTATTTAAATGAAGGGCGAGCGATCGCTGCCCAAATGAACCTTGCATGGTCATAGAGAATGGTTCCATCGTCCTCCACGACTATGTCGGCACTCTTCTACCTCGGACCGTCATGTCAGATGGCGATCTTTGATGGTATACGTTGTGCTTGGGAGGCAATTGCGTGCCTAGGTCCATCATGTTGGATGACGACCGAGTCATCCTCATTTTCGAGGCATTGCTCAGGCAGTAGCGTTTGGTTTGACGTGGCGGGAATCGGGGAGAGACTTCCGAAGTTCCCTCCTCTTGATTGAAGCATATAGATCCAGCCGTCGATGTTGATCGAGGGGTCGACTCGTATGAGCTTTCCAGTCTGTCGCGTTCAACTCTGGCGACCATATCGGGAGATTGATGGGGCTCCGGCTAAGTTAATAAACTATCCAACTTGCCCTCCTCGAACAATCTCCAGAGTTGTCTGAGGAGGTCGCGACATTGGTTGGTGCTGTGACCGGGACTCTTGTGGTAAGCACATTATTTATTGTGGTCCATATGACCGTTGTCCCTTATCGCCTTTGGCTCGCTTAGCGGTTCGTGCCCCTTGATGGCGTAAAAAATGTGGGCCGGAGTTCAGTTGAACTTGTGGAGGAGATGGGCTTCCACATCCTCGAAGGCCTTGAAATCACCGGGTGGCTTAGCGACCGCCTTGTTGGTTTTGACGATCGCTGTCTTTCGGATGGGAGGTGGCGTCCCCTCGCCTAGGCGGAAGGTGAGCAGCCTCAGCCTGGCCAGAAAATCGGCAGCCTTAGCGCGGAAGATCACGTAGGTCAGGAGGATGTCCTTTGTGAGGTGTCTAAACATGGGCGAATGACCATAGAATCCCCCCAGGACCGAGTAGAGAGCGAGCTTGTCGCTGATGGGCTCGCTGGTGAGGACTATTTCATCCACCCGGTCGATGTAATCTGCATCGGTCTCGTCTTCCCCCTGCCTGATTTTCATCATGCAGTGGGGGCCTTCTGGTCTGGCGACCTTGGCGGCGAAGAATGATGTGAAGTCGCTCGCCAATTTCTCAAAGGAATTGACCGATCGCGGTGGCAGTGAGATGTACCACCTATGGGCCAGATCGCCCAATGTTAACGAGAATATTCAGCACCTGGTCGCATCTGATGCCCCACACCCGGTCATGTAAATCCGGAACTTGATTAGGTGAGTCTCGGGGTTCGATCTCCCTTCATACAAAGGTGTTTTGGGAGGAGCGATCCTTGGTTGCACGGGGGCAAGCTCGATGTGGACCACGAGTGGCTCAGTCGGTCCGATGATATATATACTGGCGTTTGCCCCTGTTTCCATGAGCGCTTTTATCTCGTCGAGCTGGCGTTGCATAGCGGCCATCGACGCGGCCTGGCTGCTCACGACTAGGCGCTCGGAGCGGGAGCCGAGGCGATCAAGCACTGATCCCCTGGCTCCGCTGTCGATGATGTCCTTGCCGCGTGGCTCGACTCATCGGCGGGTGGGGGCCAAACGACTGACCTGTATTTGGTTGGGAGTTGGGTATGCCGAACTCCTGGTGACAGACTCGGATTCTGTCGTCTCGTGGTTGGGGCCAGAATTCCCCGGTCGCCATAATGGGTCGCTTCCTAGCTGGATGAAGACAGAACCGTCCCGCCTCGCGAGAGCCTTGTCTTGAATCGGAGTTTTCTGACGATTGCTCTACTAGTAACCCCTTGAGCTTCCGTTTGCCTGCGCGGCGGATGGCCGAGGGGGTTATTGCGGGCGCTGTGCTTGCTCTCCGTCGCTCCCTTAGGATGGCCATTTCCTCCTCGATCTGTTCCGTAGTTTGGAACTGGTCGAGCGAGAGGCTGGGGCCATCCCTCAGAGGCGGGATCGAGAGTCTCGCGCCACCGCGGCTACCCTCTGCCGTAGGTCGGGGCTCGGATCAAGCTGGAATAAGGTGTCCGGTGGATCGGAGAGTGGCTCTCTTCGATGTGGTGACAGACGTCATGATTCTGAAGGTTTTTCTTTGAAGAACAGTGAGTGTTTCTTCAAGTATATGCCCCGGAGAACAGTGAGTGTTCTTCGGGACGGTCCTAATGAAAATGAAGGTTAACGCCGCCCTCCTTCTAGCGAGAATTGTTGTTATCCAAAATATTATCCGGAGATGATATGCTGGAATGGTCGAGTAACAAAAAAAATGCGAGAGCACGTCCGTGGGGAAGTAAATAACACAAGATTTGTCGGGGTAGTTAGTCCCGAGCTTGAATGCTCTTGCGAGATATTATGAATACGAATACTTGAGAGTACAAATATTAATGTTAGAGTACAATTACAATGAGTGTAAAGACCCTAGTTCTCTTACCTCTTGAGTGCTGAAGATTGCCGGAAGAACCAAAGTTGATGCTCTGTGAGTTCTTGTAACAACGATGGAGTGCTGTGCTGACTGTGAGAAATCGACGGTCTCTCACTGTGTGAATTAGCTGAACTCTCGTATGGAAGTATTTTCGGAACTTGTGAACTCTTAAAATCTGGAGTTCTATGAACTGTAAGGAGTTATCGTTTATGCCCACCGTCTTTTGGTTAAGAGGTTCTGAGAGATAAATCCTAGATAGAGTCAATAGAAAAGCTGAGAGCTTTCCAAGTACTGGAGGCTCTCTATTTATAGGACTGCGAGTCGCTGAACGATCACCTCTGCTGTATTATAATAAGCGGGCGATCGTCTTCAGCACATGGGTTGGTCTTCTTAAAGTCCGCAACAGCTGCTGGCAGCCGGATGTGCGAACCAATGAGAAGCCAACACGCGTCTATGCCGCTAACTTGGGAGGCCCCACCTAGGACCTTTCGGCGGGTCTGTCGGTAGGTGAGGCCGTCTTTGTCACTGATAGCTGGTGATGGGCTGGAGTCAACGATCTTATTTTGTGGCGCCATTCGTGGATCTGCACATGGGTCCTCGCTCCGTGATCCAGTCTTCGTAGACTTGACGGCTGATGGCCTTATACATGGCATAGGATGGTCGTCTTTGGTCGGGCACCAGAGTCGGTCGCTAGGTACCAAGAGACGATCGCCCCGGAAGGTCGATCACTAGATACTCGAAGATGGACTGTTACCTTCGATTGGCAAGTTTGCCGTGGCTTATTTGATCATGAACTCGGTCGCTTGGCCGTATGCCGATCGCCGTCCAGGCGTATTAATCGCCGCACAATAGGTATTATCTATTTAAAATATTCGAAGACTTAATAAAACCCGTTTATGAAACCGTCGTAAAATCTCATTTGAAACCACAAGGCCCGAAATGCCGAAGCTCAATAGTTTAAAAACATAAGTTAAGCTATCGCTTACACGTACCGACAAAATAGATTTAGAGAACGATTGCCAAAGTAACCTAAGTTACCAGATACCAAAAGGCCATTTAAAAATACTCACGCCGCGGATAAAGACAAACAATTAAAATACTCTAGCAGCGGAATACAACAACTGATCAGAAACTGAATATACAAATACATGCCCTAGTCAGTATCCTCTGGGAAGCTCATCTCTTCACGACCGCTATAAGCTTGATAATCCAAGAACCTAAAAAGAAGGTCCACGACGGGGTCAGCCATAATATCCAACAATGATAACCATCACATCATGTCAATAATTACATATCAATGGAAATACTATGTTAGAATACGACCAATGTAATCTTACTGTCGTAACTTTATGAAAATCCACGATTCGTATCCTTAGCAACACATTAAGATAATACCAAAATATCTGTACATTATCTCAATAATACCCAAGGTTCTCAAAATATTATCATAACTCTCAATACGGAAATTATACCAACTCTGGCCAATTCAATCCATCGGATAACGTCGACATTTCCAATATGATAATCGATTGTCCATCAAAGACAAGTACCAAGGAAATACGGAACATACCTCAAGATACGAAATACCATGACAATCACGTCAGTCTAATCCGAGATCAAATCAACACAACATACGGACATGGTCCTAACACAAGACCTACAAATTCATACTCATATGACAACGTCAATATGATCACAACAATAACGACAATGTATTCTTATGGCAAACCCATAATATACATATGTACAACAACAATACATGGCAATCCGGTGATCCAGCGTTCACTGCTTAGATCCCCCAATGATCCCGTCAGACCAACCCGAGGTGGAAATCCCGTCCGATGATCCAGCGCACGCTAGCATAGATCCCCCGATGATCCCGTCAGACCAGCACGAGGTGGACATATGACAACAATGCAAAACTGCACAATACAACAGTACACAATACAACAGTACACAATACACGGCAACAACAATGCACAAATGCATGACAACAACGATACACGAATGTATCACGACATGATTGACACAAATGATAAAAATGGTTAGAGTACTTGCCCCCAGCCCTTCGAGAGCGATCTCAATGTCTAAACCATCACGAACCATTATCCTCAATACTCGACGGTCCAAAGCATCACGGATTGCAGATAATTCATATCTTCGTCTTTATCACAATATATCCTCGATATACAAGTATACCAATAACAAAAGTAAATCATATACATTATGATTTAGATTCCCATAACTCGAATACGATTTATAATCCCAAATATCCTGTGATTACGATTATAAACATTGCTATACGAATTATAAATGAATGAAACGGAAACCATTCATTAAATATTATAAACTAAGCAAGTAATAACTTACCTTGATACCGATGAAGACGTTACCAATGCGATTGCCGTCATCTACAAGTCCCTCGGCCCCAATCAATGCAATTCACAAACATTCTCAAACATGACCGCAACACATAGTTCTAATCACCGATCAATAATCTCAACCTATTACAATAATCGATAAACAACAAGTTCGACAACAATCAAAAATCGATAAAACCAATTCACAAACCCAACGATTCAACAATATCTCAGTTAAACACAAGTCTGATCAAACCAACTTAAATAATCATGAATTCATAACCGAAACAGAATATACTACCCTGCCTGATGACTTAACGCACGTTAATTACTTAGCGTAGCGTGCGCTAAGTTTCTCCCATTAGCGTGCGCTATCCAGTAGGCTTAGTGTGCGCTAATGACATGCAGTTGCATGTATTTAGGATACCGATCAACATATGGCGATTATCAAGAACACTAAGTGATTCTGAACCATGTTCAAAGCTATCAAAACAACGAAATCCGATATCCTTTAACATGCAAACAATCATTCAACTTATAATCCAAGTCCTATATCCATATATCATCTTCCTCAATATCAACATCATGAAACATTAAGAACGTAACAACACTTCCATAATCTACCATTACAGAAATTAATCATCAACAATGACATCAATATCTGCAAAGGAGAAGAAGGATTAACCAACTTATCTCAAGAAAACGAACTACACGATTCAAATCACACGAATCATATTAATATCATCATACTCTGGTAATTGATCTCATAATCATGCTTGTCAACTTGTTTATATGATAATCATTAACTCAAGAACATCAATCTTCATTCCAAAACGAAATCCAAAGGTGAAGAGTGATTACCTTGTATAGACGAACCATGAAGGAGAACAATCAACTTCATTCCAAGAATCATCAATAACTTCAAGAACAAGACTTTAATCCATGCTCCTCAGCTTAATCTTGCTAAAGATCATCATCTCTCAGTGTTTGGAACCTCAAACTTCTCTCTAAAAACTCTCTCTCTAAATAAAGGAAGGAATGGCCGAATGAACATAATTCACATCTAGAATCATATGCATACTGACTGTTATTAGCGTGCGCTACTTTTCCTTAGTAGCGTGCGCTATCGTGGTCCAGAGGCGACTGTTTTGCTTCACACATCAGCTTACGTACGTAATACCCATGCAATAACGTACGTAAATTACACTGTCTAGCGCACACAATTTCTTAGACCTTAGCGTGCGCTAATCGTAGTTGACTTGCTACAGTCAGCACCTACCCACGTGTCCCCACATGCCGAAAGCACTGACGAGGATAAGATTCCTTTTTGTCCGATCTGCAGTTAGCATGCGCTAGTCCTTAGGTTTTAGCGTGCGTTAGTACTACATTACAACATCCGTTGACTCGTCGGCACATGCGCCGAAAGTGGCCGGGTCCACACGTAGATTCCCTCTGAGCTGTACTGAACTAGCGTACGCTAACCTATGCCCGTAGCATGTGCTATACCTGCACGATAGCGTGCGCCATACATGAGTATTAGCGTGCGCTAACAAGGCTATATTTAGCCATTTTCAGCTATTCTTGTCCAACGTCTCGACATGCAGAATATGAACATACGGCATACGGAATACATATACTCAACACATTATATCCTCAAATGCCATTGTCGACCAAATATGACAATTATACCAATACTGACATCTCGGTCCTTAATTTATTTTATTCATACTGTACAGATTCCACGCTGTACAATATAACTCAGATAAAATAATATTAAACAACAGTAGTACAAATTCCAGATATTGCAGGTATTGTTGCGAATACAGTACAGATGGTTATTTAAATCCATTCGTCACTTGAAAACGCGAGATGTGGATTATGGTAAGGATTGATTTGATATGGATTGTGATGGATCGGTAAGGTTTCACTGTAAATATTCTTACCTTGTAATTACATTCATATATAATTGTATATGTGATGTCATCGTTATCATTGTTGAGTATTATGGCTGACCCCGTCGTGGGTTTTATCATTGTTGGAATTTGTGTATTCTTTTCTGGTTTTTATGATTCCGTGGCAAATGTATTTAATTATGTCTCTATCCGCTGCGTGCGAAATTTTATAATGGCTTTCGGTATTTTACCAGCTCGTGTATACTTTCTAAATGTCCTTTTTGGCGTCTTCGCCTTGTGCTTTCAAATGGTATTTGATGACGGTATTTGGAAACTATATTTTGAAAATATTTGAGTATTTAAAACATTACCGTCTTCGCCTCTTTGGCGTATTTAAAATGTTTGCGAAAATGATTTTAGCCTTGTAGGTTCCAATGTGGGCCCCACAACGCTCTAATATTCCCGATTGGTTTTGGGGGTGTTACAAAAATAGTATCAGAGCTTGGGTTTCGTAAAACTAGGGCATGTGTGTTATGTGGCTCTACCGATGCGGTAGTAGCGTGATTTTTGAAAATAATTTTCCGACTTTCGAGTCAAACTGGTTTCTGGAGATTCCAGAATTTTTGAAATATTTTCAAATTACTATATTTGCGATGCCGGTGTATTGTTATTGTGTTGAGACTTTGTATGGAAGTCGTATGCTTGTATCACGGGAGATCATCGACTTCACGGACCTATAAGTATGTTCTTTCAGTTATTTGGTTTTGATGACGATTATTTGAGCATGTTGACATGATTTTGAGATATTTCGGGATTGAGATATTGATTATGATAGGATTTTAAGTTTCGAGGACGAAACTTATTTAAGTGGGAAGATATGTAATATCCTAGAATTTCGTTACGATTTTTCACATTATTTTATCTGAGTTTTATTGGACAAAGTGGGACCGATACAGTATGAATAAATAATTTTGGGAATAATGACAGACGTGCCAGTATATCTATCGAGGCTATATTTAATTCTAGGATATTACATGCTTGATATGCTTTTTGATGTCGGGTATACTGTATGAGTATTTGTACAATTGCCGTACTTGGTCGACAGTTGTATTCGAGGTATCGTGCATCAGAAGTATCATATGAGAATGATATTGGGACGAGAATAGTATTCAGTGTATGCGTATATGTATCCGGTATGTAGAGACGGACAGGAACAGTTGGATTTTGGCTAAGTAGGAAATCCATTACGTACGCTACATAATGGAGCTTACGTACGTAACTAAGCAAGCTTAATGTATGTTAAGTTGTGTACACAACGTACGTTAAGAAGGGAATCGGATAGGATCGAGCGGTGGTCGGTAGGTGGGCCTGGTGTCGGCAGCTTTCGGCGTGGATGTATGTGGACAGGCAAGTCAACTTTGAGCCTTACGTACGTTAAGGATGTATCATTACGTACGTTAAGAAGGCGCGTTACTGTAGCAAGTCAACTGTGTATTATGTACGCTACGGTGAGGGTATTACGTACGTAAAACAAGGTGCGAAATAAGACAGTGAGCCCTGGACGCCGATTACATACGCTATACAGGACATGTAGCGTACGTTAAAGAGCTTACGTACGTTAAGGTTGGGTCTTAACGTACATAACAAGCTGTGCAGGTTATATATTTAGAATGGGTCTTTCATTTGCTCACGAGAGGAAACAGATCTCTTCCTCCCAAACTACATTCCTCCTCACTCCTGGACCTAATTCCGACCCTTGTACCTTAGTTAAGACCTTGGTGAGTTGATTAGAAGCTTGCAGTTCTTGATGATTTTGGAAGTGTTTGATCTTTGGGATTCTTCTTCAAGAGGTATGTTGGATAACTCTTCTCTTTGATTCGGATTTTGATATTGTTGTTGACATCCTCCTTCGTATAATGATGGTTACGGTGTTGTTGTTGTGATTCTTGAGGTTGTATGAATTTTATATGGAAGAACAAATGATGTATACCTTGGATTATGAATTAGATGACGGTTTAGATGATAGAACCCATCAAATTACGTCGTTTTGTTGGCTAGATACATGATTATGGATTAATTCATGTTCTTAAAGAACTCTTGAGTTATATATGTCGTGATTTTACAGAAATTGGAAGCGTTACGGTTAATTTCGGTATATGGTTATTCGTGATGAAAACCGGTAATTGAATTTCTATGAATTTACAAAGATGAGCCGTGTTAATCCGAATTTAAGATTGAAGTCGGAACCAAGAATGTTGAAGACATTGTTAGAATTATTGATTATTGAATTTCGGCTTGTATTCGTATGGTTAAGAGTTGATATGGTTTGGTTTCGTATGATCGAGATGTCGTTGAAACGTTGAGTTGATTGGTTGATTATATCGGTTGTTGATTGTTATCGAACGTGTCGTTAATTGATCATTGCATTAGGTTGCATTAAATGATCGTTGATGATTAACCATTGTGCTGCGATTGGAATTGGAGAACGCATGGATTGCCTTGGTCGGGGCTGCAGAGCTTGTAGATGAAGACGACGGGATTGGTAACAAATTCATCATATCAGTATCGAGGCAAGTTATGCTTGCTCAGTTCATAATGTTTAATAAATAGTTTCGTTTTCATTTCATTTATGATTCATATAGCAATGGTATCATGGAATATGAATAGTCAGGATGATGGTATGCACATTATGCTTGGACTGAGATAAATCATAATGTATATAATTTTAAAGATGTTTAGTGGAAACAGAGACGTGAATTATATTTGGACTATTGTATGAGAAGTTAGATATCAAGGCTAGTTATCATTGAACCCGAGATGATGGTTTGGTATTAATGATGGACAGTACTTCATTTGGATTATTCGGATAACTGTGTATTCGTTCAGGGATGTTGGTCATGGAAAGGTTAGCATCTCCAGTTTGAGGTAAATTAATATTGCTAGATTATGATAATCATCTTGTTGCATTATTGCATGTGTATGTTGATACTTCATGTGGTGAGTATGCATCATTGTTTGTTACGTTTTGTGATGTGCTCTTTCTTTGAGATGTGATCTGTTGGGCCGATGTGTTAGGGGATAAGACCTAAGTGGCACCTATGTTCCGGGGTATTCCTGTGTGGATACTTTCGTGACCCTTGGTTGCGACCTTGGGGTATTTCGTGATTGCATGAACTGTGTTAGGGGATAAGACCTAAATGGCACCTACGTTCCGGAGTATTCCTGTGAGATGCTTCCGTGACCCTTGGCTGCGGCGTTGGAGTTTATGTGTTAATATCATATGCATTGTTGAGCATGCTGCGAACTGTTGTCTGACAGAATATGACATTGTGGTCGTACCGGTCTTTCATGATTGAGTTATCGTTGCTCACTTGCGAAGTCTTATGATCCTTGTTCGATACGTGTTTCTTCGAGATTTGTTGTCATGTTGTGTCGTGGCATATCTGGAATCAGATACGTTCTGATCGTTCATGTGTAGGATTTTCGGTGCGGGTACATGTAGCATATGTTGGTTTCGACCTCATATTAAACTGTGCACACGAGACGTACTTCGTGAGACTGATTAGGTACGAGACTAGACGTGTATCTGATCAATACCCGTGATTGTCTTGTACACGGACACATGTCCGGATCGGGCATATCGTGACGTCCATCTTGAGTCTTATTGATTGGTCGTTCATAGTCCATGTATATTCGGACCTGTTCGATAGTCGGGTTGTCTTTGAGGTCCCATATGTGTGATTTATATACGGTTGATGATTTTATTCTCTCGTGTATCTGTCCCTGTCGATCCTTTATCGATCTCATATGGAATTACCATATCGTTGGTCAATTCGTTTTTTATTGAACCTTTATAAATCTCGTTTGGATTTTACCATATCGTTGGTATTCTCGTTCGCTGATCCTTTGTTGATCTCGTTGGAGTTTACCGTGTCGTTGGTATTCTCGTTCACTGATCCCTTGTTGATCTTGTTGGAGTTCATCGTGTCATTGGTATTCTCGGTTGTTGACCCTTTATTGATCTTGTTGGAGTTTACCGTATCATTGGTATTCTTGGTTGTTAATCCCTCATTGCTCTTGTTGGAGTTTACCGTGTTGTCGGTATTCTCGGTTGTTGATCCCTTATTGCTCTTGTTGGAGTTTACCATATCGTTGTTATTCTCGGTTGTTGGTCCTTGATTGATCCTGTTGGAGTTTACCGTATCATTGGTATTCTTGGTTGTTAATCCCTCATTGCTCTTGATGGAGTTTACCGTGTCGTCGGTATTCTCGGTTGTTGATCCCTTATTGCTCTTGTTGGAGTTTACCATATCGTTGTTATTCTCGGTTGTTGGTCCTTGATTGATCATGTTGGAGTTTACTATATCGTCAGTATTCTCGGTTATTTGATCCTTTATTGATCTTATTGGAGTTTACCGTGCTGTTGGTATTCTCGGTTGTCGATCCTTTCTCGATCTTGTTGGAGTTTACCGTGTCATTGGTATTCTCGGTTGTTGATCCTTCATTAATCTTGTTGGAGTTACCACATCATGATATTCTCGTTCGTGGTTGAACCTTTGTCAATCTTGTGTGGAGTTATCATGTCATTGATATTCCCGTTTTGATGTATTGGTTGTTTATCATTATTGATTGTATGAGCATTCATACCTTGTATTAATATCCGGGACTTGCCATTTTCTCGGGGCAGTTTATTACAGATGTACCTTGTGATATCGGTTTTATCATAATTGGGATCCGATTGTGCGACCCAGCGGACAGGATTGGTCATGGAAAGATTACTCCGTATTTGAGATGTATTTATGTCTTTGGGAATCTTGGTATTGTAACACCCCCAGAGCCATACAGGAATATTACAGTGCCGTGGTCCCCGAGATGGAACCCACAAGACTAGAGGAAATTTTCGCAAACATTTACAAATGCCCAAGAGGCTAACGACGGTATTATCTATTTAAAATATTCGAAGACTTAATAAAACCCGTTTATCAAACCGTCGTAAAATCTCATTTGAAACCACATGGCCCGAAATGCCAAAGCTCAATAGTTTAAAAACATACGTTAAGCTATTGCTTACACGTACCGACATAATAGATTTAGAGAACGATTGGCAAAGTAACCTAAGTTACCAGATACCAAAAGGCCATTTAAATATACTCACGCAGCGGATAAAGACAAAAAATTAAAATACTCTAGCAGCGGAATACAACAACTGATCAGAAACTCAATACACAAATACATGCCCTAGTCAGTATCCTCCGGGAAGCTCATCTCTTCACGACCGCTACAAGATTAATAATCCAAGAACCTAAGAAGAAAGCCCACGACGGGGTCAGCCATAATATCCAACAATGATAACCATCACATCATGTCAATAATTACATATCAATGAAAATACTAAGTAAGAATACGACCAATGTAATCTTACCGTCGTAACTTTACGAAAATCCACGATTCGTATACTTAACAACACATTAAGATAATACCGAAATATTTGTACGGTATCTCAACAATACCCAAGGTTCTCAAAACATTATCATAACTCGCGATACGGAAATTATACCAACTCTAGCCAATTCAATCCATCAGATAACGTCGACATTTCCAATACGATAATCGATTGTCCATCAAAGACAAGTACCAAGGAAATACGAAACATACCTCAAGATACGAAATACCATGACAATCACGTCAGTCTAATCCGAGATCAGATCAACACAACATACGGACATGGTCCTAATACAAGACCTACAAATGCATACTCATATGAAAATGTCAATATGATCACAACAATAACGACAATGTATACTTATGGCAAACCCATAATATACATATGCACAACAAAATACATGGCAATCCGATGATCCAGCGTTCACTGACTAGATCCCCCGATGATCCCGTCAGACCAACCCGAGGTGGAAAACCCGTCCGATGATCCAGTGCACGTTAGCATAGATCCCCCGATGATCCCTTCGGACCAACACGAGGTGGACATATGACAACAATGCACAACTGCACAAAACAACAGTACACAATACACGACAACAACAATGCACAAATGCATGACAACAACGATACACGAATGTATCACGACATGATCGACATAAATGATAAAAATGGTGAGAGTACTTGCCCCGAGTCCTTAGAGAGCGATCTCAATGTATAAACCATCATGAACCATTATCCTCAATACTCGACGGTCCAAAGTATCACGGATTGCAGATAATTCATATATTCGTCTTTATCACAATATAACTTCGATATACAAGTATACCAATAACAAAAGTAAATCATATACATTATGATTTAGATTCCCAAAACTCGAATACGATTTATAATCCCAAATCTCCTGTGATTACGATTATAAACATTGCTATACGAATTATAAACGAATGAAACGGAAACCATTCATTAAATATTATAAACTGAGCAAGTAATAACTTACCTCGATACCGATGAAGCCGTTACCAATGCCATTGCCGTCATCTACAAGTCCCTCGGCCCCAATCAATGCAATTCACGAACATTCTCGAACATGACCGCAACGCATAGTTCTATTCACCGATCAATATTCTCAACCTATTACAATAATCGATAAACAACAAGTTCGACACCAATCAAAAATCGATAAAACCAATTCACAAACCCAATGGTTCAACAATATCTCGGTTAACCACAAGTCTGATCAAACCAACTTAAACGATCATGAATTCATAACCGAAATAGAATATACTACCCTGCCTGATGACTTAGCGCACGTTAATTACTTAACGTAGCGTGCGCTAAGTTGCTCCCGTTAGCGTGCGCTAGCCAGTAGGCTTAGCGTGCGCTAATGACATGCAGTTGCATGTATTTCGGATACCGATCAACATATGGAGATTATCAAGAACACTAAGTGATTTTGAACCATGTTCAAAGCTATCAAAACAACGAAATCCGATATCCTTTAACATACAAACAATCATTCAACTTATAATCCAAGTCATATATGCATATATCATCGTCCTCAATATCAACATCATGAAACATTAAGAACGTAACAACACTTCCATAATCTATCATTACAGATATTAATCATCAACAATGACATCAACATTCACAAAGGAGAAGAAGGATTAACCAACTTATCTTAAGAAAACGAACTACACGATTCAAATCACACGAATCATTTTAATATCATCATACTCCGGTAATCCATCTCATAATCATGCTTGTCAACTTGTTTATATGATAATCATTAACTCAAGAACATCAATATTCATTCCAAAACGAAATCCAAAGGTGAAGAGTGATTACCGTGCATAGACGAACCATGAAGGAGAACAATCAACTTCATTCCAAGAATCATCAATAACTTCAAGAACAAGACTTTAATCCATGTTCCTCAGCTTAATCTTGTTAAAGATCATCATCTCTCAGTGTTTGGAACCTCAAACTTCTCTCTAAAAACTCTCTTTCGCGAAATAAAGGAAGGAATGGCCGAATGAACATAATTCACATCTGCAATCATATATATACTGACTGTTATTAGCGTGCGCTACTTTTTCTTAGTAGCGTGCGCTATCGTGGTCCAGAGGCGACTATTTTGCTTCGCACATCAGCTTACGTACATAATCCCCATGCAATAACCTACATAAATTACACTGTCTAGCACACGCAATTTCTTAGACCTTAGCGTGCGTTAATCGTAGTTGACTTGCTACAGTCAGCACCTACCCCCGTGTCTCCACATGCCGAAAGCACTGACGAGGATAAGATTCCTTTTTGTCCGATCTCCAGTTAGCGTGCGCTAGTCCTTAGGTTTTAGCGTGCATTAGTACTACATTACAACATTCGTTGACTCGTCGGCACATGCGCCGAAAGTGGCCGGGTCCACACGTAGATTCCCTCTGAGCTGTTCTGCACTAGCGTACGCTAACCTATGCCCGTAGCGTGCGCTACACCTGCACGATAGCATGCGCTATACATAAGTATTAGCGTGCGCTAACAAGGCTATATTTAGCCATTTTCAGCTATTCTTGTCCAACGTCTCGACATGCAGAATACGAACATACGACATACGGAATACATATACTCAACACATTATATCCTCAAATGCCATTGTCGACCAAATACGACAATTATACCAATACTGACATCTCAGTCCTTAATTTATTTTATCCATACTGTACATATTCCACGCTGTACAATATAACTCGGATAAAATAATATTAAACAACAGTAGTACAAATTTCGGATATTACAGGTATCGTTTGGAATATAGTAGAGGTGGTTATTTAAATCCATTCGTCACTTGAAAACGCGAGATGTGGATTATGGTAAGGATTGATTTGATATGGATTTTGATGGATCGGTAAGGTTTCACTGTAAATATTCTTACCTTGTAATTACATTCATATATAATTGTATATGTGATGTCATCGTTATCATTGTTGAGTATTATGGCTGACCCCGTCGTGGGCTTTATCTTTTAGGTACTCGGAGTTCGAGCTACTAGCGGTCATGAAGGGATGAGCTTTCCGGTGATACTGGCTATGGCATGATTGTTGGAATTTGTGTATTCTTTTCTGGTTTTTATGATTCTGCTGCAAATGTATTTAATTATTTCTCTATCCGCTGCGTGTGAAATTTTATAATGGCTTTCGGTATTTTTCCAGCTCGTGTATACTTTCTAAATGTCCTTATTGGCGTCTTCGCCTTGTGCTTTCAAATGGTATTTGATGACGGTATTTGGAAACTATATTTTGAAAATATTTGAGTATTTAAAACATTACCGTCTTCGCCTCTTTGGCGTATTTGAAATGTTTGCGAAAATGATTTTAGCCTTCTGGGTTCCAATGTGGGGCCCACGGCGCTATAATATTCTCGGTTGGTTTTGGGGGTGTTACAGAAATAGTATCAGAGCTTGGGTTTCATAAAACCATGGCATGTGTGTTATGTGGCTCTACCGGTGCGGTAGTAGCGTGATTTTTTAAAATAATTTTTCGACTTTCGAGTCAAACTGATTTTTGGAGATTCCAGAATTTTTGAAATATTTTCAAATTACTATATTTGCGATGCCAGTGTGTTGTTATTGTGTTGAGACTTTGCATGGAAGTCGTATGCTTGTATCACGGGAGATCATCGACTTCACGGACCTGTAAGTATGTTTTTTCAGTTATTTGGTTTTGATGACGATTATTTGAGCACGGTGACATGATTTTGAGATATTTCGGGATTGAGATATTGATAATGATAGGATTTTAAGTTTCGAGGACGAAACTTATTTAAGTGGGAAAATATGTAATATCCTGGAATTTCATTACGATTTTTCACATTATTTTATTTGAGTTTTACTGGACAGATTGGGACCGATACAATATGGATAAAAATTTTTGGGAATTGTGGCAGACATGCCAGTATATCTATCGAGGCTATATTTAATTCTAGGATATTACATGCTTGATATGCTTTTTGATGTCGGGTATACTATATGAATATTTGTACAATTGCCGTACTTGGTCGACAGTTGTATTCGAGGTATCGTGCATCAGAAGTATCGTATGAGAATGATATTGGGACGAGCATATGTATTCAGTATGTGCGTACACGCATCCGGTATGTCGAGATGGACATGAACAGTTGGATTTTGGCTAAGTAGGAAATCCATTACGTACGCTACATAATGGAGCTTACGTACGTAACTAAGCAAGCTTAACGTACGTTAAGTTGTGTACACAACGTACGTTAAGAAGGGAATCAGATAGGATCGAGCTGTGGTCGGTAGGTGGGCCCGGTGTCGACAGCTTTTGGCGTGGATGTGGACAGGCAAGTCAACTTTGAGCCTTACATACGTTAAGAAGGCCCGTTACTATAGCAAGTCAACTGTGTATTACGTACGCTACGGTGAGGGTATTACGTACGTAACACAAGGTGCGAAATAAGACAGTGAGCCCTGGATGTCGATTACGTAAGCTATACAAGACATGTAGCGTACGTTAAAGAGCTTACGTACGTTAAGGTTGGGTCTTAACATACGTAACAAGCTGTGCAGGTTCACTATAAGAATAAACGTCAAAGACTTCGGATAATATCCGAAGTAAAAATGTTATAATTACCGAAGTCTATGTTCGTGTAGTTAAAGGTATACTTTAGACTTCGCTTATTAGACGAAGTCTAATATCGTAATAACCGAAGTCTATCTCGGTTTTTAGAACCCGAATATGGGGGTTTGCGAAGTAAAAAAGGTCCTTCCACTTCACTTATTTTATAATCGCTGAAGTGTATATTTCCTATTCGCTTCAGTAAAATATATACAGATGAAGTGAAATAATGTTATCGACTTCGCTTATTAATAGGTAACGAAGTTAAAGATACCACATTTACTTCACTTTTATTTGTTTAGCCGAAGCATTACACTCCTTTTTACTTCGCTTATTCTATTTTATGTCGCTAATTATATATCTCTGACTTCGTTTTTTATCCGAAGTAAATAACCACATTGCATATTTCTTTTCAATTTGTAAATATAGAATCCCTGTTGTACAAAAACATGATCCATCCAATAAAAAACCTCAATTCACAAGATCTCAACAACACAACCTCAAATACATCAATCAACCTCATTAAAAATCCAACAAACTCAAATCACAAGATCCCAATTCAATAACACAAGATCATAAGCATTGATAATAGTAATAAACCACAATTTCATATATAAATGGCGGACTGTCGTACAAAAATGCCAAATATTGATTCGCGTGATTCACAAGTTTGCATTGGGCATAACTATAATATGCCAACATCAAATAAACTTCCACAATGTCTACGAGACACATGCATAGGTCTAGCTAATGGACTGCACATTAACAAAACATTCACCATATTTACCCGATCAAACGACATGTTCTGATCTAACTATACCAACAGATATGCACCAGAGTACCAGTAGTGTTGCAACCAAGACCATACACATATAGTACTGATTTGAAACTAGACAAAGAACTTCCTGACAATGAAGCCAGCCTAAGCACCATCGACAAACGTGTAGACGAACTTGCTCCACTCGTTCCTGACTTCATCATACTGCTCCTGAGTGCAGTATTGGTCTTTGATCAACCAGATACCGAGCAAATCACATTGAAACAAAAAAATAGATTAAGTACGTTCATAAAAGATGCATCAACATCACAAATTTTCGCACTGAAGCTACCGAGTCGTGTTTTGCGAGCGCACTCTGCAGCTATCATTTAGTTCAAGACCCTGACACAGAAGTTCTTCATCCCTGTCAAAATTAAAATTAAAATTACCCCTAAAGTTTAGCCTAATCACAGAAAACTCCCATTATGTTTGGAAATTAGAAATACCCCCTTAAAAGTGTCGCAAACATGTCTGTATTTACTTTATAAATACCCGATTTTCGCAATTTGTTAAAGGAGTAACAAATGTCATAGGAATATTTGTAAATTCTGAAAGATATTTTTTTTTCCTTTCTATTTAAAATTGAGTCGTATCCAGTGGTAATTTTTGTAATTAACCCTAGGGGAAACGGAATGCACAATTTTGAAATAGTACACCGGGCAACATGAATGAAAGGAACAGAAACGAGAAAGGCTAACCCAGTGGTCCCCAACAACTGCATCAACTTCCTTTGATTGGCACGACATTGTTCAACAAGGTCGATTATCACTTCATCTTTTACAGCCTACAAAGGTAATCGGAAAAATATTAATCAACATTTACCACTATTCTTGTCATGGATAAGTAGGTAGCTCCGAAATTTTAAATACCGAGCGGTCTATGGATCAACAATTGCAACATATCACCAAGAGATCAAGAACATCGCGCATGGAGTTTAAGCTTGATAAACTACAAAAAAAAAAAAATAACAAACCGAATTTATAGAATCTTGGGGATAAGTCAAGAAGACAAAACCATCAAATGTGGGGCACACCACCAAGCATATAGACACAAGGTTACGAAATATATCCTTGAGGTTTAGTCTAATTACAAACAAATCCAACCGTCTTTCAAAATTACCCCAAAAACCACCGCTTTTAGACCGTTTCCAAAGAAGATCATTTAAAACCTTCCCTCGTGGTTTCCACATATCCAATACCCAAGCCGAAAGTTTAGGTTAAAAGAAAAATAAATGCCTATAAACCTTACTCAAAGCCTATGAAACCAAACACTATCACATTATTCTCCATTGCCATTCCATAAAGTGATCAACAAGTTCCATATGAACAAGGATAGCAAGTAAGCTAGCATGATTTTCAACAATAGTAAAATGGTAAAAGTGAACACGGAGGCAACAGTCTCGCATGATCTTCCTTAGGATCATTCAAAGGAGCATTGATATGAATAATGCACCCACTACACATTCCACCTATATGCAAGAATGAAAGCTTATTTTGTTCTTTTGCCACAGTGTCATCGCTCATGAATAACACATATTTCTCGTGCAAAAAACAAAAACTACCAAGCGCAGATAAATCTACCTAGATCCCATACTTGAAACTTTATGTTGTTATACCGCAGAGTTTCCACATTGAATCCAATTGCCGCAATTAAAAGAAAATATATATACATAAAATCAACCATAAGCATCTCTTTCTCGAATATATCCACATTAATTCATTCTACTTCAAATAGACACACCAAAAATTTAAAGTCGAGTATGAGATCGAATTCGAAGAACAATAACGATCCGAAGTCAGTCGGAAAAAGCTCTTTCATACGAAACAGACCAAATGTTAGAAACAATGCAAAGGCTCCCATCATTCTAGATTCGTTATATCAGAAATAATTGAGTATGCAAAAGGACACACTTACTCGGAATAGTTGATACTACTTCACCCATCTCAATGATCCGCGAAACAATAACCAAAAAAAAATTTAGAATAATCGACACAAAAAGGAAATTTTCTAAGAACTCCGGATCGGATCGGCGAAGAAACAAAGAAGCATTCTCTTATGCTTCCCGCGAAATCAAAAGTTACCTATACTCCTATTCGAATCATGATAAGATATAATAAGTGCCAAAAGAAAACTATTTCCCATAAGAAAGTAATGCCTATAGGTGTCCAGCTCACGATCATAAGATCGCCTCACAATTCGATGAAACCTCATGCACCACACAATTGCCGAGAGAGCTTCCAATGAACACCGCCATTATAGTGTCATACACTGAAATGAAGTCGATAAACAAATCGAGGTACCAAGCCAAGAAGACAAATGAATAGAGTTCCTGAGTCTTCACTAAAATTCAAGAATATAATGCAGTTAGTTAGTTGCACTATCTCATATAGCGACAATATGTGATAATTCTTCATAACTTAAGCATATATGCACCGACATGGTTCATTAAAACCAGCAAAGTGACAATCTAGACATCTATGTAGACATATTGAACAGAACATCTTGAGCTCAATCAATTTCTGACTCATAAAACTTCGAATACATTGAATATAACAATACCTCTTACACACATAAATACATGCCCTTGACGTATAATTTGACGACCCATCAATAGTTGGCATGATGTAGATTTCAACAAAAATAAAGAAATACAAATCTCTATAGGCACTCCAGGATACACCATAATGCAACAAGACAAGAAGATCACCGGAGAGCCTTCAACCTTATCCGCCCTAACCCACCATACTCTTAAAACATAAAGATAATTAGCTTCACCGAACACTTAAAAAGAATAGCACAATTCAAGTCGATATCCTGATTCCTGATACATATGCGCATGCAAGAACAGAACTGCATCCATCACCTTTACAAGCAAAGCTGCACCACAAAATGAAACCCTAACCCTACGCCATTTCTGATTCTACTATAGAATACATGAACAAGAACAACAAATTTCAGTAGGTAAAATATTGATTATAGGTTGATTAATCCATTATATCAACTTAAAAAAATCGTAACACATCAACAATTAAAAAAACAAACGCATCGGATATGATAACCGAAATAAAGTACCCAACCTGAACATGATTCCAGCCAACACATCACATATTCCAGCCAATCCAACCAACAATTCAGCAAACTCCATCCACAAAATAATATAACATTCAAATTTGATAGCAAACGATTACAAGAATAACACATAAACATTGCTCGGAAAACCTTGTGCTCAGTAACTGAAAGAGCATACCTGAAATCTTTTTAGGGCAATTATAACAATGTATGGAACCAGCTGGATGGTTAGGCGCTTCCATGCCATGACATAAGCATTGCAACTGCAAGGACAACACAATCAGAGTTGTTAAAGCAACACAATTAACATTAAATATAAGAGTTTCTACACTATAAGTAGATTATAATCTAAGAGCACTCATTATGAAACAAAAGAATAACACAAGCATCAAATAATATTGCTAGTCAAGGAATCAAGTTGAGTAAGTGAGCCACCCAACACAATAGATGCAGGAATTATAATAATGCAAAGAACAAAAGACAACTAATTCACACACTCAAAGAACCATCCAAGAGACGGTAAAAACAATAATTTCCGACTAATGTGTTCATATTCAGGATGCTCAAAAGCATAGTACTTAAAAAAAATTGAGCTAGGCTGAAAAGCGGTGAAATATATGTAGCCTTCATGCTACAAAACAAACAATTACCCATCACATTTATACAAATTATCCCCATGAAGCCATTCTTTGGCGGTGAACTGATCCAAACACTCCTCCAAAGATCCAGCATCCCCATGAATTTCAATAATTAAATTTCAACAGCTGTAAGAATCTCCCGGCAGAAACTTTTTAACAGCCTAATTCAATCTGAAATTACATACATCGACAAGAAACTTGATACTAAATAAAAGAGATAAAACTTGAGTTCTTCACAATAAGTTTGCAATGGATTCCCTCTGCACAACAAAGAAAGAATGAGCATGACGAGAAAGCAAGGAAGTCCAGTCTCGACGTTCGTCACCCAATCATGATCCCAGTCGACTCCAGCCGAAAGTTCAAATGGACGTCTCAGCCCAACCGTTCAACCCCTCCGGTACCTCGACTTTTCCCCGACAAGGTAACACAATTTGCCTCTCCTTGCTTTTAGTCTGTCGATTGGAAACTTGTAAAATCTCGTACAGTCTGAACTCGCAAGCCAAAAGACAAACCAAAAAATTCATCCAAAATCAAAAAGTTGCACCTTATCATCACATTTCTTCATTACACTTATAACAAACTAGTATCCCAATTTAAATCAATTCTCGTCCATTCTCTTCATTGTAAATCACCTTCAACTTGGTTGGCTTTTCACCATTCCACTTACACATAAAGTTCTCCACACTGTATCTTCCCCGTATACTTATTTTGTCAATCCCTAATCACCAATTCAAAAACCATTCAAATCAACCAAAACCCAAATTTTACCCTAACGAAGACTCACTAACACGAACTCATCAGCCCGATTCTCGAGCACAGAAGCACTCAAACTAAACAGAATAAAAAAGTTCTTCAAATCCTTACCAAGATGAAATTTTTCATCCGTTATGGAGGAACCCTAATTCGCTGACTTTCATCGACTTTAATTCCCCTCTATAGTCAATCGAGGCCACCGTAAACCAAAGATCCAACAACCCAACTCGGCCCGAAATTAGGAACCACATCTCTCAGACTGGAAGCTCGTAACCCGAGCTCACCAGCGTCGACCGTCGCAAGTCCCTCGCCGCTCAGCCGGATGCTATTTAATCATCCTTCTTTAATCCATGCGTGTAATCTTGAGTGTATGCGTGCTTTGGTGTATGTAGAGGGAGAGAGATCGATTTTGGGGAGAGATTAATCGGGTTTTTGCAATTGAACTTTTTATAGAGAAAAACTTCGGAGGAGAGAGAGTTCACGGGGGAGAAAGGAGAGAAGTGAGGGGTTGTCGGTCGTGGTGTGTTGTGTGAAGGGAAGTTTTGCAGACTTCTCAGTCCCATGTTAAAAAGTTCTGCTCAATTAACAATATAATTTTTCCATGTTAAAAAGTTCTACTCAATTAACAGTATCATTTTTTCCAATGTTGTATCAGATTAATTGACTAGAATAGCAAAATTTAAATCCCTCAAATCAAATTAAAGCAAGATGAAGCAAAATATTTCAAATTTTGAAATACCATTTATTAAAGTAACGTTTTGGTTTCCAAAAAAAAAAAACTAAGCTTAGTGTTTTTTTGAGCTCAAATGAAAAAAATTGAACCTCAAAATATTAATTCCCGGTCTCAAGACATACACTTCGCTATTGTAAAATTTTTTTGGTAAAAAATAAAATTTCACACTTTTTACTTCAGTAATTATCAAATTAGCGAAGTCTTTGTAACTTAAAATTTCTAACTAGCTTCTATTTTTCTGTTTGGTACCATTTACTGAAGTCTATGTGGCTTTTTTACTTCAGTAAATTGAAAAGCGAAGTTGTTGTTTGTTTTTACTTTGCTAATATACATTACCGAAGTGAGATGTACCGAAGTCTTTGATGTTTATTCTACTAGTGGTTATATATTTAGAATGGGTCTTTCATTTGCTCACGAGAGGAAACACATCTCTTCCTCCCAAACTTCATTCCTCCTCACTCCTGGCCCTAATTCCGACCCTTGTACCTTAGTTAAGACCTTGGTGAGTTGATTAGAAGCTTGAAGCTTGCAGTTCTTGATGATTTTGGAAGTGTTTGGTCTTTTGGATTCTTCTTGAAGAGGTATGTTGGATAACTCCTCTTTGATTCGGATTTTGATATTGTTGTTGACGTCCTCCTTCGTATAATGATGGTTACGGTGTTGTTGTTGTGATTCTTGAGGTTGTATAAATTTTATATGGAAGAAAAAATGATGTATACCTTGGATTGTGAATTAGACGACGGTTTAGATAATAGAACCCATCGAATTACGTCGTTTTGTTGACTACAAACATGATTATGGATTAATTCATGTTCTTAAAGAACTCTTGAGTTATATATGTCGTGATTTTACAGAAATTGGAAGCGTTACGGTTAATTTCGGTATATGGTTATTCGTGATGAAAACCGATAATTGGATTTCTATGAATTTACAAAGATGAGCCGTGTTAATCCGAATTTAAGATTGAAGTCGGAACCAAGAATGTTGAAGACATTGTTAGAATTATTGATTATTGAATTTCGGCTTGTATTCGTATGGTTAAGAGTTGATATGGTTTGGTTTCGTATGATCGAGATGTCGTTGAAACGTTGAGTTGATTGGTTGATTATATCGGTTGTTGATTGTTATCGAACGTGTCGTTAATTGATCATTGCATTAGGTTGCGTTAAATGATCGTTGATGATTAACCATTGTGCTGCGATTGGAATTGGAGAATGCATGGATTGCCTTGGTCGGGGCTGCGGAGCTTGTAGATGAAGACGACGGGATTGGTAACAACTTCATCATATCGGTATCGAGGCAAGTTATGCTTGCTCAGTTCATAATGTTTAATAAATAGTTTCGTTTTCATTTCATTTATGATTCATATAGCAATGGTATCATGGAATATGAATAGTCGGGATGATGGTATGCACATTATGCTTGGACTGAGATAAATCATAATGTATATAATTTTAAAGATGTTTAGTGGAAACGGAGACGTGAATTATATTTGGACTATTGTATGAGAAGTTAGATATCAAGGCTAGTTATCATTGAACCCGAGATGGTGGTTTGGTATTAATGATGGACATTACTTCATTTGGATTATTCGGATAACTGTGTATTCGTTCAGGGATGTTGGTCGTGGAAAGGTTAGCGTCTCCAGTTTGAGGTAAATTAATATTGCTAGATTATGATAATCATCTTGTTGCATTATTGCATGTGTATGTTGATACTTCATGTGGTGAGTATGCATCATTGTTTGTTACATTTTGTGATGTGCTCTTTCTTTGAGATGTGATCTGTTGGGCCGATGTGTTAGGGGATAAGACCTAAGTGGCACCTATGTTCCGGGGTATTCCTGTGTGGATACATTCGTGACCCTTGGTTGCGACCTTGGGGTATTTCGTGATTGCATGAACTGTGTTAGGGGATAAGACCTAAATGGCACCTACGTTCCGGAGTATACCTGTGAGATGCTTCCGTGACCCTTAGCTGCGGCGTTGGAGTTTATGTGTTAATATCATATGCATTGTTGATCATGCTGCGAACTGTTGTCTGACAGAATATGACATTGTTGTCGTACCGGTCTTTCATGATCGAGTTATCGTTGCTCACTTGCGAAGTCTTATGATCCTTGTTGGATACGCGTTTCTTCGAGATTTGTTGTCATGTTGTGTCGTGGCATATCTGGATTCAGATACGTTCTGATCGTTCATGTGTAGGATTTTCGGTGCGGGTACGTGTAGTATATGTTGGTTTCGACCTCATATTAAACCGTGCACACGAGACGTACCTCGTGAGACTGATTAGGTACGAGACCAGATGTGTATCTGATCAATACCCGTGATTGTCTTGTACACGGACACATGTCCAGATCGGGCGTATCATGACGTCCATCTTGAGTCTTATTGATTGGTCGTTCATAGTCCATGTATATTCGGACTTATTCGATAGTCGGGTTGTCTTTGAGGTCCCATATGTGTGATTTGTATACGGTTGATGATTTTATTCTCTCGTGTATCTGTCCCTGTCGATCCTTTATCGATCTCGTATGGAATTAGCATATCGTTGGTCAATTTGTTTGTTATTTAACCTTTATAAATCTCGTTTGGAGTTTACCATATCGTTGGTATTCTCGTTCGCTGATCCTTTGTTGATCTTGTTGGAGTTTACCGTGTCATTGATATTCTCGTTCGCTGAACCCTTGTTGATCTTGTTGGAGTTCACCGTGTCATTGGTATTCTCGGTTGTTGACCCTTTATTGATCTTGTTGGAGTTTACCGTATCATTCGTATTCTTGGTTGTTAATCCCTCATTGCTCTTGTTGGAGTTTACCGTGTCGTCGGTATTCTCGGTTGTTGATCCCTTATTTTTCTTGTTGGAGTTTACCAAATCGTTGTTATTCTTGGTTGTTGGTCCTTGATTGATCCTGTTGGAGTTTAATGTATCGTCGGTATTCTCGGTTATTTGATCTTTTATTGATCTTATTGGAGTTTACCGTGCTATTGGTATTCTCGGTTGTCGATTCTTTCTTGATCTTTTTGGAGTTTACCGTGTCATTGGTATTCTCGGTTGTTGATCCTTCATTAATCTTGTTGCAGTTACCACATCATGGTATTCTCGATCGCGGTTGATCCTTTGCCAATCTTGTGTGGAGTTATCATGTCATTGATATTGCTGTTTTGATGCATTAGTTGTTTATCATTATTGATTCTATGAGCATTCATACCTTGTATTAATATCCGGGACTTGCCATTGTCTCGGGGCAGTCGATTACAGATGTACCGTGTGATGTCGGTTTTATCAGAATTGGGATCCGATTATGGGACCCAGCAGACAGGATTGGACATGGAAATATTACTCCGTATTTGAGATGTATTTATGTCTTCGAGAATATTGGTATCGTTTTTAATACAGTACAGATGGATATATAAATCCATTCGTTACTTGAAAACGCGAGATGTGGATTTTGGTAAGGATTGATTTGATATGGATTGTGATGGATCGGTAAGGTTTCACTGTAAATATACTTACCTTGTAATTACATTCATATGTAATTGTATATGTGATGTGATCGTTATCATTGTTGAGTATTATGGCTGACCCCGTCATGGGCTTTATCTTTTAGGTGCTCGGAGTTCGAGCTAGTAGCGGTCGTGAAGAGATGAGATTTCCGGTGATACTGGCTATGGCATGATTGTTGGAATTTGTGTATTCTTTTCTCGTTTTTATGATTCCACTGTAAATGTATTAATTATGTCTCTATCCACTGTGTGTGAAATTTTATAATGGCTTTCGGTATTTTACCAGCTCGTGTATACTTTCTAGATATCCTTTTTGGCGTCTTCGCCTTGTGCTTTCAAATGGTATTTGATGACGATATTTGGAAACTATATTTTGAAAATATTTGAGTATTTAAAACATTACCGTCTTCGCCTCTTTGGCGTATTTGAAAAGTTTGCGAAAATGATTTTAGCCTTGTGGGTTCCAATATGGGGCCCACGACGCTGTATTATTCCCGATTAGTTTTGGGGGTGTTACATTAACCCTAGTTCGTGGTACGCACACTCACGGCAATACGTATCCCTAGAGGCCCCGTCAGACCGTTCCTAGGTGAACATACACATATACATCCACAACAACCACGAAAAGCCATAATCCAAATACTAGAACATGTAAATAAATGTAAAGTACTTGCCTTTGAGACATCTTCGACGGAACAGGATCGAACAATGACTACGAATGATCCGGAGGGAAAACGATAGTTCCTAAACGAAGGATTAACATAACTCAGTCTTATACGATAAAAAGAATCGAATGGGATATGCCCACAACCCCGATTACAAGCTACGACAATATACGTTCAATCGATACGGGCGAGGGTTTACGCAAAATCTCCCTGAATCGACAATTCACGGATTAAATTCGACGAAATAGGATTGGGAATCAACCAATAACAACAATCGGTAAGGAATATTACAACATACTTGAACAATTCGAGTTTATTCAAGCAAAACCTGAAAAACCCCCAAATTGACAAAGTTCGGGTTCTAAGCCATTTACCTTGGATTCAGACGGTGTAGGGTGATTTCGTTGATGATAATATGATACCACGACTCTATGGCGGTGGAAAATGAAGAACACCCGGATCAAGAATGGTTGGAATCGCCCTCTGATGTCGCCCAACGAAGAAAACAAAAGAAAAGATATGAAATGAGGTTTCTGACCTCTGCCCGCTGTCTTAAAACAACGGGATGTTACGGCCGTAACAGGGGCTGCCTTATGGCCGTAACAAGGCCAACTTACGGCCGTAATGAATGGGATGTTACGGCCGTAACACCCTACTGGACAGCAGTCTGAGAAGCTGCTGTCCAAACTGTCCCGAACGACTCCGAAACCCGGACCTGCTCTCGAACCAAAAATATGGTTACGAAGTATTATCGATGACAAATGTAAGCATTAAAAGGAAACACAATTCCGATTCCCCGAAGGTTCAGAAGTCGACGATGAAAGTAAATTTCCCTTAAGTTTGAGGAAATTACAAAACGGCCCGAACGTTCGAAAATCACGATACGACGTCGAATTGACAAACCGAAACTCACAACACGAACAACTCAACCATACGAACTTATGTAAACAAAGAAACAACTAAAATGAACGAGTGTTACTAGAATCGAACGTATATACGACAAACATAACATAGAATGAAATCATGTAAAAACATCTCCGAAACTCGTCCAAATGGAAAAACTCCAAGAATAAAGTAGATTCAAAACGTCGAAGCGGTTACAAACAAGTCGATAAAAATAGACACACACCAAAAATGTAAACTGCTAAAAATGGAAAGACACGGATATTATATTCTCCCTCTCTAGAAAGAAGTTTTGTCCCGAAACTTAAGAATCAAAAAGCTCGGGGTCCCTCGAATGCATATCCTCCTCCAACTCCCGCTTTGCTTCTTCTACTCCGTGCCTCGACCATTGCACTTTAACGAAAGAAATGGTTTTGTGCCTTAACTGTTTGTCTCGACGCTCTAAAATTTTAATGGGCCTATCCTCGAACGTAACATCCTTCTCGATCTCCACATCCCCAAAATCAATAAAATGGGATGAGTTCGGAACATACTTCCTCAGCTGAGAGACGTGAAATACACTATGCACATGACTCAACGACAAAGGCAAAGCCAAACGGTATGCCAACTCGCCGACTCTCTCCAATATCTCGAAAGGTCCGATATACCTCCGGCTGAGCTTCCCCTTTTTCCCAAAATGGAAAACTCCTTTCGACGGAGACACTCTCAAAGAACGTGATCTCCCACCTCAAACTCCAAAGGTCGATGCCTAACATCCGCATAAGACTTTTGTCGACTCTGAGCCGCCAACATCCTCTCTCTAATCAATTCAACTTTCTCCCTCGTCTCTAACACAAGATCTGGCTCGGTGCCAACTAGATCGAACGGCTCATCCCAACATATCGGTGATCGACATCGTCGGCCATAAAGCACCTAATATGGTGCCATCTTAATCAATGCGTTCCAGCTATTATTATAAGTAAACTCAATCAAGGACAGATGCTCCTCCCAGTCATTACTCCAGTCTAACGCACACGCTCGTAACATATCCTTGAATGTCTTAATGGTACGTTCAGACTGCCTGTCGGTCCGAGGATGGAAAGATGTACTCAAACGCAACCGTGTCCCCAATGCCTGACAGAAATGCGATACAAACCTGCCATCTCTATCCGAAACAATAGTCTTCGGCATACCATTAAGTCTCACTATCTGCGCAATAAAAATATGAGCCAATTTTTCTGGACCCCAAGTATCCTTGATGCCCAAAAAATGTGCCGACTTAGTCAGTCGGTCCATGATCACCCACATCATATTCATTCCGGTCTTCGTCCTCGGCAAGTTCGTGACAAAATCCATCGAGTTATCTTCCCACTTCCATTCCGGAACGGGAAGTGGTTTCAACAATCCGGCTGGGCGCTGATGCTTGATTTTAACTTGTTGACAAGTCAAACATTTAGCCAAAAACTAAACTACCTCATTCTTCATGTCATTCCACAAGAAATTCTTCCTCAAATCTTTATACATTTTACTCGAGCCTGGGTGGACTGAGTAAGGTGACGCGTGAGCCTCTCGCATAATACTCTGCCTCAATTCCAAGTCATTCGGAACACACAGCCGACCTCGAAATCTCAACACACCATCTTCATGCATCACGAATCTCGGGGCTTTCCCCTTTCCCACACTCTCTCGAAGCTGAATAAATATCGGATCCTCCAACTATCCCGATTTAATGTCGTCGACTAGAGACGATGAGATCTCAAGAGTGCGCAACTGCCCGGAACTCCCTGGTAGTACAATATCAATGCTCAACCTATCAACTCTCGCTGAAGTCCTGGCTAGGCCTTAAGTAACTCAATCACCCGAAGCGATACCGATTTCCAGCTCAAGGCATCTGCCACCACATTTGCTTTGCCCGGATGATAAAGGATCCCGAGGTCGTAATCCTTAATCAACTCCAACCATCTCTTCTATCTCATATTTAGCTCTTTCTGCGCGAAAATGTACTTCAAACTCTTGTGATCGGTGAAAATCTGACACGACGAGCCATACAAGTAATGACGCCAGATCTTCAATGCGAAAACAACTATGGCCAACTCAAGATCGTGGGTAGGGTAATTAAACTCGTACGATTTCAAATGACGGGAAGCATAGGCAATCGTCTTCCCGTGCTGCATGAGTGCATGTTAGGATTCGGTGCCTAAAATGAAGGCCCATAGGAAGCGGTAAAATGAAAATTAATTCGATCCAAATCCCTACGAGGATCGATTTAGCTACGTATATACGAATATATAAACGAAAACACAAGAGATGTAAGAAACTCACCCTTGTAGTCCGTTGATTAAATGGATTCCTTCTCTTGAGCTATTCCCCAAGCTTTAGTTGTTCTCCACGAATCCAATCCGCTCCAAGCTCTTAAATGATCCAACGCCGAAAGACCGCTTCTCTACTTGTCACGTGCCGGAGAAACGACCAGAATGACAATCACCCGATTAACCTCTAAGGTTACGGCTAGAATCAAGTGATGGAAACTTTATATTTAAGATTATAACACTCTAAGTGCTTAATCTATTTCTCTCAATATATCTTGAATTTTCTCCAAGAGGACTCAAGAATAAGGTGAAGAAGATGATGAACACTTGAGAAGAATAATTTTCTCTCTCTCTTTTCTGAACTCACGTATGAAAGCCTTGGTGAAAGGAGTGAGAGGTGTCTTCCCTTTATTCTTCATCATATCCTCCCCAAATCAAGACCAAAAATTAATATGAATTAACTAAAAGATCTTGTCCCCTTGACACTTCAAGTCATCCACCAATTTAGGTGGAGACTATGACCAAAGGAAAGGGGAGGGAAAATGGGCGGCCATCTAGAAGGAGGCGGGACGAGTTCGGTCTGTTTCGGACTCCCGTGAGTCCAAGCAGATAAACTCCTATTCCGTTCCGATGTATTTATGTCGATTGATTAATCCAATCAATTAATCACATTAAATACATAATAACATAATTAATTTCTCCAAGAAATAATTATATCTATGGTTTAAATTAATCACCCAGTAATTTATTTAATTCATTAGGCCGTAAATTAATTTATCCAATAAATCGATTTAAACATCTAATGTCCCAAATTAGATATCAAATATCTAATATTTATAATGAGAGATTAAGCTCGATTCATTCTGTCGTCAATTCTATTGTGGTCGTTAGGTCCGTCTCAGTCAGCAATGGGAGCAACCATCAAGTAGTAGCACCACCTAGCCAGCCTGGCGGCCTACACTGTACCCCAACTGAGAACGAATGATTGAGATCATTCAAGAACCATTCTGTCGTGAATACCAGTATACGTATAAACCCTTCTTTCAAATGTCCTGATCAAGTTATAGGGTCACGTTCAGTCAAAACCCTATTTGTACTTGACGCCATGCATGCGTTAATGCAAATCAAGATCATCGAGCTCTCGTGTATCCAATACAACTAGCTCCAATGCTTTGGCCAAAGACTTATGATCTCATCTGTCAATAACCACATAGGACATATAACCCGCTCACTAACGGGAGAAAGAATTATATCTTGGTATTCAGTAGGACCTGCTACTTGCCCGTCAAGATGCACATTGAGGTTGACCCCCACCTCCCGGTTTATGGGGTCAAACTACTCTAATGAAAATATTGACGTCACAAGCACATCCCTACTAAATCCTCAAGTCTAAGGTTCACGAATACCTATCACAACCTTTCGATTCCGTCATTGACTGTCCCAGAGTGAAATCCGTGTAACGAGTCGAGGGTGAGTCGGTTCGAGTATACTAATCCAATTAGCATACCTATAACGCGTGCTCCCACTAACCAATAGTGTTTGACAGGCAGTCTACATGTCAAAGAACATGTCATACAAGTCTTCACATAAACTTAACGCCCAGTCAAGTTTCATCGACTTGCGAACGTTTAAGTATTTGAGCTATAAACCTTTCCAGTGCCGACCCCTTATCCAATAAGGAGTGGAATGTTTTGCTCTCAAATACACGGACTAGTTTCTGTATGTATATTTACGAGTTAGGAATGCGAGTAACTACCAGTAAATAAAGAAACATTCATTGCCTTATATCAATAGTTTACATAATTACAAGTACAATGCCCTCACTCAACATCCTCTGAGTGGCATTCGAGGGCATACTCCTAACAATCTCCCACTTGCACTCAATGCCACACACTATGGTATCTAATTCCCATGTTCTCCAGATGACGCTCCAAGCTAGTCTGAGAAAGTGTCTTAGTCAGTGGATCAGCGACGTTGTCAGATGAGTCTAATCTATGCAGCACAATGTATCCCTTGCGAACAAGTTCTCTGATGAGATGATACTTAATATCAATATATTTGGTGCTGTTGTGAAACCTCGGCTCCTTGGCCTGTGCTACAGCTCCGTCATTGTCGCAGTACAGCGGAACAGTCAGCTGAGCACATGGTATCACTTGAAGTTCTCCCAGAAACTTCTTAATCCAGAACCCTTCCTTGGTAGCCTCGGAGGCTGCTTGATACTCAGCTTGACAGGTGGAATCAACAGTCGCACTTTGCTTGGCGCTATGCCAAGATACTGCTCCTTAAGAGTAAATATGTAGACAGAAGTAGACATTGAGTCGTCCTTAAGTCCTTGGAAGTCTGAATCAGTGAATCCCACCACATCTAATTCCCCACCGCCATACATCAGAACCATATCTCTAGTCCTTCTTAAGTACTTGAGAACGTTCTTTACGGCAGTCCAATGTTCCCTACCTGGGTTTGCCTGAAACCTACACACCACACTTACAACATGCGCAATGTCAGGTCTCGTACACAACATATCATACATAAGGCTACCCACGGCCGAAGCATATGGTATATTACTCATTTCCTTTCGTTGTTCCTCACTTTGAGGACACATCTTCTAGGAGAGTTTTATTCCATGTCGCATCGGTAGGAACCCTCTTTTAGAATCATCCATCTTAAATCGCTTTAAGATTTTATCTATATAGAGGGCTTGGGAAAGACCTATTGTTCTCTTCGCTCTATCCCAGTAGAGTCGAATTCCAAGAATATAGGCGGCTTCTCCCAAGTCTTTCATGGAGAAATTACTCGAAAGCCAAGCTTTCACAGAACTGAGCATTCCCACATCATTTCCTATTAATAGAATGTCATCCACATATAGTACTAAGAATGCGATCTTGCTCCCACTAACCCTCTTGTATACATAAGGTTCCTCTTCATTTTGCATGAAGTCAAGCTCTTTGACCACCTCGTCAAAACGAAGGTTCCAACTACGCGACGATTGCTTCAGTCCATAAATGGAACGCTGAAGTTTGCACACTTTCTGAATATCGACCTCGGACACAAAGCCTTTAGGCTGTTCCATATAGATTTCCTCCTTGAGGAATCCATTAAGGAAAGCCGTCTTTATGTCCATTTGCCATATCTCATAATCATGGTAGATATCTATAGCAAGCATCATGCGAATAAAGTTGATCATGGCTATGGGCGAGAAGGTATCGTGTTAATCGATCCCTTCCTTATGGTATAAACCTTTGCCACAAGCCTGGACTTATAGGCGTCAACCTTGCCATCACCATCAGTCTTTCTCTTGTAGATCCACTTGTTCCCAATAGGCATTATGCCCTTGGGGCGGTCTACTAGAGTCCAGACCTGATTGACATGCATCGAGTCTATCTCAGCTTCCATATCTTCACGCCATTTCGAGGACTCTACATCCACCATTTCTTGGTCATAGGTCGTTGGGTCGGTCTCTTGGCTATCACTTGGAACCTCATGGAGACCCAGCTCCTCCAGGTGCACAAGCCCATACCTCTCAGGTAAATGAGACACCCTACTATACCTACGAGGTGGTTGTTCTTATGTTTCAGAAGGTTCAGTTCCAGTTTCTTGCATAGGTGTCTCCCGAGGAGTTTCATTGTATTCTTCTAAAGAAATACTTCTACCTGCTCCGCCTTTCTGAATGTACTCATCTTCCAGGAAGTGTGTTTGTAAAGTAACAGCGATCTTTTGATCTTCGGGCATGTAGAATAGATATCCCATCGTCCCAGATGGGAATCCAATGAAACATCCCTTCGCGGACCTAGCTTCCAACTTCTCCACCTTAGTCTTCTTGACATAGGCGGGATATCCCCAAATCCTAATATGATTAAGACTTGGTTTCCTGCCCTCCCACATCTCATGTGGAGTTTTAGGAACGGATTTGGAAGGACATCTATTCAAGATGTAAGTGGAAGTCAGGAGTGCATATCCCCACAGGTAAATCGGTAAGTCAGTATAGCCCAGCATGGAACGGACCATGTTCAACAAGGTCCAGTTCCTTCTTTCTGACACACCATTTAACTGAGGAGTACCAGGAGGTGTTAGTTGTGAAACTATTCCATGTTCCTTAAGGAACTCATCAAACTCCGTACTCATATACTTGCCACCTCGGTCCGACCGAAGTGCTTTGATATGATCACCAGTTTGTTTCTCGACTAGGACCTTGAATTCCTCAAATTTCTCAAAGGCCTCGGATTTATGTTTCATTAAGTATACATAACCATACCTAGTATGATCATCTGTAAATGTAATGAAATTTTGATATCCGTCACGTGCTGCTTCTAAAGCACCACATACGTCGGTATGGATTAATCCCAGTTTATCAGCGGCTCTTTAAAAATTCCTTGTGAAGGGGGACTTAGTCATTTTGCCTTTAAGGCAAGATTCACAAGTAGGAAAGGGATCTGATCCCAATGGACCCATAAGTCCATCTTTTTCCAACTTGTAAACCTTGGCCTGACCAACATGACCAAGTCTAAGATGCCATTTCAAAACATGATTGGTTTCATCCCTACCACGTTTTCAAGTTTTAGTATTCACAACTACTTTGTTGCTGACATTTAGATGATACAATCCATTTAACAATGTAGCAGTAACCACTAGTTTATTTCTGAAAAAAATTTTCCAGGAACCATCACCAATGAAAAATGAAAAGTCTTTTCAGTCCATGACCGGAATATACAATGTTTTTGTGCCCCTTGGGCAAAACAAGTACATCTTCTAAAGTCAAAACAAAGTCGGATTCTAAACCCAAAAGTAGAGATCCTATGTCCACTTCCGACTGTGATCATAACTTCTCCAGCTCCAAGCTTCGTACTTTGTTCCAGATCCTGATTCACGGTACAAATATGAGAACTAGCACCAGAATCCAGTATACAGGAAGTAGAAAATACAGTAGCAGAACAATTCGTTTCCAAAATTAAAAGTTTTGTACCTGAGGTGCCATGAAGAATCGGACAGTCTCTAGCCTAGTGGCCCAGCTCACCGTACTTGAGACAGGCATCCTTCTTCTTCTTGTTCTTCAGAACCGTCGGGGCCTTGCCCTTACCCTTAAGGTCCTTAACTTGTGGTCCAATTTGCTTCTTGGTCTTTTTCTTCTTATTCTTAGACCTCCGAGGTCAGAAGAAATCACAAGGGCAGACTCCTTCATCCGCGGAGTCTTCATCTGAGACTGAGCGGTCACCAGTTTCTTCATTAGCCTAGCTAAATTACATGCAATCTCATTGCAGTTGAAGTTCATAACAAAATGTGAGAAAGAATCAGGGAGAGACTGTAGGATAAGGTCGGTTTGGAGAGAAGTATCCATTTTAAAATCAAGAGTCTCCAATCTCTCGATCATGGATATCATTTTGAGGACGTTTTCCCCAACCTTCTCACCTTCCTTCATCCTTGCACCGAACAGTTGCTTGGATATCTCATATCTAGCAGTTCTGCTGTGCTCACCATAAAGTTCGGTTAAGTGAGATAGAATCTGCCTAGCACAGGTCATTTTCTCATGAGCTGTTTGAAGCTCATTAGACATAGAAGCCATCATGTATGCACAGACTTTTACGTCATCCTTAACCCACTTTTCGTGGTTTTCGATCTCTTCCTGATTGGCTCTGGTCCGCACAGGAGGTGCCGGAATGTCCGTCTCCAAGACGTATCCCAGTGCCTCTATACTAAGGACAATCATCAGATTAAGGAGCCAGTCCACAAGGTTAGGTCCAATCAGGGTGTTCTTTTCGAGTAGAATTGCGAGTGGATTCATTGTCATATTGAGAGTTATGTCTGCATTAAGTATAAAAGATTAATTAGTGACTTGTTATAATTATGACCTGAGTATAGAATTAAGGTCTTTTCTATTCTTGTTACCCAACTCCCACTATTTTTATCGGAATAACACACTCCCATGTTAAATCCGGAAGTATCGTTCGCTCTACTTCATAGTGGCGATCGAGTTCTTTATAAATATTAATAGAGGGCAACCGAACAAGTTTTCATTCTATTAATTTTTATAAAGTGGTGTCCAACACCAACCCATCTAATGGATGATTCGATCTTCTTTTTCCCCTTGTTCACTCCCCTCAACCTATACGGTTTCTATAGTTCGTGAACAAGTTAAGTTTATACCATCGACGCAAATCAGTTTCACAATTGAATCTTATCCGACAACCTATCAGGTTTCTAAGGATAAAATTTGCTCCAACCGAGGGCATCCAATGCGCTCCCGGTACTTTATCCGTCCTCCCCGAACGACTACCCCGATAACTTGGAAGCATAGCACATCCGGTTTGTGGCATTCATACAGTATGAAACAACCATTCACAACCTAGTTGCTACCAACATGTGGTTCATGGACCGTTCCTAGAAAACAAAAACTCCATAATCTAATTACAAGTCTTCGTCTTGAATCTTCGTCTTCTCAAAATGGATCTTACTCCGGTCTTCGTCATTACATATAAATATTTCTAGTAAAATAAATAGGCTCAAAACGTCCTTTACAACCCAATCGAATAAAACGAACGATTCAAAACTAAGTTCACGAACCACATCCCCATTCAAAAGCATTCATCCAATAAAATCTAAATTAATGGAAAGCGTAGTGATACATTGATCCAATCAACAACACGAACCGATCCAATCAATTCACACAATCGGTAATATTTAAACGTTCAAAACACTACCATAAATCATTTTAATCAAGTATTCCAATAAATCAATTTTCCCTTATAAAATGAAATACCATAAATCATTTTAATCATGTTAAATCCAATTTAAAATGTGGGAAATCATTTTTAGGAATATACGAAGAAAACAAGCCCGAAACGGGTTCGAAAGGGGCTGGAACGCGCCCGAAACGACGCTGGACAGCAAGTAGGGCTGCCCAGCAGCCCTGGGCCGCGGCCTCCTTCTTCCGGACCTCTCACGGACTGTCCAACAGCAATTCGGGGCTAGTTTTTCGACCGGATATCCAATATCTATATTTTCCAACATTCATATCTTCAATATAAATCATATTTCCCAGAAATTAAGATTTATATTTAGACATAAACTTATGAAAAATATAACTACGACGAACGTAAAACTTATACCACGATTATGACTAAAATGATTCCAAATCATTCACCATCTAATCAAGCATTACAAATGCTAATATCAGATATACGATCGCAAGACCTACGCTCCGATACCACTTTTGGGATTCGGTGCCTAAAACGAAGGCCCATCGGAAGCGGTAAACCGAAAATTAATTCGATCTGAATCCCTACGAGGATCGATCGAGCTACATATATACGAATATATAAACGAAAACACAAGAGATGTAAGAAACTCACCCTTGTAGTCCGTTGATTAAATGGATTCCTTCTCTTGAGCTATTCCCCAAGCTTTAGTTGTTCTCCACGAATCCAATCCGCTCCAAGCTCTTGAATGATCCAATGCCGAAAGACCGCGTGTCTACTTGTCACGCGCCGGAGAAACGACCGGAACGACAATCACCCGATTAACCTCTAAGGTTACGGCTAGAATCAAGTGATGGAAACTTTATATTTAAGATTATAACACTCTATGTGCTTAATCTATTTCTCTCAATATATCTTGAATTTTCTCCAAGAGGACTCAAGAATAAGGTGAAGAAGATGATGAAGACTTGAGAAGAATAATTTTCTCTCTCTCTTTTCTCAACTCACGTATGAAAGCCTTGGTGCAAGGAGTGAGAGGAGTCTTCCCTTTATTCTTCATCATATCCTCCCCAAATCAAGACCAAAAATTAATATGAATTAACTAAAAGATCTTGTCCCCTTGACACTTCAAGTCATCCACCAATTTAGGTGGAGACTATGACCAAAGGAAAGGGGAGGGAAAATGGGTGGCCATCTAGAAGGAGCCGAGACGAGTTCGGTCCGTTTCAGAGTCCCGTGAGTCCAAGCAGATAAACTCCTATTCCGTTCTGATGTATTTGTGTCGATTAATTAATCTAATCAATTAATCACATTAAATACATAATAACATAATTAATTTCTCCAAGAAATAATTATATCTATGAATTAAATTAATCACCTAGTAATTTATTTAATTCATTAGTCCGTAAATCAATTTATCCAATAAATCGATTTAAACATCTAATGTCCCAAATTAGATATCAAATATCTAATATTTATAATGAGAGATTAAGCTCGATTCATTCCGTCGTCTATCCTATTACGCAACTTGGTAGGTCTGTCTCAGTCAGCAATGGGAGGAACCAAAGAGTAGTAGCACCACCTAGCCAGCCTGGCGACCTACACTGTACCCCAACTGGGAACGAATGATTGGGATCATTCAAGAACCATTCTGTCGTGAATACCAGTATACGTATAAACCCTTCTTTCAAATGTCCCGATCAAGTTATAGGGTCACGGTCAGTCAAACCCTATCTGTACTTGACGCCATGCATGCGTTAATGCAAATCGAGATCATCGAGCGCTCGTGTATCCAATACAACTAGATCCAATGCTTTGGACAAATACTTATGATCTCATCTGCCAATAACCACATAGGACATATAACCCGCTCACTAACGGGAGAAAGAATTCTATCTTGGTATTCAGTAGGACTTGCTACTTGCCCGTCAAGATGCACGTTGAGGTTGACTCCCACCTCCAAGTTTATAGGGTCGAACTACTCTAATTAAAATCTTGACGTCACAAGCACATCCCTACTAAATTCTCAAGTCGAAGGTTCACGAATACCTATCACAACCTTTCGATTCCGTCGTTGACTGTCCCGGAGTGAAATCCGTGTGACGAATCGAGGGTGAGTCGGTTCGAGTATACTAATCGAATTAGCATACATATAACGTGTGCTCTCACTAACCATTAGTGTTCGATAGGCACTCTACATGTTAAAGAATATGTCATACAAGTCTTCACATAAACTTAATGCCCAATCAAGTTTCATCGACTTGCGGACATTTACGTATTTGAGCTATAAACCTTTCCATTGCCGACCCCTTATCCAATAAGGAGTGGAATGTTTTGCTCTCAAATACACAGACTAGTTTCTATATGTATATTTACGAGTTAGGAATGCCAGTAACTACCAGTAAATAAAGAAACATTCATTGCCTTATATCAATAGTTTACATAATTACAAGTAGAATGCCCTCACTCAACATCCTCTGAGTAGCATTCGAGGGCATACTCCTAACAATCTCCCACTTGCACACACTATGGGATCTAATGACCATGTTCTCTAGATGACGCTCCAAGCTAGTCTGAAAAAGTGGCTTGGTCAGTGGATCAGCGACGTTGTCGGCTGAGTCTACTCTAGGCAGCACAATGTATCCCTTGCGAACAAATTCTCTGACGAGATGATACTTCCTCTCAATATGTTTGGTGCTTGTTGGGAAAAACAAACACCCTGTATCGAAACAGCCGGGATACCCGATCACTGTATCGAATGTCATAAAGAAGGTTTTGACATATATGCCAAATACAGTAAAGGAAACTGTATCGAGGCTTTAAGGATTTATCCTATATCGAAGACCTGCCTCGAATCAGCATAAGTGAAGCTCATCAGTACAGCAAGAAGACTTGTAAAAAGACCAAGTATGGAAACTGTCTCGATGCCCTAAATACAGTCATCTTCCATACAGTTCACAAAAGGACAAGAAAGAACACAAGTCAAGTCCCGTTGAACAAAGAAGTATTTAAATACTCAAGGATAAAGTATTTAAATCGCGCCGATCTTGAATCTTGAAATCCCGCGAAATCCGGATCATGTCATATTCCCGTTGAAGGATATCTTATTCAACGGATACATCTCAACGGATACTTTCTTCAGAGACTATATATATATCCTTGAAGACATTGAAGATCAGTGACGAACCAATTCAAGTAACCTAATACTCAAGCTATCAAAGTTATCATCAGAGCAAACATATCTCCAAAGCATACTGCAAGTTAGAACGAAAGAGATATACAGTGCTCAACATCAAGAACAGCTATCATCAGCTCAAGAACTTGATATTCAAAGTCAGCTGTTTCTTACCAGTTACCTACCTTTTACCTCTGTGTAAAAACCGAGCTCTGTGTGAACTCAACAAGTTATTCTGACCTGTGTGGGACGAATAAGGACGAAGCTTTGGAACTGTGTGTGAAGAAGCTAGTCAAGAAGAAAGCTTTAACCAAACTGTGTGAACGGTTGAAAGTGACGTTCTTTGTATCAATCTGTGTGAACGATACAAGGATAGGTTTGTTTATAATTACGTAGTTGTGTACGCAGTAATTATAATAAACTTTTTACTCCTGTGTGGAGGACCAGTGGACGTAGAGGGGTTTACCTCGAACCACTTAAATTACTGTGTTACTTACCTTCTGCTTTTACTGTTTAAAATAACTGTGATATATTAAGTATACACCAAATACTTCGTTGCTGTATCCACGGCAACTAACTGTATCCAAGACTTCCGCTACGCACTCAGATTTAGATTCCATACAGTTTGTTGTTTAAACGATTTTCCAAACTGTATCCAGTATACTTAAGTGGCCAACAAGTGGTATCGGAGCGGTTGATTCTAAAAAGAATCAGTCGTATTTCTTTTTAACCGAATCAGATTCAAATCACTTATTTTCAAAACAGTTTCTTTCATTCCTATATTATCGATGGATACTTCTATGATTAACAAAGTCCCTATGTTCTCTATTAACGAATTTGACGATCGGAGAATTAGAATGGAAGCTCATCTTGCGGCAATGCACGAAGAGATGATTTTTGTTATACAGATGGTCCGATCAAGATCATGAAGGTCAATCCACCGCAGGATTGAGGGCCAAGCCCATGCCGAAATGCTCGAGAAAGAACGCGAGCAATGGACAACCGATGAAAGGAAGCGAGCCAATCTCGACAACATGGCTAAGAACGCGTTATTTGTCACTCTTGACAAAGGCACGTTCTCAAGGTAAAGAGCCGCAAAACAATGCAAAGAAATCAGGATAAACTCAAGTTAATTTGTGAGGGAACCGAGCTCTCAAAAGAAAACAAGATTTCAAAACTTACTCAAGAATTTGAATCTTTTGAAATGAAACCAACGGAAACACTTGAGGAACTTGACCTCATTTCTTGGTATTGTTGGTGAACTTGAAGCGTTGGGCAAGATTTACACCCAAAAGGAGAAGAACTTAAAAATTTTTAGATCTCTCCGGCCTCGATGGGACATTAAGACCACACTATGCGTGTATCCTGTAATCTTAATGAAATATCCACTTTTGATCTCTTCTCCGACCTTAAAGCTTTTGAGTATGACATTGACAAGAGAGAAAGTCAAGAATCTCCTTCAAAGGTCACAATGCTCTCGTATCGAACCGTCGACACAAAGATGCCTAGCTCGTCGAAACCCGGTCACAAGAACGCCGACAAGGACGACGACATCCTGTCACAAGATGAAATGGCGCTTCTAATGCATAAATTCAAAAGTTCATCAAACAATCTGGAAAGACTCCTACGAGCCCAAACACATCAACAAGGTAAGTACCGAAACATCATCCGGTGATGCTAACTCGTGTTATAATCTAGGAAACCGTGCCATTATGCAAACAAATGTCCTCATCCCAAAGTCCAAAGATTGCACGAGGCCGAGCAACAAGAGAGAGATGAAAAAGACGTGCTTGGAAAGACAAGCTCAAGGCCCCGATTGGAGAATCGAAGCCTCCCCACACCATCCAAATCAGCGGAATGTCTTGGTGGTCATCGAAAGTGATTCATCCGACGATGAGTTCGATGATAAAGCATACATGTGCTTTATGGCCAAAGATGTTCCAAGGTGAAGACAATGACGATGAGGTAAGTTCAACCTCGGTTATTCCACCTAATGCATCTCATACTTTCAAAATATGATGAATGAATTTAAAAACATTCAAAAGGCCCATGAGACTCTAAAATCGAGAATATACAACAATTAACAAATTTAGAGCTTAAAGATGAGAATGACTTGCTGAAGATAAACTATGAAAATATGTCTCTTGATTGTGAAACCAGCAAGGTCGATTTTGAAAAACTCATGGAGAGCAATCATCAACTTGCTCATGAACTAAATGAGGTTAAAACCCATAATGAGAGCAAGACAAATGATTTGGTTCTACTACAAACCAAAATTACAACTCTCGAGAAGCGAGAAACTGAACTTGAGACCATTCTGAAGTCTTTTGAAAAATCGTCCAAAAGAATGGAAGAAATTCTAAGCACTGGGCAACATGCTCATGATAAAAGTGGCTTAGGATACAGCTCATGTTCGAATAAAGGTAAAACTAGTACTGTGTTCGTCAAGAGTGTGGAACACATTCCAGAATCGGAAGATGCTCCTAGTCCCATAAAGGAACCTGCTGTACCGACAAAACCGAAGGCTGCCATTCCGCCTCCTCAACTCTACTATTCGAGACAGTGGAACCAACAACCACTCAGAAGGCGTAATCTAAAGCATGCTCCACAAGCATATCATCAAAGCCGTGATCATTCGAGAAGAAGACGGTATCCAACCACCAAAGGCCCGCACGGCAAGACACTCAAGATGAGGCACCTAGGTATTGGATACAGGAGCCCCGTTATCCCTCTAGACAGCAGATGCCAGTTCAGTATCAACAACAGCATTGGGAATCCAACTGGAGACCCAGAAGACAAGCTGTTAGGCCTAGGAAAATGGCTCCACCTCCTAGACGGCACTCGTACTGGAATAATAATAATAACCCTGATTTTTACATGCATAGTAATTATCATGATTATAACAACTACGGATATGCCCCCCGTAGATATCGCAATACTGTACCGAGTACATCCAACAGTAAACCAATTGCCGTCAGAAAATCTGGTACCTAAAGGAACTAACATATCTGGACCCAAAATCAAAGGGGACCTAAATCTACCTAATTTCTTTGTTACAGGACATTCTAGAGGAGGATACCTGGTACTTCGATAGTGGATGCTCTCGTCACATGACTGGAGACAGGAGCAAGCTATCTGATTTTGTAGAAGGTTGCGGTCCAAAAGTTCGCTTCGGTGATAAGTCTAAAGGAAGAACAAGAGGGAAAGGAAACCTACTTGTCGGGAAATTCAAGGTCACCGATGTTGCATATGTTGAAGGCTTACAGTATAATCTACTTAGTATTAGCCAGTTCTGTGATAAACAGTTCTCGGTGAAGTTCTATATAGATCGCAGTAGAGTCAAGAACACCCAAACCAAGGAAGTTGTGCTTACAGGAAGCAGGTCAGGTAATATGTACATTGCTGACTGGAAGCCTATGAGCTCCTCAATTCCGTGTTTTGTTGCCAAAGGCACTGCAGATCTTAGCTGGCTATGGCACAAGAGGATGTCTCACGTCAACTTCAAGACGATCAACAAGCTTTCAAGACAGTGCATGGTTAGAGGTTTGCCAGATGTGTCATTCAAGAAGGACAGCGTCTGCGGACCATGCCAGAAAGGCAAGCAAATCAAGTCAACCCTGAAAAGCAAATCCTACCTTTCAACCCAAAGAGTGTTGGAAATGCTACACATGGATCTCTACGGTCCTGTAGACCCAGTAAGTTTGGGAGGTAAGAAATATTGCATGGTTATTGTTGATGATTACTCCAGGTATGCTTGGAAGATCTTTCTTAGCAAGAAGAAGGAAACAACATCAAGGCTGCCCGAGCTCCTGAGGAAGTTGCAAAATGGAAAAGCGTCAAGTATCGTGTGCATTCGTTCCGACAGAGGTACTGAATTTACTAACCGCTTTATAGAGAAATACTGTTCGGAGAATGGAATACAGCACGAATACTCAGCTGCCCGTACACCTCAACAAAATGGTGTTGCCGAGCGAAAGAATAGGACGTTGAAAGAAGCAACAAGGACAATGATTGCCGCAAGCAAATTGCCACAGCGTTTCTGGGGTGAAGCAACCAATACAGCGTGCTACAATCAAAACCGCTGTATCGTCAACAAGCACCACAACAAAATAGCTTACGAGGTATGGAATAACAAAACTCCATTAGTTTCGTATTTTCACATTTTTGGATGCAGGTGTTATGTTTTGAACAATGGGAAGGACCAACTTAGAACCTTTGATGAAAAATCAGATGAAGGAATATTCGTAGGATACTCCTCCGTCAGCAAAGCTTTCAGAATCTTTAATAAAAGGAGGCTGACGATCGAGGAATCAGTTCATGTAGTGTTCGACGAACCACATCATGACCCTACAGGAGTAGATGATATCACTCAGGACATTCACCATCTTTCTATCTTGGATCCACCTACACCCATAGAACCTGTAGTTGATTTAGAAATCAACCCCGCAGCTGTAAGAATCGATGTGGATGAAGCTGACGCTGTACAAGCTGAAGCTGTACCCACAGAAACTTTCGATCTGATGCGGGATCCTGAACTAGAACCCGACCGAAGATGGTTGAGAGATCACCCGCAAGAGCTGATCATTGGAAACATTGATGCCGGTGTTTCTACTCGTAGGAGAATACAGAGTACACAAGGAAATGTACTTTGTGCACAAGAAGAATCTAATGCTGAAGTCTCACAGTTTCCTGAATGGAAATCTCAATCCGAACTTAGGAGACTCAATATGTGCACTATCGCTGTATTCTTAGCCCAGTCCGAACCTGTTTTGACCATAGACGCTCTTAACAACTCTCATTGGATAACATCTATGGAAGAAGAGCTTAACAGTTTCAAAAGAAACAATGTATGGTATCTTGTACCCAGAGCGACACACCAATCGGTTATAGGAACCAAATGGGTATTTCGAAACAAAAAGGATGGAAATGGACTTATCATAAGGAACAAATCCAGACTAGTAGCACAAGGCTATTGTCAGGAAGAAGGAATCGACTATGATGAAACCTTCGCCCCTGTAGCGAGACTAGAAGCCATTAGGATATTTTTAGCCTTTGCCGCCCATAAGAGTTTTATCGTATACCAAATGGACGTCAAGAGTGCTTTCCTGAATGGAGAGCTTACAGAAGAAGTTTATGTTGAACAACCACCAGGGTTTGCCAACACAGACGGTATCGATCTAGTTTACAGGCTAAGGAAAGTGCTGTACGGACTTAAACAAGCCCCTAGAGCACAGTACGAAACCCTGTCCCAAGATCTAACCAACAACGGATTTGAGAAGGGTGTTGTCGACAAAACATTGTTCAAGATACGGGAAGGTGATGACCTTCTAATGGTACAAATCTATGTCGATGATATTATTTTTGGTTCAACTAACCTTGCTCTATGTCAAAGGTTCTCACATCTCATGCAAAGCAAATTTGAAATGAGTATGATGGGGAACTTAGTTATTTCCTAGGTTTGCAGTGTAAAGCGATTGCCTACAGTATATTCATCAACCAGAGAAATACAAAGAAGGAGCTTCTCAACAAATTTGGAATGAACAATTCCAAATCCTCGCCAACCCCCATGAGCACTTCCGCAAATTAGTCTTGATGAAGCCGGAAGCCGTTTGACCAATCACTCTACAGAAGCTCATCGGTTCGCTCCTGTACCTAACGGCTAGCAGTGCCCGATATCGATTTTTGTTGGAGTGTGTGCGAGATACCAAGTTGCACCTAAGGAATCACACTTCAATACGGCTAAACGAATCTTGAAGTACATTAAAGGAACAGTCGATGCAGGATGTGGTATCCTAAGGAAGGCGGATTCGATTTAGTTGGATACAACACTGGATCTCGGAGGTCGCAAGCTAGATAGGAAGAGTACAAGTGGAACTTGTCACTTTCTGACCTAGACTCGTATCTTGGTTCGAAGAAGCAATTGGCTAATTCTCTTTCCATGGTGAATCAGTACTATGTCTTTGTAGTGGCCGTATGCAGATCCTTGGATGCAAAGAACAAGCTGTCGATTATGGAATCGATACTAGAGAGACTCGATCATGTGTGATAGCACGAGTGCAATCGCAATCACGCACAATCTGTTTTGCACTCGCGCACTAAGCATATCAACATGAAGCATCATTTTATCGGGAATCATGTCGAGAACAAGGATGTTCGCCTGGAAAAAGTTCATACGGACATCCAGTGGCCGACATTTTCACCAAGCCTCTCGACACGGCAAGATTCAACATGCTAAGAATAGAATTGGGAATACTACGGCGGACTCCCTGTAAGTAAATTTACCGCTTTTACTCAACAATTGAGGGGAATCTTTGTAAGACCCGTGAATACAGATCAACATTAATTATCTGTACACTCAGAAACATCAATACAGTACTGTAGCGAACGAAGGCATATGAATCCTACAGCTGATGTGTGCAATAATTAAGGGGGAATACTGTAGGACCCATGAATACAGCATTAATCCAAATATTGCTGTATGGAATTTAAAACCTATTAGTACCTTTTTAAGGGGGAACGCTGTATCGACGCGGAGAACAGCACATGCTATAGGATTTCGATTCAGTATATAATATAATATTATTTCCTTTTTAAAATAATTTTTGTCCACGTGCCCTGTTTTTATGTCAAATGTCATGTTCATTAAATGCCTTACACGACATCTGGACAACTGAATCTCAAAAGCCGCGATGTTTTTAAATTGTTTATTATTTTTAAACCGCCGTTTTAGGCATTTAGGGTATCAACCTATGTCAGAAGTGGGACCCGCTGTATTTTAAAACCTTTTAATGGATTAGCGTACCAGTTACACTCAATCTATCTTGACCGTTGATTTCAAAACCGGTTCCCATCCCTTAAAATCTGACCATTCGTACTCTGCAAACCCTATTTCGCCGCCCAAGTATAAAAGGACTGTATCTGCCATTGGAGACTCTTTACGCTTTCTGCAATTACAAGAGTTCTCAAGCAAACAGCCTACATATTTTCTGCATTTTCACTGCGAATTTCCTCTGTTTTCTTCCACCTTCGTTTTAAGAAAACATCAATGGCTAGTCAATCTTCTTCCCCTGTTCTGAAGAAAACCTCCAACATCATTGATGGCCGGATCTTCTCCAAACCTGTCATCATCGAGCGTATTATCTCGGAAATCAATGACACCGAACCAATGGAGTATATTATTACTCGTCTTGAACAAGAAGGTCTCTATCGCTTCGGGAGCAAAACCGCCGACAAATACGACGCCCATCTGGTTGAGGAATTCTACCTCAACGCCGCCGTTCGTTTTCTGTCACTAGCCCAGGGAGGACACGTTGCTGACATCACTGCAACAGTCCAAGGAGTGCAAATCTGCATCAATAGCGACCTACTCCAGAAAATCTACAGGCTGCCCGCCGACGGCCTGACCATGGACCAACTTGAGACGTTCGGGTCTCAAGAGCTTATTACCAAGTTTTATGGACTATTTACAGGGTCCAAAGTGGTTGATATGGTGACAACCACTTGTCACAAGAAAAATTTTCTTCTTCATTTCGTTTATCTGCATGACTTCTGTTCCAGAATCATTGAAAATCGAACCGGTGCGTTCGAGATGTGCACGAACCTAAGGTTCAGAATGATGGTAGCTATTTTGACCTGTGAAAAGGTCAATTGGTGCCAAATCATTCTGAAACGTCTTCAAGAAGAGGTGTGCAAGCCTGCCACCCAAAAGAAATCCTTTGGTTTAATGCTGAACTACATTCTGACGAAGTGCGGAGTGATGCAATCCTCCGACGCCAAGAAAAATAGCTCCAGGATATATTTAGGAGGCGTCAAGCCCACTGCTTATAACCAGAGCACCATGCATGCCAACCATCCGCGAACCAGGCACATGCCTATTTCTGCCAACCCGAGATATGAAACCGTGAAGGTCCCAGAAATGGAATCTTCAAAGAAGAAGCGCAAGCGTTCTCACAGCAAGAAACACTCTGCTGGTGAGAAGTCCAATAAGAGACTAAGGAGGCTCTCAAAAATCAAAACCAAGCACTCCGAGGATGTCTCGCCCGTGGCGCAACCCACTGAAGAACCCCAGGGCCCAACCCCTGTGGAAGAGGTGTCTCCTACTGCATCGACAGTAGATCCCGAGCCTTTGGCGGCTACGATGGATATAGAGACATCTGCCAACATTCAAGACTTTAGCGAGTCGGCTGCCCATTCGGAGCCAAAAGCTACCTCTCCTCTACGGGATCCCACACCCGTACAGGATCCAATTTCCTTCGGGGTACCATCCCCTGCAAGGAGTCCATCTTCCGTACAGGATCCCATACCTGTACCGGAATCCCTCGAAACAGCGTCTCCAGACGTTATTCGAAGTCCCTCCCCTGACTCCATCATAAATCAAACACTTCTTTCGGTTCAAATTGACCACGCGTACGAAAGATTTCTGCAATGGAAAGGCTATAGGCTAGCTCCGTACGACACACTGTACAACTGGAGCGAATGGAGCCACGAAGAGAGGTTCGTCTCCGAAGTAACAGACTCAACTGAAATTGAGGCTCTGCTTCGATGGGACAACGCCTCTTACAAAGATCTAATAGAAAGCCACCTGCTGCACAAATCTGACGCCAGAAGAAAAGGAAAGAAGAAGTCAGAGGATTCTCCCGTTAATCCAAAAAATGACGACGATCATGACTCAGACGACGACGACGATGCTCTACAAGCAGGTCTGAGAATGAGCCGTGAAGAGGCTGAAGCCCGTGACGCCTCTCCCCCCAGAAAAGACAAAGGGCCTTCTAACCAAGCCAATCCCCCTTCGCCACAGCCGGAGAACATTCCCGACCAGGAGGAATCAGTCCCTCCAGTCGAGGAACTTCAAGAAATTTTGGAACAGGCACCCAAGCCTGCTGCGACCGAAGAAGCTTTTCCTACCAACCAATAGGAGGATTCAGTCCCTCCTGCATCCATATCTGCCGAAGAACCTTCGCCACTGGACGCTTCTGAACCAACTGTCGCCGAACCACAAGAAGCTGCCCCCGCCCCTGCAACCTTGGAATCCGAGGACGGTAACGAACCTGAGGATGTCCAACTTACTTCACATCCATCCGTGAATGTAAGGAGGTTGAACGGCGCTGAAGACTTCGCCCAGCCTGACTCTCCGATCTCTGCTGCACGTAAAGAGCGCCTGCGAGCTCTTGGCCTTCAGACTGTATTTATCCAAGATGCAGTAAACGCTCTATCTTCCGTTGAAAAGGCACTGAATTGGATGCACACCTCTGCTGTCGAAGAAATGACCACTCTTCAACACGAAGTATCTCGAGTTGTCGACGCATTCATCCTTCTGCCAGAAGTTTTCAAGCAAGCCTTGAAGATCATGGAAGATAAACAGGAGCAACTGCTGAAGGAGGAAGCTACAAAGACAAGGATTGCTGAAGCCAAGACTGCCTGTGCAATGATCGAGAACAGCTCTCAACTGCGTGCTCACGACAAATGCATTAAAGATATGTCGCAGACTCTTTCCTCCCTTGTTGAAAGAATAAACAGCATCGAGACCAAACAGGACGCCGCTCTTGAAATCCTGCAAAGTCTTGATGAAGCCAAAAAGGGGGAAGAGGCACGAGAAGCTGCAAGGAGAATAAGACTGCAACAGGAAAGGGAATTTGAGGCTGCTCAGAACAATATCACTGCTGAATTGAACAAACTAGCACCTCAATCCCAAAGTTTTAAAATTTCAGGCTCCAGACCGGAATTCCATGACCCAAATGTCCCTTGGCAAAATCTTATTCAAAGACCTTCGGAAATACGTCTGCCGACCAACCGCAACCCAACTGCCGACGAAGTGAAGCACTGGAGGAAGAATGAACTGATGAGATATTTTGTCAGACTCATCAGGGAATCCGCCATCTTCAAAAACTATAAAACGTTAGCGGAAGCGGCAGATAAGTTTTCAAAGATGCTAGAAGAAGGTAAACTCCCTCTCCAAATCGAAATGAAATCAAAACATAGAAGAGGAGATCGGGTCACCCATCCAGAAGATTGGATACTTGCCTTTGATCGTTCATATGAAGGAAGAGCAATTTACCAGGATCGAGGCAATGATTCACTTCAAAACTGGTGGCGCGGCACCGAGAATGAGCAAGGAAAAAGACCATGGAGGCATGCGGATTATAGATAAAGAGCTGAAATTTATGTACATTATTTTTGTTTTTGTAATTTCTATTCGAAACAGCAAACTTTGTACTAAATCATTTTGAATATCAATAAAATAGTTTGTTTGTCTTGAAAGATTACAACTCGTAATATACTGCGTTAATGTATGATTACTTAAAAGTGTTTGATAGGAATCTCAAGTTAGACAAACTTGATTGAAAAATAAGCTGTACGAACTAGTCTACGAACAGTTCATAATTTCAGTTGTAAACTTAGAATATATTGTAAGATTGTGCCTGCGCACCAATCATAGGCTTAAGTTGTAAATCAGATTTAACGTGCCTGCGAGCAGTTCATTATTGTAGACTAAGTCACTAAGTCAGACCTATTGACAAAAGACCAAGAAATCTGCCAGAAGTCATCGAAGAAGAATGCTTCATGAAGAAGGTTTTGGCATCATCAAGAAGACTCGAAGAGTTAAGTAAGAAGGTCTTGGCAAATTGTCAAAAAGGGGGAAATTGTTGGGAAAAACAAACACCCTGTATCGAAACAGCCGGGATACCCGATCCCTGTATCGAATGTCATAAAGAAGGTTTTGACATATATGCCAAATACAGTAAAGGAAACTGTATCGAGGCTTTAAGGATTTATCCTATATCGAAGACCTGCCTCGAATCAGCATAAGTGAAGCTCATCAGTACAGCAAGAAGACTTGTAAAAAGACCAAGTATGGAAACTGTCTCGATGCCCTAAATACAGTCATCTTCCATATAGTTCACAAAAGGACAAGAAAGAACACAAGTCAAGTCCCGTTGAACAAAGAAGTATTTAAATACTCAAGGATAAACTATTTAAATACTGCCAGTCTTCAGATCTTCAGAATCCCGCGAAATCCGGATCATGTCATATTCCCGTTGAAGGATATCTTATTCAAACGGATACATCTTAACGGATACTTTCTTCAGAGACTATATATATATCCTTGAAGACATTGAAGATCAGTGACGAACCAATTCAAGTAACCTAATACTCAAGCTATCAAAGTTATCATTAGAGCAAACATATCTCCAAAGCATACTGCAAGTTAGAACGAAAGAGATATACAGTGCTCAACATCAAGAACAGCTATCATCAGCTCAAGAACTTGATATTCAAAGCTGCTGTTCTTACCTGGTTACCTACCTTTTACCTCTGTGTAAAAACCGAGCTTTGTGTGAACTCAACAAGTTATTCTGACCTGTGTGGGACGAATAAGGACGAAGCTTTGGAACTGTGTGTGAAGAAGCTAGTCAAGAAGGAAGCTTTAACCAAACTGTGTGAACGGTTGAAAGTGACGTTCTTTGTATCAATCTGTGTGAACGATACAAGGATAGGTTTGTTTATAATTATGTAGTTGTGTACGCAGTAATTATAATAAACTTTTTACTCCTGTGTGGAGGACCAGTGGACGTAGAGGGGTTTACCTCGAACCACTTAAATTACTGTGTTATTTACCTTCTGCTTTTACTGTTTAAAATAACTGTGATATATTAAGTATACACCAAATACTTCGTTGCTGTATCCACGGCAACTAACTGTATCCAAGACTTCCGCTACGCACTCAGATTTAGATTCCATACAGTTTGTTGTTTAAACGATTTTCCAAACTGTATCCAGTATACTTAAGTGGCCAACAGTGCTGTTGTGAAACCTCGGCTCCTTGGCCTACGCTATAGCTCCGTCATTGTCGCAGTACAACGGAACAGGCAGCTCAGCACTTGGTTTCACTTGAAGTTTTCCCAGAAACTTCTTAATCCAGAACCCTTCCTTGGAAGCCTCCGAGGCTGCTTGATACTCAGTCTGACAGGTGGAATCAGCAGTCGCGCTTTGCTTGGCGCTACGCCAAGATACTGCTCTTCCATTAAGAGTAAATATGTAGCCAGAAGTACACATTGAGTCGTCCTTCAGTCCTTGGAAGTACGAATCAATGAATCCCACCACATCCAATTCTCTACTGCCATACATCAGAACCATATCTCTAGTCCTTCTTCAGTACTTGAGAACGTTCTTAAGCACGATATGCAAATGACGTGCATGATCCTCCTCGCTCCTCGAGTAAATCAGGATATCATCGATAAAAACTACACACTTATCGAGGTATTCGATAAAGACTTTGTTCATAAGTTGCATGAACACGGCTAGGGCGTTGGTCATCCCAAAAGGCATAACCACAAACTCGTAATGGTCGTATCTCATCCGAAAGGCCGTTTTCGAAATATCGGAATCCTTCACTCGAAGCTGATAATACCCCAATCTCAAAGCAATCTTCGGAAACATGGTTGCCCCTTGCAATTGGTAAAACAAGTCATCAATCCTCGGGAGCGGATACTTGTTTTTGATAGTCACTTTGTTCAACTCTCGATAGTCGATACACAGACAAAGTGACCCATCCTTCTTCTTTACAAACAAGACCGGTGCGCCCAAGGCGAAGTGCTCGATCAAATATACCCTATGTCTAGCAGCTCTCCCAACTATTACTTAAATTCAAGTATCTAGGCAGGCGCCATACGGTATGGCATCTTAGAAATCGATGCTGCACCTGCCTCTAAATCAACAGTAAACTCAACCTATCAGTCCGGCGGCAAACCCAGCAACTCGTCTGGAAAAACATCAGGATACTCACAACTACCAGTATAGATGAGAGCTCGACCCCCCCTTCTTACGATCTCAAAGCATAACACCAATAACCGGTGCAACCTCCTCAAAGAAGTCACTCCGCTTTCATAGCGTTGATCATAAATCTTTGACTACTCCGCTTACGCCCCACAAAAGAATGCTTTGTACCGTCAGAGGCTAACATCGAAACGGTTCTCGTTCTATAGTTCATGATCGCCCCATGACGGTCTAGCCAATCCTCACCAAGAATCAAATCCTCATCCTTAATATAGACCGCAATCAAATTAGAAGACTAATCCCTTCCCGCGATACTCACAGAAAAATCTCTAATCTCACGATCCCCCATGATGTTATCGCCACTAGGCAGTTAAACAACAAATAGTTCACATGCAACTAGGAAATCAACATGCAGACGACGGACACAATCCAGAGATATAAAAGAATGTGTAGCACCAGAATCGAATAACACGGAAACAGGATGGTCAAGGATGTGAACGGTACCTGTAGCCACCGTCGCGTCAGGATCTCCAGCTCGTCTCATATCATACACACGGGGTGGAACAGACCCCGTACTAGAAGCTCCCCCTCTAGAAGGCTGCCCACGTCCTCGACCTCTGCCAAAACTCTGCTGGGGCTGAGAAATTGTCGGTGCCTGGTTCATGCTCGGTTCTCCCGCAGCTGGGGATGACACCTGAGTAACTGGTGCCCGAACCGCATATGTACAATACTTAGCACGATGTCCCATCCGACCGCAAGCAAGACACTGAATTGGAGGCCTGTCACATTCACTCATCATGTGTCTGGGACGAACACAGTTAAAGCAGGTAGGACCACGAATGGAAACAGTAGGAGCAGACTTAGAACCGTTTCCTCGCCCAAATGACGGGGACTGATTCCCGACGACTTGCGTACCAGACTGAGCCTTCTGATACCCGCCAGACTTACCTCCTGGAAACTGACCGGAGGTCTTCTGTTTCTTACCCTCAACTTCCGTCTCTGTCGCAGAAAATGACATCTCATAAGTCATTGCCTTGTTTTGATAATCCTTCAGATTTGCACACCCGAGACCAGATATATAGTGAGGAACCCTCGGCTTCATCCGCATGTCAAAGTGGCGGATTTTATCTAGCTCATCTTGAACCTGATTTCTCACATAGTGAAGTTGCTGGTTGTAGTAGTCCTTGATCGCCTGCGAAATAGGAACATCCTGGGGCTTAGCCTCAAAGAAGGCTCGGATCCTCCCCTCTTTCACTGGCCACGGACAAAACTCGTCCTCCATCAACTCTCGGAACTCTGCCCACGTGTCTGCCCGATCATGTGGTTTCACCGCTTGCCACCACGTTGCCGCCTCCTTGGCGAGGAAGTACTGAGCGATGGGTACCTTCCTCTCCTCACATTAGTCAGCCGCCTCGAACACTTTCTCCATCTCAAATAACAAACTCTCCTAACCGGAAGGGTCGGAAGTACCATCAAACTACGAAGGACGCATACGAATCACGTCCTGAAGTAACTTATCGTTGCCGGATCCAGTAGGCGCAACTGGGATGGCATTATCTTGGCCGACCAAGATAGCCTGAGTAAGTAGCGTCATTTGGTTCGCTACTTGCTGCAAAATATTCGCCACTCTGATATTCTCATGAGCATTTCCGGAGCTAGCAGACTGATTTTGCTGGCCTCCGGAACTGGGTGGAACACTGTTCGACAAGGAAGGCAACACTGAATCAGTTCTTGAGTTATCGGATATGGCCGCCCCACCGGATGCGCCACGTCCCCTACCGCATCCGCAACTGCGTCCGCGTCCTCTACCGGCAGGCATTCTGAAGAAGTTCCGGGTAAGCACAGTTTAAACGCAAATCACAACAAGATACCAAGAAAGGAACAGAACAGAACAATGTAATGAGTCAAGTTAGGAAAAACTTATGAGCATCGGCGTACTGAGATGATGGCGTAGTACTGATACTGTTAAAAAACGACACTCAACTAGACCCAAATAACCGACATCCGAGGTATCGATAAACCTAGCTCTGATACCATATTCTGTAACACCCCCAAGACAATCATGGCATATTACAGCGTCGTGGATCCCACACTCTGGAATCTACCAGGCTAACATACCAACACGACAATCGACAAAGACATACATCAACAAACAGAAAATTTCTCAATCCAAGACATTCAAAACGAAAGGCTGAAATTCGACATTACAATTTGACATCAAATCCACTCCCAAAATGGGCACACAACATTAATAAAATTCAAGAAAGAAGTACTCGAGTACTTAAACAAATGACATAATAAATAAATCCCAAAACAAGACACCAACAGACAACCACTGAATAGAATCACGCTTCCTCATCATCCTCGTACGACTCGCATGCTCGTTTGCTTCCATGACCTATACCTGAAATACAAAAGTATTTCCCCCATTTAAGGGGTTAGCGACTATTGCTAGTGCAAGTACAGTCCATTTGAACTACCATTCTAATCAGATGAAAACTGCGCCAAAAATCATTTTAGAAATCATTTATATTCCGGAATATTTACGGTGCACAAGCACAAAACACATTTCTCCAACAAAACAGTTCAAAGTTAACTGTTGGTATGAGACTCACGGCCACCGTACCCCGCAGAGCCCCGTCGGACATCTTTGGGTGGTTAACCCTCGTTCGTGATACGCACACTCACGACAATACGTATCCCTAGAGGCCCCGTCAGACCGTCCCTAGGTGAACATACACATATACATCCACAACAACCACGAAAAGCTATAATCCAAATACTAGAACATGTAAACAAATGTAAAGTACTTGCCTTTGAGACATCTTCGACGAAACGGGAACGAACAACGACTACGAATGATCCGGAGGGAAAACGATTGTTCCTAAACGAAGGAATAACATAACTCAGTCCTATACGATAACAAGAATCGAATGGAATATGCGCACAACCCCGATTACAAGATATGACAATATACGTTCAATCGATACGGGCCAGGGTTTACGCAAAATCTCCCCGAATCGACAATTCCCGAATTAAATTCGACGAAATCGGATTGGGAATCACCCAAACAACAATCGGTAAGGAATATTACAACATACTTGAACAATTCGAGTTTAATCAAGCAAAACCCAAAAACCCCTAAATTGACAAAGTTAGGGTTCTAAGCCATTTATCTTGGATTCAGACGGTGTAGGGTTATTTCGTTGATGATAATATGATAGCACGACTCTACGGTGATGGAAAATGAAGAACACCCAGATCAAGAACGGTGGGAATCGCCCTCTGATGTCGCCCGACGAAGAAAACGAAAGAAAAGATGTGAAATGAGGTTTCTGACCTCTGCCAGCTATCTTAAAACAGCGGGTTATTATAGTCGTAACAGGGTCTGCCTTATGGCCGTAACAAGGCCAACTTACAGCTGTAATGAATGAGGTGTTACGGCCGTAACACCCTACTGGACAGCAGTCTGAGAAGCTGCTGTCCAAAATGTCCCGGACGACTCCGAAACCCGGACCTGCTCTCAAACCAAAAATATGGTTACGAAGTATTCTCAATGACGAATCTAAGCATTAAAAGGAAACACAATTCCGATTCCCCGAAGGTTCGGAATTCGACGACGAAAGTAAATTTCCCTTAAGTTTAAGGAAATTACAAAATGGCCTAAACATTCGAAAATCACGATAACATTGGATTGACAAACCGAAACTCACAACACGAACAACTCAACCATACGAACTTATGTTTACTAGAATCGAACGTACATACGGCAAACATAACATAGAATGGAATCACGTAAAAACATCTCCGAAACTCGTCCAAATGGAAAAACTCTAAGAATAAAGTAGATTCAAAACGTCGAAACGGTTACAAGCTAGTCGATAAAAATAGACATACACCAAAAATGGTAACTGCTAAAAATGGAAAGGCACGGATATTACACTATCCACCCCCCTCTAGACTTTTACCCGACGACTTGTGACCTGCAAGTGGTATCAGAGAGGTTGGTTCAATTTTGCCGAACCAGATCCATATATTTGAGCATATATATTAAATTTCTCATAAATGGAACACATGCAACATATGCATTCTAGATTACCGATTTTATCTGTTGACGAATATGACTTATGGAAAATAAGAACGCATGAACATCTATGATCCATCCATGATGACATGTGGTGTATAATCGAGGATGGACCCTTCATCTTCCTGAAAGATAGTACAGATGAGGAAATAGCAGCTGGGAAACCAAAACAGATTCCCAAGAAGAGAAGTGAGATGTCCCGTGAAGAAAGAAAAATGGCCAACCTTGATAATCGGGCCAGAGATTTCTTATACCAGACTCTTGATAAAGCCACAATGGTGAAAATCAAGAATTGCAAAAATGGAAAAGAGATATGGGACACATCTGTAATGTGTGAAGGAACAGAGCTTATCTAGGAGAATAAATTGTCAATAGCTACTCAGAAATTTGATAATTTCAAAATGAAGACAAATGAAACAATTGAGCATGTGTATACAAGATTCACAGAAATCATCAATGAGATAAACTCCCTTGGAAAGACATATGGCAACAGGGAGATGGCTCTGAAAGTTCTAAGATCTCTCAATCCAAAATGGAATATGAAGGTTGTGGCCATGAGAGATTCAAAGGATCTTAATAAAATAAAGATCCAAAAGATGTTCTCAAACCTAAAGGCCTATGAGTTCGAGCTGCCCTGCTCATCATCAAATGTGCCAGATGAGAAAGGAATAGCATTTGCAGATGAGTCCCCTGCAAAGAACCAAGCTGAAATTAATCCTCCAAGACCTCTAATCCTTGCGGAGGAAATGGCGTTTATCATGCAGACATTCGGAAATTTTAGAAAGACCTACTCCAAATACAAGAAGAACAATAAGGAGAAACCAAAGAGGAACCAAAAATCTGGCAACTGGAAAGTTGGATGCTACAACTGCCATAAAACAGGACATATCCAGTTTGATTGTCCTGAACTCAAGAAAGATGATGACAAAATGGAAATGGGCAGAAAAGAAGATAAAAGAAAAGCCCTCATTAGTGAAGATCAAATACAAGAGAGAGTAGAATCAAGTAGTGTATTCTTTTCAGACGATGATGACACCTACAATTGCTTGATGGCCAATATAGCTGATGAAGAGGTAACCTCTAAACCTCAAACTTTAGATTATAACAGCTCAAACATGTTTGAAGACATTGATCTGCACAAATCCTTAAATCGGATTTTAAAGGATTTTGAATTATTAAAAACTGCACACTTGACTATATCAGGGGATAATACACAGCTGAAGGATGAGAATAGGCAGCTGAAAACTGATTTTGACAAAATCTGCCTAGAGTCAGCAAACATCATATCTGAGTTTGAAAAACAGACTAATAAAAATTTGAAAAAATCAGCTGAAATTACCACAGATGAGATTAAGAGGTTGACTACCTTAAACAATGAAAAGTCAGCTGCACTTGCTCATATCAAATCTGAGTTTTCTAAACTGACACAGTTGAGTAATACACAGGCAAAAGAGATAACATCTTTAAAAGCATCTATAACCTTAGGTGGTTTGTGTATGAACCAGAGGCTACTTTATTTAAAATCAGGCCTTGGATATGACCCCAACACCTACTCCACTTTTAAAACCACTTTTATAAAGGTAGAAACACATGTCCAGACTGCTGAGCCCATAAATTGTAATATTCACATTTTTTCCTTTTTCCAGTATTTTTCATTTTGGTGTATTTTTTGTTTTTAGTGAATCAATTGTAACTATATTGATATTTTGAGAATATTTAATACTGGACTTTTTGTCATCCGAGCTTGTTTCGGACTTATTCTACCCAATTCCGCGTTTATTGTCATTTCCGTTGCTTTTTGGTTCGTTCTCGTAATCGTTATTCTGAACCGCCGTTTAGGGGTTGCCATAAATCCATCTTATGTCATCATGGATGTTGTGAGCTTTTATTTGGTGTTTCGATCATGTATCTTGTATTTTAGATGTTTTGGGCCGTTTTGTAATTTCCCAAAGTTAGGGGGTAATTACTATCGTTGTCATTTTCCGAACATTTGGGTAGTCGGAATCGTGTTCTCTTTTAGTGATTTAGTTCTGACTCCAACTCGTCGTGCATGTGTCTCCTTCAGTCCATTGTTTAGTGTCACGCCTCCAGACATCGGGAAGGACGAGAGCGCGATACACCGGTTCATCAATTAAATTATCGCAATAAAAGTACGGCAATAATTAGCGGAAGCTAAATAATGGTAGGATGAAATTCCAAAATAACGATCTTAGCCCGATGGTTCTAAGATTCGTTGAAACAAAAGTTGATGTCCATGTTCCAATGATTACAAAGTTGCAGCGGGGAAACACCAAAACGATCTAAATGACATCAAAATTTCTAAGTCTTAACAGAGGGTCTTCTAGTCGGTCTCTTACACGAAATCTTCTTCATCTTCTGCTGTCTGCTCATTTTTTGGTTTAAAATGGAAAACAGTGGGGTGAAAAAAAAGGTCTCAGTGAGTGGGTGAACGTGTGCGAGTGTGGCTTCCTTTCCTTTGAAAATTTTAAGTGAAGAATGACTTCAGTAGTTTAAAATTTAAAATTCCGTCCCTGTGGACATATGTTAAAATCAGTCAGTCAGTCAGTCTAGCTTCGGATCCTGCCGATAGGGACTTTGGATCCTAGGCTCTCCTTATGACTCCTAGCAGTATAGGCCGTCGCCCCAATAGTTGAGCTTCCACTCTCACACTTAGCGTGTGCTTCCTTATCTCTTATCTGAGCTCAGTGTGTCCTTAGTTGTGGGTCAATGCCCGGATCACACCATAATCATGATTTTACCCTAATTCTATGACCCAGATCCTGTAATATCCGTACCTTTCTATTCTTAGCAGTTTTCATTTTGGTTTATGTCTATTTTTATCGACTCGCTTGTAACTGTTTTGACATTTTGAATCTACTTAATTCTTGGAGTTTTTCCATTTGGACGAGTTTTGATCATGTTTTTGCATGATTCCATTCTATGCCATGTTTTTGTCGTTTGTGCGTTCGATTCTCGTAAAACTCGTTCGTTTTCATTGTTTCTTGGTTTGGACAAGTTCATATGGTTGAGTTGGTCGTGTTGAGACTTTCGGTTTGTTAATCCGACGTCGTATCGGGATTTTCGGGCACTTGGGCCATTTTTGTAATTTCCTATAAGTTTAGGGAAATCCATATTCGTTGTCGTATTTCGGATTCCCGGGCAGTCGGAATGATGTCTTCTTGTAACAGTTAGACTCGTCGTCGAATATCCTTCGTAGCCATATTTTCGGTTCGATAGCAGGTCCGAATTTCGGAGTCGTCCAGAATGGTTTGGACAGGAGCTGCCAGACTGCTGTCCAGCAGGGTGTAACGGCCGTAACACCCCATACGTTATGGCCGTAATATAGGCCTTGTTACGGCCTTAGCAGCCCACTATTTTAAGAACAGCGGGCAGGCCAGAAACCCCATTTTCATTCCTTTCTCTTCGTTTTCTTCATCCGGGCGACACCTGAGGCGATTCCACCTGTTTTGATCGGAGTATTCTTCAAATTTCATCACCGTAGGCTCGTGGTAACATATCATCATCAGCGTAATCATCCTCCATCGTCCGAATCCGAGGTATTTTCTTCAAGAACCCTAGCTTGTCAAATTTGGGGGTTTTCGGGTTTTCTTGATTAATTCCGAATTGTCCATATATGTTGTATTATTTCTCACCGATTGTTGTTGTTGGGTGATTCCCATCTGTTTTCTTCAAGTTAAATCCGTGAATTATCGATTTGGGGAGATTTTACGTAAACCCTCGCCCATATCGATTGAACGTTTATTGTCATAGCTTGTAATCGGGGTTATGGGTGTATTCCATTCGATTATTGTTGTCCGTTAAGGCTGAGTTATGTTGACCCTTCGTTTAAGAACCGTTGTTTTCCACTCGGACCGTTCGTAGTCGTTTTTCATTCCCGATTCTTCAAAGATGTCTCAAAAGCAAGTACTTTACATTTGTTTACGCGTTCTAGTATTTGAATTATGGCCTTTCGTGGTTGTGTGGATGTATATATGTATGTTCACCTAGGGATTGGTTCGACGGGGCCTCTAGGGATACGTTGCCGTGAGTTTCGTATCGCGAACTATGTTAACCACCCAGGGATGTCCGACGGGGCTCTGCGGGGTACGGTGGCCGTGAGTGTCGTACCAAGGTTAACTTTGAATTGTTTTGTTGGAGAAAATGTGTTTTGTGCTTGTGGACCATAAAATATTCCAGAATATAAATGATTTCTAAAATGATTTTTGGCACATATTTTCATCTGATTAGAATGGTAGTTCAAATGGATTGTACTTGTACTAGCAGTTGTCGCTAACCCCTTAAATGGGGGAAATACTTTTTGTATTTCAGATACAGGTCTTGGAGACAAGCTAGCACACGAGCTGTATGAGAATGATGGGCAAGCATGATACTGTTCAGTAGTTATTTGTTGGTGTTCTGTTCTGTCGTTTATTATTGATGTCTTGTTTTTGGATTTCTGTATTATGAAATTGGTTTAAGTACTCGAGTACTTCCTTTTTGAAATTGTTAATGTTGTGTTCACATATTGGGAAATGGATTTGATGTCAGATTGTATTTGTTGGATTTTAGTCTTTTATTTGAATGTCGTGGTTTGAGAAATTGTTCGATTGTTAGTGATATATGTCCCTGTTGTTTGTCGGGTCGGTTTGTTAGCCTGGTGGATTCCAAAGTGTGGGGTCCACGGTGCTGTAATACGCCTTGAACGTCTTGGGGGTGTTACAGAATATGGTATCGGAGCCAGGTTTATGGATACCTAGGCTGTCGGTTATTTGGGTCTAGTCGAGTGTTGTTCTTGAATAGTATCGCTGCCATGCCATCATCTTAATACGCCGGTGCTCGTAAGTTTTCCTAACTTGACTCGTTACGTTGTTCTGTTCTATTCCTTTCTTGGTATCTTGTTGCGTTTTGCGTTTGAATTGTACTCACCCGCTACTTTTTCAGAATTCCTGCTGGGAGTACGCGGACGCGGTAGGGGACGTGGCGCAGCCGGTGGGGCGGCCATGTCCAATAACTCGGGAACTGATTCGGCGATGCCTTCCTTGTCGAACAGTGTTCCACCTAGTTCCGGAGGTCAGCAGGATCAGTCTGCTAGCTCCGACAACGCGCATGAGAATGTTGGAGTGGCGAATATGTTACAGCAAGTAACAAACCAGATGACGCTACTAACTCAGGCCATTTTGGTCGGCCACGCTAATGCTAACCCGGTTCCGCCAACTGGATCCGATAATGATAAGTTACTTCAGGACGTGATTCTTATGCGTACACCGCAGTTTGATGGTGCTTCTGACCATTCCGGTTGGGAGAGTTGGTTATTTGAGATGGAGAAGGTATTTGAGGCTGCTAACTGCTCTGAGGAGAGGAAGGTACCCATCGCTCAGTACTTCCTCGCCAAAGAGGCGGCAACGTGGTGGCAAGCAGTGAAACCACGTGACCGGGCAGCCACATGGGCAGAGTTCCGGGAGCTGATGGAAGATGACTTTTGTCCATGGCCAGTTAAATAAGGGAGGATCCGAGCCTTCTTTGAGGCTAAGCCCCAAGATGTCCCGATTTCGCAGGCAATCAAGGACTACAACCAACAACTTCATTATGTGAGAAACCAAATCCGAGATGAACTTGATAAGATCCGCCACTTCGATATGCGGATGAAACTGAGGGTGCGTCACTACATGTCTGGTCTGGGGTGCACAACTTTGAAGGAGTATCAGAATAAGGCGATGGCTTATGAGATGTCATTTTCTGCAACAGAGATGGCAGCCAAGGGAAAGAAGCAGAAGACCTCCGACCTGTTTTCAGGAGGCAAGTCTGGAGGGTATCAGAAGACTCAGTCTGGTTCCCGAGTCTTCGGGAGTCAGTCCCCATCACTTGGACAAGGGAACAGTTCTAATTCTGCTCCTACTGGTTCAGTGCGTGGTCCTAATTTCTTTAACTGTGGTCGCCCTGGGCACATTATGAGTGAGTGTGACAGACCTCCGATTCAGTGTCATTCCTGCGGTAGGATGGGGCATCGTGCCAAGTATTGTACAAATGCTGCTCGGGCACCAGTTACTCAGATATTAGCCCCAGCTATGGGGGGAACCGAGTATAAATCAGGCACCAATAGCTTCTCAGCCACAACAGAGTTTGGTATAGGTCGAGGATGTGGACAACCTTCTAGAGGGGGAGCTTCTAGTGCAGGGTCTGTTCCGCCTCGAGTATATGAGATGAGACGAGCGGGAGACCCAGACGCGACGGTGGCTACAGGTACCGTTCACATCCTTGACCATCCTATTTCTGTATTATTCGATTCTGGTGCTACGCATTCTTTCATATCTCTAGATTGTGTGCATCGCCTGCATGTTGATTGCCCAGTTGCATGTGAACCATTTGTTGTTAAACTGCCTAGTGGGGATAGCATCGTGGGGGATCGTGAGATTAGAGATTTTCCAATGAGCATCGCGGGGAGGGTTCGGCCTTCTAATCTGATTGCAGTAGATATTAGAGATGAGGATTTGACTCTGGGCGAGGATTGGTTGGACCGTCATGGGGCAATCATGAATTATAGAATGAGAACCGTTTCGATGTTAGCCTCTGACGGTACCGAGCATTCTTTTGTGGGGCGTAAGCGGAGTAGTCAGAGATTCTTGATCAGCGCTTTGAAAGCGGTGAGACTTCTTCGAGGAGGTTGTACGAGGTATTGGTTTTACGCTTTGAGATCGGGAGAAGGGGGAGTCAAGCTCTTGTCTATTCCAGTAGTGTGTGATTATCCTGACGTCTTTCCAGATGAGTTGCCGGGTTTGCCGCCGGATCGAGAGGTCGAGTTTACTGTTGATTTGGAGCCGGGTGCGGCACCGATTTCTAAGATGCCATATCGTATGGTGCCTGCTTAGATGCTTGAGTTAAAGAAACAATTGGAGGAGTTGCTAAACATGGGGTATATCCGACCGAGCGCTTCGCCTTGGGGCGCACCAGTCCTGTTTGTGAAGAAGAATGATGGGTCACTTCGTCTGTGTATCGACTATCGTGATTTGAACAAAGTGACTATCAAAAACAAGTATCCACCCCTGAGGATCGATGATTTGTTCGACCAATTGCAAGGGGCAACCGTGTTTTCGAAGATTGATTTGAAATCAGGTATTATCAGTTCCGAGTGAAGGATACCGATATTCCGAAGACGGCCTTTCAGACGAGATACGGTCACTACGAGTTTGTGGTTATGTCTTTTGGCTAACCAACGCCCCAGCTGTGTTCATGAAGCTTATGAACAAAGTCTTTATCGAGTACCTCGATAAGTGTGTAGTCGTTTTTATCGATGATATCCTGATTTACTCGAGGAGCGAGGAGGAGCATGCCCGTCATTTGCATATCGTGTTAGATATTTTGAGAACTCATCATCTTTTTGCGAAGTTCTCAAAGTGTGAGTTTTGGTTGCGAGAGGTGATGTTTCTCGGTCACGTGATCTCGGCCGAGGGTGTTCGTGTGGACACACATAAAGTAGAGGCAGTGTTGGATTGGGCGCCGGCGAAGAACGTGAAGGAGGTCCGTAGTTTTCTGGGTTTGGCCGGATATTACCGCAGATTTGTCGAGGGGTTCTCTAAGCTCGCTCGACCGCTGACTCAGTTGTTACAGAATTCATAGAAGTTTGTGTGGGCCGATGAGAGACAGAAGAGTTTTGAGGAGTTGAAGAAGCGGTTGACGACCGCTCCTGTTTTGGCTTTACCGAGTGGTAATGAGGGTTTCTCAGTTTTTAGTGATGCTTCGGGCCAAGGGCTCGGATGTGTACTCATGCAGCATGGGAGGACGATTGCCTATGCTTCCCGCCAGTTGAAACCGTATGAGTTGAATTACCCTACCCACGATCTTGAGTTGGACGCAGTTGTATTTGCATTGAAGATCTGGCGTCATTACTTGTATGGCTCGTCGTGTCAGATTTTCACCGATCACAAGAGCCTCAAGTACATTTTCACGCAAAAAGAGCTAAATATGAGGCAGAGGAGATGGTTGGAGTTGATTAAGGATTACAACCTCGAGATTATCTATCATCTGGGCAAGGCAAATGTGGTGGCAAATGCCTTGAGCCGGAAATCGATATCGCTTCGGGCGCTTGAGTTGCTTATGGCCCGATCGGGACTTGGCGAGTTAATGAGGTTGAGCATTGAGATCGTGCTACCAGAGAGTTCCGGGCAGTTGCGTACCCTTGATATTTCGTCGTCTCTAGTCGACGACATTAAATCGGGACAATTAGAGGACCTGATGTTTATTCAGCTTCGAGAGAATGTAGAGAAGGGGAAAGCCCCGGGATTCATGATACATGAGAATGGTGTGTTGAGATTCCAAGGTCGGTTTGTGTTCTGAACTGTTAGGAATACTTGTTAGATTTTGATGATGTCATCAAATGTTTAAACTTGGCAAAATGTAAGGAAGAACCAAATGAGTATCTTCCATAGGCCAAATTATGTTAAGTATAAAACTTGGCAAAATGTAAAGAAGAACCAAATGAGTATCTTCTGTAGGCCAAAAAAATTAGTTAGGCTGAAAAACGGCAAAGTACTAAGTACAGCTTAGTCCATCAGAGAAGAACAGCCGAGTCCAGTCAGAGTAGCTCTGGTCAACAAAATTTATCAGAGAAGTTTGACCAGACTGCAGCCGAGGTACCTCAGGGAAGTCACCTGACCAGATATGTCACAAAGAGTGAACAACCGAGAGGACCTGTCTGCAGAGATGTTAGCTGCATATCAGCCTACTCGAAGGCAGCCAAGTACTCCAAGTCCACGTCAGCATGCGTTGAAAAGTAAAGTATTACGGAAAGCTCACATGCAACGTGAAGAGACAAACTGGAGTGATTCCCGCAAGAGATATGATTTAAATAAATCATCCAGACCCACTTTGAAGACATTAATCATTTTATATTCAAAAGATTCGGCGCTCACATGCAGAAGTCTTCACAACGGTCGAAAGATAAAATTAAATAATGGGAATCCAGACTTGCAACATTCAGAAAGATTAAACAATGAAGTCTCCCTCCAACGGACGGATTTGATCAAAAGATTTGCAACGGCTACAAGGAAAAAGCTCAGAGATCGTGACCTATATATATCCGAAGATTTGAAACTGAGCAACTACCGGTGCGAACATACATTCTAGCGATAAAAGCAATCAAGCAATCTAAAGCAATCAAAAGCATCGTGAAAAGAGCAGATCTAAAAGTTCATACTTAAGAAAGCTTTTAAGTTGGAGAAGACAAAAACTCTTGTCTATAATCTTGAGTACGGGGTACTTCACTGGTTGAAGTAAGAGACTGTAAAGGCATCCGAGGATCGAGGATCAAGAGGTGCAAGGCAGTCAAGTGTGTACAACGGCACGGATTTCCACCGTTGGAAGTCTGTTGTAGTGTGGTTTGAATCAACTGTAATATTTATCACGTTGAAAATTATAGTGAATTCATCTCCAATAGTTTGGAGAAAAGTGGATTAGTAGAGGATTACCCCACCTCTGAGACCACTATAATTGCTGTGTTATTCTTGTTTCTTGCATCATACCAGAATCGCCGCATACATTGTTAAGTGTTTCATTAAGTTGATTTCTATTCGTCATCGGTGACTTCCACATATAAGAACAAACGACTCCAAGTCATTTGTTTAACTATCAGCTGAAGAAACTCACTCTTCGTGAAAAGAGTTCAAGAGTTTCAACAAGTCTATTCACCCCCCCCCCCTCTAGACTTGTTCCTGGACGACTTGTGACCTACAAGTGGTATCGGAGAGGTTGGTTCATTTATTTCACGAACCAAATCTATATCAGATATATATATCTTTACTCTCACTTTATAATGGAACACATGCACTCTAGACTCCTGTGTTTTGATTGTGAGTATGATCTGTGGAAGATAAGGATGCAGCACACTTATCTTCAATTCATGACGACATGTGGTGCATCATTGAAGACGGTCCATTCATCTTTGAGAAGGACAACACATCGATGAGATCGCGGCGGGGAGGCCGAGAAAGATTCCTAAGAAGAGGACGGAGGCGACTCGAAGAAAGAAAGGCGGCCAATCTTGACAACAGGGCGAGAGATGTGTTATATCAAACTATTGACAAATCCACCATGGTCAAGATCAAGAAGCGTAAGAATGCCAAAGAAATTTGGGACACATTAGCCCTAATGTGTGAAGGAACGGATCGATCAAGGAAAACAAGTCACAATTGCTATCCAAAAATTTGACAACTTTAAAATGAAGAATGGTGAATCCATAGATCAAGTGGATATAAGGTTCACGAAATTATCAATGAGATCAACTCCTGGCAAAACCTATGGCAACAGGAAATGGCACTAAAGGTCCTCGATCTCTCAACCCCGAATGGAGCATGAAGGCCGTAGCCATGAGAGAGTCAAGGACCTGAATAAGATAAAGATTCGAGGCTGTTCTCGATCGAAGGCTTATGAGTTCGAGCTTCCAAGTTCATCCTCAATCGAGCTGCGAGAGAAGGGAATCGCATTTGCACCGAGTCCTGCCAAGAGCCTATCGATGTGAAACCTCCAAATCCACTAGATTTTGAGGAAGAAATGGCTTTCATAATGCAAAGGTTCAGCAATTTCGAAATAACTACTCCAAGTACAAGAAAAATTACAAGGAGAATCCAAGAAGGAACCGTAAGGTGGAAGCTGGAAAGTAGAATGCTACAACTGTCACAAAATAGGACACATCCAAATGGATTGTCCCGAGCTCAAGAAGGACGAAACCAAGAAGGAGGTGGGCGAAGGAAGATAGAAGAAAGGCCGTCATCGGAGAAGACCAGAGCATGTCGAATCAAGCAGCGGTTTCTTTTCCGATGAAGACGAGGAGTATGATTGCACGATGGCAAACCTAGGCGATGAAGAGGTAACTTCTAAACCCACCGGTTCAAATAATATCTCGGCCATGTCACAAGATATGGATCTACATGAATCGGTAAATCGGTTATTTAAAGATTTTGAAACACTCAAATCGCACACCAAGGTATGTCAATGAGAAGACTCACCGCAAGATGAGAATAGGTAGTGAAAAATGATTTCAAAAACTCGGCTAGATCTGAATAAGGTTGAGACAACTACGGTGACTTTAAAAACCCAGGCAAATGTCAATACAATTTGAGATAGATCGGCTAACCATTTTACTTAAAGAAAAATCACCGCACTTGCTCATGCCAAAGCCGAGTTTACTAAGTGGCTCGGATAAATAAAACTCGGGCGCAGGAAATAACCTCCTGAAGGCGTCTTCAACTCAGGAGAATTGTGTACTTATAAAAGGTCACTATATACCAAATCAGCCTTGGATATGATTCTCACACTCCTCTAGTTACGAAACCAAGTTTATCAAGGGAGAAACAATAGTCTCATTCTTGAGCACTGTGTATAAACCGATATTCAAAAAGCAGCACCAGTCAAACGTCTAAGTGCAATCGGTTACACCAGACGGCCACCTAGACAGCGACTAAGCGATGGCTTGCAAAAACGGCACCCGCACAACATGCACACTATTACCAACAACTCCCCAAAAATAGATTTCATAATGGGAGGGGCATATGGAAACCTCAAGGTTATCCTAATTACCAAAATGAACAAGTGTGGAGACCACAAAGGTTTAATAAATGGTCTCAGCCTAGATTTAGAAATGGCCCACACTATCAAAATTTTGAGGAATATCCGGTATACAATTCAACCAGAAGATTCAGACCTCGACCACAGACACATTATAAGGGATATAATAATAATAATAACAATTTCTATAATCCAAGGAGAAATCAATTCTCCAGGAAACCAACTAACCCCAAAGGACTCACACAAATTTGGGTACCTAAATCTCTGCTTGTTTAATTGCAGAAAAGGTGGAAGGACTACAACCACATCTCCTCAAGCTCAAATTTTGGAGGTGAAGAATGGTTTGTAGACTCTGGATGCTCGAGGCATATGATCGGGAACAAGAAGATGCTGACCAAATACATCAAAGAAAGATGTCCCGATGTAACCTTTGGAGATAGCTCTAGAGGACAGACAAAAGGCTTTGGAGAGCTGCACCGAGGAAACATTGTCATATCCAAAGTTCATTATGTCAAAGGGCTCAAGTACAACCTCCTGAGCATAAGCCAGTTCTGTGACGAGAAGAATCTAGTAGTCTTCACCATCTTGAAGTGTATCGTAATAGACATCTTAACTGGAGAAATAAAGCTACAAGGTTTCCGAAGAAGAGATGTCTACATGATTGATTGGAACACAGGAACACCTAACTCCTGTTTTCTATCCAAGACAGTAGCTGAGAATGGATGGTTGTGGCACAAAAGACTATGTCACTTAAATTTCAAAGCCATCAACAATATTAGCCCTCAGAAGCTGGTCAGAGGACTTCCAAATGAAGCATTCAAGAAGGAAGCACTCTGTGATGCATGTCAGAAGGGAAAACAGACCAAGGCATCGTTCAAGCCAGTTCAGCCTACAACGCTCACATCAAGGATCTTAGATCTACTCCACATGGATCTATTTGGTCCCATCAAGCCAAGGACTTTGAGCGGCCGAAAGCATGTACTTGTAATAGTAGATGATTATTCAAGGTACACTTGGATCATTTTCCTATACAAGAAAAGTGAAACCCTGACCAAGTTACCTGAGCTGCTGAGAAGGATCCAGAATGAGAAATCCCTCTCCATAATCAAGATCAGACCAGATAGAGGAGGAGAGTTTCTCAACAAGGTGATAACTGATTCTGGCCGATCGAATGGGATCCAAGATGAGCTCTGCGGCCGGGACGCCCGGCAGAATGGTGTTCTTGAAAGAAGGAACAGAACCACGAAGGAAGCGGCAAGGTCCATGATTGCGGCGGACCTACCCAAAGGTTCTCGGCTGAAGTCATAACACACTGTCACACCCGAGCAGAGTATGATAGTAGGGAGACATGGAAAAACTCCCTATGAGGTTTGGAATAATAGAACCCCTACTGTTGCTTACTTTCATGTCTTTGGTTGTAGGTGTTTCATCCACAACAACGGTAAAACACAACTAAATGCCTTTGATGCTAAAACTGATGATGGTCTCTTTATGGGATATTCCCAAAGAAGCAAGGCATATAGAGTTTTTAATAAAAGAACCTTAGTTGTGGAGGAAACACCCCATGTTGGTTTTGATGAATCTACCGTTGAGTACAGGAAACAACTTGAGCTAATTGAGAACAAGCTCAAATCAGCAACCCTTGAAGAAGTCATTATACAGGACACTAGAATGGTGGACTCACCTGCAGACCAGCCTGATGACCCAACTGCAGCTGCTGAAGACCCAACTGCAGATCAGACAGGATCACCAAACCTATCTGATCCGATTCTTCTTGAAGAAGACCAATGAGTCGACAAAGACTCATCTGCAGATCAGAACCAAGCTGCAGATGACAAGGCGGTAGCTGATCCAGTTGCAGACCAGAACCCAGCTGACGCAGATAACCACCAGGGCAATCCAACAGGGGGAACAAACCCAGAAGAGGGCGATATCCCCAAATGGCTCAAGGATCACCCAATTCAGCAAATTATCGGAAAATTGACTGATGGAGTTAAGACGAGACAGTCAACCCTACCAGCAGGAATGGCGATGTTCTCATGTTTCATGTCGCAAATTGAACCCAAGACTACAGAACAAGCCTTGGAAGATTATTCATGGATTAATGCCATGCAAGAGGAATTGGAGCAGATGGAAAGAAACAAAGTTTGGGAACTAACAGACAGACCTGATCACAAGAAAGTTATTGGCACCAAATGGGTGTATAAAAACAAGAGTGATGAAGATGGAGCTGTTGTTAGGAATAAAGCCAGGCTCGTAGCAAAAGGTTATGCACAGTGTGAGGGAATAGATTTTGATGAAACCTAAGATTAGAGGCCATCAGACTATTCCTCGCATATGCTGCATTCAAGGACTTTGAAGTCTACCAGATGGATGTAAAGAGTGCGTTTCTGAACGGAATCCTAGAAGAAGAAGTCTATGTAGAGCAACCCCCAGGTTTTGTCAAAGGAGACAAAGTCTATAAGCTGTTGAAGGCTCTGTATGGACTCAAGCAAGCACCAAGAGCGTGGTATGAAACACTGTCTGTGTTTCTTGAGAAAAATGGATTTTGCAAAGGGAAAGTGGACAAGACCCTATTCAGAGTGGAGCACGGAGGCCACATATTAATAGTCGGTTATGTGGAAGACATCATATTCGGGTCAACCAATCCAGAGCAATGCGAGAAATTCTCCAACCTCATGCAAGGAGAATTTGAGATGAGTATGATGGGAAAGCTTAACTTCTTTCTCGGATTACAAGTTAAGCAGATGGAAAAAGGAATTTTCATCAACCAAGCAAAGTATACCAGAGATCTTATCAAGAGATATGGAATGGAATCAGCCAAACCCGCAAGAATTCCAATGAGCACAAGTACTCACTGGATGCGAGGCAGGCAGGCATATCAGTGGACTCAACCCACTACAGAGGACTCATTGGATCTCTTCTGTACCTCACTGCAAGCAGGCCAGACATATCATATGCAGTTGGAGTTTGTGCAAGATTCCAGTCCAAGCCAAAGAAATCACACCTAGATGTAGCCAAGAGAATAATTAAGTACCTAAAGTCTACAATTAATGTTGGACTATGGAATCCCAAGGATGACAACTTCGAGCTATCAGGATACTCAGATGCGGATTTCGCAGGATGCAAAATCAACAGGAAGAGCACTAGTGGAACGTGTCAATTCCTAGGAACCAGACTGATATCTTGGTTTAGCAAGAAGCAGGTTTCTAACTCTATCTCCACTACAGAGTCAGAATACCTAGCAGCAGTAGGTGTCATGTGCCGCATTCTATGGATCAGACAACAGTTAAGGGACTATAATATCATTGCCAACGAAGTTCCTATCTGGTGTGACAACAATAGTGCTATTGCAATAACCAACAATCCGGTTTTGCATTCAAGGACGAAGCACATTGACGTTAAGCACCATTTCATTAGAGACCATGTGCTTAACAAAAGGGTTAGAGTTGAAAGAGTCAGCACAGACTACCAAATAGCTGACATCTTCACTAAACCCTTGCCAGAAGAAAGATTTCTAGAGCTTAGCAGAGACCTTGGATTACTAGATTGGGAATCTAGTACTGAAGCAAGTTAAAGGAAGGACGGACCCCTAATCGGCCCTAGGCGATGCAAAGGCGAAGACGAAGGCGAGGCAGAAGCAACTTAGTCATTTGTAATACCAAAGTAGAAGTCAACTCACCTGTTGCAGAGTGGTCAACAGTCAACAAAACAGACCAGCTAAGTTTTCTAAACTGACCTCTGAATATTTAATTATTATCTGCCACATTTATAATATTAATTTTGGCTAACGAATGACATTTAAATATACATTTTTATAACCCAAGTGGCAATTTTAATACACGCGTCAATTGCCTATTAAATCAACCTCTACGGTGGTCAATCAGAATCAACCGTCGAATTTTAAATTGGGCCACCGATTCAAATTTGAAATTCAAAAGAATATCAAAAGGCGTACCACCGTTCAAATATATAATAAACTAATACAAACGTCTTTTCATCTTCTTTATAAGGAAAGAAGACCTTTCACTTTACTCAAATATACACTAAAATCCTCTATTTGCAGAAATGGCATCTTTCGAAGGAGTGAATTTGAAAGCGGTGAAAGACCAGATCATTTTCTCGATGGTTATCGACTTTGAAGGTTTACTAGAAGCTAATCTGGAGGACTACGACATGCTCAATCTAATCCGGGCAATGAAGCTTAATGGGATCTACCCATTTCTCGACATCAACCCGCAACATCTGTTCAAAGAGGATGTCGTCGAGTTCTATCGCAATGCTTATCTGATTCAAGACGGGATTCACAGCACAGTCGGTGGAGTACCAGTCAGCATATATCGAGAGACGATTCGTACTGTCTTCGGGATGAAGCACCGTGGCTTAGCGGTCGAAGCTCTCAAGCAATCCGCCGCCGAAACCTGGAAAAAGATTAAGGTGGAAAATATCCCGGATAAATTGAAATTTACAGCCAAGAGGAATGAACTAAAGAGGATTTACCGTGTTGCGTTGGATATTATCAACAAAATAGTCATGGGGATGGCGGGTAGTTATGATCAACTGTCATCGTCGAAGTTTATGGTGTTGGGTGTGTTGATTCAGGAAGAAGAAGTCGATTGGGCAAACTATATCTTCAGGCAACTCGTGCGAGAGGTGAACAAGGTCGAGTGGCTTGACGATGAGAAAAGATTCAAGACAAAGCTGGCATTCGGAACGCATCTCAGTTGGTTTTTGGAGAAGACCGGAGTGGCTAAGGGAAACACTGACCCCTTCCACCCCAATAAAAGGCTTGGTCATATGGACCATGAAAAGAAGAAAGTCGGAGGCACTGGGAAAGCAGCTCAGTTGTTGAAGGAGCTGCCGGACTCAAGAACATACCCAAGATACTACTCATCAGGAGAGTCGGACAGACCTGCAGCTGATATCCCAACTGCAGTCGGGTCCGACACCGAGTCCGACGATACACCCATTGCAGTCAGATTCAAGAGACGGGGACCAGCCCGGAAGGACCCTCTACCTGCGGTCATCACCGAACCCTCTCCTAAGAGGCCAAGAAGCTATGATTTAGCGAGGGAGAGAAGTCTGAACACCTTGCCAGCCCCTCAGTTCGATCACCAATTCATCCGGAAGACCTGCCTGCACCAGACACCATTGAAACTCGGATTGTACCTGTTCTCACCCCCCCAGTCTACATATCCAAAGAAGAAGAAGCAGGTCTCATAATCTCTATTCCTGAAGCTGATTATACTTTTAACCTGTTAGAAAATAATACTTTCAATCTTTCAATTGAACAACTCCAGCTTGTTAAGCCACAAGCAGTAAAACACTCTTTTGTACACATTTTTGAAGAGTGGAAATTTTTCAAGACTATGACTTTTACAAATCTTCAAACCTACATTGCAACTAGTGGTTGGGAATATCCCCAAGCCACTGAGGAGGTTCTGATTGAATTTTGCAAAGAATCAGACTTAGCTTTAATCCTCCAGGATAAATGGTTCATGTCCCATTTTAAAACAAACATGGACCACTTTATCCATTCTATCATGCTCAGCATTTTTGATGGCATTTTTGGAGGGGAGGAGGAGGAGGAAGTTGGAAAAGAGATTAGGATTGAAGAAGTAGATGGAGATAATGAAATTATTGATTTGGTGGCTGAAGAAGAAGAAGAAGAGAGAAAAACAGAAGAAAATATTCCAGTTGAAAAATAGCTAGAAGAAATTGAGAAGACAGAAGAATTGGCTGATGAAGGAGATGAAGAAGAAGGAGAAGAGGTAGATCAAGAAAAAGATGAAGAAGAAAAGAAGGATGAGGATGATGAAGGAGAAAAGAAGGAGCAGGATGATGATAAGAATGATGATGATGATGATAATAATGATGATGGAGGAGATGCAGGAGCAGCAAAAGAAAATGAAAAAGAAAAAGATGAGGAAGAAGGGAAAGAAAACTCTGACGAAAAGGAAGAAGAAGGGAAAGAGGAAGAGAGAGAAGGAGACAAGGAGCCAGAACCAGAGCCGGAGCCAGAGCCTATTCACGAAGCTGCAGATAGGACTGTGGTACCTGCCCGGTACACCAGCCTAGACGCAGAGCTGGCTGAAGACTCCAGGTCAGGGACCCCGGAGAAAACCCCCTCTGACCTACCAGCTGCAGACAGGAGCCTGCAGTCTAGTGGTTCCTTTGCAGAAGGATCAGGCGAGCACTCTCCATCAGCTCAGATATCTCCCACCATGACTGAGCTAATCAGGCAAATCGTCAAAGATACTATTGGAGAGCTGCTATCATCTCAGGTCACTCCTGACCTTCAGTCAATAAATGCCAAGATAGACACCCTTCTACAGAGAGAGATTCCTCAGCCCCCTCCCCCTACCAACAACAGAATGCCATTTGGCATGTCTGATTGGATGAGCAAAATGGAGCAGCAATTAACTATCCTTGTTGATGCTGGCAAAAAGGTGGAAGAGAGAGTTCAGGGGGAAGAGAGAGAAATAAGAAGCAAGAAGAAGCAGGATGTCCTTCAAATTGAAGGACCCTCAAGTCTGAAGAGAAAGGAAGTCGTGGATCCAGATGACCAGGCTGTCCAGCCTGAAGGAAAGAGAAGAAGGACTAGAGGCGGTTTTGGACCTACTCTAGAATGGGAAGGGAAGGAGTTGTGGTATGTTGAGGACTTTATTCCATTTGAAGCTCTTGAGATGTGGGGATCTGCAAAGAAGAGGTTCATCAAAGACTATTACATCTGGGAACTACTCCAGGATGATAAACTCTCCCCACAAGAAATTTTCATAAACTTCATGGAAGAAATCCATCCGAAGCTTTGGGCTATTCTGAAGAAGCACGCTAAAGATCAAAATGCTTATCCCATGATTCCCTCATTCAAAGCAGAGGAAGCACCGACCCGTCTGGACGGTGAACTTAATGAGTTAGCGCTTCAAAGAGAAATCAAGCAATTGTGTCTTGAGAACAGATTCACATCCCACCAAGAACAAGACTTCGCAGCACTTGTTGTGAAGAGAAAATATGGTCTTGCTCTAGTCAAGATAAGACCAATTGGAGCTAAACCCTTCAAACCTGCCAAGCAGCCTATTCGAAGAGGCAGAGGAAGAGGCAGATGACTTTTAGCTATTTCTTTTACTTGTAATTTTATTTTCTGTACCTATAAAAACTTTCTTGTAAAATTTCAAATAAACAAGTCAGAAAATCTTATAACAGTCTGTTGAATGACAATTTCCAGTTGTCTCAATGTTAGACTGATTTCATTTTGTGTCTTGCACTTAAGTGCAGACTTGGTCTTTTGATTACTTGTTTAAAAGTTTTGCCATCATCAAAATAGGGGGAATTTGTTAGGAATACTTGTTAGATTTTGATGATGTCATCAAATGTTTGAACTTGGCAAAATGTAAGGAAGAACCAAATGAGTATCTTCCATAGGCCAAATTATGTTAAGTATAAAACTTGGCAAAATGTAAAGAAGAACCAAATGAGTATCTTCTGTAGGCCAAAAAAAATTAGTTAGGCTGAAAAACGGCAAAGTACTAAGTACAGCTTATTCCATCAGAGAAGAACAGCCGAGTCCAGTCAGAGTAGCTCTGGTCAACAAAATTTATCAGAGAAGTTTAACCAGACTGTAGCCGAGGTACCTCAGGGAAGTCACCTGACCAGATAAGTCACAAACAGTGAACAGCCGAAAGGACCTGTCTACAGAGATGTTAGCTGCATATCAGCCTACTCGAAGGCAGCCAAGTACTCCAATTCCACGTCAGCATGCGTTGAAAAGTCAAGTATTACGGAAAGCTCACATGCAACGTGAAGAGACAAATTGGAGTGATTCCCGCAAGAGATATGATTTAAATAAATCATCCAGACCCACTTTGAAGACTTTAATCATTTTATATTCAAAAGATTCGGCGCTCACATGCAGAAGTCTTCACAACGGTCGAAAGATAAAATTAAATAATGGGAATCCAGCCTTGCAACGTTCAGAAAGATTAAACAATGAAGTCTCCCTCCAACGGACGGATTTGTTCAAAAGATTTGCAACGGCTACAAGGAAAAAGCTCAGAGATCGTGACCTAGATATATCCGAAGATTTGAAACTGAGCAACTACCGGTGCGAACATACATTCTAGCGATAAAAGCAATCAAGCAATCTAAAGCAATCAAAAGCATCGTGAAAATAGCAGATCTAAAAGTTCATACTTAAGGAAGCTCTTAAGTTGGAGAAGACAAAAACTCTTGTCTATAATCTTGAGTAAGGGGTACTTCACTGGTTGAAGTAAGAGACTGTAAAGGCATCCGAGGATCGGGGATCAAGAGGTGCAAGGCAGTCAAGTGTGTACAACGGCACGGATTTCCACTGGTTGGAAGCTGTTGTAGTGTGGTTTGAATCAATGTAATATTTATCACTGGTTGAAAATTATAGTGAATTCATCTCCAACTGGTTTGGAGAAAAGTGGATTAGTAGAGGATTACCCCACCTCTGAGACCACTATAATTGCCTGCGTTATTTACTGTTTTACTGCATCATCGTAATCGCTTTGCATACATTGTTAAGTGTTTCATTAAGTTGATTTCTATTTGTCATCAGCTGACTTCCGCACATATCCAAGAACAAACGACTCCAAGTCATTTGTTTAACTATCAGCTGAAGAAACTCACTCTTCGTGAAAAAGAGTTCAAGAGTTTCAACAAGTCTATTCACCCCCCCCCTCTAGACTTGTTCCTGGACGACTTGTGACCTACATGAACAACTTGGAATTGAGACAGAGTATTATGCGAGAGGCTCACGCGTCACCTTACTCAGTCCATCCGGGCTCGAGTAAAATGTACAAGGATTTGAGGAAGAATTTCTGGTGGAATGACATGAAGAATGAGGTAGTCGAGTTTGTGGCTAAGTGTTTGACTTGTCAACAAGTCAAAATCTAGCATCAGCGGCCAGCCAGACTGTTGAAACCACTTCCCATCCGGAAATGGAAGTGGGAAGATATCTCCATGGATTTTGTCACAAACTTGCCGATGACGAAGACCGGAATGAATATGGTGTGGGTGATCGTGGACCGACTGACTAAGTCGGTGCATTTTTTGGGCAACAAGGATACTTGGGGTCTAGAAAGATTGGCTTGTGTTTTTATCGCTCAGATAGTGAGACTTCATGGTACGCCGAGGACTATTATTTGGGACAGAGACGGCCGGTTTGTATCGCATTTTTGGAAGGCGGTACATAAGGCATTAGGTACACATTTGCGTTTGAGTATATCTTTCCATACTCAGACCGATGGATAGTCCGAACGTACCATTCAGACGTTCGAGGATATGTTGCGCGCGTGCGCGTTAGACTGGAGTAGTGACTGGGAGGAGCATCTGGCCTTGATTGAATTTACGTATAATAATGGTTGGCACGCGTCGATTAAGATGGCATCGTATGAGTCACTTTATGGCCGACGTTTCCGATCACCGATACGTTGGGATGAGCCGTCCGATATAGTTGGCACCGAGCCGGACCTTGTGTTGGAGATGAGGGAGAAAGTTGAATTGATTAGAAAGAGAATGTTAGCATCTCAGAGTCGACAAAAGTCTTATGCGGATGTTAGACGTCGGCCTTTGGAGTTTGAGGTGGGAGATCATGTACTGTTGAGAGTGTCTCCGTCGAAAGGAGTTTTCCGTTTTGGGAAAAAGGGCAAGCTCAGCCCGAGGTACATTGGACCTTTCGAGATATTGGAGAGAGTTGGCGAGTCAGCGTACCGTTTGGCATTACCTCCGTTGTTGAGTCATGTGCATAGTGTATTTCACGTCTCTCAGTTGAGGAAGTATGTTCTGGACCCATCCCACATTATTGATTTCGGACACGTGGAGATCAAGAAGGATGTTACGTTTGAGGAGAGGCCCGTCAGAATTTTAGAGCGTCGAGTCAAAAGTTAAGGCACAAAACCATTCTTTTGGTTAAAGTGCAATGGTCGAGGCATGGAGTAGAAGAATCGACGTGGGAGTTAGAGGAGGATATGCGTTCGAGGTACCCCGAGCTTTTTTATTCTTAAGTTTTGGGACGAAACTTCCTTTTAGAGGGGGAGAATGTAATATCCGTACCTTTCTATTCTTAGCAGTTTCTATTTTGGTGTATGTCTATTTTTATCGACTCGCTTGTAACCGTTTCGACATTTTGAATCTACTTTAATCTTGGAGTTTTTCCATTTGGACGAGTTTTGCTGATGTTTTTGCGTGATTCCATTCTATGACATGTTTTATAGTTTGTGCGTTCGATTCTCATAAAACTCATTCATTTTCGTTGTTTCTTGGTTTGCACAAGTTCGTATGGTTGAGTTGGTCGTGTTGAGACTTTCGGTTTATTAATCCGACGTCGTATCGGGATTTTCGGGCACTTGGGCCATTTTTGTAATTTCCTATAAGTTTAGGGAAATCCATATTCGTTGTCGTATTTCGGATTCCCGGGTAGTCGGAATGATGTCTTCTTGTAACGGTTAGACTCGTCGACAAATATCCTCCGTAGCCATATTTTCGATTCGATAGCAGGTCCGAATTTCGGAGTCGTCCAGAACGATTTGGACAGAAATGCCAGATCGTTGTCCACAGGTGTTACGGCCGTAATATTGGCCTTGTTATGGCCGTAATGTAACACTTGTTACGGCCGTAATACCACCGCTTTAAGAACAATGGGCAGCGAAACCCCATTTTCATTCCTTTCTCTTCGTTTTCTTCATCCGGGCGACACCTGAGGCGATTCCACCAGTTTTGATCGGAGTCTTCTTCAAATTCCATCACCGTAGGCTCGTGCTAACATATCATCATCAGCGTAATCATCCTCCATCTTCCGAATCCGAGGTATTTTCTTCAGGAACCCTAGCTTGTCAAATTTGGGGGTTTTTCGGGTTTTCTTGATTAATTCCGAATTGTCCATATATGTTGTATTATTCCTCACCGATTGTTGTTGTTGGGTGATTCCCATATGTTTTCTTTAAGTTAAATCCGTGAATTATCGATTCGGGGAGATTTTGCGTAAACCCTTGCCCGTATCGATTGAACGTTTATTGTCATAGCTTGTAATCGGGGTTATGGGTGTATTCCATTCGATTATTGTTGTCCGTTAAGGCTGAGTTATGTTGACCCTTCGTTTAGGAACCGTCGTTTTCCACCCGGACCGTTCATAGTCATTTTTCATTCCCGATTCTTCAAAGATGTCTCAAAGGCAAGTACTTTACATTTGTTTACGCGTTCTAATATTTGAATTATGGCCTTTCGTGGTTATGTGGATGTATATATGTATGCTCACCTAGGGATTGGTCCGACGGGGCCTCTAGGGATACCTTGCCGTGAGTTTCGTATCGCGAACTATGGTTAACCACCTAGGGATGTCCGACGGGGCTCTGCGGGGTACGATGGTCATGAGTCTCGTACCAAGGTTAGCTTTGAATTGTTTTGTTGGAGAAAATATGTTTTGTGCTTGTGCACCGTAAAATATTCCGGAATATAAATGATTTCTAAAATGATTTTTGGCGCATATTTTCATCTGATTAGAATGGTAGTTAAAATGGATTATACTGGCACTAGCAGTTGTCGCTAACCCCTTAAATGGGGGAAATACTTTTTGTATTTCAGGTACAGGTCTTGGAGACAAGCGAGCACTGACACGCTTTTAGTGTAACTATCGCAAGTGCACGATATCATATCAAGTAGTAAAGTGGACTTTTTGAGTCCGGTTTATCGATCCCACAAGGAAGTTTAGTTATAATTTGAATTATACACTATTAGTCTATTTTTATAGATACTATGATAAGTGAAACACACAATTAAAAAGTTTGGTTTAATATTTGCAAAGAAAATGCAATAATAGTTCTAATTTTATAAGGAAATAAAAAGATAGCAATAATAATAGATTGATTAACGATAAAATGAAATAGTTGGGATTACAAACTTAGTTCGTCATTAGTTATAAAAGATGTATAGGAGATCATAAAATGAATTTACTTATTATGTTGTGTAGATTCGATTTTCCTTAAAAAGACGGTTTCTCTTTCGAACTATAAAACGCCCCTTACATATTGAATCAATCCACTATATTTCTATATTGATTGGCTTCAATACATAGCATTAGGATTTATGAAAATAACTCAAAGAATCATCTAAGGACTAGGGGTATATTTCTATCCCCTAGAACAACTTAGAGTGAAGATCATTTGATCTAATCAAATATATTTTCTTTCGAAACATATGAAGACCATAAATATCGTCATTTATTGGCCAAATAAATAAAGATTGCTAAAACAATGAAAATCACACACAATAATAAGTAATTCACAATAGATCTTTATACAAACATAAATAACATGACTAACCTTGTTTATAATCCCAACTAAAAATTACTTAGCCCATGAAGGGTTTATTACACATATTACAAGCTTGTGTGGTCATTATTAGCTGAATCAAGAGAAAGAATTGATCCTAACTCCCTTAGTAGATAAAGGAGATAGAAACAATAAACTCTCTGAACAACATATGTTATACCACACTTACAAAGATCACTCAAGAACACAAGTGTGTTCTTCACACAAAAAGAAAAGTTTATAAAAAAAATGGAAAATTATAAGATGAATGATGAATGATGAAGGATCTAAGGGGTCTATTTATACACCTAAAGTCATCTAATAGCTCCAAAACTCCAGCATTATTACATTAGATCGGATCAATGCCACCATCCCCTCAATAATACACAAAAGTATAAAAAAATAGACAAATCATAACAATCACAAGAGTTACGGCCGTAACATTCTGGAGTTACGGCCGTAACTAGGTGACTTACGGCCGTAACTCCTGAATGTTACGGCCGTAACGTGGCTTCGTAAATTTGCTCATTTGAAGTTTTGATAGTTACGTTTTCAGCCCGCAATTTCTCGGACTTTGCGTTTTGCCCCAGATCTTCTTCGGATGATAACTTTTGATATATAACTCGATTTTGAATCCTAAAGACTGCCGAATTCATCTCGGAAAGCCCTACAACATGAATATATCAAAATTCAATAGAGAGAATATTTATTAAACATGTTGTTTCTTGAGTAATTCAGTTATTTAATCCGATCATCATCCGATAAAAATAAAATTATTAAAACTAATAAATTAAAAGCAAAAAACGAGTAGACTAGCTCAATTATGGGTGAATTTTATCGATACAAACCATGGATAAGTGTACAAAACTGACACTTATCACACCCCCAAACTTGAATTCTTGCTAGTCCCGAGCAAGACTCTTTATTATTCATGCTCCAAAAATAAAAATAAGAAAAATTAATACACACATAAATTAAAATATAAAAAAGAAAAGGAGATCAAAATGCCATTAATAAACAACAACCAGCTTTATACAATAGATAGAAATGAATCAAGATTCAAAATAAATCTACTAATGTTTTTGAAGTTAAAACACGGTTTTTATTTTGTAATTCCAAAATGCAAGGTTTTCCACACAAAAGGCTGATTATTACTTTCCCACTCGTGATACACACAACTCCCTTCAATGGTTGCTCTCGATCACTCATTTATTTTTCGACTCAATATGAAGAAGAATTTTATTGGCGTCATCAAATATTGTGATTTTCACAAAATTGAGTGTATTGAAATTCAGCTGCTAATTAATACAAATCTGCTCATAAACTACATCCCTTTTAGTGATAGCTTTCACACCGTTATTTGCTAACGTGTAGCTCTTTTCACTAACACAATTTCTATCTCATTATTTTTCTTTTTTTGTAAAAAGGTGATAGCTTTCACACCGTTATTTGCTAACGTGTAGCTCTTTTCACCAATTTTTCTGAGACGGCAGCTACGCACCAACAATGGTTAATCCTTTATTTTTCGCAAAATTTAAGACTTCCAAAATTAGGCAGCTTTTGCTGCTCAACACTTCTCCTTTTTGTCATTTATTTTTTTAGGTGATAGCTTTCACACCGTTATTTGCTAACATGTAGCTCTTTTCACCAATGACTCCTTTTTTTTTTTTAGGGAATAGAATTTTTGCAGAAAATCATTTTTTAGTTAAGCATGAAAAATCAAAAACTCCACAAATTAAGTAAATTTCAGTTTTATTTTTCATCAACCAATTGATTCTTCTTTTCTCAAGGTAACGAATGACTCGATTTTATATGATAATTACAAGTCTTGGAAAGAGAGATTAAGGCTCAAAAATTTTGGAATATACAAAAATTTTTTTACCGGTTAAAACGATTTAGAAGCTTGTATATAGCTAATTTATTGGTGTTTTGGCCAGATCTAGAAATCTCATAAATCAAAATAATATATATATATATATATTATAAAAAAAATTAAGGCAAATATCCAAATCAATCAAAACACACCAAAATTACAACACACCAAAATAATAAAACAAACCACCTCCAAACTTGAAAATAAAATTGTCAGTTTTTAAAAATAAAAATAAAATAAAATAAAAATCAATGCAGAAAAACAGAATACTCCCTGTTAAGAAAGTTGATGTCTGAGCTAACGCCTTTTAGAATCTGCAAGAGAATAAATATACGAGGCACACAACAAAAGAAAATAAAATATACTCGTAAGTATAACACAATGTTTAAGATGCGCATCAAGAAAGTCCGAAGAGTCGCCTTACGCTGCCATCAAAGTTTTTATAAAAGCAAAACACGAAATAAAAATTACAGCAATACATAAATCGCGAATAGATGCGCGTCAAGAGATCAAGAAGAAACTCCTTAAGCTGCCATCATTTAGCACGATTATTACACACGACAGAAAGTAAAAATACAAGAGGTCCGACATGGATTATCAAAGGGAGAGGAATGAATCCACTTTTTGTTTTCTCACGGTAAAATCTTCTACCCAGACAATTTTAGCTTGAGCTGGATCTGGTTGAGGAACAAATTCATTGAGTTTTTTGATTAGTTCTTCTGGTGTTGTTGCAACGACTATGATTCGTTTTGCACGCTCGGAAATAAACCCCTTTTCAGCAGAGTAGTCGATGAAAGACAGTAAACCATCAAAGAAACCATTGACATTAAGCACACCTATTGATTTTTGATGAACATTTAGCTGGGCTCTGGTAACCACATGAAAAAGTTCCTCAAGGGTGCCAAAACCACCGAGAAGGGTGATAAAGGTGCCAGAATTATTTATCATGTGAGTTATGCGATCTTGCATATTCACATATCTAAACTCATCTCCAATAGTTGACCCGGTGATTTTACGTTCAGCCAGAGGTTTTGGGATTATTCCCAACACTCCTACTCCTTCCATATAGGCAGAAGCAGCAGCTCGTCCCATTAATCCTAGACTTCCTCCTCCGTAAACTACATGAATGCATTTTTCTCCTAAGGTGCGACCCAAATTGTGGGATGCTTCAGCAAAGCATGCCTCTTTTCCATAACTAGCTCCACCAAAAATACAGATTGTGCTAAATTTTTTTGTTGAAGATGATGACTCCATTTTTGAAAAGAAAAAATTTTTTAGAGAGAAACAGAGAAAAGTGCAAGTTTGAGGGATGAATGAAAGAAACCAGTAGAAAGTTTATTTATAGAAGAAAAAGAAGGTAAAAATTGTTTAACAAGTTTGTGATTGCGTTTGATTGTGCTTCAACTACTCAATAGAATAATGAAAGCATTTATCGCGTATCACATTTTTTTTTTCAGAAAATCTCACCACACGACAAAAATAAAAGATACTTACGCGTATGTACAGTAGTTGTGATTGTGGCTCACATCTTCCTCTGATTTTACGTTCAGAAACGGCCTAAACGCCTTCTATGAGTCGGGGAGAAGCTTCCTATCCAATTTTCTTACAAATTGGCAAACAGGGTCTTTTAACGTCAGATTCCCAAGACGTTGTTCCTATTCTGGTTTGAATTTATTCCACAAACATTGAATTCCGTAATATACAAGTCCACTAGGATGCGTGTCAAGAGAAATTTCGATATTATCTAAATTCTCTTTATTCAGACCATCATTAATGAACTGAATTTTATCTTCTCTGTTTGTAGATGGAATTCCTAAAGATCGATATTTTACATTACAGTTCCATCTAGCACATTTATAGCAAACGGCTAGCATCTTTGCTCGTCGTTTCTTGGCATATGAACTTTTTCCAAGCCCTGGTAAAAATCTAGTCGGTGTTTCTGTGAATTCACCTTCTATTCTTACTTTGGCTTCGATAATGAATCTTATGTCAAAAGGTATGCTTTTATTCATAAGCAACCTCATCCTTTCAAGCCTTGTCTTGTAAATTTTTAAAATTGCATTTTTGCTTAGAAAGGGAAATCTTTTTTCGATTTTATACAATGTTTCATCCATGAAAAAAAAAAGATAATGAAAATAATTGAAGAAAATATCTACAAATATCAGTTGTTGTGAGAAACTGAAAAATCCGACTTTAATAGTCACGGAGTACCGTTATCCGCCACTTGACCGGACATACACAATTGAGTACTAAGTTACAATGTCGAGAAATTTATACCTATAAAAATAGTTTATAATGTAAGATTTCAAATATAACTTATACTTCCCCGGCAACAGCGCCAAAAACTTGACACACTTTTAGTGTAACTATCGCAAGTGCACGATATCGTATCAAGTAGTAAAGTGGACTTTTTGAGTCCGGTTTATCGATCCCACAAGGAAGTTTGGTTATAATTTGAATTATATACTATTAGTCTATTTTTATAGATACTATGATAAGTGAAACACACAATTAAAAAGTCTGGTTTAATATTTGCAAAGAAAATGCAATAATAGTTCTAATTTTATAAGGAAATAAAAAGATAGCAATAATAATAGATTGATTAACGATAAAATGAAATAGTTGGGATTACAAACTTAGTTCGTCATTAGTTATAAAAGATGTATAGGAGATCATAAAATGAATTTACTTATTACGTTGTGTAAATTCGATTTTCCTTAAAAAGACGGTTTCTCTTTCGAACTATAAAACGCCCCTTACATATTGAATCAATCCACTATATTTCTATGTTGATTGGCTTCAATACATAGCATTAGGATTTATGAAAATAACTCAAAGAATCATCTAAGGACTAGGGGTATATTTCTATCCCCTAGAACAACTTAGAGTGAAGATCATTTGATCTAATCAAACATATTTTCTTTCGAAACATATGAAGACCATAAATATCGTCATTTATTGGCCAAATAAATAAAGATTGTTAAAACAATGAAAATCACACACAATAATAAGTAATTCACAATAGATCTTTATACAAACATAAATAACATGACTAACCTTGTTTATAATCCCAACTAAAAATTACTTAGCCCATGAAGGGTTTATTACACATATTACAAGCTTGTGTGGTCATTATTAGTTGAATCAAGAGAAAGAATTGATCCTAACTCCCTTAGTAGATAAAGGAGATAGAAACAATAAACTCTCTGAACAACATATATTATACCACACTTACAAAGATCACTCAAGAACACAAGTTTGTTCTTCACACAAAAAGAAAAGTTTACAAAAAAAATGGAAAATTATAAGATGAATGATGAATGATGAAGGATCTAAGGGGTCTATTTATACACCTAAAGTCATCTAGTAGCTCCAAAACTCCAGCATTATTACATTAGATCGGATCAATGCCAGCCATCCCCTCAATAATACACAAAAAGTATAAAAAAATTAGACAAATCATAACAATCTATCAAGAGTTACGGCCGTAACATTCAGGAGTTACGACCGTAACTAGGGTGACTTACGGCTGTAACTCGTGAATGTTACGGCCGTAATGTGGCTTCGTAAATTTGCTCATTTGATTCTTTGATAGTTACGTTTTCAGCCCAGAATTTCTCAGACTTTGCGTTTTTGCCCCAGATCTTCTTTGGATGATAACTTTTGATATATAACTCTGATTTTGAATCCAGAAAGACTGCCGAATTCATCTCGGAAAGCCCTACAACATGAATATATCAAAATTCAATAAAGAGAATATTTATTAAACATGTTGTTTCTTGAGTAATTCAGTTATTTAATCCGATCATCATCCGATAAAAATAAAATTATTAAAACTAATAAACTAAAAGCAAAAAACGAGTAGACTAGCTCAATTATGGGTGAATTTTATCGATACAAACCATGGATAAGTGTACAAAACTGACACTTATCAAGCACACGAGCCGTATGAGAATGATGGGCAAGCATGATACTGTTTAGTAGTCATTTATTGGTGTTCGGTTTTGTGGTTTATTATTGATGTCTTGTTTTGGGATATCTGTATTATGAAATTGGTTTAAGTACTCGAGTACTTCCTTTTTGAAATTGTTAATGTCGTGCTCCCGTTTTGGGAAATGGATTTGATGTCAGATTGTATTTGTCGGATTTTAGTCTTTTATTTGAATGTCGTGGTTTGAGAAATTGTTCGATTGTTAGTGATGTATGTCCTTGTTGTTTGTCGGGTTGGTTTGTTAGCCTGGTGGATTCCAAAGTGTGGGGTCCATGGCGCTGTAATACGCCCTGAACGTCTTGGGGGTGTTACAGATCCCTCAGAACACTCTGTTCCTCGGTTATGGGAATAGGCAACAACGGCAGCCTTGTTCATGAACCGCAGCCATGTTGCTCGATCTAAGACTCGGTCTAACCGTCCCGACTCGATTTTGGAATTCTAGAGGTGGCTCCTACAGTTCAAGAGGTGGATCTAGGGTTGTGGGACAGACGCTCCATCTCGTAAAGTACAAGAGATGTATTCATCCATCGATGAGGCATTCTGATCCCACAGAGTTCGAGGGTGGCCCCGTCCGTGGCACTTTGTTTGTATAGCACTTGGTTTCCCACCACTCATTTATCAGTTAGACGCATTACACGTAGTAGCACTTATACATTCAGTTAGTCATGTCAAAGGCATCTTTTGATTACGTATGGGTTATAGTTACCTATATTTGTGGTGCGGATAATAAGGAATAGGACTTGCATGTTAATTTGGAAATATTTCTCTTTATTAAAATTAGTCAAAATTATTTAGGGCGAGATTCTATGAAAATGTTCTTGAAGAATTAGCAATATATGAATTGCTAATGGTTTTAAAAGTTCAAGTCATATGTATTGGACTGGTACGTTCAATGATACGGTGGTCGAGAAATTTTCTAAAGACGATTCTGCCCTTAGTTTTGAGACTAAGCATTCCGGGAGAACGAACATTTCGGGATGAATTCGGATGGTCGTGAAATTTTGTAAGGGAGTTAAAAATATTTTTTCGACTTCATATTTAAGAAAAGTTTCGAAATTTCAATTTCGGGACTGAAATTTCCAGAAATTATGAATTTGCCCTAAAATTTAACAAATTCGTTCCGAGGCCTATAGAGGTTTGAATTTAGCTCGAAAGGTAACAATATTTTACGAGATGGTTCGAGGTGAACCTGGAATTCCATATTTGTGAAAAATTCCAGAAGATTCGGACTTGGTCCAGAATTTTTGATTTCTTTCATTTTTTGACCCCGAAATTGTTTGAAGATTGCATTTTCGACCAGTGAGCTTAGATAACGAACTCCGTTTTTTTCGAAACTTTACGGATAGCTTATATATGCTAATAAATATATATATATATTATTCAAGGTCCATAACAGTTTATTTTCGAAATTTTCAGATTAGTCCATAATTTTTCATTAATTACAATTTATGCCCTCTAAATTTTGTTTACTTATTTCAAGTCCTGTTTCACCACAAATAAGTTACCCAAATACCATAATATAATCCTATGACATAAAATCTCATATTTTGGTAGAGTTTTTACTGAAATTACAAAGAAAACATGAAACTTATAATTTTTCATATAATCAAAATTCATCTACCAAATCGGTTGCAATTTAAACCCAAAGAAGTTATGCATGTTAATATAGTCATGAAAATACATCTCAAGGATATACATTTACATAAGGTTTTCAGATTCATGCATGCTTTACAAAAATCATAATCTTTGAAATTAAAATTCAAGAAACACAAGAGATATAATCCCAAGTACAAAAACCATGCTATATATTAATATGTATGTCTTTAACATGCTCCTCAACAACATATTTGTGAAATTTTCAGAATAGAACATGCATCACAAAGAAGAAAAACAAATTCATTTGTTTTTAGGAGTTTCGAAAGAAATTTTTACCACCTCGATTTCTTGTTGCAAACGGTTGGTTCTAAGTCTCGTAAATTAGAAGATGATCTTCCTTTCACCTCTACATGTTTCGGCCATGACGATAATTACACCATGGAGGTGCAGTAACTTCTGGACTGTCTCGGCCTATCCAGTTAGTGTGCGCTACTCATGAGTATTAGCGTGCGCTATCACCAAGTACTAGCGCGCGCTAACTACAGTCCTTAGTGTGCGCTATGCCTACTACACAGGCATGCAGGACAGTTCCGGAAACTCAACACAACATGGTACATCATACCGTACACAACATGGGGAAGATCCAAACAACCATCAATGGAACAAAATAACCGGTACAACCGACAAAATAATTGAAAGTGACCGGAAACGGAAATCTCGGGTATTACATTCTACCCCACTAAAAAGTTGTTTCGTCCCGAAACTTAAAACAGGAAACAATCAACGCAAGGAAACCTTAAACAACATATGTTACCTGCTGCAGTATAGAGCCGATACAGTTCGATTCGGTACACCAGAGCGTTAACTAAGGCAACAAACAAAAATCACTACGGTTGATTACTCCGAACCGCACGATAACCAAACCACGAGTCTAACACTGAACAAGTATGAAATTTCGATAGTCCAAATGTTTGGAATATCAACTACAAAGAAAATTTCCCAAAGCTTGAGGAAATTACGAAGTGGCCCATACGTTCAAAAAGAATGATACGAGATCGAACAACAATGATCCAACAACAACTCCGAAGTTCACACCTCACTCAAGACATCAAATGAACTTGTAAGAACTACAAGACGTTCATTTCGCATAGGGCCCATGAGAGTCGAACCAAACTTAACGATAAATGGGTAAATCCAAGACAATACCAGAACTCGTCGAACGACAAAAACCAAAGAACATAACATGTTCAGAAAGTAGCAAGGAACACAAACGAGTTGATAGCATTCATCTGGCAGACTACACCTTTCGGGGACTTCTCAGAGTCGATCCTGATATAGGTGCTGGAGTCCGTGCCTCTAAAGACTCGGTAACCAACTCGCAAAACTGAATTTTGTGCCCCTCAGCATACTGAACAAGTACCCACTCAACACGATGAAACACAACATCGCAAAATAATATACCAAAGTGCCAACTCAGCACAACATATCAACATAAGGCAACAGATAGCAGCACGATAAAAATATCTACTCCAAATAGTTACACGAATACAAAAATTACAATTGCAATTGAATCTTACGATCATGACTAACGGATCACACAACCGTATCAATAGAAAATTAACGACCATTATCGTTACAATCACGGACATAATATACTACACATGGTAGCCAATCATTTTTAACATTCTTTTTAAAACTCTACGAGGTATCCATTTAATTATTATCATTTGAAAATATTTAAATTTAAAAGTTTATTCGAAATAAAATTTTGAAAGTACTTTTGATACCTCGGGTTATTTGATCAAGACTAGACACACAGTTCATAACCGTTCGTTTTGTAAATCTTTGCAAAACAATAACTCGAAACATCAAGTTTTCCTCGAAATCGACACCATCGAGATGACCATAGCATCACTTATCATCACCTCCAGTGACAACACGTAAGGTAACCACATGTCACCATACAACACCATAAAAATAACAATATACAAGGTATCGCGTGGCGATGCCCTCTACCCTCGAATGTTTCATCGAATCATTTCCAATTAGGCAAACCATTCAAATTAGCACTAATCACTTCCACAACCAACAACCTCGTCCGGATAACATCGTATGAGTTACACAGCCGGTCTAACTCATGCAAAACACAATCGAATACTCAACCAAAATTCCTTAACAAGAAAGGCAACACGACAATAAATCAAATCACTCGGCCTCACGAGCCATCGCTTTAATATAATCTCTAGTCTCTAACTCTAAGTGATACATACATGTTACACACACACCGCATCTAAACGTGCGCTAAGTACACAATTATCATGCCAAATTGGTTCAATACAGGAAATTTTCCAATTCGTGTTTAAAGTTCAAGCCGAGTAAGATTTTTCAACTTTCACTATTTATTTTTGAAAAGAAAAAAAACACATTTTTATTTTGAAATATAAAAAGTTTATGGTGTGAAAGGTTTTTAAAATCATGTACTCGAATTATTTGAAAACAAAACCAATGCGTTTAAATCATTTCTGAAAAATTCTGTCAAACACGACAAGAGATTAACGATGGTAACTTTTTACAAACTATCCAAAATTCTTTAAAACACCTCTTTCAAATACCGTCATTGTGGATCATTTGAGAATACAAGTCTGGCTCGCCAATTTCAAACAATTTTCAAAATCCACACAAAATCTTCGCTTAACCGCACCGTCAAAACATTTTCGAAATTTGGTTTTCCATAACTTATTCACGTTTATGAAATTTTCAGGAAAGCATTTTCAAATACGCATGCAGGGGACACATTTTCCAATGGAAACATGTTTGTAGCATATAACAACAATTAGACAAAATAGGCAATTCTCAAACACATGCCTACACGACATTCAAAATCACCAATTGATCCAATATAATCATTACTCCCAAATTCAAGCATACTTCAAAACCATGTATCTGAGTTTCTCAACAAACTCTACCGTCGATACGTTTCTAGGAACACATCAAGGTTCAAGGTTTCATATCATACTACACCGCTTGGTGTCAAATCCATCAATACATCTAGCTCATTACACACGTAATTTACTGTATCAAATACGAATTCCATCGCCATGACACGCATGTAAATAGAGTCATGAAACAAAGATAATACACATAAAAGAGGAGACTTACATCCACGGGTCTCACGAAGATGATGGTTGCACCTGTAACACCCCCAAAACCATATGGGAATATTACACGCCGTAGACCCCTTTTCACGAGGATCTACCAGGTTAAACCTTACAAACGACCAAATGTTTGCCCGGCCAGGGTCAAATAATAAAATAATACAGACCGATAAGGTCACTTACACGTGAATACACCAACCTATGAGGTCACACAACTCAATCAACAGAACTGACTAAAACAACATTACCCACACAGGGGTCGAAACACAATACAGCGGAAGGCTGAAATCAACTCTGACAACACAACGAAAATCAAAACAACTCTCAACTCTTGATTAGTATCGCAGTTAGTCATCCTCTTGTGCCAATCCTGTGACTGCTCCCCTGAACCTGTATGTACCTGGACGCAAAACAGATATCCACCCCCCGATTACTCGGGGATTAGTAAAATTCCACTATTTTACTAGTGTAAGTATCAATCATACGAAATGTAACGAGCAAACATTAACCATGAATCAAATATAATAATCAAGTATCAAAATATTCCCGGAAGTTGTTCACAAGGAAAAATAAGCTATGAAGCATTCGAAAATAAGATCATCATCTCGGGAATTTTTAGAATTTCAAAACCTTTAAGATCTCAAGTCCTGATTCACAAAGCCTTTCGAATAACTTTAGGGTCTTAACCCAAATCTTGTTTCGTAACTCAACATTTCTCTATAAAACTTTTTCCTTTCAAAACGTTTATTGTCAAAACATATTCATGACACTGTGATCCACTGTCACGTATCTCCGTAGGTTCAACAACCCGCATGGACTATTCCACACACATATAACCAAACATAACCAATTCCGACATCGTGATCCACTGTCACGTGTCTCCGTAGGTTCAACAACCCACACGGACTATATCAATCACAACAATCACACACACCATCCCAACACCGTAGTCCACTGCCACGTGTCACCGTAAGCCCCATCGAGCTCACCCGGTTGGACGTAATGTGCCCTAAACTCATGGTCCACTACCATGTGTTATCGTAGGCCTCGTCAGACCAGCACGATTGGACCTCAGTACCTCACTAAGTTCTGACCCCGTAGTCTACTGCCATGAGTCCTCGTAGGTCCCATTGAACCATCACGAGTGAACTTAGCGGTCACACAAATATTCATACTCATAATTCATCAACAACATCCACGTCAATCATTTACAGTGATTACCACATCTTACGGGACTAATGTATTCACGGTAATTTCGACAATCAACAACGTCATCGACATTACACAATTAGCACACCATACGGTACACCTCCAAGGGTATAATCAAGCCATCACAATAAGCATATCGAGTACGAATATTTCACAATGAGCATTCAAGTATAATATAATCAACGTAACACATTTATCATCACTTAACGGAATATCATCACATTGAACAATTAAGAATATCAATAATTCCGCCCACGTTTATAATGTTCATCTGATTGTCAATTCACACTAATTAAAAATCAAGGAGGCAAGCCAATCATTGTCGATCGAACACGTGATTTCTATTTACAAGACACAAGTCATATAAATAAGATACTTGCCTCGATTGTCGGTGCCCGAATATTCCTACGAACACGGCACAACTCAGAAAACCCCGAACACCTACAATCCTCCGAGAAATCCAACGGATGATTACTACAAGAATAACAATTGAAAACAATGGGAAACATGGTCAAGAATCGAAGGGAACCCTTTGAGACATTTAATCGGATATTAAATGTTCAAGGGTTCCTTAGAACACCAAAAATCCTGATTGGGTTCCAACAAATCCAAAATATGGATATACAATCCGTAGAACATGCCTACTAATACCTAATAACAACAACCGATTCATTAAAATTGGACGAACAATGAAAATCAAGAAGGAAATCCCGAAAGTCAACCCTAGGAGATTTCAAGAAATTACCTCGATCCAACGAAGAACAAGGATTAGATGTTGTTATAATCCCACAAGCCCTCCAAAGTCCCTTGGAATCGAGTGGAATCGACCAAGAACTCCTCCTCCCAAGCCTCCCGTTCGTCAGCCGCTACAAGAAGGGAAAAATGGAGAAGAATGGCACAAACCCGTCGGCCAGGGCTATATAAAGGCGCGCACGTTACGGCCGTAGCAGGCATCACCTTACAGCCGTAACTCGGCCCTTACGTCCGTAATCGGCATCAGCCTACGGATGAAACCGGCACCTCCCAGGCCACTGCCCAAAACCGCTCGACATATTACGGCCGTTATCAGGCAAGCATTGCGGCCGTAACCGATCAACCCTGGGCCACTACCCAACCTGTGCGGGAGCCTTACGTCCGTAACCAGCAAGGTGTTGCGGCCGTAACCGGCCATGTCTTGCGGCCGTAACAGGCACTACATTGCGGCCGTAACTCGGCCAGTTCCTACGATCGGGACTCGACCGATCCGACAGTCTGGTCACCCCGAAACCCAAACCTGAAAATAAACCAAAGATACTGTTACGAAGTACTCGCAAATACGAATCTAAGTGCTAAGAGAACACACGATTCCGACCACCCGAGGGCTCCAAATTCAACAACGGAAGTAATTACCCCAAACTTTGGAAAATTATGAAAACGGCCCAAAACGTCCGAAATACACGATACACGATCGAAACACTAAGCCAAACCTCGCAACATGAATAATAATATTAAATGAACTTACGGAAAACTCGAAACAACAGTTTCGGACGAGATTCGCAAGACTCGAACTCAAGTGCGGAAAAGCCGTTTAAGAACACGGAACTCAACAAAACGATACCGAAACGAACTCGGATGACAAAAAGTGCAGAATTAATCATTCTCGGAATGACGAAACGGTCACAACCGAGTCTCTAGGATGGACTTCCGCCAAAAAAGGAAAATTACCGTAAATCGAAATTGTGGATATTACAGCACCATGATACTAATCATGACCGACACAGAAGACAACGCATCGCGACATGACTCAGTCGGACACAATCCGAGAAAACAAGACTCGACCATACACAACTTAACCCGACAGCCTAGGTTTACACAACCTAGTCTCTGATACCATATTCTGTAACACCCCTATCCGCTCGGAAATATTACAGCACCAAAGACCTTCTCCGTGAGGATCTACCAGGCTAAACACCAAAAAGGACATCACATCAAATGCCAATCATGGCTAAATACGAAACCAGTAGACTGATTTGGTATTTCATCAGTTACATACAACTTAAATTTCATATACATCTCTATTCAAAAATCATACCCGCAAAGGGGCCAAAATAAAATGACGCTCCCATAAGATGGGAGAACAATACAGCATAAAGAATAATACGATTCGACCAACGAATCCTAATACTGGCCCTCATGTGATTAGTATCATTTGTCTTCCATCATCCTTCATACTGATCCCGTGGTTTTCTCCCTAGAACCTGCACGTACCTGAATGCAATAACAGGCATCCACCCCCCGATTACTCGGGGGTTAGCAAACTGGAATTTTGCTAGTACAAGTATAAAGTGCAATTACGTGTCATACAGATCATATTCCAAGAGTATAACAATTTTACAAATCAACGAATCAACACAACAAAAGACTACTCGAGATATTTTGTTGGAGTAAGATATCCAAAACCATGATAAACAATAATAGAACAAGGAAGCGGTTTGTAAAACATTCTGCAGATCTCGGGGGTTTTAGAGAAAAACATTAAGATTTAAGAATCCACTGCCACATGTCTCCGTAGGTTCAACAACCCACACGGACTATATCAATCACAACAATCACACACACAGTCCCAACAACGTAGTCCACTGCCATGTGTCACCGTAAGCTCCGTCGAGCTCGCCTGGTTGGACGTACTGTGCCCTAAACTCATGGTCCACTGCCATGTGTTATTGTAGGCCTCGTCAGACCAGCACGATTGGACCTCAGTACCTCACTAAGTTCTGACCCCGTAGTCCACTGCCACGAGTCCTCGTAGGTCCCGTCGAACCAACACGAGTGAACTTAGCGGTCACACAAATATTCATACTCATAATTCATCAACAACATCCACGTCAATCATTCACAATGATTAGCACATCTTACGTGACTAATGTATTCAAGGCAATTTCGACAATAAACAACGTCATCGACATTACACAATTAGCACACCATACAGTACACCTCCAAGGGTATAATCAAGCCATCACAATAAGCATATCGAGTACGAATATTTCACAATGAGCATTCAAGTATAATATAATCAACGTAACATTTATCATCACTTAACGGAATATCATCACATTGAACCATTAAGAATATCAATAAGTCCGCCCACGTTTATAATGTTCATCTCATTGTCAATTCACACTAATTAAAAATCAATGAGGCAAGCCAATCATCATAGATCTAACACGTGATTTCTATTTACAAGACACAAGTCGTATAAATAAGATACTTGCCTCGATTGTTGGCTCCCGAATATTCCTTCGAACACGGCACAACTCAGAAAACCCCGAACACCTACAATCCTCCGAGAAATCCAACGGAAACACGATTACTACGAGAATAACAATTGAAAACAACGAGAAACACGGTCAAGAATCGAAGGGAACCCTTTGAGACATTTAATCGGATATTAAATATTCAAGGTTCCTTAGAACCCCAAAAATCCCGATTAGGTTCCAACAAATCCGAAATATGGATATACAATCCATAGAACATTCCTACAAATACCTAATAACAACAACTGATTCATCAAAATCGAACAAACAATGAAAATCAAGAAGGAAATCCCGAAAGTCAACCCTAGGGTATTTCTAGAAATTACCTCGATCCGACGAATAACAATGATTAGATGTTTATAATCACACAAGTCCTCCAAAATCCCTTGTAATCGAGTGGAATCAACCAAGAACTCCTCCTCCCAAACCTCCCGTTCGTCAGCCGCTACAAGAAGGGAAAAATGGAGAAGAATGGCACAAACCCGTCGGCCAGGGCTATATAAAGGCGCGCACGTTACGGCCGTAGCAGGCATCACCTTACATCCGTAACTCGGCCCTTACGGTCGTAATCGGCATCAGCCTACGGACGTAACCGGCACCTCCCAGGCCACTGCCCAAAACCGCTCGACATATTACGGCCGTTACCAGGCAAGCATTGCGGCCGTAACCGATCAACCCTGGGCCACTGCCCAACCTGTGCGGGAGCCTTACGGCCGTAACCGTCAAGGTGTTGCGGCCGTAACCGGCCATGTCTTGCGACTGTAACAGGCACTACATTGCGGCCGTAACTCGGCCAGTTCCTACGGTCGGGAGTCGACCAATCCGACGGTCAGGTCACCTCGAAACCCAAACCTGAAAATAAACCAAAGATATGGTTATGAAGTACTCACAAAGTCGAATCTAAGCTCTAAGAGAACACATGATTCCGACCACCCGAGGGCTCGAAATTCGACAACGGAAGTAATTACCCCAAACTTTGGGAAATTATGAAAATGGCCCAAAATGTCCGAAATACACGATACACGATCGAAACACTAAGCTAAACCTCGCAACATGTATAATAACATTAAATGAACTTACGAGAAACTCGAAACAACAATTTCGGACGAGATTCGCAAGACTCGAACTCAAGTGCGGAAAAGCCGTTTAAGAACACGGAACTCAACAAAATGATACCAAAACGAGTTGCTAGAATAGACATCCGCCAAAAAATAAAAACTACCCGAAATCGAAATTGCGGATATTACATACTATCCCCATTAAAAGAAGTTTCGTCCCGAAACTTAAAACAAGTAGGGAGAAGCAATGTCCCGCCAGGAAAACTCAACGAGATACACAAGAAATGTGTAACTTTCGCCCATCGGCAAAACGTTACAAGCAACGCAAAGGAATATACAGCGTGAAAACACGCTCCACGACGACCAACACAACGCCACTGGCTATGATTCAAAACAATAACGAGTAAATAACAACACATCACATACCACATCACATGCACACTTTTAATCAAAGAAACGCACGTGACAACAAGTCGCACCCGACTAAAACGGCTATGCGATAGAAACAAATAGAGTATCACAATAGAAATCACTCCGATTCACATCAACAAGAAAATGTCCGGCGCCAAGACACAAACAATACAAGATAACGGAAAGCAAAAATACCGGATATTACATTCTATCCCACTAAAAATAAGTTTCGTCCCGAAACTTAAAGTAAAACATCAGGGTAGAATACTAACAAAACCAAAATGATTCACACAACAAGTATCAAATTTCCACACGAGATATAGTACAAGGTACGACACACAACTACATCACTGGACACCACTGGGCCCTCCACGAGTAGGAACGAAAACCCAATTCCCAAACATCTTAGCGATGGTCTCACAATGCACCGCTTGGTGCCCCAATTGGCCGCACTTGAAATAACTAACTGGTGGCGAACGACAATTCTATCTCGCATGGCCCACACGATTGCAGTTGAAGCAGGTCTTCACACCGCTCGTCTTACTCGCTTCCGGAATAAGGTTCTTAGACTGGTCAACCGAACGACGAGTGCTCCTAGAAGGAAAATTCTAAGCAACAGGCTCACGAATTTCACTTCTCTGGCCTCTTGAAGAGCTACTCGAGGTCTTCTGCCTCTTACTCTCTGAACCAGATTCCATCACAGAAACGGTCATCTCAATGGCTAAAGCTCGGTCCTGATATTCTTTTATAGTGGTACACATGAGCGGACCCATACTCTCACAGATATGGGGCTTCATGCGCATATTGAAGTATCGGACCTTGTCCGCTTCACTTCTCACTTGATCACGAACATAAGCCAGCTGTCGATTATAATCGACTATCGCCTGGGATATCGACACATCCTGGGGCGTAGTCGAGAAAAACTCAACGATCCTGCGCTCACGGACAGGCAACGGGCAATACTCTGCCTCCATGGCAGTCTTAAACTCAGCCCATGTAGGTGTACGATCTGCAGGCACTACAGCCTGCCACCAGTCTGCAGCTTCTTTGTCGAGCAAATACCGAGTAATGTATACCCTTCTTTCCTCGGGACAAGCTACAACATCGAATGTTCTGTCCAACTGGAAGAGCCAGTTCTCCCAACCTAACGAGTCAGAAGAACCTACAAAACGGGGCGGCTGCATCCTCATCACATCTCATAACCACTTACTAGCCCCATTGTCCCCATCTGGGTTCTCATTCTGATGTACGGCCTGATTCATCTGTACTAACTGGTCAACCACTTGACGAAGGATGGCAGCGGCGCCAACGTCAACATTAACGCTGACTCATTGCTGATCTCGCGACTGGTTTTCACGACCATCTGAACTGAGCTGATTGGTACTCGACAAGGAGTGAGTCGCCCTCTCATGCTCCTGATTACGACCACCGCCACCACCACGGCCTCGGCCTCGACCCCTCAGCATACTTAACGGACAACCATTCAGAATAACGGGATAAAACGAACCTCACAAAAACAACATAAGCCCACAAACAGCAGCACAATACAATATTCACACCAATTCACTACTCGAATACACGAATTAACACTTGCAAATAGAACTTAAATTTAAGCACATTATTGTGGTCCAACATGCATAATATTCTTAAAAACAAGTTTTTCGAGGTATTTGTTCGAATGATAATCTTTTAAAATTCGCGAGTTTGAAAGATTTTGCTCGGATGAAATTTTGGAAACACTTTGTTTAATACCTCGGTCATTTAACCAAAACCATGGACTCATTATCAAAACTGCTTTGATTTGAAACCACTTGCACAACAATACTTTGAAACGATGTCAGCAAAATGACCTTATTAATATACGCCCGCACACTAATCAACTTACGGCCGTAGCACTGATTTCGTACGGCCGTAACTACTGGCTGTTAGACAACTGAAGTAACCCAGCAGCCCCGAAACGGCTCCGAGAGTTAGGGAACGATACCTAACAACGTATCCCAACATCTAGAAAATACTACAACATTCTCCGGCGAACACAACAGCACAACAAACTTACCGCAACTACTAGTACCAATACACAAACACATAACGTTTAAAATACCGAAAACCCATATCGTTTTGCAAAATAAAATTATCCAAAATCCTTTAGTTCATAACCAAAAACGACGGTAATATTTTACAATGTCCAAAGCACTTCAAAACACATTTTCCAAATACCGTCTAATGGTGTCATTTGAAAATACACGACCCATTTGTCAAAATTTAACCGATTTTAAAATCTATATAAATCATGGTTTGGCCGCACTACCAAAATATTTTCCAAAAATCGATTTCTATAAAAATGCTCAAACCGTAAAGTCCTTCAGAAAGCATTCTCAAACCTGCCCTTAGTGGGCAAAATTACAACATTCCAAAAACAGTCAAATTTAAAACCACATGCTCAAACGGCAACCAGGGTCATCAATTCAATCAAATGCATCTCGTGGCACCAAGTTTAAACACACAACAAAATCATTCATCGGAGTTTCTCACAAACTCTACCGTCGATACCTTTTCGAAACCCATCAAGGTTCACAACTTTCACAGTATTCCACCCCACCCGGTGGTTCAAAGGTAAAACAACAATACGCCCAGTTTTATACATATACTATGCGTCACAAGTATTAAATACAACTATATTACACAACACCGCGCAAATAAAATTATGCACCGCAATTAACTCACTAAGATAAAATCATGATACACAGGTACCTCGCATAAAAGAGGAGACTTATGTCCATAGGCCGCACGGAGATGACGGTCGCCCATGATACTAATCTCGTCTGACAACATATCTGACACGTTGTGACTACGCACAACTCAACTTGTCACCCGACATCTCGAATGGCAAAACCACACAATATTCGACAAATCACGACTCGATTCGACCCGATAGCCTAGGTTTCCGCAACCTAAGCTCTGATACCATAAATATAACACCCCCAAAACCATATGTGAATATTACACGCTGTAGACCCCTTTTCACGAGGATCTACCAGGCTAAACCTTACAAACGACCAAATGTATGCCTGACCAGGGTCAAACAATAAAATAATATAGACCGATAAGGTTACTTACACGTGAATACACCGACCGATGAGGTCACACAACTCAATCAACAGAACTGACCAAAACAACGTTACCCACACAGGGGTTGAAACACAATACAGCGGAAGACTGAAATCAACTCTGACAACACAACGAAAATCAAAACAACTCTCAACTCTTGATTAGTATCGTAGCTCGTCATCCTCTTGTGCCAATCCTATGACTGCTCCCCTGAACCTGCATGTACCTGGACGCAAAATAGACATCCACCCCCCGATTACTCGGGGGTTAGTAAAACTCCACTGTTTTACTAGTGCGACTATCAAATCATACAAAATGTAACGGGCAAACACTAACCATGAATCAAATATAATAATCAAGTATCAAAATATTCCCGGGAGGTTTTCACAATGGAAAATAAGCTATGAAGCATTCAAAAATAAGATCATCATCTCGGGAATTTTTAGAATTTTAAAACCTTTAAGATCTCAAGTCCTGATTCACAAAACCTTTCGAATAACTTTAGGGTTTTAACCCAAATCTTGTTTCGTAACTCAATAGTTCTCTATAAAACTTTTTCCTTTCAAAACTTTTATTATCAAAACATATTCATGACACTGTGATCCACTGTCTCGTGTTTCCGTAGGTTCAACAAGCCGCACGGACTATTCCACACACAAATAACCAAACATAACCAATTTCGACACCGTGATCCACTGTCACGTGTCTCCGTAGGTTCAACAACCCACACGGACTATATCAATCACAAAAATTACACACACAGTCCCAACACAGACGTGCCAGTATATCTATCGAGGCTATATTTAATTCTAGGATATTACATGCTTGATATGTTTTTCGATGTCGGGTATACTGTATGAGTATTTGTACAATTGCCGTACTTGGTCAATAGTTGTATTCTAGGTATCGTGCATCAGAAGTATCGTATGAGAATTATATTGGGACGAGCATATGTATTCAGTATGTGCGTATACGTATCCGGTATGTCGAGACAGACAGGAACAGTTGGATTTTGGCTAAGTGGGAAAGCCATTACGTACGCTACATAATGAAGCTTACGTACGTAACTAAGCAAGCTTAACATACGTTAAGTTGTGCACACAATGTACGCTAAGAAGGGAATCGGATAGGATCGAGCTGTGGTCGGTAGGTGGGCCCGATGTCGGCAGCTTTCGACGTGGATGTGGATAGGCAAGTCAACTTTGAGCCTTACGTACGTTAAGGATGTAACATTACGTACGTTAAGAACGCGTGTTACTGTAGCAAGTCAACTGTGTATTACGTACGCTACGGTGAGGGTATTACGTACGTAACACAAGGTGCAAAATAAGACAGTAAGCCGTGGATGCTGATTACGTATGCTATACAGGACATGTAGCGTACGTTAAAGATCTTACGTATGTTAAGGTTGGGTCTTAACGTACGTAACAAGCTGTGCAGGTTATATATATGTAGAATGGGTCTTTCATTTGCTCACGAGAGGAAACACGTCTCTTCCTCCCAAACTTCATTCCTCCTCACTCTTGGCCCTAATTCCGACCCTTGTACCTTAGTTAAGACCTTGGTGAGTTGATTAGAAGCTTGAAGCTTGGAGTTCTTGATGATTTTGGAAGTGTTTGATCTTTGGGATTCTTCTTCAAGAGGTATGTTGGATAACTCTTCTCTTTGATTCGGATTTTGATATTGTTGTTGACATCCTCCTTCGTATAATGATGGTTACGGTGTTGTTGTTGCGATTCTTGAGGTTGTATGAATTTTATATGGAAGAACAAATGATGTATACCTTGGATTACGAGTTAGATTACGGTTTAGATGATATAACCCATCGAATTACGTTGTTTTGTTGGCTACAAACATGATTATGGATTAATTTATGTTCTTAAAGAACTCTTGAGTTATATATGTCGTGATTTTATGGAAATTGGAAGCATTACGGTTAATTTCGGTATATGGTTATTCGTGATGAAAATCGGTAATTGTATTTCTATAAATTTACAAAGATGAGCCGTGTTAATCGGAAATTAAGATTGAAGTCGGAACCAAGAATATTAAAGACATTGTTAGAATTATTGATTATTGAATTTCGGCTTGTATTCGTATCATTAAGAGTTGATATGGTTTGGTTTCGTATGATCGATATGTCGTTGAAACGTTGAGTTGATTGGTTGATTATATCGGTTTTTGATTGTTATCGAACGTGTCGTTAATTGATCATTGCATTAGGTTGCGTTAAATGATCGTTGATGATTAACCTTTGTGCTGCGATTGGAATTGGAGAATGCATGGATTGCCTTGGTCGGGGATGCGGAGCTTGTAGATGAAGATGACGGGATTGGTAACAACTTCATCATATCAGTATCGAGGCAAGTTATGCTTGCTCAGTTCATAATGTTTAATAAATGGTTTCGTTTTCATTTCATTTATGATTCATATAGCAATGGTATCATGGAATATGAATAGTACATTATGCTGAGCATTATGCTTGGACTGAGGATGGTATGCACATTATGCTCGGACTGAGATAAATCATAATGTATATAATTTTAAAGATGTTTAGTGGAAACGGAGACGTGAATTATATTTGGACTATTGTATGAGAAGTTAGATATCAAGGCTAGTTATCATTGAACCCGAGATGGTGGTTTGGTATTAATGATGGACAGTACTTCATTTGGATTATTCGGATAACCGTGTATTCGTTCTGGGATGTTGGTCGTGGAAAGGTTAGCGTCTCCAGTTTGAGGTAAATTAATATTGCTAGATTATGATAATCATCCTGTTGCATTATTGCATGTGTATGTTGATACTTCATGTGGTGAATATGCATCATTGTTTGTTACGTTTTGTGATGTGCTCTTTCTTTGAGATGTGATCTGTTGGGCCTATGTGTTAGGGGATAAGACCTAAGTGGCACCTATGTCCCGGGGTATTCCTGGGTGGATACTTTCGTGACCCTTGGTTGCGACCTTGGGGTATTACGTGATTGCATGAACTGTGTTAGGGGATAAGACCTAAATGGCACCTACGTTCCGGAGTATTCCTGTGAGATGCTTCCGTGAACCTTGGCTGCGGACTTGGAGTTTATGTGTTAATATCATATGCATTGTTGAGCATGATGCGAACTGTTGTCTGACAGAATACCACATTGTGGTCATGTCGGTCTTTCATGATCGAGTTATCGTTGCTCACTTGCGAAGTATTATGATCCTTGTTGGATTCGCGTTTCTTCGAGATTTGTTGTCATGTTGTGTCATGGCATATCTGGATTCAGATACGTTCTGATCGTTCATGTGTAGGATTTTCGGGGTAGGCACGTGTAGCATATGTTGGTTTCGATCTCATATTGAATCGTGCACACGAGACGTACTTCATGAGACTGATTAGGTACGAGACCAGATGTGTATCTGATCAATACCCGTGGTTGGATTGTACACGGACACATGTCCGGATCGGGTGTATCGTGACGTCCATCTTGAGACTTATTGATTGGTCATTCATAATCCATGTATAATTAGACCTGTTCGATAGTCGGGTTGTCTATGAGATCCCATATGTGTGATTTGTATACGGTTGATGATTTTATTCTCTCGTAGTTCTATCCTGGCTCAGGATGAACGCTGGCGGCGACGAGCTAAATTTGTTGAGTGGGGTATCTGTCCCTGTCGATCCTTTATCGATCTCGTATGGAATTACCATATCATTGGTCAATTCGTTTGTTATTGAACCTTTATAAATTTTGTTTGGAGTTTACCGTATCGTTGGTATTCTCGTTCGTTGATCCTTTGTTGATCATGTTGGAGTTTACCGTGTCATTCGTATTCTCGTTCGCTGATCTCTTGTTGATCTTGTTGGAGTTCACCATGTCATTGGTATTCTCGGTTGTTGACCCTTTATTGATCTTGTTGGAGTTTATCGTATCATTGGTATTCTTGGTTGTTAATCCCTCGTTGCTCTTGTTGGAGTTTACCGTGTCGTCGGTATTCTCGGTTGTTTATCCCTTATTGCTCTTGTTAGAGTTTACCATATCATTGTTATTCGCGGTTGTTGGTCCTTGATTGGTCCTGTTGGAGTTTACTGTTTCGTCGATATTCTCGGTTATTTGATCCTTTATTGATCTTATTGGAGTTTATCGTGCTGTTGGTATTCTCTGTTGTCGATCCTTTCTCGATATTTTTGGAGTTTACCGTGTCATTGGTATTCTCAGTTGTTGATCCTTCATTAATCTTGTTGCAGTTACCACATCATGGTATTCTCGATCGTGGTTGATCATTTGCCAATCTTGTGTGGAGTTATCATGTCATTGATATTGCTGTTTTGATGCATTGGTTGTTCATCATTATTGATTGTATGAGCATTCATACCTTGTATTGATATCCGGGACTTGCCATTGTATCGGGGCAGTTGATTACAGATGTACCGTGTGATGTCGGTTTTATCAGAATTGGGATACGATTATGCGACCCAGTGGACAGGATTGGTCATGGAAATATTACTCCGTATTTGAAATGTATTTATGTCTTCGAGAATCTTGGTATCGTTTTGAATACAGTAAAGATGGTTATTTAAATCCATTCGTCACTTGAAAACGCGAGACGCGAGATGTGGATTTTGGTAAGGATTGATTTGATATGGATTGTGATGGATCGGTAAGGTTTCACTGTAAATATACTTACCTTGTAATTACATTCATATGTAATTGTATATGTGATGTGATCGTTATCATTGTTGAGTATTATGGCTGACCCCGTCGTGGGCTTTATCTTTTAGGTACTCGGAGTTCGAGCTAGTAGCGGTCGTGAAGGGATGAGCTTTTCGGTGATACTGGCTATGGCATGATTGTTGGAATTTGTTTATTCTTTTCTGGTTTTTATGATTCCGCTGTAAATGTATTTAATTATGTCTCTATCCGCTGCGTGTGAAATTTTATAATGGCTTTCGGTATTTTACCAGCTCGTGTATACTTTCTAAATACCCTTTTTGGCGTCTTCGCCTTGTGCTTTCAAATGGTATTTGATGACGATATTTGGAAACTATATTTTGAAAATATTTGAGTATTTAAAACATTACCGTCTTCGCCTCTTTGGCGTATTTGAAACATTTGCGAAAATGATTTTAGCCTTGTGGGTTCTAATGTGGGGCCCACGGTGCTGTAATATTCCCGGTTGGTGTTGGGGGTGTTACATTAACCCTAGTTCGTGATACGCACACTCACGGCAATACGTATCCCCAGAGGCCCCGTCAGACCGTCCCTAGGTGAACATACACATATACATCCACAACAACCACGAATAGCCATAATCCAAATACTAGAACATGTAAACAAATGTAAAGTACTTGCCTTTGAGACATCTTCGACGGGACGAGAACGAACAATGACTACGAATGATCCGGAGGGAAAACGATTGTTCCTAAACGAAGGAATAACATAATTCAGTCCTATACGATAACAAGAATCGAATGGAATATGCCCACAACCCCGATTACAAGCTACGACAATATACGTTCAATCGATACGGGCGAGGGTTTACGCAAAATCTCCCCGAATCGACAGTTCACGGATTAAGTTCGACGAAATCGGATTGGGAATCAACCAATAAAAACAATCAGTAAGGAATATTACAACATACTTGAACAATTCGAGTTTAATCAAGCAAAACCCAAAAAACCCCAAATTGACAAAGTTCGGGTTCTAAGCCATTTACCTTGGATTTAGACGGTGTAGGGTGATTTCGTTGATGATAATATGATACCACGACTCTACGGTGATGGAAAATGAAGAACACCCGAATAAAGAACGGTTGGAATCGCCCTCTGATGTCGCCCTCGAAGAAAACAAAAGAAAAGATGTGAAATGAGGTTTCTGACCTCTGCCCGCTGTCTTAAAACAACGGGATGTTACGGCCTTAACAGGGGATTCTTTACGGCCGTAACAAGGCCAACTTACGGCCGTAATGAATGGGGTGTTACGGTCGTAACACCCTACTGGACAGCAGTCTGAGAAGCTGTTGTCCAAACTGTCCCGGACGACTCCGAAACCCGGACCTGCTCTCGAACCAAAAATATGGTTACGAAGTATTTTCGATGACGAATCTAAGCATTAAAAGGAAACACAATTCTGATTCCCCGAAAGTTCAGAATTCGATGATGAAAGTAAATTTCCCTTAAGTTTGATGAAATTACAAAATGGCCCAAACGTTCGAAAATAACTACAACATCGGATTGACAAACCGAAACTCACAACACTAACAACTCAACCATACGAACTCATGTAAACAAAGAAACAATGAAAACGAACGAGTTTTACGAGAACCGAACGTACATACGGGAAACATAACATAGAATGGAATCACGTAAAAACATCTCCGAAACTCATCCAAATGGAAAAACTTCAAGAATAAAGTAGATTCAAAACGTCGAAACGGTTACAAGCGAGTCGATAAAAATAGACATACACCAAAAATGGAAACTGCTAAAAATAGAAAGGCACGGATATTACACTATCCACCCCCCTCTAGACTTTTACCCGACGACTTGTGACCTACAAGTGGTATCAGGGAGGTTGGTTCAATTTTACCGAACCAGATCCATACTTTTGAGCATATATATTAAATCTCTCATAAATGGAACACATGCAACATATGCATTCTAGATTACCGATTTTCTTTGTTGATGAATATGACTTAAAGAAAATAAGAACGCAGGCACATCTATGATCCATCCATGATGACATGTGGTGTATAACCGAGGATGGACCCTTCATCTTCCTGAAAGACAGTACAGATGAGGAAATAGCAGTTGGGAAACCAAAACAGATTCCCAAGAAGAGAACTGAGATGTCCTGTTAAGAAAGAAAAATGGCCAACCTTGATAGCCGGGCCAGAGATTTCTTGTATCAGACTCTTGATAAAGCCACAATGGTGAAAATCAAGAATTACAAAAATGGAAAAGAGATACGGGACACATCTATAATGTGTGAAGGAACAGAGCTTATCTATGAGAATAAATTGTCAATAGCTACTCAGAAATTTGATTATTTCAAAATGAAGACAAGTGAAACAATTGAGCATGTGTATACAAGATTCACAGAAATCATCAATGAGATAAACTCCCTTGGAAAGACATATGGCAACAGGGAGATGGCTCCAAAAGTTCTAAGATTTCTCAATCTAGAATGGAATATGAAGGTTGTGGCCATGAGAGAATCAAAGGATCTTAATAAAATAAAGATCCAAAAGTTGTTCTCAAACCTAAAGGCCTATGAGTTCGAGCTGCCCTTCTCATCATGAAATGAGCCAGCTGAGAAAGGAATAGCATTTGCAGATGAGTCCCCTGCAAAGAATCAAGCTGAAATTAATCCTCCAAGACCTCTAATCTTTCAGGAGTAAATGGCGTTTATCATGCAGAAATTCGGAAATTTCAGAAAGACCTACTCCAAATACAATAAGAACAATAAGGAGAACCCAAAGAGGAACCAAAAAGCTGGCAACTGGAAAGTTGGATGCTAAAACTGCCATAAAACAGGACATATCCAGTTTGATTGTCCTGAACTCAAGAAAGATGATGCCAAAATGGAAATGGGCAGAAAGGAAGATAAAAGAAAAGCCCTCATTAGTGAAGATCAAATCCAAGAGAGAGTAGAATCAAGTAGTGGATTCTTTTCAGACGATGATGACACCTACAATTGCTTGATGGCCAACATAGCTGAGGAAGAGGTAACCTCTAAACCTCAAACTTTAGATTATAACAGCTCAAACATGTTTGAAGACATTGATCCGTACAAATCCTTAAATCGGATGTTAAAGGATTTTGAAATATTAAAAACTACACACTTGACTATGTGAGGGGATAATACACAGCCGAAGGATGAGAATAGGCAGCTGCAAACTAATTTTGACAAAATCAGCCTATAGTCAGCAAACATCATATCTGAGTTTGAAAAACAGACTGATTAAAATTTGAAAAAATCAGCTGAAATTACCACAGATGAGATTAAGAGGCTGACTACCTTAAACAATGAAAAGTCAGCTGCAGTTGCTCATATCAAATCTGAGTTTTCTAAACTGACACAGCTGAGTAATACATGGGTAAAAGTGATAACATCTTTAAAAGCATTTATACCCTTAGATGGTTTGTGTATGAACCAGAGGCCACTTTATTTAAAATTAGGCCTTGGATATGACCCCAACACTCCCTCCACTTTTAAAACCACTTTTATAAAGGGAGAAACATATGTCCAGACTGCTGAGCCCATAAATTGTAATATCCACATTTTTTCCTTTTTCTGGCATTTTTCATTTTGGTGTATTTTTGTTTTTAGTGACTCGATTGTAATTATATTGATATTTCGAGAATATTTAATACTAGACTTTTTGTCATCCGAGCTTGTTTCAGACTTATTCTACCAAATTCCGCGTTTATTGTCATTTTCGTTGCTTTTTGGTTCGTTCTCGTAATCGTTATTCGGAACCGCCGTTTCGGGGTTGCCGTAAATCCACTTTATGTCATCATGGATGTTATGATCTTTTATTTGGTGTTTTGATCGTGTATCTTGTATTTTAGATGTTTTGGGCTGTTTTGTAATTTCCCAAAGTTAGGGGTAATTACTATCGTTGCCGTTTTCCGAACATTTGGGTAGTCGGAATCGTGTTCTCCTTTACTGATTTAGTTCTTACTCGAACTCGTCGTGCGTGTGTCTCCTTCAGTCCATTGTTTTGTGTCATGCCCCCAAACATCGGGAAGGACGAGAGCGCGACACACCGGTTCATCAATTAAATTAACGCAATAAAAGTACGGCAATAATTAGCGGAAGCTAAATAATGGTAGGATGAAATTCCAAAATAACGATCTTAGCCCGATGGTTCTAAGATTCGTTTTTAACGAAAGTTAATGTCCAAGTTACAATGATTACAAAGTTGCGGCGGGAAAACACCAAAACGATCTAAATGACATCAAAATTTCTAAGTCTTGACATAGGGTCTTCTAGTCGGTCTCTTCCACGAAATCTCCTTCATCTTCTGCTGTCTGCTCATTTTTTGGTTTAAAATGGAAAACAGTAGGGTGAGACAAAAGGTCTCAGTAAGTGGGTGAACGTGTGCGAGTGTGGCTTCCTTTGCTTTGAAAATTTTAAGTGATGCATGACTTTGTCAAATTACAAATGAGGAGAGAAAAGTTACAAGAGTATGCCGATAATTTTACGGAAAATGATCCTTCAGTAGTTTAAAATTTAAAATTCCGTCCCCGTGGACAGATGTTAAAATCAATCAGTCAGTCAGTCCAGCTTCGGATCCTGCCGATATAGACTTTGAATCCTAGGCTCTCCTTATTACTCCTAGTAGTATAGGCTGTCGCCCCAATAGCTGAGATTCCGCTCTCACACTTAGCATGTGCTTCCTTATCTCTTATTTGGGCTTGGTGTGTCCTTAGTTATGGGTCAATGCCCGGATCACACCATAATCACGATTATACCCTAATTCTACAACCCAGATCCCTCAGAACACTCCGTTCCTCGGTTATGGGAATAGGCAACAACAGCAGCCTTGTTCATGAACCGCAGCGGTGCTACTCGATCCAAGACTCGGTCTAACCGTCCCGACTCGATTTTGGAATTTTAGAGGTGGGTCGTACAGTTCAAGAGGTCGACCTCGAGTTACGCTCCATATCGTAAAGTACAAGAGATGTATTCATCCGTCGATGAGGCATTCTGATCCCGCAGAGTTCCAGGGTGGCCCCGTCCGTGGCACTTTGTTTGTATAGCACTTAGTTTCCGACCACTCATTTATCAGTTAGACGCATTACACGTAGTATCACTTATACATTCAGTTAGTCATGTCAAAGGCGTCTATTGATTACGTATGGGTTATAGTTACCAATATTTGTGGTGCGGATAGTAAGGAATAGGACTTGCATGTTAATTTGGAAATATTTCTCTTTATTAAAATTAGTCAAAATTATTTAGGGCGAGATTCTATGAAAATATTCTTGAAGAATTAGAAATCTATGAATTGCTAACGGTTTCAAAAGTTCAAGTCATATGTATTGGACTGGTAGGTTCAATGATACGGTGGCCGAGAAATTTTCTAAAGACGATTATGCCCTTAGTTTTGAGAATAAGCGTTCCGTAAGAACGACCACTTCGGGATGAATTCGGATGGTCGTGAAATTTTGTAAGGGAGTTAAAAATATTTTCTCGACTTCATATTTAAGAAAAGTTTCGAAATTTTAATTTTGGGACTGAAATTTCCAGAAATTACGAATTTGCCGCAAAATTTAATAAATTCTTTCAGAGGCATATGGAGCTTTGAATTTAGCTCGAAAGGTAACAATATTTTACGAGATGATTCGAGGTGAACCAAGAATTCCAGATTTGTGAAAAATTCCAGAAGATTCGGACTTGGTCCAGAATTTTTGATTTCTTTCATTTTTTGACCATAAAATTGTTTGAAGATTGCATTTTCGACTAGTGAGCTTAGATAACGAACTCCATTTTTTTTCGAAACTTTACGGACAGCTTATATATGATAATATATATTATTCAAGGTCCATAATAGTTTATTTTCGAAATTTTCATATTAGTCCATAATTTTTCATTAATTACAATTTATGCCCTCCAAATTTCGTTTACTTATTTCAAGTCCTGTTTCGCCACAAATAAGTTACCCAAATACCATAACATAATCATATGAGATAAAATTTCAGATTTTGGTAGAGTTTTTACTAAAATTACAAAGAAAACATGAAACTTACAATTTTTCATATAATTAAAATTCATCTACCAAATCGGTTGCAATTTAAACCCAAAGAAGTTATGCGTGTTAATATAGTCATGAACATACATCTCAAGGATATACATTTACATAAGGTTTTCAGATTCATGCATGCTTTACAAAAATCATAATCTTTGAAATTAAAATTCAAGAAAGACAAGAGATATAATCCCAACTACAAAAATCATGCTATATATTAATATGTATCTCTTTAACATGCTCCTCAACAACATATTTGTGAAATTTTCAGAATAGAACATGCATCACAAAGAGGAAAAACAAATTCATTTGTTTTTAGGAGTTTCGAAAGAAATTTTTACCACCTCGATTTCTTGTTGCAAACAGTTGGTTCTAGGTCTCGTAAATTGGAAGATGATCTTCCTTTCACCTCTACATGTTTCCGCCATGACCATAATTACACCATGGAGGTGCAGTAACTTCTGGACTGTCTCGGCCTATCCAGGTAGTGTGCGCTACTCACGAGTATTAGCGTGCGCTATCACCAAGTACTAGCGCGCTCTAACTACAGTTCTTAGTGTGTGCTATGCATACTACACAGGCATGCAGGACAGTTCCGGAAACTCAACACAACACGGTACATCATACCGTACACAACATAGGGAAGAGCCAAACAATCACCAACGGAACAAAATAACCAGTACAACCGACAAAATAATTGAAAGTGACCGGAAACGGAAATCTCGGGTATTACATTCTACACCACTAAAAAGAAGTTTCGTCCCGAAACTTAAAACATGAAACAATCAACACAAGGAAACCTTAAACAACATATGTTACCTGCTGCAGTATAGAGCCGGTACAGTTCGATTCGGTACACCAGAGCATTAACAAAGGCAACGAACAAAAATCACTACGGTTGATTACTCCGAACCGCACGATAACCAAACCACGAGTCTAACGCTGAACAAGTATGAAATTTCGATAGTCCAAAGGTTTGGAATATCAACTACAAAGACAATTTCCCAAAACTTGAGGAAATTACGAAGTGTCCCAGACATTCAAAAAGAACGATACGAGATCGAACAACAACGATCCAACAACAACTCCGAAGTTCACACCTCACTCAAGACATTAAATGAACTTGTAAGAACTACAAGACGTTCATTTCGCATAGGGCTCACGAGAGTCGAACCAAACTTGAAAATGTCATAACGATAAATAGGTAAATCCAAGAAAATACCACAACTTGTCAAACGACAAAAACCAAAGAACATAACTTGTTCAGAAAGTAGCTACGAACACAAACGAGTTGATAGCAATCATCTGGTAGACTACACCTTTCGGGGACTTCTCAGAGTCGATCCTGATATAGGTGCTGGAGTCCGTGCCTCTAAAGACTCGGTAACCAACTCGCAAAATTGAATTTTGTGCCCCTCAGCATACTGAGCAAGTACCCACTCAACGTGATGAAACACAACATCGCAAAATAATATACCAAAGTGCCAACTCACCACAATATATCAACATAAGGCAACAGATAGCAGCACAATAAAAATATCTACTCCGAATAGTTACACGAATACAAAAATTACAATTGCAATTGAATCTTACGATCGTGACTAACGGATCACATAACCATATCAATAGAAAATTAACGACCATTATCGTTACAATCATGAGCATAATATACTACACATGGTAGCCAATCATTTTTAACATTCTTTTTAAAACTCTACGAGGCATCCATTTAATTATTATCATTTGAAAATCTTTAAATTTGGAAGTTTATTCGAAATAAAATTTTGAAAGTACTTTGATACCTCAGTTTATTTGATAAAGACAAGACCCACAGTTCATAACCGTTCGTTTTGAAAATCTTTGCAAAACATTAACTCGAAACATCAAGTTTTCCTCAAAATCGACACCATCGAGATGACCATAGCATCACTTATCATCACCTCCAGTGACAACACGTAAGGTGACCACATGTCACCATACAACACCATAACAATAACAACATACAAGGTATCGCGTGGCCATGCCATCTACCCTCGAATGTTTTATCGAATCATTTCCAATTAGGCAAACCATTCAAATTAGCCCTAATCACTTCCACAACCAACAACCTTGTCCGGATAACATCGTATGAGTTACACATCCGGTCTAACTCATGCAAAACACAATCGAATACTCAACCAAAATTCCTTAACAAGAAAGGCAACACAACAATAAATCAAATCACTCGGCCTCACGAGCCACCGCTTTAATATAATCTCTAGTCTCTAACTCTAAGTGATACATGCATGTTACGCACACATCGCATCTAAATGTGCGCTAAGTACACAATTATCATGCCTAATTGGTTCAATACAGGAAATTTTCCAATTCGTGTTTAAAGTTCAAGCCGAGTAAGATTTTTCAACTTTCGCTATTTATTTTTGAAAAGAGAAAAAACACATTTTTATTTTGAAATATAAAAAGTTTATGGTGTGAAAGGTTTTTAAAATCATGTACTCGAATTATTTGAAAACAAAACCAATGCGTTTAAATCATTTCTGAAAAATTCTCTCAAACACGACAAGAGATTAACGATGGTAACTTTTTACAAACTATCCAAAATTCTTTAAAACACCTATTTCAAATACCGTCATTGGGGATCATTTGAGAATACAAGGCTGGCTCGCCAATTTCAAACAATTTTCAAAATCCACACGAAATCTTCGCTTAACCGCACCGTCAAAACATTTTCGAAATTTGGTTTTCCATAACTTATTCACGTTTATGAAATTTTCAGGAAAGCGTTTTCAAATACGCATGCAGGAGACACATTTTCCAATGGAAACATGTTTGTAGCATATAACAACAATTAGCCAAAATAGGCAATTCTCAAACACATGCCTACACGACATTCAAAATCACCAACTCATCCAATATAATCATTACTCCCAAATTCAAGCACACTTCAAAACCATGTATCTGAGTTTCTCAACAAACTCTACCGTCGATATGTTACTTGGAACACATCAAGGTTCAAGGTTTAATATCATACTACACCGCTTGGTGTCAAATCCATCAATACATCTAGCTCATTACACATGTAATATACTACAAGTATCAAATACGAATTCCATCGCCATGACACGCATGTAAACAGAGTCATGAAACAAAGATAATACTCATAAAAGAGGAGACTTACATCCACGGGTCTCACGAAGATGCTAGTTGCACCTGTAACACCCCCAAAACCATATGGGAATATTACACACCGTAAACCCCTTTTCATGAGGATCTACCAGGCTAAACCTTACAAACGACCAAATGTTTGTCCGGCCAGGGTCAAACAATAAAATAATACAGACCGTTAAGGTCACCTACACATGCATACACCGACTGATGAGGTCACACAACTCAATTAACAGAACTGACTAAAACAACATTACCCACACAGGGGGCGAAACACAATACAGCAGAAGACTGAAATCAACTCTGACAACACAACGAAAATCAAAACAACTCTCAACTCTTGATTAGTATCGCAGCTCGTCATCCTCTTGTACCAATCATGTGACTGCTCCCCTAAACCTGCATGTACCTGGACACAAAACAGACTTCCACGCTCCGATTACTCAGGGGTTAGTAAAACTCCACTATTTTACTAGTGCAAGTATCAAATCATACGAAATGTAACGAGCAAACATTAACCATGAATCAAATATAATAATCAAGTATCAAAATATTCCCGGAAGGTTTTCACAAGGGAAAATAAGCTATGAAGCATTCGAAAATAAGATCATAATCTCAGGAATTTTTAGAATTTCAAAACCTTTAAGATCTTAAGTCCTTATTCACAAAACCTTTCTAATAACTTTTGGGTCTTAACCCAAATCTTGTTTCATAACTCAACAGCTCTCCATAAAACTTTTTCCTTTCAAAACTTTTATTGTCAAAACATATTCATGACACTGTGATCCACTGTCACGTGTCTTCGTAGGTTCAACAACCCACACGGACTATTCCACACACAAATATTCATACTCATAATTCATCAACAACATCCACGTCAATCATTCACAGTGATTACCACGTCTTACAGGAATAATGTATTCAAGGCAATTTTGACAATCAACAACGTCATCGACATTACACAATTAGCACACCATACGGTACACCTCCAAGGGTATAATCAAGCCATCACAATAATCATATCGAATACGAATATTTCACAATGAGCATTCAAGTATAATATAATCAATGTAACGCATTTATCATCACTTAACGGAATATCATCACGTTGAACCATTAAGAATATCAATAATTCCACCCACGTTTATAATGTTCATCTCATTGTCAATTCACACTAATTAAAAATCAATGAGGCAAGCCAATCATCGTAGATCTAACACGTGATTTCTATTTACAAGACACAAGTCGTATAAATAAGATACTTGCCTTGATTGTCCGCACCCGAATATTCCTACGAACACGGCACAACTCAGAAAATCCTAAACACCTACAATCCTCCGAGAAATCTAACAGAAACACGATTACTACGAGAATAACAATTGAAAACAATGGGAAACATGGTCAAGAATCGAAGGGAACCCTTTGAGACATTTAATCGGATATTAAATGTTCAAGGTTCCTTAGAACACCAAAAATCCTGATTGGGTTCCAACGAATCCAAAATATGGATATACAATCCGTAGAACATGCCTACTAATACCTAATAACAACAACCGATTCATCAAAATCGGATGAACAATGAAAATCAAGAACGAAATCCCGAAAGTCAACCCTAGGAGATTTCAAGAAATTACCTCGATCCAACGAAGAACAAGGATTAGATGTTGTTATAATTACACAAGCCCTCCAAAATCCCTTGGAATCGAGTGGAATCAACCAAGAACTCGTCCTCCCAAACCTTCCGTTTGTCAGCCGCTACAAGAAGGGAAAAATGGAGAAGAGTGGCACAAACCCGTCGGCCAGGGCTATATAAAGCCACGCACGTTACGACCGTAGCAGGCATCACCTTACGGCCATAACTCGGCCCTTACGGCCACAATCGGCATCAGCCTACGGACGTAACCGGCACCTCCCAGGCCACTACCCAAAACCGCTCGACATATTACGGCCGTTACCAGGCAAGCATTGTGGTCCTAACCGATCAACCCTGGGCCACTGCCCAACCTGTGCGGGAGGCTTACGGCCGTAACTGGCAAGGTGTTGTGGCCGTAACCGGCCATGTCTTGCGGCCGTAACAGGCACTACATTGCGGCCGTAACTCGGCCAGTTCCTACGATCGGGACTCGATCGATCCGACAGTCTGGTCACCCCGAAACCCTGACCTGAAAATAAACCAAAGATACGGTTACGAAGTACTCGCAAAGACTAATCTAAACTCTAAGAGAACACACGATTCCGACCACCCAAGGGCTCGAAATTTGACAACGGAAGTAATTACCCCAAACTTTGGAAAATTACGAAAACGGCCCAAAATGTCCAAAATACACGATACACGATCGAAACACTAAACCAGACCTCGCAACATGGATAATAACATTAAATGAACTTACGAGAAACTTGAAACAATAGTTTCGGACGAGATTCGCAAGACTCGAACTCAAGTGCGGAAAAGCCGTTTAAGAACACGAAACTCAACAAAATGATACCGAAACGAACTCGGATGACAAAAAGTGCAGAATTAATCATTCTTGTAATGACGAAATGGTCCCAACCAAGTCTCTAGGATGGACTTCCACCAAAAAAGGAAAATTACTGGAAATCGAAATTGCGGATATTACAGCACCATGATACTAATCATGACCAACACCGAAGAAAACGCGTCGCGACATGACTCAGTCGGACATAATCCTAGAAAACAAGACTCGACCATACACGACTTGACCCGATAGCCTAGGTTTACACAACCTAGTCTCTGATCTGTAACACCCCTATCCGCTCGGAAATATTACAGCACCGCAGACCCTCTCCGTGAGGATCTACCAGGCTGGATACCAAAAAGGACATCACATCAAATGCCAATCATGGCTAAATACGAAACCAGTATACTGATTTGGTCTTTCATCAGTTACATACAACTTAAATTTCATATACATCTCTATTCAAAAATCATACCCGCACAGGGGCCAAAATAAAATGACGCTCCCATAAGATGGGAGAACAATGCAGCGTAAAGAATAATATGATTCGAACAAAGAATCCTAATACTGGCCCTCATGTGATTAGTATCATTTGTCTCCCATCATCCTTCATACTGATCCTGTGGTTTGCTCCCTAGAACCTGCACGTACCTGAATGTAATAACAGGCATCCACCCCCCGATTACTCGGGGGTTAGCAAACTAGAATTTTTCTAGTACAAGTATAAAGTGCAATTACGTGCCATACAGATCATATTCCAAGAGTATAACAATTTTACAAATCAACAAATCAACACAACAAAAGACTACCCGAGATATTTTGTTGGAGTAAGATATCAAAAACCATGATAAACAATAATAGAACAAGGTAGCGGTTTGTAAAACATTCTGCAGATCTCGGGGGTTTTAGAGAAAAACATTAGGATTTAAGAATCCACTGTCACGTGTCTCCGTAGGTTCAACAACCCACACGGACTATATCAATCACAACAATCACACACACAGTCCCAACACCGTAGTCCACTGCCACGTGTCACCGTAAGCCCCGTCAAGCTCGCACGGTTGGACGTACTGTGCCCTAAACTCATGGTCCACTGCCATATGTTAGCGTAGGCCTCGTCAGACCAGCACGATTGGACCTCAGTACCTCACTAAGTTCTGACCCCATAGTCTACTGCCACGAGTCCTAGTAGGTCCCGTCGAACCATCACGAGTAAACTTAGCGGTCACACAAATATTCATACTCATAATTCATCAACAACATCTACGTCAATCATTCACAGTGATTACCACGTCTTACGAGACTAATGTATTCAAGGCAATTTCGACAATCAACAATGTCATCGACATTACACAATTAGCACACCATACGGTACACCTCCAAGGGTATAATCAAGCCATCACAATAAGCATATCGAGTACGAATATTTCACAATGAGCATTCAAGTATAATATAATCAACGTAACACATTTATCATCACTTAACGGAATATCATCACATTGAACCATTAAGAATATCAATAATTCTGCCCACGTTTATAATGTTCATCTCATTGTCAATTCACACTAATTAAAAATCAAGGATGCAAGCCAATCATCGTAGATCTAACACGTGATTTCTGTTTACAAGACACAAGTCGTATAAATAAGATACTTGCCTCGATTGTCGGCGCCCGAATATTCTTACGAACACGGCACAACTCAGAAAACACCGAACACCTACAATCCTCCGAGAAATCCAACGGAAACACGATTACTACGAGAATAACAATTGAAAACAATGGGAAACACGGTCAAGAATCGAAGGGAACCCTTTGAGATATTTAATCGGATATTAAATGTTCAAGGTTCCTTAGAACACCAAAAATCTCGATTGGGTTCCAACGAATCCTAAAAATGGATATACAGTCCGTAGAACATGCCTACTAATACCTAATAACAACAACCGATTCATCAAAATCGGACGAACAATGAAAATCAAGAAGGAAATCCCGAAAGTCAACCCTAGGAGATTTCAAGAAATTACCTCGATCGGACGAAGAACAAGGATTATATGTTGTTATAATCACACAAGCCCTCCAAATTCCCTTGGAATCGAGTGGAATCGACCAAGAACTCCTCCTCCCAAACCTCCCGTTCGTCAGCCGCTACAAGAAGGGAAAAATGGAGAAGAATGGCACAAACCCGTCGGCCAGGGCTATATAAAGCCGCGCACGTTACAGCCGTAGAAGGCATCACCTTACGGCCATAACTCGGCCCTTACGGCCGTAATCGGCATCATCCTACGGACGTAACCGGCACATCCCAGGCCACTGCCCAAAACCACTCGACATATTACGGCCGTTACCAGGCAAGCATTGCGGCCGTAATCGATAAACCCTGGGCCACTGCCCAACCTATGCGGGAGCCTTACGGACGTAACCGGAAAGGTGTTGCGGCCGTAACCGGCCATTTATTGCGGCCGTAACAGGCACTACATTGCAGCCGTAACTCGGCCAGTTCCTACGGTCGGGACTCGACCGATCCGACGGTCAGGTCACCCCGAAACCCGGACCTGAAAATAAACCAAAGATACGGTTAGAAAGTACTCGCAAAGACGAATCTAAGCGCTAAGAGAACACACGATTTTGACCATCCGAGGGCTCGAAATTCGACAATGGAAATAATTATCCCAAACTTTGGGAAATTATGAAAATGGCCCAAAACGTTCGAAATACACGATACGTGATCGAAACACTAAGCCAAACCTCGCAAAATGTATAATAACATTAAATGAACTTACGAGAAACTCGAAACAATAGTTTTGGACGAGATTCGCAAGACTCGAACTCAAGTGCGAAAAAGCCGTTTAAGAACACGTAACTCAACAAAACGATACCGAAACGAACTCGGATGACAAAAAGTGCAGAATTAATCATTCTCGGAATGACGAAATGGTCACAACAAAGTCGCTAGTATGGACATCCGCCAAAAAGGTAAAATTACCGGAAATCGAAATTGCGGATATTACATACTATCCCCCTTAAAAGAAGTTTCGTCCCGAAACTTAAAACAAGTAGGGAGAAGCAATGTCCCGCCAGGAAAACTCAATGAGATACACAAGAAATGCGTAACTTTCGCCCATTGGCGAAACATTACAAGCAACGCAAAGGAATATACGACGTGAAAACACGCTCCACGACGACCAACACAACGCCACCGACTATGATTCAAAACAATAACGAGTAAATAAAGACACATCACATACCACATCACATGCACACATTTAATCAAAGAAACGCACGCGACAAAAAGTCGCACCCGACCAAAACGGCTATGCGATAGAAACAAATAGAGTATCACGATAGAAATCACTCTGTTTCACATCAACAAGAAAATGTCCGGCGCCAAGACACAAATAATCCAAGATAACGGAAAGCAAAAATACCGGATATTACATTCTATCCGACGAAAAATAAGTTTCATCCCGAAACTTAAAATAAAACATCAGGGTAGAATACCAACAAAACCAAAAAGATTCACACAACAAGTATCAAATCTCCACACGAGATACAGTACAAGGTACGACACACAACTACATCACTGGACACCATTGGGCCCTTGTCACGGCCCCTTATCCCTAAGGACAGCTCAGCCGAGGCGTGACCCGGGGTAAGAATTAAGAAGCGGGGAAGAAAGGGGGAAATATATGTTTCATAAGGCATATGGGTGAATTATCATGAATAACCTATCAAGGTATCATGAAGGGGAGTCAGTCCCGTAGGAACGGATTAGAATCCAAAGTAGAATATACAGTCATAACATTAGCCTTGAAGTTTAGGAAAAGGCTTCATAGCATATTACAATCAACAAGACATAGAAAGCATAATCATAAAGAGTGTTTGTAGCGGAAAAACAGGGTTGGTTACATATATGAAGATATGTAACCAGAGCTTAACATTGATCGTAAACAAAACACTTCACTCAACACCCTCCATCACATCCCTTGCTCAACCTGCATATTAAAAAGATATACAGGGCTGAGTACAACGTACTCCATGAACATATTGCCAAAACATAAGACATACTTTCGTACTTGTCGTCATGCATATAAGCAGTAACACACGGGAGTTTTAGGAAAAAGCCCATGTTTAATAAATCATTTCGTTTCATAGCATATATCATCAGATTCACCATATCCATAATTTACGCCGGGGAAGGTGGCCACCTCCCGCGAACGTTAGTCCCCGAGATCGGCCACTCCGAAGAGAGCTCACAATCCCGAGTACTGTGTACACTAACCCTGGCCAGCAACCTTTGTCTAGCTCAGGATCCGATCATTTCATAGGTTGGCAAGCCAACAGTGATAGGTTCATAAGAATCCACATAAAAGTTTTTATGCATCATAATAATTTGAAATCATAATTTGCTTGTAAAACATTTCATCAAGATAGAGCAAAGCTCAAATCATTTTCGTATAGAAAGCCCACCTGGACAAGTAATAAACACAAGCAAAATGATTCTCGGCTCTTTCTTATGCTTTAGTCTGCTGCTCCACCTTTCATCGGAAACAACTATGTTTAGCAGTCGATCGAGCTTAACGAAGTCCAACGGACAACGGACTCGATCTACATGTTTGGACTTTAGAGTTTTGCATTCGACTTAAGTTTAATAATAAAAGCTATGATTCTCTTAGAGAACCTCACTGACCACATAACATATAAATATACTAACAATGGTAACCGATACCCGATTCCGTTACACATCCCTTGGTTCAAAAAAAACCATCGTAAAACACTTAATCATAATCATAAAATAATTTGCATCAAGTCTGGAAAGAATAAGCATTCTGTTAATGCACATTAAGAACTATATAGTGAATCTTATACCATTGGAAAGCCACTGAAGTCTAGTTTCAAATACATTTTACAAATATCAAAAATATGAAACGTGGAGAAAGTTATGGCCATTTCCGTGAAGTGTAATGAAACTGCCAACATCCGGCGAAAATGGGAAAAACGTCATATTAACCTAGAGCTCGTTTCTAGCAACGAAAACCCTCAACATGTAAACTCTAATCATACATATCATACTTATAACAAATATAGGAGTCGACATACAATCATGCTTCTCGACATTATGAACTCCATTTCATAATCTTTTCTTTTGAAAACATGACTACTTACTCATTTTTATTTCTCAACATTAAACCTTCAAACATCATTAACATCAAGTATCATCATCAAGCATCAATTGTTTCCAACATCAAACAATACACTTAACATACACTCATGTTAATAATCAAAGTCTTGGTCCGAACATACAAATGACCTAAACATGACTTTAAAATCCTCAATACATAACATGCTCCTTAACTGCATCAAATATTACCCACACATCTTCCAACTTTATAAATCTAACTTCATGCTCTTGTTTTCAAATAAATTTTCAAAAACATTTTATAAAAATCTAACAAAAACATATCATGTACTCCTTTCATATATCATCATAATCATCAAGTCACTTTTGAACATATATCAACATATCAAGAACTAAGCATGATTCTTCCTTACTTTCAAAACACCAAACATTTTATAAAAATCCCATAAATTCAACATAGCATCATATCATCATATAGCAACATATTGTGTAAGAAAATCATAAGAAAAACAACACATGATTGGGTTATAAAACCCTAAAAGTTTCGGCCAACATGAAAAAAATCAAGACATGATTACAACTTGTTCTAAACACTTTCAAGAACCGTAATATCAACTTAGAGACAACATACAAAATATTATAACATTAAACCTAAACTCTTGATATATTTTCCAAATTTTAAAGTGGTCCAAAACCTATTTTTACTTGGGTAGAAATGAAGAGAATGAGGTAACTTACTTGAATATGAACTTGGATTCAAGTTTGGAACACAAAGTGAGCTTGTAACTTGAGTTCTTAATGAAGAACAATGGTGTTCTTCAATGGTGAATGGGGGGGGGGGATGAAGTAGAGAAGAAGATGGTAAAAGATGAAGTGGGGAGGAGAAAGAAAGGGAGGTGATGTCCCTTTATATACTAGGTTAACCCTAGACGTCGTCATAAACCGGTCGAAGAATATTTTACGTTTCGCTCCTCCATAGATAGAATTACTCGGGTATTAAATGTATGACATATACTTAAATTATCATGGCGCACTTACAGCTTAAAGTCGGAGAAAAGTTTCGCGATTTACGGAACACGAACTATCTGAGAAAATGACTCGACATAAAATATACCCGAAAACTCATAAAGTAAACTTTTGAAAATCGTACTCGTAACGTAAAAGTACTGTATATAGAAGTCGACGGAATCACGATTCTGTCTATCGAAACATAAAAATCAAATTCGGAAGATAAACCTAAGCAGATAACCGAACATCTGATTTCTGAATTTAAAACGAGTAAGTAGTACTAAACTTACTCCATTAGTCAATTTTATTATTTGTAAATGCAAAACTCTAATGTCTCACTTTAGGTCATAATATTTTATGCATATAAAAGACCGAGGCATTACATCCTACCCCTCTAACAAGAAATTTCGTCCCGAAATTTACATACCTTATCAAAAAGTTCTGGGTATTTCCCCCTCATCTTGCTTTCGAGTTCCCACGTATCTTCTTCGTGACCGTGGTGACTCCATAATACTTTAACCAAAGAAATCGACTTATTCCTCAATTCTTGAACTTTATGGTCTAAAATAGCTTCAGGCCTCTCTACATAACTCGTAACGTGACTAAGAACTATGTCACTCTGATGAATCACATGCTTGGGATCAAATACATACTTTCTCAGCTGAGAAACGTGGAAAACATTGTGAACATTACCAAGACTAGGTGGCAGAGCCAACCTATAAGCAACCAGGCCGATCCTTTCAAGAATCTCATATGTCCCTATAAAACGTGGCCTAAGCTTGCCTTTAACGCCAAACTTGATTATTCCCTTAGAAGGGGAAACCTTAAGGAAAACCTTATCCCCACTTTCGAAATTCAATTCAGTTCGGCGTGTATCGGCTTATGACTTCTGTCGAGTCTGGGCCTCTTGTATTCTCTGTCGTATCTGGCGGATAATCTCGATCATCTCGCTGACTGTATCTGGCCCTAAAATATTCCTCTCACCCACTTCGTCCCAATAAAGTGGTGATCTGCATTTTCTGCCATATAAGGCTTCATACGGTGCCATGCCTATCGTTTCCTGATGACTGTTGTTGTAAGCAAATTCGATTAATGGCAAAACATGCTCCCAATTTGCACCTTGATCCAACACTACAGTTCTTAACATGTCTTCTAGTGTTTGAATCATCCTTTCAGATTGTCCATTGGTCTGTGGGTGGAAAGCAGTACTAAAATTCAGATGTGTACCCAATTCCTTCTGTAGACTCATCCAAAATCTAGAGGTAAATTTTGGATCTCGATCTGACATGATCGATACCAGCACTCCATGCAAACGTACAATTTCACGGACATACAACTGTGCCAACTTCTCAGATCCGTAAGTGATTGGGATAGATAAAAAGTGAGCTGATTTTGTAAGTCTGTCTACTATAACCCATATAGCAGTGTTTCCTCATTTGGTCCTCGGCAAACTAGTCACAAAATCTATCGCTATTCCTTCCCACTTCCATTCTGGAATGGTCAATGGCTGTAACTTCCCATAAGGTCGTTGGTGTAGTGCTTTCACTTGCTGACAAGCCAAACACCGCTCGACAAAAGAAGCTACATCCCGTTTCATACCATCCCACCAGAAATTTCTCTTCAGGTCTTGGTACATCTTAGTACTTCTGGGGTGAACGGCATAGGGAGTATCATGAGCCTCACTCATAATCTCATTCCTTAATTCCTCATCATGTGGGACACATATTCTCTCTTCGAACATAATTGCGTTATCAGCCGCTTCGCAATAACTTCCTGGGTTATCTGATCTGATTTTCATACGTAGTTTCTCGAATGCTTCATCTCTCCTCTGCGCATTCACTATTCATCCTCTTAGATATGGTGTCATCACTAATGTCATGACATGACCCATTATCGTTTCCAGTGGATGAACCACCTCTAAACTCATTCCTTCAAAATCTTGGATTAGATCCCCTTCTGTTGTAAGTAGGTATCCTAATTGCGATTGAGTCTTATGACTCAATACATCTGCTACCATATTAGCCTTGCCGGGGTGGTAGTTAATACCACAACATAATCCTTTACCAATTTGAGCCATCTTCTCTGTCTCATATTCAAGTCCTTCTGCTCGAAAAAGTACTTTAAACTCTTGTGATCCGTGAAAATTTCACATCTTACCCCATAGAGGTGATGTCTCCATATCCTTAATGAGTACACAACTGCAGCTAGTTCCAAATCATGCGTAGATAATTCACCTCATGCGGCCTAAGTTGTCTTGATGCGTAAGCTATCACTTTCCCATCTTGCATCAATACACAACCTAGCCCATTCTTAGAAGCATCCGTGTAAACCACATACTCCGTGTTCGCTTCTGGTACTGCTAAAACTGGCGCAGTAGTCAATCTCCTCTTGAGTTCCTGAAAACTCTCATCACATTCATCCGTCCATAAATACTTAATACCTTTCCGCAACAGTTGTGTCATTGGTCTAGCAATCTTAGAAAATCCTTCGATGAACCTTCGATAGTACCCAGCTAGACCCAAGAAACTCCTAATCTCATTAGTGTTGGTCGGTGACTTCCAATCACGTACTACTTCCACTTTAGCTGGGTCCACCTTAATACCATCTGCTGACACAATGTGCCCAAGAAACATTACTTCTTTCAACTAAAATTCGCACTTACTAAATTTGGCAAAGAGTTTATCTGTTCTCAGTGTTTCCAACACTATCCTGAGATGTTCTTCATGCCCTTTCTCATTTCTAGAGTAGATGAGAATATCATCTATGAACACCAATACAAACTTATCCAAGTACGGGTGGAAAACTCTGTTCATAAGATCCATGAATACTGTGGGGGCATTAGTTAATCCAAATGGCATGACTATAAACTCATAGTGTCCATATCTTTTTAGGAAAGTTGTCTTGGGTATATCCTATGGTCGAATCTTCAGCTGATGATACCCAGACCTAAGGTCTATCTTAGAAAACACAGTTGTTCCCTTGAGTTGGTCAAACAAGTCATCTATCCTTGGCAGAGGATACTTGTTCTTGAGTGTGAGCTTGTTCAGCTCCCTGTAATCTATACACATTCTCAGTGTACCATCTTTCTTTTTCACAAAAAGGATAGGTGCTCCCCATGGAGAAACACTCGGCCTAATGAAACCTAAATCCAATAGCTCTTGCAGTTGGATCTTAAGTTCTTGCAGTTCCTTCGGTGCCATCCTATAATGTGCTTTCGACACTGGGGATGACCCTGGCTCCAGGTCGATGTTGAAATCCACTTGTCGATCTGGTGGTAAACCCGGCAACAATTCTGGGAATACATCCTCGAATTCCCGCACAATTAGCACATCTCCTATAATCTGATCTTCTCCAGCTTCTCCATTAAGGTAAACAAGGAAAGCCTGGCAATCCTTCTTTCACATCATCTTCTTGGCTTGGAGAGCAGAGATAACGGGTGATCCTCTACCCATTCTTACGCCGTGAAAGTCTGTGGGCTCCTTTCCCGATGGTCGGAAGGAAATTTTCCTCTCATAACAAAGAATTGTGGCATAATTATCAGCTAACCAATCCATTCCTAGGATTACATCAACACCCCACATCGTCATAACATTCAGATTATTAGTTACCACTTTAAGATTCCCAAGTTCTAATTCCAGATTAGAACAAACATGCGTGGTAGTGGAAATTCCTCCTGGTGGTGAAGATAATCTCATGACATGACTAGCACGTTCCGGTAATACTAAGATTATCCACACATGCTCTAGCAATAAATGAATGTGATGCTCCAGTATCAAACAAAATAATTATAGGTAGGTTAAGAAGTTTGCCCATACCTGCCAAGTTACCCTTATCCTTCTCGGGTTGCTTCTGATTGATGGCATACAGCCTAGTATTCTGATTCTGCTGTTTCGGTGGTGGCGGCAGTTGCGGCTATCCATGCAGTGCCCTCAGTGGTTTGGGTTGACCGTGGTGGTTTGGTCTCTCTCCCTGCTGCCGCTTAGGACAATTCCTCATAATATGGCCTTTCTGACCACATGTGTAACAACTTCCAGTGCCCAACAGACAGGCACCATGATGCTGCTTGTTACACTTGGGACATACGGGGTTTGCAACTCGCCCCTGATTATTGCCTCCCTGAGCAGGAACCATCTGCCGTCCCTGATTGTTACCTCCTTGAGCTTGAGGCTGTCCATGAGATATATTTCCCTGCCACGGCTTCCTGTTAGCCTGGCTGTTCCCATTGCCACCATTGTTTCGTCCTTCCCACTTACGCTTCCCCTTATAATCGTGGGAATTTGTTTGAGTGGGTGGTGGTGTAACTTTGGGTGCTCGCTTCTCTTCTGGCATTGCTGCCTCAATATCCAGAGATCTGTTCAGCGATTCAGTGTAGCTCAGCCTTCCATGGCTAGCTAGGGACATGCCTATATCATGTGTCAGTCCTGATCTAAATTTTCCTGCCATCTTCTCATTCGAATCAACTTGGTCTGGAGCATACCTTGATAACTCACAAAACATTCTATCATACCCGGTCACTGACATCCTTCCTTGCTTCAGATTATAGAACTCAGCTTCCTTCTTGACCTTGAAGGTTTTTGGAACATACTTGTCATACAGTGACTCCTTGAATTCCTCCCAAGAGTAGTTTTCCAGTTGCTCAGCCGTCAGGATCTTCCTGCACGCTTCCCACCAGAAGTCAGCAGATCCAGTGAGTTGGAAGAGCACACAACAAAGACGCTCTTGGTTGGTACACCTTAGGAAGTTAAAAATTCGTTCCATAGCTCTAGCCCAAAGCTCAGCATCGCTCGGGTTTCCTGACCCATCGAAAGTGGGCGGATTCTGCTTAAGGAAAAGCTCTTCAATAGCCCGTTGGGGTGGAGGAGGAGGTGGTGTAGGGGCGCATTCATGCCCTCCTCTCCGTCTTTCTCTTCTGGGTGGCATTCTGAGGTGCACATAATCATCATTAGTTCATTCTCATTGGTCCGTAATTATCATCGTACTAGATCATAGATAGGAGTTCGGAACTACATAATCATAATGCATCAACACATACTCATAGATAACTCTCGTGGCAAGGTCGAGAAATAAATCATAAATAACAACATCATACTCATGAGAAGAAAATCCCATGAAGGGTCAAAATATATATCAATATATCATATGCATCGTAATAGTATAATTGCCTTCAACGAGGTCTTACTGACTATCAAAATAAGCTGGTCTAGGCTACCTACCTACACATATACGAAAATACGGGATGCTCTGACAAATAGCATTGCCATCCATAACATAAGAAAGTGTTAGACATCGGAACGACACGAATAAGCAAAAAAAAAGTGACGTTCCGCATACAAAACACAAAATAAATGGCTAGCACCATCCTGAGCTATCTCAAGTCGCCCTCGACTCTGCGGTCGAGCTGTCCTCTTTGGAGAACTCCTCTGGATCCTCGTCCGGATCTTCTTCTAACTCCTCGTCTAAAGCTGGAGAGACTGCAATAGGGTCTTCAGTGACTCTGCGCTTCTTTAGGAGAAAAAAATGAGCATCATCCGCGATCGGTCGTGGATGGACTGGATCGATGACTGGTATAGGTCAAAGTGGCGGGGACGTCCTCCTGAGAATAAAAGGCTCGGTCCTCATGTACCTGCGGCGAGGTGCTGAGGTCCCTGCCTCCATGTCTAACCCATCCTGAGCGTGATGCGGCGCAACAAGAACCATCTGGCTCGGTAGAGGTGTAGCTAGCCTCTCCGACAAAGCTCCCCTAGCATAAGGTCGATACACGCAATCTCCAGGGGGAGGTGCACGGTACTGGAGGTACTGAGTGGTGATGCGGATAGCAAAGGCTATGAAATCTCCGTATGGTACTAAAGTCGGCTCACGCAAAAAGATATAGTACCATGAGACTGCAGCGCCCACTGCCTCCACTCGATCGGAAGGAGGTCAATAAGGCGCTGAATGCCCTCGTAGTCTGAGACACCATGAGGAGCAGCTAAACGCCATGTCGCCTCGAGGTCTGCCACGCACTGACCCACGGTGGCACCTATGCCTCGATACGTGCTACGGAAAGCCTCCATAAGGTCGCATGGCGTACGCCTTCTCCTCGTTGACTTACGCGGCGTCATCTTCGTGGTCGCCATCCTATGAAAAAGGTATACATATAATACATCAACGTCTCAACATAATAGAACAACTCTACTAAAGGGTTCTCAGAAGAAGGATATAAATCTCATCCTAAGTTCTCGACTTGAACTCTGTACTCTGAGAAACACCTAACATAAAAATAACAATATACTATCTGACAGGGTATGTTATGAAAGTTATTTGGGTTCCGCCATAAATGGACATCCCGATAAAATAACCATATTCGTATTACTCGTACGTAAGTCATATTCGTTGGAGATGTCACTGCATCGTCGATCCTCGTTATTACATCGTCATTGTTCGTCCTTCACATTCGTACATATGTTGAAATACTTAAGGCGCATAAGTTCTCGTTCGCGTAATAGAAGACACTAAGGAAGTTTCTAGGTTCTCGTCTTTCGTGTTTCTTCATCAGCAACAATTCATGCGTACTTGAAAAAAATAAGGATTCATATAGCCCATGCTTCGTCATACATATATCATTCCATATATGTTCATAATTAACATTTCATAAAAGCTCGTAAAGAGATACATTTTCATGGCAAAAGAAGTTTGAATCATAAAGACTAGTAAATCTTTTACCTTACTCTTCAGTTGAGCATGACGTGACGGGGTATTGAGTTGACAATTGCTTCTTAAATCAGTTTGGAGAATCGAACTAAACTTCGCTTGAAAGAACATAGACTCAGAGCCAACGAACCGCTACGATACCATTCTATCACGGCCCATTATCCCTAAGGACGACTCATCCGGGGCGTGACCCGGGGTAGGAATTAAGAAGCGGGGAAGAAAGGGGGAAATATACGTTTCATAAGGCATATGGGTGAATTATCATGAATAACCTATCAAGGTATCATGAAGGGGAGTCAGTCCCGTAGGAACGGATTAGAATCCAAAGTAGAATATACAGTCATAACATTAGCCTTGAAGTTTAGGAAAAGGCTTCATAGCATATTACAATCAACAAGACATAGAAAGCATAATCATAAAGAGTGTTTGCAGCGGAAAAACAGGGTTGGTTACATATATGAAGATATGTAACCAGAGCTTAACATTGATCGTAAACAAAACACTTCACTCAACACCCTCCGTCACATCCCTTGCTCAACCTGCATATTAAAAAGATATACAGGGCTGAGTACAACGTACTCCATGAACATATTGCCAAAACATAAGACATACTTTCGTACTTGTCGTCATGCATATAAGCAGTAACACACGGGAGTTTTAGGAAAAAGCCCATGTTTAATAAATCATTTCGTTTCATAGCATATACCATCAGATTCACCATATCCATAATTTACGCCGGGGAATGTGGCCACCTCCCGCGAACGTTAGTCCCCGAGATCGGCCACTCCGAAGAGAGCTCACAATCCCGAGTACTGTGTACACTAACCCTGGCCAGCAACCTTTGTCTAGCTCAGGATCCGATCATTTCATAGGTTGGCAAGCCAACGGTGATAGGTTCATAAGAATCCACATAAAAGTTTTTATGCATCATAATAATTTGAAATCATAATTTGCTTGTAAAATATTTCATCAAGATAGAGCAAAGCTCAAATCATTTTCGTATAGAAAGCCCACCTGGACAAGTAATAAACACAAGCAAAATGATTCTCGGCTCTTCCTTATGCTTCAGTCTGCTGCTCCACCTTTCATCAGAAACAACTAAGTTTAGCGGTCGATCGAGCTTAACGAAGTCTAACGGACAACGGACTCGATCTACATGTTTGGACTTTAGAGTTTTGCATTCGACTTAAGTTTAATAATAAAAGCTATGATTATATTAGAGAACCCAACTGAACACATAACATATAAAGATACTAACAATGGTAACCGATACCCGATTCCGTTACACATCCCTTGGTTCAAAAAAAACCATCATAAAACACTTAATCATAATCATAAAATAATGTGCATCGAGTCTGGAAAGAATAAGTATTCTGTTAATGCACAGTAAGAACTAGATAGTAAATCTTATAGCGTTGGAAATCCAATGAAGTCTACTTTCAAATACATTTTACAAATCTCAAAAATATGAATCGTGAAGAAAGTTATGGACGTTTCCGTGAAGTGTAATGAAACTGCCAACATCCGACGAAAATGGGAAAAACATCATATTAACCTAGAGCTAGTTTCTAGCAACGAAAACCCTAAACATGTAAACTCTAATCATACATATCATACTTATAACACATATAGGAGTCGACATACAAGTATGCTTCTCGACATTACGAACTCCATTTCATAATCTTTTCTTTTGAAAACATGACTACTTACTCATTTTTATTTCTCAATATTAAACCTTCAAACATCATTAACATCAAGTATCATCATCAAGCATCAATTGTTTCCAACATCAAACAACACACTTAACATACACTCATGTTGATAATCAAAGTCTTGGTCCTAACATACAAATGACCTAAACATGACTTTAAAATCCTCAATACATAACATGCTCCTTAACTACATCAAATATTACCCACACATCTTCCAACTTTATAAATCTAACTTCATGCTCTTGTTTTCAAATAAATTTTCAAAAACATTTTATAAAAATCAAACAAAAACATATCATGTACTCCGTTCATATATCATCATAATCATCAAGTCACTTTTGAACATGTATCAACATATCAAGAACTAAGCATGATTCTTCCTTACTTTCAAAACACCAAACATTTTATAAAAATCCCATAAATTCAACATAGCATCATGTCATCATATAGCAACATATTATGTAAGAAAATCATAAGAAAAACAACACATGATTGGGTTATAAAATCCTAAAAGTTTCGGCCAACATGAAAAAAATCAAGACATGATTACAACTTGTTCTAAACACTTTCAAGAACCGTAAAATCAACTTAGAGACAACATACAAAACATTATAACATTAAACCTAAACTCTTGATATATTTTCCAAATTTTAAAGTGGTCCAAAACCTATTTTTACTTGGGTAGAAATCAATAGAATGAGGTAACTTACTTGAATATGAACTTGGATTCAAGTTTGGAACACAAAGTGAGCTTGTAACTTGAGTTCTTAGTGAAGAACAATGGTGTTCTTCAATGGTGAGGGGGGGGGGCTAAAGTAGAGAATAAGAGGGAAGAAGATGAAGTGAGGAGGAGAAAGAAAGGGAGGTGATGTCCCTTTATATACTAGGTTAACCCTAGACATCGTCATAAACCAGTCGAAGAATATTTTACGTTTCGCTCCTCCACAAATAAAATTACTCGGGTATTAAATATATGACATATACTTAAAATATCGTGTCGCACTTACAGCCTAAAGTCGGAGAAAAGTTTCGCGATTTACGGAACACGAATTATCCGAGAAAACGACTCGACATAAAATATACCAGAAAACTCAAAAAGTAAACTTTTAAAAATCGTACTCGTAACGTAAAAGTACTGTATATAAAAGTCGACGGAATCACGATTCTATCTATCGAAACATAAAAATCAAATTCGGAAGATAAACCCAAGCAGATAACCGAACATCTGATTTCTGAATTTAAAACGTGTAAATAGTTCTAAACTTACTCCATTAGTCAGAATATTATTATTTGTGAATGCAAAACTCTAATGTCTCACTTGAGGTCATAATATTCCTCTGGTAGGAACGAAAACCCGATTCCCAAAAATCTTAGCGATGGTCTCACAATGCACCGCTTGATGCCCCAGTTGGCCGCACTTCAAACAATTAACCGGTGGCGAACGACAATTCTGTCTCGCATGGCCCACACGACTGTATTTGAAGCAGGGCTTCACACCGCTCGTCTTACTCGCCTCCGGAGTAAGGTTCTTAGACTGGTCAACTGAACGAGGAGTACTCCCAGAAGGAAAATTCAAAGCAACAGGCTCACGAATTTCACTTCTCTGGCCTCTTGAAGAGCTACTCGAGATCTTCTGCCTCTTACTCTCTGAACAAGATTCCATCACAAAAACGGCCATCTCAATAGCTAAAGCTCGGTCCTGATATTCTTTCAGAGTGGTACACATGAGCGGAGCTATACTCTCACAGATATGGGGCTTCATGCGCATATTGAAGTATTGTACCTTGTCCGCTTCACTTCTCACTTGATCACGAACATAAGCCAGCTGTCGATTATAATCGACTTTCGCCTGGGATATCGACACATCCTGGGGCGTAGTCGAGAAAAAGTCAACAATCCTGCGCTCACGGACAGGCAATGGGCAATACTCTGCCTCCAAGGCAGTCTTAAACTCAGCCCATGTAGGTGTACGATCTGCAGGCACTACAGCCTGCCACTAGTCTACAGCTTCTTTGTTGAGCAAATACTGAGCAATGGATACCCTCCTTTCCTCATGACAAGCTACAGCGTCGAATGTTCTGTCCAACTGGAAGAGCCAGTTCTCCCAACCTAACGAGTCAGAAGAACCTACAAAACGGGGCGGCTGCATCCTCATCACATCTTGTAACCACTTACTAGCCCCGTTGTCCCCATCTGGGTTCTCATTCTGATGACGTCCCGATTCATCTGTACTAACTGGTCAACCACTTGACGAAGGATGGCAGCGGCGCCAACGTCAACATTAACGCTGACTGATTGTTCCTAATCTCGTGACTGGTCATCACGACCATCTGAACTGAGCTGATTGGTACTCGACAAGGAGTGAGTCGCCCTCTCATGATCCTGATTACGACCACCGCCACAACCACGGCCTCGGCCTCGACCCCTCAGCATACTGAACGGACAACCATTCAGAATAACGGGATAAAACGAACCTCACAAAAACAACATAAGCCCACAAACAGCAGCACAATACAATATTCACACCAATTCACTACTCGAATACACGAATTAACACTTGCAAATAGAACTTAAATTTAAAAGTAATTAACACGTTCACATCGATAGAGATGTACGACTTATACCTCAGCATACACGGTTAAAACATTAAGCATACTATTGTGGTCCAACATGCATAATATTCTTAAAAACAAGTTTTTCGAGGTATTTGTTCGAATGATAATATTTTAAATTTCGCGAGTTTGAAAGATTTTGCTGCGATGAAATTTTAGAAACACTTTGTTTAATACCTCGGTCATTTAACCAAAACCATGGACTCATTATCAAAACTGCTTTGATTTGAAATCACTTGCACAACAATACTTTGCAACGATGTCAGCAAAATGACCTTATTAATATACGCCCGCACACTAATCAACTTACGGCCGTAACACTGATTTCGTACGGCCGTAACTACTGGCTATTAGACAACTGAAGTAACCCAGCAACCCCGAAACGGCTCCGAGAGTTAGGGAACGATACCTAACAACGTATCCCAACATCTAGAAAATACTACAACATTATCCGGCGATCACAACAACATAACAAACTTATCGCAACTACTTGTACCAACACACAAACACATAACGTTTAAAATGCCGAAAACCCATATCGTTTTGCAAAATAAAATTTTCCAAAATCCTTTAGTTCATAACCAAAATCGACGGTAATATTTTACAATGTCCAAAGTACTTCAAAACACATTTTCCAAATACCGTCTGATGGTGTCATTTGAAAATATACGGCCTATTTGTCAAAATTTAACCGATTTTAAAATCCATATAAACCGTGGTTTGGCCGCACCACCAAAATATTTTCCAAAAATCGATTTCTACAAAAATGCTCAAACCGTAAAGTCCTTCAGAAAGCATTCTCAAACCTACACTTAGTGGGCAAAATTATAACATTACAAAAACAGTCGAATTTAAAACAACATGCTCAAGCGGCAACCAGGGTCGCCAATTCAATCAAATGCATCTCGTGGCACCAAGTTTAAACACACAACAAAATCATTCATCGGAGTTTCTCACAAACTCTACCGTCGATACCTTTTCGAAACCCATCAAGATTCACAACTTTCACAGTATTCCACCCCACCCGGTGGTTCAAAGGTAAAACAACAATACGCCCAGTTTTATACATATACTATGCGTCATAAGTATTAAATACAACTATATTACACAACACCGCGCAAATAAAATTATGCACCGCAATTAACTCACTAAGATAAAATCATGATACAGAGGTACCTCGCATAAAAGATGAGACTTACGTCCACAGGCCGCACGGAGATAATGGTCGCCCAGGATACTAATCTCGTCCGACAACATATCTGACACGTTGTGACTACGCACAAGTCAACTTGTCACCTGACATCTCGAATGGCAAAACCACACAATACTCAACAAATCACGACTCGACTTGACCCGACAGCCTAGGTTTCCGCAACCTAAGCTCTAATACCATAAATGTAACACCCCCAAAACCATATGGGAATATTACACGCCGTAGACCCCCTTTCACGAGGATCTACAAGGCTAAACCTTACAAACGACCAAATGTATGCCCGACCAGGGTCAAATAATAAAATAATACAGACCGATAAGGTCACTTACACATGAATACACCGACCGATGAGGTCACACAACTCAATCAACAAAACTGACTAAAACAACATTACCCAAACAGGGGTCGAAACACAATACAGTGGAAGACTGAAATCAACTCTGACAACACAACGAAAATCAAAACAACTCTCAACTCTTGATTAGTATCGCAGCTTGTCATCCTCTTGTGCCAATCCTGTGACTGCTCCCCTGAACCTGCATGTACCTGGACGCAAAACAGACATCCACCCCCCGATTACTCAGGGGTTAGTAAAACTCCACTGTTTTACTAGTGCAAGTATCAAATCATACAAAATGTAACGAGCAAACATTAACCATGAATCAAATATAATAATCAAGTATCAAAATATTCCCAGGAGGTTTTCACAAGGGAAAATAAGCTATGAAGCATTCGAAAATAAGATCATCATCTCGGGAATTTTTAGAATTTCAAAACCTTCAAGATCTCAAGTCCTGATTCACAAAACCTTTCGAATAACTTTAGGGTCTTAACCCAAATCTTGTTTCGTAACTCAACAGTTCTCCATAAAACTTTTTCCTTTCAAAACTTTTATTGTCAAAACATATTCATGACATTGTGATCCACTGTCATGTGTCTCCGTAGGTTCAACAACCCGCACGGACTATTCCACGCACAAATAACCAAACATAACCAATTCCGACACCGTGATCCACTATCACGTGTCTCCGTAGGTTCAACAACCCACACGGACTATATCAATCACAACAATCACACACACAGTCCCAACACCGTAGTCCACGGCCACTTGTCACCGTGAGCCCCATCGAGCTCACCCGGTTGGACGTAATGTGCCCTAAACTCATGGTCCACTGCCATGTGTTATCGTAGGCCTCGTCAGACCAGCACGATTGGACCTCAGTACCTCACTAAGTTTTGACCCCGTAGTCCACTTCCACGAGTCCTCGTAGGTCCCGTTGAACCATCACGGGTGAACTTAGCGGTCACACAAATATTCATACTCATAATTCATCAACAACATCCACGTCAATCATTCACAGTGATTACCACGTCTTACAGGACTAATGTATTCAAGGCAATTTCGAATATCAACAACGTCATCGACATTACACAATTAACACACCATACGGTACACCTCCAAGGTTATAATCAAGCCATCACAATAAGCATATCGAGTACGAATATTTCACAATGAGCATTCAAGTATAATATAATCAACGTAACACATTTATCATCACTTAACGGAATATCATCACATTGAACCATTAAGAATATCAATAATTTCGCCCACGTTTATAATGTTCATCTCATTGTCAATTCACACTAATAAAAAATCAAGGAGGCAAGCTAATCATCGTAGATCTGACACGTGATTTCTATTTACAAGACACAAGTCGTATAAATAAGATACTTGCCTCGATTGTCGGCGCCCGAATATTCCTACGAACACGGCACAACTCAGAAAACCCCGAACACCTACAATCCACCGAGAAATCCAACGGAAACACGATTACTAAGAGAATAACAATTGAAAACAACGGGAAACTCGGTCAAGAATCAAAGGGAACCCTTTGAGACATATAATCGGATATTAAATGTTCAAGGTTCCTTACAACACCAAAAATCCTGATTGGGCTCCAACGAATCCGAAATATGGATATACAATCCATAGAACATGCCTACTAATACCTAATAACAACAACCGATTCATCAAAATCAGACGAACAATGAAAATCAAGAAGGAAATCCCGAAAGTCAACCCTATGAGATCTCAAGAAATTACCTCGATCCAACGAAGAACAAGGATTAGATGTTGTTATAATCACACAAGCCCTCCAAAATCCCTTAGAATCGGTGGAATCGACCAATAACTCCTCCTACCAAACCTCCCTTTCGTCAACCGCTACAAGAAGGGAAAAATGGAGAAGAATGGCACAAACCCATCGGCCAGGGCTATATAAAGTTGCGCACGTTACGACCGTAGCAGACATCACCTTACGGCCGTAACTCGGCCCTTACGGCCGTAATCGGCATTAGCCTACGGACGTAACCGGCACCTCCCAGGCCACTGCCCAAAACTGCTCGACATATTACGGCCGTTACCAGGCAACCATTGCGGCCGTAACCGATCAACCCTGGGCCACTGCCCAACCTGTGCGGGAGCCTTACGGCCGTAACCGGAAAGGTGTTGCGGTCGTAACCGGCCATGTCTTGCAGCCGTAACAGGCACTACATTGCGGCCGTAACTCGGCCAGTTCCTACGGTCGGGACTCGACCGATCCGACGGTCTGGTCACCCCGAAACCCAGACGTGAAAATAAACTAAAGATGCGGTTACGAAGTACTCGCAAAGAAGAATCTAAGCACTAGGAGAACACACGATTCCGACCACCCGAGGGCTCGAAGTTCGACAACGGAAGTAATTACCCCAAACTTTCGGAAATTACGAAAACGGACCAGAACGTCCAAAATACACGATACACGATCAAAACACTAATCCAAACCTCGCAACATGAATAATAGCATTAAATGAACTTACGATAAACTCGAAACAACAGTTTCGGACGAGATTCGCAAGACTCGAACTCAAGTGTAGAAAAGCCGTTTAAGAATACAGAACTCAACAAAACGATACCGAAACGAACTCGGATGAAAAAAAGTGCATAATTAATCATTCTCGGAATGACGAAACGGTCACACCCGAGTCTCTAGGATGGACTTCCGCCAAAAAAGGAAAATTACCGGAAATCGAAATTGCGAATATTACAACACCATGATACTAATCAAGACCGACACCGAAGACAACGCGTCGCGACATGACTCAGTCGGACACAATCCGAGAAAACAAGACTTGACCATACACGACTTGACCCGACAGCCTAGGTTTACAAAACCTAGTCTCTGATACCATATTATGTAACACCCCTATCCGCTCGGAAATATTACAGCACCGCAGACCCTCTCCGTGAGGATCTACCAGGCTAGATACCAAAAAGGACATCACATCAAATGCCAATCATGGCTAAATATGAAACCAGTAGACTGATTTGGTCTTTCATCAGTTACATACAACTTAAATTTCATATTCATCTCTATTCAAAAATCATACCCGCATAGGGGCCAAAATAAAATGACGCTCCCATAAGATGGGAGAACAATGCAGCGTAAAGAATAATACGATTCGACCAATGAATCCTAATGCTGGCCCTCATGTGATTAGTATCATTTGTTTTCCATCATCCTTCATACTGATCCCGTGATTTGCTCCCTAGAACCTGCACGCACCTGAATGCAATAACAGGCATCCACCCCCCGATTACTCGGGGGTTAGCAAACTTGAATTTTGCTAGTACAAGTATAAAGTGCAATTACGTGCCATACAGATCATATTCCAAGAGTATAACAATTTTACAAATCAACGAATCAACACAACAAAAGACTACCCGAGATATTTTGTTGGAGTAAGATATCCAAAACCATGATAAACAATAATAGAACAAGGAAGCGGTTTGTAAAACATTCTGCAGATCTCGGGGTTTTAGAGAAAAACAATAGGATTTAGGAATACTTATCTTTTTAAAAATCACTTAGGGTCACAGCCCAATAGTTTATTTTTCCAAAATACTAATCATCGAGATATTCGATATCATATTACCAATCATCGAGATATTCAATATCCTATTAACAATCATCGAGATATTCAATCTCATATTACCAATCATCGAGATATTCAATCTCATATTACCAACCTTAAGATTAGTATTCCGGAATAACTAAATCTCATACCATACCTCTTGATTAACCGTGGATTCGCACTATAAGTTACGATCCCTCAGAAAACTCGAAGTCCCGTCCCGGAGTGGTTAACACAAATATGTTCAATGGATTGCACTAAAAGCAACGACCCCTCAGAGGACTCGAAGTCCCAGTGTAGAAGCACTGCACGGGTTCTGTAAGTGTGTATGTGGACTCTAGGAGGAAGTCGACCCAATAAGAGGGGGTGTTTGTAACATCCCACATCAATAAGAATAAGAATATTCAGGTCCTTTATAGATACAAATTTACAACCAATGTATACCAATATGCTAGCACTTTCGGACTGACCTATGGTGGGTTGTTGAGTCCGGTATGCATTCGGTTGTGGGTTTGTATACTGGATAGCTTAGCGTGCGCTAATCTTCCCTGATTAGCGTGCACTATCGAAACATCAAAATATGCATTCTGCCAAAATATACAATTAGCGTGCGCTAACTACAAAAGTTAGCGTGCGCTAACGAGACATCCAGACCCAGTCCAGTAGCTTCTGGACTGTCTCGAACTACCAGTTAGCGTGCGCTATCACAGCCGTAGCGTGCGCTAACTGCACCTTAGCACGTGCTATAGATCTGCATAGCATGCGCTACCGAACTCCCAGTCCAATGCAGTAACTTCTGGACTGTCTCGGCCTATCCAGGTAGCGTGCGCTACTCATGAGTATTAGCGTGCGATATCACCAAGTACTAGCGCGCGCTAACTACAGTCCTTAGTGTGCGCTATGCCTACTACACAGGCATGCAGTACAGTTCCGGAAACTCAACACAACATGGTACATCATACCGTACACAACATAGGGAAGAAATTCCAAATAATCATCAACGGAACAAAATAACCGGTACAATCGACAAAATAATTCAAAGTGACTGGAAACGGAAATCTCGGGTATTACATCCTAGACATCAACGCTGTCATCTGCTTTCTCAAATAGGCCCAAGTACGGCAAACGGCATCTAGAGCTCGATCTTCGGATAACCCATCTTAATAAACAAGCAGACCATCGCAGACGCATTCAACATGGAGAACCGGGGCATTCTAGTTGAGGCCCTGAAATAGAATCCAGTGGAAATATGGTACGAAATTAAGTCTCCTGAGCAGCCGATGACAATGAAATTCACTTCTAGAAAGGGAGACCTCAAGAAAGAATAGAGGTACATGCTTGACATCACAACCAAAATTGTGATGGGAATGGCAAGAAGTTTGATCAACTGTCATCCTCCAAATATATGGTCCTAAGAGCAATGATTTAGAGGCAAAGGATTAATTGTCCTGACTACATCTATAGGCAGTTAGTCCGTGAAGTAAACAAAATGACCTGGGATAGTGAGAACAACAAGTTTGGACAGAAACTAGCCTTTGGGACTAGGATTCTTGAAGTAAACAAAATGACCTGGATTCTTGAGTTCCTTGGGAAGGCTAGGGGAAAAGCTGAGAATTTTCATATCAGTAAGATACTTGGTCACCTGGACCAAGCTGCAATGGACAAATTTGCAGACAGGAAGCCCGCAGCTGCAGAATTAATTGAAAGGATGAAAACTGGAACATCCTCATACAGAGGACCCTCTGGCTCATATGAAGTGAAATTAGATACATCTAATAAAACCGCACCTGATACATATGCAGCTGAGATCCAAACCACATCTGAGATTCTCGCTCTAATCCCAGCAGAGAAAACTGCAGAGGCGACTCTGCCAGCCCCAACCACAACTGCAGCTGACATACCTGAAAAGCTAGCTGCATAGGAGGACATTCCACCTACACCTGAAACCACACCTGAAGACAGTGAGGATCTTCCAATTGCCAAGATATTTTGAAAGAGAAATTCCCAGAAAAGGAGACCCATCGACCTTCCGCACCTGAACCCAACAAAAGACAAAAAAGCTCGGTTAGACATTTACCCAAACCTTCAAATCACTTTGAACCTGAATAAAATGCACCTGAAGTATCTTCAGTTGCACCTGCAACACCTCTCCTCATATCACCTGCAGATCATTCCAAGGAACTTATCATCATTCAAGAGGAAGAAATGGTTCAAGAACCATTGCTTGTACTTCCAAGTACCCCAAAAGAAGAAAAAGAATCTGAGGAAGTCCTTGAGGAATCTGAAGCTCACTACTGCTTCAACCTCGGGCAAAACAATCTATTTAACCTCAATCACGATCAGCTCAGATCAGTTAAGAAGCACATCAGTAAGACTTCATTTATGGTTGTTTATAAGGATTGGAAGAGATTGAAGGTTGTTAGCTTCAATGTTCTTAAGGATAAGGTAGAAAGGGATGGATGGGGCTACCCCCTCAGTGTTGAGCAACTCATTCTGGTATTCTGTAAAGAGACTGATATGTGTTTGCTACTTGATGAGAATTGGTTCCTACAAAATTTCAAAACACACATGGACCAATTCATACTGCTTATAACGAAAGGAGTAGCCCAAGGAAGGACGTTTGATGATGAAGAGAAAATAGTTGGATGAGAAGGAGAAGTGAAAGAAGAAGTAGAAAATGAAGTTGAAAAGGAGAAAGAAGTTGAAGAGGAAGAGAAGGAGAAAGAAAAAGAATTAGTTGAAAGGGAGAAAGAAAAAGAAGAAGTTGAAAAGGAAGTCAGAGAAGAAGAGGGGGAATAGAAAGAAGAAGAAAAAGAAGAAGAGAACGAAGGAGAAAAAGTAGAAGAAATAATGAGGAGAACAAAGATGATGCGAACCATGATGCACCTGGTCAAGCATCCTGCTCACATCAACCCACATCAGACGAAGAGTCAGGTCAGCCTGGAAATAATCCATCTAATCAAGAAGCAGCTGACAGGAGAATATCATCTGAAAAACCCATTGCTTGGAGGTCAGCTGCAGAGGAGAACTCAGCAGAAAACACTATTCATGGAAAGGCACATGAAGTCCAACTACCATCTAACTTCACTAAGATGGTCAGAGCTATGGTTGAGGAAACAGTTGCAAAACTCCTGGCAACCAAAGTAAAGCCTCACCTGCTGTCCCTCAGTGACAACATGGAGTCACTTCTCAACAAAAAGGAACCCTCTCCACCACCAACATCTGTAAGGATGTCTTTAGGCAGGCAAGATTTCATGACTAAAGTGGAAGAGCAGCTGGCTCAGATTTTTGATGATGGAAAAAATGGGGAAGAATATATAAGAACCAAGAGAAGGAAGGAGGCACTATCTATGGTCCCCATTCAATATCCTGAGGCAGGAACTTTGAGTTCCTTGAAAAGAAAAAATACAGCTGCACCACCAGAAGCACCAGCAGATAAGAGAAAGAGAAATGGGCAAGAACCAGTTATTCCACTTCAATCGGAAGGGAATTATATTATGTTGAGGAATTTATTCCTAAAGAAGATGGAAATAAGTGGGTATTTCCAAGAAACAGTTCATAGAAAAATATTATCTTTGGAAAATTATCCAAGACCCTGACTCGACTCCTCAACAAATCTTCGTTGACTATATGGAGATGAACTATCCAAACCTTTGGAAGATTTTAAAAAGGGTTGCTGAAAAAACCTTCAATACTTATCCCATGATCCCTAATTTCAGACCACAGACCACAATCAACATACATGGCAAGATAGATGATGAGGCACTTCAGAAGGAAATCAAGAATTTGTGCATAAAGAACAAGTACACTTCCCGTGAAGATCAAACATTCGCATCGATAATGGTTAAAAAGAAATATGAGCTTATACCAGAAGTGCAGAGGCCCATTAGAGAGAAGCCATTGAAGTCTCTCCCTCCAGCTAGAACCAGAGGAAGAGGAAGAGAAAGAGGGAGATAATAATATTTTCTTTTCAATCACTTGTAATTTTTTCTGGCTTTTTGTTCTGTAATTTTTCATTAAAGACTGTGCAACCTGTAACATTAAAAGTTTATAACAATTAACTTCAATGTCAACCACTAGTTATCTCAAAAAGACTGAGTTTGATTTTTATTTGCACTTTACTTTTTGTTTGTGCACACTTGTTTACATTTGAATGTTTAAGTTTTGCCATCATCAAAACAGGGGGAATTTGTTTGCAATATTATTTTAGATTTTGATGATGTCATCCCTATATGGATAAATTACTTCAACTGTATGTACTTGGCGTTGTAAAGAAGAACCAAATGAGTATTTTCTATAGTCTTTCTAAATATTAGGCTAAGTCTTGATCAAGTAATGATCACTTATATTTTGGCTACGTATAGAACAAACAAAATATCAGCCGAGGTTTTGGTAAATGGAAATATCAGTCGAGGTTTGACCAAAACACTGTAGAAGCCGAGTTCTGAAGAAAAACAGAATATCAGATGAGCTTTATGTCAAAGCAAAATATCAGCTAAGGTTTTACCACGGGCGAATTTATTATCAGTCGTGCTTTCACAAAAGAAATTATCAGGCGAGTTTATTATCAGCCGTGCTTTTAGACAAAGGAAATATTAGACGAGTTTTACCCTAACTAAGAGCAGACAGGTTTTTCGGTCAAACAGTAATATGAGCTGAGGGTTGACCACATGCGAGTTTTATTATCAGTCGGGTTTTTTGGTCAAACCAAATAACAGTCGAGGTTGACCAAACCAATCCTGCAGCCAAGTATGGGTATCTGAACATCACTTCAGTAACTTTTCACAGGAAATCCAGTGGCTGGAAATCCTCATTTGTCATGCCATAATAGAAATTTCGGTCTTCCTTACTTTTGTCTTCATGAGTTCTACCACAAGGTTCTTAAGAATCAGACCAGTGCACAATCATGCCATAATAGAAATTCCGGTCTTCCTTGCTTTTGTCTTCATGAGTTCTACCACAAGGTTCTTAAGAATCAGAGCAGTGCACTTGAAATGTGCACTGGGTTGCGATTCAAAAGCTGAACGGAACCAAATACTGCTACAAAGGTTGTATAAAGAAGTCGCCAAGACCGATACTGCCAGGAAGTCATTTAGACAAGTTTGTATTAAATGTGAACCTAGTGCGGTCTGAAATAGTCTCCCAATGCCAATAAAATACAGGTCGATAAGTGCCTGAGGGGAACGAAGCCAACCCCGTATAATAAGCAGACTGGAATTGAAGGTCGTCCAGATCCTGCCTTTATGCTTTAGTTTAGTGATCCTAATGATGTCAGCAACCAAGCTACAAAAATTGGTGCCGCAGAAAAAAAAACTCACAACTAGAATAGGGATGTTCATGATAATGCCTCTACTAAAGGATGACTAACTGAATCAGTTGTTCCAAGTGGCTACAGCAGCCCCTTATGTAATATCCTAAATGTTCACTATGAATTTTTTGCGTTATTTTATCCGAGTTATATTAGACAGTGTGATATTTGTACAACATGGATAAAATAATTTTAGGATTGAGACGACTGTATTGGTATAATTATAATAGTTGGTCTACATTACATTTTAGAATATTATGTATCAGGTTTTCATAATTTTGATATCAGGTATATCGTGTGAGAATATTATTGGGATGAGAATATGTATTCAGTATGTATAGACAATGTATAGACAGTGGACATGAACAGTTAAAGTTGGCTAAGTGTAGCCTGCATGATATATGTAAAGTTGCAGACATTACATATGCGGAAGCATAACATACGTTAAGTGTAAGATAGCGTACGTAAGACCATACCGGACAGGATCCAGGTTGTGACCAACCGGTGGGTTATATGGTTGCTTTCAGCATGTATGTACATTGCCGAGTCAACGACACATAACATATGCTAAGGTATAAGGCTAACGTGTGTTAGTTCAGCAGGGTTACGTATGTAACATGGACTTTACGTACGTAACACTCAGACTAGTCTAAGGGAAAGAACATATGGACCCAACTGCTTCCGATGCATGACTAGATGAAGTCAATAAGGTGATTACGTATGCTACAGGTTAAGCATTACATACTTTAATTATTTATGTATGTTACCTGGGAATTGTTCTGTATGTAAGTTATTGTAACTAAATGAGGCAGTAGCCTCTAGACTGGTGTTGTGTATGCAATCAAGGTCGGATAGCCTACGTAGGGAGCTGTTGTACATGTTAATTGGGAGCGATAGCAGAAATTAAGAATTATGCAGGTTATAACATAAGGAATGGTCCTTCACTTCCTCACGAACTAAATGAGTTTCTCCCAGAGAATCATCCCTCTTCATTTCTAAGTGATTTTTAGACAGTCTAAACTCAATTGTCAGCTTGATGGCATGAATTTGGAGCTTGAGATATGGACTAATTGATGGTTCTTGTGGTTTTGGATTGTGTTGTATCTTCAAAGAGGTATGTTGGTTAATCCATATTTTCATTTTCAATTTAGAGATTGTTGATTGATGATTACTTCGTATGATATTAGATTATTGAAGTATGGTTAGCATGCTTGAGGTTTCATGAGGTATATGATGAAGAAGATGATTCTATGTTGATATTTGTTGGATTATGAGTTAAGATGGTGGTTTAGATGTTAGAACACATATTAGATTATCTTTTTTTGATGATTATGAACATGGTTATAGATTATTTCGTGTTCTTGAATAAGTTTTGGTGTATATATCATGTCAAGATGATTATATGTTGAAGTACTGGTGTTTTTGGATATGAATATGGATTTGACAGCTAGAAACCAAGTTATGCTGATTGGAAAATATAATTTTTGTATGGGTACGAATTATGAATATGATGATTGAAAATATTATGATTAATCTCGGAGTATTATTGTTCAGTGGGTTGAATTTAATGAATAGGGGTAATAAATAATCTTGTTAATTCGTATTTGAAGAAGAATCTGAATTCAGGAACGTTATAAGTATTGATTTCATATTGAATAGATTATTGACATCATTATTGAATTATGGAATTGTATTGTGGATACAAATTCATATTTGATTGGATTGAGTTTTGTGGTTTTATGTATGATTGAGGTATTGTTGAACCATGGAATTATTGGTTGTTTATATCGATGTTGATTTCTATTGAACATGTTGTTTATCAATTACTATAATAGGTTGTGATAATTGATCGTTAATTAGAACCATGTGTTGTAGTTGAGTTCGAAGACGTTCATGTATTGCTTTGGTCGGAGTCACGGAGCTTGTACATGAAGGCACATAATTAGTAATGGCCTCACTCTAGTCGTATCGGTATCGAGGCAAGTATATACTTGTTCAGTTCTTAATGTTTAATGAATGGTTTCAGTTCATTTCATTTACAATTCATATAGCAGTGATCATGAATGAGAATTTTGGAGATTAGGTTCTTATATTGTACTTTGGTTTTGAAGTTAAATCATAATGTATATGATTTACAAGTATTGTTTGTGTACTTGAGTATTGCATGTACAGTCTTGTAAAGACGACGGTATGAATTATCTATGAATTATGGTGTCTGGTTTCATTAAATATCGAGGTATGTTAGTATTCTGGTTTTCTTAAATAGATTAGTGATTTTGTGAGAACCGATGATTACTAGGATGTAATCGAGAGTTGAATATTATAGGTTATAATCAAGAATTCCATATTTAGCAAGTAATCAAGTACTATGTTATATTTTTGTATTGTGATTTGAGTTATTGAGTTTTAAAATTATGTTCTTCTTTAATTAAATACAATTGGGGAGGATCCTTTAAGATCAATAGTGTTCTATAGAGGCTATAGTGCAGCGGACGACGAATTTAAACTTGAGAAATATGGGAAATGCAATATGGATTTGAGAACTGGGATTTAAGACATGAGATCGAGATTTATAATCCAACAAAGGATGATCTTTTGAGATATCTAGTGCTTTCTAGAGGTTAAGTACAACGCATGACAGATTTATATTGTTGTGTTGTGTTATATAAGTTGTGTATTATATTCATTGGTATATTGTGTATTCATTCTTGGTACTTGTCTAGATTGGTACTCGATTGTCATAGATTGAGATTTTCATAATGTTATCGGATGGATTGGATTGGATAGAGCTTATATATTTTTATTGGTAAGTTATGATGGTGTTTTGAGGATTTTTGGTGTTGTTGAAGTATTGTAAGGAGGTTTGTGTTTGAATTGGAGTTAATTTCATCATTTGAGAATATGAGGTGCAGAATATGATAAGGATTGGTTCGATACGAATTACCATTCGTTGATAAGTTTTTGACAGTGAGATTGTACTAATGGTATTCCTTACCTTATAATTATATTGATATGTAATTATTTATGATGATATGATCATTATCATTTTTTAGTATTGTAGCTAATATCATCATGGACTTTATTTTAGGTACTCGAGATCGAGCTGGTAGCGGTCATGAAGAGATGAGCTTCTCGAATGATACTGACTATGACATATATTTGGAAATGGAGTACTTTGATTGTTTGTGATTTTCGACTGCAAATGTATTTCTATTGTGTTTATATCCATTGCGTATGTATTTTAAAAGGATTTTCTGGTATTTTGCAAACTTGGGTATATTTTAAAGAACTGATAACGTACATTTTGAAATTATTGAGTTTTGGCATTTGGCCTTATACTTAAGTGATTTTATGATGGTATTTGGAAAATGGATTTTTTAGAAAGTATTTGAGTATTTGGAAGATTTATCATCATTAGCCTCTTGGTATTTGGCATGATTGTGTAAATTATTTTTAGTCTGGTGCATTCCGATGTAGGACCCACTATGTTGTAATGTCTCTAGATGGTTTTGGGAGTGTTACATAAGATGATATCGGAGTTTGAGTTTTGTAAAACCCGAGAATGTGTATTATGTGGCTCTACCGGTGCGGTAGTAGCGTGATTTCTGGCAAAGTGATTTTTTGAGTAAGCATTCATGCCACCTGTTTGGAGTAAATGTGGAAGATTTTAGATTGAGTGGCTTGGCAGACATCTTTGGATGTAGAGTGGGCTCTTTGCCTTTATATTATCTTGGAGTCAAAGTGGCATGAGTTATCACAATACGGAGGAATGAGGAGAGTATTTAAAAAATGAGAAATATGATTAAGATATGAAAAAATAACAAGGTCTCATTTAGTAGAAGAATCATCTTGGTAAACGCGGTTTCATTCTCCGATGATAAAAATTCAACATAATTTCTCGTGGAGAGGGAAAGAGTGCTTCAAAAATTTGTTCGAAAGAGTGGGAGACAATTTGTAAATAAAAAACGGGGGGGGGGGGGGGAGGGGGTTAAAGCCCATGTCCCGGTATGGATTATGTTTATGTTAATATTTTTTTTAATTAAATGTTGTTAAACGAGATTGACGGGAAAGACCAAAAGATATTTAAGTCGTGTTAGTTGGCTTAAATTATTAAATTTGATCTATTATAGGTGGTAAGGCGAGTATTTTAAAAACTTAGGGACTAAATGGATATTTTTGGCAAAGTGTTGTGCATGGGTCGGCCGATGAAGGGAACCGACCCCCTCCCTTTTTTTTAGAACTCTCGTTCTCTCCTTGCGGTGCACACCAACGAGAAACCACCTCAAACCCTAGTTGCGTGTTTGTGTGTGGTGTGTTTGTGGCCGAGAGTGAGAGGGAGATTAAGAGAGAGAATCGAGAAAGAAGGGATGGAAAAGGAAGATCGAACCAGGGCTTTGGAAGTGCAGAGATCGACTCTAGAGGTAATCACATGAAACCCTAATCTTTTCTTCCTTGTGGGTTTGATTCTGCATCAATAACATCAACCCTATAAACCTTAATCTGTCCGGGCTTTCATAAAATCGTAATTAAATATACAAAAATCATATTAGGGCAAGGCCAGTGCCGAACGTTCCGAAAGTGTGTCTACTTTCTTTCGCTGGAAGGTCGCTAAGCCTGAATCTGATCATATCCATGGTGAAAAATGCAATATGTTTTGACTGGTCCAAAATGGACTTATGTGATGAGTGCTGTTCTATCCAGAAATTCATTAATTCGTAATTAATACTATGGAAGTTGTATTAAGTCAAGATCAGTGCCAATAGTTTGGTATTTGAATGAGATACATTTCTTTGAAGAGAGCTAAGCCTGAAAATGGCTTTAGCTAGGCTGAAAAGGGCAATTTTCATAGGTTATCCCGAGATTGACAACTTTGAGGTGCTGTTTTTATTTATTTGTATATAATCATTGGAGAATGAGTTTGGGGCAAGACCAATTGAAAAAGTTCACATTTTGAGTGAATTAAGTCTCACACAAATTTAGGATCTAATTTTATTCCGAAGTTGAGTGGAATTGGTCATTTCCAAGGTCTGTCCAGAATTTAATAGCCTTGATATGTCATTTTTGAAAATTCACCATAAATCGTAAGAAAATAATTAGACCTTGTGTAATATGTCCCTGGAAAGGTCTAGTGCTGAAATACCTGGAAATTGAATAATATCGGTAATTTAGTGGATTTATGAAGGGTAAAATAGGTCCCGAACAGACCTACAGATTTGGGGTAAAATCTGGAATTATGTAGTTGGAATATTGTTATAAGTTTTTAGCTAGGAATCCCATTTTAGGAAAGAAAGAGAGGTGGTGACCTTTCCTGGAGTTCGATACAGTTTCTTGGTGATACGCTTCTAATCGAGGTGAGTTCTCTCACTGTGTAAGTTAGGGGTTATATGAGCATTACTGTAGCTCGTGTGTGTGCTAGTTAATTTTATTGTATGTTGTACTAGTGTGTATAGTGCCGAGTATGGACCTTTGGTGTCGTATAAAACTCGGGAAGATTGAGAGCTCAGAAAGACCGAGAAATACGTATACGGGTGTTGTATAAACTCGGACAGACCGAGGAACACGTATACGGTGTTGTATGAATTTGGGGAGACCGATGGTTATATAAATAGTTGTTCTTGCATTAGTTTGCCTGTTTAGGATATGTTCTCAAACTGGCATATGTGGATTACTTGTATCTATATATGGTTTGGGATAGTGTTCATATGATTGCTATACTATGTGGTGTTGGAATTCTCTAAGCTTCGTGCTTACCTTTTTTCCTATAAATTACTGTTTCAGGTGCGAGTGGCGGTAAGGCGTGATGGTACACACTGGCACATTGAGAAGATATTTGTTATTATTTATTTAAGACTCAAGTTTATAATTATTACATTTTCCGCTGTGTTTTTTGGGGTTGGTTTTTTAACTTAAAGGTTGTGTTGAAACGTTTATTTGGCTCTCAACACTTATGGTTTTATCTAATAAAATGGCAATTATAAAAAGTTCAAATTTATTGTAATTTTTGGGGCGTTACAAGTTGGTATCGGAGCACAACTTGAGTGAATCGAACACATTCCGGTGTGTTTGAACTCAAGTTTTCCGCTTGAAATTTTCTTTTCTTTTTTTTTAAATTTTGAGAAAATTTAAGAAAGGAAATGCACGTTTGAGAAACGATGACCGGAGGGGCAGTGTGTACAGTCAGCCTATGCCAAGGGAAAAGGTAGAGTACTTAGTGTAATTTATTGCTTTCTAGAACATATGAGTATGTATGCTAGATGCTTGGTGCTTATTACATTGTACTACATGTTTGTTACTTGCTAGAAGGAAATTATGCTAGTCTAGATAGGTTGTCAAGTGAATGCCTTACAAGTTGTATGCAGTAGGAACCAAATAGCCTTCAAATGTTGGATTTAGTTCTATTGCGCAGCTCTTGTATGAGTTCAACCGTTGTAGGATAGAATCTTTTATTCGAATGTCTATCTGATTTCACACTCTATGCAACTGTGAATTCACTTGGCGACTCGTCATGACTAGTGGGGATTTCGTAATAGCAAGGGTAGTGGGATTGGGTGAAATTCCTAGTGAGCTAGGAAGAGTCTTTACATATGCTGGTACGGGCATATGGGTATAACCGTCGGAAGGGAACTACTTGGGCACTCCGGGATGGGACTTAAAACGAGTAAGGATAGGTGTGGAAGGTAGTAGTAGAGCTCTTACTATCTAAAGCACAGGATCCGTGCTCGAGTCGGGGAAAATCATGGAGAATCCGAGGAGTTGAGCGTGAGCGTAGTTAACATGATTTATTGTGTGCTAATAAATCGCTATAATTATTGCCCAGAATGGCCAACACGAGAAGGAACAACATTGCTGAGTCATATGCTGGTACTGGATTTACTGCTGAACAGATTCGTGAGATGATTGCGGATGAGGTGATGCATGCTATTTGGGAGACAATCCCCGAAATTATTACCTCCATTCGTAATGAAGTGGTAGTATTGATGGAGGAGCGCATCGCGGCGATTCCATTCACTGCTGGTGGGCAGCCCCGAGCATGAGAGTTTCAGTACCGGGATCTCTCTGCTTGTTCTCCTCCAGAGTTCAAGGGAGACTCGAACCCGATCGTCAGCATGCGCCGGATCTTGGACATGGAGTGTGCATTCCTTACCAGTGGTTGTCCGGAGAACCTGAATGTACGTTTCGCGGTGAACCTGTTACGAGACAGAGCAAAAGACTGGTGTGCTACTGCATTGATACTTATTGAGCGCACTACCTTAACCTGGGAGGAGTTCGTCGTACGCTTTCGTGTGGAGTATGTGCCTCCAGTGGAGATGGAGAGGATTGTTAAAGAATTCTTGGAGCTCACACATACTACGGAGACCTTGAAGGAGATGAATAGAAAGTTCATGGAGATGGCGCTATTTTGCCCTCGGTATGCATCTTCTGAGGACATGAAGATGACGCGGTACAAGGATATGTTACGTACAGAGATCAGGGAGTTCGTGAGTACTACACAGTATGCTTCACTTGCTGCGATGATGGAGGCTGCCCGGAGACGGGAACTTGATCTAGAGACACAGGCCAAGAAGAGGAACGCAGTGCAGACTGTGGCACTGATATCGGCTGTTCCAAAGAATACAAAGTTCTCGGACTCGCGCTCGAGTCAAAGGAGTGGTGGGTTTAAGCCCAGGGATGGTAACGGAAAGAGAGACGACAAGTGTTTCAAGTGTGGACAGGTAGGACACTTTGGCCGTGGTTGTAGGGTACCACTGATGGTCCGTTTTAACTGCAAACAGATGGGCCACATAAAGGCCAATTGCCCGAATCCAAGGGTTGTTGACGGGGGTGGGGCACAAAGATCCCCTGCGGTTGCCCTCTTGCATATTACTGATGGCAGCATGGGTCAAGCTAGACCCGAGGCTGCCCGAGGTAGGTGGCACCAGCTGAAAGTGGAGGAGGCGCAGGCTACGCCTGAAGTGGTGACAGGTATATTTCATCACTTGTTCCTTTGTGACTATTTGATTATTGTTTGTAATTATTTTGTTTAAACGGTATGATCAGGTACATTCTTAGTTAACTCGGTGCCTGCTGTAGTGATGTTTGACAGCGGGGCTACTCATTCGTTCGTATCTCACACTTTTAGTGAGTGTTTGGGCCGAGTTTCAGGTCGGTTAGGTTATTCACTTGTGGTTGAGGTTGCTGATGTCAGGACCTTGACGGTTACGGACGTGTATTGGGGATGCACTATGGAAATCTCTAGGGTGAGGTTTCCTATAGATTTGATTCCGATTGCTATGCGTGAGTTGTGCGTGATTGTGGGCATAGATTGGTTGGATGCTTTTGATGATGAAATTATTTGTCGTCGCAAACAAGTACGAGTTCGAACCCCAAGCGGAGGAGAACTGTTGGTTCATGGAGACTCGCCCAGGCGGGCCTCAGTGATATGTTCAGCCGCGAGAGCGCAGAGGTACTTACAGCATAGTGGCCAGGGGTATTTAGCGTATGTGATAGATACGCGCGGTGATGAATAGAAGAAGACTGTGGAGGATGCGCCAGTTGTATGGGAGTTTGCTGATGTATTTCATGAGGATATACCGAGGATACCTCCCGAGCGATAGGTGGAGTTCCGCATTGACTTGATTCCGGGTGCTGCTCCGGTGGCCGAGGCACCTTATTGCCTGGCTCCGCCAGAAATGAAAGAGTTGTACACTCAGTTGCAAGAACTTCTCGAGAATGAGTTCATCAAGCCGATTTGTTCACCGTGGGGAGCCCCTATTCTATTTGTGAAAAAGAAGGACGGGTCCCAGTGGATGTGTATAGACTACCGCGAGTTGAATAAGCTTACGGTGAAGAATCATTATCCTCTGCCAAGAATCGATCACTTGTTCGACCAGCTATAGGGAGACTCGTGGTTCTATAAGTTTGATTTGAGATCGGGGTATCATTAGATGCGGGTGAGGAATGAGGATATGGAGAAGACGGCCTTTCGTACACATTACAGCCATTATGAGTTTGTAGTGATGCCTTTCGGCTCACCAATGCACCAGCAATGTTCATAGACCTTATGAATAGGGTGTGCAGGCCGATGCTGGATCGGTCAGTAATTGTGTTCATCGATGATATTCTTGTGTATTCGAAGTCGAAGGAAGAGCACGAGATGCATTTGCGAGAAGTTTTGGAAGTTTTGAGGCGAGAGAAACTTTTTGCTAAGTTCTCCAAGTGTGAGTTCTGATTATGGGAGGTCCAATTCCTAGGACATGTCGTGAACCAGAATGGTATTATGGTCGATCCGGCCAAGATTACTGTAGTGATGCGGTGGGAAGTGCCGAATACTCACACTGAAGTACGGAGTTTTCTTGGGTTAGCAGAGTACTACCGGAGATTTATTCAGGACTTCTCCAAGATTACTTTACCTATGACCCGATTGACGAAGAAATCTGCGGCTTTTAGTTGGGGTGAGGAACAACAAAGGGATTTTGAGGAGTTGCATAGACATTTATGCGAGGCTCCGGTGTTTACTTTGCCCGAGGATACGGAAGATCTAGTAGTGTATTGTGATGCTTTTCACCAGGGTTTGGGCGCCATTCTCATGCAGCGCAGTAAGGTCATAGCTTATGCTTAGAGACAGTTGAAGCCTCATGAGGCGAACTACCCGACTGATGACCTAGAGTTGGGAGCAGTGGTGTTTGCCCTCAAGATTTGGAGGCATTACTTGTATGGGATCAAGTGTGCGATATACACTAACCTTAAAAGCCTCAAATACTTGATGGGCCAGCAAAACCTCAATATGCGTCAGAGGAGGTGGCGTGACGTAGTCAAGGATTACGATTGTGAGATACTTTATGTAATACCCGGTTGTAATTCAGTCATTATCATTCAGTAATTTCATTCGGTGATTGTCACTCAGTGGATTTTCACTCATTTATAATCATTTATCAATCATGTTCATTCACCCGTGTTCACCGTTCGGAAAAACTTCGAGTTGTGTATCGTTATTGTCCATTGTTTCAACTTTCCACATATGAGTTAGACTTTGTTAGATCACCATTAATTTTTGGTAACTCCAAGAATTCTGAATCTTTGCAATATTATAGAGCATCGAGTTAGCTTTCCAATGGTTCAAACGGTGAGTCAATCGGAGTCCGGACGAGAGAGTTATGGTCGTTTTAGCTCAACCGCTCATTTTTCAGTTATTGGCCGATCACTGCCGAACGAACTCGGCCGTGTCGTCCGACACGGCCCGTGCTGTACTCGTCCGGAAATGCCAAAGTCTCTGCCCACAGGACTCGACCGTTTCGTCTGGCACGGCCGAGTCGAACTCTTCCGGATAAGCCAGAACCAACTACCTAGACGCCCGACCGTGTTCCAGGACACGGTCGAGTCATGCCGAGTCGCTGTCGGACAGGTCACTATCGGTAGGCCCCTTCGGGCCGCGACCGTGTCAAGCAGGACACGGTCGAGTCCCTGCCCGCGATTCGCGCCGCGCGACCGTGCCGATCGGCACGGGCCGTGTCCGACGATCGGCCCCTATAATTTCGTTTTTTGAGCATTTCAGCTCATTTCTTCATTCTTTCACCTTCATACGAGAGAGAGAGGCTTGAGGGAGAGATTTTACAATCATCTATCATTTGAGGGTGTATTTTTCATCATCTTCAATCATTTGGGAAGCTTGGATACTCGATTAAACTCGTGTTCTTCGGATCGAAGTGGTTGGATCTTCAAGAGGTAATTTCTTCAACACCTTGGACTTCGATTTTGTGTTGATATATGATGTTTTGGACGTTATAATCATGTTATATGAAGGGATATGTATATGATTATGAGTTTGTATAAGGATTCATTGGATTATTGAGGAATTATTCAAGAACACCTTGAATATCGGGTTGAAATTGGGGGTTTTCGATTAATTGTCGTTATAATCACGTTTTCGGATATTCATTTTGGATTATTGATAGTATTCATGAGGTTTTGTGGGTTTGAATCATTCATTGGAAGTTGGTTTCGGATGTAATTGAGTTTTGGTTGTAAACAACGCGTTTGTTTTAATGCCCCAATGAGTTTCGGGTATTGTTGTATCGACTTTTGAGTTGGTTGTGATCATGCTTGATTCGTGTATTAAGAGAATTGTTGGTATTTGTGTTGTTCAAGGTTGTTCGAGCGGCCGATAATTTCATTAAGGACGTTGATCGTGGAAGTACCTTCTCGCCTTCGGTTTGAGGCAAGTTTTATACTTGTACTAGTCAATGAGATTAATATCATCATATATGTGTATAAATGTGTGTATCATTCCGAGACTTAGTCTCTTCATGAATTCATTGATATCAGGAGATCGTTCGATACGATACCTTTCGGCAATTATGCCAAATGTTTATTGTTGTTCATTAACGGCCGATTCAAGGCATTGTAATACTCGTTATTAATGTCATTGTCGATAGCCGGCTCGCGGCATCGATGTATCGATTGTTGTTAATATTGATGTCGATCTAAGACATCGTTCAGATCATCGTTATTCATGTTGGGGGTTGTTATTAAAACCATATTGGCCGAATTAAGGCATTGGCTTATTCATTTCTCATCTTCGTCGTTGGTCACCGATTAAAGGTGCCGAGGCATCCTTCGTATCATTGTCATCGATTGGCCGTTCTCAGGCAAATCGAAATGTTCAATTATTCACCATCTCATTGTTATCGATTGACCGTTCTAAGGCAATCGAGGTATTCTAATCATTCATCGTATCATTCGTAGCGATTGGCCATTCTAAGCCAATCGAAGTGCTTACTCATTCATGAATTCATCCGCTGCATCATTGTTATCGGTTGGCCATCCTAAGGCAATCGAGGTGTTAAATTGGGACTGTCAAGGACGGTGTCTATCCGTGTGTTACTGTCATCGTGTTGGCCGACTCAAGGCAGCACACTATCATTAATTGTGATACGGCTTCGTGCCGTGGCCCTAATTGTGATATGGCTGGATGCCGTGGCTTCGGCCCTTATTGTGATACGGCTTCGTGTCGTGGCTTCGGCCCTAATTGTGATACGGCTGGATGCCGTGGCTTCGGCCCTTATTGTGATACGGCTTCGTGCCGTGGCTTCGGCCCTCATTGATACAGCTTCGGGCTGTTTTGACTTCAGGTGTTTGTGATATTTGTTAATTTCCGCTGAACGACTTTCAGGCCTTTTGTAATGTCTTGGTATTTTCATTGGAGCCTTTGGGCATTATGATTCATATTAAATTCAGTTCTGGTTGGTTCATGTCGTTTAATTCATTGTGGTATTCTGTGATTATGATTCGCCGTTGGGCATTTATGTTCTAACCTGTCGAACAGGTATTAATAGTATGCCGTGGGCATAGTATTTCACGAATGCTCGGTTCTTACCTTGGTTTGTGAGCATCTCGTATTATTATCATCATTGTACCATTTCGTTCTGCCTTTGGCTGCATATCATGTTATACATGTATTTGATGTTCATTGTCTGGATGACTGACCCCGTGGGGGCGGAACATGTTTTTCATGTTTTAGGTGCTTGCGAGGAGAGAGTTGAGACACAAGGGCATGATGATGGCGACGAGGCATTCGAGCGATACTAGTTCGAGTTGTTCATGTTGGTCAGTCGGTTGGAGTGTTCTTGATTGTCACCATTGTCATTTTGTATTACCGGCGGATGCTCGTGGATGTTGTATTTTTACTCTTGGCCATGTAGGCCCATCGTTGTCGTTGAAATTCCTTATCGGAATATTGTGTCGGATATCATGGTAGGGACTATGATTTTCCCTTGTTGTTTAATTTAATGTATTTTAGTCATGTTCGCCTGGTGGATCTCCTAGCGTGGGGTCCACGGCACTGTAATAACCCAATAGGATTTGGGGGTGTTACAGAAATGGTATCAGAGACCTTGGGTTGTGAAATACCCTGAGATGTGAGTTATGTGGTCCTACCGATGCGGTAGTAGTGGGATTGTCAGGTTTTGACAATCTAGTCTGTCAGGTTTTGTGAGTCGTAATATTAGTGCGACTGCACGAGTCATTCATTCATCGAGTCATCGTCAGTGAAGACTAGTATCGCGAGACCTCGAAGCTTCGTATGACCTGTGTAAGGACTCGATCCTCTTTGTGTTCATACATTCATCATGTCATTAATTGTTCATGCTTTGCTGAAACCTATATGTGATATTAGTGTTATGATTGATTCATGACTAATTGTTTTGGAACACGTGTGACTTGTGTAAGCATTAAGGATCAACTCATTTATCAGTTAATAATTCTCAATCATCATTTTGACCTCATCACTCAGTTAACTCATTCATCACTCAGTCAATAACATCACTCAGATAATTCATTCATCACTCAGTCAATAATATCACTCAGTTAATTCATTCATCACTCAGTCAATATCATCAGTCAGTTAATTCATTCACCACTCAGTCAATATCATCAGTCAGTTAATTCATTCCTCACTCAGTCAATATCGTCACTCAGATAATTCATCCATCACTCAGTTAATTCATTCCTCACTCAGTCAATATCATTACTCAGATAATTCATTCATCAGTCAGTTAATTCATTCATCACTCAGTCAATATCATCGTTCAGTTAATTCATTCATCACTCAGTCGATCTCATTGTTCAGTTAATTCATTAATCATTTAGCCCATCTCACGGTTCAGTTGTTGATCTTGAGGATCGAATTTTCAACCTTGTTAACTTGTTCAAGGTAATCATTTCAGCAATTTCATCAGGCAATCATGTTACCTCATTTGATGTTTCATACGATCTTATCATACTCTGACGTAATGTCGACGATCATTTCATTAAATCATTAATGCATTCATTGTGCGAGAGCGTGTATGCTCATTATTGTCACTCTGTAACGTAATCATAATGCGATATTCATGCGGAATCTGTAATCATCATGTGACTTTCCTACTTCAGTATGGATAGAGTCATCGAGAGGACGCAGGGGAAGAGGCCGCGGTGCGGGCCGGAACCCGGGATCTCGTGTGCATGCCCACACGAATGCGAGGGATATCATTAATTCATCAAATAGCGAGGCTACGCATTCACTGTCAGATAACCATTTACCGTCAGGGAGTCGTACCCGAGAAGCAGCTCACTCGGAAGGTGTTCGGGTTGACCCATTCATATTTATGCAGGGCATGATGGCCCAGATGACTCAGATGACGCGGATAGTGGAGACCATGCAGACCTCGATGGTTCGTGGTCCACTGCAACAGGGATGCCAGGTGCCATTTCATGGACAAACTGGAGGAGTGAATCAGATTGTTGGCGATATCTCTCGGCAGATGCCGCCTACTTTTGAGGGTTTGTCGGAACCGGCTGATATTGTTCATTGGCTCGAGCATTTTGATAAACTCTTCGACATGGTTCAGTGTCCGGAAGAGAGTAAAGTGGCAATAGCGGCTTATTACTTGAGTAAGGGTGCTTATTCGTGGTGGCTTTCTGTGAAACCTACCGATCGTGATTGTTTTTGGAGTGAGTTCAAGACTCTCATGTTAGAGAGGTATTACCCGGCTCCACTTCGTGAAGCCAAATTGTCAGAAGTTTTGAACCCCAAATCCGTCGAGGACGAGGGTGTTATTGTCATTGCTGAGAAGTTTCAGGGACTACTTCAGTTCGCTTCGCCAATTATCCGTACTGAGGCGGATAAAATTAAGTATTTTAGCAAGAGGCTAAATCCATGATTGAGGATGCGATTGTTCAATCACAATTGTAATTCACTTAGTGAGTTCATCGGGAAGGCTCTTGGAGCGAGCTTTTGATCAAGGAGCTTACTCGAAGCATCCTTGATTTCTTGGTGAGAGGACTAGAATGTCGGCTCGTTCGGAGGGACATCGGGCTCCGACGTCAAGGGGTCGTTTTCTAGTCGTCTTCGTGCTGGGATAGCATCTTCCTCTCAGGCGACGAGTTCGACTGTTGTTTGCTTTAACTGTGATTCAGCAGGTCACGTTAGTACCCGGTGTACGGTGCCAGCTATTGTTTGTTTTCTGTGTGGGAGGCAGGGACACCGGCAGAAATACTGCAGGGGTTCTAGCGCCAGTAAATCTCAAGAGAGCTCAAGGGCCTCGAGAGACTTCGTTACTCCAGTCCGTGCATCATCCAAGGGACCCTATCAGGCCTCGAGGGCCAGAGGTAAGGACATTCATCACCGGTTTGAACAAGTTAATTCTTGTTCGTTAATAGTATAATCATTCATTTCGTTGTCGTTCATTCATTCATATAATTCATTCATCATACATCAATCATGTTGAGACTTGTCATCATGAAATTAATCATTTAATTCATGAGGAACAACGGTTCCAATAATTTCACTTGAACTATCACTCATGACATTATTAATTCACCTTGGTGATCCATTCTTAATCCTGGTCGGATTTATAGTCAATTATCATTCATCATTCATTTTAGTCACTTTCATTCTCGTGACCTTCTGAGATCATATGCAGCGGCGAGTTGATCTTCGGATATACCTTAAATCGTTGAGATAAAGGATATCGATGTTGGGTACATTTGAGATGTAACCTTGTTTTTGGATGACTGTGTAAATCTATCCGTATTAATGTATCGTGACTGTGGATCATTTATGGTTGATCTGTCTTATTATGATCATATTCGAGAATCTTGAGATTTGGGTCATTTGTTGGGAGTTCATCCTTTCGGCGTTGTGCTCAAGATTTCATGATAATTTAGGAAATCGTTCACTGTGTTTCGAGACGTAAAGTCTTGGGGACTTGGGCTTGCGGTTGATTTGGTCCCGAGGACTAGATGTGCATTATTGTTTTCAGATCAAGATGGATAGTTCATATCCAGAGTCGTTTACCATTAGTTTCGAGGACGAAACTCTTTTAAGGGGGGGAGTATGTAATACCCGGTTGTAATTCAGTCATTATCATTCAGTAATTTCATTCGGTGATTGTCACTCAGTGGATTTTCACTCATTTATAATCATTTATCAATCATGTTCATTCACCCGTGTTCACCGTTCGGAAAAACTTCGAGTTGTGTATCGTTATTGTCCAGTGTTTCAACTTTCCACATATGAGTTCGACTTTGTTAGATCACCATTAATTTTTGGTAACTCCAAGAATTCTGAATCTTTGCAATATTATATAGCATCGAGTTAGCTTTCCAATGGTTCAAACGGTGAGTCAATCGGAGTCCGGACGAGAGAGTTATGGTCGTTTTAGCTCAACCGCTCATTTTTCAGTTATTGGCCGATCACTGCCGAACGAACTCGGCCGTGTCGTCCGACACGGCCCGTGCTGTACTCATCCGGAAATGCCGAAGTCTTTGCCCACAGGACTCGACCGTGTCGTCTGGAACGGCCGAGTCGAACTCTTCCGGATAAGCCAGAACCAACTGCCCAGATGCCCGACCGTGTTCCAGGACACGGTCGAGTCATGCCGAGTCGCTGTCGGACAGGTCAATATCGGTAGGCCCCTTCGCGCCGCGACCGTGTCAAGCAGGACACGGTCGAGTCCCTGCCGGCCAGTTGTGCGCCGCGACCGCGCCGATCGGCACGGGCCGTGTCCGACAGACAGTCAACCCCTATAATTTCGTTTTTTGAGCATTTCAGCTCATTTCTTCATTCTTTCACCTTCATACGAGAGAGAGAGGCTTGAGGGAGAGATTTTACAATCATCTATCATTTGAGGGTGTATTTTTCATCATCTTCAATCATTTGGGAAGCTTGGATACTCGATTAAACTCGTGTTCTTCGGATCGAAGTGGTTGGATCTTCAAGAGGTAATTTCTTCAACACCTTGGACTTCGATTTTGTGTTGAGATATGATGTTTTGGACGTTATAATCATGTTATATGAAGGGATATGTATATGATTATGAGTTTGTATAAGGATTCATTGGATTATTGAGGAATTATTCAAGAACACCTTGAATATCGGGTTGAAATTGGGGTTTTCGATTAATTGTCGTTATAATCACGTTTTCGGATATTCATTTTGGATTATTGATAGTATTCATGAGGTTTTGTGGGTTTGAATCATTCATTGGAAGTTGGTTTCGGATGTAATTGAGTTTTGGTTGTAAACAATTGGAAATTGTTTACAACGCGTTTGTTTTAATGCCCTAATGAGTTTCGGGTATTGTTGTATCGACTTTTGAGTTGGTTGTGATCATGCTTGATTCGTGTATTAAGAGAATTGTTGGTATTTGTGTTGTTCAAGGTTGTTCGAGCGGCCGATAATTTCATTAAGGACGTTGATCGTGGAAGTACCTTCTCGCCTTCGGTTTGAGGCAAGTTTTATACTTGTACTAGTCAATGAGATTAATGTCATCATATATGTGTATGAATGTGTGTATCATTCCGAGACTTAGTCTCTTCATGAATTCATTGATATCAGGAGATCGTTCGATACGATACCTTTCGGCAATTATGCCAAATGTTTATTGTTGTTCATTAACGGCCGATTCAAGGCATTGTAATACTCGTTATTAATGTCATTGTCGATAGCCGGCTCGCGGCATCGATGTATCGATTGTTGTTAATATTGATGTCGATCTAAGACATCGATCAGATTATCGTTATTCATGTTGGGGGTTGTTATTAAAACCATATTGGCCAAATTAAGGCATTGGCTTATTCATTTCTCATCTTCGTCGTTGGTCACCGATTAAAGGTGCCGAGGCATCCTTCGTATCATTGTCATCGATTGGCCGTTCTCAGGCAAATCGAAATGTTCAATTATTCACCATCTCATTGTTATCGATTGACCGTTCTAAGGCAATCGAGGTATTCTAATCATTCATCATATCATTCGTAGCGATTGGCCATTCTAAGCCAATCGAAGTGCTTACTCATTCATGAATTCATCCGCTGCATCATTGTTATCGGTTGGCCATCCCAAGGCAATCGAGGTGTTAAATTGGGACTGTCAAGGACGGTGTCTATCCGTGTGTTACTGTCATCGTGTTGGCCGACTCAAGGCAGCACACTATCATTAATTGTGATACGGCTTCGTGCCGTGGCTTCGGCCCTAATTGTGATATGGCTGGATGCCGTGGCTTCGGCCCTTATTGTGATACGGCTTCGTGCCGTGGCTTCGGCCCTAATTGTGATACGGCTGGATGCCGTGGCTTCGGCCCTTATTGTGATACGGCTTCGTGCCGTGGCTTCGGCCCTCATTGATACTGACTTGTTTTGACTTCAGGTGTTTGTGATATTTGTTAATTTCCGCTGAACGACTTTCAGGCCTTTTGTAATGTCTTGGTATTTTCATTGGAGCCTTTGGGCATTATGATTCATATTAAATTCAGTTCTGGTTGGTTCATGTCGTTTAATTCATTGTGGTATTCTGTAATTATGATTCGCCGTTGGGCATTTATGTTCTAACCTGTCGAACAGGTATTAATAGTATGTCTTGGGCATAGTATTTCACGAATGCTCAGTTCTTACCTTGGTTTGTGAGCATCTCGTATTATTATCATCATTGTACCATTTCGTTCTGCCTTTGGATGCATATCATGTTATACATGTATTTGATGTTCATTGTCTGGATGACTGACCCCGTGGGGGCGGAACATGTTTTTCATGTTTTAGGTGCTTGCGAGGAGAGAGTTGAGACACAGGGGCATGATGATGGCGACGAGGCATTCGAGCGATACTAGTCCGAGTTTTTCATGTTGGTCAGTCGGTTGGAGTGTTCTTCAGTTGTCAGTCATTGTCATTTTGTATTACCCGAGCAGATGCTCGTGGATGTTGTATTTTTACTCTTGGCCATGTAGGCCCATCGTTGTCGTTGAAATTCCTTATCGGAATATTGTGTCGGATATCATGGTAGGGACTATGATTTTCCATTGTTGTTTAATTTAATGTATTTTAGTCATGTTCGCCTGGTGGATCTCCTGGCGTGGGGTCCACGGCACTGTAATAACCCAATAGGATTTGGGGGTGTTACACTTTACCACCCGGGTAAAGCAAATGTTGTTGCGGACGCACTTAGTCGACATCCGTTTAGTGAACCATTACGGGGTTTGTGTCAGCGGTTAACTGTAGTTGCACCTCTCCTTGAGTCTATAGGTAGTGCTCAAGAAGTGGCAGATTTGGACGAGAATGCCAGGCGTGAGAGAGTTTCGGGTGAAATTACGAATTTTTTCCGTGATAGTCGAGGTTTACTGACTCGGTATGGTAGAGTTTGGGTACCTTTCACTGGCGGGAATAGGAAGATATTATTGGACGAGGCGCATAAGTCCAAGTTTTCTATTCATCCTGGAGCTACAAAGATGTGCCGCGACCTGCGAGAGAGTTATTGGTAGCCCGACATGACGTGGGATGTCGCCAAGTGTGTAGACGTGTGCTTAAATTGTCGGAAAGTCAAGGCTGAGCATCAGCAACCGCATGGAGAATTGCAGTCTTTAGATATTCTGGTATAGAAATGGGAGCAGATTGTAACACCCCCAAAACCATCCGGGATATTACAGCGCCGTAGGCCCCACGCCGGAACCCACCAGGCTAAAATTCATTTTCAACAACGTTCAAAAATGCCAAAAAAGCCGATGACGGTAATGTTTTCAAATACTCACAAAAGTCATTTATAAAGTATCAAATACCGTCATGAAAATATCGTTAAAACGTTCAAGGCCAAAATGCCAAAACTCGATTTAGGGAATCAGTTTTATGAAATAATCCAAGTTTACGAAGTACCCAAAAATCCATTTTTAAATGTACACACGATTTGGTAAAAATACCGGAAAGACATTTTGAAATATACACACGCAGCGGATAAAACACAGTTCAAAATATACATTTGCAGTGGAAATAAAATAACCAGAAAAGAATACTCGATTCCCAAAATAATGCCACGGCCAGTATGACCCGGGAAGCTCATCTCTTCACGACCGCTACTATCTCGATCTCCGAGTACCTAAAAATAAAGCCCACAACGGGGTCAGCCACAACACTCAATAATGATATCGATCACATCACATAAATAATTACATACCAATGTAATAATACTGTAAGAATACTACCAACGTAATCTTACCATCCTAACCTTACCAATCCAAAGGAATCCATACCAATTCAATCCTTACCATAATCCACATTTCGCATTTTCAAATGACGAAATGAACTCAACAACACTCATCTGGACTGAACCAAAACAATACTCAAGATCCTCAAAAATATCATCATAACTCATAAGCGGGAATTAATCTATCTATGCCAAATCCTGTATGTCGGATCGCACAATCAAATACCAATCCTGATAAGAACCAAACATACACAATACATCTGTAGATCAACGACCACAAAATAATAATAATAAATCCGAAACATCGATGCACAGCCCAAACGCTCATACGATCAATAACCAGATAAACCAATACGTCAACTGAGGATATCACCAACATGACAAACTCCAAGCAAGACCAACAAAGAATCAACGGCGACCAAGAATCTCATCAACATGATCAGCTCCAACATGACCAACAAGGATCAACGATGACCGAGACTACCATCAACATGGTAAACTCCGACATGACCAATAAAAGATCAACAACGAATGAGAATACCATCAACATGGTAAACTCCAACACGAACAAATATAATGGATCTCAAAGAAATAACCTCGACGGTCGAACATACCCCTCGGGCGTATGAACAACCAGTCGCAAACTGTCGAACATATCCAATCGTACATGGACTATGAATGACCAACACAATATGGCTCAAAGATGGACGTCACGGTGCGCCCGATCTGGAAATGTGTCTGTGCACAAGCCACCCCATGTATCGATCAAATACACATGTGGTCTTATACCTAATCAATCTCACGAAGTAATCTTGTCGTGTGCACAGCCCAATGTGAGGATATGACCCCATCACACGTCTATATGTGCCCGCCCTGAAAATCCTACACATAACTGATCGGCACGCAGATATGACTCCAGATATGTCACGATGCAACATGACAACGAAACTCAAAGAATCACATATCCAATAAGGATCAAAAGACTCACCGAATAGAACAATGACACACGAATAATGAAATATCGACTCGACCGACAATATCCAAAACAACAATCCTGGGATCACAATTCCCAAAGAACGATCAACACGATCAACAACCTCAACACAACAGGCCTGGGATCATCATCCCTCAACGATCGATCAACACAACCATTAATACCAAACGATAGCCCTGGAATCAACATCCCTCAACGAACAACCAATACGAATCTCACTATACGAAACTTCAACTTACGATATATACCGCAATTCAACATAATAATTATCTTCATAACTGAACAATACTTAAATTACCTCAAACCGACGATAATATCCTTTCCACGAACAAACCATCATCCCGACAATTTACGTTTATAATATCATTGCTATATGAATTATAAATGAAATGAAAGCGAAACCATTCATTAAATATTATAAACTGAACAAGTATAACTTGCCTTGATACCGATACCATGAATCCGTTACCAATCCCATTGTCTTCGTTCACGAGCTCCTCAGCCCCGACCAAAAAGCAATCTACGAACTCTTCAACCTCAACCGCAACACAACGATCAAAATCAACGATCAATTATCACAACCTATTGAAATAATCGATTAACACACATTCAATAATAATCAACAACCGGTATAACCAATCCACAACCCTAACGATTCCAAAACATCTTGATTAAACACAAGTCCAAACAATCTAACTCAAACAATTACGAATTCATTCCCATGATTCCGTAAAGTCCATATATCGATTCGATAAGGCGAGTATACAAACTTAACTAAAGTATTCCAATCAATTTCTCTTTCAAAACTTCAACCAAACACCTTGAAGGCGTAATTCAAAGGTATATTCGAATCATCAATCAAGAAACAGCAACCACATCATGAAAACGAAGAACACAATCATAAACATATATATCCTTCAACATTATATGATTCTAGACATCGATACGAACTAAACAACCCAAATATATCAAGAATCTCAAACATACCAAAATATTAGAGTTCAAGCCAATTACCTTCAATCCGGCGAAAGAATCAAGAATGATGTTATAATCCATGTTCCAAGCTTTCATAGATGTTATCACTTGATAAACCAACTCAAAATCTGAGGTTTAGGGGTTAAAAATCGAGTTTGGGTGATTTGGGACGAAAGGGGATCGTGTAGGAAGGGTTGGGGAATGAAATTCCCGACTGTTGTACGTTTTTATACGTCCAGGCATGTTAGCGTATGCTAACTTCATCAATAGCGTGCGCTACCTATTCTCAGAATACAGACAGTATAGTTTTTTCCATTTTGAGCATAACTCACTCATCCGGACTCCGATTAACTCACAGTTTGAACCATTAGAAAGATAACTCGATGCTCTATCATACTGTTATGTTTCAAAAATTTTGGAGTTTTCAAGAATCGGTGGCGATTTTCCAAAGTCGAACCTTATACGCATTACTTTCCAAACAAGTGTCCAAATCCCATTTCTACTAACGTTTCAACATATAATCTTCTTAATCATATCATATAAACCAAGAATCATAATCACTTGCATGATCATCATCATACGAAGTAAATAATAATGACAACATCAAAACCCGAAATGAAGGGAGATATTAACCAACATATCTCTTGAAGAAGAACAACACCATTCCAAACCACACGAATCATATCAATATCCGCATATCAACAATATCATCAACATAACTCAGTAATCCATCTCATAATCATATACTCAGCAGCTCATATACATGACGATTATCAACTCAAGAACATCATATAGAATTCAAAACGAAATCCCAAAGTGAAGAGTAATTACCTCTTTGAAGGAATGGATTGAATCCTGTTGTGTCGCGATTTATTCATCCCGACAGGCGATCGACTATAAGGCCGAGCGACCAAGTCAACATCAGTCAAACTATGGCTAGCTCGCCTAATCGAAGATATCAGACCACCATCAGGTACCTAGCGATCGACTCCCAAGGCGATCGCCCTTTGGCAGCTGGCGATCTACTCTAGTAACCGGCTAAGGGCAATCGACCTACGCCCCGAGCAGAGACGATCGCCCGTCAAAGTCGTCAAGGACTGGATCTCAGAAAAGCACCCACGTGCAGATCCACCAAAGGCGCTGACATACGAGATCTTCGCTGACCGACGAAATCTTTTGCTGACAGACAAGACCTTTGACCACAGCCTGTCACCTACCTCACCTACCGGCAGGCGCCGAAAGTTGTCAGTGGGACCACCCGTGACAGCAACTCAGGATGCGTGTAAGCTCCCCATTGGACCGTACAGTTGACTACCAGCAACTCCTGCAGACTTTGAGGGGACAGGCCCATGTGCTAAAAGACGATCGCCCGATTATTATAATGCAGAAAAGGCGATCGCCCGGCAGATCGATGTCCTATAAATAGTGAACCTCCTCCTACTGGAAAAAGGTTCCGAATTCATTTGACTTACGTTCAGAACTCATTCTCTCATATTCCGAATTCATTCACGGAAATACTGAAGAACAAACATATCATCAAGCTCCCGGCTATCTCACCGGAATCCATCTCAGGACTTCTCTCTCCAAATCTCTCGTCTAGAAGACGATCGGCCGAAGCAGCAAGTCTCCACTAGACAGATTCCAAGGGATTCATAAGCCCAGGAGCCCAAGCATCCAGCAAAATACTCACCGTGAGAGACGGTCGATCTCTCACCGCCGCGACTGTTCATCTCCTTTGTTACAAGAACTCACAAAGCTTCAAATCTGGTTCTTCCGGCAATCTACACGCTCACTAGCTAAGATAACAAGAATCTTTACACTCATTGTAATTGTATTCTTACATTAGTACTTGTATCCCCGAATATTGGTATTAATAATATCTCGCGAGAGCATTCAAGCCCGGGACTAACAACCTCGGCAAATCTTGTGTTATTTATCTTTCTCACGGAAGTGCTCTTGCATTTGTTTGCTATCCCATCCATTCCAGCAATATCTATCTCCGGATAATATTTTGGGTAGCAACAATTGGCGCTAGAGGAAGGGCCTAACCCTCACATTTTTATTCCTACCGTCCCGAAGAACACTCACTGTTGTCGGGGCATATACTTGAAGTGACACTCACTGCACTTCAAAGAAAACCTTCAGAGTCATGACATCCGCCGGTACATCAAAGAAAGCCGCTCTCCGAACCGTCGGACACCATATCCCGGCTCAGTCCGAACCCCAGCCGACGACGGGGGGAAGCCGCAGCAACGCGAGACTCTCGATCCCGCATCCGAGAGATGGCCCCAACCTCTCACTCGATCAATTCCAAACCGAAGAACAGATCGAGGAGGCTATGGCCATCCTGGAGGAGCGACGGAGAGCATGCGCATCGCCCGCGTTAACTCCCTCGATCATCCGCCGCATGGGAAAACGGAAATTCAGCGGGCTACTGAACGAGCGATCGTCAGAAAGCCCCAATTCGCGAGGAAAGGCTCTCGCACGGCCGGACGGATCCATATTCGATCGCTTGGGGCGCGACCCATCCTGGCGACCGGGGCACTCTGTTTCCAACCTCGAAAAGATGGAACCCGAATCCGTCACCAGGAGTTCGGCCTACCCACCTCACAGCCGAACGCAGGTCAGCCATCTGACTCCCGCCCCGATCGCCAGGGAATCAGTACTCAATCGCCTCGGCTCCCGCTCCGAGCGCCGAGCCGCTAGAAGTCAGGCCACGGCGATGGCCGCCATACAACGCCAGCTCGACGAGATGAGAGCACTCTTGGACACTGGGGCAAGCGCCAGCAAAAAGATCGTCGGGCCGACCGAGCCACTCGCGGTCCACATCGAGCTTGCCCCCATACAGCCAACGATCGCTCCTCCCAAAACGCCACTGTATGAGGGGAGATCGGACCCCGAAACCCACCTGAGTAAATTCCGAATCAACATGACTGGGTGTGGGGCATCTGATGCAACCAAGTGCCGGATCTTCCCGTTAACATTGGGCGGTGGCCTGGTGTGGTACGTCTCACTACCACCACGATCAATCACCTCTTTTAAGAAACTGGCGAATGACTTCACGTCATACTTCGCCAGCAAGGTCGCCAGACCAGAAGGCCCCCACCGCATGATAAAAATCAAGCAGGGGAAAGACGAGTCAGACGCAAATTACATTGACCGGGTAGACGAAATCATCCTCACCGGCGAACCCGTCAGTGACGAGCTCGCTCTCTATTCGGTCATGGGGGGATTCCACGGACACTCTCCCATGTTTAGACATCTCTCCAAGGATATTCCCCCAACTTACGCGATCTTCCGCGCTAAAGCTGCCAACTTTCTGGCCAGGCAAAGGCTACTCACCCTTTGCTTAGGCGAGGAAACGCCACCTCCTGTCCAAAAGATAGCAATCGCCAAAGCAAAGAAGGCGATCACCAAGCCACCCGGAGATCTCAAGGCTTTCGAGGACATGGAAGCCCATCTCCTCCATACGTTCAATCGAACTCCGGCACATATTTTCTATGCCATCAAGGGGCACGAAGAGCTCAAAAAGCCAAAGGCGATAAGGGACCACGGTCACCTGGACAACAATCAATATTGTGCCTACCATAAGAGTCCCGGCCATAGCACCAACCAATGCCACGACCTCCTCAAACAGCTCTGGAGATTGTTCGAGGAAGGCAAGTTGGACAGCTTATTGGTTTAGCCAAAGACCCTACCAATACCTACACACGATCGTCCGAGTCGAACACAAAAACAGGCTGGAAAGCTCATATGAGCCGACCCCTGGATCAACCTCGGCGACCGTCCCTACATGCTTCAATCAAGAGAAGGAGAGCTCGGAAGTCTCCTTGATCTCCCTCCTCATTTAAGAAACTAGAGGACTCGATCGCCATCTACAGTTCACCATCTAACATGATGGACTAAGGCACGAGATCGCCTCCCCCGCACAACGTACACCGTCGAAGGTCGGCATCTGCATGACGATCTAAGGTGAAAGAGTGCAGCCATGGTCCTGGTGGTCGATGGAACCGACTGCTTAGGCCATGCAAGGTCCCTTTGGGCCAAGATCGCCCGCCCTTCATTTAAATACGAGGTCGGCGTAGTCTGAGGGCCCTCCAAAGTTAATCAGTGGACACGATCGCCCGCCCTCAAAGGTTCATCATCTAACATGGTGAACCCGGACAATGCGACGTGCCACAACCCCCATCTCAACGTACACCGTCTAGGTTCGCCATCTTCATGGTGGGCCGAGGTGGAAGCAGAGCTAAACAAGCCGCGGGCGTGGAGTTGAATCATCCGACGCTGCCCCGCGCAAGGACTCCTCTAGACCGAGACCGCACGCCCTTCGTTTAAATACGAGGCGAGGCGCAGCCTAACAGAGGACCCTCAAAATAAAGTGAGTCGCGAGACACTCAATTTCTTCGCGCATCAAGACATGATCAAGGAGTCGGTCCATCGAACTCCGCGATCGTGCACGGTTCCTCAAGACGGACGACCGCCCCCGAGGATTCGACAAAGTTGAAGACCGCTCACTCAACGAATTATTTTCATCCCCTTACTTCCACTAAGTGAATAAAAACAAGGGGCAATAAGAGTGAGGACTACCTACACGACGATCGTCGCTATTCAACCACATACGAAGATCGTCATTTTTTCAGATGTAGTGCAGCGATCGAATTTGTTGTAAAAAGTTGTCTTTATGAGTTTATCAATTCATTTGGAACTACCCTCGCAACGATCTCTCCTCACACATTTGTACAAAGTCAAACAAAGACTCAAAAATAACCATTCATTCAAGTGATAAGTCAGAAATCCAAACATTCATTTCATTACTTGAAAAATCGGAGTACATGGTCGCCCGAGGGCCTAAGTGCTACAAAAGAAAGCTACAAAACTACAAGTAAGCAAGCTAAAACATCAAAAATGAAGCGCCTCAGGCCCCTGCCTGGCCTTCGCCATCAGCATTCGGCGCGGTCCCCTCATCTTCCGGAGCGTCGGGATGAACAAGATTGGCCGGGGACGGATACCAGCTCAAATCCACGCCGATGTCCGCAAGATCCAAGATCGGCAAGGAGAAAGCTGAATGGAGAGGATGCTCCAACGCATACGCCTTGAAGTTATCGGCAAGAGGCCCAACCTCCAAACCTCCCTTCTTAGCCGCTCGGATCAAGTCGGCGAACGCCAAATAATAGGCGAACTCGCTGACATACTCCAAGTTTTGGAAGGGATCGGCCTTGGTCGCCTCAACCTCTCCTTTCAGCTCCGCCATCGCCTGTTGCGACCCCTGGAGCTCAGCCTCCCTCACAGCAACTTTTTCCTCGCTCCGTCACTCCAGTCAACCGAGCGATCGTCACCTTCTGGCGATCGGCCTCCTCTTCAGCAACCTTCCGCGCCTGGACGGCATTCTGCATCTGGTCCCGAAATCGGTCAACCGCCAGACGATATTGCTCAGTTTCCCTCTTCTCCAGCTCAAGCTCATGACTCGCCCGCTTGGCCGCCTCCAGAGAGTCCTTCTCCATCGCCGCGATCTTGTCAGCAAACTCGGCGTTCTCTTTCCGAGCCGCCTCGAGATCCGCCTGCAGGCGAATAGTGGAGGGCCGCCCATCAAACTCCTGAGCAGCCTGGACAGCTATGGTCGCCGTCTGAAGAGAAAGGGCGAGAACAGCGTGCATCGAACTCGCCGATCGCTGTCGAGCGATCGCATCCAGATCAGTCGTCCATACCTTCGGCAGAGCAGAAGCAGCCTTGCTAACGTATGGAGGAATGTCGCAGGAATGGCGAGGAGATCGGCTCGCTAGGAAATCCACGACCATCGGCGGGCAAGACGGATCTGCGTGACGGATCCTGCACCAAAACAACAAAGTTAATACAACTCCTACGCAGATGCAATTTTCAACACAAAAATGCTATCTACCTCTCAGCCTTCTCGGGATCCCGACCGAAAAACGGTTTCCCTCGAGGGGTCTCAGCATCCGCGATCGCCGTCTCCCGCATAAAAGCTGCAGAGGGCGGCTCGCTCTCCGGAGCAACGATGGTGATCGGAGGCGCGGCGATCGGCACTTCATCGCCCGGGGCAGGAACCGAAGTTTCTTCCGGCCTCGGCCTCTTGCGATTCGCTCGAAGCCCCTCCTCTGGAATTTCCTCCTCAACCGCGACCGGCTCCACGCGAGGCTCCAGCTCCACCCGAGGCTCCGCCTCCGGAACTATAGGCAACGTGAAGGGTGGGGCCCGAGTCGACCTCTTATGGCGAAGACGGCCTAAAACTCCTGGGTTCGACATGGCGATCTCCGTCGGAGGCTCCAAAAAGCGAGGAAAGCGAACCTCTGCAGTTAAGACAATCGATCAACAAATGACATCGTCCTCCAGTAAGGCGATCGCCTAGAAAGTGAAGGTCGCAGAAACTCATACCTGGCACCGAGAGATGTCTCGGGAAACGGAATAGTCGAGCCGACAACCAACGACTCTCCTTATTGATCCGAGTGGCGTCAAGGTCGTCGTCCGACAAGCTCCTTATCCGCTCCCAGACAACGAGAAAGTCAAAAGGCAGTTCCTCGATTGCCGGAATGTGAAAACCTGCAAAACCGAAATCAAATTAGATCAGTCCAAAACGCATCCAAACGAAGGGAGAGTCTAAACCCTTACCGGGATTCCTCTCCCGAAATTCAGTGGGGATCTCCAGCTCGCCCGTAGGATTGTCGCTCGCCGAAGCTCTCCACTTGCCGGCGACCCAGAACCACTTCGTCTGATCGCCCCGCATCTTATTCGGGACTCCATGAATCACCCGACCAGTTCGGCCTTGAATATGGTAACCGCCGACCAACCCTTTATGAGCTGTCAGTTTAAACAAATGGTTCATCTCCAACGGTGATGGGAGGCGGTACAGGCGGTGACCGCCGAATAGGGTGAGAGTGCAGTTAATTTGGAGCCAGGCGTTCGGCGTCAGCTGAAGTGGCGCCACATTCCAAGCGGCCAACAGATGGGAGACAGCAAAGGATAGAGGAAAGCGCAGCCCGGCCTCTATAATCGCCTCATTCACTGCGACCATACCCATCGGAGGCTGGTCGGCTCGTTCATTCTCCGCCGGCGCGAACATGTCCACATCTGAAGGAACATGGAATCTTGTCCTCCAGACGGCCAGATCTTTCCTGGTCGTCGAACTCCGTATCTGGCCAAGCGACCACAACGATCGCTGCGCAGCCTGCATCGCGACCGCTTGGGAAGCACATAGGGGTAGGCGACCGAGTATCCCCAAATCGAATCTCGAGTAGGACCGCCAACTTCTCCATTATATCGGCAAAGGCCTTATAGCCCGACCGAAAGCGCTATGTTGCTCCCGGTAAGCCCGATCGCGGATCTCTCGATCTGCGATCGTCTCTCTTCAGCGGCCGACTCCTTAGCAACATCGGCCTCATTGAATAAAGCCTCGACTTCAGCAGGGTCGATTCCGGCCCAAATAGCTTCAGCCGCCGTCTCCAGGTGGAAGACGGAAGAAGTTTCTCCCCGGACAGTCGATGTCCCGGCGGCAGAACTGGTACCCGCTCCAAATGATGATGAAGTTCCGGCCATTCTCAGAGATAGAAAAGTAGAAAAGGATTTTTCTTACCCGAAAGTGAAATCGAACGACGATCGGCACTAAGATCTTCAGAAAATTCGACAGCGAGTCCTTCTTTCTCCAATAAGTACGCGTGAGTGAAACTGCAGCACCGCCCCCCTTTTATAGGAGAAGGCAGGGATCCGTTTGCAATAAGGGAGAACCTCAGGGGTCGGATCTCAAGCGACGCATTAATTGACCCCCTCGAGACCCGCGTACGCGTCTTTTCAAGGACGCGTCAGTCGAGGGGTCATAAATGACCGTTGACGTCCTCCAATAGAAGCCCGACACGTGCGCGGAGACTTTTCCACGCCCATTGCTTTTTCCCGCGCAGTTCAGCGGCCAACCAGGTCTTCCGAACCCAGAGTATATCAGCTCAAAGACGATCGCCGGTGCAGTTAAACGCAAAGTCGCTCGTCAAAAGTTCAGCGATCGCCAAGAGAGCCACCTCACCCCACGTTTCCAACGTATGAGCGAGCTGGGGGGCAATTGTTGTGTCGCGATTTATTCATCCCGACAGGCGATCGACTATAAGGCCGAGCGACCAAGTCAACATCAGTCAAACTATGGCTAGCTCGCCTAATCGAAGATATCAGACCACCATCAGGTACCTAGCGATCGACTCCCAAGGTGATCGCCCTTTGGCAGCTGGCGATCTACTCTAGTGACCGGATAAGGGCAATCGACCTACGCCCCGAGCAGAGACGATCGCCCGTCAAAGTCGTCAAGGACTGGATCTCAGAAAAGCACCCACGTGCAGATCCACCAAAGGCGCTGACATACGAGATCTTCGCTGACCGACGAAATCTTTTGCTGACAGACAAGACCTTTGACCATAGCCTGTCACCTACCTCACCTACCGGCAGGCGCCGAAAGTTGTTAGTGGGACCACCCGTGACAGCAACTCAGGACGCGTGTAAGCTCCCCATTGGACCGTACAGTTGACTACCAGCAACTCCTGCAGACTTTGAGGGGACAGGCCCATGTGTTAAAAGACGATCCCCCGATTATTATAATGCAGAAAAGGCGATCGCCCGGCAGATCGATGTCCTATAAATAGTGAACCTCCTCCTACTGGAAAAAGGTTCCGAATTCATTTGACTTACGTTCAGAACTCATTCTCTCATATTCCGAATTCATTCACGGAAATACTGAAGAACAAACATATCATCAAGCTCCCGGCTATCTCACTGGAATCCATCTCAGGACTTCTCTCTCCAAATCTCTCGTCCAGAAGACGATCAGCAGAAGCAGCAAGTCTCCACTAGACAGATTCCAAGGGATTCATAAGCCCAGGAGCCCAATCATCCAGCAAAATACTCGCCGTGAGAGACGGTCGATCTCTCACCGCCGCGACTGTTCATCTCCTTTGTTACAAGAACTCACAGAGCTTCAAATCTGGTTCTTCCGGCAATCTACACGCTCACTAGCTAAGATAACAAGAATCTTTACACTCATTGTAATTGTATTCTTACATTAGTACTTGTATCCCCGAATATTGGTATTAATAATATCTCGCGAGAGCATTCAAGCCCGGGACTAACAACCCCGGCAAATCTTGTGTTATTTATCTTTCTCACGGAAGTGCTCTTGCATTTGTTTGCTATCCCATCCATTCCAGCAATATCTATCTCCGGATAATATTTTGGGTAGCAACAAATCCCAAGGTTAAATCCGTTACCAATCGTTTCCAAACTCCAATGTTGTTAAGGATGATCAACTCAAGTGTTTGGAACCTCAAACTTCTCTCTAAGAACTCTCTCTATCGAAATAAGGGAAACAATGGCCGAAAATGAATCTTAACACCCGACTGTCCCTTTATATACTGCACATTACTAACGTGCGCTAAAACTTGTATTTAGCGTGCGCTACATCCCTAGCGTGCGCTATCCTTCCTTGATATCGTGCGCTATCGGACAGTCCAGGGGCTACTGCCTTGCTTCGCACATCATCTTACATACGTAATGCACATGCAATAGCATACGCAAATAGGCGTTGACTTACTATAGTGAAATGCTCAGTAGCGTGCGCTATTCTCCAACAATAGCGTGCGCTATTCCTCGTTGACCCGACATTATGCACCTTCCCCGAAGATGCCCGGGGTCCACACGCCGAAAGTAACCTGACAAAGCCAAGATTTCCTTTTGACCGATCTGATATTAGCATACGCTAACCATATGCACTAGCGTGCGCTAAATGCCGATAATAATTAACATGGGCCTACCTGTCGGCCACCTTCCGAACCTTATCCAGAATGCCTTACGTACGTTAGGGGTCCTCCTTAGTGTACGTAACTCAAACCTCTTAGCGTGCGCTAAGTATGCACTATAGCGTGCACTAAGTATACATCTTAGCGTGTGCTAGGCATACATTGTAGCGTGCGCTAACGTGGCTGTACTTAGCCATTTTCAGCTATTCTCGTCCAACGTATCGATATACAGAATACGAACATACGGCATACTGAATACATATATACAACCAGATAATATTCTCATATGATATACCCAATATCAAAAGTACGATAACATGATACACGATATCTTCAAATATAATTATCGACCAAATACGACAATTACACCAATACAGTTGTCTCAGTTCTCAATCTATTTTATCCATACTATATAGACACCAAGCTATCCAGTACGTCTCAGATAAAATAACGCGAAAAAATTATACTGAAAATCCAGATATTACATACTAAAAATCGGGGTATTACACTCTACTCCCCTTAAAATAAGTTTCGTCCTCAAAACTTGCAACCTGCCACACCCAACAGATCAACCAAAATTTCCAACTCATCACAAAACAATCAATCGTCGCCACAAGCGAATAACCAAAATGACATACTTATAGGTGCGTGAAGCCGATGATCTCCCGTGATACTAGCACATGACTCACATACGAAGTCTCAAAACAATACCAACACACACCAATATCGCAAATAGCAATTATGAGAATTTCTCAAAGATTTTGGAACCTCCAATAATCGGTTTGACTCAAAAGTTAGGAAAATCATTTTCAAAAAAAAATCACGCTACTACCGTACTGGTAGAGCCACATAACACACATGCCCGGGTTTCTGATACCATCTTCTGTAACACCCCCAAAACCATCCGGGATATTACAGCGCCGTGGGCCCTGCACCGGAACCCACCAGGCTAAAATTCATTTTCAACAACGTTCAAAAACGCCAAAAAGGCCTATGACGGTAATGTTTTCAAATACTCACAAAAGTCATTTATAAAGTATCAAATACCGTCATGAAAATATCGTTAAAACGTTCAAGGCCAAAATGCCAAAACTCGATTTAGGGAATCGGTTTTATGAAATAATCCAAGTTTACGAAGTACCCAAAAAGCCATTTTTAAATGTACACACGATTTGGTAAAAATATCGGAAAGACATTTTGAAATATACACACGCAGCGGATAAAACACAGTTCAAAATATACATTTGCAGCGGAAATAAAACAACCAGAAAAGAATACTCGATTCCCAAAATAATGCCACGGCCAGTATCACCCGGGAAGCTCATCTCTTCACGACCGCTACTATCTCGATCTCCGAGTACCTAAAAATAAAGCCCACAACGGGGTCAGCCACAATACTCAATAATGATATCGATCACATCACATAAATAATTACATACCAATGTAATAATACTGTAAGAATACTACCAACGTAATCTTATCGTCCTAACCTTACCAATCCAAAGCAATCCATACCAATTCAACCCTTATCATAATCCACATTTTGCATTTTCAAATGACGAAATGAACTCAACAACACTCATCTGGACTGAACCAAAACAATACTCAAGATCCTCAAAAATATCATCATAACTCATAAGCGGGAATTAATCTATCTGTGCCAAATCCTGTATGTCGGATCGCACAATCAAATACCAATCCTGATAAGAACCAAACATACACAATACATCTGTAGATCAACTACCACAAAATAATGATAATAAATCCGAAACATCGATGCACAGCCCAAACGCTCATACGATCAATAATTAGATAAACCAATACGTCAACTGAGGATATTACCAACATGACAAACTCCAAGCAAGACCAACAAAGAATCAACGGCGACCAAGAATCTCATCAACATGATCAGCTCCAACATGACCAACAAGGATCAGCGATGACCGAGACTACCATCAACATGGTAAACTCCGACACAACCAATAAAAGATCAACAACGACTGAGAATACCATCAACATGGTAAACTCCAACACGAACAAATATAATGGATCTCAAAGAAATAACCTCGACTGTCGAACATACCCCTCGGGCCTATGAACAACCAGTCGCAAATTGTCGAACATATCCAATCGTACATGGACTATGAACGACCAAAACAATATGGCTCAAAGATGGACGTCACAGTGCGCCCGATCCGGAAATGTGTCCGTGCACAAGCCACCCCGTGTATCGATCAAATACACGTGTGGTCTTGTACCTAATCAGTCTCACGAAGTAATCTTCTCGTGTGCACAGCCCAATGTGAGGACATGACCCCATCACACGTCTATATGTGCCCACCCTGAAAATCCTACACATAACCGATCGGCACGCAGATATGACTCCAGATATGTCACGATGCAACATGACAACGAAACTCAAAGAATCACATATCCAATAAGGATCAAAAGACTCACCGAATAGAACAAAGACACACGAATAATGAAAGATTGACTCGACCGACAATATCCAAAACAACAATCCTGGGATCACAATTCCCAAAGAACGATCAACACGATCAACAACCTCAACACAACAGGCCTGGGATCAACATCCCTCAACGATCGATCAACACAACCATTAATACCAAACGATAGCCTTGGAATCAACATCCCTCAACGAACAACCAATACGAATCTCACTATACAAAACTTCAACTTACGACATATAGCACAATTCAACATAATAATTATCTTCATAACTAAACAATACTTAAATTACCTCAAACCGACGATAATACCCTTTCCACGAACAAACCATCATCTCGACAATTTGTGTTTATAATATCATTGCTATATGAATTATAAATGAAATGAAAGCGAAACCATTCATTAAATATTATAAACTGAACAAGTATAACTTGCCTTGATACCGATACCACGAATCCGTTACCAATCCCATTGTCTTCGTTCACGAGCTCCTCAGCCCCGACCAAAAAGCAATCTACGAACTCTTCAACCTCAACCGCAACACAACGGTCAAAATCAACGATCAATTATCACAACCTATTGCAATAATCGATTAACACACATTCGATAATAATCAACAACCGGTATAACCAATCCACAACCCTAACGATTCTAAAATATCTTGATTAAACACAAGTCCGAACAATCTAACTCAAACAATTACGAATTCATTCCCATGATTCCGCAAAGTCCATATATCGATTTGAGAAGGCGAGTATACAAACTTAACTAAAGTATTCCAATCAATTTCTCTTTCAAAACTTCAACCAAACACCTTGAAGGCGGAATTCAAAGGTATATTCGAATCATCAATCAATAAACACCAACCACATCAAGAACACGAAGAACACAATCATAAACATATATATCCTTCAACATTATATGATTCTAGCCATCGATACGAACTAAACAACCCAAATATATCAAGAATCTCAAACATCCCAAAATATTAGAGTTCAAGCCAATTACCTTCAATCCGGAGAAAGAATCAAGAATGATGTTATAATCCTTGTTCCAAGCTTTCGTAGATGTTATCACTTGATAAACCAACTCAAAATCTGAGGTTTAGGGGTTAAAAATCGAGTTTGGGTGATTTGGGACGAAAGGGGATCATGTAGGAAGGGTTGGGGAATGAAATTCCCGACTGTTGTACGTTTTTATACGTCCAGGCACGTTAGTGTACGCTAACTTCATCAATAGCGTGCGCTACCTGTTCTTAGAATACAGACAGTATAGTTTTTGCCATTTTGAGCATAACTCACTCATCCGGACTCCGATTAACTCACCGTTTGAACCATTAGAAAGATAACTCGATGCTCTATCATACTGTTAGGTTTCAGAATTTTTGGAGTTTCCAAGAATCGGTGGCAATTTTCCAAAGTCCAACCTTATACGCATTACTTTCCAAACAAGTGTCCAAATCTCATTTCTACTAACGTTTCAACATATAATCTTCTTAATCATATCATATAAACCAAGAATCATAATCACTTGTATGATCATCATCATACGAAGTAAATAATAATTACAACATCAAAACCCGAAATGAAGGGAGATATTAACCAACATATCTCTTGAAGAAGAACAACACCATTCCAAACCACATGAATCATATCAATATCCGCATATCAACAATATCATCAACATAACTCAGTAATCCATCTCATAATCATATACTCAGCAGCTCATATACATGACGATTATCAACTCAAGAACATCATATGGAATTCAAAACGAAATCCCAAAGTGAAGAGTAATTACCTCTTTGAAGGAATGGATTGAATCCCAAGGTTAAATCCGTTTCCAATCGTTTCCAAACTCCAATGTTGTTAAGGACGATCAACTCAAGTGTTTGGAACCTCAAACTTCTCTCTAAGAACTCTCTCTATCGAAATAAGGGAAACAATGGCCGAAAATGAATCTTAACACCCGACTGTCCCTTTATATACTGCACATTACTAACGTGCGCTAAAACTTGTATTTAGCGTGCGCTACATCCCTAGCGTGCGCTATACTTCCTTGATAGCGTGTGCTATCGGACAGTCCTGGGGCTACTGCCTTGCTTCACACATCATCTTACGTACGTAATGCACATGCAATAACGTACGCAAATAGGCGTTGACTTACTACAGTGAAATGCTCAGTAGCGTGCGCTATTCTCCAACAATAGCGTGCGCTATTCCTCGTTGACCCAACATTCTGCACCTTCCCCGAAGATGCCCGGGATCTACACACTGAAAGTAACCTGATAAAGCCAAGATTCCCTTTTGACCGATCTGATATTAGCGTACGCTAACCATATGCACTAGCGTGCACTAAATGCCGATAATAATTAGCATGGGCCTACCTGTCGGCCACCTTCCGAACCTTATCCAGAATGCCTTACGTACGTTAGGGGTCCTCCTTAACGTACGTAACTCAAACCTCTTAGCGTGCACTAAGTATGCACCATAGCGTGCGCTAAGTATACATCTTAGCGTGTGCTAGGCATACATTGTAGCGTGCGCTAACGTGGCTGTACTTAGCCATTTTCAGCTATTCTCGTCCAACGTATCGACATACAGAATACGAACATACGACATACTGAATACATATATACAACCATATAATATTCTCATATTATATACCCAATATCAAAAGTACGATAACATGATACACGATATCTTCAAATGTAATTATCGACCAAATACGACAATTACACCAATACAGTTGTCTCAGTTCTCAATCTATTTTATCCATACTGTATAGACACCAAGCTATCCAGTACGTCTCAGATAAAATAACGCGAAAAAATTATACTGCAAAATCCAGATATTACATACTAAAAATCGTGGTATTACACTCTACTCCCCTTAAAAAAAGTTTCGTCCTCGAAACTTGCAACCTGCCACACCCAACAGATCAACCAAAATTTCCAACTCATCACAAAACAATCAATCGTCCCCACAAGCGAATAACCAAAATGACATACTTACAGGTGTGTGAAGCCGATGATCTCCCGTGATACTAGCACATGACTCACATACGAAGTCTCAAAACAATACCAACACACACCAATATCGCAAATAGCAATTATGAGAATATCTCAAAGGTTTTGGAACCTCCAAAAATCGGTTTGACTCAAAAGTTAGGAAAATCATTTTCAAAAAAAAAATCACGCTACTACCGTACTGGTAGAGCCACATAACACACATGCCCGGGTTTCACAAAACCTAGGCTCCAATACCATCTTCTGTAACACCCCCAAAACCATCCGGGATATTACAGCGCCGTGGGCCCTGCGCCGGAACCCACCAGGCTAAAATTCATTTTCAACAACGTTCAAAGACGCCAAAAAGGCCGATGACGGTGATGTTTTCAAATACTCACAAAAGTCATTTATAAAGTATCAAATACCGTCATGAAAATATCGTTAAAACGTTCAAGGCCAAAATGCCAAAACTCGATTTAGGGAATTGGTTTTATGAAATAATCCAAGTTTACGAAGTACCCAAAAAGCCATTTTTAAATGTACACACGATTTGGTAAAAATACCGGAAAGAAATTTTGAAATATACACACGCAGCGGATAAAACACAGTTCAAAATATACATTTGCAGCGGAAATGAAACAACCAGAAAAGAATACTCGATTCCCAAAATAATGCCACGCCCAGTATCACCCGGGAAGCTCATCTCTTCACGGCCGCTACTATCTCGATCTCCGAGTACCTAAAAATAAAGCCCACAATGGGGTCAGCGATAATACTCAATAATGATATCGATCACATCACATAAATAATTACATACCAATGTAATAATACTGTAAGAATACTACCAACGTAATCTTATCGTCCTAACCTTACCAATCCAAAGCAATCCATACCAATTCAATCATTACCATAATCCACATTTCGCATTTTCAAATGACGAAATGAACTCAACAACACTCATCTGGACTGAACCAAAACAATACTCAAGATCCTCAAAAATATCATCATAACTCATAAGCGGGAATTAATCTATCTGTGCCAAATCCTGTACGTCGGATCGCACAATCAAATACCAATCCTGATAAGAACCAAACATACACAATACATCTGTAGATCAACTACCACAAAATAATGATAATAAATCCGAAACATCGATGCACAGCCCAAAGGCTCATACGATCAATAACTAGATAAACCAATACGTCAACTGGGGATATCACCAACATGACAAACTCCAAGCAAGACCAACAAAGAATCAACGGCGACCAAGAATCTCATCAACATGATCAGCTCCAACATGACCAACAAGGATCAACGATGACCGAGACTACCATCAACATGGTAAACTCCGACACAACCAATAAAAGATCAACAACGACTGAGAATACCATCAACATGGTAAACTCCAACACGAACAAATATAATGGATCTCAAAGAAATAACCTCGACTGTCGAACATACCCCTCGGGCGTATGAACAACCAGTCGCAAGCTGTCGAACATATCCAATCGTACATGGACTATGAACGACCAAAACAATATGGCTCAAAGATAGACGTCACAGTGCGCCCGATCCGGAAATGTGTCCGTGCACAAGCCACCCCGTGTATCGATCAAATACACGTGTGGTCTTGTACCTAATCAGTCTCACGAAGTAATCTTCTCGTGTGCACAGCCCAATGTGAGGACATGACCCCATCACACGTCTATATGTGCCCGCCCTGAAAATCATAAACATAACCGATCGGCATGCAGATATGACTCCAGATATGTCACGATGCAACATGACAACGAAACTCAAAGAATCACATATCCAATAAGGATCAAAAGACTCACCGAATAGAACAAAGACACACGAATAATGAAAGATTGACTCGACCGACAATATCCAAAACAACAATCCTGGGATCACAATTCCCAAAGAACGATCAACACGATCAACAACCTCAACACAAGCCGGGGATCAACATCCCTCAACGATCGATCAACACAACCATTAATACCAATCGATAGCCCTAGAATCAACATCCCTCAACGAACAACCAATACGAATCTCACTATACAAAACTTCAACTTACGACATATACCACAATTCAACATAATAATTATCTTCATAACTAAACAATACTTAAATTACCTCAAACCGACGATAATATCCTATCCACGAACAAACCATCATCCCGACAATTTGTGTTTATAATATCATTGCTATATGAATTATAAATGAAATGAAAGCGAAATCATTCATTAAATATTATAAACTGAACAAGTATAACTTGCCTTGATACCGATACCACGAATCCGTTACCAATCCCATTGTCTTCGTTCACGAGCTCCTCAGCCCCGACCAAAAATCAATCTACGAACTCTTCAACCTTAACCGCAACACAACGGTCAAAATCAACGATCAATTATCACAACCTATTGAAATAATCGATTAACACACATTCGATAATAATCAACAACTGGTATAACCAATCCACAACCCTAACGATTCCAAAATATCTTGTTTAAACACAAGTCCGGACAATCTAACTCAAAAAATTACGAATTCATTCCCATGATTCCGTAAAGTCCATATATCGATTCGATAAGGCGAGTATACAAACTTAACTAAAGTATTCCAATCAATTTCTCTTTCAAAACTTCAACCAAACACCTTGAAGGCGGAATTCAAAGGTATATTCGAATCATCAATCAATAAACACCAACCACATCATGAACACGAAGAACACAATCATAAACATATATATCCTTCAACATTATATGATTCTATACATCGATACGAACTAAACAACCCAAATATATCAAGAATCTCAAACATCCCAAAATATTAGAGTTCAAGCCAATTACCTTCAATCCGGCGAAAGAATCAAGAATGATGTTATAATCCTTGTTCCAAGCTTTCATAGATGTTATCACTTGATAAACCAACTCAGAATCTGAGGTTTATGGGTTAAAAATCGAGTTTGGGTGATTTGGGACGAAAGGGGATCGTGTAGGAAGGGTTGGGGAATGAAATTCCCGATTGTTGTACGTTTTTATATGTCTAGGCATGTTAGCGTATGCTAACTTCATCAATAGCGTGCGCTACCTGTTCTCAGAATACAGACAGTATAGTTTTTGCCATTTTGAGCATAACTCACTCATCCGGACTCCGATTAACTCACCGTTTGAACCATTAGAAAGATAACTCGATGCTATATCATACTGTTATGTTTCAGAATTTTTGGAGTTTTCAAGAATCGGTGGAGATTTTCCAAAGTCGAACCTTATACGCATTACTTTCCAAACAAGTGTCCAAATCTCATTTCTACTAACGTTTCAACATATAATCTTCTTAATCATATCATATAAACCAAGAATCATAATCACTTGCATGATCATCATCATACGAAGTAAATAATAATGACAACATCAAAACCCGAAATGAAGGGAGATATTAACCAACATATCTCTTGAAGAAGAACAACACCATTCCAAACCACACGAATCATATCAATATCCGCATATCAACAATATCATCAACATAACTCAGTAATCCATCTCATAATCATATACTCAAGACTCATATACATGACGATTATCAACTCAAGAACATCATATAGAATTCAAAACGAAATCCCAAAGTGAAGAGTAATTACCTCTTTGAAGGAATGGATTGAATCCCAAGGTTAAATCCGTTACCAATCGTTTCCAAACTCCAATGTTGTTAAGGACGATCAACTCAAGTGTTTGGAACCTCAAACTTCTCTCTAAGAACTCTCTCTATCGAAATAAGGGAAAGAATGGCCGAAAATGCATCTTAACACCCGGCTGTCCCTTTATATACTGCACATTACTAGCGTGCGCTACATCCCTAGTGTGCGCTATCCTTCCTTGATAGCGTGCGCTATCGGACAGTCCAAGGGCTACTGCCTTGCTTCGCACATCATCTTACATACGTAATGCACATGCAATAGCGTACGCAAATAGGCGTTGACTTACTATAGTGAAATGCTCAGTAGCGTGCGCTATTCTCCAACAATAGCATGCGCTATTCCTCGTTGACCCGACATTCTGCACCTTCCCCGAAGATGCCCGGGGTCCACACGCCGAAAGTAACCTGACAAAGCCAAGATTCCCTTTTGACCGATCTGATATTAGCATACTCTAACCATATGCACTAGCGTGCGCTAAATGCCGATAATAATTAACATGGGCCTACCTGTCGGCCACCTTCCGAACCTTATCCAGAATGCCTTACGTACGTTAGGGGTCCTCCTTAGCGTACGTAACTCAAACCTCTTAGCGTGCGCTAAGTATGCACTATAGCGTGCACTAAGTATACATCTTAGCGTGTGCTAGGCATACATTGTAGCGTGCGCTAACGTGGCTGTACTTAGCCATTTTCAGCTATTCTCGTCCAACGTATCGACATACAGAATACGAACATACGACATACTGAATACATATATACAACCATATAATATTCTCATATGATATACCTAATATCAAAAGTACGATAACATGATACACGATATCTTCAAATATAATTATCGACCAAATACGACAATTACACCAATACAGTTGTCTCAGTTCTCAATCTATTTCATCCATACTGTATAGACACCAAGCTATCCAGTACGTCTCAGATAAAATAACGCGAAAAAATTATACTGAAAATCCAGATATTACATACTAAAAATCGGGGTATTACACTCTACTCCCCTTAAAATAAGTTTCGTCCTCGAAACTTGCAACCTGCCACACCCAACAGATCAACAAAAATTTCCAACTCATCACAAAACAATCAATCGTCGCCACAAGTGAATAACCAAAATGACATACTTATAGGTGCGTGAAGCCGATGATCTCCCGTGATACTAGCACATGACTCACATACGAAGTCTCAAAACAATACCAACACACACCAATATCGCAAATAGCAATTATGAGAATATCTCAAAGATTTTGGAACCTCCAAAAATCGGTTTGACTCAAAAGATAGGAAAATCATTTTCAAAAAAAATCACGCTACTACCGTACTGGTAGAGCCACATAACACACATGCCCGGGTTTCACAAAACCTAGGCTCCGATACCATCTTCTGTAACACCCTCAAAACCATCCGGGATATTACAGCGCCGGAACCCACCAGGCTAAAATTCATTTTCAACAACGTTCAAAAACGCCAAAAAGGCCGATGACGGTAATGTTATCAAATACTCACAAAAGTCATTTATAAAGTATCAAATACCGTCATGAAAATATCGTTAAAACGTTCAAGGCCAAAATGCCAAAACTCGATTTAGGGAATCGGTTTTATGAAATAATCCAAGTTTACGAAGTACCCAAAAAGCCATTTTTAAATGTACACATGATTTGGTAAAAATACCGGAAAGACATTTTGAAATATACACACGCAGCGGATAAAACACAGTTCAAAATATACATTTGCAGCGGAAATAAAACAACCAGAAAAGAATACTCGATTCCCAAAATAATGCCACGGCCAGTATCACCCGGGAAGCTCATCTCTTCACGACCGCTACTATCTCGATCTCCGAGTACCTAAAAATAAAGCCCACAACGGGGTCAGCCACAATACTCAATAGTGATATCGATCACATCACATAAATAATTACATACCAATGTAATAATACTGTAAGAATACTACCAACGTAATCTTATCGTCCTAACCTTACCAATCCAAAGCAATCCATACCAATTCAATCCTTACCATAATCCACATTTCGCATTTTCAAATGACGAAATGAACTCAACAACACTCATCTGGATTGAACCAAAACAATACTCAAGATCCTCAAAAATATCATCATAACTCATAAGCGGGAATTAATCTATCTGTGCCAAATCCTGTACGTCGGATCGCACAATCAAATACCAATCCTGATAAGAACCAAACATACACAATACATCTGTAGATCAACTACCACAAAATAATGATAATAAATCCGAAACATCGATGCACAGCCCAAACGCTCATACGATCAATAACTAGATAAACCAATACGTCAACTAAGGATATCACCAACATGACAAACTCCAAGCAAGACCAACAAAGAATCAACGACGACCAAGAATCTCATCAACATGATCAGCTCCAACATGACCAACAAGGATCAACGATGACCGAGACTACCATCAACATGGTAAACTCCGACACAACCAATAAAAGATCAACAACGACTGAGAATACCATCAACATGGTAAACTCCAACACGAACAAATATAATGGATCTCAAAGAAATAACCTCGACTGTCGAACATACCCCTCGGGCCTATGAACAACCAGTCGCAAACTGTCGAAGATATCCAATCATACATGGACTATGAACGACCAAAACAATATGGCTCAAAGATAGACGTCACAGTGCACCCGATCCGGAAATGTGTCCGTGCACAAGACACCCCGTGTATCGATCAAATACACATGTGGTCTTGTACCTAATCAGTCTCACGAAGTAATCTTCTCGTGTGCACAGCCCAATGTGAGGACATGACCCCATCACACGTCTATATGTGCCCGCCCTGAAAATCCTACACATAACCGATCGGCACGCAGATATGACTCCAGATATGTCACGATGCAACATGACAACGAAACTCAAAGAATCACATATCCAATAAGGATCAAAAGACTCACCGAATAGAACAAAGACACACGAATAATGAAAGATTGACTCGACCGACAATATCCAAAACAACAATCCTGGGATCACAATTCCCAAAGAACAATCAACACGATCAACAACCTCAACACAACAGGCCTGGGATCAACATCCCTCAACGATCGATCAACACAACCATTAATACCAAACGATAGCCCTGGAATCAAAATCCCTCAACGAACAACCAATACGAATCTCACTATACAAAACTTCAACTTACGACATATACCACAATTCAACATAATAATTATCTTCATAACTAAACAATACTTAAATTACCTCAAACCGACGATAATATCCTTTCCACGAACAAACCATCATCCCGACAATTTGTGTTTATAATATCATTGCTATATGAATTATAAATGAAATGAAAGCGAAACCATTCATTAAATATTATAAACTGAACAAATATAACTTGCCTTGATACCGATACCACGAATCCGTTACCAATCCCATTGTCTTCGTTCACGAGCTCCTCAGCCCCGACCAAAAAGCAATCTACGAACTCTTCAACCTCAACCGCAACACAACGGTCAAAATCAACGATCAATTATCACAACCTATTGCAATAATCGATTAACACACATTCGATAATAATCAACAACCGGTATAACCAATCCACAACCCTAACGATTCCAAAATATCTTGATTAAACACAAGTCCGAACAATCTAACTCAAACAATTACGAATTCATTCACATGATTCCGCAAAGTCCATATATCGATTTGAGAAGGCGAGTATACAAACTTAACTAAAGTATTACAATCAATTTCTCTTTCAAAACTTCAACCAAACACCTTGAAGGCGGAATTCAAAGGTATATTCGAATCATCAATCAATAAACACCAACCACATCAAGAACACGAAGAACACAATCATAAACATATATATCCTTCAACATTATATGATTCTAGCCATCGATACGAACTAAACAACCCAAATATATCAAGAATCTCAAACATCCCAAAATATTAGAGTTCAAGCCAATTACCTTCAATCTGGAGAAAGAATCAAGAATGATGTTATAATCCTTGTTCCAAGCTTTCGTAGAAGTTATCACTTGATAAACCAACTCAAAATCTGAGGTTTAGGGGTTAAAAATCGAGTTTGGGTGATTTGGGATGAAAGGGGATCATGTAGGAAGGGTTGGGGAATGAAATTCCCGACTGTTGTACGCTTTTATACGTCCAGGCACGTTAGCGTACGCTAACTTCATCAATAGCGTGCGCTACCTGTTCTCAGAATACAGACAGTATAGTTTTTGCCATTTTGAGCATAACTCACTCATCCGGACTCCGATTAACTCACCGTTTGAACCATTAGAAAGATAACTCGATGCTCTATCATACTGTTAGGTTTCAGAAGTTTTGGAGTTTCCAAGAATCGGTGGCAATTTTCCAAAGTCGAACCTTATACGCATTACTTTCCAAACAAGTGTCCAAATCTCATTTCTACTAACGTTTCAACATATAATCTTCTTAATCATATCATATAAACCAAGAATCATAATCACTTGTATGATCATCATCATACGAAGTAAATAATAATGACAACATCAAAACCCGAAATGAAGGGAGATATTAACCAACATATCTCTTGAAGAAGAAGAACACCATTCCAAACCACACGAATCATATCAATATCCGCATATCAACAATATCATCAACATAACTCAGTAATCCATCTCATAATCATATACTCAGCAGCTCATATACATGACGATTATCAACTCAAGAACATCATATAGAATTCAAAACGAAATCCCAAAGTGAAGAGTAATTACCTCTTTGAAGGAATGGATTGAATCCCAAGGTTAAATCCGTTTCCAATCGTTTCCAAACTCCAATGTTGTTAAGGACGATCAACTCAAGTGTTTGGAACCTCAAACTTCTCTCTAAGAACTCTCTCTATCGAAATAAGGGAAATAATGGCCGAAAATGCATCTTAACACCCGGCTGTCCCTTTATATACTGCACATTACTACCGTGCGCTAAAACTTGTATTTACCGTGCGCTACATCCCTAGCGTGCGCTATACTTCCTTGATAGCGTGTGCTATCGGACAGTCCAGGGGCTACTGCCTTGCTTCGCACATCATCTTACGTACGTAATGCACATGCAATAGCGTACGCAAATAGGCGTTGACTTACTACAGTGAAATGCTCAGTAGCGTGCGCTATTCTCCAACAATAGCGTGTGCTATTCCTCGTTGACCCGACATTCTGCACCTTCCCTGAAGATGCTCGGGATCTACACGCTGAAAGTAACCTGATAAAGCCAAGATTCCCTTTTGACCGATCTGATATTAGCGTACGCTAACCATATGCACTAGCGTGCACTAAATGCCGATAATAATTAGCATGGGCCTACCTGTCGGCCACCTTCCGAACCTTATCCAGAATGCCTTACGTACGTTAGGGGTCCTCCTTAGCGTACGTAACTCAAACCTCTTAGCGTGCGCTAAGTATGCACCATAGCGTGCGCTAAGTATACATCTTAGCGTGTGCTAGGCATACATTGTAGCGTGCGCTAACGTGGTTGTACTTAGCCATTTTCAGCTATTCTCGTCCAACGTATCGACATACAGAATACGAACATATGGCATACTGAATACATATATACAACCAGATAATATTCGCATATGATATACCCAATATCAAAAGTACGATAACTTGATACACGATATCTTCAAATGTAATTATCGACCAAATACGACAATTACACCAATACAGTTGTCTCAGTTCTCAATCTATTTTATCCATACTGTATAGACACCAAGCTATCCAGTACGTCTCAGATAAAATAACGCGAAAAATTTATACTGAAAATCCAGATATTACATACTAAAAATCAGGGTATTACACAGATCACGATGAATTTCATTACAGAATACCCAAGGAATCCGCGCGGGAATGATGCTATTTGGGTGATTGTCGACCGTCTGACCAAGAGTGCTCACTTTTTGGCCATTAGGGAGAGCTCCTCGGTGGAGAAGCTCGCATAGATGTTCGTGCGAGAGATTGTAGCCAGGCAAGGGGTGCCAGTTTCAATTATCTCTGACAGGACAGCCATTTTACCTCCCGGTTTTGGGAGAGGTTTCAAGAGGAGATGGGTATGCGGTTGCATTTTAGCACGGATTTTCATCCACATACGGATGGGCAGAGTGAGCGTACTATTCAGACCCTTGAGGATATGCTTCCGGCATGTTCTATTGACTATGAAGGTAGTTGGGATCAATACCTTCCTTTGGCGGAGTTTTCCTACAACAACAGCTTCCATTCCAGTATCGGCATGCCGCCGTACGAATTGCTGTATGGTGAGAAGTGAAGAACGCCCATTTGTTGGGGCGAGGTTGGTCAGCGGGTATTGGGGAGCACCGATATTGCGATGAAGATGACTGATATGATACAGATGGTGAAGGACCGTTTAGTTACTGCTCAGAGTCGGCAGAAGAGTTACGCCGACAAGAGGCGATCAGATTTGGAGTTTCAATTGGGAGATTATGTGTTGTTGAAGGTGTCACCCTGGAAAGGGCTGATTAGGTTGCGTAAACGAGGAAAGTTAGGGCCCCGTTACATTATAGCTTACAAGGTCATCGCTCGAGTGGGAAAGGTAGCTTATTGCTTAGAGTTACCGGACGAGGTGAGTTTGATCCACAACACTTTCCACGTGTCGCAGTTGCAGAAGTGCGTAGTGTATGAGTCTGCGGTGATTCCTCTCGAGGAAATTCAGATCGACGAGTGGCTTAATTACGTGGAAAATCCGGATGCCATTCTCTACAGGAGGATGAGGACCTCACGTAACAAGGTGATCGGTTTAGTAAAAGTCTTGTGGTAACACCGAAAGGGTTCCGAGTGGACTTGGGAACCCAAGGTTGAGATGCGAGAGAACTACCCAGATCTATTCATGGGCGGAGACTTCAAGGACGAAGTCTAATTCAAGCGGGGGAGAGTTGTAAAGCCCGTGCCCTGGTATGGATTATGTTTATGTTGATTAATGTTTTTCTTTAATCAAATATTGTTAAACGGGATTGACAGGAAAGGCCAAAAGTGATTTAGTCGTGTTAGTTGGCTTAAATTATTAAATTTTATCTATTATAGGTGGTAAGGAGAGTATTTTAAAAACTTAGGGACTAAATGGATATTTTTGGCAAAGTGTTGTGCATGGGTCGGCCCATGAAGGGAACCGACCCCCTCCCTTTTTTTAAAACTCTCGTTCTCTCCTTGCGGCGTACACCAACGAGAAACCACCTCAAACCCTAGTTGCGTGTTTTGTGTGTGGTGTGTTTGTGGCCGAGAGAGAGAGGGAGATTAAGAGAGAGAAGATCGAGAAAGAAGGGCTGGAAAAGGAAGATCGAACTAGGGCTTTGGAAGGGCTGAGATCGACTCTAGAGGTAATCACATGAAAACCCTAATCTTTTCTTCCTTGTGGGTTCGATTCTTCATCAATAACATCAACCCTATAAACCTTAATCTGTCCGGGTTTTCATAAAATCGTAATTAAATTTTCGAAAATAGGATTAGGGAAAGGCTAGTGCCCAAATTTCCGTAATTGTGTCTACTTTCTTTCGTTAGAAGGTCGCTAAGCCTGAATCAGATCATCCCTATGGTGAAAAGTGCAATATTTGTTGACTGGTCCAAAATGGACTGATGTGATGAGTGCTGTTCTGTCTAGAACTTCTTTAATTCGTATTTAATTCTGTGGAAGTTGGATTAAGGCAAGATCAGTGCCAATAGTTTTTATTTGAATGGGGTACGTTTCCTTAGAAGAGAGTTAAGCCTGGAAATAGCCTTAGCTAGGCTGAAAAGTGTAATTTTCATAGGCTATCCCTAGATTGACAGCTTTGAGGTGCTGTTTTCATTTATTTGTATAAAATCATTGCAGAATGAGTTTGGAGCCAGACCAATTGGAAAAGTCCAAATTTTGAGTGAATTAAGTCCCACAAAAATTCAGGACCTGATTTTATTCCGAAGTTGGCTGGAATTGGTCATTTCAAGGTCATCGCATTTAACAACCTTGATATGTCATTTTGGAAAATTCACCATAAATCATAGGAAAACAATTAGACCTTGTATAATATGTCCCTGGAAATGCCTAGTGTTGATTACCTGTAAATGGAAAAATATTTGAAATTTAGTGGGTTTATGAAGGGTAAAACAGGTCCCGAACAGACCTACAGATTTGGGGTAAAATCTAGAATTATATAGTTGGACTTTTGTTATAAGTTTTAGCTAGGAATGCCTATTTATGCGAGGTAATCCCATTTTAGGGAAGAAACAGAGGTGGTGACCTTTCCTGGAGTTTGATACAGTTTCGTGGTGATACGCTTCTAATCGAGGTGAGTTCTCTTACTGCGTAGGTTAGGGGTTATATGTGCATTACTGTAGCTCGTGTGTGTGCTAGTTAATTTTATTGTATGTGGTACTAGTGTGTATAGTGCCTAGTATGGACCTTTGGTGTCGTATAAAACTCGGGGAGACCGAGAGCTCGGGGAGACCGAGAAATACGTTTACGGATGTCGTATAAACTCTGGGAGACCGAGGAACATGTATATGGGGTTGTATGAATTCGGGGAGACCGATGGTTATATAAACAGTTGTTCTTGCATGAGTTTGCCTGTTTAGGATATGTTCTCAAACTGGCATGTGTGGATTACTTGTATCTATCTGTGGTTTGGGGTAGTGTTCATATGATTGCTATCGTATGTGGTGTTTGAATTCACTAAGCTTCGTGATTACCCATTTTCCTATATATTACTGTTTCAAGTGCGAGTGGCAGTAAGGCGTGATGGTACACACTGGCGTGTTGAGTGTAATACCCAGTTGTAATTCATTCCTTTTCATTCAGTAATTATCAGTCTGTAATTGTCACTCAGTGTATTTTCACTCAATTATAATCATTCATCAATCATGTTCATTCACCGGGTTCACCGTTCGGAAAAACTTCGAGTTGTGTATCATTATTGTTCATTGTTTCAACTTTCCTCTTATGAGTTCGACTTTGTTAAATCACCATTAATTTTTGGTAACTCCAAAAATTCTAAATCTTTGCAATATTATAGAGCATCGAATTAGCTTTCCAATGGTTCAAACGGTGAGTCAATCGGAGTCCGGACGAGAGAGTTATGGTCGTTTGATTTTGGCGATCGCTGCCGGCCGAACTTCGGCCGTGTCGTCCGACACGGCCCGTGCCGCATTTCGTCCGAAATGCGAAGTTTACGCCGACCGGACTCGGCCGTGTCGTCACACGGCCCGTGCCGTACTCTTCCGGTTAAGCACGAACGATCGCCGACACGCCCGACCGTGTCCCGGGACACGGCCGAGTCATGCCGAGTCATTGTCGGGCGGGTCGCTATCGGAAGGCCCTCGGCCGCGACCGTGTCAATCGTGACACGGTCGAGTCCTGTCGGCCACTGTCGGCCAATCTGCGCGACACGACCGTGCCGATCGGCACGGTCCGTGTCGGCAGCGATCAACTCCTTTAAATTCGTTTTTCAAGATTTCTTCCATTCCTTTCCCATTTTTTTCACTTGAAACCGAGAGAGGAAGCTTGAGGGAGGGTTTTTCCTTCACAAATCATTTGGGTGTTTGATTTTCTTCATCTCCTTTCGATCGTGAAGCCCGAATACTCGATTAAACGCGTGTTCTTCGGATTAAAGCACTTGGATCATCAAGAGGTAATTCCTTCAACACTTTGGACTTTGATTTTGTGTTGAAATAGGATGTTTTGGACGTTATAATCATGTTATATGAAGGGATATGTATATGATTATGAGTTTGTATAAGGATTCATTGGATTATTGAGGGATTATTCAAGAACACCTTGAATATCGAGTTGGAATTGGGGATTTTCGACTAATTGTTGTTATAATCACATTTTTGGATATTCATAACGGATTATTGAACGTATTGGAGATGTTTTGTTGGTTTAAAACACTTCTTGGAGATTCTGATATTGGTATATTGAGGTTTGATTGTAAACCATCGGAGTTTGGATACAACGTGTTTGATTTAATGCCTCTATGGACTTGGTTTAATCGTATCGACGTTTTGAATTCGTTATATTCGTGTTTGATTCGTATATTGAACGAGTTGTTGGATATTGTATAATTCAAGGTTGTTCGAGTGACCGATATTTCAATTAGGACGTTGTTCGTGGAAGGATAATTGTCACCAGTATTGTGTAAGTTAATTCTTACTCGGTTAAAAGGATATTCATCCCTTTTGTTGTTGTTCATTCATAATCATAAATCATTCATCATTATATTAATCGTATCAAAACTTGTTGTTATCAATTAATCGTTTACCATAAGGAACGACGGTTCCAATCTTTTCATTGAGTGTCATTTATTTCGCTACCATTCCACCTCGGTGAGTCATTATTCATTCTCGATGTCACTTTTGTTATATCGTGGCATTCCGGGTCATATGGCGTGCCGGTTGGTATGTGTAGGGTTTTCATGTCGGGCACATTATAGTCGTGTGTTGGTTGATGGCCTCACATTGGGTATGCACACGAGATTGATTGTTTCGTGAGATCGATTAGGTACAAGACCACACGTGTATTCGATCGATACTCGTTGGTGGCTTGTGCGGACACATTTCCATCCCGGCGTAGTGTGGCGCCACCCTTTGAGCCATCTTGTTAGTTGATTCATATAGCATGTTTGATTGCGTATGTTTCACAGGATATTTCATAATTTCGTATATAATCATGATTGTGTTTATTCAACTCGGAGGATTGTTGTTCTCAGATAATCGGCCCGTTTGGGGATATTTGTTTCTCGAGGTCATGGCAAGGCAAAAGCACGGGGAGAGCCGTTGACGGCGAGGAGTCCTAATGATACTAGAAGGGCCCCGAATTGCTCGATCACTTATTCAGTCATTTGTGTTTCCTTTATTTATTCCGCTGCAGACATTCCATTTGAATACTCGTTTCATTCAGTGTTGTGTATTTTATCGTCACATAAGATACACATGTATTCTATTTTATCCTGGTGTGTTGTATGAAACTCCTAATCGGAGTAATTGATGTTGTAATGTGGTTCGGTACTACTTTTACCCTGTGTAATTCATCCTTTTTCATTCGCCTAGTGGGTCCCAGTCAGGGGTCCACGGCACTGTAATATCCGCCTAGTTTGGGGTGTTACAGAGTTGGTATCGGAGCGTGGTTTTGAATACTACCCTCCAAGTTATGTCTCATTTGAAATCATTGTCATCGAACTAGTATCATTGGACTTTCGCGTCACGTGTGACCTGTGCGGATGCCGAGCCAATCAGACCGAAAGAACTGTAAGACTTCTAACGCCATGGTATAATTTCTGGCAATTATCACTCATTCATAATTTATCAGTTAACAATCCTCCATCATCATTTTCATTTTGACCAGGACGGTCATTTTAACTCATTAATCACTCAATTCATTTCATTACTCGATTGTTGATCTGGATGATCATATCATTAATCTTGTTAACTTGTTCAAGATAATCATTTCAATAGTTTCATCAGATAATCATGTCACCTCGCTTAATCATTCATATAATCATTGTGTTAGAACGTGTATGCTCATTTTCATCATTTAATTACGTAATCATAACGTGATATTCATGTGGGAGATTTAATCATCATGTAACTTTCCACTTGATATGGAAAGAGTGGCAGAGGACGAGGAGGACGAGGCCGTGGTGCGGGCCGAATCCCGAGAGCTCGTGTGAATACACGTGCGAATGCGAGGATAATGCTAATTCATCTAGCAGCTGACGCCGCTACTCATTCACACAGACGTGATCATTATCTATCGTGAGTCGTACTCGGACACCGCTCGGTCGAAGGTGTTCGGGTTGACCCACTCGCTTATGCGGGGCATGATGGCCCGAATGACCAGATGACACGGCAGTGCAGACGATGCATAACTCCACTATTCAAAATCAACAGGCTCCTCGCCGCCGCCTCGAGAGGCAAGAGAGGGTGTAAGCAATATCATTAGCGATATCTCTCGCCGACCACCTACCTTTGAGGGCTCATCGAGCCGGCGGATATCGTCCATTGGCTTGAGCATTTCGAAAAATTATTTGCTATGGTGGATTGCCCGAAGGGCATAAAGTTTCGATTGCGGCTTACTATCTTGGTAAGAGCGCTCATTCATGGTGGTTATCGTTGAAGCCCACGGACGGATCATGTACTTGGGATCGGTTCAAAACTCTCATGATGGAGAGGTACTATCCGCCCCACTCGGGAGGCCAAGTTGTCGGAATTACTCACTCCCGACCTTTCGGCGGATGATGATGTTCTCGCCATCGCCGAAAAATTTCAGAACTTCTTCCGTTCGCCTCATCTATCATTCACTCGAAGCGGACAAGATCAAGTATTTCAAAGAAGAGGAAATCCCGTATGAGATTACAATCGCTTAATCATAATTGTACCACGTTGGTGAATTCATTGAGAAAGCTCTTACTTACGAGCTCATCGCCAAAGAGATTGCTAAGCAACAACCTTCATCTCGGGCAAGAAATCTAAGAATCAGTCGGTCGACGGGCGTCGGTGCCACTTTCAAGAAACCACGTACGGGCTCTACTTTTTTGAGCGACCTCCCACGGCGTCTAAACCCGCGGAACCTCGATCACGAGCGGCCGTTCGGCCATCACCTGTTTCAACCGTGAGGAACAGGGTCATTTCAGCACCCAATGTCCGGCGATCATCACGTGCCACAATCAGGATTGCTGGGCATAGGGCCCGTTTTGCCGAAGGGACTCTAAACCTACTCGGGCGTCATCTCGGGCCCCTGTGTCATTCGGCGGTGCGAATCAAAGCCACTCAGTCAGCGTCGTTCAAGACGACAGGAGCTAAAGGCGGAGCCAAGAGCTATCAGACGGGAGCGTCCGGCTCTGGGGCCGGAAAGCCCCGAATTTATGAGATAAAGAAGACCGACGATCCAGAGGCCCGGATGATCTCAGGTACACTCGATATTCTTTCTCAACCTGTGTGTACCCTTTTTGACACTGGTGCATCGCATTCATTCATTTCCGAGTCATGTTTGCGTAGACTACGTCTAGGTAGTGCTACTAGTTGTGAGCCTTATGTCATTGGTCTACCTGACGGTAGACGAATTATCGGTAATCGTGAGATTCAGAATTGCCCGATTCAATTTCATGGTCGTGTATGGCCAGCGGACCTAATCGTAGTAGATTTGCCGAGGGACGACGTCATCTTGGGTATTGACTGGATGGATCGTCATGATGCCATCATTAGTGTCCGTAAGCGTATGGTCACTATCATTTCAGACGATGGGTTTGAATGTGTTTTTCAGGGAGGTAATCCCTACATTGCAGTAAAGTCATTAATTTGATGAAAGCGAAGACGGTTACTCGATCGAGGATGTGTTGGTTATTGGTGCTATATGACCAAAACCAAAAAATCATCAGTATTGTTGTCAGATATTCCGGTTGTGAAAGAATATGCCGATGTATTTCCAGACGAGTTACCTAGTTTGCCTCCACAGAGAGATGTGGAATTCACGATTGAGTTGGAGCCCGGTACGTCCCCGTTATCGAAGGCACCGTACCGGATGGCCCCGACCGAAATGCAGGAGTTGAAGAATCAACTTGAGGAATTGTTCGAGAAAGGTTATATCCGACCGAGTGCGTCCCCGTGGGGAGCACTCGGTCTGTTTGTCAAAAAGAAGGATGGTTCTTTTCGCTTGTGTATCGATTATCGGAGTTGAATAGGGTGACGATCAAGAATAAGTATCCTTTACCCGTATCGATGACCTTTTGGATCAACTTCGGGAGCTTCGGTATTTTCCAAGATCGACTTAAGATCTGGATATCATCGCCTACGGATTCGAGAGTCGGATATCGCGAGGACGGCGTTTCAACACGCTATGGTCATTTTGAGTTCGTAGTTATGCCGCTCGGGCTAACTAATGCACTGCGGTATTCATGGAACTAATGAATCGGGTCTTCATCGACTTTTTGGATCGGTTTGTTGTTGTCTTCATCGATGACATTTTGATTTATTCTCGTAACCGAGAGGAACACGAGATTCATCTTCATCAGATTCTCGACGTGTTGAGACAAGAGCAACTCTATGGAAAGTTTTCCAAATGCGAGTTCTGGATGTCCGAGGTGACTTTTCTCGGACATGTAATTTCATCAGACGGAGTTCGTGTCGACCCTCAGAAGACGGAGGCTATCCGAGACAGGTTACCTCCGAAGAATGTTAAGGAAATCAGAAGTTTTCTCGGATTAGCGGGCTACTATCGGCGATTTGTGGAGGGATTTTCTAAAATCGCTCAACCCTTGACGAACCTTTTGCGGAAGGATAAGAAATACACGTGGTCCGACGCGTGTCAACGGAGTTTTGAGGAACTCAAGAGCCGGTTAATGTCAGCACCTGTACTTTCCTTGCCGCAGGGGACGGAGGGATTTGTAGTTTATAGTGATGCGTCCAGACAGGTCTCGGTTGTGTGCTCATGCGTAATGGAAAGGTTATTGCCTATGCTTCACGGCAATTGAGACCTTACGAGGTTAATTATCCGACTCACGATCCGGAGCTAGCGGTAGTGGTGTTCGCTTTAAAAATTTGGCGTCATTATCTTTATGGCGTTACTCGTCGATATTCACCGATCATAAAAGTTTGAAGTATATATTTACTCGAAGGAGTTAAATATGCGGCAGGCGGTGGTTAGAACTAATCAAGGATTATGATATTGAGATCCTTTACCACCGGGCAAGGCGAACGTTGTCGCCGACGCCTTGAGTCGTAAGTCCGTTCGAGAGCGGATGCTTGCTCGTTTACGATTCGAAGGAGCTTCAAATAGAATTCCTTAGACCCGAGATCGAGGTCGCTTCAGCGAATCGGGGACAACTTTGTATGTTAGAGATTTCATCGTCTCTTGAGGAGGTAATCGGAGAGAATCGGAGTTCGGACCCTTCGTTGTTGCGCATCCGTGAGGATGTGACTCGGGAAAGCCCACATTCGTGGTCCACGAGGATGGACTTTTGAGGTTTAAGAACCGGTTGTGCGTCTCGCGAATGACGAGTTGAAAAACTCGATTTTGAGAGAAGCTCATGCTACCCCTTATTCTGTTCACCCGGGGTCTAGCAAGATGTATAAAGACACAAACAAAATTACCGGTGGAGTAATATGAAGCGAGAAGTCGCGGAATTTGTTTCGAGATGCTTAACTTGCCAACAAGTCAAGATTGAACATCGGCCGGCGGGTATGCTGAAACCTCTCCCTATTCCAGTGGAAATGGGAAGACATTTCTATGGATTTCATCACGAGTTTGCCGACGAGTCCTCGTGGCATGAAAACGATCAGGTGATTGTGGACCGCTTAACTAAATCAGCTCATTTTCTTGAGATTAAGGATACTTGGGGTCCCGAGAGACTTGCCCACTATTCATCAAAGAGATAGTGAGACTACACGGTACTCCTAAAAGTATCGTTTCCGATCGTGACGGACGGTTTGTGTCACATTTTTGGAAATCGATTCATCGTGCTATGGGAACTCGGCTTAATCTCGATCGCCTTTCATCCTCGGTCCGACGGACAATCGAGAGGACTATTCAGACATTAGAGGACATGTTGAGAGCTTGCGTCCTCGATTGGAAGGACGATTGGGAAGCCCAACTACCGTTGATCGAGTTCACATATAATAATAGTTGGCACGCTTCGATTAAGATGGCACCTTACGAGGCCTTGTACGGTCGTCGTTGTCGATCTCCGTTGTGTTGGGATGACTTATCAGAATCAATCGGCACCGAGCCCGATATGCTTATAGCCGCCCGTGAGAAGGTAGCTTTGATCAAGAGTCGTATGTTGACAGCTCAGTCGGCCGAAATCATATGCGAATAACCGTAAATCGACCATTAGAGTTCGAGGCTGGTGACCATGTGTTGGTCAAGGTATCCCCGAGTCGTGGTATCTTCCGTTTTGGGAAGAGGGGAAAGTTGAGTCCGAGATTCATTGGACCGTTCGAGATTTTGGATCGAGTAGGCGAGTTAGCTTATCGATTGGCTTTACCTCCGGCGTTGAGCCGAATTCATAATGTGTTTCATGTCTCTCAGTTGCGGAAGTATGTTGCCGACCCGAGTCACATACTCCAGTTCGACGAAATCGAGATCGCAGATGATCATTCGTACGAGGAGCGTCCTGTACGAGTGTTAGAGCGGCGAATCAAACAGTTGAGGAACAAGACGATCCCTTTGGTCAAGATTCAGTGGTCTAGACATGGAGTCGAAGAGGCCACTTGGGAAACCGAGGAGAATATGCGGGAGAGTTATCCCGAGTTGTTTGACCCTTAGTTTCGGGGACGAAACTCCTTTTAAGGGGGGGAGTATGTAATACCCAGTTGTAATTCATTCCTTTTCATTCAGTAATTATCAGTCTGTAATTGTCACTCCGTGTATTTTCACTCAATTATAATCATTCATCAATCATGTTCATTTACCGGGTTCACCGTTCGGAAAAACTTCGAGTTGTGTATCATTATTGTTCATTGTTTCAACTTTCCTCTTATGAGTTCGACTTTGTTAAATCACCATTAATTTTTGGTAACTCCAAAAATTCTAAATCTTTGCAATATTATAGAGCATCGAATTAGCTTTCCAATGGTTCAAACGGTGAGTCAATCGGAGTCCGACGAGAGAGTTATGGTCGTTTCGATTTTGGCCGATCACTGCCGACCGAACTCGGCCGTGTCGTCCGACACGGCCCGTGCCGTACTCGTCCGGAAATGCAGTTTCGCCGACCGGACTCGGCCGTGTCGTCGACACGGCCCGTGCCGCACTCTTCCGGTTAAGCACGAACGATCGCCGACACGCCCGACCGTGTCCCGGACACGGCCGAGTCATGCCGAGTCAGCCGCCGGGCGGGTCGCTATCGGAAGGCCCTCAGCCGCCGCGACCGTGTCAATCGTGACACGGTCGAGTCCCTGTCGGCCAGTCGGCCAATCAAGCGACACGACCGTGCCGATCGGCACGGCCGTGTCCGGCAGCAATCAACTCCTTTAAATTCGTTTTTTCAAAGATTTCTTCTATTCCTTTCCCATTTTTTTCACTTGAAACCGAGAGAGGAAGCTTTAGGGAGGGTTTTTCCTTCACAAATCATTTGGGTGTTTGATTTTCTTCATCTCCTTTCGATCGTGAAGCCCGAATACTCGATTAAACGCGTGTTCTTCGGATTAAAGCACTTGGATCATCAAGAGGTAATTCCTTCAACACTTTGGACTTTGATTTTGTGTTGAGATAGGATGTTTTGGACGTTATAATCATGTTATATGAAGGGATATGTATATGATTATAAGTTTGTATAAGGATTCATTGGATTATTGAGGGATTATTCAAGAACACCTTGAATATCGAGTTGGAATTGGGGATTTTCGACTAATTGTTGTTATAATCACATTTTTGGATATTCATAACGGATTATTGAACGTATTGGAGATGTTTTGTTGGTTTAAAACACTTCTTGGAGATTCTGATATTGGTATATTGAGGTTTGATTGTAAACCATCGGAGTTTGGATACAACGTGTTTGATTTAATGCCTCTATGGACTTGGTTTAATCGTATCGACGTTTTGAATTCGTTATATTCGTGTTTGATTCGTATATTGAACGAGTTGTTGGATATTGTATAATTCAAGGTTGTTCGAGTGACCGATATTTCAATTAGGACGTTGTTCGTGGAAGGATAATTGTCACCGGTATTGTGTAAGTTAATTCTTACTCGGTTAAAAGGATATTCATCCCTTTTGTTGTTGTTCATTCATAATCATAAATCATTCATCATTATATTAATCGTATCAAAACTTGTTGTTATCAATTAATCGTTTCAGTCATAAGGAACGACGGTTCCAATCTTTTCATTGAGCTGTCATTTATTTCGCTACCATTCCACCTCGGTGAGTCATTATTCATTCTCGATGTCACTTTTGTTATATCGTGGCATTCCGGGTCATACTGGCGTGCCGGTTGGTATGTGTAGGGTTTTCATGTCGGGCACATTATAGTCGTGTGTTGGTTGATGGCCTCACATTGGACTGTGCACACGAGATTGATTGTTTCGTGAGACTGATTAGGTACAAGACCACACGTGTATTCGATCGATACTCGTTGGTGGCTTGTGCACGGACACATTTCCATCCCGGGCGTAGTGTGGCGCCACCCTTTGAGCCGTACTGTTAGTTGATTCATATAGCATGTTTGATTGCGTATGTTTCGACAGGATATTTCATAATTTCATATATAATCATGATTGTGTTTATTCAACTCTGGAGGATTGTTGTTACGTATAATCGACCCGTTTGGGGATATTTGTTTCTCGTGTCATGGCAAGGCAAAAGCACAGGAGAGCCCGTTGACGGCGAGGAGTCCTAATGATACTAGAAGGGGCCCCGATGCTCACCACTTATTCACCATTTGTGTTTCCTTTATTTATTCATTGAGACATTCCATTTGAATACTCGTTTCATTCGGTGTTGTGTATTTTATCGTCACATAAGATACACATGTATTCTATTTTATCTGGTGTGTTGTATGAAACTCCTAATCGGAGTAATTGATGTTGTAATGTGGTTCGGTACTACTTTTACCCTGTGTAATTCATCCTTTTTCATTCGCCTAGTGGGTCCCGATCAGGGGTCCACAGACCGTAATATCCGCCTAGTTTGGGGTGTTACGAGTTGGTATCGGAGCGTGGTTTTGAATACTACCCTCCAAGTTATGTCTCATTTGAAATCATTGTCATCGAACTAGTATCATTGGACTTTCGCGTCACGTGTGACCTGTGCGGATGCCGAGCCAATCGACCAAAGAACTGTAAGACTTCTAACGCCATGGTATAATTTCGCAATTATCACTCATTCATAATTTATCGATTAACAATCCTCCATCATCATTTTCATTTTGACCAGACGGTCATTTTAACTCATTAATCACTCAATTCATTTCATTACTCGATTGTTGATCCGGATGATCATATCATTAATCTTGTTAACTTGTTCAAGATAATCATTTCAATAGTTTCATCGATAATCATGTCACCTCGATTAATCATTCATATAATCATTGTGTTAGAACGTGTATGCTCATTTTCATCATTTAATTACGTAATCATAACGTGATATTCATGTGGGAGATTTAATCATCATGTAACTTTCCACTTCGGTATGGAAAGAGTGGCAGAGGACGAGGAGGACGAGGCCGTGGTGCGGGCCGAATCCGAGAGCTCGTGTGAATACACGTGCGAATGCGAGGATAATGCTAATTCATCTAGCGGCCAGCCGCTACTCATTCACTGGACGTGATCATTATCTATCGTGAGTCGTACTCGGGACACCGCTCGGTCGGAAGGTGTTCGGGTTGACCCACTCGCTTTTATGCAGGCATGATGGCCCAGATGACCCGGATGACACGGTGATGCAGACGATGCATAACTCCACTATTCAAAATCAACAGGCTCCTCCGCCGCCGCCTCGGAGGCAAGAGAGGGTGTAAGCAATATCATTAGCGATATCTCTCGCGGCGACCACCTACCTTTGAGGGCTCATCGAGCGGCGGATATCGTCCATTGGCTTGAGCATTTCGAAAAATTATTTGCTATGGTGGATTGCCACTCAAGGGCATAAAGTTTCGATTGCGGCTTACTATCTTGGTAAGAGCGCTCATTCATGGTGGTTATCGTTGAAGCCCACAGACGGATCATGTACTTGGGATCGGTTCAAAACTCTCATGATGGAGAGGTACTATCCGGCCCCACTCGGGAGGCCAAGTTGTCGGAATTACTCACTCCCGACCTTTCGGCGGATGATGATGTTCTCGCCATCGCCGAAAAATTTCAGAACTTCTTCCGTTCGCCTCATCTATCATTCACTCGAAGCGGACAAGATCAAGTATTTCAAAGAGGTGAAATCCCGTATGAGATTACAATCGCTTAATCATAATTGTACCACGTTGGTGAATTCATTGAAAGCTCTTACTTACGAGCTCACCGCCAAAGAGATTGCTAAGCAACAACCTTCATCTGCGGCAAGAAATCTAAGAACCGTAATCGATCGGCGGGCGTCACTTTCAAGAACCCTCGTACGGGCTCTACTTTTTTTGAGCGACCTCCCCCGGCGTCTAAACCCGCGGAATCTCAGTCACGAGCGGCCAATTCGGCCATCACCTGTTTCAACTGTGAGGAACAGGGTCATTTCGGCACCCAATGTCCGAAGCATCATCACGTGCCACAATGTGGGATTGCTGGGCATAGGGCCCGTTTTGCCGAAGGGACTCTAAACCTACTCGGGCGTCATCTCGGGCCCAGGTCATTCAAGCGGTGCGTAATCGGGCCACTCGGTCGGCGTCGTTCAAGACAGCGGGAGCTAAAGGCGGAGCAGAGCTATCGACAGAGCGTCGGCTCTGGGGCCGGAAAGCCCCAATTTATGAGATAAAGAAGACCGACGATCCGAGGCCGGATGATCTCGGTACACTCGATATTCTTTCTCAACTTTGTGTGTACCCTTTTTGACACGGTGCATCGCATTCATTCATTTCGAGTCATGTTTGCGTAGACTACGTCTAGGTAGTGCTACTAGTTGTGAGCCTTATGTCATTGGTCTACGACGGTAGACGAATTATCGTAATCGTGAGATTCAATTGCCGATTCAATTTCATGGTCGTGTATGGCGGCGGACCTAATCGTAGTAGATTTGCCGAGGGACGGCGTCATCTTGGGTATTATTTGGATGGATCGTCATGATGCCATCATTAGTGTCCGTAGCGTATGGTCACTATCATTTTGACGATGGGTTTGAATGTGTTTTCAGGAGGTAATCCCTACATTACAGTAAAGTCATTAATTTGATGAAAGCAGTACGGTTACTCAGTCAGGGATGTGTTGGTTATTGGTGCTATATGACCAAAACCAAAAAATCATCAGTATTGTTGTCAGATATTCCGGTTGTGAAAGAATATGCCGATGTATTTCCAGACGAGTTACCTAGTTTGCCTCCACAGAGAGATGTGGAATTCACGATTGAGTTGGAGCCTGGTACGTCTCCGATATCGAAGGCACCATATTGGATGGCCCCGACTGAAATGCAGGAGTTGAAGAATCAACTTGAGGAATTGTTCGAGAAAGGTTATATCCGACCGAGTGCGTCTCCGTGGGGAGCACCAGTGCTGTTTGTCAAAAAGAAGGATGGTTCTTTTCGCTTGTGTATCGATTATCGGGAGTTGAATAGGGTGACGATCAAGAATAAGTATCCTTTACCCCGTATCGATGACCTTTTGGATCAACTTCAGGAGCTTCAAGATTTTCCAAGATCGACTTAAGATCTGGATATCATCGCCTACGGATTCGAGAGTCGGATATCGCGAGGACGGCGTTTCGAACACGCTATGGTCATTTTGAGTTCGTAGTTATGCCGTTCGGGCTAACTAATGCACTGCGGTATTCATGGAACTAATGAATCGGGTCTTCATCGACTTTTTGGATCGGTTTGTTGTTGTCTTCATCGATGACATTTTGATTTATTCTCGTAACCGAGAGGAACACGAGATTCATCTTCATCGATTCTCGACGTGTTGAGACAAGAGCAACTCTATGGAAAGTTTTCCAAATGCGAGTTACGGATGTCCGAGGTGACTTTTCTCGGACATGTAATTTCATCGAGACGGAGTTCGTGTCGACCCTCGAAGACGGAGGCTATCCGAGGCGGTTACCTCCGAAGAATGTTAAGGAAATCGAAGTTTTCTCGGATTAGCGGGCTACTATCGGCGATTTGTGGAGGGATTTTCTAAAATCGCTCAACCCTTGACGAACCTTTGCGGAAGGATAAGAAATACACGTGGTCCGACGCGTGTCAACGGAGTTTTGAGGAACTCAAGAGCCGGTTAATGTCGGCTGTACTTTCCTTGCCGCGAGGGACGGAGGGATTTGTAGTTTATAGTGATGCGTCAGACGTGGTCTCGGTTGTGTGCTCATGCGAGAATGGAAAGGTTATTGCCTATGCTTCACGGCAATTGAGACCTTACGAGGTTAATTATCCGACTCACGATCCGGAGCTAGCAGTAGTGGTGTTCGCTTTAAAAATTTGGCGTCATTATCTTTATGGCGTTACATCGCGATATTCACCGATCATAAAAGTTTGAAGTATATATTTACTCGAAGGAGTTAAATATGCGGCAGGCGGTGGTTAGAACTAATCAAGGATTATGATATTGAGATCCTTTACCACCGGGCAAAGGCGAACGTTGTCGCCGACGCCTTGAGTCGTAAGTCCGTTCGGGAGCGGATGCTTGCTCGTTTTAACGATTCGAAGGAGCTTCAAGGAATTCCTAAGACCGAGATCGAGGTCCAGCCAGCGAGTCGGGGACAACTTTGTATGTTAGAGATTTCATCGTCTCTTGAGGAGGTAATCGGAGAGAATCGAGTTCGGACCCTTCGTTGTTGCGCATCCGTGAGGATGTGACTCGAGAAAGCCCACGGATTCGTGGTCCACGAGGATGGACTTTTGAGGTTTAAGAACCGGTTGTGCGTCTGCGAATGACGAGTTGAAAAACTCGATTTTGAGAGAAGCTCATGCTACCCTTATTCTGTTCACCCGGGGTCTAGCAAGATGTATAAAGACTGAAACAAAATTACGGTGGAGTAATATGAAGCGAGAAGTCGCGGAATTTGTTTCGAGATGCTTAACTTGCCAACAAGTCAAGATTGAACATCGGCGACCGGCGGGTATCTGAAACCTCTCCCTATTCCAGAGTGGAAATGGGAAGACATTTCTATGGATTTCATCACGAGTTTGCCGACGAGTCCTCGTGGCATGAATACGATCTGGTGATTGTGGACCGCTTAACTAAATCGGCTCATTTTCTTGAGATTAAGGATACTTGGGGTCGAGAGACTTGCCCACTATTCATCAAAGAGATAGTGAGACTACGGTACTCTAAAAGTATCGTTTCCGATCGTGACGGACGGTTTGTGTCACATTTTGGAAATCGATTCATCGTGCTATGGGAACTCGGCTTAATCTCGATCGCCTTTCATCCTCGGTCAGACGGACAATCGAGAGAGGACTATTCGGACATTAGAGGACATGTTGAGAGCTTGCGTCCTCGATTGGAAGGGCGATTGGGAAGCCCAACTACCGTTGATCGAGTTCACGTATAATAATAGTTGGCACGCTTCGATTAAGATGGCACCTTACGAGGCCTTATGCGGTCGTTGTCGATCTCCGTTGTGTTGGGATGACTTATCGAATCAATCGGCACCGAGCCCGATATGCTTATAGCCGCCGTGAGAAGGTAGCTTTGATCGAGTCGTTTGTTGGCGGCTCAGTCGGCTTAAATCATATGCGTATAACGTAAATCGACCATTAGAGTTCGAGGCTGGTGACCATGTGTTGGTCAAGGTATCCCAGTCGTGGTATCTTCCGTTTTGGGAAGAGGGAAAGTTGAGTCGAGATTCATTGGACCGTTCGAGATTTTGGATCGAGTAGGCGAGTTAGCTTATCGATTGGCTTTACCTCCGGCGTTGAGCCGAATTCATAATGTGTTTCATGTCTCTCGTTGCGGAAGTATGTTGCCGACCGAGTCACATACTCCGGTTCGGCGAAATCGAGATCGCAGATGATCATTCGTACGAGGAGCGTCTGTACGAGTGTTAGAGCGCGAATCAAACGGTTGAGGAACAAGACGATCCCTTTGGTCAAGATTCAGTGGTCTAGACATGGAGTCGAAGAGGCCACTTGGGAAACCGAGGAGAATATGCGGGAGAGTTATCCCGAGTTGTTTGACCCTTAGTTTGGGACGAAACTCCTTTTAAGGAGTATGTAATACCCGGTTGTAATTCATTCCTTTTCATTCAAGAATTATCGATCTGTAATTGTCACTCGGTGTATTTTCACTCAATTATAATCATTCATCAATCATGTTCATTCACCGGTTCACCGCTCGGAAAAACTTCGAGTTGTGTATCATTATTGTTCATTGTTTCAACTTTCCTCTTATGAGTTCGACTTTGTTAAATCACCATTAATTTTTGGTAACTCCAAAAATTCTAAATCTTTGCAATATTATAGAGCATCGAATTAGCTTTCCAATGGTTCAAACGGTGAGTCAATCGAGTCCGGACGAGAGAGTTATGGTCGTTTGATTTTGGCGATCACCGCCGACCGAACTTCGGCCGTGTCGTCCGACGGCCCGTGCCGTACTCGTCGGAAATGCGAAGTTTCGCCGACCAGACTCGGCCGTGTCGTCCGACACGGCCGTGCCGTACTCTTAGGTTAAGCACTGGAGCATTGACACGCCGGCCGTGTCCCGTGACACGGCCGAGTCATGCCGAGTCATTCGGGCGGGTCGCTATCGGAAGGCCCTCGGCGCCGCGACCGTGTCAATCGGGACACGGTCGAGTCCCTGTCGGCCACTGTCGGCCAAGCTGCGCGACACGACCGTGCCGATCGGCACGGGCCGTGTCCTGACGATCAACTCCTTTAAATTCGTTTTTCAAAGATTTCTTCTATTCCTTTCCCATTTTTTTCACTTGAAACCGAGAGAGGAAGCTTGAGGGAGGGTTTTTCCTTCACAAATCATTTGGGTGTTTGATTTTCTTCATCTCCTTTCGATCGTGAAGCCCGAATACTCGATTAAACGCGTGTTCTTCGGATTAAAGCACTTGGATCATCAAGAGGTAATTCCTTCAACACTTTGGACTTTGATTTTGTGTTGAGATAGGATGTTTTGGACGTTATAATCATGTTATATGAAGGGATATGTATATGATTATAAGTTTGTATAAGGATTCATTGGATTATTGAGGGATTATTCAAGAACACCTTGAATATCGAGTTGGAATTGGGGATTTTCGACTAATTGTTGTTATAATCACATTTTGGATATTCATAACGGATTATTGAACGTATTGGAGATGTTTTGTTGGTTTAAAACACTTCTTGGAGATTCGATATTGGTATATTGAGGTTTGATTGTAAACCATCGGAGTTTGGATACAACGTGTTTGATTTAATGCCTCTATGGACTTGGTTTAATCGTATCGACGTTTTGAATTCGTTATATTCGTGTTTGATTCGTATATTGAACGAGTTGTTGGATATTGTATAATTCAAGGTTGTTCGAGTGACCGATATTTCAATTAGGGCGTTGTTCGTGGAAGGATAATTGTCACCGGTATTGTGTAAGTTAATTCTTACTCGGTTAAAAGGATATTCATCCCTTTTGTTGTTGTTCATTCATAATCATAAATCATTCATCATTATATTAATCGTATCAAAACTTGTTGTTATCAATTAATCGTTTACCATAAGGAGCAGCGGTTCCAATCTTTTCATTGAGTGTCATTTATTTCGCTACCATTCCACCTCGGTGAGTCATTATTCATTCTCGATGTCACTTTTGTTATATCGTGGCATTCCGGTCATCTTGGCGTGCGGTTGGTATGTGTAGGGTTTTCATGTCGGGCACATTATAGTCGTGTGTTGGTTGATGGCCTCACATTGGGTGTGCACGAGATTGATTGTTTCGTGAGACCGATTAGGTACAAGACCACACGTGTATTCGATCGATACTCGTTGGTGGCTTGTGCACGGACACATTTCCATCCGGGCGTAGTGTGGCGCCACCCTTTGAGCCATACCGTTAGTTGATTCATATAGCATGTTTGATTGCGTATGTTTCGAGGATATTTCATAATTTCGTATATAATCATGATTGTGTTTATTCAACTCGGAGGATTGTTGTTACGTATAAGCCGACCCGTTTGGGGATATTTGTTTCTCGTGTCATGGCAAGGCAAAAGCACGGGAGAGCCCGTTGACGGCGAGGAGTCCTAATGATACTAGAAGGGGCCCCAAATTGCTCACCACTTATTCAGTCATTTGTGTTTCCTTTATTTATTCCGCTGCAGACATTCCATTTGAATACTCGTTTCATTCAGTGTTGTGTATTTTATTGTCACATAAGATACACATGTATTCTATTTTATCCTGGTGTGTTGTATGAAACTCCTAATCGAAGTAATTGATGTTGTAATGTGGTTCGGTACTACATTTACCCTGTGTAATTCATCCTTTTTCATTCGCCTAGTGGGTCCCAGTCAGGGGTCCACGGCACTGTAATATCCGCCTAGTTTGGGGTGTTACATTGAGAAGATCTTTGTTATTATTTATTTGATCAAGTTTAGAATTATTACATTTTCCGCTGTATTGTTTGGGGTTGGTTGTTTAACTTAACGATTGTGATGAAATGTTTATTTGGCTCTCAACACTTATGGTTTTATCAATACTATCATATAATTTTAAATATAATTGAAAATCTATAATATAATTTATGAATTTAGATTTTAATATAAATTTAAATATATATTTAGTGATATTATATATTTAAAAAGTGATATAACATCGGGTTGCTAATGGTTATGAAATTAGAATTTGTTGATTGTTATGAAATTAGGGTTTGTTCAATGTAATGGAATCAGGGTTTGTTATATTGAGTGGTAAAATAGTTATTTTTGTTGTTCAACTCATTGAATCAGCATGAAAAAGAAACAACAAAGTTCTATCATTCAGGTTAATTAAGTCAGATTATTTCAATCAGATGGATAACATCATTCAACAAAAGAAAAGTAAACAGTCCCTAAGTATGGTGGTTATCGGAAAGGGATGTTCTTTCATTCGTTGGATAGGGGTGGCGGGCAATGGCCGGGATGATGGAAAAATTGTAGTGAAAGTTGCAATGGGAGAGAATGTGGAATGGTTCAAGAGTGGATTGGAGGGAGTCATTATAGATGGGAATAATACTGTGTTTTGGGTGGATGTTGGGGTAGGAGAGAGTCTCTTAGGGATAGATTCTCTAGACTTTTTCATCTTAGTTAGATAAAAAAAGCATAGGGAGGATGGGGTGGTGGGAAGAGAAAGTTTGGAGATGGAGATGACGGAAGAGGAGGGAGGTATTTGATAGAGAGATAGAATCTTTGATACACTTGTATCCTCAATTGACATGTGCTCTTTGAAGGATGGTGTTCAAGACAAAAGGAGGTGGACGAGATAGACAATAGGATGCTATGCTACTAAAAAATCATATAATATACTTGCGGAATTCTTTTATAATGAACCCATTGAATCGGCAAAGTAAGGAGGTTTATGCTAATTTAGAACAATTTCGCACCATCAAAAGTGAGAGCTCATGCATGGAGGGTGGTGTGGGATATGTTACCAACAAAATTGAACTTTCAAAGAAGAAACATTCTCAGTTCAAGTGACAACGTGAAGTGTGCTTTGTGCGGGGGAAAAGAGGAATCGAGGAGCTATATCTTTTTTGAAGATCTAGAGCCGCATGGAGCTCCTATTTCTCAGGCACTGTATCGTATGGCACCGTCGGAGATGTTGGAGTTGAAGAAGTAGTTGGGTGAATTGTTAGATAAGGGGTATATTCGATCGAGCGCGTCATCTTAGGGCACACCGATCCTATTCGTTAAGAAGCAAGATATATCATTTCGTTTATACTCGACTACTGAGAATTAAACAAGGTAACCATCAAAAATATATACCCTTTGCCCTGGATTAATGACTTGTTTGATTAGCTCCAGGGAGCTAATGTTTTCTCGAAGATTAACCTTCAGTCGAGCTATTATCGGTTGAGGATTCGGGATACTGATATTCCAAAAAATGCCTTTCCGACGAGATATGGCCATTATGAGTTTGTGGTTATGCGTTTTGGGCTAACCAACGCCCCATTCATGTTCATGCAATTGATGAAAAAGGTGTTTATCGAGTATCTGGATAATTTCGTGGTTGTCATTATTGATGATATTCTTATCTATTCTTGGAATCGTGAGGAGCACACTGAGCACATGCAGATTATGTTAGACATGTTAAGAGCCAAGCAGTTATATGCAAAGTTTTCTAAATGCGAGTTTTGGCTCAGGGAAGTGACGTTCCTCGGGCATGAGATTTCAGTGGAGGGAGTTCAAGTTTGATCCTCAGAAGATAGAGGTAGCACTTGTGAGATCCCAGATTGTTACCCCTAAATAACTTTTTCGACCCATTTTATGAATTCTTTTTGTCATTTTGTTGAATTTTAACTGTTGTCATTCTTCATTCTTAACTTATTGTTTAACTTTTGGGATTCTAAATTTTGACACGTATCGATTATACGACGTCCTCCGCGTTATCTTGAGATTAGTGATTGATTGGCACTCTTCTCGTTGCAAAACTCATGATCCCATATGTATTACTTTTCTCAACCGTATATTTTGCTCGATAATTCTGACTGGTGATGAGAACCCGGCCTGTGATATCATTAAGGGTCATCTTAATAATTTCAGGTTCAATCGTACATGTTAGAATACATTAAAGTCGATTATGAGACCTTAAGAATTCACTTCAATCTCTCAATGACCTTTTCGTTGTTTCTCGACGTTGCAAGGAATGTTCTAGACTCGCCGATCAAACTGTTACTGGATTGTTTGATCGGCCTCGATATTTACAATTTGTGTTTTGAGTATTATATTATTGGACAATTCGTAATTGAAATAGAGTACCACAAGGGAGTCAATAAAAACAAACTTGGACCTTTTCATAGCGTGCACAAATTCTTACAGGTAGCATGCGTAATTATATCCAGTAGCATGCATTACTCCTCTTCATAGCGTGCGACTTCTTAGCATGCGCTAAATTAGGTAGACAGAGTCCACTGTCCTTTCTGCCTTGTTTTCAGTACGAACAGGTAGCGTACGCTAATATTTGTAGGTAGCATGCGGTAAGTATCAAGTGAGACTTCAGGTGACTTTTGTTAGCGTGTGTTAAGCATCAGGTGAGACTTCAGATAACTTTCTGTTAGCGTGCGCTAACACATATGTATGGATATATATTTTCCTTGAATGGTGGTGTTGTTAGCTGAAAGAGTTCCAAACAACCAACCACAAGCTGATTCTATAACGGAAGCTAAGTACATAGCCGCTTCGGAAGCAGCTAAAGAAGTTGTTTGGATGAGGAAGTTCATTGGTGAACTGGATGTGTTTCCTAGCATTATTGATCCAGTAAATTTGCACTATGATAAGAATGGAGCTCTTGCACAAGCTAAAGAACTAAGATCACAACAAGCATCAAAACACGTACATAGAAAGTTTCACCTCATTCGAGAGATTGTCACTCGTGGTGATGTGAAGATACGCAAAGTTCACACAGATAATAACATAGCAGATCCTTTAACCAAGCCGCTTTCTCAAGCGCAGAATGATGGTCATATAAAGGCTATGGGTTTTAAGTTTATGTCTGTATAGGACTAAGAGCAAGTGAGAGATTGTTAGTATAATGCTCTAAGTCTACTGTTTAATAATAATGTGGAGACATTTATTATTATATAATATTGATTATATTATTGAATTAATATTCTGCTTACGATCATCAAGTATGTGACTTGATAGTAAAGCTCGTTAAAGCATTAAAAAAGGTTTATTCTAGATATCCCTAGTATGATGATGATACGATGACTATGTTTTACTGGTCATAAACATGAGATGTTATATCACGTCATAGATACATGTAGAGACAATATTGATAAATATTTGAATTGGACAATTGTAACTTGAGATCAAGAATATTAATTAAGCTATATAAGGTCGACTTATCCATGCCTTATGCTTAATTAGGATATCGCGCGACGAGAGGATTAAATATTATACAGTAATGGGATTTCGTTCGTGCTGTCGAATTAATTCTTTTAATATGGGTAGTCATAATGTCTAGCAGTAATACCCCGTAGTAACTAAATGTAGATCTTTCTAGAAGACGCTGTGCGTCATGACCGACTTTGATCAATCACCGTAAATCTCGAAAAAATTCAAAGATCCTAAAATTATAGAACATCGTAGATTATTGAGTTAGATTTCCAATAGAACAAACGGCGAGTTATTTTGAACCCAAACAAACAAGTTGTGGACAAAGCAAGACAGGGGTGTTAGTTAGCGGCACCCGACGAAGCACCCGGCACTATGAGCGCCGTGTTGCACGGCACGCTGCGCCGTGTGTCGGCCGCCTTTCGGAACACAGTGCATAACACGGCACAGGCACTGCTAGGTATAGCGCCATGTTGCCCAAACCGCCCGGACAGTTTCCAGCTTTCTAAGAACTCTCGGCCGCCTTATGAAAATGGCGCAAGACACAGCGCGGGCACCGCCAGGTCCAGCGCCGTGTTGATCAAGCATCCCTATAAATAGGGCAGTTTCCAGTGTTTTCCAGCATTATTTCCCCAATCCTTGGCCCTCCTTATAGAACAGGTATTCTTGAGTGATTTTTGAGTTGTTAAACATTCCATAATCTTCGGAGGGATCAGATAACGAGTATATGACAAGCGAGTCAGGCCAACTTCGCCAGATTGGAGGTAATTCAACCATGAACCCTAAGACTTCTTTTTCGATATTTTGGACTTATACTTCTTTAGAACTTGAAAATGGTTATATCGAATATCCTAGGATTGTTCTTATCGATTCTAGCGGAATGGAAATCAAAACCTTTGTTTAAACCCTCGTAATCAGATACCGTCTGCGAAGTGTCCGATAAAAGCTCCCTAAGGGATTCTATTAAGGTTTCTGACGTTATTTCGATTAGAATGGACAATCCTGATGCCGGTTAACATGAATTCCCCGTTGTAGGCCGGAGATTTCAGAGTTTTCAATCCTAATTACAAACCACTCGAATCATTTTTATCCCTAAAGTCTCCAGGCAAGTACTTTGATTGCGCATGTACTTCATGTGAATATGTGAAAAATGTGATTTTGTGAAAAGTGGTAATTTCAGAAAATGTGGTTTGTGCCGTGTGGTTACTGAGTATGCGTGAACCGAGTTAAAACTAGGGAGCGTCCCCTGGGATTCGATAGGCTGCGTTCCCTATGGATCACTCGGTGGGGTTGTACAACCAGAGAGGGCCTGACGAGGACTCCCTGGGGTGTGTCTCTCGCATGAGGTACAGGGTCAGTACAGCTCGAAAGATTGTTTTTTGATGATGATTATGGTATGATATTCCGTAATACATATGGCACTGTGATTTGATCATTTATTCACTTATGGTACATATTCATGAATCGTTGTACGTGCACCGTCTGTTTGCTGACCCTTTTCGGGGTAGATATATTGGTTGTGTATTCAGTTTCAGGTCCTCGTGGCGAGCTGGCGCAGGAAGAGCACGAGGATGGCGAGCAACACTGGTATCATGTGTTATTTTGAGTCAGAGGCCGTTTTATCACAGTCAAAGTCATGTTTTGGTTTTGTACTCGCACGGGTACTGTCATATATGATTTAATATGTTGGTGTTAGTTGTTGTTGATGTTGTGGGATCAGTTGTGAGTTGTTGTGTATGTGGTGATCCAACAGGACCATGTATTGGATTGTTTTGGTGATGTATGTCGTATTGAAGTTAATGTTGGTTTTAAGTGTGTGAATGTCTCGATTTAGTTGATGGTTAATGTCTTTTATGCTGGTCTAAGCCTAGTAGGTTCTCCCAAAAAGAATCTACGGCACTGTAATATCTCTCTAAATCATGGGGGTGTTACAGAATTTGGTATCGGAGCATAGGTTTATGGATACCTAGGCTGTTGGTGTTTTGGGTCTGTCAAGGTTGAGTTGGTTGTTTGTGTATGATATCACTGGGTTGCTGCCATCTCGTGTGACCTACGCTGTAAGTCTCTTTGAACTCTAATTCCTTCTGCCCATATTGTTTTAATCTATTTCCGAACATGCTTGGATTTTGAGTTCCTCTTGTGAATTGTGTTCCATTGGAGTTGTGTCTATTGTTCTCCTTCCCTTATATGGAACTGGTGCATATTGATGTAAGGAGAAGGTAAGTCTTTCGATTATAAGTCACCCCTTAGTGGTGCGGTGATTGTGTGGTGTTGATTCGATCAACCTTGGTCGAGGGGCTATAACCTGTTGGTGTAGGGTTTTAGGATCTACAATGCGTATACGGTCCAGGTGAAAATAGTTACACAATATATTTTGGAAAATTGGGAATACTATCGATTCCTATATTTTCTTAAGAATGAGATTTTAAGTATCAATTTTAACCGCTGCGGAAGCATTTTTGAAGTGGTTTTTGAAACTCTTTCAAATGGTGAAAACTAACGATTTAATATCGTATATCAAATGAGTATGTATTCGTTGGAAAATCTTTTATTTTTGATTAAACAATTAGTAGAAGAGGAAGGATCTTCATTTTTATCTAAATCCCAAGTAAATTTTTGAAACATTTCGGGTTATAGACGTCTTCAAAAAAATTTTAAAAATATAAATTATTTTGTGCATTATTAAAAAATAATTTCAAAATCGACGTGTAAAATAAAATGTCCTCTTCTAAAGTATTCACGAGTTTTGGGCGAAACGTGACTCGCCCCTTATTTGCAAAAGATTGTGTTTTGGACATGGTACTATCATTCATGTCAGAAGACCAAAAGTAGATTTTAAGCATAATACGCATGTATATATATTCTCACCCTTGTATATAGTATACGTGCCTCCCAAAATTCGACGTTCTAGTGTTGCCTACTATGAGTACTTGAGATCATACAATACCCTATGAAGCCCCATCAGTAACTGAGTTGACAAGCAGGGCAAGGAGACAAAAGACATACGGAAGATTTTGGACAGTAGTGCTCAGAATTGTGGTCAAGTTGATGGTGTAAATGTTAGATCGTTTCGTATACCCACGTGGCAATAACCCTCTTCACCAAGAGATAGGATTCCAGTTTAGTTGTTAATGGTCTTTCGGTGATTGTTTGTGTGGTGTTGTATACGTAAGAATCGATGCTGTTCGGAGTTGCATGTTGCTATTTATTGGTAACCTTTGGTTCTAGTGCTGTTTGAGATGTGCTCACGACTTTTTTACTAAATCGGAATAGTTAGCGCACGCTACCTTGTGGATAGCGCACGCTAACGCGAAATGCAGAAACTACTGCATTTGATTGAGGGTTTGGCAGTGCACGCTATGCAATTATGTAGCATGCACTAAGGTGCAGTAGTTAGCGCATGCTATGGAGAGGGTAACGCGCTCTAACTGGTAGTTTGGGGTTAGCGCATGCTAACGCTTGTAGTCAGCGCACGCTAATCTGTCCGGCATATAAACTGGATAGCAATCGTGATTCCTCATTTCCGCTCTTTTCCTTTTTCTCCGTGGGTGACACCAAGGTGCGAATCGAAGGCGATTGGGTTCGTGACCTTAGCTGATTCTGTAAGGTTTTTCGGAGTATAACTTTTTTTTAATCTATTGTTCCTCATCGTATTGAGGCAATTCCGTGATTTTTCTTGAGTTAACCATTTTGTAGACCTTGTTCTTGATCTCATTTTCAACCCGATTTTGATGAATTAGTCGATGTTAAATGTTGTTATTGGTCATGCGCTATGATTGTATATCCATAATTCTGACTTGTTCATCTCGTTGACGATTCCGAGGATTCTGAGGAACTGTTAACAATTAACGTCTGATCAAATATACGTGAACCAATCAAATGATCAAGGGGCGTCCGATATCCCAGATGTTGGCAAGTGATGCTTTCATAATACGCCGAAATTGTTGATGCTTCCGACAATTGTGGCTTTGATTCTCTTTATCCTCTTGCTTTCCACCTCTAACTTGGTAGATCTACGTATTAAGGACAAAACTCCCTTTGAGGGGGAGAAGAGTATAATAATCGGGATTCCTGTGCTTGTACAATTTAGGGCCATTGAACCCTTATGTTTAACTCTGTTGTCACACTGCAGAACTTGCGAGTTTGATGGTACTGTAATGGTTGACTTGATGTTTAAGCTTATCGTAATTGTGGTTTCTGTCATGTACTGGTTTCAAGATCCTGTTGTATATGTAATATCCGACGGAAATTCTTACCTACTGTTGTATTATTCGGATAATTCAATACTATTGTAGTCTTGTTGCATTTGTTTAATTTTTATCGATGTTGGAATATATCATAATAGACTTGATAATAATTATCACTCGCACTATGATTAAATTCTCGACGTTGTATAGATAAGTGCATTTTTGGGCTAGTAATTCTGTGTTTAACGTACGCTAACCCTTTAGCATAACGTACGTTATATTTTGGGTTTTACATACGTAAGGAGGTATTGTTTACGTACGTAATGCTTGTAGTCTTATCCGATCTCAAATTTCGACATGTGTGGTCGGGCGTGATTCGAATATCTGACCTTTTTGTAGCATCCTAGTTGACCTACATTACGTACGTAATGCTCCAAGCCATAACGTACGTAATGATGTTTGTATTTTAGTTCAGTAGCCTGTGGTAGTAGATTACGTACGTAACACATTTTGTGTAGCGTACGTAAAATTGCTAACGTATGTTATCTACATGTGATAACGTACATAACGAACTGTGCTGTTATAAAAAGACAACTTGTGTCTTTCATTTTGCACGTCCAAACTCCGATTTTTCACCCCTATAATCATCCCCATGCCTCCCTATACTAATTCTACCTTCTCCCAATTTGTGTTTGAGCTTTGCATCTTGATTTGGAGCTTGTTGATTGGAAGTTTAGAGTCATTCTTGAAGCTTATAGTGTATTCTTGTGGTTTTGGTGTATTGTTCTTCATTTCTGAAGGTATGTTATACGATTTTACTCTATAATTTCGTAGTTATGCTGTTAGTAATAAAGTATACTTCACCTAATGTTGAATTAATCAAGCTAAACATGTTTGTAGTTAAGCTTTCAACAACTTAATAATGAATATGGTGATTAAGGGTTTGATATGATGTGTTCTTGATGTTTTAAATGGTAGTAATCATGTTTAGTAAAAACACAATCTACTTGTTGGACTATTAACATCACTAGGACAATAATGATCCTTAGTTTCATTGTAGATAGGTTGATTTGTAGGATTGTTATCATTATATTGAATCGAACCATCATGTTTAGGAAGATTCTAAATTAGATGAACTTAGGTTCTTCATTGGATTTGGTTGAACCTTGAATTACATCAACATAAGGTTATAGTTCAGAGATGTTTATTTCACCTTGATGATGACTTCGTGATGATCTTGTGATGAATAACTCGACCATATCATTATCCTAACTAGGTGAACTCATAACCGATGAACATATTAATAATTTTACAAACTCATGATTTGTTCGAACGATGATAATCGCTGAGTAACCTTCATTTTGATCAATGTTTTTTGAAACGTAGTTGTTTGGATTTTATCTTTCATAAAATTGATGTTGTTTTTAAGAAATTCTACCGGCATATCAATTTTAGCAAATTCTGCTTGATAAGATAAATTCTCACCCGTTTGAACCATACGAATAATCAAGAACACCTTGAATGATAACTGATAATGAGAATAAATTGAAGCTAGTGTGAATCCTTGAAATGGAATTATGATACAAAGATAGTTGAACTAAGCGAATTAAATTTAGGATATCGATTCGTTGAACTAGATATCGATAGTTATAAGAATGTGTTATTGAATGGATTGTATCCCTTACAAGGTTGATTGTTCGAGTAACCGATATTAAGTCGAGGACTGTTCGTTCATTCGACAAGGAAGGATTATTCTCGTCTCCATATTGAGGCAAGTTATCTTTCTTGGTTATAATGATGTTTGGATTCTTATGATGATTATGCATTTCGTATATATGAAACACTTATAAATTATGATCCGTGACTTGGTATTGTTCTTGATGATGTTCCGTTTTTCATCGTGGGATTTCATTCCCAAATTCATCACTTTGAACCGTTGATATCATTGATCCTTATTGTCATTTCGGTGAGTTTCTTGATCCTTAATCGGATATGTGATTTATTGAATTCATTGTCATGTTGTATCGTGACATATCCGGAATCATATCTGCGTTCCGATTGGTTATTATGTTGGATTTTTAGCCAGGCACATATATAGTCATGTGTGGATGTTTCCGTATTGGACTTTGCACACGAGACGTAGTTCGTGAGGCTAATTAGGTACATTGTCCCACGTATATCCTGGATTCCTTATATGGGGTGGACATGTGCACTGACACATTTCCGGATCGGTCGTACTGTGTTGTCTATCTTGAGCCATACTATTTTGGTCGTTCATAGTCCATTTATATATTTGGATGTGTTCGACATTTTGTGATTAATCGTTCATACGCCCGAGGGGTATGTTCGTTAGTCGGGATGTTTTTCCTTGAAATCTAATATATGTGAATTGTATAATATCTTGAGAAATCATTTTTCATGTATATCTGACCATGTGTTGGGCGAAATACTTGTGTTGTATTTTAGGTCGAGGCAAAGGCAAGGCACGGGAAGATTATGGTGATCGCGAAGGGTTCGAAGGATACTAGTTCGGGGGGCCCAAGTCTTTTGTTGTCCGGTTTTATTCAAGCCGTGTAATGTTATCTTTCAGCTTATTTTAATTGTGGACAAATGTATTGTTATTTAAGGTATATTCCATCTCCGTATGGATTATACTTGTATTTTGGATCCTGTGTATAATAAGGCCTTTGGCCATACTACTGTAAACTCCTAATCGGAGTAAGTATTATGTATTGTGGTTCGGTATCACAAGTATTATGTATTTAATCTGTATTTTGGGTATCGCCCGGTGGGTCCCAGTGTGGGGTCCACGGCACTGTAATGGCCGCCTTTTTGGGGTGTTACAGAAGATGGTATCAGAGCTGTCGATTTTTTTAGAGTCATTGTGGAATGAACTAGTATCAAGAGACCTTCGTGTCATGTGTGACCTGTGCAAGCGCCTGATCCTACGAGCCAAATGCGGTATGTACTCTACGAGCCATGATTTAATTACTGGCATGATATTGATATTGGAATGGATCTCTTTGTTGATCTTGATATTTTGAGGATTTGTGGCAGGATTTATCTGATTGATAATTCGAAGTAAATTCTGGATTGATTATATGATTGAAATTGTTCGACTCAACGTCGATATGATATTATGTGGGACACTGGTTGTGTCAATAATTCATTATGAACTGTTTTTTTGAATATGTAATTCCTCGTTGCTATTAACTTAGCATGAATTTTGTTTGGTATCATGAATTGTACTTATGGTTATCATTGTGAATTGATTCTTTCAGTATGGAAAGAAATATGAGAGGTCTTGGTAGAGGGGGACGAGGCCGCGGAAGGGGCCAAATCCCGATACCACGATCCAGCAGGCATGCGAATGCAGAGCATAGTTCCACAGGCAGTGATTCGCCTTCTAGGGACCAATCGCACCACAATGGACACGAGGATGTGCGTGTCGATCCTTACGCTGTGATGCAGGGAATGATGGCTCAAATGACCCAGATGGGTCAGTTAATGGAAGCTATACAGAGAGCTACTACCGATCAGCAACAGGGGCCACCTCTTGTACATGGCGGACCGGTGAGTGTAATACCCGGTTGTAATTCATTCATTTTCATTCAGTAATTATCAGACTGTAATTGTCACTCAGTAATTCTCATTCATTAATAATCACTCATCATTCATGAATCACTCATTTGCGTTCAATGTTGGCATGTTGTAATCGTATATCAGTTACCGATCGTCATTTTATCTCCGTTTTTAGATTGAGACGGGAGTATTATCATTTTCATTGTGATTGCTAGCCTTGTACTGATAGTATCATCTTTGGCTCGTGTTAGACTTGTTCACTTTCACATTCGTATGTTATGTCGGATCATTCATCAGTCGTATCGTGGAATCGGAGTTATCGGAATTTTCAACTTGGCCAGCATCGAGTTACGGCCGTAAGGACTTTGGGTTACGGCCGTAACAAGGGTTCGTGTTTCAGGCCATTTGGACGACAGGGACTTTCGGCCGTTAGGTCTTGTGGTACGGCAGTAAGTTGAGCAGGTACGCCGTAAGGCCGGTTACGGCCAGACGCTGGCTCAAAGAGCTACCGAGACATTTTTGGCCGAAGGTGAGTTACGGCCGTAAGGATGGTGAGATACGGCCGTAAGTGGTGTTCGTAAATTTCGGGTGTTGCCGACCAGGGTGACTTACGTCCGTAAGAGTTGCGGCATACGGCCGTAAGTCGAGTGTACGGCCGCAGTTGGCCGATTCTGGCCAGACGCGGCAGTGTGGTGCCCGGCCGCTGACGAAGAGGGCTTACGCCCGTAAGATTGGCCGGATACGGCCGTATCATCCGAGTTACGGCCGTAAGGTGTGCGGTTACGGCCGTAAGGGTGTCGACGGATGTTTTTGACGAAGGCGGGTTACGCCCGTAACTCAGGATCGGTTACGGCCGTAAGTCTGCCGTGCTTTCTGACGAGCCGAGTTACGGCCGCATCTGAGTTGGCCGGTTACGGCCGTAAGGCCGTTGACTTGGAAAGTTACGGCCGTAAGAGGGCCGAGTTACGGCCGTAACTTCCGGCAGTACTTAATGACTTGGCCGGGTCATTTCACCTCACTTTTTCATTTTTCCTTCTTCATCCGAGAGAGAGTGTTGAGAGAGTGATTTCATCATCATCAATCACTTGAGTGTGTAATCTTCATCATCTTCATTCCTTTGGGAAGCTTGGATACTCGTTATAACTCGTGTTCATCGGATCGAAGTGGTTGGATCTTCAAGAGGTAATTTCTTCAACACCTTGGATTTCGATTTTGTGTTGAGTTATGATGTTTTGGACGTTATAATCATGTTATATGAAGGGATATGTTTATGATTATGAGTTTGTATAAGGATTCATTGGATTATTGAGAGATTTATTCAAGAACACTTTGAATATCGAGTTGGATTTGGGGATTTCCGATTAATAGTTGTTATAATCACGTTTTTGGATATTCTTAACGGACTATTGATCGTATTGGAGATGTTTTATTGAATTGAAGCACTTCTTGGGGATTTGAGATTGGTATTGTTGAGGTTTAGTTGTAATCAATCGAGGTTGGACTCAAAGTGTTCGATATAATGCCCCAATGACCTTGGTTTAATCGTATCGACGTCTTGAGTTCGTTAGATTCGTGTTTAATTCGTTTATTAATCGGATTGTTGGTAATTATTGTTATTCAAGGTTGTTGAACGATCGGTATCTTGGTTAGGACGTTGTTCGTGGACGGACATTCTTCATCGGTATTGAGTAAGTTGATTCTTACTCGGTTAAAAGGATACTCATTCCTTTTGTTGTTGATCATTCATAATCATAACTCATTCATCATTGTATTAATCATTTTGAGACTTGTAATTGTCGGATAATCATTTCATTAGCGAGGAACGGCGGTTCCAATCATTTCATTGAAAACTATCAATCACTTCATTATCACTTTCGTATCGGTGAGTCATTCTTGACTTTGTCGGATTATTATTATTCATTGATATTCAATATGGTCATTCTTGTTCATATGACCTTCTGGGTTCATATTGCGTGGCCGGGTGCGGATGTGTGGAATTTTTAGTCGGGCACGTGATGGCCATGTATTGGGAGTGATACATCGATCGTGCACACGGTAACGATTACCTCCGTGAGACTAATTAGGTACAAGGACGGGTGTGTCCGGTCATCCGTCTTGTACACTTGCACAGAACACTACGGGCGTACTATGATACTCCTCTTCAGCGTAATTCATAATTAAGAATATTTCATAACTTCAGTTAATTCATGATTGTGTAATTTCAACTCTTGAGGATTGTTGTTCTGTGTAACTGACCCCGTTGGGGGATTTTGTTTTCAGGTCACGGCAAGGCAAAGGTACGGGAAGAACATGTTGACGGCGACGAGTCCCAGTGATACTAGTAGGGGGCCCCAGTCTGTTCAGTCATTTATTCAGTCATTTGTGTTTCCTTTATTTATTCCGCTGCAGACATTCCGTTTGAATGCTCATTTCATTCAGTGTTGTGTATTTTATCGTCACATAAAATACACATGTATTCTATTTTATCCTGGGTGTGTTGTATAAAACTCCTCATCGGAGTAATTGATGTTGTAATGTGGTTCGGTACTACATTTACTGTAATTCATTCATTTTCATTCGCCCGGTGGGTCCCGATGGGGTCCACAGACTGTAATATCCGCCTAGTTTGGGGTGTTACAGAGTTGGTATCGGAGCGTGGTTTTGAATACTACCCTCCAAGTCATGTCTCATTTGAAATCATCGTCATCGGACTAGTATCATTGGACTTTCGCGTCACGTGTGACCTGTGCAAATGCCGAGCCAATCAGACCAAGAACTGTAAGATTTCTAATGCCATGGTATAATTTCTGGCATTAATCATTCATTCATAATTCATCAGTTCACAATCCTCAATCATCATTGTCACTTTGACCAGGACGGTCAGGTTAACTCATTAATCAGTCAATTCATTTCATTGTTCAGTTGTTGATCAGGAAGATCGAATCATTAATCTTGTTAACTCATTCAAGATAATCATTTCAGTAACTTCATCAGATAATCATGTCACGTCAATCAATCATTCATGTAATCGCTGTATTTGAGCGCGTATGCTCATTTTCATCATTTCATAATATAATCATAATGTGATACTCATGCGAGATGTATAATCATCATATGACTTTCCACTTCAGTATGGAAAGGGCTGGCAGAGGACGAGGAGGACGAGGCCGTGGAGCGGGCCGAATCCCGAGAACTCGTGCGAACGCACGTGCAAATGCCAGGAATAATGCTAATTCATCGAGCAGCGACGCTGCCACTCATTCACCTGGACGCGATCATTCATTATCGGGGAGTCGCCGGACACGGCTCGCCGAGGGTGTCCGGGTTGATCCACTCGCATTTATGCAGGCATGATGGCCCAAATGACTCGGATGGCTCGGTTGATGGAGACGATGCATAACTCCGTCAATCGGGAATCCGCAGCTCCTCCGCCGCCACCTCGAGGCAAGAGAGGAATGTGAGTAACATCATCGGCGATATCTCTCGCGAGGCCACCTACTTTTGAGGGCTCGCCCGAGCCGGCAGATATCATTCATTGGCTCGAGCATTTCGAGAAGCCGTTTGCTATGGTAGAGTGTCCCGAGGGACACAAAGTTTCTGCGGCTTACTACCCGGGTAAGAGCGCTCATTCTTGGTGGTTGTCGTTGAAGCCCACCGAAGGATCTTGTACATGGGATCACCAAAACTCTCATGATGGAGAGGTATTATCCGGCCCCACTCAGAGAGGCCAAGTCGCCGAGTTACTCACTCCCGACCCTCATCGACGAGGATGTTCTCTCCATTGCCGAGAAATTTCAGAACTTCTTCCGTTCGCCTCATCTATCATTCACTCTAAGCGGACAAGATCAAGTATTTCAAAGAAGAGGCCGAAACCCCGTATGAGACTTCGATTGCTCAATCATAATTGCACCACGTTGGCTGAATTCATTGAGAAAGCTCTCACCTATGAGCTTATCGCTAAAGAGATTGCTAAGCAAAGAACCTTCGTCGCTAGCAAGAAATCGAAGAATCGTAATCCAAGGCGGTCGACAACCTTCAAGAAACCCCGGGCGGGCTCGCTTTTCCGAGCGACCTCCAGTGTCGTCTAAACCCGCGGAATCTCGCCACGAGCGGCGCCGGCCATCACCGCTATAAGCGTGGGGATCTTGGTCATGTCGGCACTAAGTGTCCGAGATACTGTCACGTGTCATAACTGTGGAATTGTGGGACATAAGGCCCGTTTTGCCGTAGGGACTCCAAACCTACTCGAGACGTCATCTCGTGCCCCTAAGCAACCGTGCGTAATCAAAGCCACTCAATCAGGGCTGTTTAAAACGACGGGCGACTAAAGGTGGAGCTTTTAGCCATCGACGGAGCGTCACGCCGGGACTAGCAAGCCCCGGATTTATGAGATGAAGAAGACCGATGATCCGAGGCCCGAATGATCTCGTGTACACTCGATATCCTATCTCAACCTGTGTGTACCCTTTTTGATACCGTGCATCGCATTCATTCATTTCCGAGTCATGTTTGAGTAGACTACGCCTGGGTAGTGCTACTAGTTGTGAGCCTTATGTCATTGGCCTACCCGATGGTAGACGAATTATCGGTAATCGGGAGATTCAATGTCCGATCTGGGCCACGGTCGTGTATGGCCGTGGACCTAATCGTGGTAGATTTGCCGAGGGACGACGCGTCATCTTGGGTATTGATTGGATGGATCGTCATGATGCCATCATTAATGTCCGTAAGCGTATGGTCACTATCATTTCGACGATGGAGTTGAATGTGTGTTTCAGGAGGTAATCCCTACTGCTCGTAAGGTCATCAATTCAATGAAAGCAGTAAGGTTACTCAATCAGGGATGTGTCGGTTATTGGTGCTATATGGCCAAAACCGAGAAGTCATCAGTAATGTTAACGGATATTCCGGTGGTGAGGGAATATGCCGATGTTTTTCCAGACGAGTTACCTGGTTTGCCTCCACAGAGGGATGTGGAATTCACGATTGAGTTGGAGCCTGGTACGTCCCCGATATCGAAGGCACCGTACCGGATGGCCCCGACCGAAATGCAGGAATTAAAGGACCAACTTGAGGAATTGTTCGAGAAGGGTTATATCCGACCGAGTGCGTCCCCGTGGGGAGCACCAGTGTTATTTGTCAAGAAGAAGGATGGTTCATTTCGCTTATGTATTGATTATCGGGAGTTGAACAGAGTGACAATCAAGAATAAGTATCCCTTACCCCGTATTGATGATCTTTTAGATCAACTTCAGGGAGCTTCAGTATTTTCCAAGATCGACTTAAGATCTGGATATCATCGCCTGGATTCGAGAGTCGGATATCGCGAGGACGGCGTTTCGAACACGCTATGGTCATTATGAGTTTGTGGTTATGCCGTTCGGATTGACTAATGCACCTGCGGTATTCATGGAGTTAATGAATCGGGTCTTCATCGACTTTTTGGATCGGTTTGTTGTTGTCTTCATCGATGACATTTTAATTTATTCTCGTGACCGGGAGGAGCACGAGTTTCACCTTCATCAAGTGCTCGACGTGTTGAGACGAGAACAGCTTTATGGGAAGTTTTCTAAATGTGAGTTCTGGATGTCCGAAGTGACGTTTCTCGGACACGTAATTTCATCAGACGGAGTTCGTGTCGATCCTCAGAAGACGGAGGCTATTCGAGATTGGCTACCTCCGAAGAACGTTAAGGAAATCCGAAGTTTCCTCGGATTAGCGGGTTATTATCGGCGATTTGTGGAAGGATTTTCTAAAATCGCTCAACCCTTGACGAACTTATTGCGGAAGGATAAGAAATACATGTGGTCCGACGCGTGTCAGCGGAGTTTTGAGGAACTCAAGAACCGGTTAATGTCAGCACCTGTACTTTCCTTGCCGTAGGGGACGGAAGGATTTGTGGTTTATAGTGATGCGTCCGGACAGGGTCTCGGATGTGTGCTCATGCAGAACGGGAAGGTTATTGCCTATGCTTCACGGCAATTGAGGCCTTACGAGGTTAATTATCCGACCCACGACCTGGAGCTAGCAGCCGTGGTGTTCGCTTTGAAGATTTGGCGTCATTATCTTTATGGCGTTACTTGTCAGATATTCACCGATCATAAGAGCTTAAAGTATATATTTACTCAGAAGGAGTTAAATATGCGTCAGAGACGGTGGTTGGAGTTAATCAAAGATTATGATATTGAGATCCTCTACCACCCGGGCAAGGCGAACGTTGTCGCCGACGCCTTGAGTCGTAAGTCCGTTCAGGAGCAGATGCTTGCCCGTTTAACAGCTCGAAGGAGCTTCAGCGGGAATTCCTTAGACCCGAGATCGAGGTCCGCCGCGAGTTCGGGCGGCTTTGTATGTTAGAGATTTCATCATCACTCGAGGAGGCAATTCGAGAGAATCGTGGTTCGGACCCATCATTGTTGCGCATCCGAGAGGATGTGGCTCGGAAAGCCCCTGGATTTGTGGTCCACGAGGATGGACTTTTGAGGTTTAAGAATCGGTTGTGCGTACCGGCAAATGATGAGTTGAAAAACTCGATTTTGAAAGAAGCTCATGCTACCCCTTATTCCATCCATCCGGGGTCTAGCAAGATGTACAAGGACTTGAAACAAAATTACTGGTGGAGTAATATGAAGCGAGAAGTCGCAGAATTTGTTTCGAGATGCTTAACCTGTCAACAAGTTAAGAGTGAACATCGGCCGATGGGTATGTCAAACCTCTCCCTATTCCGGAGTGGAAGTGGGAAGACATTTCTATGGACTTCATCACGAGTTTGCCGACGAGTCGTCGTGGCATGAATACGATCTGGGTGATTGTGGACCGCTTAACTAAATCAGCCCATTTCCTTGAGATCAAGGATACGTGGGGTCCTGAGAGACTGGCTCAGTTGTTCATCAAAGAGATAGTCAGACTTCATGGTACTCCTAAGAGTATCGTTTCCGATCGTGACGGACGATTTGTGTCTCATTTTTGGAAATCACCATCGTGCTATGGGAACTCGGCTCAATCTCGACCGCTTTTCATCCTCGGTCCGACGGCAATCGAGAGGACTATTCAGACATTAGAGGACATGTTGAGGGCATGCGTCCTCGATTGGAAGGACGATTGGGAAGCCCAACTACCATTGATCGAGTTCACGTATAATAATAGCTGGAATGCTTCCATTAAGATGGCACCTTACGAGGCCTTGTACGGTCGTCGTTGTCGGTCTCCTTTGTGTTGGGATGACTTGTCAGAATCAATCGGCACCGAGCCCGATATGCTTATAGCCGCCCGAGAGAAGGTAGCTTTAATCGTGAGTCGTATGTTGACGTTCGAGTCGGCGTAAATCCTATGCGATAATCGTCGTCGACCACTAGAGTTCGAGACGGGCGATCACGTTTTGGTCAAGGTATCCCAGTCGAGGTATTTTCCGCTTTGGGAAGAGGAGAAAGTTGAGTCCGAGATTCATTGGACCGTTTGAGATTTTGGATCGAGTGGGCGAGTTAGCTTATCGATTGGCTTTACCTCCGGCGTTGAGCCGAATTCATAATGTATTTCATGTCTCTCAGTTGCGGAAGTATGTTGCCGACCCGAGTCACATACTCCAGATCGACGAAATCGAGATCGCCGACGATCATTCATATGAGGAACGTCCTATTCGAGTTTTAGAGCGGCGAATCAAACAGTTGAGGAATAAGACGATTCCTTTGGTTAAAATTCAGTGGTCTAGACACGGAGTCGAAGAGGCCACTTGGGAAACCGAAGAGAGTATGCGGGAGAGTCATCCCGAGTTGTTTGACCCTTAGTTTCGGGGACGAAACTATTTTAAGGGGGGGAGTATGTAATACCCGGTTGTAATTCATTCATTTTCATTCAGTAATTATCAGACTGTAATTGTCACTCAGTAATTCTCATTCATTAATAATCACTCATCATTCATGAATCACTCATTTGCGTTCAATGTTGGCATGTTGTAATCGTATATCAGTTACCGATCGTCATTTTATCTCCGTTTTTAGATCGAGACGGGAGTATTATCATTTTCATTGTGATTGCTAGCCTTGTACTGAGAGTATCATCTTTGGCTCGTGTTAGACTTGTTCACTTTCACATTCGTATGTTATGTCGGATCATTCATCAGTCGTATCGTGGAATCGGAGTTATCGGAATTTTCAACTTGGCCAGCATCGAGTTACGGCCGTAAGGACTTTGGGTTACGGCCGTAACAAGGGTTCGTGTTTCAGGCCATTTGGACGAAAGGGACTTACGGCCGTAAGGTCCTGTGGTACGGCCGTAAGTTGAGCAGGTACGGCCGTAAGGCTGGCCGGTTACGGTCGTACGCGTCCAGCAGGCTACCGAGACATTTTTGGCCGAAGGTGAGTTACGGCCGTAAGGATGGTGAGATACGGCCGTAAGTGGTGTTCGTAAATTTCGGGTGTTGCCGACCAGGGTGACTTACGTCCGTAAGAGTTGCGGCATACGGCCGTAAGTCGAGGCAGGTACGGCCGTACGAGTTGGCCGATTCTGACGGCCAGACGGCAGTGTGGTGCCCGGCCGCTGACGAAGAGGGCTTACGCCAGTAAGATTGTCCGTATACGGCCGTATCATCCGAGTTTGGGCCGTTTGGTTTGCGGTTACGGCCGTAAGGGTGTCGACGGATGTTTTTGACGAAGGCGGGTTACGCCGTAACTCAGATCGATTACGGCCGTAAGTCTGCCGGCGTGCTTTGGACGAAGCCGAGTTACGGCCGTACGAGTTGGCCGGTTACGGCCGTAAGGCCGTTGACTTGGAAAGTTACGGCCGTAAGAGGGCCGAGTTACGGCCGTAACTTCCGGCAGTACTTAATGACTTGGCCGGGTCATTTCACCTCACTTTTTCATTTTTCCTTCTTCATCCGAGAGAGAGTGTTGAGAGAGTGATTTCATCATCATCAATCACTTGAGTGTGTAATCTTCATCATCTTCATTCCTTTGGGAAGCTTGGATACTCGTTATAACTCGTGTTCATCGGATCGAAGTGGTTGGATCTTCAAGAGGTAATTTCTTCAACACCTTGGATTTCGATTTTGTGTTGAGTTATGATGTTTTGGACGTTATAATCATGTTATATGAAGGGATATGTTTATGATTATGAGTTTGTATAAGGATTCATTGGATTATTGAGAGATTTATTCAAGAACACTTTGAATATCGAGTTGGATTTGGGGATTTCCGATTAATAGTTGTTATAATCACGTTTTGGATATTCTTAACGGACTATTGATCGTATTGGAGATGTTTTATTGAATTGAAGCACTTCTTGGGGATTTGAGATTGGTATTGTTGAGGTTTAGTTGTAATCAATCGAGGTTGGACTCAAAGTGTTCGATATAATGCCCCAATGACCTTGGTTTAATCGTATCGACGTCTTGAGTTCGTTAGATTCGTGTTTAATTCGTTTATTAATCGGATTGTTGGTAATTATTGTTATTCAAGGTTGTTGAACGATCGGTATCTTGGTTAGGACGTTGTTCGTGGACGGACATTCTTCATCGGTATTGAGTAAGTTGATTCTTACTCGGTTAAAAGGATACTCATTCCTTTTGTTGTTGATCATTCATAATCATAACTCATTCATCATTGTATTAATCATTTTGAGACTTGTAATTGTCGGATAATCATTTCATTAGCGAGGAACGGCGGTTCCAATCATTTCATTGAAAACTATCAATCACTTCATTATCACTTTCGTATCGGTGAGTCATTCTTGACTTTGTCGGATTATTATTATTCATTGATATTCAATATGGTCATTCTTGTTCATATGACCTTCTAGGTTCATATTGCGTGGCCGGGTGCGGATGTGTGGAATTTTTAGTCGGGCACGTGATGGCCATGTATTGGGAGTGATACATTGGACTGTGCACACGGTAACGATTACCTCCGTGAGACTAATTAGGTACAAGGACGGGTGTGTCCGGTCATCCGTCTTGTACACTTGCACGTAACACTACGGGCGTACTATGATACTCCTCTTCGCCGTAATTCATAATTAAGAATATTTCATAACTTCGCTAATTCATGATTGTGTAATTTCAACTCTTGAGGATTGTTGTTCAGTATCGACCCGTTGGGGATTTTGTTTTCGTGTCACGGCAAGGCAAAGGTACGGAAGAACATGTTGACGGCGACGAGTCCAGTGATACTAGTAGGGGGCCCGATGCATTCCATTTATTCAGTCATTTGTGTTTCCTTTATTTATTCCGCTGCAGACATTCCGTTTGAATGCTCATTTCATTCAGTGGTGTGTATTTTATCGTCACATAAAATACACATGTATTCTATTTTATCCTGGGTGTGTTGTATAAAACTCCTCATCGGAGTAATTGATGTTGTAATGTGGTTCGGTACTACATTTACCTGTGTAATTCATTCATTTTCATTCGCCTGGTGGGTCCCAGTCGGGGGTCCACGGCACTGTAATATCCGCCTAGTTTGGGGTGTTACAGTGAGTCGGATCATCAGTGACATCTCTCGCAAGCGACCCCCGAATTTTGAAGGCTCCTATGAGCCTGCTGATATCGTGCATTGGATTGAACACTTCGAGAAATTATTCGATATGGTAGACTGTTCAGCAGAGAATCGCGTCTCCGTAGCAGCTTACTACCTTGGCAAGGGCGACCACACCTGGTGGCTTTCGGTGAGGACAGCTGATGGCGTATGTACTTGGGAAGAATTTAATGCTAGACCGTTACTATCCGGGTCCTCTCCGCGAGGCTAAATTATCAGAACTGATAAATCCAGACCCGTCTGAAGATGATGATGTACTTTCTGTTGCCGAGAAATTCCAGGCACTTCTTCCTTTTGCCGCGACGATTGTCCGAATGGAGGCCGATAAGATCAAATATTTTCTCAAGAGGCTTAAACCCCGAATGAGAATGCAACTGCTGAATCATCACTTTACGACCCTACCGGAGTTTATCGTGAAAGCTCTGGAGTACGAACTTACCACAAAGGAGATTTCCAAGAAACAACCGCAGTCCAACAACAAGAAATTTAGTAACCAGAACAAGACTGACAGTAACCAGGGAACATTCAAGAGGCCCCAACCAGTGCCAAATCCTTCTGAACGGCAACCCATGGTGTCGAAGCCAACCGGATCGCAACCTGGAGCGGTCAGCCTATCTGTTGTGTGCTATAACTGTGGAGACCAGGGGCACATCAATTCTAAATGCCCAAGGCCGACCGTCGCATGCCATACTTGTGGGAAGAATGGACATCATGCTCGTTATTGTAGGAGTGGACCAGGACGTACTCCAGTAGCACCTCATGCTCCAGTTCAGTCTTCCGTCCAGGACCGTGTACCTCCATCCGCTTCTTATCAGACTACCGGGGCAAACAGAGGGATGGGCCGTGGAAATCTAGCTCGTACATCTGGTACCGAGGATGCAAAACCCAGAGTCTACGAGATGAAGAAGGTCGATGATCCCGAAGCCAGCATGATTGCAGGTACTCTCGAGATCCGATTTCAGCCCGTCTATGTACTTTTTGATACTGGTGCTTCACACTTCTTTTTATCTGTTTCTTGTTTTAGTCGTTTGCAATTAGATCATGTTACCAATTGTGAACCTTATATAATTGGTCTACCCAATGGTAGAAGAATTGTTGGGATTCGTGAAGTGCAGGACTATCCGATTCGCATGAACGACCGTGAGTGGTTGTCGAATTTAATTATGGTCGATTTCCCTAAAGATGATGTGATCTTGGGTATCGATTAGATGGATCGTCATGATGCCATACTTAGTGTCCGGAAGTGAACAGTGACCGTCACATCTGATGATGGTATTGAGTGTACTTTTCAGGGTGACAATCCCAGCCATTCCAGGAGAGTCATCAGCGCTATGAAAGTAGTGAAACTGCTTAATCAGGGGTGTATTGGCTATTGGTGTTTCATGACCAAAACAACGGATCGACCTGTCGATTTGGCCGATATTCCGGTAGTCCAAGACTACCCAGACGTATTTCCAGATGAGTTGCTAGGCTTACCTCCACATCGTGATGTAGAGTTCAATATTTAATTAAAGCCAGGTACGTCCCACTTTCGAAAGCACCGTATCGTATGACTCTGACTGAGATGCAGGATTTGAAGAACCAACTTGAGGATTTTATAGAGAAGGGCAATATTCGACCTAGTGCGTCCCCTTGGGGAGCACCAGTGCTATTTGTACGGAAGAAAGATGGATCTTTGCGTCTGTGTAATGATTATCATGAGTTGAATAGGGTAACCATTAAGAACAAATATCCATTGCCGCGTATTGATGATTTATTGGACCAGCTTTAGGGGGCTGCTGTGTTTTCTAAGATCGACTTGAGGTCCGGTTACCATCAGCTGAGAATTCATGAGTCAGACATTTCGAGGACCGCTTTTCGTACTCGCTATGGGCATTATGAGTTCGTAGTGATGCCTTTTGGACTGACTAATGCACCGGCGATATTTATGGAGTTGATGAATCGGGTCTTTATTAATTATATAGATCGCTTTGTAGTCGTTTTTATCGATGACATTCTGATTTACTCCCGTGACCATGAAGAGCATGAGCGTCATCTCCATCAGGTTCTCGATGCTTTGAGGCGGGAACAGCTTTATGGGAAATTTCCTAAATGTGAGTTCTCGATGCATGAAGTTATCTTTCTCGGACATGTGATATCAGCGGATGGGGTGCGAGTAGACCCACAGAAGACAGAAGCTATCCGAGACTGGCTACCACCAAAGAACGTGAAGGAAGTATGCAGTTTCTTGGGATTGGCAGGTTATTACCGACGGTTCGTGGAAGGTTTTTCCAAGATTACCCAACTGATGACTAATATGTTGAGGAAGGATAAGAAGTATTTATGGTCAGAAGCATGTCAGTGGAGTTTTTATTAACTCAAGAGTCGGTTGATTTCGGCACCTATTTTGGTTCTACCGAAAAGAATGGAAGGATTTGTGGTGTATAGTGACGCATCTAAATAGGGCCTTGGATGTGTACTAATGCAGAACGGGAAGGTGATCTCCTATGCATCAAGGCATCTACGACCATACGAGGTCAACTACCCCACCCATGATTTGGAACTTGCAGCTGTGGTGTTTGCTTTAAAAATCTGGCGTCACTATCTGTATGGAGTTACCTGTCAGATTTTTACCGATCATAAGAGCTTGAAGTACATTTTTACTCAGAAGAAGTTAAACATGAGGCAGAGAAGGTAGCTAGAACTCATCAAAGACTATGATATCGAGATCCTTTATCATCCGGGCAAAGCAAATATAGTTGCCAACACTTTGAGTTGTAAAACAGTACAGGAGCAGATGCTTGCCCGCTTGACAGTTCAGAGAGAATTGCAGTTAGAGTTGGTGAGGTCGGAAATTGAAGTCTGGTTACAGCATATTGAGGGACAACTCTGCACAATTGATATTTCATCGTCCCTTGAGGATATAATTAGATCGAAGCAGGTTACGGACCCATTCTTATCTCGAGTTCAGGATGAAGTAACTCAAGGAAAAGCCCATGGATTTGTGATTCACGAGGATGGATTAATACGCTTTAGGAATCGAGTTTGTGTACCCGCAGGCGACGAATTTAGGAACCCTATCCTAAGAGAAGCTCATGCTACCCCGTACTCCATTCACCCGGGGTCTAGCAAAATGTACAAGGATTTGAAGCAATATCATTGATGAGGGAGTATGAAACGTGAAGTTGCAGAGTTCGTTTCGAGGTGTTTAACTTGTAAACAGGTTAAGACTGAGCATCAGTGACCCACAGTAATGCTGAAACCGCTCCCGATTCCCGAGTGGAAATGGGAGGACATATCGATGGATTTTATCACTAGTTTGCCGACGAGTCAATGAGGGATGAATACGATTTGGGTGATTGTGGATCTTCTGACCAAATTAGCCCATTTTTTGGAGATTAAAGACACATGGGGACCCGAGAGATTGGCCCAGCTATTTATCAAAGAGATTGTAAGGTTACATGGTACCCCCAAGAGTATATGATCAGATCGTGATGGGCAATTCGTGTCACATTTTTGGAAAGCATTTCATCGTGCGATGGGTACGCAATTGAACTTCAGCACGGCATTTCATCTGCAGACTGATGGTCAAACTGAGAGGACTATCCATACTCTAGAGGATATGTTGAAAGCGTGCATTCTTGATTGGAAGGATGATTTAGAGGCCCAACTACCTTTGATGGAATTCACTTATAATAATAGCTGGCACGCTTCAATTCCGATGGAACCTTATGAAGCATTGTATGGCCGTCGTTGTAAGTCTCCTTTGTGTTGGTACGATCCATCTGAATCCTTGGGTACGGAACCCGATATGTTACTAGCAGCCCGTGAGAAGATCGCTTTGATTAGGAGTCATTTGTTGACGGCTCAAAGCCGACAGAAGTCTTACGTAGACAACCATCGACGACAACTTGAGTTCGAGGTCGGCGACCATGTACTAATGAAGGTGTCCCTTACTCGAGGTGTTCTTCGTTTTGGGAAGAGAGGCAAGCTTAGTCCGAGATATGTCGGGCCGTTTGAGGTTTTGGATCGAGTAGGCTATCTAGCCTATCACCTGGCATTGCCACCAGCTCTGAGACGGGTTCATAACGTGTTCCGTGTCTCCCAGTTAAGGAAATATGTTGCTGATCCGAGTCATATACTTCAGTTCGATGAGATCAATATAGAGGAGGATCATTCATACGAAGAGCGTCCCATACGGATACTTGAGAGGAGGATCAAACAATTTCGGAACAATACGATTCCCCTACTGAAGGTTCAGTGGTTACGACACGGAGTCAAGGAGGCCACGTGGGAGATGGAGGGCAGCATGCAAGAGAGGTATCCTGAATTGTTTACCCCTTAGTTTCGGGGACAAAACTCCTTTTAAGGGGGGAGTATGTAATATCCGACGAAAATTCTTACCTACTGTTGTATTATTCGGATAATTCAATACTATTATAGTCTTGTTGCATTTGTTTAATTTTTATTGATGTTGGAATATATCATAATAGACTTGATAATAACTATCACTCACACTATGATTATCGACGTTGTATAGATAAGTGCAATTTTGGGCTAGTAATTCTGTGTTTAACGTACGCTAACCCTTTAGCATAACATACGTTATATTTTGGGTTTTACGTACGTAAGGAGGTATTTTTTTACGTACGTAATGCTTGTAGTCTTACCCGATCTCAAATTTCGACATGTGTGGTCGGGCGTGATTCGAATATCTGACCTTTTTGTAGCATCCTAGTTGACCTACATTACGTACGTAATGCTCCAAGCCATAACGTACGTAATGATGTTTGTATTTTAGTTCAGTAGCCTGTGGTAGTAGATTACGTACGTAACACTTTTTGTGTAGCGTACGTAAAATTGCTAACATATGTTATCTACATGTAATAACGTACGTAACGAACTGTGCTGTTATAAAAAGACAACTTGTGTCTTTCATTTTGCACGTCCAAACTCCGATTTTCCACCCCTATGATCATCCCCATGCCTCCCTAGACCAATTCTACCTTCTCCTAATTTGTGTTTGAGCTTTGCATCTTGATTTGGAGCTTGTTGATTGGAAGTTTAGAGTCATTCTTGAAGCTTATAGTGTATTCTTGTGGTTTTGGTGTATTGTTCTTCATTTCTGAAGGTATGTTATACGATTTTACTCTATAATTTCATAGTTATGCTGTTAGTAATAAAGTATAATTCACCTAATGTTGAATTAATCAAGCTAAACATGTTTGTAGTTAAGCTTTCAACAACTTAATAATGAATATGGTGATTAAGGGTTTGATATGATGTGTTCTTGATGTTTTAAATGGTAGTAATCATGTTTAGTAGAAACACAATCTACTTGTTGGACTATTAACATCACTAGGACAATAATGATCCTTAGTTTCATTGTAGATAGGTTGATTTGTAGGATTGTTATCATTATATTGAATCGAACCATCATGTTTAGGAAGATTCTAAATTAGATGAACTTAGGTTCTTCATTGGATTTGGTTGAACCTTGAATTACATCAACATATGGTTATAGTTTAGAGATGTTTATTTCACTTTGATGATGATTTCGTGATGATCTTGTGATGAATAACTCGACTATATCGTTAACCTAACTAGGTGAACTCATAACCAATGAACATAGTAATAATTTTACAAACTCATGATTCGTTCGAACGATGATAATCGCTGAGTAACCTTCATTTTGATCAATGTTTTGTGAAACGTAGTTGTTTGGATTTTATCTTTCATAACATTGATGTTGTTTTTAAGAAATTCTACCACCATGTCAATTTTAGCAAAATCTCCTTGATAATTGTTCTTGATAAATTCTCACCCGTTTGAACCATACGAATAATCGAGAACACCTTGAATGATAACTGATAATGAGAATAAATTAAAGCTAGTGCAAATCCTTGAAATGGAATTATGATACAAAGATAGTTGAACTAAGCGAATTGAATTTAGGATATCGATTTGTTGAACTAGATATCGATAGTTATGAGAATGTGTTATTGAATGGATTGTATCCCTTACAAGGTTGATTGTTCGAGTAACCGATATTAAGTCGAGGATCGTTCGTTCATTCGACAAGGAAGAATTATTCTCGTCTCCACATTGAGGCAAGTTATCTTGCTTGGTTATAATGATGTTTGGATTCTTATGATGATTATGCGTTTCGTATATATGAAACACTTATAAATTATGATCCGTGACTTGGTATTGTTCTTGATGATGTTCCATTTTTCATCGTGGGATTGCATTCCCAAATTCGTCACTTTCAACCGTTGATATCATTGATCCTTATTGTCATTTCGGTGAGTTTCTTGATCCTTAATCGGATATGTGATTTATTGAATTCGTTGTCATGTTGTATCGTGACATATCCGGAATCATGTCTGCAATCCAATTGGTTATTGTGTAGGATTTTTAGCCAGGCACATATATATTCATGCGTGGACGTTTCCGTAATGGACTGTGCACACGAGACGTAGTTCGTGAGGCTAATTAGGTACATTGTCCCACATATATCCTGGATTCCATATACGGGGTGGACATGTGCAGTGACACATTTCCGGATCGGGCGTATTGTGATGTCCATCTTGAGCCATACTATTTTGGTCGTTCATAGTCCATTTATATATTTGGATGTGTTCGACGTTTTGTGATTAATCGTTCGTACGCCTGAGGGGTATGTTCGTTAGTCGGGATGTTTTTCCTTGAAATATAATATATATAATTATATAATATCTTGAGAAATCATTTATCATGTATATCTGACCCTGTGTTGGGCTAAATACTTGTGTTGTATATTAGGTCGAGGCAAAGGCAAGGCACGGGAAGATCATGGTGATGGCAAAGGGTTCGAAGGATACTAGTTCGAGGGCCCCAAGTCTTTTGTTGTCCGGTTTTGTTTGGGCCGTGTAATGTTATCTTTTCGCTTATTTTAATTGTGGACAAATGTATTGTTATTTAAGGTATATTCCATCTCTATATGGATTATACTTGTATTTTGGATCCTATGTATAATAAGGCCTGTGGCCATACTACTGTAAACTCCTAATCGGAGTAAGTATTATGTATTGTGGTTCGTTATCACAAGTATTGTGTATTTAATCTGTATTTTGGGTATCGCCTGGTGGGTCCCAGTGTGGGGTCCACGGCACTGTAATTGCCGCCTTTTTGGGGTGTTACAGTATAACCCCATTGTTCTTGAATATTGGACCATATTTCCTTTGGTAACTCGTGGTTCTACCTGATCAAACCATATCTATTGCGTTATGATTTGTTTTGATTTCAACTTGTGCCGTTAACTGAATTGCGTCACTACCGAGAAATCATCATGATGTTAGTAGTCATTCCGCATTCGTTAGAATGCTTAGAGATTGGTCATCCAACCTTATAAAGTTGTTTGTTACGTTATTACCTTGTTTTTGTTGTTCTAAATTTCGGGGACAAACTTCTTTTATTTAAAGTGTATCGTGACACCCGAGTTTTTGGCTTCTTTTTCCACCCTAACTCGCTTATGTTCGGTGATACCTTCTGAATTTTGTTCCTCCATTTTTGTCGTTTGAACGAGTTGTGACATTGTTTCAAATGAATTCAGTCATAATTGTGACTTTTCCCAAGTTCGGTAAAATTCTTGTGAGTTCTATGCGAAGTGAACGTCTTGTAATCCTTACAAGTTCATATAATGTCTCGTGTTGAAATGTGAACTTCGGAATTGTTGTTCGATTATTATCGTCCAGTTGTTGTTCGATCAATTTCGATCATTGTGGTTCGATTGTTGTTGCTCGATCTCGTATCGTGATTATCGAGCGTCTAATTTCCTTAGGATTCGCACTCGTCCCAGTAAGTCACCTTCCAAACCTTTGAGGTTGTCGGAATTATATATTTTTTCAGCGTTAAGCCCGCATTTTGATTGTTGTACTATTTGGATTATCAACCATAGTGGTTCATGATCATTGCACTTCGTAAACATTCTTGCGTATTGAATCGGACCGCAGCAGCTTTGTATGACAAGGAGTTTTGTGTCCGCTGTTGGCAGTAGATAACATGTGTCATCTAATGTTTGTCTTGCCTTGATTGTTTCATGCCCTAAGTTTTGAGACAAAATTTATTTCGAAAGGAGTGGGACGTAATAATTCAATTTTCCTGTTAGCTCTATTTTCTTTTCATCTATTTTCGTTCCTTTCGGTTCGACAATCAACATCTGAGAGATGGTCATCATGTCTTGACATCAAGTAGGAGTACCGAGTCTGTGTTTGCATTTTTTTTTTAGCTTGACCAATATCTTGGTCGTTTCGTACCATTGATTAACTTAATCCCTATCAGGTATCCTTGCAAGTCTAACGCTAATATTTTATTAGTGATATTATCATTGTTATGGCGGCAAGAAATAATTAACACTGGATGACGGCGCCGCCATAATAGCGGCTACTAGAAACAATTGTAGCACCGCTAGGGCTGCCGACTTAGGATCGGTTTGATGTGTATATAAGGCCCTGAGAGGTATTTCCATAGTGAACTTAAGATGTTAACCGAGAGGAAGCGGTTGAATGATCTTATAAGTATGGATCCTACTAAGCATACCCATTGCTTAGAGCATATCAACTACTAGAGGCTGTAGCTGAATTTCATCGAGACGCAAGTCAAACTGCGTAGGAAGCAGCTACACGAGAACGCGAGCATGCTGCATAGTTAGAATCTCAGTTGGCTTCAGTATGGCGTACTCTTTGAGAGAGGGAGGCCCAGTACACTCAAGCGAGAGAGTCCCTCCAGGATCAGATCCAGCAAGAAAGGGAAATGATACGAGCCAATACTGAGGAAATCCTTGCTATCCTCATAGCGGCCCCAATTCCGATTGCAGAGGCCGAAGAGGATCCCGAGGAAGATCCCGAAGAGGACCCGGAAGAAGAGGTCGAAGACCACTATGTCGTCATTAACCCATAAGCTATGCTTAATGGGGCATGATGTGTACCGATGTTTTCTTATAAATATGTACTGGTGTAATGTTTGTGATTTAAGAATAAAATTTTGTATGGATACGATTGGTGACTTGGACATATATTTCAATGACCCTCTTCCTATTTCAAGTTTCGAGGACGAAACTTTTTTTAGTGGGATAAGGTGTCATACCCCGTAGTAACTAAATGTAGACCTTTCTAGAAGACGTTGTGCGTCAGGACCGACTTTGATCAATCACCGTAAATCTTGGAAAAATTCAAAGATCCTAAAATTATAGAACATCGTAGATTATTGAGTTAGCTTTCTAATGGAACAAACAGTGAGTCATTCTGAACCCGAATGAACAAGTTATGGCCAAAGCAAGACAGGGGTGTTAGTCAGCGACACCCGGCGAAGCACCCGATGATGTGAGCGCCGTGTGTCGGCCGCCTTTCGAAACACGGTGCAGGCATTGCCGGGTATAGCGCCATGTTGCCCAAACTGCCCAGACAGTTTCCAGTGCTTTCCAGGAACTTTCGGCCGCGTTATGAAAACGGCGCAAGACACGGCGCGGGCACCGCCGGGTCCAACACCATGTTGATCGAGCATCCCTATAAATAGGGCAGTTTCCAGCATTTTCAAGCATTCTTTCCCCAACATTTCGGCCCTCCTTATAGAACAGGTAGTCTTGAGTAATTTTTGAGTTGTTAAACATTCCATAATCTTCGGAGGGATCAGATAACGAGTATATAACAAGCGAGTCAGGCCAACTTCGCCAGATTGGAGGTAATTCAACAATGAACCCTAAAATTTGTTTTTCGAGATTTCAGATTTATACTTGTTTAGAACTTGAAAATGGTTATATATCGAATATCCTGGGACTGTTCTTATCGATTCTAGAAGAATGGAAATCAAAACCTTCATTTAAACCCTCGTAATCAGATTCCATCCGCAAAGTGTCCGATAAAAGTTCCCTAAGGGATTCGATAAAAGTTTTCGACGTTATTACGATTAGAATGGACAGTCCTAATGTCGTTTAACACGAATTCCCCATTATAGGCCGGAGATTTCAGAGTTTTCAATCCTAATTACAAACCGCTCGAAACGTTTTTATCACTGAAGTCGCCAGGTAAGTACTTTGATTGCGTTTGATGTACTTCGTGTGAATATGTGAAAAATGTGATTTTGTGAAAAGTGGTAATTTCAGAAAATGTGATTTGTGCCATTTGGTTACTGAGTATGTGTGAACCGAGTTAAAACCAGTGAGGGTCCCCTGGGATTCGATGGGCCGCGTTCCCTACGGATCGCTTGGTGGGGTTATACAACCAGAGAGGGCCTGACGAGGACTCCCTGTGGTGTGTATCTCGCGTGAGGCAGAGGGCCAGTATAGCTCGGGAGATTGTTTTGTAATGATAATTATGGTATGATATTTCGGAATATATATGGCACTGTGATTTGATTGTTTATTCACTCGTGGTACGTATTCATGAATCGTTGTACTTGCATCGGCGGTTTGCTGACCCCTTTCGGGGTGGATATACTGGTTGTGTATTCAAGTTCAGGTCTTCGTGGCGAGCTGGCGCAGGAATAGCAAGAGTATGGAGAACAACACTGGTATCATGTGTTATTTTGAGTCGGAGGTCGTTTTATCACGGTCAAAGTCATGTTTTGGTTTTGTACTCGCGCGGGTACTATCATATATGATTTAATGTGTTGGTGTTAGTTGTTGTTGATGTTGTGGTATCAGTTGTGAGTTGTTGTATCTGTGATGATCCAACGGGACCATGTATTTGATTGTTTTGGTGATGTATGTCGTATTGAAGTTAACGTTGGTTTTAAGTGTGTGAATGTCTCGGTTTAGTTGATGGTTAATATCTTTTATGTTGGTCTAAGCCTGGTAGGTTCTCCCAAAAAGAATCTACGGCGCTGTAATATCTCTGTAAATCACGGGGGTGTTACACTAGCTAGAGGCCTCTTATGATTTATGAGTCATAAAATTGTTTTTATACTCATTGCCATATTAGTTAGAACCTACAGGGTCACACACTTAAACGAGCAGAGCAGCTATTTTGTTCCGGTTAATTATGGTTGGTGAAAAGGTTGGTGAACCCTTAGCCATTTTGAGGACTATAAAAGAGTGTCTTGTGATAGCCCTCACATAAGACTTAATCACAAGTGAAGACATTTGTGGAGAGAGAATCAAAAATATGATTTTGATATTTCTCTCTCTCAAAAGTCTTGAAGATATATTCAAAAGTTGAATAATCAAAAGGATCAAGAATATATCTTCATATCTTTGAAAGTTGATTCTTTGGCCAATAAAGTATTTAGAATACTCTTCTAATCTTCATCCAATCTTGTGAGTTTGATCTTTAATAACATATTGAATAAGATTCATAGTTGTTAGTTTAGATCAAAGTTCAAGAACATTTGAACAATATTCTTGGTGTTCTTGTTCTTACCATAATCAAGAACATACCTATATTCAAATTAATTTAAGTGAAATCTTTGTTGAATCGGATCTAGCAATCCGTTATACGCTCGGGACTTGTTCGTTGTGTGGATACCATAGAGGACGCTCGCTTCTTGCAACGTCTCTAGAAAGCTCGGTCGAAAACACGCTACAAGAGGTAACAATCTTGTTCTTCGTACTTTGATAATATACTTGGATCCTCGGGGGTTTTTTACATATTATATTATACTTCCGCTGCTCTATTTCGATATATGATGAGATTATAAATCTTAATAGTTCGATAAAAACCCAAGAGTGGTATCAGAGTGACTAGTATATTTTCATTGTTTCTATTTTCATATATGTTGATATATGAAGTTCATATATGTGATGTATGATATTTATATATATGATATATAAATTTTATCTTTGTACATTTATATATATGGTGATATATATAATTTTAATAGATTTGTGTTTCGATATATATATATATATATGATATATATATATATATATATATATATATGATGCCTATCTTAATATGTATATGGTGATATATATATATATATATATATATATATATTGATTTATATTGATTTATATGTTTGATCTTGACATATATGGTCCTTTGATATGGAGATTCATGTGATGATTTAGTTCTACTAATAATCCAAGAATCAAAGAACATATGATTTGATCTACTTATAATTTTATGTTAGGATTATGAATTTTAAGAGGTGCATATGAACATAAATTTATTTATGTAAAGATTATGCTTCTTTAAAATTTTCATATGAATATAATTATATTTTGATTCCGAGATTGTATAAATATAGATTTGATCTATTTGATTTATACATTTGTTGGGATTTGGTGCCTAAAACGAAGGCCCAGCGGAAGCAGTAAAACGAAAATTAATTCGATCTGAATCCCTACGAGGATCGATCGAGCTACGTATAAACGAATATTAAACGAAATACAAGAGATACAAGAAACTTAACCTTGTAGTCCGTTGATTAAATAGATTCCTTCTCTTGAGCTATTCCCCAAGCTTTAGTTGAATTCCCTACGATCCAATTCGCTCCAAGCTCTTGGATGATCCAACGCTGAAAGAACTGTGTTTCTACTTGCCACGCGCCGGATAAACGACCGGAATGACTAAACCTCGTTATCCTCCAAGGATACGGCTAGAACAAGGTTGTAGAAGCTTGTTTATCAAGATTATAACACTAAGTATATAATCTTTGATCTCTCTATTAATATCTAATTTTTCTCCAAGAAAAAAACTTAAGAGGATGAAGAACACTTTGAGAAACTCCTTTCTCTCTCTCTTTTTTCAAACTCACAGTTGGAATGGGCTATGATAGGAGAGATTGTGTCTTCATTTTATTCTTCATAATATCCTCCCCAAATCATGACTAAATCATCAATATGGATAAATTAAAGGATCTTGTCCCTTTGACACTTTAAGTCTTCCACCAATTTAGGTGGAGACAATGACCAAGGGAAAGGGGAAGGAAAAGGGGCGGCCATCTAGAAGGAGCCGGACGAGTTCGGCCCGTTTCGGACTTCCGTGAGTCCAAACAGATAAACTCCTATTCCGTTCTGATGTATTTGTGTCGATTAATTAATACAATCAATTAATCACATCAAATACATAATAACATAATTAATTTCTCCAAGAAATAATTATATTTATAAATTAAATTAATCACCCAGTAATTTATTTAATTCATTAGGCCGTAAATCAATTTATCCAATAAATCGATTTAGACATCTAATGTCCCAAATTAGATATCCAATATCTAATATTAATAATGAGAGAACAAGCTTGATTCATTAAAATCGTCAATCCTACTGCGCGACTCGGTAAGTCCGTCTCAGTCAGCAATGGGAGGAACCAAAGATTAATAGCACCACCTAGCCAGCCTGGCGGCCTACATTGTACCCCAACTGAGAACGAATGATGGGATCATTCAAGAACCATTCAGTTATGAATACCAATATACGTATAAACCCTTCTATCAAATGTCCCGATCAAGTTATAGGGTCACGGTCAGTCAAACCCTATCTGTACTTAACACTATGCATGCGTTAATGCAAATCGAGATCATCGAGCTCTCGTGTATCCAATACAACTAGCTCCAATGCCTTGGCCAAAGACTTATGATCTCATCTGCCAATAACCGCATAGGACATATAACCCGTTCACTAACAGGAGAAAGAATTCTATCTTGGTATTCAGTAGGACCTGCTACTTTCCCGTCAAGATGCACGTCGAGGTTTACCCCCGCCTTTCGGTTTACAGGGTCGAACTACTCTAATGAAAATCTTGATGTCACAAGCACATCCCTACTAAATCCTCAAGTCGAAGGTTCACGAATACCTATCAGAACCTTTCGATTCCGTCATTGACTGTCCCGAAGTGAAATCCGTGTGATGAATCGAGGGTGAGTCGGTTCGAGTATACTAATCCAATTAGCATATCTATAACGTGTGCTTACACTAACCATTAGTGTTCGACAGGCACTCTCCATGTCAAAGAACACGTCATACAAGTCTTCACATAAACTTAACGCCCAGTCAAGTTTCATCGACTTGCGAACGATTAAGTATTTGAGCTATAAACCTTTCCAGTGCCGACCCCCTTATCCAATAAGGAGTGGAACATTTTGCTCTCAAATACACGGACTTGTTTCTAGATATATATTTACGAGTTAGGAATGTCAGTAACTACCACTAAATAAAGAAACATCCATTTGCCTTATGATAATGAATTACATAATTACAAGTACAATGCCCTCACTCAACATCCTCTGAGTGGCATTCGAGGGCATACTCCTAATAATCTCCCACTTGCACTCAGTGCCACACACTATGATATCTAATACCCATGTTATCCAGATGATGCTTCAAGCTAATCTGAGGAAGTGTCTTGGTTAGTGGATTAGCGACGTTATCGGCTGAGTCTACTCTGTGCAGCACAATGTATCCCTTGCGAAAAAATTCTCTTACGAGATGATACTTCCTCTCAATGTGTTTGGTGTTGTTTTGAAACCTCGGCTCCTTGGTCTGCGCTACAGCTCCATCGTTGTCGCAGTACAGCGGAACAGACAGCTCAACACATGGTATCACTTGAAGTTCTCCCAAAAACTTCTTTATCCAGAACCCTTCCTTGGAAGCCTCCGAAGCTGCTTGATACTCAGCCTGACAGGTGGAATCAGCAGTCGCGCTTTGCTTGGCGCTACGCCAAGATACTGCTCCTCCATTAAGAGTAAATATGTAGCCAGAAGTAGACATCGAGTCATCCTTCTGTCCTTGGAAGTCCGAATCAGTGAATCCCACCACATCCGATTCTCCACCGCCATACATAAGAACCATGTCTCTAGTCCTTCTTAAGTACTTGAGAACGTTCTTTCTGGCGATCGATGTTCCCTACCTGGGTTTGCCTGAAACCTACTCACCACACTTACAGCATGCGCAATGTCAGGTCTCGTACACAACATAGCATACATAAGGCTACCCACGGCCAAGACATATGGTATATTACTCATTTCGCTTCGTTGTTCCTCACTTTGAGGACACACCTTCGAGGTGAGTTTTATTCCATGTCACATCGGAAGGAACCCTCTTTTAGAATCATCCATCTTAAATCACTTTAAGATATTATCTATATAGAGGGCTTGGGAAATACCTATTGTTCTCTTCGCTATATCTCGGTATATCTGAATACTAAGAATATAGGTTGCTTCTCCCGAGTCTTTCATAGAGAAATTACTCGAAAGCCAAGCTTTCACAAAACTGAGCATTCCCACATCATTTCCTATTAGTAGAATGTCATCTACATATAGTACTAAGAATGCAATCTTGCTCCCACTAACCCTCTTGTATACACAAGGTTCCTCTTCATCTTGCACGAAGTCAAACTCTTTGACTGCCTCGTCAAAATGAAGGTTCCAACTACGCGACGCTTGCTTTAGTCCATAAATGGAATGCTGAAGCTTGCACACTTTCTGAATATCAACCTCGGACACAAAGACTCAGGCTGCACCATATAAATTTCCTCCTCGAGGAATCCATTAAGGAAATCTGTCTTTGCATCCATTTGCCATATCTCATAATCGTGGTAGGCAGCTATAGCAAGCATCATGCAAATAGACTTGATCATGGCTACGGGCGAGAAGGTATCTTGGTAATTGATCACTTCTTTTTTGGTATAACCCTTTGCCACAAGCCTGGCCTTATAGGCGTCAACCTTGTCATCCCCATCAGTCTTCCTCTTGTAGATCCACTTGTTCCCAATAGGCACTATGCCCTCGGGGCGGTCTACTAGAGTCCAGACCTGATTGACATGCATCGAGTCTATCTTAGCTTCCATAGCTTCACGCCATTTCGCAGAGTCTACATCCACCATTACTTGGTCATAGGTCGTTGGGTCAGTCTCTTGGCTATCACTTGGAACCTCGTGGAGACCCAGCTCCTCCAAGTGCACAAGACCATACCTTTCAGTTAAATGAGACACCCTACTTGACCTATGAGGTGGTTGTACTTGTGTTTCAGAAGGTTCGGTTCCAATTTCTTGCACAGGTGTCTCCTTAGGAGTTCCATTGTATTCTTCCAAAGAAATACTTCTACCTGCTCCGCCTTCCTGAATGAACTCATCTTCCAAGAAGTATGCTTGTAAAGACACAACGATCTTTCGATCTTCGGGCATGTAGAATACGTAACCCATCGTCCCATACGGGAATCCAATGAAACATCCCTTTGCGGACCTCGCTTCCAACTTTTCCACCTTAGTCTTCTTGACATAGGCAGGACATCCCCAAATCCTAATATGATTAAGACTTGGTTTCCTGCCCTCCCACATCTCATGTGGAGTTTTAGGAATGGATTTGGAAGGATATCTGTTCAAGATGTAAGTGGCAGTCAGGAGTGCATACCCCCACAGCTAAATCGGTAAGTCAGTATAGCTCAGCATGGAACGGACCATGTTTAACAAGGTCCTGTTCCTTCTTTCTGGCACACCATTTAACTTAGGAGTACCTGGAGGTGTTAGTTGTGATACTATTCCATGTTCCTTAAGGAACTCGTCAAACTCCATACTCATATACTCGCCACCTCGGTCCGACCGAAGTGCTTTGATATGATTTCCAGTTTGTTTCTCCACTAGGGCCTCAAATTCCTGGAATTTCTCAATGGCCTCGGATTCATGTTTCATTAAGTATACATAACCATACCTAGTATGATCATCTGTAAATGTAATGAAGTACTGATATCCATCACGTGATGCTTCCAAAGCACCACATACGTCGGTATTGATTAATCCTAGTTTATCATTGGCTCTTTCAAAAGTCCCTGTGAAGGGGCACTTAGTCATTTTGCCTTTAAGGCAAGATTCACAAGTAGGAAAGGGATCCGATCCCAATGGACCCATAAGTCTATCTTTTTCCATTTTGTAAACCTTGGTCTGACCAACATGACCAAGTCTAAGATGCCATTTCAAAACATGATTGGTTTCATCCCTACCACGCTTTCTTGTCATAGTATTCACAACGACTTTGTTACTAAGGTTTAGATGATACAGTCCATTTAACAATATTTTTTTTATTATTTTTTTCTATTTAACAATGTAGCAGTGCCCACGAGTTTATTTCTAAAATAAATTCTGTAGGAACCATCACCAATGAAAAATAAAAAGCCTTTCTGATCCATGACCGGAATGGATACAATGTTTTTATGCCCCTTGGGCAAAACAAGTACATCTTCTAAAGTTAGAACAAAACCAGATTCTAAACCCAAAAGAAGTGATCATATGTCAGTTGCTTCGACACTATGCCCGCTTTCGACAGTAACCATCACTTCCCCAGCTCCAATCTTCCTACTTTGTTCCAGATCCTAATTCATGGTACAAATATGAGAACTAGCACCAGAATCCAGTATCCAGAAAGTAGAAAATACAGTAGCAGAACAATTTGTTTCCAAAACTAAAAGTTCTGTACCTGAAGCGCCATGAAGAATTGGACAGTCTCTTGCCCAGTGGCCCAGCTCACCGCACTTGAGACATGCGTCCTTTTTCTTCTTGCTCTTTGGAACCATCGGGGCCTTGCCCTTACCCTTAAGGTCCTTGACTTGTGGTCCCGTCTGCTTCTTGGTCTTTTTCTTCTTATTCTTAGACCTCCGAGGTCCAGAAGAAATCACAAGGGCAGACTCCTTCATCCGCGGAGTCTTCATCTGAGACTGAGCGGTCACGAGTTTGTTCATTAGCCCAGCTAAGTTACATGCAATCTCATTGCAGTTGAAGTTCATGACAAACTATGAGAAGGAATCAGGAAGAGACTGTAGGATAAGGTAGGTTTGAATTTAAGCATCCATCTTAAAATCAAGAGCCTCCAATCTCTCGATCATGGATATCATTTTGAGGACGTGGTCCCCAACCTTCTCACCTTCCTTCATCCTAGCACCGAACAATTGCTTGGATATCTCATATCTAGCCATTTGACTGTGCTCACCATAAAGCTCGGTTAAGTGAGATAGAATCTGCCTAGCTGAAGTCGTTTTCTCATGAGCTCTCTGAAGCTCATTAGACATGGAAGCCATCATATAAGCATGGACTTTCACATCATCCTTAACCCACTTTTCGTGGTTTTCAATCTCTTCCTGATTGGCTCTTGTCCGCATTGGGGGCGCCGGAATGTCCGTCTCTAAGACGTATCCCAGTGCCTTTATACTGAGGACTATCATCAGATTACGGAGTCAATCCACAAAGTTAGGTCCCATCAAAGTGTTCTTTTCGAGTAGAATAGCATGTGGATTCATTGTCATATTGAGAGTTATGTCTGCATTAAGTACGACAGATTAATTAGTGACTCGTTCAATTATGATCTAAGTATAGAATTAAGGTCTTTTCTATTCTTGTTACCCAGCTCCCACTATTTTTATCGAATAACACACTCCCATGTGAAATCCGGAAGTATCGTCGCACTACTTCATAGTGGTGATCGAGTTCTTTATAAATCTTAATAGAGGGCAACCGAACAGGTTTCTAGTCTATTAATTTTCATAAAGTGATGTCCAACACCAACCATCTAATAGATGATTCGATCTTCTTTTTCCCCTTGTTCACTCCCCTCAACCTATACGGTTTCTATGGTTCGTGAACAAGTTAAGTTTATACCATCGACGCAAATCAATTTCACAATTGAATCTTATCCGGCAACCTATCAGGTTTCTAGAGATAATTTTTGCTCCAACCGAAGGCATCCAATGCGCTCCGGTAATTTATCCATCCTCCCCGAACAACTACCCCGATAACTCAGAAGCATAGCACATCCGGTTTGGATTTCAATTTCCCGAAAGCTCGATGGAGGGAAGGAAAACCTTATAAACTTAATAATTTGTCATGGGAGAATTTTCGCGATTAATGTTACACTTTGCACATTAATCCATTTAAGCGCATTTGTAGCATTCATAAAATATGAACACAACAGAAGGTAAAGTAAACTCCTTCGAAATATTAACCGAATTTCCTTTACATTTACCAATCATATCATCACCAATATTATTAAGCACACCATTACCAACACTAACATTATTAACCAAGATAGGGGCAGAACCATTAAACCCAGGAGAACCACAATTCTGTACAACAGTAGGCAAAGGAACAATTTCAGATACATTAAACAAATCATTATGCATATTAGCAACTTGGGCCGTAGGAGAATTTTCAAAGGGAGCAGAAGACTTCTGCACTGGAACAGTAGGCACAACCAATGGAGAACCAACAGGGCCAAAACACGGGCCAGGAAGAACCAAAGCAGGAGGCAAAAACGGGAAGGGATCCACCACCGGATCGAACAAAGGGTCAAGCCTGGGACGACTGGGAGCCCCAATACGGATAAGGTTAGAACCCAAATTTGAAACTCCAAAGCCGGACGAAGCCAGCGGAGAACAGATTGGCGGCGGGGCTACGGAACCCCCAAAGATTTTATCAATTTTAAGCAATAGGAGCTGCGCATCCGGACTGCTCAGGACTTGCTTGCCTAAATCGCCAAATCCTCTAGCATCAAAGTCACCAAAACCGGTGACGAGCTACACGGAACAGAGGAGGAGACCGGCCCACAAACCGGCAGCGACAAACCACAAATTGAAGACGACGACATAACAAGCAACAATCGCGGAAGAAAACCACGAGCAGCACACACAAAACGAACAACAAATTGCAAAAACCAGGGTCGGCGAAGACACCCCCAAATCGCAGAGCAAAATAAGTGAGATTAAAATCCGATATAAGCATAGAGATGAAGGTAATGAATTCCCTAAAAAGAGTAGAACAACAATAATATAAGGAAGATTAACGCGATTAGATATTGCTATAGAGATTGAACGAGTGAAAAGGGGATCGCCCTCATATCGTGAGAATCGCACCTTCAGTGCGTGAAAATCGCCCGCAGCTTGTTTACCTTTTTTCATGGATATACATGTCACCTCAATCCAAACCTCAATCTTGATTTAGACTTCCAATATATATGGTTCGGTTAATCTTACAATTCATATCAAAAGTGTGATTCAAGAAACAAGTATACCAAGTGTACTTCGAAAGGGGATGATACAATGGTGTTCCGGTTTGATTTAATCAACATAGCCTATTCGTTTTAACCATGAATATGAAGAAGATTGTTAAATCAAACACCTCTATCAAAACACGAACTATCCTCGGTGAAATACCTTAGTCGTCTTAGAAAACTCATTAGAATCATGCTCAGAATCCATAACAAACTCAGGACACTACATTCTAGGTTCTATCCCAACAAGGTTCGATTAATACTCTTAACAACGAAGGAGAACCGAAGTATAACTGAATCTATTCTTCTAGAAACATGGTGTTCGACTCCTCATGATGATAACAAACTTGGTAATCTCAAAAACAGGTTCAAAACGTCATAAAGAAGATGTATTCTAGTTGGTGAAGGATCAACATACCTTAACGAAATACTTGGTGAAACTCAACACCGGAAGCTTGAACACCAATCCACAAGGGTCTACTATCTTCTAAACTGAGCTGGGATAAGAGATTTTCGGGGTTGGGGAGCTCTCAAGTTGCAGAAATTGGACAAGGAGTGAGGAGGAAATGAAAAGGAGGTTGAGGTCTATAAATAGAATTTTAAACATTACGTACGTTAACGGCAAGGCCTTACGTACGTTATCGTCTCAGCGTACGCTATTCTCAATCCTTAGCGTATGTTAACGTCCAGCAGTAGCTCACCACCTCGATTTTGGCTTCTCGTATGTACGCTATCCAAACCCTTTTACATACATAAAACCATGTACATAGCGCATGTTAACACCCATATCTAATGTACGTTAAGCCTCGTTGACCTACTTTATTGAAAAGCCGTCCAGGTACACGTGGGGCAATTCGATGAATCTCCCTCTGGCCCCCACATGCCGACCTTATCTGATATGCCTTTGACTGAAGTTTACGTATGCTACGCTACAACTATAACGTACGTTATATTCAACATTTAACGTACGTTATGCTCAATGTCTAGCGTACGTTATGATGTGCAGATGCATGCATGCATGAATATTTTGGAAACTCAAGAACGCAGGAATACGAATACGGAAAACCACAATTCGATTAATAATACCACATAATCAAATGTTACAAGTTCGAATACAGGTAAAAATACAGAATAATTATCTGGGCATTACACCATCTTCTTTAATGCCATTGTCACTTCACCCTTTTGAGTTCTCCTCTTAAACTCTCGGTTAACCATACTTGAAGGGATGTTTAAATTCTCAATATCTTGTTCTTGATGGCCATTGAATATGGTATCAAAGTATGACCTCCATCTCTCTTTTATCTCTTTATCTTGAACCAAAAATCTTTGGTCAGTATCTTTCACACATTTAACTTTTCTAATATCTCGCATCTTCTTCTCTCTCATTCGAGCAAGTTTATAGATATCTTTTTCCCCTTCTTTTGTATCCAATCTTGCATATAATTCTTGATTGACCTTTGATCGGGCATTTCGCACTGCCTTTTTAGCTTCTATTCGAGCTTTCTTGTACTTCTCATAATTCTCATCGCTTGAGCATTTACCCAGTACCTTATAACATTCACGTTTGGTCTTTATTGCTTGCTTAACTTCATCATTCCACCAAGATGTATCCTTAATTGATGGTCTGTCCTAGGACTTCTTTTGCAACTTCCTTTATGTTATGCTCCAACGAGTTCCACATCGAATCTATATCCATCTCCATGCAATAAGACCAATACCACTATCAGCAATCTTAGCCACAAAAGTATGTCGACTCTCCCCTTGGAGCTTCCACCACTTAATTCGAGGGTCAACTTGTGGTCTTCTCTTTCTTAATTGCCTCTTACCTCGAAATTCAAGCAGCACAACCCTATGATGCGTTGCAGCACTCTCACCGGGTATCACCTTGCAATTAGTAAAACTTTTCCTCCAAATATTCCTTACTAAAAAGAAATCAATCGGACTTCATTACCTCCGTTTATATATGTCACCAAATGAGAGTCCCTTTTCTCGAACCAAGTGTTCATAATACCTAAGTCATAAGCTAATGAGAAATCCAATATACCATTTCCTGCTTCATTCCTATCCCCAAAACCAAAGCCACCATGAACGCTTTCAAATCCATATCTGCTAACACCGATATGCCCATTGAGGTCACTACCAATGATCAATTTCTCACCCATAGGATTTCATTTGACAACCTATTCCAAATCTTCCCAGAATTCTTGTTTGATCGATGCATCCAATCCTACTTGTGGTGCATAAGCACTTATGATAGTTAGAAACGCATCCCCTATCACAAGCTTAATACTCATTATTCTATCGCTCTTTCTTGACACTTCTACCACATCATCAATGATTTCTTTATCAATGACGATACCATCTCCATTTCTACTTATATCCTTTCCAGAGTGCCAAAGCATGTAACCCCAAGGAGCTAACACTCTTGTCTTTTCTCCAACCCACTTAGTCTCTTGTAGACACATTATGTGAATACTCATCCTTTTCATAACCTCCCTCACTTCTGCTGATCTCCTCGTCAAAGAGCCAACGTTCCAAGTTCCAAACCGCACCTTACTACCCTTACTAGCCACATGAACTTACTTCTCTGTCTGTCCCCGTCTACGCTGCAAGGATCCTTGCACATTTGACACCACACCCATACTTCGAGGTGGCGCGCCGCTTCTGGGCGACGACCTAGCAACCGTTACATATTTTCGACTACACCCGGGCCTATGAAGTGTAGCGCATCCTTGCTCATTTGACACCACCCTCAGAAGTAAAGGTGGCGCGCCGCTTCTGGGCGACGACCTAGCAACTCTCGCATACTTTTCACTACACCCGGGCCTATGAAATGCAGCGCGTCGCTTCTGAGGAGGCGCCCCAACGATTTTCAAAATTTGATTCATGTCTATAAAATGTGACGAGGTTTATGCTGGCTGCCACTAACATACCGCAATCCTCCACTTTTATCCGGGCTTGGGACCGGCAATGCATGTCAAAAAGGCACCTACGGGCAGAGTTTTCAATAATTACTTATTGAACAAAAATTTGTAGGGTTACCTGAAGATTACTTGATTATAATTATAAAAGGTTACCTGAATTATTAGTCCAAATAATTAATTTTTTTTGTCTAGTAGACGAAAAATTAGTAATGTTCACCAGTTAGAACTTCACATAATAGGTACTTTAAATAATTGCATGAATTACCTGTTGAAGTAATTACTTGTTGAAGTAATTACTTGTTGAAATAATTACTTGTTGAACGAATACTTATAGTGTTACCTGAATATTACTTATTGATTATTATGAAGGGTTTACTGAATTAGTAGAATAATTAATATTTTTTAGTTTAATACACGAATACTCAGTAATGAACACCCGTTAGAACTTCGCATAATATGTTCTTCAGATAATAATTATACTATACATGTATTTGAATTAAGTGTATGTAGTTGATCTATTAACTAGGTAAATGATACTAGTTGAAATAATCTATTAGTTATAACAATAGAACACCAAAGGAAACTTGAAGACCCCAATTACTTGATGAAGTAATTGCTTAAAATGAAAAAGAAATGATACCTGCTGAAACTAGAATCAACCCACAAGTAAGTATTGGTTGTGCAAAAGTGGTCACACCTTCTTAAATGGTAATTGTTGTTACCCAAAAATATTATTCGGAAGGGTTTGCTGGAATGGATGAGTAACAAACAAAATGCGAGAGCACGCCCGTGGGAATGTAAATAACACAAGATTTGCCGGGTTTGTTAGGCCCGGGCTTGAATGCTCTCGCGAGATATTATTAATACGAATACTTGGGAGTACAAATATTAATATTAGAGTACAATTACAATGAGTGTAAAGACCCTAGTTATCTAGCTCTTGAGTCGATGATTGCCGGAAGAACCCGAGTTGATGCTCTGTGAGTTCTTGTAACAAAGATAAAATGCTGTGAGATTTCTGTGTTTCTGATCCAACTCTCGGAAGACTGGTGGTTTCTGAACTCTCGTATGAAAACAACAGTTTCTGAACCTTTATCCAGTTGCTGGAGGTTAGGAGTCAAGGTCGTTGGGCGATCGCCTTTACTGTATTAAATAAGCGGGCGGTCGTCTTTAGCATATGGGTTGCTCTCCTTAAAGTCCGCAGAAGCTGCTGGCAGCCGGATGTGCGAACCAAAGATAAGACAACACGCGTCCTATGTCGTTGTCTTGGGAGGTCCCACCTAGGACCTTTCGGTGGGTCTGTCGGTAGGTGAGGCTATCCTTGTCACCGACAGCTGGTGACAGGCTGGGGTCAAAGGTCCCTATCCTGCGGCGCCTTTTACGGATCTGCACGTAGGCCTTCATCCCGTGATTCGGTCTTCGTAGACTTGACGGATGCTTGCTTTCCACATGGCATGAGGCGGTCGTCTTTAGTCGGGCACCAGAGTCGATCGCTAGGTGCCAAGAGGTGATCGCCCTGGACGTCGATCGCTCGGTACCTGATCTCGGTCTGGACTCTTCACTTGGCAAGTCTGCCTTGGATAATTTGATGCCGACTTGGTCGCTCGGCCCTTATACCGATTTCCATCGAGGCGTATAAATCGCCGCACAATAATTGCCCCCCAGCTCGCTCCGATGTCAAAGACTTGGGGTGAGGTGGTTCTACTGGCGATCGCTTGAATTAGACGAGTGACTTATCATTTCGATCAACAGACGATCGTCTCAAGAGAGGACTGATTTTGAATTTGGACAACCTATTCGATTGCTGAAATGAGTGGGGAATGACAGCGGTCTTGAAACTTCATGTGGCACATGTCGCGTTTCTGTTGGGGGAGTCCGACGGTTTGTCAGACTCTGTCCTTTGGCGTGCCCTCAAAACGACGCGTACGCAGGATTCGAGGGCGGCATTAAATGCTGACTTTCCCGACCTTTGCGCTTCGGGCCCCGAGATTCGGTTTATTTGCCCAGAAGCCCCCGCCCTTGCCTATAAAAGGGACTAGGGTTACAGGGTAAAAACCTTATGCATTTTCGTCTGAGAAGAAGACATAGCCGAATTCCCTTGAAGCTTCGAGTGACGATCGTCATTCGACTCAGACTCTTTAGGTAAGAACAAAAAAAACTTCTTCTCTCTTCCTTTCCTTTCTTCTGAAAATGTCCATAGGAAGACCAAATGTGTATGAGGTGGGTAGTACTTCCGCCGCCTAGGGTTTGACCACCCGGGATGAAATTTCTACGGAGTTCCATGTGGACACCTCCGTCGAGGCCATCCGCACCGGGATTGAGCCCGCGGAGGTCGAAGAACTTTTTAATGAAGCTGACGCAGCCAAGGCGGCGGAGGCCGAGTGGATCCGTTCGCTGAAACAGGAGGAGACGGATGCGAAAGCGCACTTGGAGCGGAACAGCGCGTTCGGCAAAGCCTTCACAGATTTTGCCGAACTCATGGAGAGATTGGCCAGCCAACTCCCCAAATTTAACTTTACTGAATACTCGATCGTCCATCCTTATGAACCTGTAAGGCATACGCTGTTCCGGGCTGCTCGCCGCTCTCCGTGGACCCTTGGCCAGATCGGGAGCTTGGCGACCAGGAAGGATCTGGACCGTTGGAGGGCGAGGTTCCATGTTCCTTCTGATGTTTGCCTCCACGTGCCCGCCGAGAACGAGCGAGCCAATCAATCTCCCGAGGGCATGGTCGCCGTCAATGAGGGGATAATGGAGGCTGGACTGCGATTCCCATTGCCGTTTGCTGTCTCCTACCTGCTGACCGCCTGGAACGTGGTGCCGCTTCAATTGACGTCGAATGCCTGGCTGCAGATCGTCTGCACCCTTACTTTGTTTGGTGGCCATCGGCTGTATCGTCTTCCTTCGCCGTTGGAGATGAACCATATCTTCAAATTGACGGTTCAAAAAGGCTCTGTCGACGGCTACCACATCCAAGGTCACTCAGGCCGAGTGATTCTTGGGGTCCCGAACAAAGTAAGGGGCGATCAGTCGAAGTGGTTCTGGGTCGGTGGTGCGTGGAAGTCGGCAGCGAGCGACAACCTAACCGACAAGTTGGATATTCCCACCGGCTTTCGGGAGAGGAGTCCGAGTAAGGATTTAGACTCTCCCTTAGTTCGGATACATTCTGAACTGATCTAATTTGGCTCTTTTTGCAGGTGTCATTGTTCCGGCGGCAGGCGACCTCGCTTTTGATTTCGCGATCGTCTGGGAGAAGATACGGAGTCTTCCTGACGACCATATAGACGCACACTGAATCAACAACGAATCCTGTTGGTTGGATGCTCGGCTATTTCGCTACCCTCACCATCTAAAGGTTCCAGGTACGAACTTTCACGATCTTCTTTGACATGTCGATCGTCTTGACTGAGGAAGATTACTAACTTTTTCGATTGCTTTCTTTCGTAGAAATTCACTTCCCTTGTTTCCCAGAGCCCCCGGCTGCAATCACCGTGTCTAATCTGGGGATCATGAGCCGCCTTCGTCAAGGGAAGAAGGTGAGCCGAGCTCCTGCTGCTCTGCTCCGACCGATCCCGTAGGCGAGACCTCTCCAGGAGCCGGTGGTCGAAGAATAGGAGACTCGGGAGGAGGAGCAACTTCAGCTCATCCGCAAGAAATGGAGGACTGTGGAGCCCTCGGCCCCTACCACTACTAACGAGTCACCAATCACCGTGCCTCCGCTTTCCGCGATTCCTCTGGTAGAGGGGTCCATGCCATCTTCGGCTTTTCATTAGGCCATGGCGACCGCTGAGGCCAAGACTCTGCGTGGCAGGCCGTTCTTCGGTCGTGACCCAGAGAAGGTCGAAAGGTAAGCCTGATCGCTTTGCCGAGTTATGTCACTTGTGTAGGAAACATACTAACTCTTTTGCTTTTTGTGCAGGATCCGCCACTCCGACCCGAACTGCTCGTCGATGGTGTTGGACTTCCTGACGAGCAAAGTTCTTCGCGAGGCCAGCGATGTCCCTTCTTACGTTGCTCGGGCTACCGCCTCCCTGCCGAAGTCTTGGACGACCGATTTGGATGCGATCGCGTGCCGGCAATCTGCTGATGCGATGCAGGCTACTTTTGCACTGGCCCTTCAGAAGGCGACGATGGCTGCTTAGGCCATGAGGGACTATGAGGGGCGGCCGTCCACCGCTCATCTCCATGCGGACCTCGAAGCTGCACGAAAACAAAACATTGAGTTTGCCGACAGGCTCGCGGCCATGGAGAAGAGCTCCGTAGAGGCGGCTAAGCAGGTGAGGCAGGATCTTGACCGGGCATGGGCGGCGACTGACCGGATGCGGGACCAGATGACGGAAGCCCGCAGGTCGCATGCGGCCATGCAGAAGGAGGCCGATCAGCTGAAGGTGACCATCGCCCGACTGACCAGTGAGCTGGCGTCCTCGAAAGAAGAGGTGGCCACCAAAGCTGCCGAGCTCGAGGGCGTGAGCCAAACGGTTGCGGAGCTGAGGAGAAATCGGGAGGCGACTGAGGCCGATCCCTTCCTTAATGTGGAGTACGTCAGCAAATTTTCCTACTATATGACTTATGCTGACGCGATCTGCGCCGCTAAGAAGGGAGGGCTCGAGGTCGGCCTTTTGGCTGAAAATTTCAAAGCCTATGCGCTTGAGCACCCTCTGCAGCCAGCCTTCACCGTGCTGATCCTCGACCGTTCCGCAGATCATGGGGTCTATTTGAGCTGGTACCCGTTGCCGGACAACCTTGTTCATCTGGGTGCCCCGGAGGATGGGGGTTCAGATCCTGCTGCTGGCGATGGAGCGAGCGTCGATCCCTGAGCTTTTCTCGCTTTTTGCTTGTAATTTTATAGCTTTTGCTGTATTTTGCCTCCTGGCGCTTGTATACATATTTCGAATGAAATGGAATAATATGTTTGCTTCTGATTTCTTGCTTGTATGATCGTCTTTCTGAATCCTTTGCATGACTTTATACAAGTGTTTGAGGAACGATCGTCCTGTGTACAGCTCCAAGTGAATTGATAAACTCATACTGGTAACTTTAGAACAAAGTCGATCGTTGCACATATATCTGAACAATGCCGATCGTCGTACAAAGTCGATCGTTGCACATATATCTGAATAATGCCGATCGTCATACGTGTATTTGAGAACAAAGTTTAGAACAAAGTCGATCGTTGCACATATATCTGAACAATGCCGATCGTCGGACAAAGTCGATTGTTGCACATATATCTGAACAATGCCGATCGTCGTACGTGTATTCGAGAACAAATTTTAGAACAAAGTCGATCGTTGCACATATATCTGAACAATGACGATCATCGTACAAAGTCGATCGTTGCACATATATCTGAACAATGCTGATCGTCGTATGTGTATTCGAGCAAAGACGATCGTCGTATATATAGCTCCGCTCTTCCCCCTTGTTTTTGTTTACTTAGTGAAAGTAAGGGAACGAAAATAAATTATTTAGCGAGCGGTCTTCAATTTTGTAGATTCCTCGAGGAAGGTCGACCATCTCGGCCTAGAGGAACCGTGCACAGTTGTGGAGGTCGATGGACCGACCTCTGCGGATGTGTCTTGTGCGCGAGCGACATTCCGTCTGATGGCCTACTTATCGCGACTCACTTAATTGTGAGGGTCCTCCATAGGCTACGTTTTGCCTCGCAGTGTAGCGATGGGGCAGAAGATCTCAGTCTGGAGGAGTCCTTGCACGGGGCGTCGTCGGATGAATTGACTTCGCGATCGTGGCTTGTTAGCACTTTTCTGCCTGGGCCCGACATGTTAGATGGCAGACCTTTGAGGGCATACGTTGTGACGGGGGTAGGGACGCGTCGTATTGTCCGGATCCACCATGTTAGATGATGGACCTTTGAGGGCAGGCGAGCATGTCCACAGATCTATTTTGGAGGGTCCTTTGGCTACGCCCGCCTCGTATTTAAATGAAGGGCGAGCGATCTCTGTCCAAAGAAACCTTGCATGGTCGCAGAGATCGGTTCCATTGACCTCCACAACCATGTCGGCACTTTTCTACCTCGGACTGTCATGTTAGATGGCGATCCTCGACGGTATACGTTGTGCAAGGGGAGGCGATCGCTTGCCTAGGTCCTTCATGTTGATGACGAACTTTAGAGGGCGAGCGACTCATCCTCTGATTTGTTTTGGAGGGTCTTTCGGCTACGCCCGCCTCGTATTTAAACGAATGGCGAGCGATCTCTGCCCAAAGGAACCTTGCATGGACGGATCGTCGGATTCATCGACCTCCGCGACCATGGCGACACTCTTCTACCTCGGACCGTCATGTTAGATGGTGATCCTCGACGGTATACGTTGTGCTGGGGGAGGCGATCGCTTGCTAGGTCCATCATGTTAGATGATGAACTTTAGAGGGCGAGCAATTCATCCTCTTTTTTGTAGGCGTTGCTCAGGTAGTAGCCTTTGGTTCGACGATCGTCGTTCTATCGTCAATCGCTGTCCTTTCTGCTCGGAGCTCTGGCTAAGTCACTAAACTATCCAGCTTGCCCTCCTCGAACAATATCCAGAGTTGTCTGAGGAGGTCGCGGCACTGGTTGGTGTTGTGGCCGGGACTCTTGTGGTAATCACAAAATTTATTGCGGTCCAGATGACCGTTGTCCCTTATCGCTTTTGGCTTGCTTTGCCGCTCGCGCCCCTCAATGGCGTTGAAAATACGGGCCAGAGATAGATTGAGGTTGTGGAGGAGGTGGACTTCCACATCCTCGAAGGCCTTGAAATCATCGGGTGGCTTGGCGACCGCCTTTTTGGACTTGGCGATCGCAGACTTTTGGATGGGAGGTGGCTTCCCCTCGCTTAGGCGAAGGGTGAGCAGCCTCTGTCTGGCCAGAAAATCGGCAGCGTTGGCGCGGAAGATCGCGTAGGTTGGGGGGATGTCCTTCGTGAGATGCCTGAACATGGGTGAATGACCATAGAATCCCCCCAGGACCGAGTAGAGGGCGAGCTCGTCGCTTATGGGCTCGCCGGTGAGGACTACTTCATCCATCCGGTCGATGTAATCTGCATCGGACTCGTCTCTCCCCTGCCTGATCTTTATCATGCGATGGGGACCTTCTGATCGAGTGACCTTGGCTGCGAAGTACGACGTGAAGTCGTTCGCCAGTTTTTCAAAGGAATTGATGGAACGTGGTGGCAATGATATGTACAACCTATGGGCAAGATTGCCCAATGTTAATGGGAACATTCGGCATCTCGTCGCGTCTGACGCCCCGCATCCGGTCATGTAGATCTGGAACTTGCTTAGGTGAGTCTCGGGGTCCGATCTCCCCTCATACAAAGGCGTTTGAGGAGGAGCGATCTTTGGTTGCACGGGGGCAAGCTCAATCTGGACCGCGAGTGGCTCACTCGGTCCGGTGACCTTTCTCCTGGAGCCTGCCCCAGTTTCCATGAGCGCTTTCATCTCGTTGAACTGGTGTTGCATAGCGGTCATCACTGTGGCCTGGCTGCTTGCGGCCAGGCGCTCGGAGCGGGAGCCGAGGCGATCAAGTACTGATCCCCTGGCTCCGCTTTAGATGATGTCTTTGCCGCGGGGCTCAATTCCTCGGCGAATGGGAGCCAGACGGACGACCTATTTTTGCTTGGGAGTTGGGTATGCCGAACTCCTGGTGACGGATTCAGATTCCGTCGTCTCGTGGCTCAATGCCCCGGTCGCCACGATGGGTCGCTTCCTAGGCGACTGAAGACAGAACCGTCCTACCTCGCGGGTGCCTTTTCTCGTGAATCGGGGCTTTCTGATGATTGCTCGACAAGTAACTCCTTGAGCTTCTGTTTGCCCGCGCGGCGGATGGCTAATGGGGTTATAGCGGGCGCTTCGCATGCTCTCCGTCGCTCCCTTAGGATGGCCATGGCCTCCTTGATCTGTTCCGCGATTTGGAACTGATCGAGTGAGAGGCTGGGGCCGTCCCTCGGGAGCGGGATTGAGAGTCTCGCGTCGCTGCGGCTACCCTCCGCCATAGGTTGGGACTCATCTTGGGCCGGAATAAGACGTACGGCGGATCGGAGAGTGGCTCTCTTCGAAGTGGTGGCAGACGTCATGATTTTGAAGGTTTTTCTTTGAAGAAAAGTGAGTGTTTCTTCAAATATATGCTCCGGAGAACAGTGAGTGTTCTTCGAAATGGTCGGAATGAAAATGAGGGTAAATCCCCGTCCACTAGGGCCAATTGTTGTTACCCAAAAATATTATTCGGAAGGGTTTGCTGGAATGGATGAGTAACAAACAAAATGCGAGAGCACGTCAGTGGGAATGTAAATAACACAAGATTTGCCGGGTTTGTTAGGCCCGGGCTTGAATGCACAAGATTAATGTTGGGTAGATTTCTATGTTTCTGATCCAACTCTCGGAAGACTGATGATTTCTGAACTCTCGTATGAAAACAACATTTTCTGAACCTTTTTCCAGTTGCTGGAGGTTTCCTATTTATAGGAGTCAAGGTCGTTGGGCGATCGCCTTTACTGTATTAAATAAGCGAGCGATCGTCTTTAGCACATGGGTTGGTCTCCTTAAAGTCCGCAGCAACTGCTGGCAGCCGGATGTGCGAAACAAAGAGAAGACAACACGCGTCCTATGTCGATGTCTTGGGACCTAGGACCTTTCGGCGGGTCTGCCGGTAGGTGAGGCTATCCTTGTCACCGACATCTAGTGACAGAATGGGGTCAAAGGGTCTTATCATGCGGCGCCTTTTGCGGATTTGCAAATTCGGACTTCACAAGAAATACACCGGTTTTGAACAATGCACTGTATAAGATGATGCGGCCTTAATACCTTGTGTTAACTTTTCCTGCTTCAATGGTGTCAACCTTGTTATCCACGTATCGTTGCCTGGATGATATCATATCCATAATGTTGATTCTAGTCAGATCTAACATACACTATACAGGCATATGGCATGCAATTGAAATCCAATTATTAAATGACTCTGCCATGCCGTTCGCCATAATACCATATTTGTCTCCAACAAAGAATGCACGACACCAGTTCTCAACTGGCAGGTCAAGCAGAAATGCATCAATAATTTTTCACCACCCACTTTTCTTAGAGCAACGAGGTTAAATCGATATTCTCTCTCCGAAGATGAATATGCAAGTTTCCAGAAACAATCCCGGACACTAGCAATACACACCGACTTCCCTAATCCTTGAAATCTTTTCATCAAGTTCATTTGAAGATGTTTGTAGCAAAATAAATGAGGGTTACCGGAGAATACGCTATCAAATGCACTAAGCAAGCCATATCCCCAGTCACTTATGAATGTTATCGTTCTCCCATGACGAGCTATCAATTTCTTCAAGTTGGAAAAAAAGAATAAGCAATTATCTTCAATTTCACATGAGCAAACATACATAGCTAGAGGAAACATAACTGAGGTAGTAAAAATCACAGTTAGGAATTGGATGAAGTTATAAGTACAAAAGTATAAGATTACTAGTTCAAATAATACTATTACTTTGCCAAGTAAACATAAAAGACTTTAACATGTTAGTAGCTAGTGGTTTGATTTTATGTAACATTTACTGAAAAGTTACTAGTTGAAGTAATTCGATCCCATCAACATTACTATTTCAAGTAATTCATATCCAGTACCATGAATGTTGAAAATAAAGTTTTTAATCAGAAATAGCTTACCTTCATTCTCGTTTCTTCCAGTAGCCGATAGAATCTGACCCTTGTAGACACTCTTACCAAATGTCCCATCAACATATAATACAGGTAACGCATGTTGAAATCCCTCCACGCATGCACCATATGCAACAAAAATCCTTTGGAATCGATGGGTCAATTTCCAATTCAAATATGGAGCCGTTGTTTGTTTCCATGACAACATCCTTATACCACGACAACTTGTTGAAGGAATCAGCCCCGTGCCCATACATCTTGTTCTTTGCCTTTTCTTTTGCTTTCAAAGCCCCCTTGTACAATATATCAAATCCATACGATTCCTTGATCTTCATTTGGATATCTTTTGAGCATAAGGCACTATTATATATAATATCTTTGTCAATGTAATTCATATTGACTTCTGAATCCAACTTTGGATGACTAAGTTTTCGACCAACATTGAGGCAAGTATTTACTAGGTCTTTATCTTGGATAACAAATACACTACTAGGTGAGTTAACGCTACCTTTAACAAACCAGTTGCAAAAATGGTCTCCCTCCAAGCTACAAAGTCGCTGCAGTAAGCATGAAGGCGCTTCCCGTCGTTGCGAAGTAATTTATAATCAAAACTGTGGAATGCCGCATACTTTTTCATATTCTCCCTAAACTCATCTATACCTTTATTGAACTTTTAACTTGCAAATCGAATTACATGAACCCACTCATCCGATAATAAAGTTTTCGGTTTCTCTGTTCGGTAAGCTTTCCCTAGATGACTTTCCTTCTCCAGCTCAATTTCAACAACATTAGTATCACCTTGTTCTTTTTCTTTGATCATGGTTATATCAACAACTTTCATCTTGTATATCATAGCACCCGAGATCAACATATGAAGGTCATGTTCGCTTTCTAATAAACAACAAGCACGACCCGGTGTACAATATGTGAACCGGAATACATCATCTCGTCAAAATTTGAACGTATGGCGCACTTCATCTTGCAGTGTACTTAAATTGAGGATACATAAAATAGTAACTCTCCCATTTTCACCTAAGAATCAAAATTGAATAATCACCCTGCCTAAACACAAAGTATTTAGTTAACATAAATGAAAAACACTTTGCACAAGAAGTATAACAAAATACAAATGCATTTTACTTTTGAATAATTGATGTTGCAAAATACAGTCAAACACACGACAAAATTACAAAATCCACCCAATTACACAAAAATCTCTTTTTTATTCTAAAATCCAGAAAAAGCTAAATTCGACCTTTAAAAGACAACTTGTGTAGAATTCAAAGCTATATTATGAAAAATATGAAAAGTTCAAACCTTAACGGTATCGGAGTCGTCGAATGTTCGGGAACCATATTTTTCCTGGAAAATTATGAACCTGGAAAATTCGGAAAGCTCTCTTTTGCACCAAAGAAATTGAGTGGAAATAGCCTAGCAAGAAAAGAGGTGAAGTTTGAATTTGAATATTGAAAGGCATATTTGAATCCATGTATTGTTGATGAAAGGAAATCACGTCGGTTCTCCTGTAACTGTAGATGAAAGGAAAGAAAGCAAAAAGCAGAAAAAAAAACAATACAAAATAGCAAGGATAAAAATGAGAGATGGCAAGAGAGATAGGCGCGTGAAAAGGTGAAAATATAGTAAGTGGGAAGATTGAGGGGCGCGTGAGTGCTACTGAGCAAATGCCCTGTTGACATTGTACTTTTGAGTCATTTTTCATTTATTAATTATTTTTATGTGCTATAAATAAGAGGGAGAGCATTAGAAGATAGGGAGGTTATGTAACAAAAAAACAGTGTTTGTTAAAATTATATTTGGGGGATAATATTATTATGGGGAGTTTATTTAGTTGTGTAGTTATTAATATTATTCTGAGTGAGAAATTTTTTTTACGGGGGTTATGATGAAATTATGTTTATATTATTATTAACCTTATATAATAATTCGAACTATATATTTTAATGATTATGATTTTTACTTCAACATGGAAATATTATTCCATCAATAATATCACATATTGTTTATAGTTATAAATTTCTCATTGATTTGTGATTATGGATATTAGTTAATTTCTTTAATTATTTATTTTCTATTAAATTGGATACATATAATCCTTAGAAATTACACTTATCATGTGTAGGGAAATCTATATTGAATAACAATTTTGTACATATTGTTAGAGATAGTGAGATTCTATTCTCTGTATTTTTTGGATTAATATATAATAAATAATAATTAGACATTGTTGGTATCTAAATTTTAGTAAATTATATAAAAATCTTTTTTTTAAAATTCACTTAAAGTTGTTATTATTTATTGCAATTACTACAAGCATCAATTATTTGAAACTACGTTAGAAGTTAATGTAATTTGGATTAATACGATATGAACAAATTAACTTCACTATTATAATCTTCCCCGTTGATTTGCACTTACGAGTAATAAAATTTAGAAGAAGAACACGTTCCAAAAGAAGGGATCAAAGCAGAGCAATTATGAGCTTTTTTTGTTTTATTGATATTGAATAGAAATTATGGGCCCGTTTGGTTAAGCTTATTTTAAACATCTTATAAGCTCTAACATCTTATAAGTTGTTTTAAAAGCTTATAAGATGTAATTTTTAAATAGCATATAAGTTATTAAAGTGTTTGTCTAATAAAACTTATAAGCTACTTAAAAATAATTTTTAATTCTAATATAATTTTTCAAAGTTTGGATTTTTTGTGAAAATATATTTTTTTCAGAATGTACTTTATTTTTCGAAATATAAATTTTTTCCAGAAAATAATTTTATTTTTCGAAAAAATTATATTTTTTCCAGAAAATAATTTTTCTATTTTTTTCGAAAAAATGTTTTTTTGCCAGAAAATATTTTTTTTCCCAAAAAAATAAAAAATTTTGCTGAATTTTTTTTAATTTTTTTTGAAAAAATACAAAAAATCCATAAAATAGTGTTTTTTCGAAAAGATAAATTTTTTTCCCCAGAAAATAAATTTTTTTATTTTTTCGAAAAAATAATATATTTTTTCAAGAAAATACTTTTTTTGTTTTTGGAAATAATATTCTTTGCTAGAAAAAAAAAATCAGGCCGAATTTAAGCAAGGATGTGTTGGGATTTTGAAAAATAAGTTGGCATGTGAAAAATAAGTTGGGATATCCCAACTTATTTTTTGAGGAGCTTTTACAACTTATAAGCTCCTTGAGTACCAAACACTCTACAAGAGCTTATAAGCTCTTAAACAACTTATAAGCTGTTTTAAGGAGCTTATAAGCTCAACCAAACACCCTCTATATCTATTTTATTTTGTTTTATTCTATTAGTGTTTGTTAAATTATATAGTTAATTTTATAAGAATTTTACCTTTTTATTGAACAATAGCAACGACAAGCCGAGAGCTTTAATAGGGATGACTTTCATGAAGTACAATTTAAACACCACAGTTGTTAGGAGTTATGCGAAGATTGGGTGACGTTTCAAGATCCACCTTAAGAAGATTTTGGTCCAAACAACGGTGCAACACAACAACTCAATTTTTTGGGGATAATGGGATCCTCATAGGAATTAATTACAGAAATTTGGAATTCCAATTGGAATTCATTTCAGAAATTTATGAAAATATCTATAAAAGAAGGTGATTGAATGGAAGCGAAGTAAGAAGTGATGGTGAGGAATGGAACCCAAACTGGTCAGTTTATTGAGTTTCGAGTTGAAGATATGACGTCACATAGACAAGTGATCGTTAAAAAAAAAATTAAAGAAAAGGGCAACCCTGCACACATATCAAATGAACGATACGGATGTATTTGGTTTCACTAGATATGTAAGCATCATATTACAACCACCAAAGGAAAAAGAGCATACAGTTCCATAATGTACATTATCATTTTTATTAATCTTTAAAATGTGATGCAACTTTTATGACTACACAAACAGTAACAGGGATAGCATGTCTTGTTATACTACCCTATACTAACACGGGGTTTCCAATGCGGGCTTAACATGCCTATACGACTTTACAGCATATTATATATATATACGAAGAAAAGTCAACCAGAAACATCCTCTCCCGAGTATTTATAAGTTCCGAGAAACTGTCGAATTAGGAGGCGTTCATTAGTTGAAAGATCAGGGTCATCACCAGTTAATCTATTCCTGATTCCGGCACTCATACTACTAGGGTTATCATCGAAAACCTGCACATCAGTCGGGTAAAGAGCTAAGAGTGAAATGCACACAAGATTTCCATTTAACAATTAAAATGTACGACTAGGGATGCATGAGCCGTGTGATAAACAATTGGAAGAACCTGTTTTCATCGATTGATGTGATTATATCCAATAATCACAATAAGGATGAGGTTTTGCAATATTGATTATTAATCAAACCTAATATTTTGTTTGCTTGCATATGATATACTCCACCAGTTTCATATTAATTGACGTTTAATTTTTTTCATGTTTAAACTTTGACCGTAAATTATCTCATAAACGATAATCATAAAATTTATGACATTACCCTGCTAGATACGCATTAAAAACTATTTTAATGACCTTAAAAAAAATGTCATTATATTTTAAGAGATGATTTATCGTCAAAATTCAACCTGAAAAAACATGATAATCTGAAACTGCGGGAGTATTATATTAAAATATTATTATTTATATGTTTGCTTCGTGTTAATGAGTGATGTGATGATTAAAAAATAACAACTTTTTCTCCAAATTTGTCATGGCAAAATGAGGAAAAATACAGTGTTAGTTATTAACTTTGTAGATGCTTTATAACTATCTAATACAGTTCGATAGAAACTTGATAAATTAATAAAATTCGGAGCAGAAAAAAATATTAACTAATCGAGGTAAATTTAATACCAAGTCCTTTCGGGACCGACAAAAAGTATTATTTAATCGAGGTTATTAATTTATCAAATGTTAATTTATCCAAGTTCTACTTAAATTTGTCACTTTAAATTTTAATATGTATTTATCTAATATTGTCATTATAAATGAATTTCAAGGCTCTTGATAGAAATTTCCGGTTCTGAAAAACTTGAAATGTATGAAGATGGCGAATATTAAATGCGTTGCAGAAGAATAGGGAACAGAAATTATGAAATAAAAATGTGTACCTTAACATAGTTGTTGACATGTCCATCTTTGTTGGGACTAGTAACAAGCTCATACTTATTGCACATCCATTTGCCGTCCACTATGTACTTGTACTCGTAGTGTCCTTCCTGAATATTTCATACAAAAGTCAATCAATATTCTCACCTACTTGTGCCAAAGTTAAAAGATTGCTGTTGAGATTTTTTAATTCAAAAATTAGACTCCAAAGAACACAATCTTATGCTTGATGCTTATAGAGATGGAGGCGTGGGGGAGGCGGGCGACTCACCCCCCCAAAAAAAAATATTTTTGTGTATATTTTCAAAATATTAACACTTTGCCTCATCCAAAAAGAAAAATATTGTATTCCGCCTAACCCAATCTGAAATCATGACTCCGTCCCTGCATCTTGAGTCGATCAAACAAGATGACAATATGCATATCTACTACTGTCTTTTGATTATCGATATCCATTTACGGGAAAAAAGATATAGATTCCTTAAGTTCACCTGTTTTATTTCTTATTTGTGGAAAAAAAAACGGGCCATTGAATGGGTGAGGTGATGAAAACTAAAGTAATAAAGACACTTACTGGCAATTCTCTGTGGAGTAACCATAAACCTTGTTCTTCATCATATGCCAAAGGTATTCTCTGTTAAAAATTTCACAGACACGACTTAGTGAATACAGGTCCCAAAACCAGCCAAAAATGTTGCGTGAAAATAAAAAGTTGAGAGATAAACAATAGTTTGAACCATCATTTTTTTGGCAAGAAATTGCATCTTAAGTGGGATCAAAGACCTTAGCGATTTACCATTAATGTATCTAAATATAAAATGCTTTTCCCAAGGCCGAGATAAGTCCACTTGGTATTATTTGACATCTAAATTCATCTCAATATAAAATTATACGCCACAGGGAATATCCATTTTCAAAATTACCTGACCCCATCCAATATCGAGGCCGGAGATTTCAACAGTTGAACAACCGTTATTGTACCATGTCAACTTCACAGGCATCTTTTGAAGGCCTGTAAGCTATAAAAAAGAAGGAAACATCATCAAAAACTTAGCTCTTGATACCCAATCTTGAAATAGTTGAACTAGTTTCTTAGCCAAAAGCATTTGTGTTTCATATACTTCGACAAATTTTCAAATAACATTCGAGCTTGTTTACTTCAATTGATGGGGTAACAAATGATTGATAATACATATTCTATACAGGGCCGGCCCTGAAAAATCCAATACCCTGGGCGGAGAAAAAAAGGCCGCTTAATAAATAATTTTAGTTTCTGTTTTCTCTTACCCAATGCTATCGGAAATAATTTATCTCAAACACTAGTCTTGATTTACAACATTTAAAAAATATTCTAGAAAACCTCTTAAAAAATTGGTAAGTAACACACGTAAGTAAATTAAGGGTTGTGTTATTAACACACCTCTTTTTGTTAATAACATAACTGTGACCCACTTTTTCTAATTTTTAATATATTTGTAAGTATATTTTCTTAAATTTTTAAATAAAAAATGAGTTAAAAAAATAATAGAAGTGGGACATGAGCATGTTATTAACAAACAAGGGTGTGTTAATAACACAACCCTAAATTAATCCACATTTTTTCCTACAGATTTTTTTTTTTAATTTTATGCCCTACCGATAATGCTGCCCTGGGCGGGCGCTAAGGCTGCCCTTGTCCAGGGCCGGCCTGCATATATAGGGGGTGGTTCCGGTGAGAATGAGGTTTATGTTAAGAAATAGGTATGAATTTAGTGTATAGGTCTTGATTAAATGGATGACCAAGATTTATTCTCACGAAAATTATGCATGGAATGCATTGTTTTAATGCATCGACATTGTGATGCATATATGCAAAACTTTAACGCATTGGCATTTTGATGCATGAAATGCATTTAGGTAAAACATACATAAGCTAATCTGAACCGTAGATCACACAAAGATCAATGGTTCAAATTAATTCTTATTTTTTACTCAAAAAGCCATTCTCATTTGATCCATCTTATATATATATATATTGTTAGAGGCGCGCCCGAGACGCGAGGCGCTAGGGGCGCCAAGAGCAGCGCCTCCTGGAAGGCAAGGCGAGGTAGGTGGAGGGAGGGAGGCGGGCGCCTTTGTGCGTCAGGCGCGCCTCCGAGGGCGCGCCTCTCTCCCATCTTCATTTTCAACCTTTATTAATATTATATATACATTAATATTAATATATATTAGATGTGATATATTAGAGAATTCAAAATTAGGGTTAACCCTAATTTTTTGGCTATTTTTTATTTTTATTTCAGTTTTTTTTGTTTATTTATTGTATAATATAATATGTGATATGATTTGCCATATTTTCAGATTTTTGTATCTAAAGATTATATTTTCTGTTTTTATGTTTATTTTTCTGTTTTTTTTCATTATTTTTTAATTTCTCATTTGATCAATATGTGATATGATTTTTCTCGTTTGATGAGGAGGAGGAGGAAGACGAGTGATAGTTTAATTGAGACTTTAAGAAGTGTTGAACTTAAACATGTCTTTTGTGTGTTGGTTTTTGTTGGTTATATGTTGGTTTTTGTTGATTATGTGATTTGTTATTGAAGTTGAAGTTAAACCTTATGTTATGGAATTCTTAGACTTAATTACATGAATTATGTTTTTTTTATTAATTTTTAATTAATTTTGCGCCTCTGTTCAAGAGGCGCGTGCCTCGGGCGCTAGGACAGTCTTTGCGCCTCTGCGCGCCTCTCGCCTATATATATATATATATATAGGGGTGGGTTCAGGTGAGAATGCAATTTAAGTTAAGAAATAAGAATGAATTTCATCCATAGATCTTGATAAATGGATGGCCAAGATTTATTCTCAGAAAAATTTGATGCATATAATGCAATATTTTAATACATCGATATTTTGATGCATATAATGTAATGCACTGCAATTTTGATGCACGAAATGCATATATTTCATGCATAATTAGTACAAAACTCATGCATATTCGCAATTCGCAGGATAAGAACCATTCTCATTTGATCCTATATATATATATATATATATATATATATATATATATGATACTTTGGATAAAGATTAATTGTCTTGCAAACTTTGATGCATCTTCACAATTCACATGATTATTTGAACAATGTATTAGTTAAAAATTCTATCAGAACATGTATTTTAATTGATAACTATATGAATTTTCATGTCTTGCCTAAATTATTCCAAAATAAAAACATTCATAAATTAGTTTTCATTTTAAAATTATAAAATATAACACAACATAATTTTACTGTGAAAATATATTTTAAGTTTTCTTATAAAAAACACATGGGATCATTAATTGACAATTTATATCCTAGAACTGGGTCCACAATGCACCGTGGAGTCGTGATAAATATATAAGAGATAAATGAGTAAAGGACATTAATACCCCAATCAATCCATCGACCCATGTCTTGTGTACTGTGTCCGAGGCCGTACTGCATCATGGACTCGGGTGCATGATATAACAAATCTCATTAGTTACCCAACAATTGTAATACCCGGGTTTTTGGCTTCCGGACATCTTGAATTCTTTACCGATTCAAGCGGATGTAAGGTGCGCGTGTTTACGTGATCGTATGCCTTGCTTCGTTATTTGTTCGTTTTCATTCGGATCGTTGTCGTAATTGATGCTTAACTTGAATTCTGAAGTTAGTTATGTGATGATTTGTATGTGTATTCGTGTTATGGTATGTTGTATGTTGTCATTATTTCGTCTTCATATCGGTTCATCGACTCGCCGTAGCATTTTCGCCGGTTCTGAAGACAAACAGTGCTAAAAACGGCGCTAATTGCGCCGTGTGTTTGGGCCGTTTGTGACACGGACGTGTTTGGAGTGGGTGTTGTGCCGTTTCCTTCAGGTTTTTGCCTACTGTCAGAACACGGTGCTAATTTGCACAGTTTTGTTGAGCCGTTTATAACACGGCGCTGGAACAGGGCGCTAGTTGAGCCGTTTTTCTGGGTCGTTTTGTCCAGGTGTATAAATAGGACAATCGCGTTTTCAGCCCCATTTCACTTCTCTCTCGATTTTTGGGCGATTTGACGAGGATTTCAATCTTTGAGCAGATTATCATCATATGTTGAGGTCTTGATCATGTTTAACATCATCCTCTGTTGATGCTTCGTCCGGATTGAGGTACAACAACAACTTCTAAGCCTTAATCCCAAAACGATTTGGGTGGGCTAACATGAATCAAACTTTGAAACCGTCAATAATCGTTACATAAATAACATAAAAGGAAAAAAGAGGGAAAAAAGTAGAGAAAAAAGCAAATAAAAAAAAAAAGAATGAATGTTAAAAAAAAGAAAAAAAAAAGAAAAAAAATGAAAAATCCTGAAAAATAAATTAAACGATAACATGGAATAATCCTTTTTCAACTATTTCTGGGGTTTTCCTCTTGATTTCGATTCTGGTCCGATTATGATGAATCGGCTATGTAATTTTTGTTGTATCGGTTGTAGTCTACGGATTAGAAACTCGTTTATCGATTTCATTTCACCCGAAACATGATTTTGGCTTTCTTGGAACAAACCCTTGAACCATTGTCGTTCTTAGTGTCGATTTGTATTTCGATTAGTGTTGTTGATTCGTGGTGGTGTTATTCTCGTAGTGTTCGTGGGGCTGTCGGGTTCTTTGTTGTTCTTGGAAGTTTCGGGGTTGCGTCCGTTCGTCGTTTCGAGGCAAGTATCTTGCCCATACACTTCGTGTTTCGTAGATGTAATGGTTGATAATTGACTATGTGTGCAATTAAAATGTTTTTAATGAACTTTCAAAAGAATCGGTATATTCTCGATAAAGGTTTCTTCAAAATAGCTCATGCGTTTGTAAACGAATGTGTCGTTTTGGGAATGTGTATTAGTGTTGTATATTGGAATGCCTTGTTTTCGTGTAGCACCTTTGTGTGGATATGTATGCTTATTAATGAGTATGTGATGTGTGATATTGGTTGTGACTCCTTTGTAAGGAGGTTGTGCCGTTCGGTGTTTTTGGGAAAGTGTACTTCCTTGTTGATGTGTGATTGTTGTAAAGTGACGTTCCACCGGGTAAGGTTTGTTGAACCTCCGGGATCCATCCTTGCTAGTACGGGTCGGGTGTGACCATAGGGTTATCCAGACCGGGTATGTCTCAAGGAGGCTCCGAGGTTCGTGGCTTGCTAGCCCGATGCCAGGATAACTTATGATTGTGATTTGGTTGTGTGACGTATGTGTCATGGAACTGAGTATGTTTCGAGGAGGCTCCGAGGTTCGTGGCTTGCTAGCCCGATGCCAGGATAACTATGAACGTATGTTATGATTATGGTTATGTGACTTTTGTCATGGTGATGTGTGATATTGTGTGGTTACCCATTGGGGTTATTCACTCGGGTATGTCCCGAGAAGGCTCCGAGGTTCGTGGCTTGCTAGCACGGGATGCGAATAATCCTTGGGAGGATGTTGATGTGGATGATTGGGTCGTGGACCCCATGCTTTGTGATCGGATCTGTATTTTGGAAAATAACCTTTGGGCGGCGTCCCTAAGTGGTTATTGAAAAGTTGAGGATTCTTTAATCCCAAATTTTTTTTTTAGAACTCCAGAGATCTTAAAATGTTTTGCAAGATGTATATTGGTTCCATTCCTACCTTTCATGGTTCGAACGGTTTTATTCAAGTGAATTATCTCGGGAAGTATTTTGTTACGTTTAACCGGTTGACTGTTCACGATTATTATGTTCTCGGAGTATGTTGTGTATGGCTCGTATTTGCACTTTATACTTGCACTACCAAAGTAGTGGAATTTTGCTCCCCCGAGAAATCGGGGGTGGATGTCTGTATTGCGTCCACGTACATGCAGATTCTTGGAGAGCTAATCATAGGATCAGTACGAAGGATGATGGAAGACAAATGATACTAATCACATGAAGACTATTACTTGAATCGTGGTCGTAATGTATTTTCTTTTCCGTTGTAGTATTTTCTTGTTGTATGGGAGTGTTGTTATATTTTGACCCCTGTGCGGGTATGAGTTTTGAAAGAGAGATGTATATAAAGTTTAAGTTGTATGTTTGTGGTGAAAGACCAAATCGGTCTAATAGTTCGTTATTTAGCCATATCGGCATGTAATGTGATGTCCTGTTTCTGTAATTAGTCTGGTAGATCCTCACGGAGAGGTCTGCAGCGCTGTAATATTCCCGAGTGGATTGGGGGTGTTACAAAATATAGTATTGGCCCTTAGGTTTCTGAAACCTAGGCTGTCGGGTTGAGTCGTGTATTGTTGAGTCTTGTCTTGTCGGATTGTGTCTGACTAAGTCGTGTCGTGACGCGTCGTCTGAGATGTCGGTCGTGATTAGTATCGTGGTGCAACCATCATATTCGTGCGACCTGTGGATGTAAGTCTCCTCCTCTCATAGTTATTAAAGGCGCGCCTCAGGCGCGCCTCAGGCGACAGACGCGTAGAAAAAAGCCCTCATCGCCTCTCAAGACCAAAGACGGGCGATGTGGGTGAGGCGCGCGCCTTGGTGCGCCTTTTACCTGCGCCTCAGTGCGCCTCAGGCGCGCCTCTGTACTGTTGGATTTTCTTTGTATTTTTGTTTTTTGAACACTTGTAAATGTTATTTTTTTATTGTTTTGACACTTTATTTTTGTTAAACTTTACGTTTTTTTGATAGTTATATTTTCTTTTCATTATGTGTTTATGAGTTTTATAATTTAATTTTTTTTTTTTTTTTTTTTTTGCGCCTTACATTTGTCAGGCGCGCGCCTCGCCTTGCGCCTTGCGCCTTGCGCCTCAGGCGATAGGAGCCCTTATCGCCTTGGTGCGCCTTTCGCCTTTAATAACTATGCCTCCTCTACATCTTATGTCTATTGATTATGTTATATGTGTGTTGTGGAATGGAGTTCGTATTTAGTACTTGTGGTACACTATGTGTGTAATGATCAGACATGCTCAGTGGAAGCATGGATGGTTTCGACAAGTGTTCGACATGGTGTTCATAAGTTATGCTGTTAAACTCGGAGAGATGGTTTCACGTATGTTTGAAATTAGTGTTCCGGAGTTGTGTTTGTTGAATTGGTGATTTTGAAGACAAACGTGCTAAAAACAGCGCTAATTGCCCGTGTGTATGTTGTATGTTGTCATTATTTCGTGTTATGGTATGTTGTATGTTGTCATTATTTCGTCTTCATATCGGTTCGTCGACTCGCCATAGCATTTTCGCCGGTTCTGAAGACAAACATGCTAAAAACGGCGCTAATTGCCCGTGTGTTGGGCCGTTTGTGACACGGCCGTGTTTGGAGTGGGTGTTGCGCCGTTTCCTTCAGGGTTTTCCCTACTGTCAGAACATGGCGCTAAACACGGTGCTAATTTGCACCGCTTTGTTGAGCCATTTATAACACGGCGCTAATTGAGCCGTTTTTCTGGGCCGTTTTGTCCAGGTGTATAAATAGGATAGTCGCGTTTTCAGCCTCATTTCACTTCTCTCTCGGTTTTTGGGCGATTTGACGAGGATTTCAATCCTTGAGCAGATTATCGTCATATGTTGAGGTCTTGATCATGTTTAACATCATCCTCTGTTGATTCTTCGTCCGGATTGAGGTAATTCTTCGAAAATCCTTTTTCAACTATTTCTGGGGTTTTCCTCTTAGATTTCGATTCTGGTCCGATTATGATGAATCGGCTATGTAATTCATGTTGTATTGGTTGTAATCTACAGATTAGAAACTCGTTTATCGATTTCATTTCACCCGGAACATGATTTTGGCTTTCTTGGAACAAACCCTTGAACCATTGTGGTTCTTAATGTCGATTTGTATTTCGTTTAATATTGTTGATTCGTGGTGGTGTTATTCTCGTAGTGTTCGTGGGGTTGTCGGGTTCTTGGTTGTTCTTGGAAGTTTTGGGGTTGCTCGGTTGCGTCCGTTCGTCGTTTCGTTCGCTCGTGGTTTCTAGGCAAGTATCTTGCCCATACACTTCGTGTTTCGTAGATGTAATGGTTGGTAATTGACTATGTGTGCAATTAAAATGTTTTTAATGAATTTTCAAAAGAATCGGCATATTATCGATAAAGGTTTTCTTCAAAATAGCTCGTGCGTTTGTAAACGAATGTGTCGTTTTGGGAATGTATATATTAGTGTTGTATATTGGAATGCCTTGTTTTCGTGTAGCACCTTTGTGTGTGGATATGTATGCTTATTGATGAGTATGTGATGTGTGATATTGGTTGTGACTTCTTTGTAAGGAGGTTGTGCCGTTCGGTATTTTTGGGAAAGTGTACTTGTTGATGTGTGATTGTTGTAAAGTGATGTTCCACCGGGTAAGGCTTGTTGCACCTCCGGGATCCGTCCTTGCTAGTACGGGTCGGGTGTGCTCATAGGGTTATCCAGACCGGGTATGTCTCAAGGAGGCTCCAAGGTTAGTGGCTTGCTAGCTCGATGCCAGGATAACTTATGATTGTGATTTGGTTGTGTGAGGTACGTGTCATGGGTTATCCAAACATAGTATGTCTGGAGGAGGCTCCGAGGTTCGTGGCGTGCTAGTCCGATGCCAGGATAACTATAAACGTATGTTATGATCATGGTGATGTGTGATATTGTGTGGTTACCCATTGGGTTATTCACTCGGGTATGTCTCGAGGAGGCTCCGAGGTTCGTGGCTTGCTAGCACGGGATGCGAATAATCTTTGGGAGGATCGAGGATGTTGATGTGGATGATTGGGTCGTGGACCCGTGCTTTGTGATCGGATCTGTATTTTGGAAAATAATCTTTGGGCGGCATCCCTAAGTGGTTTTTGAAAAGTTGAGGATTCTTTAATCCAAATGTTTTTTTTAAACTCCCAAGATCTTAAAATATTTTGCAAGATATATATTGGTTCCATTCCTACCTTTTATGGTTCGAACTGTTTTATTCAAGTGAATTATCTCGGGAAGTATTTTGTTATGTTTAGCCGGTTGACTGTTCACGATTATTATGTTCTCGGAGTATGCTGTGTATGGCTCGTATTTGCACTTTATACTTGCACTAGCAAAATAGTGGAGTTTTGCTAACCCCCGAGAAATCGGGGGTGGATGTTTGTATTGCGTCCAGGTACATGCAGGTTCTTGGGGAGCTAATCATAGGATCAGTACGAAGGATGATGGAACACAAATGATACTAATCACATGAAGACTAGTACTTGGTACTGGTGGTCGTAATGTATTTTATTTTCCGCTGTAGTATTTTTCCGTTGTATGGGAGTGTTGTTATATTTTGACCCCTGTGCGGGTATGAGTTTTGAAAGAGAGATGTATATAAAGTTTAAGTTGTATGTTTGTGGTGAAAGACCAAATCGGACTAATGGTTCGTTATTTAGCCATATCGGCATGTAATGTGATGTCCTGTTTCTGTAATTAGCCTGGTAGATCCTCACGGAGAGAGTCTGCGGCGTTGTAATATTCCCGAGTGGATTGGGGGTGTTACAATAATAATAACAAATCATATCGGTCTTGGGGTTTTATCATGGGAATTCATCTTTAAAAAGTAAATGAGCCCTTAGTTGATAAGCAAAATCAGGACTCACAATATCTGCAGTTGCACTTTGGATAGCGTCCAACTTCGGAAAGCATGATCTCTTGCTCTGCAAACGACAGAATAGAAAGTTATCTTAGTAGCATCATTGAAATCATTATCCAATCTAATATATATCTCTCGCACGCGTGCGGAAAATCTGTGATATTTTCCAATATTCAGTTAGACATGTCAAAAAACTCGCACTAGGTAAGGATTAGGTATGTTAAGGATGTATATCGGGATAAATCATGAGAATCAAGTCTTACCATGAGTAATTTGTGCGCTTCATTGAGCGTATAGCCTTGAACCCAAAACATGTAAGCCAACTACAGTTTTGAACCCCAAAAAAAAAAAAAGAATCACTTTCATATCATAAGAGTTATATTAAAGTGCAATATTAACCGCTATAGTTAATTCAAAACGATGTGATGCAGTTACTTGCACTATGCCAATTATCTGTTGAAGCCTGGCAACAATACTGCACTCATCAGTTAATCTATCCTGTTTGGTCATCTGTAGATGCATGCAGGTTTGGGGTCTTTATAAAATATAGGTGTGGTTGATAGTTACTTATCAAATACCAATCGACGAGATTTGCATATATAATTATGTGGTAGATTAATGAAAAATAAGACAATAGCAAGATATTCATAATTGTAATAGGATGAAACATGTTATATAACGTTTAAGTTATACATTTTTATACACAACAACTTAAATAAACTTTTCTTTCTTGGGACGTCCCAAAGTAAGGCGCTTAGAAAATTATTGTGACACCACTAGCTCTTGACAATTACTTTCAACAGAGATTTTTAAAAATACTCAAACACGTCATTTTTCCATCTCTCCGATCCAAAACTCGGAGTTTGGGTCATATGGGATAACTGATAAGTAACTTCGCGAGGAAAAGTACGCATTTACATTAAATGTTACTCCATCAGTTCCACTTGAATAGTTCACTCTTGTGAGTGTACAACTTGTTATTTTTAGTCATTTGATCCAATGTACAACTATTTTTTAACCATATCATAGTAGTCAATAGCGCCGTTTTAGCGCGCTATAGCATTTAGCGTAGCGAAGCGGAGCCCCATCGCTAAACGCCGTTAACCGCTCCTAGGTTTTGTTTAGCGGCCGCGATTTACCGCTATCTGTGTTATTAAGCAATAGCGATAGCGGGCTTAGCGGTCGCGATTTAGAAAAGAGCCCTGGAGTGAATTTGCACAGCTTATCTGCCACTCCGATTGTTCCCTGTGACCTCAATTCTTCCTCTGCTGTGCTCGCTGATCCCTTTTCTCTTAAGGAGTTTATGCAGTTTTTATTTAGTTTAATGGTTTGCAAACCTTTTTTTTCAGTGGCTTTGTATGTACCTGAGGTTTCTTTAACTTTTTGCAGGCACTAGGCAAGTTTCATTTGCATTTTTTTTAAATAATATATTTTTTATTTAATCTTTGTGATTTCTTTTAAATAAATTAGGGCAAGTTATCAGGCAATTTTTTTTTTAAATTTTGCAGACATCTAATTTAATTTTTTAACTCAATAATCTCACTTTAATTATATATGTGACTTTATTTTCACTTTAATGAATTTATTTTGTTATTGCGGTACTTGTTTTTACATGTATATGCATTACAATTGTTAAGATACTTACTATTTACTTATAAATATCACTTATTTACAAATTTGTCGCTATATTTAATATAGCGGCCGCTATTATATTGCTATCGCTATATAGCTAAACGGGCACGTCATCGCTACGGGCCGCTAATCACCATTGACTACTATGAACCATATACTCTCACTTTTATTGTTAATCCAACCAGCCACAATTCTTAGACCCTGTTTTCTTCAACTTAAAAAAATAATATTCAGTTCCTTTTCATTTGACCAAACCAGATAGAATAACGCATGAATGGAAGAAGATGGTCTAGCTGGAATGGCCATAATGAGGAATGCATCATATATACCGAACTTAAGTATACGGAGAAAGACTCAAACAGATCCCACGACTAGAAAAGAGAATCAGTAAAAGAAAAGAAAAGAAATCAACTAAATGATAATAAGAGAAGAAAAAAAATCTAAAGGTTTGATGTTCATACTGCAGTTGCAGGTGCTCTTCCAAGACCAGCAGTGCAATGTATATACGTGACGCCTCCATTCCTATTTATAGCACTGTGCAGTTTACTTACAACTGCTGGAAGCCGCATTCGAAGATCGAATGCATCAAAATCCCTGCTTTAAAACTATATCAAAAAAAAAACATATACAAGCAAATATTATAAGCACAGTTTGGTTATTTTTAACACCAAAAACTTAGAACCCCGATGTGCTTCGACTAGCCAAAAAACCACGCTTTTGAATTGTTCTTCTCACAAGCTGTAGACTTGCTAAGATTTCAGCCTCAAATAAGAACAAGAAAAAACACACCTTTTAAAAGAGAAGTTTAGAAAAGAAACCCCTCGAAACAAATATGCTGCCTGTCTACTTAACTATATTGTGTTGGAGGAGATATATTCTGCAGTCTGTATTATATAAAATCCCACTTGCAAGAGAGGATAAGGATCCCATTTTTGATCGAATGGGGCATCAAGTGGCAGTTACAGCACAATCTAAATAAATAAATAAAATTTGCAGATGGAACTTTTCAAACAACAGCAGGAAAGTAAAAACAAGAACTGTTGAAATCGGAATTTAGACATATATCCAATATTTCTCTAGAACTCGTTTTGGACTTTGTTGAAGCATAACAGTGAGTGAATGCAGCCCAAGCCCAACAGTTTTTTTAGTACATTTTTAAAGTTGGAAAAAAAGAACTCCATCAAACTCGAAAATTGAAATTCACCATTTTAAAGGAGAGTAACAGTGCGAAAAAATTTATCGGCGTTAGCTTAATTCTGTCACCAACCTAATTTCTGCACGCAAGTGTTGAATATCACCACAGCTGTTGACATATTCGTGAATGGTGGTAATATCAACCCCAAAGTATCTGAAAAACTGTACTGAAGGGCCCAAAAACAAACAACATTGCATCTTCAATAACATGCTCTACCTAAAAGCCTATCAGGAAAGAGCAGAGTAGCTCCATCTTATTTTTACTTTTTAAAAAAAAGGTGCGGAACCAAGTTAATTAAACCAAGTATGGATACTCAAGATCTGAATCCTGTTGTAAGCAAAATATAGTTTTCACTCCGATATTTCGAAGCTTGTCAACATCCGCCGGAGTCTGTCATAAGTCAAGTAATAAAAAAACAGAAGACAGTAAGAAGATAGAGGCTTTCCTACGTTAGGATTAGGACATGAAATACTTATACCTGTGGGCATGATCCCACGATCAAGTCCGGGCGAATGAAGTTGTAGTTCATTCCAAGTTCATGCCTGTAGGTCAACACTGTATTCAAGTAAAATTGCAGTGGTAAGGTTAGCCAAATTAAGGTTTCCATAACCTGGGTAGGCTGACACTCAAGCACTTGATTTTCTACGTAAAACAAATAAAAGTAGATAAAAAATACCAGCTCCCATAGCTGCAGTCATGTCATGACTGTATATTACAGATTTCTCGTCCATTTTAGAATTTTTGTTCTCTGTACTCGGTGCAGAACCAGAAACTGCCTGAATATATATGTTTACATGGAGATCAACTATGTAGATAATTCACGGATGAAAAAGGCTCACTAGCTTCAAAAAAAAATAAAAAAGACTTTTAATAGTATGCAGCAAAGAACTACAAATATATATTTTATCCAGTAATCTGCTCAACACCCCACACCGAAAATATAAATGAAAGTATCAGGTACTACTGGAAGCGAAAAGGTAACTACCTAAGCGAAAAAAGCAAGTGGAATACTTTCAACTGACTGGCTACACTTCAATTGACAACAGTTTATCTAATGAATCTAAAAACAGGAAAAATGAAGTATTCAGGAGATTTTGTGAAACACAAACATCCAATCAAGAAGAGATTAATGAAATAGATGAATGCCGGAGTCTAACATATTACTCCCTTCGTCCCACTTGAAGAGTCATATTTCAAGAAATGATTATGTCGTAATAGAAGAGTCACATTTCAATTTTTTCCATTTCATGCCCTTACGTATAAGTGGAAGATATGGGAATAAAAAACTTATTTTATGTATTGTATTTTGCAAACCATAAAAGGTTGTATTTCACCAAACATGACTCTTCAAGTGGGACTTCAAGCGGCAGGGTGGGAGTAATTTCAATGAAGAAGCCGATCCATCCAATAAAGGGTAAATGACTAAACAAAAAAAGGGGTTTTCCACATAATACCACAGATCATTCTTACCTTGGCAACAATGCTACATGATTGAGAAAAGGCAGGGCCTTTTACTATCCCCTGAATCATAAAAAAGGGAAACGTTACAAAGTAAATTCACATATCAGCACTACTGTAAAACAACGGGAAAAAAAAGGCAAAGAAATAAACATATTTTCCCTTTCTTTTACCAATAAAGCAACAAAGCATGGAGGCTTTCCAGAATTGTTTCTCAAGCTTCGCACTGGTAGAGGTGAGGGTCTGTAGAGAGAACATAAAAAAAATGCAAATAAACAGATAATATACAATCTACTGAAAGCCGGGGGGGGGGGGGGGGGGAAAAGTTTTAGCAACTACCCACCATCAAGAAAATAATTATCACGAATCCAGAAATAATTTCATACATAAAAGAAAAAAAAAAAGTAGAAGAAACCTGGGAAGATTCTGAAGACAATTCATCTCGGAATGTGGGTGAAAATATCGGAGTTGAGTTGATTTTGGGTGGATATTCTCTTGAGGTAAGTCTTCGCCGACCAGGCCCACACCAAGACCCCATCATAACAAGACCGGGCAGAGTGGCCTGAGACCCGGGGGCCGACCTCAAACCGACCCCAACGGATAAACATAGTCAAGAACACGCGCGATAGGCACACAGGATGTGCGGAACAGGCACACGGGACAACTAATGCACTCTGTCCTCCCTCTTCCCAAAGCGACCCCCAGGTGCGCTGATCTGGACTTTAATAAATCGAAGTCACGTAGAAAATAACGTTCGAGAATATAAAGCTGAGTGGATAATAAAGTAATTTTATTAATAATCTTATGGGTTACATAGAAAACCGAGCTGGATGTTCAGTTCGAATTATAATTCTTGCTACAATATATTTAGTTTTCTTTTTTTGGAATTTTTTCTCTTTTTCAAAAGTCCTTTTTTTATCATACATTCTCCTTATATATAGAAAGACTTGGCCAATCAGAAGGCTGACAGCTGGGGAATGTTTGAAGATACTTCCAAACACCTGTCAGCGGGGAAGACGCCTCAGACACGTGGCAGCACCTGGGGGTCGCTTTGGGAAGAGGGAGGACAGAGTGCATTAGCTGCCCTGTGTGCCTGTTCCGCACGTCCTGTGTGTCTATTGCGCATGTTCTTGGCTATGTGTATCCGTTGGGGTCAGTTCCGAGGTCGGCCCCCGGGTCTCCGGCCGCTCTGCCCGGCCTTGTTATGATGGGGTCTTGGAGCATGTTTGGTGTGGGCCTGGTCGGTCCTGTTTGTCATCCCTGCTCGGGGTCGGTCGTGGGTCGGCCCTCGAGCTCTAACTGTCCTGTCCGGTCCTGTCTTAGCGGGACCTGGAAGTGCATTTGGTGCACTCGGTCGATACTCCTTATTATTCTGCCCGACCGATTTACCCGGAAACCGGCTCCTTTGTCTTCTGGTCTTCCTTAACTGGGCTGGTTGAGCCGGGGGGTGTATGCATGGATGCCAGGGCGGATTGACTATCAACAAGGACCCCCAAGTCCAGGGTCGTGCTGGGATGGCCGGGCCTGGAGTCGATTAGTAGTTAGGCCGAGCCGGTTTCTTAGAGAGGTTTTACGCTTGTCGAAGGGACGCCTCTTCGAAGGGTCGGTTCGATTTCTGTGTCTCACGTGTCATGATGAGGGACGTGTGGCAGGATTTGGTTTGACGGCGCCATTTACGCTTCACGACGGTTCGATGTGAGTCGAGGTTGCGAGGTCGCCGGAAGTCGCATAGGCGGTGGTGGTGGCGCCACTGGCGGCGGTTGGCGGAGTTGCGGATGAGGAAGAAGAAGTTGAGTCCGAGGAGGCTTGGGTTAGGCCGCCCCCTTTTGTGGAGGCGGCGTGGGACTCGGCCTCGATCCGCAGCGCCGTCACGAAGGAGCAACTAGCGGCCTGGCGGCGGCGATTCAAAATCCCAACGGCGGTGCGGATGTTTGTTCTGTACCCTGAGGAGAGGCCTCACCTGCCGTCGTTTGGTTGTACGGCCGTGTACTACCGTTCCTTGCTGGCGGGGTTGAGGTTCCCGCTTCCTCTGGTCCTGTCTCGGTTCCTGAGGCGGTGGGGCATTCCTATTGCGCAAATTCACCCCGACGCCTGGGCCCGGGTGGTGGGCTTTTGTATCCTCTTCAACCAGCAAGGTTGGCCCGAGGCAAGCTTCGATGAATTCAGCAGCCTTTTCTTGTGGAGGTCGGTTGGAAGGTCAGGCTCGGGCTGGTTCTATTTGACTGCTCGGCATGCTATGCACAAGGAGGTGGTAGATGTTCCGGATACCATATACAGTTGGAAGGAGCAGTGGTTTTATATTGGGGGAGTGGAGGAGCTCGGTGGATGAGTTCGAGCCTGGTGTTGTGGACGCGCGGCTTCGGGTCTTGGAGCATTTTATTGCGAAAATGTGTAAGTGTGTATATTTTGTTTTGCTCATTTTTGTCTAACGCTCATCATTTGTTTACAGTGCAGATCATATTCCGGCGCAAGAGACGTCCTCTGAGTTTGACGACCGAATTGAGAAGCTTTTGGAGCTTTCGATCGAGCAGAGGAAATCGCTCTACTAACCACCGAGGAGAACCTTTGGGTTGCTGGTCTCCGGTCCACCGATCCTAAGATGTCCGAGTCTGGTAATTTTTTTTCGGTCCACCGATCCTTTTCCTTTCTCTTTCAGTTTCTAAGATTAAGGCTGCGTCGGGGAGGAGAGAAACTCCTGCTCAGCGGGTTGAGGGATTGGCTGCCGAGGCTGCCGAGAGGAGGAGGCGCGGGGAGGCCAAGCGGAAAAGGGTGGACACCGAGCCTGAGGCCAGTGTCAATAAATAGGAGGCTCAGGCTGCTCCTGAAGTGTTTCCCACGCTGAGTCCAGTTAGGACCGGCTGAGCCTCTGGGAAGGAGGCGCTTGTGGATTTGGAGGGACATTATCTCCCTGTTAACAAGGACCGGGAGGACCCTTGTGCTGCAATGAGGGGGAGGAGGCCCCGTTGGTTCCTTAACTATATTCGGGCAGCTACTCCTACTGCTAAGATGCTCGAGAGGGTTCCACCGGCTGTAGCTGAGTCAAGTCAGTTCCTATTCGGGGATGGACGCCGAAGATGGAACTAGTGACTAACGATATGGATCCCGCCGAGCAGATCTAGTTCGGGAATACTCAACTCGGACGTGCTTTGGGGACTTATGTGAAGGCCGCGATGGAGTTTCAGGCCTTGGCTGAGAGGCATAAAAAGGTGGAGGCTGAGCTCCAAACCCTTCGGGAGGAGCATCATCTCTGCCCTTCTATGATCAAGTCCCTGGAGGAGGAGATAGCCTCCATGAAGATGAGAAACAGGTCTAATCGGATAAAACCAAACTCCAAAATGGATCGTACAAGCATCGTATAAATGAATAAAATAATAACGAAGATGAGAATCAAAGAATACTTACCCTTGTAGTCCTTTAATAATATGATCTTCGAGGAAAAACCCGAGCAAGCCTTTTCCGGTTAGCTACACAAACATGAATCCAATTCGTTCTTCCTTGATGAATGATCAAAAACGACGAAGATGCCGAGTGTCTCTACTTCATACGTGTTGAAACCAGATCGAAAAATTCAACGAAACTCCATTCTTGAAGAACACGGCTAGGAAGTTATCGTAGGAATTTTTCTCTCTTATTTGTCTTATTTTTCTTCCACCTCAAAGATGTAAAAAATACTTAGAAAAATTTCCCTCCCCCCCTCTCTTGAACACCTCTCGACCGTGGCTAACATCCCTAATGGTGGTGATGTAAATTTCCTTTTATAAGCTCATCTCATGACAACACATGATAAGATATCATTGGTTTTAATAAAGAGGAAAGATATCCACATATCATGTAATTTGGCACCAAGTGAGGAAAGTCTTCACCACCAACAACTGAAAAACAAGAACCATGTGAGGTGGTGAGGGAGGGGGGGCTTAAGGAAATTGCTAGGAAACGGGCTGAGTCACTCGGCTCGTGTACCAGACGTTCATCAAACGACTCCGTTAAATACACTCCGTTTAATCTCCAATGTATTTATACTTAAATAATTAATCTAACTAATTAATTATACCAAATTCAAATATATTTCTCTAAGAAACATTATTTATGAATTAAATTAATTACCCATTAACTTAATTCAATTCATTCGCTATTTGATTTATCCAATAAATCATAATTAGATTTCCAATATATAATATTAATAGAGAGATGATAAATTCATATTTATCCGTCAACGATCCTGATGCACGACTCTATAGGTCCATCTTAGCCGGCATTGGAAGGAACCCGATCATGCGGCGACTTAGCTTGACTGGCGGGCGCTGTAAACCCGGCGAGAACGAATGAAGGGATCATTCCAAAACCATTATGTCGCGAATGTCGTATACGTACAAACCCTTCAATCATATGTCCCGGTCAAGTATTAGGGTCACAGTAAAGTCAAACCCTATTGTAACTTGACTCTATGCACTTGTTTAATGCAAACCGAGATCACCGAGCTCTTGTGTATCAAATACAACTAGCTCTAACTGCTTTGGCCAAAGACTTATGATCTCATTTGCCATTAACCGCATAGGATATTTACCTGCTCACTTACAGGAGAGGAATTCTATCTTGGCATTCAGTAGAGACTCCTACGTGCCCACTAAGTTGCATTTCGAGGTTGACCCCACCAACCAGTGATTGTATCGAGCTACTCTAATGACTAACTTAATGTCACAAGCACATATCCTACTGAAACCTCAAGTCAAAGGTCCACGTATACCTATCACAACCTTTCCATTCAGTCATTGACAAACCCTGAGTGATATCCATGTGACCGACTCGAGGTGAGTCATGTTCGATTATACTAATCTCATTAGCGTACCTATAACGTGTGCTCCCACTATCTCTTAGTGAACACATGCACTCTTCATGTCAAAGTACACGTTATATAAGTCTTGGCTAAACTTAATGCCGAATTAAGTTTTATCGACTTGCGAACTAGTTAAGCATTCAAGCTCTAAAACACTTCCGGTGCCTATCTCCTTATCTCCATAAGGAGTAGAATGTTTGTTCTCAAATGCAAGGACTATTATTCTATATACCAAATCACACTACCAGTGATATACAATAATATAGAAATAATAATTGCCTTATGAAATATAATATTCATAATTACAATACAAATGCTCTCACTCTCTCATCCCCTGAGTGGCATTCGAGTGCATATTTCTAACAATCTCCCACTTGCACTCAATGCCACGAACTATGGTATCTAATACCCATACTCTCAAGATGTCTCTCCAAGACCCTCTGAGATAGTGGCTTGGTAATCGGATCAGCAACGTTATTTGCTGTGTCTACTCTCTGCAGTATAACATTCCATTCCTGAACCATTTCTCTAACAAAATGATATTTTCTCGCAATATGTTTGATGTTGTGGTGAGCCATAGGATCCTTAGCCTATGCTGACTCCGTCATTGTCACAAAGCAAAGCAGCGTCACGAGCTTCTCTGCATTAGGAACCACTTGAAGTTCCTCGGTGAACTTCTTAATCCAAAATCTTCTTTAGCGACCTCGTCACGCACGATATTAGGCTTAACATGTAGAGATTGCAGTCGAGCTTTGCTTGGCACTTCTCCAAGAAACTGCCCCACCATTCAGAGTAAAGATATACCCTGATGTGGACATCTGAGCATCCATGTCCCCGGAAAAATCTGAGTCTGTCTAACCCATCACTCTAAGTTCTCCACCGCCGTATGTAAGAACCAAGTCTTTAGTCCTCCTTAGGTACTTAAGAATGTTCTTTACAGTAGTCCAATGTTCCTGCCCTGGATTTGACTGAAACCGACTTACTACGCTCACAACATAGGCAATGTGCAGTCTAGTGCAAATCATAGTGTACATGAGGCTATAATCCCCGATTGTAATTCAGTCATTATCATTCAGTAATAATAATCATTCATCATCCACATTCATTCATTCGTGTTCACCGTTCGGAAGAACTTCGAGTCATGTATCGATATTGTTCATTGTTTCAACCTTGCTTGGAAATCGAGACAAGAATATTATCTTGATTGTTGTAATTGATTCATTAGTCGATGTTGACATTGGAGTTCATGTCATTTCAAATCTCCTCATTGTTCAAATCGTGCTATTGTTGGGCGAACCCTTGTAATCATTGCTTAGAACCACCGTTTTGGGGTTTCCGCACTTCCATTTCATGTTATTATTTTCCAAATATTGAATCCTATTGCTTTTATTCTCTTTTCGGATCGTTTTTCGTCATTTTAGGACCCGAGTGGTATGCGCCGCGGCACAAGGGAGTGTGCGCCGCGGCACACACATGTTGCAGTTTGTGGCCGACCCTTCTGTACCGGGGGCCGCGGCTCCTTCCGTCCGGGCCGCGGCACGCTGCCGAGCCCCTGGGCAGATTTCTAGCCCTGTGTCGCGGCACACTCAGGCCGTGCCGCGGCACACAGTGCAGACTTCTTTATGACTACGTTTTGTTGAGGAGAACAAGCACATTTCTTCATTTCATTTCTTCCTCTCTTCCTTGGGGTGATTTTGGGCGATTTTGGGGTGTTTTAACATCATCAAAACTCAGAGATTCTCATCTTCTTCAAGTTGTAGTGTGGACCAACAACATATTTGTGGATTCTTCATCCTAATCTAAGGTAACTTCTTCAACCCTTGAATTCGATTTTGAGTTGGAGCATGATGTTTTGGATGGTGTAATCATGAATTGTGATGTATATACATATGATTATGAGTTTTTATGAGTTATCATCGGATTGTTGGAAGTTTTTCTCAATAACACTTTGAAGGTTGACTTGGAGTTGGGTTTTGCAATTTAATGTTATCGTAAACTCGATTTGAGTATTCCTATTGGATTATCGATTGTATTGATGGTGTTTTTTGTGGTTTGGATCATTCAATAGAAGTTGGTTTTCGACACAAATGGGATTAGTTGTTTAGGATGGGAGTTTGTTTTCAAGGTGTTTGTCGAAATGCCTCAATGAGTTTGGATTTATTATATCGACATCTTGAGTTGGTTATGATCGCTTTTGGCTCGTATATTAAGTGAGTTGTTGATAATTGTGTTATTCAAGGTTGTTCGAGCGACTTGTAATTTCCCTTAGGACGTTGTTCGAGAGAGGACGTATCATCACCGGTGTTAAGGTAAGTTGATTCTTACTCGGTTAAAGGGATATTCATTCCTTATGTTGTTGTTCATTCATACATGTAATTCACTCATAATAAATCATTCATGTCGAGACCTGTATTTCATCAACTAATCATGTAACTCACAAGGAATGACGGTTCCAAATCATTTCACTGAGCTATCACTCGTTGTATCATTACGTCATCTTGGTGAGTCGTTTCTCCATCCTTGTCGGATTCATTTCATTATCTCTCATTTTGGTCGCTTTTGTTCTTGTGACCTTCCGAGCTTGTATTGCGTTTCCGGGTGGTGTATGTGTGGAATTTTTAGTCGGGCACACTATAGTCATGTGTATATGCGGGACTCCGGACACATTGGACTGTGCACACGGTAATGTGTATATGCGGGACTCCGGACACATTCGACCGTGAGATTAATTAGGCCAATAGCGGGTGTATATGCGGGTCTCCGGACACTCGGCTACTTGTGCACTCACACATTCCATTCGGGCGTACTATGATGCTCATCATTTAACTCAATTCATTAATTCATTCATGTGATTGTTGTATATTGTTCAACTCTTGAGAATTGTTGTTCTGTTTAACTGACCCCGTTGGGGATTATTGTTTTTAGGTCATGTCAAGGCGAAAGCACAGGGAGAGAACGTTGATGGCGAGGAGTACCAGTGATACCAGTAGGGGGCCCCAGCCTCTCCATTTATTCATGTTGTCTTTTTATGTATTTTCCGCTGCAGTTCCGTTTGAACTATATTTTATTCAGTGATGTATATTTTATCTTAACATGAAATATACATGTATTCTATTTTCCTGGGTGTGTTGTAATTGAAACTCATCATCGGAGTACTTGTTGATGTAATGTGGTTCGGTACTACATTTACCCTGTGTAAATTCATTCATTTTCACTTGCCTGGTGGGTCCCAGTCGGAGGTCCACGACACTGTAATATCCGCCTAGTTTGGGGTGTTACAGAGTTGGCATCAGAGAGTAGTTTTGAATACTACCTTTTGAGTCATGTCTCATTTGAAATCATCGTTCGTCATACTAGTATCATTGGACTTTCGCGTCACGTGTTACCTGTGAAATCGCGGAGCCCCTCAGACCGAAAGAACTGTAAGATTTCTGATGCCATGGTATAATTTCTCGCAATAAGAATCACTCATTCATCATTCATCAATTAATAATCCTCAATCATCAGTTTCATTTTGATCATGTCGATCATGTTAACTCATTAATCACTCAGTTCATTTCATTACTCAGTTTTTGATCTTGAAGATCTTATCATTATTCTTGTTAACTTATTCAAGATAATCATTTCAAAAATTTCATCGGATAATCATGTCATGTCATTTGATCATTCACGTAATCATTGTGTAGCGCGGGTGCTCATTTTTATCATCTCATAATTCAATCATAATGTGATATTCATGCACAATCTATAATTATCATGTGTTCCTACATTCAGTATGGATTGAGATGGCAGAGGACGTAGGGGAGGAGGCTGCGGTGCGGACCGAACCCCGAGGGCTCGTGTTAATACTCGTGAGAATACGAGGAATAATGCTAATTCATCGAGCAGCAACGCCACCACTCATTCTCCTGGAAATGATCATTCACTATCAGAGAGTCGTACCCGGGACACAGCTCAATCAGAAGGTGTCCGAGTTGATCCTCTCACTTTCATGCAGGGCATGATGGCCCAAATGACTCAGATGGCACGTCTGATGGAGACAATGCAGAACTCAGCGGCTCAGAATCAACAGGCCCCTCCGCTGCCACCTCAGAGGCAGGAGAGGACTGTCAGCATCATCATCAATGACATCTCTCGCCAGAGGCCGCCTACTTTCGAGGGCTTATCTAAACCGGCGGGCATCATTCATTGGCTGGAGCATTTCGAGAAATTATTCGCTATGGTGGAGTGTCCCGAGGGACATAAAGTTTTAGTCGCGGCTTACTACCTGGGTAAGAGCGCTCACTCGTGGTGGCTATCTCTGAAGCCCACCGACGGAGATTGTACGTGGGACCAGTTCATAACTTTCATGATGGAAAGATATTACCCGGCCCCACTTAGAGAGGCCAAGCTGTCAGAGTTACTCAGTCCCGACCCCTCAACGGAAGATGACGTTCTCGCCATTGCCGAGAAATTCCAGGAGCTACTTCCTTTCACCTCATCTATCATCCACTCAGAGGGAGATAAAATCAAATATTTCAGTAAGAGGTTGAAGCCTCGCATGCGGATGCAATTTCTTAATCACAATTGCACGACTCTAGACGAATTCATCGAGAAAGATCTTACGTATGAGCTTACTGCTAAGGAAATTGCTAAGCAACAACCTTCATCGTCTGGCAAGAAATCAAAGAACCGTAATCAGTCTGAAGGCGGTCAGGCAACCTTCAAGAAGCCTCGTGCGGGCTCTACTTTTTCGGAGCGACCTCCTACGGCGCCTAGTCCTGCGGAATCTCAGTCCCGAGCAGCCAGCTCGGTCGTCACCTGTTACAACTGTGGTGAACAGGGTCATTTAAGCACGAAGTGTTTGAGGCAAACCGTCACATGCAATAACTATGGAATTGCGGGGCATAGGGCCCGTTTTTGCCGAAGGGACTCCAAACCCACTCCGGCGACATTTCAGGCCCCGAAACAGTCAGCGGTTCCGAATCAGGCCACTCAGTCCGCGTCGTTTAAGATGATAGGAGCTAACAAAGGCGGAGCCCACAACTATCAGATGGGAGCGTCCGGTTCCGGGGTTGGTAAGCCCCGAATTTATGAGATGAAGAGAGCTGATGATTGACACGTTTTTAGTGTAACTATCGAAAGTGCACGATATCGTATCAAGTAGTAAAGTGGACTTTTTGAGTCCGGTTTATCGATCCCACAAGGAAGTTTAGTTATAATTTGAATGATACACTATTAGTCTATTTTTATAGATACTTAAGATGAGTGAAACACACAATTAAAAAGTTTGGTTTAATAATTGCAAAGAAATTGCAATAATAGTTCTAATATTATAAGGAAATAAAAAGATAGCAATAATAGATTGATTAACGATAAAATGAAATAGTTGGGATTACAAACTTAGTTCGTCATTAGTTATAAAAGATGTATAGGAGATCATAAAATGAATTTACTTATTATGTTGTGTAGATTCGATTTTCCTTAAAAAGACGGTTTCTCTTCGAACTATAAACGCCCTTACATATTGAATCAATCCACTATATTTCTATGTTGATTGGCTTCAATACATAGCATTAGGATTTATGAAAATAACTCAAAGAATCATCTAAGGACTAGAGGTATATTTCTATCCCCTAGAACAACTTAGAGTGAAGATCATTTGATCTAATCAAACATATTTTCTTTTGAAACATATGAAGACCATAAATATCGTCATTTATTGGCCAAATAAATAAAGATTGTTAAAACAATGAAAATCACACACAATAATAAGTAATTCACAATAGATCTTTATACAAACATAAATAACATGACTAACCTTGTTTATAATCCCAACTAAAGGTTACTTAGCCCATGAAGGGTTTATTACACATGTTACAAGCTTTGGTGGTCATTTTTAGTTGAATCAAGAGAAAAGATTGATCCTAACTCCCTTAGTAGATAAAGGAGATAGAAGCAATAAACTCTCTGAACAACATATACTATACCACACTTACAAAGATCACTCAGAACACAAGTGTGTTCTTCACACAAAAAGAAAAGTTTACAAAAAATGGAAAATTATAAGATGAATGATGAAGGATCTAAGGGGTCTATTTATACACCTAAAGTCATATAATAGCTCCAAAACTCCAGCATTATTACATTAGATCGGATCAATGCCAGCCATCCCCTCAATAATACACAAAAGTATAAAAATTAGACAAATCATAGCAATCATTAAGAGTTACTAGTAACATTCGGGAGTTACGATGCGGCCGTAACTCCTCAAGGTTACGGCCGTAACTTGGCTTCGTTAATTTGTTCACTGGTTGCATACGTTTTCATTGAATTTCTCGGACTTTGCGTTTTTGCCCCGGATCTTCTTCTGATGATAACTTTTGATATATAACTCGATTTTGAATCCTAAAACCGCCGAATTCGTCTCGGAAAGCCCTACAACATGAATATATCAAAATTCAATAAAGAGAATATTTATTAAACATGTTGTTTCTTGAGTAATTCAGTTATTTAATCCGATCATCATCCGATAAAAATAAAATTATTAAAACTAATAAATTAAAAGCAAAAAACGAGTAGACTAGCTCAATTATGGGTGAATTTTATCGATACAAACCATGGATAAGTGTACAAAAATGACACTTATCACACCCCCAAACTTGAATTCTTGCTAGTCCCGAGCAAGACTCTTTATTAATCACACTCCAAAAATAAAAAATAAAAATAAGACACAAAACTAATAATACACACAAAAATTAAAATATAAAAAGAGAAAAGGAGATCAAAATGCCATTAATACACAACAACCAGCTTATACAGTAGATATAAATGAATCAAGATTCAAAATAAATCTACAAATGATTTTGAAGTTAAAACACGGTTTTAGTATTGCAATTCCAAAATGTAAGGTTTCCCCCCAAAAGGTTGATTATTTCTTTCCCACTTGTGATACACACGACTCCATTTAATGGTTGCTCTCGATCACTCGTTTATTTTTCGACTCAATATGAAGAAGAATTTCATTGGCGTCATCAAATATTGTGATTATTCACGAAATTGAGTGTATTGAAATTCAGCCGCTAATTAATTCAAATCTGCTCATAAACTACATCCCTTTTAGTGATAGCTTTCACACCGTTATTTGCTAACGTGTAGCTCTTTTCACTAACTCAATTTCTATCTCATTTTTTTTTTAAAAAGGTGATAGCTTTCACACCGTTATTTGCTAACGTGTAGCTCTTTTCACCAATTTTTCTAAGACGGCAGCTACGCACCAACAATGGTTAGTCCTTTATTTTTCGCAAAATGTAAGACTTCCAAAATTAGGCAGCTGTTGCTGCTCAACACTTCTCCTTTTCGTTATTTTTTTTAGGTGATAGCTTTCACACCGTTATTTGCTAACGTGTAGCTCTTTTCACCAATGACTCCTTTTTTTAGGGAATAGAATTTTTGCAGAAAATCATTTCTTAGTTTAAGCATGAAAAATCAAAAACTCCACAAATTAAGTAAATTTCAGTTCTATTTTTCATCAACCGATTGATTTTTCTTTTCTCAAGGTAACGAATGACTCGATTTTATATGATAATTACAAGGCTTGGAAAGAGATTAAGGCTCAAAAAATTTAGGAATATATAATTTTTTTACCGGTTAAAACGATTTTAGAAGCTTGTATATAGCTAATTTATTGGTGTTATGGCCAGATCTAGAAATCTCATAAATCAAAATACTATATATATATATATAAAATTAAGGCAAATAACCAAAGAAATCAAAACACACCAAAATTACAACACACCAAAATAATAAAACAAACCACCTCCAAACTTGAAAATAAAATTGTCCTCAGTTTTTTTAAAAATAAAAAATAAAATAAAATAAAAATCAATGCAGAAAAACAGAATACTCCCTGTTAAGAAAGTTGATGTCTTGAGCTAACGCCTTTTAGAATCTGCAAGAGAATAAATATACGAGGCACACAACAAAAGAAAATAAAATATACTCGTAAGTATAACACAATTTTTAAGATGCGCATCAAGAAAGTCCGAAGAGTCGCCTTACGCTGCCATCAAAGTTTTTATAAAAGCAAAATACGAAATAAAAATTACAGCAATACATAAATCGCGAATAGATGCGCGTCAAGAGATCAAGAAGAAACTCCTTAAGCTGTCATCATTTAGCACGATTATTACACACGACAGAAAGTAAAAATACAAGAGGTCCGACATGGGTTATCAAAGGGAGAGGAATGAATCCACTTTTCGTTTTCTCACGGTAAAATCTTCTACCCAGACAATTTTAGCTAGAGCTGGATCTAGTTGAGGAACAAATTCATTGAGTTTTTTGATTAGTTCTTCTGGTGTTGTTGCAACGACTATGATTCGTTTTGCACGCTCGGAAATAAAGCCCTTTTCAGTAGAGTAGTCGATGAAAGACAGTAAACCATCAAAGAAACCATTGGCATTAAGCACACCTATTGGTTTTTGATGAACATTTAGCTGGGCTCTGGTAACCACATGAAAAAGTTCCTCAAGGGTGCCAAAACCACCGGGAAGGGTGATAAAGGCGCCAGAATTATTTATCATGTGAGTTATGCGATCTTGCATATTCACAGATCTAAACTCATCTACAATAGTTGACCCGGTGATTTTACTTTCAGCCAGAGGTTTTGGGATTATTCCCAACACTCTTACTCCTTCCATATAGGCAGAAGCAGCAGCTCGTCCCATTAATCCTAGACTTCCTCCTCCGTAAACTACATGAATGCATTTTTCTCCTAAGGTGCGACCCAAGTTGTGGGCTGCTTCAGTAAAGCATGCCTCTTTTCTAGAACTAGCTCCACCAAAAATGCATACTGTGTTAAATTTTTTTGTTGAAGATGATGACTCCATTTTTGAAAAGAAAAATTTTTTTAGAGAGAAACAGAGAAAAGTGCAAGTTTGAGGGATGAATGAAAGAAACCAGTAGAAAGTTTATTTATAGAAGAAAAAGAAGGTAAAAATTGTTCAACAAGTTTGTGATTGCGTTTGATTGTGCTTCAACTACTCAATAGAATAATGAAAGCATTTATCGCGTATCACATTTTTTATTCAGAAAATCTCACCACACGACAAAAATAAAAGATACTTACGCGTATGTACAGTAGTTGTGATTGTGGCTCACATCTTCCTCGATTTTACGTTCGAAACGGCCTAAACGCCTTCTATGAGTCGGGGAGAAGCTTCCCATCTAATTTTCTTACAAATTGGCAAACAGGGTCTTTTAACGTCAGATTCCCAAGACGTTGTTCATATTCTGGTTGGAATTTATTCCACAAATATCGAATTCCGTAATATACAAGTCCACTAGGATGCGTGTCAAGAGAAATTTCGATATTATCTAAATTCTCTTTATTCAGACCATCATTAATGAACTGAATTTTATCTTCTCTGTTTGTAGATGGAATTCCTAAAGATCGACATTTTAAATTACAGTTCCATCTAGCACATTTATAGCAAACGGCTAGCATCTTTGCTCGTCGTTTCTTCGCATATGAACTTTTTCCTAGCCCTGGTAAAAATCTAGTCGGTATTTCTGTGAATTCACCCTCTATTCTTACTTTGGCTTCAATTATGAATCTTATGTCAAAAGGTATGCTTTTATTCATAAGCAACCTCATCCTTTCAAGCCTTGCCTTGTAAATTTTTAAAATTGCATTTTTGCTTAGAAAGGGAAATCTTTTTTCAATTTAATACAATGTTTCTTCCATTATAAAAAAATAAAAATGAAAATAAATGGAGGAAATATTTACAAATATCAGTTGTTGTGGGAAACTGAAAAATTCGACTTTAATAGTCACGGAGTACCGTTATCAGCCACTTGACCGGACAAACACAATTGAGTACTAAGTTACAATGTCGAGAAATTTATACCTATAAAAATAGTTTACAATGTAAGATTTCAAATATAACTTATACTTCCCCGGCAACGGCGCCAAAAACTTGACACGTTTTTAGTGTAACTATCGCAAGTGCACGGTATCGTATCAAGTAGTAAAGTGGACTTTTTGAGTTCGGTTTATCGATCCCACAAGGAAGTTTGGTTATAATTTGAATGATACACTATTAGTCTATTTTTATAGATACTTAAGATGAGTGAAACACACAATTAAAAAGTTTGGTTTAATAATTGCAAAGAAATTACAATAAAAGTTCTAATATTATAAGAAAATAAAAAGATAGCAATAATAATAGATTGATTAACGATAAAATGAAATAGTTGGGATTACAAACTTAGTTCGTCATTAGTTATAAAAGATGTATAGGAGATCATAAAATGAATTTACTTATTATGTTGTGTAGATTCGATTTTCCTTAAAAAGACGGTTTCTCTTTCGAACTATAAAACGCCCCTTACATATTGAATCAATCCACTATATTTCTATGTTGATTGGCTTCAATACATAGCATTAGGATTTATGAAAATAACTCAAAGAATCATCTAAGGACTAGAGGTATATTTCTATCCCCTAGAACAACTTAGAGTGAAGATCATTTGATCTAATCAGACATATTTTCTTTCGAAACATATGAAGACCATAAATATCGTCATTTATTGGCCAAATAAATAAAGATTGTTAAAACAATGAAAATCACACACAATAATAAGTAATTCACAATAGATCTTTATACAAACATAAATAACATGACTAACCTTGTTTATAATCCCAACTAAAGGTTACTTAGCCCATGAAGGGTTTATTACACATGTTACAAGCTTTGGTGGTCATTTTTAGTTGAATCAAGAGAAAGAATTGATCCTAACTCCCTTAGTAGATAAAGGAGATAGAAGCAATAAACTCTCTGAACAACATATACTATACCACACTTACAAAGATCACTCAAGAACACAAGTGTGTTCTTCACACAAAAAGAAAAGTTTACAAAAAATGGAAAATTATAAGATGAATGATGAATGATGAAGGATCTAAGGGGTCTATTTATACACCTAAAGTCATATAATAGCTACAAAACTCCAGCATTATTACATTAGATCGGATCAATGCCAGCCATCCCCTCAATAATACACAAAAAGTATAAAAAATTAGACAAATCATAGCAATCTGTCAAGAGTTACTAGTAACATTCGGGAGTTATGGCCGTAACAAGGGTGACTTACGGCCGTAACTCCTGAATGTTACGGCCGTAACTTGGTTTCGTAAATTTGTTCACTGGTTGCTTTGAAAGTTACGTTTTCAGCCCAGAATTTCTCAGACTTTGCGTTTTTGCCCCAGATCTTCTTCGGATGATAACTTTTGATATATAACTCTGATTTTGAATCCGGAAAGACTGCCGAATTCGTCTCGGAAAGCCCTACAACATGAATATATCAAAATTCAATAAAGAGAACATTTATTAAACATGTTGTTTCTTGAGTAATTCAGTTATTTAATCCGATCATCATCCGATAAAAATAAAATTATTAAAACTAATAAATTAAAAGCAAAAAACGAGTAGACTAGCTCAATTATGGGTGAATTTTATCGATACAAACCATGCATAAGTGTACAAAAATGACACTTATCAATGATCCGGAAGCCCGAGTGATCTCAGGTACACTCGAAATCCTATCTCAACCTGTATGTACCCTTTTTGATATTGGTGCATCGCATTCATTCATTTCCGAGTCATACTTGAGTAGACTTCATATGGATAGTGCTACTAATTGTGAGCCTTATATCATTGGACTACCTGACGGTAGGAGAATTATCGGAGATCGTGAGATTAAGAATTATCCTATTCAGCTTCATGGTCGTGATTGGCCGGCAGATCTGATCGCGGTGGATTTACCTAAAGACGATGTCATTTTGAGTATTGATTGGATGGATCATCACGATGCCATCCTTAGTATCCATAAGCGAATGGTCACTATTATTTCAGACGCTGGAATCGAGTATGTTTTTCAGGGGAGTAACCCCAGCTGTTCCGGAAAGGTTATCAATGTGATGAAAGCAGTGAAATTACTCAGTCAAGGGTGTGTTGGTTATTGGTGGTATATGACCAAAACCAAGAAATCATCAGTGTCATTGTCAGATATTCCGGTAGTGAGAGAATATGCCAACGTATTTACAGACGAGTTACCGGGTTTACCTCCACAGAGAGATGTGGAATTCACAATAGAGTTGGAGCCTGGTATGTCCCCAATATCGAAGGCACCGTATCGGATGGCCCCGAACGAAATGAAAGAACTGAAGAATCAATTGGAGGATTTGACCGAGAAAGGTTATATCCGACCGAGTGCGTCCCCGTGGGGAGCACCGGTGTTATTTGTCAAGAAGAAGGATGGTTCTTTTCGCTTGTGTATTGATTACCGAGAATTGAACAAAGTGACGATCAAGAATGAATATCCCCTACCCCGTATTGATGATCTTTTGGATCAACTGCAGAGAGCTTCAGTATTTTCCAAGATCGATTTAAGATCTGGGTATCATCAGTTGCGAATCCGAGAGTCGGATATTGTTAGAACGGCGTTTCGAACGCGTTATGGTCATTATGAGTTTGTGGTAATGCCGTTTGGACTAACTAATGCACCTGCGGTATTCATGGAATTAATGAATCGAGTTTTCATCAACTATTTAGATCAGTTCGTGGTTGTCTTCATTGATGATATTTTGATTTATTCTCGTGACCGAGAGGAGCACGAATCTCACCTTCGTCAGGTTCTCGACGTGTTGAGATGAGAACAACTTTATGGAAAGTTTTCCAAGTGTGAATTCTGGATGTCCGCGGTGACGTTTCTCGGACATGTAATTTCATCAGACGGAGTTCGTGTTGACCCTCAGAAGACGGAGGCTATTCGAGATTGGCAACCTCCGAAGAATGTTAAGGAAATTTGAAGTTTTCTCGGATTAGCTGGTTACTATCGGCGATTTGTTGAAGGATTTTCTAAAATCGCTCAACCATGATGAACCTTTTGCGGAAGGATAAGAAGTACACGTGGACTGACGCGTGTTAGCGGAGTTTTGAGGAACTCAAGAGTCGTCTAATTTCAGCACCTGTCCTTTTCTTGCCACAAAGGACGGAGGGATTCGTGGTTTATAGTGACGCGTCCGGTCAGGGTCTCGGATGTGTACTCTGTTGGGATTCGGTGCCTAAAACGAAGGCCCAGCGGAAGCGGTTAAACGAAAATTAATTCGATCCGAATCCCTACGAGGATCGATCGAGCTACGTATATACGAATATTAAACGTAAAACAAGAGATATAGAAACTCACCCTTGTAGTCCGTTGATTAAATAGATTCCTTCTTTTGAGCTATTCCCCAAGCTTTATATTGATCTCTACGAATCCAAACCGCTCCAAGCCCTTGGATGATCCATCGCCGAAATGACCGCGTCTCTACTTGCCACGCGCCGGAGAAATGACCGGAACGACGATCACCTTGCTATCCTCCGAGGATACGGCTAGAGCTAGGTGATGAAGCTTTTGAATTTGATGAATATACTCAAAATATGTTTATCAAATTATCTCTCAATATTTTCTCTCAATTTTCTCTAAGAAAAATGAAGAATGGAAGAAGATGAAGATGAAGTGGAAGACATGAAAATGAACTCTAAGTTCTATTTTTTTTTTCTCTCTCCTTCAACCTACCTCACGTATGAAAAGGAATTAGTGAGAATAAGTTTCTTCACATTTCTATTTATTCAACTCCCCACATGTACATCTCATTCTCATGAGAATTTAACCCCACCACTACAATGATCAACCATTAAAGAATGGAACTAGAGTCTATATGAAAGTGGGTGGAAATGTGGGGGGCGGCCCATGAATAAATCGGTCGAGTTCGGTTCGTTTCCGACTCCCGTGAGTCCAAACAGATAAACTCCGATTTCGTTCCGATGTATTTATATTAATTAATTAATTCAATTAATTAATCATATCAAATACATAATAACATAATTAATTTCTCCAAGAAATAATTATATTTATGAATTAAATTAATCACCCAGTCGTTTATTTAAATCATTAGGCCGTAAATCAATTTATCCAATAAATCAATTTAGACATCCAATGTCCCAAAATCAATTAGACATCTAATGTCCAATAAATTAGATATCTAATATCTAATATTAATAATGAGAGAATAAACTCGATTCATTCCGTCGTCAATCCTATTGCGCGACTCGGTAGGTCCGTCTCAGTCAGCAATGGGAGGAACCAAAGAGTAGTAGCACCACCTAGCCAGCCTGGCGGCCTACACTGTTGTAATACCCGTCATTTTTATAATGCAATATTATTAATTATAATAATATTATAATGCATTTCCTGTTATTTAATTCCATTTAGTTCGATGTATCACAAGTCCTAGTCCGAGTCAATTTCTCAAGTTAATTTCAAAACATTTAATATTAGTCATTTTTATGATAATTAAAGGTATTATTATTATTATAATATTTATAATAGGAATAATATTAATATTAACAATATTAATATTTTTATCAGTATTATTTCTATATCATCATTTATATTACTTTCGATATTATTAATTATTACTACTGTTATTATTGATTTTATGATAATTATTATTATTATTAGCATAATTATTATTATTATTTTTTTTATCATTGGCCCAAATACACATTGTGCTGACCCATAATAATATTACAAGCCCAGAAACATCGCCGCCGAAGCCGAAAACCTCCACCGTCTCCGCCACCTGAAGCCGCGACCTTTAAATCCGAGTCGGTCGATGTGTGTGTGTGTGTTTCGGCGTGCGATTCAGTGTGTGAGTGTGTGTGTATAATTACTGTGTGTGTGTGATTTTTTTCGGAAATCTTCTCCCGGCCGAGAAGAAGCAACGGGATTTTCGGGGAGAGTTTGGAGAAGTGTGTCGGCTGACCCTATGTATGGGGTATTTATACCCCCGAAATTTTAGGGTTCTGCACTTTAGCCCTTCAAATTTTTAGAAAGTTTCAATTCAGCCCCAGCTAGTTTAAATTAATCCAATTTTAACCCATTCAGCTTCTCAATTCTTACAATCTGACCCCAGTCAACTTTCAAACTTCAATTAAATCCTAATTTTAACCGAAACATTAAACTGTTAACTTTCAATTTATATTAATAATTAATCCTAATTATTGCCTAAACATTTTAATTTCAGTCATTAATAAGGTTAACTCTCCGATTAATATTAATAAGCAATTATAATTTATTTTCAGTTATTATAGTGATATTTGTATCTTTTTTCATTTATTATATAAATAATAAATGGTAAGGATTTTAATTATAATTATTATTATATGTAGACTTTGTCAAGGATTTACGGGCTTAGGACTGTGAGTCGAGCACATTCATTTCAGTCAGACATCATCATCATTTATTCAGGTGGGAATTTACACTATCACTTTAATTGCTTTAATTGGATTGTATATGTGATATTCTATTTATGTTTAAAATTTTTATGCACGTTGTAAATCAGGCTAACCTGTTTTCATGTAAGAGGCTATCTTAAGATATATATGTTGTTGCGGGGACACCTGCGCAACCTCAATATTCACATACGTGCTCGATTCATGTTATGTGGTATTGTGTGTATGTTTTATGTTGTTGCGGGGGCACCTGCACAACCTCAATATTCGCGTTGTGTGTGCTAGATTCATGCTATACGTAATATTGTGTGTATGCTAATGTTGTTGCGGGGGCACCTACGCAACCTCAATATTCGTGTTATGCATGATATTATGTGTATGCATTTACGTTGAGGAAAATGTGATAGATTATTCATGTTATGCTTTCCATGAGATTGTATATTACTGTGATCAGTGTGATTTCCACGAGCTGAAGGAAGCTCACCCCCACCTTTATTGATCCCGTAGGTTGAACCGAGCCGGATGGATGAAGGAGCGAGCCAAGGGAGCATATGAAAAAGAATTTATTAAATGTCGTTTTCTTTATGTCAGATACTTGAAACTTATTTGGGGAAACTTAGATTTGAAATTTATAAATTATGAATTATTCTTCCGCCGCAAATTTTTACCTCATATTTATGATGGAATGTTACCTTATTCAAAGGTATTTATTTTTATGTCATTGTAGCAACTCGACTTTGTAGGCGAGAATTTTTATATTCTCAAGAAAATTATTTTTCTCAAAATTTACCTTTTATTTATTTTTCCCCATTATTTACCCTAGAAAGTCGGGGCGTTACATAGTGGTATCAGAGCGAGGTCTTACCTTTTTGTAGACTCGCTAAAATGTAAAAGTATCATATGCTCTCAGCTTAGCCACTTCGCCACTCTGTCTGAGGTACCGAATTTCAGTCATTAATCATGCATATGTCATTTCATTTTACTTATATAATTATTTTATGTATGTACGAACTGTTAGAATGGCCAAACCTAGAATGACTCCACGTAAGAAGCTCCCAGCTACTTTTGACTTGCGTCTCCTAGCACGTAAGGATTGGTGGGACGACCCTAGTCTACCAGAAAATGCGCCACACTACGTCATTAATAGACTGAGTAAGTGGCTAAAATCTGGGAAGCAAGGTTCCGTCACACTTGACTAGAGCACCTGATGGAGAAGTTATCCGAAGATTGGAGTTGCTGCATCTTCCGGCTTTGGAAAAAGGCCATCAAGAGATCGCTAGAAGAGCGAGAGGCCACAGACGATTTCCAATTTGTCGCTGGGCGCCTATTGGATTTATTTGCTCGAGAGGAGATTCCAACTGCAAATTGGGATGCCGACTCCGCGGACGAGGAAGACTCGGAGGAAGATCCCGAAGAAAATCCAGTAGAAGAACCAGAGGAGGATCCCGAAGAAGATCCCGAAGAAAATCCTTAAGAAGATCCAGAAGAAGATCCGGAAGTAATTCCTGGTGAAAGCTCAAGGGTGGATCTCTCCGAAAATATGAAGGACGTGATGATGGCGGATGTCGAGTCTGAAGACGAGGTCATTTCGTTGATTGAGCCACGACCCCCTATTCCCATTGTAGAAATTATTAGTAGTGATGATGAGGAGTAGTCATAGACTCAGTTCATTTTATGATATCTATTATTATTGAAATTTTTCATGGATGTTCCAAACATATTATATTAATGGAAAAGCAGTTCTTTTATTTCACTTATATTGTCTATGTGTTGCGACTATTATATGCGTTTTACATATATCCTCATTCTTTATTTCTCGTACTGCGCCGACTAATGAGTTTTACAACTCGTTGGCAGACTCATGGCTAACCGCGGAAATCACAATTCTCCACCCACACAAGATCAACTCTTGGCTGGATTGGCCACCTTGCTTCAAGGCGCGACTATCGTACCGCCTAATAACCCTGATCAGGCTCAAGCTCAAGTTATTAAGCAGTTCAACCACTTCAAGCCGCCTGTCTTTCTTGGTCGCGAAGGACCAGTATCCATAGAGGAATGGTTGATGAATCTAGATAGCATTTTTGACTACATGGCGTGCACCGACGCTCAGAAGGTGTCATGTGCCGTGTTCCAGCTTAAGGAAAATGCTCGGACATGGTGGATGGGAGTGTGGAGGCTCAAGACTCAAGACGAGAAAGACATATTCACTTGGGATCAGTTTAAGGAGACGATCGTGGAAAAGTGCTACCCAAGAGCATACAAGATCAAGATGCAGAAGGAGTTCCTTGATCTAACCCAAGGTGGAATGTCGGTCACCGAGTACGAGCGCAAATTTAACCATATGTGCCGTTTCGCTCCCCACATGGTCGAGACGGATGATATGAAGTCTCAGAAATTCCGGGATGGGATTCGTGACCGGATTCGCCACCATTTAGCTGGCCATGGTCGTTTGAGATACAATGAAGCCATTTCAAGGGCCGAGGACATTTCTGCTAGTTTAGACGTGGAGAAGGCAAGAGCACCACCAGTTGCAACAAATAACAAACGCAAGTGGCACGAGCAAGGAGGTGGTAACAAAAAGATTGTTAAGACTGGACCTTCAGGGGTGAAACCCCAGTAAGCTAACCCCATATGTGCTACTTGTGGCAAAGAGCATAAAGGTGTTTGTATGCTTGGTCAGAAGCGGTGCTACTTTTGCCGTGAGGAAGGACACATGGTCTCAGCATGTCAGAAGATAGGAAAAGGCCCAGGCAATTATGTGCAAGGTCAAGGCTTAGGAGGCAGAGCTCGAGTGTATAGCATGGCCGAGGCTGAAGGAGAGACTGAACCCCAAACCATGTCAGGTATGCTATCAGTTGGAAATATTCCTGCTTTGGTGTTGTTCGATACGGGTGCGTCTCATTCATTCATCTCTAGGAAGCTTTGTACTATGATTGGTTGTAGAAGTAGTAAAGCCCCAAGATCTTTGTTAGTTAGCATGCCTGCGGGGGGAGTAGTGCGTGTAGACTCGATAACTAACAATGTGAAGATAGAGATTAACGAACATAACTTCTTAGCCGACTTGCACATAGTTGAGCTTAGCAATTTTGATGTTATTTTGGGTATGGATTGGTTGGACAAGCATAGAGCTGTAGTCGAATGCTCCGAAAAAAGGGTAACCTTATGTCCGTCTGTTGATGTGAAGACCGTATTCGAGGGAGTTAGACACAGCAGTACCCCGAAGGTGATTTATGCCATGAAAGCTGTGAAGATGCTGAAGAAGAGTGATTGCCAAGGATTCTTGGTGAACGTGATGAGGAAAACAACTTCGGAGAAGACGGTAGCTGATGTACCTATCGTCAAAGAGTATCCAGATGTCTTTCCCGAAGATTTGCCCGGAGTTCCACCGAATCGTCAAGTTGAGTTCTCGATTGATCTAGTGCCAGGAGCGGCACCAATATCGAAGGCTCCCTATAGGGTGGCGCCTAAGGAGTTACAAGAGTTGAAGGTACAAATCCAGGAACTACTCGACTCTGGATTTATCCGAGTGTTTCGCCATGGGGTGCGCCAGTGCTATTCGTGAAGAAAAAGGATGGAAGTTTGAGGATGTGCATTGACTATCGTGAACTTAATCGACTCACGATAAAGAATAAATATCCACTTCCTAGAATATAGGACCTATTCGATCAACTTGGAGGATCGGGAGTATTTTCGAAGATAGATTTGAGATCCGGATATCACCAGCTGAGGTTAAGGGTGATGATATCCCGAAGACCGCATTTCGAACTCGTTATGGACACTATGAATTTATAGTGATGCCATTTGGTTTGACTAATGCGCCATCGGTATTTATGGACCTCATGAACCGTGTATTTCAACCTTATTTGGATAAGTTTGTCATTGGGTTCATAGATGACATACTGGTGTATTCAATGACCAAGGTTGATCATTAGCAGCATCTTAGAACGGTATTGAGAATACTGCGCAAGGAGAAGTTGTATGCAAAATTCAACAAGTGCGAATTTTGGCTTAACCGAGTTGCATTTTTGGGTCATGTGGTCACTTCTAAAGGAATTGAGGTTGACCCGATTAAAGTTGAGGCAGTCAATGATTGGAAAGTACCAAGTAATGCGAATGAAGTTCGAAGCTTCTTGGGATTAGCCGGTTATTATCGGAGATTTATCGAGGGATTTTCAAGATTCTTTGCACCTATGACTAGATTGACTCGAAAGGGAGAAGCTTTCTTATGGAATGAGAAATGCGAAAGGAGTTTCCAAGAACTTAAACAAAGATTAACTGCTGCACTAGTGTTGACGATTCCCGATCCGACGAAAGAATTTTCCATCTACAGTGATGCATCCAAACAAGGTTTGGGATGTGTATTAATGCAAGAGGGCAAAGTAGTCGCCTATACTTCGAGACAGTTGAAACCGCACGAGCTGAACTATCCTACTCATGATTTGGAATTAGCAGCGGTAGTTTATGCCCTGAAGATTTGGAGACATTACCTTTATGGAGGTAAGTGTGAAATTTATACAGACCACAAAAGTCTGAAATATATTTTCACATAGAAGGAATTGAATATGAGGCAGCGCAGATGGCTTGAGTTGGTCAAAGACTATGATTGTACAATTCATTACTACCCCGGTAAGGCAAACGTAGTTGCTGATGCACTAAGCCGTAAGGCAAGAAGAGATCTAACTTGTTTGTTGACCAAGGAGGAAAGCTTGGTCAAGGAATTTGCAAGAATGAACCTTGAGGTGGCTACACCATCGAGTCCAGCTGAGTCATTATTGGCTAGTTTGGTGGTACAACCAACCTTGAGGGAACAAATCAAAGAAGGTCAAGTACAAGACGACTTCTTGGTTAAGATGAAAGAACGTACTCTTTCAGGTGAGGATAAGGGTTTCAGCGTGTTCGATGATGGTACGATGTATTATGAAGGGAGAATTTGTGTGCCCAATGTTGTTAAGTTGAGAGAAGCGATACTAAAAGAGGTACATAATACCCCGTATACAGCACACCTTGGGAGTACAAAGATGTATCAAGATCTTAAGGGGACATTTTGGTGGGAAGGTTTGAAAAGAGATGTGGCCGACTTTGTCAGAAAGTGTATAGTTTGTCAACAAGTGAAGGCAGAACACCAATGCCCATTTGGATTACTTAAGCCACTTCATTTCCCAGAATGGAAATGGGAACACATTACGATGGACTTTGTGGTAGGTTTTCCTCGAACGGAAAGAGAAAACCACGCTATTTGGGTTGTTGTCGACCGACTCACAATGTCAGCTCATTTTATCCCAGTTAAAATGAACTTTAGAATGGATCAGTATGCTCAACTTTATATCAGGGAGATTATTAAGTTGCATAGAGTGCCAGTCTCTATACTATCCGACAGGGATACTCGTTCCACATCGTATTTTTGGGAGAGTTTGCAAGAAGCCTTGGGGACGCAGTTGAATTTTAGTGCGGCCTATCATCCTCAGACTGATGGTCAGTCTGAGAGGACCATCCATATTCTTGAGGTATGTTGCGATCATGTGTGCTAGATATGGGAAATAATTGGGAACTACTGTTGCCTTTAGTAGAATTTGCTTACAACAACCGTTACCAGTCGACGATCGGTATGGCACCATATGAAGCCCTATACGGTAGAAAGTGTTGATCACCACTATATTGGGATTAGGTAGGTGAAAGGAGGATTTTGGGTCCCGAGATGATTGAACAGACAGTTGTCATGGTGGATAAAATTCGTGAGAGGATCAAGATAGCACAGGATCGTCAGAAGTCTTACGCCGACAAGCGTAGGAAAGATCTCGAATTCTGTATTGGCGACAAGGTATTCCTGAAGGTATCTCCTACCAATGGAATTATTCATTTTGGGCCAAGGAGCAAGTTGAGGCCAAGATACATTGGACCGTTCGAAATTCTCGAGCGGATTGGAGAGTTAGCTTACCGTTTGGCTTTACCCCCAGAGCTTTCGGCTGTGCACAACATTTTCCCCGTATCATTGCTGAGGAAGTATGTGCACGATCCCAACCACGTCATCAACTATACCACTGTAGAAATGAACAAAGATCTTACTTATGAAGAACAACCAGAACTGATTCTTGACCGATCAGTCCGGCAGTTGAGAAACAAAGAGAAGGTGTTTGTCAAGGTCCAATGGCGTAACCACAACAAGGATGAAGCCACTTGGGAGCACGAAGAGGAGCTACAAGCTCGTTATCCGAATTTTTTTAAACGAGGTATACCATTTATTTTCGAGGACGAAAATTTTTCTAAGAGAGGTAGGATGTAATACCCATCATTTTTATAATGCAATATTATTAATTAATATAATATTATAATGCATTTACTGTTATTTAATTCCATTTAAGGAATCATGAACATTTAGTTCGACGTATCACAAGTCCTAGCCCGAGTCAATTTCTCAAGTTAATTTCAGAACATTTAATATTAGTCATTTTTATGATAATTAAAGGTATTATTATTATTATTATAATATTTATAATAGGAACAATATTAATATTAACAGTATTAATATTTTTATCAGTATTATTTCTATATCATCATTTATATTACTTTCGATATTATTAATTATTACTACTGTTATTATTGATTTTATAATAATAATTATTATTATTAGAATTATTTTTATTTTTTTTATCATTGGCCCAAATACACATTGTGCTGACCCATAATAATATTACAAGCCCAGAAACATCGCCGCCGAAGCCGAAAACCTCCGCCGCCTCCGCCACCTGAAACCGCGACCTTTAAATCTGAGTCGGTCGATGTGTGTGTGTGTGTGTGTGTGTGTGTGTTTCGGCGTGCGATTCAGTGTGAGTGTGTGTGTATAATTACTGTGTGTGTGTGATTTTTTTCGGAAATCTTCTCCCGGCCGAGAAGAAGCAACGGGATTTTCAGGGAGAGTTTGGAGAAGTGAGTCGGCTGACCCTATGTATGGGGTATTTATACCCCCGAAATTTTAGGGTTCTGCACTTTAGCCTTTCAAATTTTCGGAAAGTTTCAATTCAGCCCCAACCAGTTTAAATTAATCCAATTTTAACCCATTCAGCTTCTCAATTCTTACAATCTGACCCCAGTCAACTTTCAAACTTCAATTAAATCCTAATTTTGACCGAAACATTAAAATGTTAACTTTCAATTTATATTAATAATTAATCCGAATTATTGCCTAAACATTTTAATTTCAGTCATTAATAATATTAACTCTCCGATTAATATTAATAAGCAATTATAATTTATTTTCAGTTATTATAGTGATATTTGTATCTTTTTTCATTTATTATATAAATAATAAATGGTAAGGATTTTAATTATAATTATTATTATATGTAGGCTTTGTCAAGGATTTACGGGCTTAGGATTGTGAGTCGAGCACATTCATTTCAGTTAGACATCATCATCATTTATTCAGGTGGGAATTTACACTATCACTTTAATTGCTTTAATTGGATTGTATATGTGATATTCTATTTATGTTTAAAATTTTTATGCACGTTGTAAATCAGGCTAACCTGTTTTCGTGTAAGAGGCTATCTTAAGATATATATGTTGTTGCGGGGACACCTGCGCAACCTCAATATTCACATACATGCTCGATTCATGTTATGTGGTATTGTGTGTATGTTTTATGTTGTTGCGGGGGCACCTGCGCAACCTCAATATTCGCGTTGTGTGTGCTAGATTCATGATATACATAATATTGTGTGTATGCTAATGTTGTTGCGGGGGCACCTACGCAACCTTAATATTCGTGTTATGCGTGATATTATGTGTATGCATTTACGTTGAGGAAAATGTGATCGATTATTCATGTTATGCTTTCCATGAGATTGTATATTACTGTGAGTAGTGTGATTTCCACGAGCTGAAGGAAGCTCACCCCCACCTTTATTGATCCCGCAGGTTGAACCGAGCCGGATGGATGAAGGAGCGAGCCGAGGGAGCATATGAAAAAGGATTTATTAAATGTCGTTTTCTTTATGTCAGATACTTGAAACTTATTTGGGGAAACTTAGATTTGAAATTTATAAATTATGAATTATTCTTCCGCCGCAAATTTTTACCTCATATTTATGATGGAATGTTACCTTATTTAAAGGTATTTATTTTTATGTCATTGTAGCGACTCGACTTTGTAGGCGAGCATTTTTATATTCTCAAGAAAATTATTTTTCTCAAAATTTACCTTTTATTTATTTTTCCCCATTATTTACCCTAGAAAGTCGGGGCGTTACATAGTGGTATCAGAGCGAGGTCTTACCTTTCTGTAAACTCGCTAAAATGTAAAAGTGTCATATGCTCTCAGCTTCGCCACTTCGTCACTCCGTCCGAGGTACCGAATTTCAGTCATTAATCATGCATATGTCATTTAATTTTACTTATATAATTATTTATGTATGTATAAACTGTTAGAATGGCCAAACCTAGAATGACTCCACGTAAGAAGCTCCCAGCTACTTTTGACTTGCGTCTCCTAACGCGTAAGGATTGGTGGGACGACCCTAGTCTACCAGAAAATGCGCCACACTACGTCATTAATAGACTGAGTAAGTGGCTAAAATCTGGGAAGCAAGGTTCCGTCACCCGCCAGCTAGAGCACCTGATAGAGAAGTTATCCGAAGATTGGAGTTGCTGCATCTTCCGGCTTTGGAAAAAGGCCATCAAGAGATCGCTAGAAGAGCGAGAGGCCACGAACGATTTCCAATTTATCGCTGGGCACCTATTGGATTTATATGCTCGAGAGGAGATTCCAACTGCAAATTGGGATGCCGACTCCACGGACGAGGAAGACTCGGTGGAAGATCCCGAAGAAAATCCAGTAGAAGAACCAGAGAAGGATCCCGAAGAAGATCCCGAAGAAAATCCAGAAGAAGATCCAGAAGAAGATCCGAAAGAAATTCCTGATGAAAGCTCAAGGGTGGATCTCGCCGAAAATATGAAGGACGTGATGATGACGGATGTCGAGTCTGAAGACGAGGTCATTTCGTTGATTGAGCCACGACCCCCTATTCCCATTGTAGAAATTATTAGTAGTGATGATCAGGAGTAGTCATAGACTCAGTTCATTTTATGATATCTATTATTATTGAAATTTTTCATGGATGTTCCAAACATATTATATTAATGGAAAAGCAGTTATTTTATTTCACTTATATTGTCTATGTGTTGTGACTATTATATGCGTTCTACATATATCCTCATTCTTTATTTCTCGTACTGCGCCGACTAATGAGTTTTACAACTCGTTGGCAGACTCATGGCTAACCGCGGAAATCACAATGCTCCACCCACACAAGATCAACTCTTGGCTGGATTGGCCACCTTGCTTCAAGGCACAACTATCGTACCGCCTAATAACCCTGATCAGGCTCAAGCTCAAGTTATTAAGCGGTTCAACCACTTCAAGCCGCCTGTCTTTCTTGGTCGCGAAGGACCAGCAGCCATAGAGGAATGGTTGATGAATCTAGATAGCATTTTTGACTACATGGCGTGCACCGACGCTCAGAAGGTGTCATGTGCCGTGTTCCAGCTTAAGGAAAATGCTCGGACATGGTGGATGGGAGTGTGGAGGCTCAAGACACAAGACGAGAAAGACATTCACTTGGGATCAGTTTAAGGAGACGATCGTGGAAAAGTGCTACCCAAGAGCATACAAGATCAAGATGCAGAAGGAGTTCCTTGATCTAACCCAAGGTGGAATGTCGGTCACCGAGTACGAGCGCAAATTTAACCATATGTGCCGTTTCGCTCCCCACATGGTCGAGACGGATGATATGAAGTCTCAGAAATTCCGGGATGGGATTCGTGACCGGATTCGCCACCATTTAGCTGGCCATGGTCGTTTGAGCTACAATGAAGCCGTTTCAAGGGCCGAGGACATTTCTGCTAGTTTAGACGTGGAGAAGGCAAGGGCACCACCAGTTGCAACAAATAACAAACGCAAGTGGCATGAGCAAGGAGGTGGTAACAAGAAGATTGTTAAGACTGGACCTTCAGGGGTGAAACCCCAGTCAGCTAACCCCATATGTGCTACTTGTGGCAAAGGGCATAAAGGTGTTTGTATGCTTGGTCAGAAGCGGTGCTACTTTTGCCGTGAGGAAGGACACATGGTCTCAGCATGTCCTAAGATAGGAAAAGGCCCAGGAAATTATGTTCAAGGTCAAGGCTTAGGAGGCAGAGCTCGAGTGTATAGCATGGCCAAGGTTGAAGCAGAGACTGAACCCCAAACCATGTCAGGTATGCTATCAGTTGCAAATATTCCTGCTTTGGTGTTGTTCGATACGGGTGCGTCTCATTCATTCATCTCTAGGAAGCTTTGTACTATGATTGGTTGTAGAAGTAGTAAAGCCCCTAGATCTTTGTTAGTTAGCATGCCTGTGATGGGGAGTACTGCGTATAGACTCGATAACTAACAATGTGAAGATAGAGATTAACAAACATAACTTCTTAGCCGACTTGCACATAGTTGAGCTTAGCGATTTTGATGTTATTTTGTGTATGGATTGGTTGGACAAGCATAGAGCTATAGTCGAATGCTCCGAAAAGAGGGTAACCTTATGTCCGTCTGTTGATGTCAAGACCGTATTCGAGGGAGTTAGACACAGCAGTACCCCGAAGGTGATTTCTGCCATGAAAGCTGTGAAGATGCTGAAGAAGAGTGATTGCCAAGGATTCTTGGTGAACGTGATGGGGAAAACAACTTCGGAGAAGACGGTAGCTGATGTACCTATCATCAAAGAGTATCCAGATGTCTTTCCCGAAGACTTGCCCGGAGTTCCACCGAATCGTCAAGTTGAGTTCTCGATTGATCTAGTGCCAGGAGCGGCACCAATATCGAAGGCTCTCTATAGGATGGCGCCTAAGGAGTTACAAGAGTTAAAGGTACAACTCCAGGAACTGCTCGACTCTGGATTTATCCGAGTGTTTCGCCATGGGGTGCGCTAGTGCTATTCGTGAAGAAAAAGGACGGAAGTTTGAGGATGTGCATTGACTATCGTGAACTTAATCGACTCACGATAAAGAATAAATATCCACTTCCTAGAATAGAGGACCTATTCGATCAAGTTGGAGGATCGGGAGTATTTTCGAAGATAGATTTGAGATCCGGATATCACCAGCTGAGGATTAAGGGTGATGATATCCCGAAGACCGCATTTCGAACTCGTTATGGACACTATGAAGTTATAGTGATGCCATTTGGTTTGACTAATGCGCCAGCGGTATTTATGGACCTCATGAACCGTGTATTTCAACCTTATTTGGATAAGTTTGTCATTGTGTTCATAGATGACATACTGGTGTATTCAATGACCAAGGTTGATCATTAGCAGCATTGTTGCGATATTTCCTACACGCAAGTGCACGTCATCGTTTACAAGTAATAAAGTGATAAGTAGAGTATCGTTCCCACGAGGATTGACTCTCTAACTACCGACGTTTTCGTATCCCAATTTTATTTGAACAATCGAAGTTGGGTTTTTTTGGATTAATAACTAAAAGAATTACTGAAAGACTAAACAGAAAACGATAGCTTGAATAAAAGGAATCAAATTATAAATAAGTCTAGAGTTCTGAATCCACCTTAATTTATCCGAATTTAATCTTGATTATCCGTAATAAATAATTTTCCCAATTTATTGAAGGCGGAGATTGCTAATATATTCTACCGCCTCTCCCGAGGTCAATAGATTTATCTAACGGCGACTAACGCACTCTATCCCTAGGTGAATTATCTCGTCGCTAGGCAAAGAGCATGAAATCTCCTAAAGGCCACGTAGTTCCTATGAGTATATTCCTATCTCACGTAATAAACGGTCCTCACCAATAGTTCCTCACCACATCTCCTCTCCCGATTCAAGTGAATGATTAAATCAATACAACTATTGGCCGATAATTGCAAGCATAAAACATAATTGGGAAAACTCAATAAAAAGGTAATAAATTGGATAACCTCAATCAATTCGTCAAAATAAAGGTTTCATCAAAACCCTAGATTAGGGCTTTAGCGACATACTAAAAGCGAAAATACAAAGTAAATAAACGAAAGCATAAAATTCAAACGCAGATGAAGCTCGGATTCCTCCGTTCTTCGCCTTCCGCCTTCGCCTTGAATTCCTCTCGCTTTCCTCCTCTTCTCTGTCTCCAAGCTTAAGCTCTCTTAGGTCTAGATTCAATCAAATCCCAGATAATTAAATTAGGGTCTTAAGCCCTATTTATAGCTCAAGATCTCCATAAATCGCGTCCGTATTCGTTGGTTGAAAATCGGCTTCAAACGGCCCAAAATCCATGCAGACGTACCAAACCCGCTAAGTGTGCCGCGGCTCATCAACTCGTGTGCCGCACATCGCCAAAATCAATACCGGGCGTAATTAAATCCTTACGTACGCGGCTCACATGGGCTGCCGCGGCACGTAGTGACTTACTCGCTCTTGGTGGTGTCTTCCTTTGCCGCGGCTCGCTTCCTTGTCTGCGGCTCATAGTCCGATTTTGCCGTTTACTCGCTTTGCCTCGTTTAAGCTTCCGACTTCAATTTCGTCAATCATACAAAATTAAGGCATTAAAAGCTCATTTAGATGATTTCACACTCCAAAATACTACAAAATAATGATGAATAAACGTATAAAAATACGCCTAACAAATACCCCCAAACTTAAGCCTTTGCTTGTCCTCAAGCAAAAAGAATTAAAGTTAATAAAAGAATGTCGTGAATCATCGTGCAACTCACGTTGTTCAACCTAATCAATACTATCCCGCCATTCTCTCTAAATAATACGAGTGCCATAAAAGCGAGCCGCACTCGTAATAATGATTCCGCAAAGAGATCAAGCTCGATCTAGTCATTTGTTCATGAAGAAAACTCACCAAAGATCAACAAAACATGAGTCAAATCAACCGTCAATAGGAAAGGCTAACATAAACAAGCTAGTTCATCGCGTTCCACAGCCTAGAGGCACAATTTTCACGAGTCTCATAACAAATAAACCTCGACAGTATCCCCTTATATAAATATGCTCAAGAATTTGATTCGAGTCGACCACTAGGTTAGGATCTCGGGATGTTTCATCGGGATAATCCTAGGTGGAACTTCCATTCTCATGTATTAGGAAACCGTTTGACGTAAAAGACACTCATGGGGCACATGGATGCTTCTAGTTACTAAGTTCCGTTTACGGAGAAACAACTCGAATACAAAATTTCCGCATGTCCGAATCAAGGTTGCCGTTTTACGCGAGAGTAAACAATGGGTCACGCGAATACCCGTTACTAGGCTTCCTATCATTGGCCCATGTGAACTCACTAAATCACTAGTCTAATCGGGGTCGCTGCTTTACGCGAGTAAACAACGGGTCACGCGAATACCCCTGTTACTAGATTTCCCTTCATAGAACACATTATCTCGACTTTTGGGGAAAAACTGACCGACTCTAAACTCCATTTAAGTGCCAACACGACTAAAGAAACAGTACGACTCACTATCCGGAAAATGTAGCCAAACGTATTGATAGGGATTAAAAACAAGTATGTATCGTCTCTTATGCCAAGACCTCTACAATCACGAAAAATTTCGGACCTAATTGAATACTAAGCAGAGCAGAAATAACTGACTACAACTCGACTAAAACTTGCCCGCTTCTTCAAAGAGAAAGACAGTGTCGTAACATCAGTATCACACATAATAGAAGCACGAAAATTCACGAATAAAGAAAAACTACGGCAAGCAAGGCTATTAAAAAAAAATTTTCGCAAAGAAAGAAAAGTGCAACAAAATATAATGTACAGCACAAAATAGAGTACAGCAGTGAATGTAGACTGAAAGTAAACCCCTCCCCCAAACTTAGGACGTACATTGACCTCAATGGACAAAAAATGAAATGCAAGAAAAGTAAAAGGTCAAGTACTCCCCTCCAGCCGCTCAGGAGCTGGTGCCGGCATCGTCCGGTGAGGAAGGTGGTGTTTCTGAATGATCAATTTTCCATTGCTGCAATTTATCAAACACCTTGTGTGCACAAGTTAAAATGAAGAACAAAAATTTTGATGGTTAATTCCAAATCCCAAAAATAATAACACAGATTGTAGCCCCTGAATTACAAAAACCATCATCAACAATTCGTTTACAAACATCAATTCCATCACAATAACAAATTCCCCATATTCCAACTCCATTTCAGAAACAACAATGAAGAACAACTAGCAATATAAAACTTCAAATCTTTTCACATCAAAATTCACCTATGATTTAGAAATCAAAAATTACCTGGAGAATTTGAGAAGGAGACTGATAGAATGGACCCGACTAACCTTATCGTGTGCAAGAGGGAAGTAATGAAGGGAAGAAGTCTATATGCAGGCCGATCGACTGAAAGAGCTTGACCTGGCTGCTCTTATTTTGCGACGGGTGCCGCGGCACAATAAAAGTGAGCCGCGGCCCAAAGTACAGTCGGATTTGGACGTTTTGATATGCCGTAGGTGCCGCGGCTCCGATTTCGTATGCCGCGGCTCGGTGTTATAGTGTGCCGCGGCTCATCCATTGTATGCCGCGGCTCAAAGTCTGTGCGCCCAGGCGTTTCTTGACCATTTAGTGTGCCGCGGCTCGGTTTTGGTGCCGCGGCTCAGCGACCTTGTGTGCCGCGGCTCGGTAAGATCATGCCGCGGCACTGGGTACAGCTTGATCGGCCATTTTTCCTCACCGATGTGTGCCGCGGCTCACCTGGACTGTGCCGCGGCCCATTATTGAATTTATCCCCTTTTGCCGATTCCCGCAGAAATTTTACGAATTCATAAAAATTAGATGAAAGGATGGATACAAGAGTAAAGAAGACTAAAAGAGAATCTATAAAAAATGCAAGCAACCAACAAAGATTCTACAACTAATACTCGGGTTGCCTCCCGAGAAGCGCTAAGTTTATAGTCGTCAATAGGACCTATTGAACAACGTTAGTTTGCTTTTCGCAAACTCCATTTGGCTTCCGCCCGTTTATCGAACCGTTTATATTTTGGTTAAAATTATGACCATCGGTCATCTGCGATTCGATTCTCGGTTGGTAATCAAATGGTGTTTGCGAAGAGGTTTCGACTTGAAAACTTCCCGAAACACCCGTTTCTCCATGACTAATTTTTCTCTTGGCTTTCGGCTCACTCTCCTCCTTTGCCAACGAACTCACGATCGCAGCAGATTTTTCCTCATGCTCGAGGAATGCCACTCGCTCAACATCCTTCTTAAAACTTGGGCCATTCAACACAAAATCAATTTTTCCACCGACGATGTTTTCGGTGCTTTCCTCTTTCAACAACATTCATGCTTTCAATTTGAGACTCTTTATCAGCACTTAGGGACATGGGAGCGATTTGAACACTTGAAAAGTGACTTGCTCGTCTTGGACCCTCGAGTTAACTCCCCTTTTCCACGTCTATAAGGGTGCGGCCCGTAGCTAGAAATGGTCGTCCCAAGATGATCGGAATATTTTCATCTTCCTCCATGTCTAGTACGATGAAATCAGCGGAAAGATGAACTTATCGACTTTAACTAAAACATCCTCGATCACTCCTCGGATACTTAATCGATCGATCCGCCAATTGTAAGGAGACTGTGGTTGGCTTGGCTTCCCAATATTCAACTTTTGGAAAATCGATAGAGGCATGAGGTTGATACTTGCACCAAGATCGCATAATGCCTTATCAAACGAAAGATTCCCCATGGTGCATGGTATGTTGAAGCTTCCTGATCTTTCAATTTAGGTGGAAGCTTCTTTTGAAGAATTGCACCGCACTCCTCTGTCAAGGCAACCGCTTCAAACTCTTCAAGTTTTCTTCTTAGATAATATCTCTTTCATGAACTTGACATAACTCGGCATCTGCTCCAATGCTTCGCGAACGGAATATTTATGTGAAGCTTTTGAACACCTCAAGGAACTTAGAAAATTGTTTGTCCGCCTCCTTTGCCGTAGTCTCGCGGAAACGGAACGGGGGACACATGTCTTCGAGATCTCCGCCTTCAAGTTTTTCGACTCCTCCGCTTAAATTCCTTCGACTCCTCAATCACCTTCTCCTCTTTACCCCGCTCGGGCTGATCCAAAGAACTTTCTCCCGCTTCTCAAGCTAACGCGCTAGACTCTCTCTAGGGTTAGTTTCGTTGTACTGCAATGCTCCTCCTGACGAGCCACAATACATTAGCGATTTGGCCCAAATGAACCTCCAAATTCGAATGGAAGCGTAATGATTTTGTAGTGTAGCTTCGTCCGAGTCATAAATTGACTCGTATTTGCCGCCAATTTTGCAAGTGCTTCCTCGAGAGACACTTTAGGAGCGGAAGTGGGCCGCCGTTGATTCCGAGTGAAAGGGGGCGGTGTGCGTCATCCGTTTCTCCATGAAAAGTTGGGGTGATTGCGCCACCCCGGATTGTAAGTATTGAGTACGGGTTATTCAATGATTCCCATTTCCTACGAATTGAGCCTGCTCCATATGATTTTGCTCGAACGGATTTCCAAATTGACATTCCGCACTGGGTGTGATCCGTTACACCAATTACACGCCTCAATGGTAACGGGCTGGTGCATGCGAAAAGTTCTCGAGTCATTGTGTCAAAGCGGCGACTTGAGCCGACAAGGCGAGATCGGATCATTGCTCGAAACTTCCATTACCCTCTTCGGTGCCAATCTTTCACGCCGCCATTGGTAAGCGTTTGCCGCCATATCCTCCAAAAGCACGTGAGCCTCGCCATAGATTTTCCCATGAATGTCCCTCCGAGGTCGTGATCGACAAGAGTGCGTGTAGAAGCACTCAAACCACCATAAACGATGCACAAGCCAATCAGAATGCCGTGATGAGGGCATCTTCGGTAATTCTTTATATCGCTCCCACGCCTCGTGGAGCGATTCCATATCGAATCGGGCAAAGGTAGTTATCTCGTTTCTCAACCGCGCCGTCTTAGCCGGGTGGGAAAAATTTTGCAAGGAAGGCTTGCACTAACCTCTCCCAAGTTGTAATCGACCCGGTAAGGAATTCAACCAAAACTTTGCTTTATCCCTCAAAGAAAAAGGGAAAAGCCTCAATCGGATGGCATCGTCGGTGACACCATTTGTTTTAAATGTGTCGCATATCTCAAGGAACGAAGCAATGTGGGCATTCGGGTCATCCTTCGCAATCCACGTAAAGGGCTCACTGTACCATCCGAATAATGGCGGGCTTGATTTCAAAATTATTAGCTTGGACGGTGGGACGCCGAATTCAAAAATTTGCGTTGACTTGCGGCATGGCATAATCTCGAAGAGCGAGTTCGGTTGAACTTGCCGCACTTGGTTGTCTCCTCCTTGGATTTCAATATTTTCGCCATCTTGACCGCCGCCCTGCAACTCTCTTTTTTCTTTTTATTCCTTCTTAGAGTGCGCTCGAGCTCGGTGTCCAAAGGTAGTAAGCCTCCGTTACACGAGTCTTCTCATGCACTACACGAAAGGCCCCGAAAAGGAGAACAAATAAACGAAATTAAATACGCAAAAAATAAAAACAAACGCTCAAATTAAGACTGAAATACTTAAGTCGATATTAGAAAATTTCAATCCGAACGGCGCCAAAAACTTGTTGCGATATTTCCTACACGCAAGTGCACGTCATCGTTTACAAGTAATAAAGTGATAAGTAGAGTATCGTTCCCACGAGGATTGACTCTCTAACTACCGACGCTTTCGTATCCCAATTTTATTTGAACAATCGAAGTTGGGTTTTTGGATTAATAACTAAAAGAATTACCAAAGACTAAATGAAACGATAGCTTGAATAAAAGGAATCAAATTATAAATAAGTCTAGAGTTCTGAATCCACCTTAATTTATCCGAATTTAATCTTGATTATCCGTAATAAATAATTTTCCCAATTTATTGAAGGCGGAGATTGCTAATATATTCTACCGCCTCTCCCGAGGTCAATAGATTTATCTAACGGCGACTAACGCACTCTATCCCTAGGTGAATTATCTCGTCGCTAGGCAAAAAGCATGAAATCTCCTAAAGGCCACGTAGTTCCTATGAGTATATTCCTATCTCACATAATAAAACGGTCCTCACCAATAGTTCCTCACCACATCTCCTCTCCCGATTCGAAGTGAATGATTAAATCAATACAACTATTGGCCAGATAATTGCAAGCATAAAACATAATTGGGAAAACTCAATAAAAAGGTAATAAATTGGATAACCTCAATCAATTCGTCTAAATAAAGGTTTCTTCAAAACCCTAGATTAGTGCTTTAGCCGACATACTAAAAACCGAAAATACAAAGTAAATAAACGAAAGCATAAAATTCAAACGCAGATGAAGCTCGGATTCCTCCGTTCTTGACTTCCGCCTTCTGCCCTTGAATTCCTCTGCTTTCCTCCTCTTCTGTCTCCAAGCTTAAGCTCTCTTAGGTCTAGATTCAATCAAATCCCGGATAATTAAATTAGGGTCTTAAGCCCTATTTATAGCTCAAGATCTCCATAAATCGCGTCCGTATTCGTTGGTTGAAAATCGGCTCAAACGCCCAAAATCCGCGCAGACGTACCAAACCCGCTAAGTGTGCCGCGGCTCATCAACTCGTGCCGCGCACATCGCCAAAATCAATACCAGGCGTAATTAAATCCTTCGTGCCGCGGCTCACATGGGCCGTGGCACGTACAGTACTTCTACTCGCTCTTCGGCTGGTGTCTTCCTTTGCCGCGGCTCAGCTTCCTTGTGCCGCGGCTCATAGTCCAGTTTTGCCGTTTTCGCCCGTTTTGCCTCGTTTAAGCTTCCGGACTTCAATTTCCTGTCAATCATACAAAATTAAGGCATTAAAAGCTCATTTAGATGATTTCACACTCCAAAATACTACAAAATAATGATGAATAAACGTATAAAAATACGCCTAACAAGCATCTTAGAACGGTATTGGGAATACTGCGCAAGGAGAAGTTGTATGCAAAATTCAACTAGTGCGAATTTTGGCTTAACCGAGTTGCATTTTTGGGTCATGTGGTCACTTCTAAAGGAATTGAGGTTGACCTGATTAAAGTTGAGGCAGTCAATGATTGGAAAGTACCAAGTAATGCGAATGAAGTTCGAAGCTTCTTGGGATTAGCCGGTTATTATTGGAGATTTATCGAGGGATTTTTGAAGATTGCTGCACCTATGACTAGATTGACTCGAAAGGGAGAAGCTTTCTTATGGAATGAGAAATGCGAAAGGAGTTTCCAAGAACATAAACAAAGATTAACTGCTGCACTAGTGTTGACGATTCCCGATCCGACGAAAGAATTTTCCATCTACAGTGATGCATCCAAACAAGGTTTGGGATGTGTATTAATGCAAGAGGGCAAAGTAGTCGCCTATGCTTCGAGACAGTTGAAACCGCACGAGCTGAACTATCCTACTCATGATTTGGAATTAGCAGCGGTAGTTCATGCCCTGAAGATTTGGAGACATTACCTTTATGGAGGTAAGTGTGAAATTTATACAGACCACAAAAGTCTGAAATATATTTTCACATAGAAGGAATTGAATATGAGGCAGCGCAGATGGCTTGAGTTGGTCAAAGACTACGATTGTACAATTCATTACCACCCCGGTAAGGCAAATGTAGTTGCTGATGTACTAAGCCGTAAGGCAAGAAGAGATCTAACTTGTTTGTTGACCAAGGAGGAAAGCTTGGTCAAGGAATTTGCAAGGATGAACCTTCAGGTGGCTACACCATCGAGTCCAACTGAGATATTATTGTCTAGTTTGGTGGTACAACCAACCTTGAGGGAACAAATCAAAGAAGGTCAAGTACAAGACGACTTCTTGGTTAAGATGAAAGAACGTACTCTTTGAGGTGAGGATAAGGGTTTCAGCGTGTTCGATGATGGTACGATGTATTATGAAGGGAGAATTTGTGTGCCCAATGTTGTTAAGTTGAGAGAAGCAATACTAAAGGAGGTACATAATACCCCGTATACAGCACACCTTGGGAGTACAAAGATGTATCAAGATCTTAAGGGGACATTTTGGTGGGAAGGTTTGAAAAGAGATGTGGCCGACTTTGTCAGAAAGTGTATAGTTTGTCAACAAGTGAAGGCAGAACACCAATGCCCATTTGGATTACTTAAGTCACTTCATATCCCATAATGGAAATGGGAACACATTACGATGGAATTTGTGGTAGGTTTGCCTCGAACGGAAAGAGAAAACCACGCTATTTGGGTTGTTGTCGACCGACTCACAAAGTCAGCTCATTTTATCCCAGTTAAAATGAACTTTAGAATGGATCAGTATGCTCAACTTTATATCAGGGAGATTATTAAGTTGCATGGAGTGCCAGTCTCTATACTATCCGACAGGGATACTCGTTTCACATCGTGTTTTTGGGAGAGTTTGCAAGAAGCCTTGGGGACGCAGTTCAATTTTAGTGCGGCCTATCATCCTCAGACTGATGGTCAGTCTGAGAGGACCATCCAGATTCTTGAGGATATGTTGCGAGCATGTGTGCTAGATATGGGATATAATTGGGAACGACTGTTGCCTTTAGTAGAATTTGCTTACAACAACAGTTACCAGTCGACGATCGGTATGGCACCATATGAAGCCCTATACGGTAGAAAGTGTCGATCACCACTATATTGGGATGAGGTAGGTGAAAGGAGGATTTTGGGTCCCGAGATGATTGAAGAGACAGTTGTCATGGTGGATAAAATTCGTGAGAGGATCAAGATAGCACAGGATCGTCAGAAGTCTTACGCCGACAAGCGTAGGAAACATCTCGAATTCTGTATTGGCGACAAGGTATTCCTGAAGGTATCTCCTACCAAGGGAATTGTTCATTTTGTGCCAAGGACCAAGTTGAGGCCAAGATACATTGGACCGTTCGAAATTCTCGAGCGGATTGGAGAGTTAGCTTACCGTTTGGCTTTACCCCCAGAGCTTTCGGCTGTGCACAACGTTTTCCCCGTATCATTGCTGAGGAAGTATGTGCACGATCCTAACCACGTCATCAACTATACCGCTGTAGAAATGAACAAAGATCTTACTTATGAAGAACAACCAGAACTGATTCTTGACCGATCAGTCCGACAGTTGAGAAACAAAGAGAAGGTGTTTGTCAAGGTCCAATGGCGTAACCACAGCAAGGATGAAGCCACTTGGGAGCACGAAGAGGAGCTACAAGCTCGTTATCCGAATTTTTTTAAACGAGATATACCATTTATTTTCGAGGACGAAAATTTTTCTAAGAGGGGTAGGATGTAATACCCGTCATTTTTATAATGCAATATTATTAATTATAATAATATTATAATGCATTTCCTGTTATTTAATTCCATTTAAGGAATCATGAACATTTAGTTCGACGTATCACAAGTCCTAGCCCGAGTCAATTTCTCAAGTTAATTTCAGAACATTTAATATTAGTCATTTTTATGATAATTAAAGGTATTATTATTATTATAATATTTATAATAGGAACAATATTAATATTAACAGTATTAATATTTTTATCAGTATTATTTCTATATCATCATTTATATTACTTTCGATATTATTAATTATTACTACTGTTATTATTGATTTTATAATAATAATTATTATTATTAGCATTATTATTATTATTTTTTTATCATTGGCCCAAATACACATTGTGCTGACCCATAATAATATTACAAGCCCAGAAACATCGCCGCCGAAGCCGAAAACCTCCGCCGCCTCCGCCACCTGAAGCCGCGACCTTTATATCCGAGTCGGTCGATGTGTGTGTGTGTGTGTGTTTCGGCATGCGATTCAGTGTGTGAGTGTGTGTGTATAATTACTGTGAGTGTGTGTGATTTTTTTCGGAAATCTTCTCCCGACCGAGAAGAAGCAACGGGATTTTCAGGGAGAGTTTGGAGTAGTGAGTCGGCTGACCCTATGTATGGGGTATTTATACCCCCGAAATTTTAGGGTTCTGCACTTTAGCCCTTCAAATTTTCAGAAAGTTTCAATTCAAATTTGACCGGTTTAAATTAATCCAATTTTAACCTATTCAGCTTCTCAATTCTTACAATCTGACCTCAGTCAACTTTCAAACTTCAATTAAATCCTAATTTTGACCGAAACATTAAAATGTTAACTTTCAATTTATATTAATAATTAATCCGAATTATTGCCTAAACATTTTAATTTCAGTCATTAATAATGTTAACTCTCCGATTAATATTAATAAGCAATTATAATTAATTTTCAGTTATTATAGTGATATTTGTATCTTTTTTCATTTATTATATAAATAATAAATGGTAAGGATTTTAATTATTAATATTATTATATGTAGACTTTGTCAAGGATTTACGGGCTTAGGATTGTGAGTCGAGCACATTCATTTCAGTCAGACATCATCATCTTTTATTTAGGTGGGAATTTACACTATCACTTTAATTGCTTTAATTGGATTGTATATGTGATATTCTATTTATGTTTAAAATTTTTATGCACGTTGTAAATCAGGCTAACGTGTTTTCGTGTAAGAGACTATCTTAAGATATATGTTGTTGCGGGGACACCTGCGCAACCTCAATATTCACATACGTGCTCGATTCATGTCGTGTGGTAGTGTGTGTATGTTTTATGTTGTTGCGGGGGCACCTGCGCAACCTCAATATTCGCGTTGTGTGTGCTAGATTCATGCTATACGTAATATTGTGTGTATGCTAATGTTGTTGCGGGGGCACCTGCGCAATCTCAATATTCGTGTTATGCGTGATATTGTGTGTATGCATTTACGTTGAGGAAAATGTGATATATTATTCATGTTATGCTTTCCATGAGATTGTATATTACTGTGATCAGTGTGATTTCCACGAGCTGAAGGAAGCTCACCCCCACCTTTATTCACCCCACAGGTTGAACCGAGCCGGATGGATGAAGGAGCGAGCCGAGTGAGCATATGAAAAAGAATTTATTAAATGTCATTTTCTTTATGTCAGATACTTGAAACTTATTTGGGGAAACTTAGATTTGAAATTTATAAATTATGAATTATTCTTCCGCCACAAATTTTTACCTCATATTTATGATGGAATGTTACCTTGTTTAAAGGTATTTATTTTTATGTCATTGTAGCGACTCGACTTTGTAGGGGAGAATTTTTATATTCTCAAGAAAATTATTTTTCTCAAAATTTACCTTTTATTTTTCCCCATTATGTACCCTAGAAAGTCGGGGCGTTACAACTGTACCCCAACTGAGAACGAATGATGGGATCATTCAAGAACCATTCTGTCGTGAATACCAGTATACGTATAAATCCTTCTTTCAAATGTCCTGATCAAGTTATAGGGTCACGGTCAGTCAAACCCTATCTATACTTGACGCTATGTATGCATTAATGCAAATCGAGATCATCTAGCTGTCATGTATCTAATACAACTAGCTCCAATGCTTTGGCCAAAGACTTATGATCTCATTTGCCAATAACCTCATAGGACATATAACTCGCTCACTAACGAGAGAAAGAATTCTATCTTGGTATTCAGTAGGACCTGCTACTTGCCCGTCAAGATGCACGTCGAGGTTGAGCCCCGCCTTCCGGTTTATAGGGTCGAACTACTCTAATGAAAATATTGACGTCACAAGCACATCCCTACTAAATCCTCAAGTTGAAGGTTCACGAATACCTATCACAACCTTTCGATTCCGTCATTGACTGTCCCGGAGTGAAATCCATGTGACGAATCGAGGGTGAGTCGGTTCGAGTATACTAATCCAATTAGCATACCTATAACGTGTGCTCCCACTAACCATTAGCGTTCGACAGGCACTCTCCATGTCAAAGAACACGTCATACAAGTCTTCACATAAACTTAACGCTCAGTCAAGTTTCATCGACTTGCGAACGATTAAGTATTTGAGCTATAAACCTTTCCAGTGCCGACCCCCTTATCTAATAAGGAGTGGAACGTTTTGCTCTCAAATACACGAACTAGTATCTATATATATTTACGAGTTAGGAATGCCAGTAACTACCAGTAAATAAAGAAACATCCATTGCCTCATATTAGTGATTTAGATAATTACAAGTACAATGCCCTCACTCAATCATCCTCTGAGTGACATTCAAGGGCATACTCCCAACAATCTCCCACTCGCACTCAATGCCATACACTATGGTATCTAATACCCATGTTCTCCTGATTATGCTCCAAGCTAATCTGAGAATGTGGCTTGGTCAGTGGATCAGCGACGTATTCGACTGACTCTACTCTATGCAGCACAATGTATCTCTTTGCGAACAAATACTCTTACGAGATGATACTCTCTCTCAATATGTTTTGTACTATTATGAAACCTCGGCTCCTAGGCCTGTGCTACCGCTCTGGCAGCACAACATAAGGTGTCACGTGAAGTTTACCTAGTAACTTCTAAATCCTTCCTTTGGAGGCCTCCGAGGCTGCTTTATACTCAGCCCAACAGGTGGAATTAGCAGTCGCGCTATACTTGGCACCATGCGAAGATACTGCTACTCCATTAAGAGTAAATATGTAGCCAGAAGTAGACATCAAATCGTCTTTCTGTCCTTGGAAGTCCAATTCAGTGAATCCCACCACATTCATTTCTCCACCGCCATACATCAGAACCATATCTCTAGTCCTTCTAAAGTACTTGAGAACGTTCTTTATGGCAGTCTAATGTTCCCTAACTGGGTTAGCCCGAAACCTACTTACCACGCTCCCAGCATGCGCAATGTCAGGTCTCGTACACAATAAAGCATATGTAAGGCTACCCACTGCCGAATCATATGGTATATAACTCATTTCCTTTCATTGTTCCTTACGATGAGGACACATCTCCAAGGTGAGTTTTATTCCATGTCGTATCAGAAGGAACCCTCTTTAATATCTAATCTATATAGAGGGCTTGGGAAAAACTTATCATTCTCTTCGATCTATCCCAGTAGAGTCGAATCCCATGAATATAGGTTTCTTCTCCCAAGTCTTTCATGGAGAAATTACTCGAAAGCCAAGCTTTCACAGAACTGAGCATTCCCACATCATTTCCTATTAGTAGAATGTCATCTACATATAGTACTAAGAATGCGATCTTGCTCCCACTAACCCTCTTGTATAAACAAGATTCCTCTTCATTTTGCACGAAGTCAAACTCTTTGACTGCCTCGTCAAAACGAAGGTCCCAACTACATGAAGACTGCTACAGTCTATATCATGGAGTCTACATCCACCATTGCTAGGTCATTGGTCGCGGGTTGGTCTCTTGTTTATCACCTGGAACCTCGTGGAAACTCAGTTCCTCCAAGTGCATAAAACTATATCTCTAAGGTAAATGAGACACCCTACTAGACCTATGAGGTGGTTGTACTTGTGTTATAGAAGATTTGGTTCCATTTTTCTTGCACAGGTGTCTCCTGAGGAGTTTCATTGTATTCTTCCAAAGAAATATTTCTACGTGCTCCGCCTTCCTGAATGAACCTCTTCTTCCAGGAAGTGTGCTTGTAAAGCAACAACGATCTTTCGATCTCCGAGCATGTATAATAGATAACCCATCGTCCCAGACGGGAATCCAAAGAAATGTCCCTTCGCGGACCTAGCTTCCAATTTCTCCACCTTAGTCTTCTTGACATAGGCGGGACATCCCCAAATCCTAATATGATTAAGACTTGGTTTCCTGCCCTCCCACATCTCATGTGGAGTTTTAGGAACGGATTTGGAAGGACATCTGTTCAAGATGTATGCGGCAGTCAGGAGTGCATACCCCCACAGGTAAATCGACAAGTCAGTATAGCCCAGCATGGAACGAACCATGTTCAACAAGGACCGATTCCTTCTTTCTGACACACCATTTAACTGAGGAGTACCTGGAGGTGTTAGTTGTGAAACTATTTCATGTTCCTTAAGGAACTCGTCAAACTCCGTACTCATATACTCGCCACCTCGGTCCAACCGAAGTGCTTTGATATGATTACTAGTTTGTTTCTCGACTAGGGCCCTGAATTCCTGGAATTTCTCAAAAGGCCTCGTATTTATGTTTCATTAAGTATACATAATCATACCTAGTATGATCATCCGTAAACGTAATGAAATATTGATATCCGTCACGTGCTGCTTCCAAAGCACCACAAACGTCGGTATGGATTAATCCCAGTTGATCAGCGGCTCTTTGAAAAGTCCCTGTGAAGGGGGACTTAGTCATTTTGCCTTTAAGGCAAGATTCACAAGTAGGAAAGGGATCCGATCCCAATGGACCCATAAGTCCATCCTTTTCCATCTTGTAAACCTTGGTCTGACCAACATAACCAAGTCTAAGATGCCATTTCAAAACTTGATTGGTTTCATCCCTACCACGTTTTTTAGTCATAGTATTCACAACTACTTTGTTACTGAGATTTAGATGATACAATCCATTTAACAATGTAGCAGTACCCACTAGTTTATTTCTGAAATAAATTTTGTAGGAACCATCACCAATGAAAAATGAAAAGCCTTTTCGGTCCATGACCGAAATGGATACAATATTTTTGTGCCCCTTGGGAAAAACAAGTACATCTTCTAAAGTCAAAACAAAGCCAGATTCTAAACCCAAAAGAAGTGATCCTATGTCGGTCACCTCGACACTATGCCCGCTTCCGACTGTGATCATAACTTCTCCAGCTCCAAGCTTCCTACTTTGTTCCAGATCCTGATTCACGGTACAAATATGAGAACTAGCACCAGAATTCAGTATCAAGGAAGTAGAAAATACAATAGCAGAACAATTTGTTTCCAAAACTAAAAGTTCTGTACCTGAAGTGCCATGAAGAATCGGACAGTCTCTAGCCCAGTGGCCCAGCTCACCGCACTAGAGACAAGTATCTTTCTTCTTCTTGCCTTTTGGAACTATCGGGGCCTTGCCCTTGCCCTTGAAGTCCTTAACATGTGGTCTAGTCTGCTTCTTGGTCTTTTTCTTCTTGTTCTTAGACTTCCGAAGTCCAGAAGAAATCACAAGGGCCGACTCCTTTATCCGCGGAGTCTTCATCTGAGACAGAGCGGTCACCAGTTTGTTCATTAGCCCAGCTAAGTTACATGCAATCTCATTACAGTTGAAGTTCATAACAAACTGTGAGAAGAAATCAGGGAGAGACTGAAGGATAAGGTCGGTTCGAAGAGAAATATCCATTTTAAAATCAAGAGCCTCCAATCTCTCGATCATAGATATCATTTTGAGGACGTGTTCCCCAACCTTCTCACCTTCCTTCATTTTTGCACGGAACAGTTGCTTGGATATCTCATATCTAGCAGTTCTGCTATGCTTACCATAAAGCTCGGTTAAGTGAGATAGAATCTGCTTAGCAGAAGTCATTTTCTCATGATCTCTCTGAAGCTCATTAGACATAGAAGCCATCATATAAGCACGGACTTTTACGTCATCCTTAACCCACTTTTTGTGGTTTTCAATCTCTTCCTGATTGGCTCTGGTCCGCACAGGAGGCGCCGGAATGTCCGTCTCTAAGACGTATCCCTGTGCCTCTATACCGAGGACTATCATCAGGTTGCGGAGCCAATCCACAAAGTTAGGTCTGATCAAGGTGTTCTTTTCGAGTAGAATTGCTAGTGGGTTCATTGTCATATTGAGAGTTATGTCTGCATTAAGTATGATAGATTAATTAGTGACTCGTTTAATTATGTTCTGAGTATAGAATTAAGGTCTTTTCTATTCTTGTTACCCAGCTCCCACTATTTTTATCGGAATAACACACTCCCATGTGAAATCCGGAAGTATCGTTCGCTCTACTTCATAGTGGCGATTGAGTTCTTTACAAATCTTAATAGAGGTCAACCGATCAGGTTTCTAGTCTATTAATTTTCATAAAGTGGTGTCCAACACCAACCCATCTAATGGATGATTCGATCTTCTTTTCCCACTTGTTCACTCCCCTCAACCTATACGGTTTCTATGCTTCGTGAACAAGTTAAGTTTATACCATCGACGCAAATCAGTTTCACAATTGAATCTTATCCGGCAACCTATCAGGTTTCTAGGGATAAAATTTGCTCCAATCAAAGGCATCCAATGCGCTCCCGGTAATTTATCCATCCTCCCCGAATGACTACCCCGATAACTCGAAAGCATAGCACATCCGGTTTGGATTTCAATTTCCCAAAAGCTCGATGGAGGGAAGGAAAACCTTGAAACCTTATAAACTTAATAATTTGTTGTAGGAGAATTATCGCGATTAACGTTACACTTTGCACATTAATCATTTAAGCGCGTTTGTTGCATTCATACAATATAAAACAACAATTCACAACTTAGTTGCTACCAACATGTGGTTCATGGACCGTTCCTAGAAAACAAAACTTCGTAATCTAATTACAAGTCTTCGTCTTGAATCTTTGTCTTCTCGAAACGGATCTTCCTCCGGTCTTCGTCATTACATATAAATTATACATTGAAAATTGCATCCTAAATACAAATATTTCTAGTAAAATAAATAGGCTCAAAACGGCCTTTACAACCCAATCGAATAAAACGAACGATTCAAAACTAAGTCCACGAACCACATCCCCATTCAAAAGCATTCATCCAATAAATACTATATAAATGGAAAGCGTAGAGATACATTGATCCAATCAACAATACGAACCGATCCAATCGATTCACACAATCGGTAATATGATAACGTTCAAAATAATTCGGTCGACCACAATTATTCCAATTAATCGAATTTCCCTTATAAAATGAAATATCACAAATCATTTTAATCATATTAAATCTAATTTAACATGCGGGAGATTAATTTTCAAGAATACACGAAAAAATTGAGCCGGTGAAAATCGGCTCGCTGGCCGAGTCATCGCGGCACCACGGCCAAACACGGCCCGTGTCGCCTGACACGGTCAGGTCGTGCCGGCAGTGTCCTAGACATTCCTGCCAGACTCGGTCGTGTCGCCTGACACGGTATAGTCACTTCCGGAAGCTGCCGGCCAGACACGGCCCGTGTCGTCTGACACGGTCGGGTCTGCCTGGCAGTGGCCTGGGGACTGCCGAACACGGCCCGTGTCACCAGACACGGCCGAGTCACCCTGGCAGCATCCTGTCCTTTGTCCAAAAAGTCGTTCAACGACGATTCAGAGCTCGATTTTCGACCGGATATCCAATATCAATATTTTTCAACATTCATATCTTCAATATAAATCATATTTCCTAGAAATTTAAGATTTATATTTAGACATAAACTTAACGAAAAATATAACTACAACGAACGTAAAACATGTACCACGATTATGACTAAAATGATTCCAAATCATTCACCATCTAATCAAGCATTCCAAATGCTAATATCGTATATACGATCGCAAGACCTATGCTCCGATACCACTATTGGGATTCGGTGCCTAAAACGAAGGCCCAGCGGAAGCGGTTAAACGAAAATTAATTCGATCCAAATCCCTATGAGGATCGATCGAGCTACGTATATATGAATAATAAACGTAAAACAAGAGATATAGAAACTCACCCTTGTAGTCCGTTTATTAAATGGATTCCTTCTCTTGAGCTATTCCCCAAGCTTTAGATTGATCTCTACGAATCCAAACCGCTCCAAGCCCTTGGATGATCCAACGCCGAAAGGACATCGTCTCTACTTGCCACGCACCGGAGAAATGACCGGAACGACGATCACCTTTCTATCCTCCGAGGATACGGCTAGAGCTAGGTGATGAAGCTATTGAATTTGATGAATATACTCAAAGTATGTTTATCAAATTATCTCTCAATATTTTCTCTCAATTTTCCCTAAGAAAAATGAAGAATGGAAGAAGATGAAGATGAAGTGGAAGACATGAAAATGAACTCTAGGTTCTATTTTTTTCTCTCTCTCCTTCAACCTACCTCACGTATGAAAAGGAATTAGTGAGAAGAAGTGTCTTCACATTTCCATTTATCAACTCCCCACATGTACATCTCATTCTCATGAGAATCTAACCCCACCACCACAATGATCAACCATTAAAGAATGGAACTAGAGTCCATATGAAAGTGGGTGGAAATTTCGGGGGCGGCCTGTGAATAAATCGGTCGAGTTCGATTCGTTTCCGACTCCCGTGAGTCCAAACAGACAAACTCTGATTTCGTTCCGATGTATTTATATTAATTAATTAATCCAATTAATTAATCATATCAAATACATAATAACATAATTAATTTCTCCAATAAATAATTGTATTTATGAATTAAATTAATCACCCAGTCGTTTATTTAATTCATTAGGCCGTAAATCAATTTATCCAATAAATCGATTTAGACATCCAATGTCCCAAAATCAATTAGACATCTAATGTCCAATAAATTAGATATCTAATATCTAATATTAATAATGATAAATAAGCTCGATTCATTCCGTCGTCAATCCTATTGCGCGACTCGGTAGTTCCGTCTCAGTCAGCAATGGGACTATGATGTCTTTATGGTGTCACCTGTTAGATTTTCACCGATCACAAGGGTTTGAAATATATATTTACTTAGAAGGAGTTAAATATATGTCAGAGATGGTGGCTGGAACTAATTAAGGACTATGATCGATATTCAGTATCACCCGGGTAAGGCGAATGTGGTCGCCGATGCCTTAAGCCGTAAGTCTGTTCAGGAGCAGATGCTTGCTCATTTAACTATTCAGAAGGAACTTCAGCAAGAATTACTTAGGCATGAGATCGAGGTTTGGTTACAACGTGTTCACGGACAACTTTTTATGCTGGAGATTTCATCGCCACTTGCAGAGGCGATCAGAGTGAATCAGGGTTCAGACCCATTTTTGTTACGTATTCGAGATGATGTGACTCAGGGAAAGCCCCTGGATTTGTGGTCCACGAGGATGGACTTTTACGATTTTAGAACCGGTTATGGGTTCCGGCGGATGACGAGTTAAAAAGCTCAATTTTGAGAGAGGCCCATGCTACCCCTTATTCTATTCATCCGGGGTCCAGCAAGATGTACAAAGACTTGAAATAAAATTACTGGTGGAGTAATATGAAGCGTGAATTCACCGATTTTGTTTCGAGATGTCTCACCTGTCAACAAGTCAAGATAGAACATCAGCGACTGGCGGGTATGCTGAAACCACTCCCTATTCCAGAGTGGAAGTGGGATGATATTTCAATGGACTTCATCACGAGTTTGCCGACGAGTCGCCGTGGCATGAATACAATTTGGGTAATCGTGGATTGTCTAATTAAGTCAGCTCATTTTCTCGAGATTAAGGATACGTGGGGTCCCGAGAGACTTGCCCAGTTGTCCATCAAAGAAATAGTGAGATTGCATGGTACTCCTAAGAGTATCGTTCCTGATCGTGACGGGCGATTCTGGTCTCATTTTTGGAAATCAGTTCATTGTGCTATGGGAACTCAGCTCAATTTCAGCACAACTTTTCATCCTCAGTCCGACGGACAATCAGAAAGAACTATCCAGACATTGGAGGACATGTTGAGAGCTTGTGTTCTCGATTGGAAAGATGATTGGGAAGCCCAACTACCATTGATCGAATTCACGTATAATAATAGTTGGCATGCTTCGATTAAGATGGCACCCTACGAGGCCTTGTACGGTCTTCATTGCCGAGCTCCTTTGTGTTGGGATGTCTTGTCAAAATCAATCGGCACTAAGCTCGATATGCTTATAGCCGCCCGCGAGAAGGTAGCTTTGATCAGGAGTCGTTTGTTGACCGCTCAGAGTCGACAGAAATCATATGCAGATAATCGTCGTCGACCATTAGAGTTCGAGATGGGTGATCACGTTTTGGTCAAGGTATCCCCGAGTCGAGGTATCTTCCGTTTCGGAAAATATGGAATGTTGAGTCCGAGATTTATTGGACCGTTTGAGATTTTGGATCGAGTAGGAAGTCTGGCTTATCGATTGGCTTTACCTCCGGCATTGAGCCGAATTTATAACGTGTTTCATGTCTCTCAGTTGCGAAAATATATTGCCGACCCTAGTCACATACTTCAGTTTGATGATATCGAGATAGCGGATGATCATACGTATGTGGAGCGTCCCGTACAAATCTTAGAGCGGCGAATCAAACAGTTGAGGAGCAAGACGATTCCTTTGGTTAAGATCCAGTGGTCTAGACACGGAGCCGAAGAGGCTACTTGGGAAACCAAGGATAGTATGCGGGAGAGTTATCCCGAGTTGTTTGACCCTTAGTTTTGGGGACGAAACTCTTTTAAGGGGGGTTGTATGTAATCCCCGGTTGTAATTTAGTCATTATCATTCAGTAATTGTCATTCAATAATTTTCACTTGTTAATAATCATTCATCATCCACATTCATTCATTCGTGTTCACCATTCGGAATAACTTCGAGTCATGTATCGATATTGTTCATTGTTTCAACCTTGCTTGGAAATCGAGACAAGAATATTATCTTAATTGTTGTAATTGATTCATTAGTCGATGTTGACATTGGAGTTCATGTCATTCCAAATCTCCTCATTGTTCAAATCGTGCTATTGTTGGGCGAACCCTTGTAATCATTGCTTGGAACCACCGTTTTGGGGTTTCCACACTTCCATTTCGTGTTATTATTTCCCCAATATTGAATCCTATTGCTTTTATTCTCTTTTCGGGTCGTTTTTCGTCATTTTAGGACCCGAGTGGTGTGCGCCGTGGCACACACATGTTGCAGTTTGTGGCCGACCCTTCTGTACCGGGGGCCGCGGCACGCTGCCAAGCCCCTGGGCAGATTTCTGGCCCTGTGCCGCGGCACACTCGGCCGGGCCGCGGCACACTGCCGAGCACTGGGGCAGATTTTTGGCCCTGTGCCGCGGCACACAGTGCAGACTTCTTTATAACTGCGTTTTGTTGAGGAGAACAAGCACATTTCTTCATTTCACTTCTTCCTCTCTTCCTTGGGGCGATTTTGGGCGATTTTTGGGGTGTTTTAACATCAACAAAACTCAGAGATTCTCATCTTCTTCAAGTTGTAGTGTGGATCAACAACATATTTGTGGATTCTTCATCCTAATCTAAGGTAACTTCTTCAACCCTTGAATTCGATTTTGAGTTGGAGCATGATGTTTTGGATGGTGTAATCATGAATTGTGAAGGATATACATATGATTATGAGTTTTTACGAGTTATCATCAGATTGTTGGAAGTTTTTCTCAAGAACACTTTGAAGGTTGACTTGGAGTTGGGTTTTGCAATTTAATGTTATCGTAAACTCGATTTGAGTATTCCTATTGGATTATCGATTGTATTGATGGTGTTTTTGGTGGTTTATATCATTCAATAGAAGTTGGTTTTCGACATAAATGGGATTAGTTGTTTAGGATGGGAGTTTGTTTTTAAGGTGTTTGTCGAAATGCCTCAATGACTTTGGATTTATTGTATCGACATCTTGAGTTGCTTATGATCGCTTTTGGTTCGTATATTAAGCGAGTTATTGATAATTGTGTTATTCAAGGTTGTTCGAGCGACCGGTAGTTTCCCTTAGGACGTTGTTCGAGAGAGAGGACATATCATCACCGGTGTTAAGGTAAGTTCATTCTTACTCGGTTAAAGGGATATTCATTCCTTATGTTGTTGTTCATTCATACATGTAATTCACTCATAATATATCATTCATGTCGAGACCTGTATTTCATCAACTAATCATGTAACTCACAAGGAACGACGGTTCCAAATCATTTCATTGAGCTGTCACTCGTTGTATCATTACGTCATCTTGGTGAGTCGTTTCCCCATCCTTGTCGGATTCATTTCATAATTTCTCATTTTGGTCGCTATTGTTCTTGTGACCTTCCGGGCTTGTATTGTGTTGCCGGGTGGCGTATGTGTGGAATTTTTAGTCGGGCACACTATAGTCATGTGTATATGCGGGACTCCAGACACATTGGACTATGCACACGGTAATGTGTATATGCGGGACTCCGGACACATTGGACCATGAGACTAATTAGGCCAATAACGGGTGTATATACGGGTCTCCGGACACTCGGCTACTTGTGCACTCACATATTCCATTCGGGCGTACTATGATGCTCATCATTCAACTCAATTCATTAATTCATTCATGTGATTGTTGTATATTGTTCAACTCTTGAGGATTGTTGTTCTGTTTTAACTGACCCCGTTGGGGATTATTGTTTTTAGGTCATGGCAAGGCGAAAGCACAGGGAGAGAATGTTGACAGCGAGGAGTACCAGTGATACTAGTAGGGGGCCCCAGTCTCTCCATTTATTCATGTTGTCTTTTTATGTATTTTCCGCTGTAGTTCCGTTTGAACTATATTTTATTCAGTGATGTATATTTTATCTTCATATGAAATATACATGTATTATGTTTCCTGGGTGTGTTGTAATTGAAACTCCTCATCGGAGTACTTGTTGATGTAATGTGGTTCGGTACTACATTTACCCTGTGTAATTCATTCATTTTCACTTGCCTGGTGGGTCCCAGTCAGGGGTCCATGGCACTGTAATATCCGCCTAGTTTGGGGTGTTACAGAGGCTGCCTACTGCCGAAACATAGGGTACTTTGTTCATTTCCTTTTTGTCTTCCTCACTTTTAGGATACATCTCTAAGGAAAGTTTTGCACCATTTTGCATAGGTAGAAACCCTCTTTTAGAATTTTCCATCCTAAATCGCTTCAGGATCTTTTCTATGTAGAGGGCTTGGGAAAGACCTAACATTCTTTTTGCTCTATCCCGGTAGAGGTGAATACCCAGAATATAGGTAGCTTCTCCCAAGTCTTTCATTGAGTACTCTTTAGAAAGCCAATATTTCACAGAACTAAGCATTCCTACGTCGTTTCCTATAAGTAAAATGTTATCTACATATAGTATTAAGAATGAAATTTTGCTCCCACTAATTGCAATATACTGGATTTTCAGTACAAATTTTTCGCGTTATTTTATCCGAGATATAGTGGATAGCATGGTATCTATACAGTATGAATAAAATAAATTGAGAACTGAGACAGTTGTATTGGTACAATTGATGTAATTGGTCGACAGTTATATTTTGAGGATATCGTGTATCAGGTTGTTTTAATTTTGATATCAGGTATATCATATGAGAATGTTATTAGGACGAGTATATGTATTTAGTATGTCATATATACGTATTCAGTGTGTTGAGACGACATGCAGGATCAGTTGTAAATGGCTAAGTATAGAAGCCGTTACGTACGTTAAGCGTAGGAGCTTACATACGTAAAGATGCACGCGTAATGTACATTACGTAGAGTATATAACGTATGTTATGAGGAGAATCGGACAGGGTCTGATCTATGATCGATGAGTGGTCCCGGTGTCGGCAACTTTCGGCGCGGATGTGGAAAGTATAGTCAATGAAGGATTTAACGTACGTTATGTTGATGGCATTATGTACGTTAATAGAGTATGATGGTTACATATGTTATAAGTATTATGTTACGTACGTAAGATTATCAGAACCGTAGCTTCTAGATTATGGAGTACGTATGTTATTGATATGAGGTTACGTACATTAAGGGTGCGTCCTGTAGCAAGTCAACACCTGTATTACGTACGCTATGGCATGGGCCTTACGTACGTAATCATGGAATGGACATAAGGCAGTGACCTCTGGATCAGTATTACGTACGCTATCAAGGAGGGGTAATGTACGTAAAGGATGTTACGTACGTTAAGTCTGTTGTATAACGTACGTAATGATTGGAAGTCTATATATGTGAGATGTCCATCATTTCGATATTTTCACAACTTCACTTCGTTTCTTCGTTCTTCGACCCTCTGAGATGGATTTTTGGCTCTTCTAGCTTGATTATGAGCCTGATGGCATGGATTGGAGATTAAGATATGAAGATGTTGTTGATACTTGAGGTGTTTGATGGTGTTGTTCATATCCTTGAGGTATGTTGATCATCTCTACACATTGATTTCAGATCCTTGGTATTGTTATCATTGTTTGCTTCGTATGATGATGGATATGGTAGTATTGTTGTGATTCTTGATGTTATGTGAAGAGTGTGTTGAAGAAGATGATGATATGTATGTATTAATCGGATTATAAGTGAAAGATAATAGTTTAGAGGTTAGATAACATATTGGATTATGTTGTCTCGATGATTATATGTTGAAGTGTTTGAGGGAATAAGATCTGGGCATTTTTGGAAAGTGTCGTGTAAAAGGCTTGACTTTGGAAAATTACCACCAATTCTTGAAAACTTCAAAAATTCTGGAAACATACCAGTATGATAGAGCATCGAGTTAGCTTTCTAATGGTTCAAATAGTGAGTTAATCGGAGTCCGGATGAGTGAGTTATGACCAGAATGGTAAAAATTATACCGCCTGTATTCAAAGCACACGTTACGTACGTTATGATAGAGTTACGTACGTTAACATGTCTGGGAGTATAAATATGATCAAAAAATCGGGAATTTCACTTCCCAACCCTTCCTACTCGAACCCCTTTCACCCCAAGGCACCCAAACTCGATTTTTAACCCTTAAATCTCAGATTTTGAGTTGGTTTATCAAGTGTTAACATCTAGAAGAGTTTGGAACAAGGATTCTAACATCATTCTTGATTCTTTTTCCGGATTGAGGTAATTGGTTTGAATTTCCATATTTTTGAATGTTTGAAGAATCTTGGTATATTGGGGTTGTTTAGTTCGTATCGATAGCTAGAATCGTATTACGTCGAAGGATATATATATGGTTGTGATGGTCTTCTTCGTGTTCTTGATGTGGTTGATGTTTATTAATTAATGATTCAAATATACCTTTGAATTAAGCCTTCAAGGTGTTTGATTAAAGATTTGAGAGAGATATTGATTGGAATATTTTGGTTAAGTTTGTATATTCGGCTTATTAAATTGATATATGGGTTTTGCGGAATTGTGGAAAAATTGGAAAGAAGTGTAGGTTGAATTCGGAATAGAGTATGTTGTGTAATCCTGGTTACCGAGATGAGCTAATAATTGATATGATTATCGGATTGTGGAATTGTTGGGTTTGTTGATCGGTTATATTGATTCTTAATTATGATCATCGAGTTGCGATTTGTATTGTGGATATGAGTTCGAATTTTTTTGGGTTGTATTGTTCGGTTTTGTATATGATCGAGGTATTGTTGAACCGTTGAGTTTGTTGGTTGGGTATATCGGTTGTTGATTGTTATCAAACTTGTTGTTAATCGATTATTGCAATAGGTTGTGATAATTGATCGTTTATTGTGACCCTTGTGTTGCGGTTGAGGCTGAAGAGTTCGTAGATTGCTTTTGGGTCGGGGCTGAGGAGCTCGTAGATGAAGGCAATGGGATTGGTAACGGTTTCGTCATATCAGTATCGAGGCAAGTTTATACTTGTTCAGTTCATAATATTTAATGAATGATTTTGATTTAATTTCATTTATAATTTATATAGCAATGATATTATAAATATAAATTGTTGGGATGACGGTTTGTATATTGTGCTTTGGTTTGGATTAAATCATAATGTATATGATTTAAATGTGTTTGGTGAAGATGAAGATGTGAGTTATCTTTGGTCTGTGATATAGAATGTCGGATATCGAAGATAATTTATCGTGTCGACATTGATGTTAGGATGGTGGTTTGTTGATATTAATGGACTGTACCTCATTCGAGATTATTCGAATAACTGTGTATTCGTTCAGGGATGTTTGTTCGTGGAAAGGATATTGTCTTCAGTTTTGAGGTAATTTAAGTATTATTCAGTTATGAGGATAATTATTTCGATGAATTGTTGTATATGTTGTTTGTTGAGGTTTCGTATAATGAGATTCGTATTGGCTGTTCATTGAGGGATGTTGATCCGAGGACCATTGTTTGGTATTGATGGTTGTTGATTGTTTCGTTGAGGGATGTTGATTCCAGGACTGTTGTGTTGAGATTGTTGATCCTGTTGATCATTCTTTGGGGATTGTGATCCCAGGATGGTTGTTTTGGATATTGTCGGTCGTGTCGACCTTTCATTATCCATGTGTCATTGTTCACTTCGGTGAGTCTTTTGATCCTTATTGGATATGTGATTCCATGAGTTTCATTGTCATGTTGCATCATGACATATCTGGAGTCATATATGCGTGCCGATTGGTTATGTGTAGGATTTTTAGGGCGGGAACGTATAGTCATGTGATGGGTTCATGTCCTCACATTGATCTATGCACATGAGACGTACTTCGTGAGATTGATCAGGTACAAGACCACATGTGTATTTGATCGATACCAGGGGTGGCTTGTGCACGGACACATTTCCGGATCGAGCGTACTGTGACGTCCATATTTGAGCCATATTGATTGGTCGTTCATCCTCCATTTATGGTTGGGTATGTTCGACGGTTTGCGACTGGTTGTTCATACGCCCGAGGGGTATGTTCGACAGTCGGGGTTATTTCTTTGAGATCCACTATAGTTGATCTTGTTGGAGTTTACCATGTTGATGGTACTCTCGGTCGTTGTTGATCCTTTGTTGATCGTGTTGGAGTTTATCACGTTGATGATATTCTTGGTCATTGTTGATCCTTTGTTGGTCGTGTTTGAGTTTATCATGTTGATGGTATTGTCGATCGTTGTTGATCCTTTGTTGATCGTGTCGGAGTTTATCATGTTGATGGTATTCTCGGTTATTGTTGATTCTTCATTAGTAGTATTGGGGTTTATTATGTTGATGATATTCTTGGTTGTGGTTGGCCTTTTGTTGGTCGTATTGGAGCTTATCATGTCGATGATATTCTCGATTGAATTACTGGTTGATCTGGTTATTGATCGTATGAGCATTCGGACTATACGTCGATGTTTCGGGACTTGTTATCATTGTTTTGTGGTAGTTGATCTATAGATATGTTATGTGTTATTGGTTTTTATCCAGGTTGAGATTTGATTATGTGATCCAACGGATAGGATTTGGCACGGTCCACGGATGAATTATTTCACGCTTATGAGTTATGATGATGTTTTTAGGATTCTTGGTATTGTTTGAATACAGTACAAATGGTTGTAGTTGAGTTCATTTCGTCATTTTAGGATGCGAAATGTGGATTATGGCAAGGATCGATTTAATATGGCTTGCTATGGATTGGTAAGGTTATGACGGTAAGATTAAATCGGTAGTATTCTCACTTGTAATTACATTGGTATGTAATTATTTATGTGATGTGATCGTTATCATTGTGAGTATTGTGGCTGACCCCGTTGTGGGCACTATTTTTAGGTACTCGGAGATCGAGCTAGTAGCGGTCGTGAAGAGATGAGCTTTCCGGGTGATACTGGCTATGGCATGGGTATTTGGGAATCGAGTATTCTTTTCTGGTTGTTATTTATCCACTGCAAATGTATTACCTACTGTAATTTTTATCTGTTGTGTGTGTATTTCAAAATGGCCTTCTGGCATTTTGCGAACTTGGGTATATTTCGTAAAACCGATTCCCTAAACCATTTTATTGGTACATATAAGTGGTGGCTTAACGTACATTTTGAAACTGTTGAGTTTTGGCGTTTTGGCCTTGAACTTTGAAATGATTTTATTGTCTGATGGTATTCGGAAAATAGATTTTTGAAAATTATTTAAAATACATTACCGTCTTTCGCCTATTGGCGTATTTGAAATGTTTGCGAAAATGATTTTTAGCCTGGTGTGTTCCGGCGCGGGGCCCACGGCACTATAATATTCCCGGATGATTTTGGGGTGTTACAGAAGATGGTATTAGAGCTTGGGTTTTGTGAAACCCGGGCATGTGTGTTATGTGGCTCTACCAGGCGGGTAGTAGCATGACTTTTGAAAATGATTTTTTCTGACTTTTGAGTCAAACTGATTTTTGGAGGTTCCAAAGTTTTTGAGATATTCTAAAAAATGATATAACTGCGATATTATGTATGTTGGTATTGTGTTGAGACTTCGTATGGGAGTCGTATACTAGTATCACGGGAGATCATCGGCTTCACGCACCTGTAAGTATACTGTTTGTTGGGATTCGGTGCCTAAATCGAAGGCCCAGCGGAAGCGGTAAAATGAAAATTATTTCAATCCGAATCCCTATGAGGATCGATCGAGCTACGTATATAAGAATATATAAAAGAAATCACAAGATATATAAAAACTCACCCTTGTAGTCCGTTGATTAAATAGATTCCTTCTCTTGAGCTATTCCCCGAGCTTTGCTTGATCTCTACGTATCCAATCCGCTCCAAGCTCTTGGATGATCCAATGCCGAAAATACCACGTCTCTTCTTGTCATGGGCCGGAGAAACGACCGGAACGACTAAACCTCGTTATCCTCCAAGGATATGGCTAGAACAAGATTATAGGGGCTTGAATATAAAGATTATTACACTCTAAGTGTTAATCTATAATCTCTCTATTTTTCTCGCAATCTTTCTCTAAGAAAATTGAAGAAAAATAGAAGAAGATGAAGATGAAGTTGAAGACATGAAAATGAACTCTAAGTTCTATATATCTCTCTCCTTTAAACGTATGGAATCAATTGTCTAGGAGAGAGATGAAGTCTTCCATATTTTATATTCTACTCCCACATGAAAACAACTCATGCATATGAGTATCTAACCCTACCAACACATGTTCTTCCATTTAAAATGGAAAACAAAAGACAAAGTGAAAGGTGGTGGAAATGGGGGCGGCCCATAAAAATTCGGATGAGTTCGGTTCGTTTCGGACTCCCGAGAGTCCAAACATATAAACTTCGATTCCGTTTCGATGTATTTATATCGATTAATTAATACAATTAATTAAACATATCAAATACAAAATAATATAATTAATTTCTTCAAGAAATAATTATATACATGAATTAAATTAATCACCCTATAATTTATTTAATTCATTAGGCCGTAAATCAATTTATCCAATAAATCGATTTAGACATCTAATGTCCCAAATTAGATATCCAATATCTAATATTCATAATGAGAGAATTAGATCGATTCATTCCGTCGTCAATCCTATTGCGCGACTCGGTAGGTCCGTCTCAGTCAGCAACGGGGGCAACCAAGGAGTAGTAGCACCACCTAGCCAGCCTGGCGGCCTACACTGTACCCTAACCGAGAACGAATGATTGGGATCATTCAAGAACCATTCTGTCGTGAATACCAGTATACGTATAAACCCTTCTTTCAAATGTCCCGATCAAGTTATAGGGTCACGGTCAGTCAAAATCTATTTGTACTTGATGCTATGCACACGTTAATGCAAATCGAGATCATCGAGCTCTCGTGTATCTAATACAACTAGCTCCAATGCTTTGGCCAAAGACTTATGATCTCATCTGCCAATAACCGCATAGGACATATAACCCGCTCACTAATGGGAGAAAGAATTCTATCTTGGTATTCAGTAGGACCTGCTACTTGCCCGTCAAGATGCACGTTGAGATTTACCCCCGCCTCCCGGTTTATAGGGTCGAACTACTCTAATGAAAATCTTGACGTCACAAGCACATCCCTACTAAATCCTCAAGTCGAAGGTTCACGAATACCTATCACAACCTTTCGATTCCGTCATTGACTGTCCCGGAGTGAAATCCGTGTGACGAATCGAGGGTGAGTCGGTTCGAGTATACTAATCCAATTAGCATACCTATAACGTGTGCTCCCACTAACCATTAGTGTTCGACAGGCACTCTCCATGTCAAAGAACACGTCATACAAGTCTTCACATAAACTAACGCCCAATCAAGTTTCATCGACTTGCGAACGATTAAGTATTTGAGCTATAAACCTTTCCAGTGCCGACCCCCTTATCCAATAAGGAGTGGAACATCTTGCTCTCAAATACACGGACTAGTTTCTATATGTATATTTATGAGTTAGGAATGCCAGTAACTACCAGTAAATAAAGAAACATTCATTCGCCTTATAATAATGATTTACATAATTACAAGTACAATGCCCTCACTCAACAACCTTGAGTGACATTCGAGGGCATACTCCTAACAATCTCCCACTTGCACTCAATGCCACACACTATGGTATCTAATACCCATGTTCTCCAGATGACGCTCTAAGCTAATCTGAGAAAGTGGCTAAATCAGTGGATCAGCGACGTAGTCGGCTGACTCTACTCTATGCAGCATAATGCATCTCTTTGCGAACAAATTCTCTTATGAGATGATACTCTGTCTCAATATGTTTTGTATTATTATGAAACCTCGGCTACCAGGCCTGTGCTACCGCTCTATTGTTATCGTATAAAAATGAAAACAGGCTGCATAGCACATGGTGTCACGTGAAGTTTACCCGGTAACTTCTAAATCCAAAAACCCTTCCTTAGAAGCCTCTGAGGCTGCTTGATACTCAACCTGACTGGTGGAATCAGCAGTCGCGCTATGCTTGGCACTATGCCAAGTTACTGCTCCTCCATTAAGAGTAAAATTTAGCCAGAAATAGACATTGAATCGTCTTTCTGTCCTTGGAAGTCATCAACGAAGCCCATCACATTCAGTTCTTCATCTCCATATTAAAGAACCTGATCTCTAGTCCTTCAAAAGTACTTGAGAACGTTCTTTATTGCGGTCCAATGTTCCCCACCTGGGTTTGCCTAAGACCTACTTACCACGCTTCCAGCATGCGTAATGTCAGGTCTTGTACACAATAAAGCATACATAAGGCTACTCACGGCTAAAGCATATGGTATATTACTCATTTCCTTTCGTTGTTCCTCACCCAGAGGACACATCTTTGAGGAGAGTTTTATTCCATGTCGCATCAGTAGGAACCCTCTTTTAGAGTAATCCATCTTTAATCGCTTTAAGATTTTATCTATATAGAGGGCTTGGGAAAGACCTATCATTCTCTTCGCTCTATCCCAGTAGAGTCGAATTCCAAGAATATAGGATTCTTCTCCCAAATCTTTCATGGAGAAATCACTTGAAAGCCAAGCTTTCATAGAACTGAGCATTCCCACATCATTTCCTATTAGTAGAATGTCATCTACATATAGTACTAAGAATGCGATCTTGCTCCCACTAACCCTCTTGTATACACAAGGTTCCTCTTCATTTTGCACGAAGTCAAAATCTTTGACTGCCTCGTCAAAACGAAGGTCCCAACTACATGAAGACTGCTACAGTCTATTTCATGGAGTCTACATCCACCATTACTAGGTCATTGGTCGCGGGTCGATCTCTTGTTTATCACCTAGAACCTCGTGGAAACCGAGTTTCTCCAAGTGTATAAAACTATACCTCTCAGGTAAGTGAGACACCCTACTAGACCTACAAGGTGGTTGTACTTGTTTTTCAGAAGGTTTGGTTCCAATGTCTTGCACAGGTGTCTCTTGAGGAGTTTCATTGTATTCTTCCAAAGAAACATTTCTACCTGCTCCGCCTTCCTGGATGAACTATTCTTCCAGGAAGTGTGCATGCAAAGCAATAACGATCTTTCGATCTTTGGGCATGTAAAATAGATAACCCATCGCCTCAGATGGGAATCCAATGAAACGTCTCCTCATGGACCTCGCTTCCATTTTGGCCACCTTAGTCTTCTTGACATGGGCGGGACATCCTCAAATCCTAATGTGATTAAGACTTTGATTTCTTACCCTTCCACATCTCATGTGGAGTTTTAGGAACGGATTTGGAAGGACATCTATTCAAGATATATGCAGCAGTCAGGAGTGCATACCCCCACAGGTAAATCGGTAAGTCAGTATAGCCTAGCATGGAATGGACCATGTTCAACAAGGTCTGGTTCCTTCTTTCTGACACACCATTTAACTTAGGAGTACCTGGAGGTGTTAGTTGTGAAACTATTCCATGTTCCTTAAGGAACTCATCAAACTCCGTACTCATATACTTGACACCTCGGTCCGACCGAAGTGCTTTGATATGATTTCCAGTTTGTTTCTCGACTAGGGCCTTAAATTCCTAGAATTTCTCAAAGGTCTCGGATTTATATTTCATCAAGTATACATAACCATACCTAGTATGATTTTCTGTAAACGTAATGTAATACTGAAATCCATCACGTGTTGCTTCTAAAGCACCACATACATAGGTATGGATTTATCCCAGTTTATCAGCAGCTCTTTCAAAAATCCTTGTAAAGGGGGACTTAGTCGTTTTGCCTTTAAGGCAAGATTCACAAGTAGGAAAGGGATCCGATCCCAATGGACCCATAAGTCCATCTTTTTCCATTTTGTAAACCTTGGTCTGACCAACATGACCAAGTCTAAGATGACATTTCAAAACTTGATTGGTTTCATCCCTACCACGCTCCCTAGTCATAGTATTCAAAACGACTTTGTTACTGAGGTTTAGATGATATAGTCCATTCAACAAAGTAGTAGTACCCACTAGTTTATTTCTAAAATAAATTTTGTAGGAACCATCACCAATGAAAAATGAAAAGACTTTTCGATCCCTAACCGGAATGGATACAATGTTTTTATGCCCCTTGGGCAAAACAAGTACATCTTCTAAATAACAAAGCTGGGTTCTAAATCCAAAAAGAGGTGATCCTATGTCGGTTGCCTCGATGCTATGCCTGCTTCCGACAATGACCATCACTTCCCCAGCTCCAAGCTTCCTACTTTTTTCAGATCTTGATTCACGGTACAAATATTGATAACTAGCACCAGAATCCAGTATCCAGGAAGTAGAAAATACAGTAGAAGAACAATTTGTTTCCAAAACTAAAAGTTCTGTACCTGGAGTGCCATGAATAATCAGACAGTCTCTAGCCCAGTGGCCTAGCTCACCGCATTTGAGACATGCATCTTTCTTCTTGCTTTTTGGAACTATTAGGGCCTTGCCCTTTGTTGTTACCCAAAATATTATACGGAAGGGATTGCTGGATATGGCTATGTGTGAGTAACAAACAAAATGCGAGAGCACGTCCGAGGAAATGTAAATAACACAAGATTTGCCGGGTTTATTAGGCCCGTGCTTGAATGCTCTCGCGAGATATTATTAATACGAATACTTTGGAGTATAGATATTAATGTAAGAGTACAATTACAATGAGTGTAAATACCCTAGTTATCAAGCTCTTGAGTGCTGGTGATTGCCGGAAGAACCAGAGTTAATGCTCTGTGTGTTCTTGTAACAAAGGAAATGTGATGCTCGTTTTTGCCGATCGTATTTCCATCGAGAGTGAGAGAGAATGGTTTTGAGAGTGTCTGGAAGCCTTTTTAGAGAGTTCCCATAGTTTTCCAAAAGTGTCCCATCCTCCTTCTAAATGCTGGAAGTCTCCTATTTATAGGAGTGGAGGTAGCTGTGCGATCGCCTTTACTGTATTATAATAAGCGAGCGATCATCTTTAGCACATGGGTTGGTCTCCTTAAAGTCCACAGCAGCTGCTGGCAGCCGGATGTGCGAACCAATGAGAGGGAAACATGCATCGTAAGTCGCTGTCTTGGGAGGTCCCACCTAAGACTTTTCGGCGGGTCTGTCGGTAGGTGAGACTGTCCTTGTCGTTGACAGCTGTCAATGGGCTGGAGTCAAAGATCCTTTTCCTACGGTGCGTTTTTCGGATCTGCACGTAGGCCTCTATCCTGAGATTCGGTCTTCGCTGACTTGACGGATATTGGCTTTACACGTGGCATGAGGCGGTCGTCCTTGGCCGGGCACCAGAGTCGATCGCCATGTGCCAAGAGACGATCGCCCTGGATGTCGATCGCTCGGCACTTGGACTTGATCTGGGATCTCCGTTTGGTAGGTGTGCCGTGGTTCATTTGATGCTAACTCGGTCGCTCGGCCCTTATGCCGTTCGCCGTCGAGGTGTGTTAATCGCGACACAACAATTGCCCCCCAGCTCGCTCCGATGTTGAAGGCATTGGGTGACGTGGTGTTACCGGCGATCATTTGAATTACAGACGAGCGACTCAACTCTTTATGGACCAGACGATCGTTTTCTTGAGCGGACTGATTCTTGGTTCATCTCTTTGCGGTCTTCAATTTTGCAGATTCCTCGAGGAAGGCCGATCATCTCAGTCTTGAGGAACCGTGCACGGTCGTGGAGTTCGATGGACCGACCTCTGCGACCATGTCTTGTGCGCGAGCGACATTCCACCTGTAGGTTTGTCTCGCGACTCACTTTATTGTGAGGGTCCTCCGTAGGCTACGCCCGCCTCGTATTTAAACGAAGGGTGAGCGATCTCGGTCTGGAGGAGTCCTTGCACGGAGCGTTGTCAGATTAATCGACTCCACGACCACGACTTGCTAGCACTTTTCTACCTCAGATCGGCATGTTAGATGGCAATCCTCGACGGTATATGTTGTGATGGGGGTAGGGATGCGTCGCATTGTCCGGGTCTACCATGTTAGATGATGAACCTTTGAGGGCGGGCGAGCGTGTCCACAGATCTATTTGGAGGGTCCTTCGGCTATGCCCGCCTCGTATTTAAACGAAGGGCGAGCGATCTCAGCCCAAAGGAACCTTGCATGGACGAAGCTGTCAGTTCCATCGACCTCCAGGACCATGGCTGCACTCTTCTACCTCGGATCGTCATGTTAGATGGCGATCCTCGACGGTATACGTTGTGCCGAGGGAGGTGATCTCGTGCCTAGGTCCATCATGTTAAATGATGAACTTTAGAGGGCGAGCGAGTCCTCCATTTTTGGAGATGTTGCTTGGGCAGTAGCCTTTCGTTTGACATGGTGGGAACTGGGGAAAGACCTCCGAAGTTTCCACCTCTTGATTGAAGCATATGGATCTGGCCGCTAGGTTTGATCGGGAGGATCGACTCGTATGAATCCTCCGGCTCGCCGTGTTTGATTCTGGCGATCGGATTGGGAGACTGTGATCGTCATTCTGTCGCCGATCGCGGCCCTTGATCCTTTCCGCCCGAGGCTCTGGCTAAGTTACTAGACTTCCCAGCTTGCCCTCCTGGAACAATCCCCAGAGTTGTATGAGGAGGTCGCATCATTGATTGGTGTTGTGGCCGGGACTCTTGTGGTAAGCACAAAATTTGTTGCGGTCCAGATGACCGTGGTCCCTTACCGCCTTCGGATTGCTTAGCCGCTCGCGTCCCTCGATGGCGTAGAAAATATGGGACGGAGATAGATTGAGGTTGTGGTGGAGATGGGCTTCCACATCCTCGAAGGTCCTGAAATCACCGGGTGGCTTGGCGACCGCCTTGTTGGACTTGGCGATCGCCGTCTCTGCCCCCTCGCCTTGGCGAAGGGCGAGCAACCTCCGCCTGGCTAAAAAGTCTGCGGCCTTCGCGCGGAAGATCACATAGGTTGGGGGGATGTCCTTCGTAAGGTGCCTGAACATGGGAGAAAGACCATTGAATCCCCCTAGGACCGAGTAGAGGGCGATCTCGTCGCTTACGGGCTCGCCGTTGAGGATTATCTCATCTACCCGGACGATGTAGTCTTCATCAGACTCATCCTCCCCCTGCCTGATCTTCATCATGCGGTGGGGACCTTCTGGTCGAGCGACCTTGGCAGCGAAGTACAATGTGAAGTCGCTCGCCAGTTGTTCAAAGGAACTGATGGATCACGGTGGCAATGAGATGTACCACCTATGGGCCAGATTGCCTAGTGTTAACGGGAACATTCGACACCTGATCGCGTCTGATGCTCCGTATCCGGTCATGTAGATCCGGAACTTGCTCAGGTGAGCCTCGGGGTCCGATCTCCCCTCGTACAAAGGTGTTTGAGGAGGAGCAATCATTGGCTGCACGGGGGCAAGTTCGATCTGGATCGCAAGTGGCTCACTCGGCCCGGCGATCTTTCTCTTGGCGCCTGCCCCAGTTTATAGGAGCGCCTTCATGCCATCGAGCTGGCGTTGCATTGCGGCCATCGCTGTAGCTTGGTTCCTTATGGTTTGGCTCTCGGAGCAGGAGTCGAGGCGATTGTGTACTAATCTCCTGGCTCCGTGGTAGGTGATGAGGTCTTCGTCGTCGATCTCGGTTTTTCAGCTAGTAGGAGCCTGATGGCTGGCCTGCCTTCTGGGAGTCGGGTATGCCGAACTTCTGGTGACGGATTTGGATTCCGTCGCCTCATGGCTAGGTCCAGAATGCCCCGGTCGCCATGAAGGGTCACTTCCAAGCTGGCTGAAGACGGAACTGTCTCGCTTCGCGAGTGTAACACCCCCGAACCACTCGGGAATATTACAGCGCCGCAGACCCTCTCCGTGAGGATCTACGAGGCTAAATATAAAAACAATACATCAATCATATGACGACATGGCTACATGAAGGACCATCAGACCGATTTGATCTTTATCTCAACACACACAACATTACATACAAGATTCTTTCCCAGAACACATACCCTCGCAGGGGCTAAAATACAATAACACTCCCATAAAAGGGGAGAACAACCCATCAGAGGGTTAACCAACAAGACTCTAATAAATACTCTTCAATTGGTCTTCATGTGATCAGTATCATCGTCTTCCATCATCCTTCGTATCGATCCTGTGATTCGCTCCCCAACAACCTGCAAGTACCTGGACGCAATACAGACATCCACCCCCCGAATACTCAGGGGTTAGCAAAACTCCACTGTTTTGCTAGTGCAAGTATAAAACAGAAGTACAAGCCATACACAACGTGCTCCAAGAATATAATAATCATGAACATACTTCCCGAGATAAATCATTTGATCAAAACTGTTCAAAATGAGAAAAGTGGGAATAAACCCAATATACATCTTGTAAAGATATTTTACGATCTCGGGGGTTTTGAACACGTTTAGGGTCACAGCCCAAAAGTTATTTTTTTTTCTAAAATACGATTCCAATAATAAAATGCGGGTTCACAACCCAATTCACAACACACGGGGTCCAAGACCCAAATCATAAGCCACAGGGTCCACGACCCAAATCACAAAACACAGGGTCCACGACCCAAATCACATAACACATGTTCCTAAGGATTATTCGCGTCCCGTGCTAACAAGCCCCGAACCTCAGATGCTCCCGTAGAACATACCCGAGCGAATAACCCAATAGGAAACCATACCAAATCACATGTCCTCGCGACAACAGTCACGGAACCATTCCAAACCACAACCATAAGTTATCCCGGCATCGCGCTAACAAGCCACGAACCTCGGAGTCCCCACAAGACATACCCGATGATAACCCCCACAAGTTATCCCAGCATCGGGCTAGCAAGCCCCGAACCTCGGAGTCCCCGCAAGACATACCCAGATTGGATAACCCTATGGTCACGCCCGACCCATACTAACAAGTATGGATCCCAGAGATTCATCAATATTACCCGGAGGCACATCACTTTCAACGATCACATAACAATGAGCAGAACATCAAGCCAAGCAACACTTAAACATCACAACCTCCTTTCAAAGGAGTAACAACTAATATCAAACACATTACGTTCTTACCGAACAAGTACACATAACAATACGTAATCTCCGTCAATGGATTACGGTCTGTTAAACTCATTCAAAGTGATCATAGCATCTTTCAACATACAACGCCAACACACATATTCCAAGAACACATATATTCATGAAGTGTACGAATTATCGTTGAAAGACAACATTTATCGAGAACATACCGATCCCTTTTTATGTTCATTAAACATTGGGTTTCGCATAAAATCATTTATCAATAATTATGCCTACGAAACATGAAACGTATGGGCCAGATACTTGCCTCAATATCACGAGCGACGAAATGACGAACGGGCACGATCGGGTAGCCTTCGAACTTCCAAAAACGACCAAGACTTCGACAGTCCACGAATACTACAAAAATAGTACCACTATGAATCAACAATACTTCGAAAATATAGGAATCATCCTAATTTCTACCCATTGGAGCATTTCGCCGGACATCTCAAAGGCTCATACTAACATAATCGATGAACATAAGGATTTAAGAACTTCATACCACAAAGTCTCAATATTAACAAAGGATCTCGAGTATACCACGAAGATCTTACAAAAATATGGTCTAGATCGGTTTATATCGGCCGAAACCTCACAAACCCCCAAAATTCAAGAACTAGGGTTCTAAGAAGAGATTACCTTGATTTGGACCAAGAAGATGATTAGATGTTGTTAAACACCTACAAATCCATTCGAAGATGAAGCTAGAAGAAGAAGATCGCTCAAAATCGCCTCTAGAGCTCACTCCCGTCGGAAGGGATGAAGAAAAGTGAGAAATGACGAAGTGAAGCCTGCTGTCCAGTATTTATACTGGACAGTCATTAGCGTGCGCTAACCAGACAGCATTAGCGCACTCTAACGAGGTCAACGCCCAGAATTTACCGAATAATACTGTTAGCGTGCGCTAGACCCATGAGCGCGCGTGCTAACGGGTCACGAAACCAGTCCAGTGGCCCCTGGACAGAACTGCACCTACCGGGTAGCGTGCGCTAGAAATAAGAAAGAGCATGTGCTAAGCAGTCTATAACGTGCGCTAGCTATCGACCTTAGCGTGCGCTAACAAAGCCCCAGTCCTAGTCCAGTAGCTCCTGGACTGCCTCTGGACTTCCAGTTAGCGTGCGCTACACATTCGGTAGCGTGCGCTAACCACAACGCTGTAGCGTGCGCTATGCCACAAGAATTAGCGTGCTACACCACAAAAACCCAAAAACTCACATAGTGATCTGAAACGCCTCCAAACACATGTCCCAACAAGGCACACCCAAACATGGCACAAAATTCCAACGATGAGGACAATAACAACCTGATAAAACCCCAAAAACTCAATGAATCCGGAACAAAAATCTTGGGTATTACATTTTACCCCCCTTAAAAGAAGTTTCGTCCCCAAAACTTAAAACATAGGACGATCAACGCAAAACAATTCAGATAACACACGACATCCATTGCCGACAATAACAAAACACAACGACCGAAAATCAATACGGTTGAACAACTCAACAGTACATCAATTATAACACGAGCTATTCGCTGAACAAATACGAAATTCCACAGCCCAAGGGTTGGAAGAACGATCACAAAAACTAATTTCCTGAACTTAAGGAAATTACGAAGGAGTCCGAACGCCCAACAATCACGAAACGAGATCAACAAAAACCGAACAATCAAACGATTGAATTACAACGATCGAGACAACAATAGTCGATCAATCATGTTCGAATCACGATGAATAATAATACTCAAACAACAACCCCAAATGTTCACATCTCGACTCGAGACAACATACGATCCGGTGAAGACAACAAGATGTGCATTCAGATAAGATCCACAGGAAATGGAATAGCAATTGGAAAGTCAAAACGACAAATGGGTTATTCTGAAACAATACCACAACTCGTTCGATCAACAAAAGCACAAGACAGGACAAGTTCAGAAAATATCAACGAACATAAACGAGTCGACAGAGTCGAATGTACAGAGTTCAAAATCCGATCCACTTCAAATAAAAGAAGTTAATCTTCGAAATTCGAAACAACAAAGCAAGGGAAATAACTCAACATACAACTGATAGACTACGCCCCTCTGGGACTACTCGGAGTCAATCGTGACATCAGTGCTCAAGTCCATGTCTCGGAAGGCTCGGTGCCGAACTCGCAAAACTGAACCCGGTGTCCCTCGATTCCGCACCTGTAACACGTTACTGGCGGAGAAGGACAATGTGCACGAACATGTCCCGCCACATTACAATTAAAACATCTCCTGGCTTTACCAGGAGTCAGAGCAGATGACTTGGAACTCTCAGTTCCACGCAGTGAGTGATGGAGATTCACAGCGGAAAGGCCACGACATTGAAAACTAGAAACACCAACTCCTGCACTGTCCACACGGTCATCGGACTTCCTCTGCTTCTTCGACTTGGGCACACGCTCCGACGATAACAAAGCTAGTTCACGGGCTAATGCTCTATCCTGATAGTCCCTCAACGAAGTGCAATTGAATCCCGACATATACATGCGAATATCCGGCTTCATCCATCTGCCAAAGTGAAGGATCCTCTCTTCCTCGGTTCTCACCCGATCTCGCACATAAGTGAGTTGTTTTCTATAATCGATGATAGCCTGCGACACAAATATATATTGCAGTTCTGCCAAGTAGAATTCGCGAATCCTCTGCTCTCTAATCGGTTTCGGATAGAACTCAGCTTCTATAAATGCCTGGAACTCAGCCCACGTGACATCACGATCACTAGGTTTAACAGCTTCCCACCAATTAGCGGCATCTTTGTCAAGAAGGTACTGAGGGCTAGGTACCTTCCGCTCTTCAGGACATCCGACAGCCTCAAAAATCTTTCCCAACTGGAAAATCCAACCATCCCAGCCCAATGCATCCACAACACCGGCGAATCAAGGGGGATTCATACGAACTACCTCGCTAAGCCATTGATTTACACCGACGTTCTGACTCACGTCAATGCTACGTTGAACCACCTGGGTCAAATGAGTCATCTGAGTCGCTACTTGTTGCAATACAGTAGCAACACCCAAACTAAAATCATTCCCAGCGACATTCTCTCGATTCCGCATCTGATCCCCATGGCCATCAGCACCACGGTTACGACCATGACCTCTGCCCCTCGGCATACTAGCAAACAACAACCTATGGCAACGAAAGATCATAACACATAGCAAAATATTCACATCTCCGTCTTTAATCAAACACCATTCAATCATATACATATTACGATTTAATTCAAGCTAGTGCACAATATACAAGCTATTATCCCACCAATCTTCATTTATAATGTCGTTGTTATGTGAATTACAAATGCAATGAAATTAAAGTAATTCATTATATCAAAATCATTTTCTGTACGGGTTCCGCACCGGAACTCACCAGGTTGAAAACCATTTAAAAAAAAACGTTTCAAAATGCCAAAAAGGTCGATGACGGTAATACTTTCCAAATACACCAGAAGTCATTTTCCAAATACCAAATTCCGTCATAAAATACCATTTGAAATTACAAGGCGAAGATGCCAAAACTCGATAGTTTCAAAATTTACATTAAGTCACCCGAAAAAAGAATTAGGAAAAAAGGTTAACGCAATAACCCAAATTTACGAGATACCCAAAAGGTCATTTTAAAACACACACGATTTGGCAAAAGTACCCAAAAAAATCATTTTGAACTTTACACACGCATCGGACAAGAACACAGTTCAAATTACACCTAATCACACACAACAATTGTTATTCCTGAACAACACACATAGAGTACGGTCTCAAACGGTCAGCCTAATCAATCGCAAAAGTTAGACTTACGGCCAGAATGTAGTTTCCGAGCTTCTGCTCAGACCAATTAGTGTATGATTTAACAGGGACTTAGCGTGCGCTAGCCATGCCACGATAGCACGCGCTAGCTATTCTAATCCAGTAACACATTCATCAGAATATACTAAACGATACCAAAAGTCGAAGGTTAAAAATAGACAGCAACATACGAATCCAAACGCCAACAATTTACATCCTCACTACATAACTTTTAACCGAAATTCGTGCAACCAAAAAATTTGAAAGCGAAAGTCATGTCTCAAGTAAATTTTGATAGACCTCGTTTGAGTATTTAAAAATCAAATTTTGAAAATTTGCAATGCAAGATGAAAATAAAATAGTATATATGTAGTTTGAATTCTCAAAATTTTCAGCCTCGAGGTCTTCATACGAAAATCAAATCATTTTTCCTCCTCGAACGATGTTTTTAAATAGGATTTACGTGACTTCCCCAAAACATTTGAAGTTTAAAATACCACATTGATAAACTTTTATTGAGTAACCAATCCAAAACATCACTCCTGTAAAAACGATTTCACACAATGATGTATACATATACATACATACCGGTACTACCTCTTTATTCCAACACAATACGAGAATCAAACAAGTATGGAGTAAGTATTCGCGAGGCACAATTAAACTCCACGTAATAACATAGAATCACATAAATTCGTATAACACGAGACACAACAAAGTAGGGAGACTTACATCAACAGATCGCACGAAGATGATGGTTGCGCCTCGATACTAATCACGACCGACAACTCAGACGACACGTCGCGACACCACTCACTCAGACCAAACCTGACAGGACAAGACCTGACAACATACAACTCAACCCGACAGCCTAGGTTTCTTCAACCTAAGCTCTGATACCATCTTCTGTAACACCCCCGAACCACTCGGGAATATTACAGCGCCGCAGACCCTCTCCGTGAGGATCTACCGGGCTAAATATAAAAACAATACATCAATCATATGCCGACATGGCTACATGAAGGACCATCAGACCGATTTGATCTTTATCTCAACACACACAACATTACATACAAGATTCTTTCCCAGAACACATACCCTCGCAGGGGCTAAAATACAATAACACTCCCATAAAAGGGGAGAACAACCCATCAGAGGGTTAACCAACAAGACTCTAATAAATACTCTGCAATTGGTCTTCATGTGATTAGTATCTTCGTCTTCCATTATCCTTCGTATCGATCCTATGATTTGCTCCCCAACAACCTGCAAGTACCTAGACGCAATACAGACATCCACCCCCCGAATACTCGGGGGTTAGCAAAACTCCACTGTTTTGCTAGTGCAAGTATAAAACAGAAGTACAAGCCATACACAACGTGCTCCAAGAATATAATAATCATGAACATACTTCCCGAGATAAATCATTTGATCAAAACTGTTCAAAATGAGAAAAGTGGGAATAAACCCGATATACATCTTGTAAAGATATTTTACGATCTCAGGGGTTTTGAAACTGTTTAGGGTCACAACCCAAAAGTCATTTTTTTCCAAAATACGATTCCAATAATAAAATACGGGTTCAGAACCCAATTCACAACACACGGGGTCCAAGACCCAAATCATAAGCCACAGGGTCCACGACCCAAATCACAGAACACAGGGTCCACGATCCAAATCACATAACACATGTTCCAAAGGATTATTCGCGTCCCGTGCTAACAAGCCACGAACCTCATATGCTCCCGTAGAACATACCCGAGTGAATAACCCAATAGGAAACCATACAAAATCTCATGTCCTCGCGACAGCAGTCACAGAACCATTCCAAACCACAACCATAAGTTATCCCGGCATCGCACTAACAAGCCAGGAACCTCGGAGTCCCCGCAAGACATACCCGATGATAACCCACGCAAGTTATCCCGGCATCGGGCTAGCAAGCCCCGAACCTCGGAGTCCCCGCAAGACATACCTGGATTGGATAACCCTATGGTCACGCCCGACCCATACTAACAAGTATGGATCCCGGAGATTCATCAATCTTACCCGGAGCCACATCACTTTCAACGATCACATAACAATGAGCAGAACATCAAGGCAAGCAACACTTAAACATCACAAACTCCTTTCAAAGGAGTAACAACTAATATCACACACATTACGTTCTTACCGAACAAGTACACATAATAATACGTAATCTCCGGCAATGGATTACGGTCTGTTAAACTCATTCAAAGTAATCATAGCATCTTTCAACATACAACGCCAACACACATATTCCGAGAACACATATATTCACGAAGTGTACGAATTATCGTTGAAAGACAACATTTATCGAGAACATACCGATCCCTTTTTACGTTCATTAAACATTGAGTTTCACATAAAATCATTTATCAATAATTATGCCTACGAAACATGAAACGTATGGGCAAGATACTTGCCTCGATATCACGAGCGACGAAATGATGAACGGGCACGATTGGGTAGCCTTCGAACTTCCAAAAACGACCAAGACTTCGACAGCCCACGAATAATACGAAAATAGTACCATTATGAATCAACAATACTTCGAAAATATAGGAATCATCCTAATTTCTACCCATTGGAGCATTTCGCCGGACATCTCAAAGGCTCATACTAACATAGTTGACGAACATAAGGATTTACGAACTTCATACCACAAAGTCTCAATATTAACAAAGGATCTCGAGTATACAACGAAGATCTTACAAAAATTTGGTCTAGATCGGTTTATATCGGCCGAAACCTCACAAACCTCCAAAATTCAAGAACTAGGGTTCTAAGAAGAGATTACCTTGATTTGGACCAAGAAGACGATTAGATGTTGTTAAACACCTACAAATCCATTCAAAGATGAAGCTAGAAGAAGATCGCTCAAAATCGCCTTTGGAGCTCACCCCCGTCGGAAGGGATGAAGAAAAGTGAGAAATGACGAAGTGAAGCCTGCTGTCCAGTATTTATACTGGACAGTCATTAGCGTGCGCTAACCAGACAGCATTAGCGCGCGCTAACGAGGTCAACGCCCAGAATTTACCGAATAATACTATTAGCGTGCGCTAGACCCATGAGCATAGCGCATGCTAACAGGTCATGAAACCAGTCCAGTAGCCCCTGGACAGAACTGCACCTACCGGGTAGCGTGCGCTAGAAAGAAGAAAGAGCGTGCGCTAAGTAGTCGATAGCGTGCGCTAGCTATCGACCTTAGCGTGCTGTCACGGGGTTGGGTTTGAGCACTCGAAAGCTCCTCGGACCCATGCGGCACTAGACTAGAATTGCCTCGATCTAGCTAGTAAGCCTAACTCACTCGGTTGCTAAGTATGTAAGAAGGGGTTTAAACACTTGGGAGTTGAGAGTAAAACACTTCACTATTTCACAAACACTTCACAATACAAGAATGTTGAGTCTTTGAGGGTTGAGTGCAAATGAGCCAACCTCAAGCCTATTTATACTACTCCTAGGAACCTAGAAACTTCTCTCCACCTCCTCATTTGGAGGACTCTAGAACATCCTATACAATCCACACACTTCTATCATATTCTAGAACCTATCTCTAGAATTATCCACACAAGTCTACACATACAATACTTACAAACATATTCTAGAGTATTCTACAAGTACAAGGCATACAATCATCTAGAATACTCTATATCATTCCAGCACTTCATCCTTCTAGGAGTTTCCTAGAGGCTTCTCTTCCATCCCGGGCGCCCGACCCGTCTTTTTCCGTCCCGGCCCGCATCGGCCCGTCCCGGCCCGCACCGGCCCATCTCGGCCCGACCATCTGGGCCCGTCTCTACAATGTTCCAGACTCTTCCCGAACCTCCTGGACCAAGCCGGTCCGCTTCTAGTTGCTTCCGGTCGAGTCTTTCCTGCTGAGTGGCTCCTCAGCTTTTCAATGTCTACTGCCCCCACAAGGCTTTTTCCGTCTAAGCCTATTATAGGGGGGAGAATCTCTCTCGCACCTCGCGCGCGCGCGCGCCCGCGCACGCCGGCCGCGCCCGGCATCCCACGCCCGCGTCCGGCCGCCCAGCTCGAGTCCTGTTCCCAGACTCGGCCTTGTCCCGTCGTGCCTTGTCCCACACGACTGCTGCTCGTCCGGCCTTGCCCGCGCCCCCTGCGCTGCCGGACAGTCCCGAACATGTCCAGTCCGGAATGCCCCTTGGGCGATCCGCTTCCCACAGCGGCGTCCGTGCTCCCACGGCTTACTCGCGTGATTCTCCGTCCGATCACGCCGTCCTGAAGGCTGACTCTTCACATGCAGCCCGATGCCATCCATGGCGTCCTGCTCGTGCCGGTCCCTCGGCACCCTGTCCGACCGTCTGTGCACACATGTCTCGTTGTCGACTGTCGGCCGTGACATTCTCCCCCGCCCATTTCGTCGACGTCCTCGACGACGTGGCGCCCCTTCGATGAACCGAACTGCTCCAAGGTGGTAACTCGGCTCCTCCTCAAGCTTCCTCACGTACTTGAGTGCCGACATAGCTTGTCCCGAAGGCTCTGTGGTCAAGCGTATTTCCTACAGCTTGGCTTGATCACACACGTACAGCGCCCTCTTGTGCGGAACTACGCCAACATTGTTCTTCTTCAGGAATTCCATGCCCAGTATTATGTCCCGATCATCCATGCTCGTCACCTTGAAGTGCACGCGCGGTTCCCACATGCCTATCTTTAGTCGCACCCCATTGGCGACCCCTGTAACTCGAACGGGTGGTGCATTATTCGACTTCATCCAGCCCCGTCCCTCGATGACCTGAAGCCCCAACCTCTGTGCTTCAGCCTCGTCAATGTAGTTGTAATCGTCCCCTGTGTCGACCAACGCCTTGACGGGTTTCCCATTGATCAGCCCCGTCGCATACATCAAGTTTCCTTCAAGCGGTGCTCCGTCCCGCGATGCCATCCCTATGGCTGAGTTCAAAACTTGCAACGCCATCGATGTTCCCTCACCCTCGGCATCGTCCCGTGCCTTGGTGTACTCCATGGCGGCTACCCTCGGAAACTTCGAGCATTGCCTCGTCGAATGCTCCGTGGTCCAGCAAATCTCACATTTCTTTTTCTTCGGACACGCTGCTACGAGATGGTCTGCACTCCCGCACCCATGGCAAGTCCGAGCCCATCCTGACTGCTTGCCGTCCTTGGGCCTGGCCATCCTCGCGCCCCTATCCGCATTACCCTAGTACGACTTGTCCTGCGTACCGATGCCGTCCTCGTCCCTCCTGGACTTCCGGCTCTCCCCGGCTGGTTTCAACTCGATCAGCCATTCAGCTACCGCAATTGCCTCAGACACGTTCTGTGCCTTGGCCCTCTGCACCTCCAACTTTGCCCATGGTTTCAGTCCATCCACAAACGCGAACAAAGCTTCCTGTTCACTAAGGCTAGGCAACTCCAGCACGATCTCCTGGAACTCCTTCACATAGTCCTTGATCGCCTTGCTGTGTGTCAACTCCTTCAACCTAGCCCGGACCTCAAACTCAACATTCTCCGGGTAAAACTGCCGCTTGAACTCGGCCTTGAAATCATCCCATGTCTCCATCCGACATGTACCACGCGCGATCTCTGTTTCGCGCCTTCTCCACCACAACAGCGCCACATCGGCTAAAAAGAATGGAGCCGTCTGCAATTTGGTCGCATCATCTGCTATCCCCGATGCACCAAAGTAACGCTCCATGTTCCACAGGAAGTCGTCCACTTCCCTACCATTCCGCGATCCTTGGAACGAACACGGCCGGGGGATGTCAATTCGATGGGGTCTTGCACCCACGTCCTGCCGTGGGCCATCGCCCGCTCGTACAATGCTGTCCTTCCTTCGATGGTCTCGATACTCCCTACGATCTCCTCTCGAAAGGCTGCGATCGTCGACCGAACCTCCTTCCTGACAGCTTCAAGCATCTCCTCACACAAGTCGCGTCGCAACGCGTTAAGGGTGCCCGTCACCCGGTTCTCAAGCTCCTCCAATGACTCGCTCATCTCCGTCACCTGGTCGGCCACTATGCTCCATGCCTCGAGAGCATCTTCGTGTCTGCCCATGGTTTCCTCCAGCCGAGCCACTCGTGCTTCCATGGCAACACCTCTTTCCACGGACTTGTCCCTAGACCCTTTCCTGGACTTGTCCTTCTCCTGGCCGGGTTGAACTTTGGTGACGCTGGACGTAGTCTCCATCGGACCTCCTTGCACAATACCTCTCAGCAACGTCTCAATGTGGAAGTTCCTTGAACCACTAGCGTGTCTCCGATACCACTTGTCACGGGGTTGGGTTTGAGCACTCGAAAGCTCCTCGGACCCGTGCGGCACTAGACTAGAATTGCCTCGATCTAGCTAGTAAGCCTAACTCACTCGGTTGCTAAGTATGTAAGAAGGGGTTTAAACACTTGGGAGTTGAGAGTAAAACACTTCACTATTTCACAAACACTTCACAATACAAGAATGTTGAGTCTTTGAGGGTTGAGTGCAAATGAGCCAACCTCAAGCCTATTTATACTACTCCTAGGAACCTAGAAACTTCTCTCCACCTCCTCATTTGGAGGACTCTAGAACATCCTATACAATCCACACACTTCTATCATATTCTAGAACCTATCTCTAGAATTATCCACACAAGTCTACACATACAATACTTATAAACATATTCTAGAGTATTCTACAAGTACAAGGCATACAATCATCTAGAATACTCTATATCATTCCAGCATTTCATCCTTCTAGGAGTTTCCTAGAGGCTTCTCTTCCATCCCGGGCGCCCGGCCCGTCTTTGTCCGTCCCGACCCGCATCGGCCCGTCCCGGCCCGCACCGGCCTGTCTCGGCCCGACCATCTGGGCCCGTCTCTACAATGTTCCAGACTCTTCCCGAACCTCCTGGACCAAGCCGGTCCGCTTCTAGTTGCTTCCGGTCGAGTCTTTCCTGCTGAGTGGCTCCTCAGCTTTTCAATGTCTAGTGTCCCCACAAGGCTTTTTCCATCTAAGCCTATTATAGGGGGGGAGGGTCTCTCTCGCACCTCGCGCGCGCGCGCCCGCGCATGCCGGCCGCGCCCGGCATCCCACGCCCACGTCTGGCCGCCCAGCTCTAGTCCTGTTCCCAGACTCGGCCTTGTCCCGTCGTGCCTTGTCCCACACGACTGCTGCTCGTCCGGCCTTGCCCGCGCCCCCTGCGCTGCCGGACAGTCCCGAACATGTCCAGTCCGGAATGCCCCTTGGGCGATCCGCTTCCCACAGCGGCGTCCGTGCTCCCACGGCTTACTCGCGTGATTCTCCGTCCGATCACGCCGTCCTGAAGGCTGACTCTTCACATGCAGCCCGATGCCATCCATGGCGTCCTGCTCGTGCCGGTCCCTCGGCACCCTGTGCGACCGTCTGCGCACACATGTCTCGTTGTCGACTGTCGGCCGTGACAGTGCGCTAACAAAGCCCCAGTCTCAGTCCAGTAGCTCCTGGACTGCCTTTGGACTGCCAGTTAGCGTGTGCTACACATTCGGTAGCGTGCGCTAACCACAACGCCGTAGCGTGTGCTATGCCACAAGCATTAGCGTGCGCTACACCACAAAAACCCAAAAACTCAGATAGTGATCCGAAATGCTTCCAAACACATGTCCCAACAAGGCACACCCAAACATGGCACAAAATTCTAACGATGAGTACAATAACAACCCGATAAAACCCCGAAAACTCAACGAATCCGGAACAAAAATCTCGGGTACTACAGCGAGTGCCTTTTCTTGCGACTTGGGGCTTTCTGTCAATCGCTCGACATATAGCCCCTTGAGTTTTCGATTGCACGCACGGCGGATGGCTGATGGGGTAATAGCGGGCGCATCGCATTCTCTCCGTCGCTCTCGTAGGATGGCCATGGCCTCCTCGATCTATTCCGTGGTTTGGAACTGATCGAGCGAGAGGCTAGGGCCGTCCCTCGGGGGCGGGATCGAGAGTCTCGCGCCGCCGCGGCTACCCTGCGCCATATGTTAGGGCTCGGATTGAGCCGGAATAAGACATCCGGCGGATCAGAGAGTGGCTCTCTTCGATGTGGTGGCAGACGTCATTATTTTGAAGGCTTTTCTTTGAAGAACAGTGAGTGTTTCTTCAAGTATATGCTCCAGAGAATAGTGAGTGTTCTTCGGAACGGTCGGAATGAAAACGAGGGTAAAGCCCCTCATTCTAGTGCCAATTGTTGTTACCCAAAATATTATACGGAAGGGATTGCTGGATATGGCTATGGGTGAGTAACAAAAAAAAATGCGAGAGCACATCCGAGGGAATGTAAATAACACAAGATTTGCTGGGTTTGTTAGGCCCGGGCTTGAATGCTCTCGCGAGATATTAGTAATACAAATACTTTGGAGTACAGATATTAATGTAAGAGTACAATTATAACGAGTGTAAAGACCCTAGTTATCTAGCTCTTGAGTGCTGGTGATTACTGGAAGAACCAGAGTTAATGCTCTGTGTGTTCTTGTAACAAAGGAAATGTGATGCTCGTTTCTGCCGATCGTCTTTTGGTCGAGAGTGAGCGAGAATGCTTTTGAGAGTGTCTGGAAGCCTTTTTAGAGAGTTCCCAGATTTTTCCAAAAGTGTCCCAGCCTCCTTCCAAATGCTGGATGTCTCCTATTTATAGGAGTGGAGGTAGCTGGGTGATCGCCTTTACTTTATTATAATAAGCGGGCGATTGTCTTCAGCACATGGGTTGGTCTCCTTAAAGTCCACAGCAGCTGCTGGCAATTGGGTGTGCAAACCAATGAGAGGGTAACACGCGTCTTAAGTCACTATCTTGGGAGGTCCCACCTAGGACCTTTCGGCGGGTCTGTCGGTAGGTGAGACTGTCCTTGTCGTTGACAGCTGTTGATGTGCTGGAATTAAAGATCCTTTTCCTACGGTGCCTTTTCCGGATCTGCATGTGGGCCTCTATCCTGAGATTCGGTCTTCGCTGACTTGATGGGTGTTGGCTTTACACATGGCATGAGGCGGTCGTCCTTGGTCGGGCACCAAAGTCGATCGCCATGTGCCAAGAGACGATCGCCCTGGATGTCGATCGCTCGGCACTTAGACTTGATCTGGGATCTCTGTTTGGTAGGTGTGCCGTGGTTTATTTGATGCTGACTCGGTCGCTCGGCCCTTATGCCGATCGCCGTTGAGGTGTGTTAATCGCGACACAACACCCTTACCCTTAAGGTCCTCGACTTGTGGTCCTGTCCGCTTCTTGGTCTTTTTCTTCTAATTCTTGGACCTCCGAGGTCCAGAAGAAATCACAAGGGCAGACTCCTTCATCCGCGGAGTCTTCATCTGGGATTGAGCGGTCACGAATTTGTTCATTAGCCCAGCTAAGTTACATGCAATCTCATTGCAGTTGAAACTATGAGAAGGAATCAGGGAGAGATTGTAGGATAAGGTCGGTTTGAAGAGAAGTATCCATCTTAAAATCAAGAGCCTCCTGTTGGGATAACAAAAACCCTATATCGATGATGTTGAGATAAACAAACCCTGTATCGATCGTATTATCAGAATGTTTTCATAATATGCCAAATCCTGAATACCGCCAATAGCTGTATCGAAAAGCTGATCAAGTATCAACCTGTATCGAAGACTTCTCGCAGTCCCAACCATACAGTAAACCTATCATACAGCAAAGAGTCCCGCAAATCTAAGTATGGAAGCTATCTCGAAATATCAATACAGCGATCCTTCCATATAGCCCTCAAACAGGACAAGAAGGAATCTTCAGTATTCGCTAGAAGTCAAGTCCCGTTTGATAAAGAAGTATTTAAATACTAAAGGATAAAGTATTTAAATACTGTAAGTCATCAGAAGATCTTCAAATCCCGCAATATCCAGATCTCAATCAAATATCAAGTTGTCGCAGAATCTTGCTCAACGGATATATTTCAAACGGATATATTTCAGAGGCTATATATATCTCCAGAGTTTGAAGATCAAGAAGGACTGAAAATCTAAAGAAAATATACAGAATATTCACAACTTACAAATGAACAAAGCTTACAAGAAATATTCAGAGCAAAACATATCTCCCTAAGCTTTCTGCTATTCTGATAGAAGAGATATACAGTGCTCAAACTTTGAACAACACATTATCAGCTTAAAGCCCAGAAAGTCATAGCTGTTGTTCAAACCCTGTTCTATCTTTGAACAAACTCATATGAGCCCTGTGTGGACTGAGGAATCCTTGCTACTCCCGAACTGTGTGTGACGGACTTGCATTGAAGAAGATGAAGCTTCAGAACTGTGTGTGAAGAAGCCAGTCACGTGTTAGCTCAAACCAATCTGTGTGAACGGTTGAAAGCTAAAATCTTTATATCAATCTTTGTGAACGATATATTGATTAGGTGTTGTTATAATTACGTAGTTGTGTATGCAGTAATTATAATAAACCTTTTACTCCTGTGTGGAGGACCAGTGGACGTAGAGGGGTTTACCTCGAACCACTTTAAATATTGTGTTATTTACCTTCTGCCTTTACTGTTTTATTAATTGTGATTATTTAAGTATACACTGCACACCGAGTTGCTGTATCCTCAGCAACTTACTGTATTAAAGACTTCCGCTACGCACTCAGATTTAAAACCGTACAACTTTTTGTTTAAAACACTTTCCAAGCTGTATCCTGTATACTTAGTGGCCAACAAGTGGTATCGGAGCGGTTGATTCTAAAAAGAATCAGTCGTATTTTTAACCGAATCAGATCCAAAATCACTTATTTTTATAAAACAGTATTTTTCATTCCTACATTCTCATATGGATACATCAATGATCAACAAAGTTCCTATGTTCTCTATTAATGAGTTTGATGATTGGAGAATCAGGATGGAGGCTCATCTTGCAGCAATGCACGAAGAGATGATTTTTGTTATACATGATGGCCCCATCAAGATAATGAAGGTAAATCCGCCCCCTAGGATTGAAGGCCAAGCTCATGCTGAGATGCTTGAAAAAGAGCGCGAACAATGGACTTCTGACGAAAGAAAGCGCGCCAACCATGACAATGTTGCGAAGAATGCGCTGTTTGTCACCCTTGACAAATGCACATTCTCTAAGGTAAAGAGCTGTAAATCAGCCAAGGATATCTGGGATAAACTCAAATTGATTTGTGAGGGAACTGAGCTCTGAAAAGAAAACAAAATTTCCAAATTAACTCAGCAATTTGAATCTTTTGAAAAGAAACCAACTGAAACACTTGAGGAACTTGACCTCAGATTCACTGGAATTGTTGGTGAACTTGAAATTTTGGGCAAAATTTATACTCAAAGGGAGAAAAACCTAAAGATTTTTAGATCTCTCCCTGCCCGATGGGACATTAAGACCACAGCTATGCGTGTGTCGTGTAACCTTAGTGAAATATCTACCTTTGATCTCTTTTCTGACCTCAAAGCATTTGAGTACGATATAGAGGGGAAAAAAAACTGAAGAATCTCCTGCTAGGACTACAACCTTAGCCGTATCAATAAATCGACACAACATGCCCAGCCCATTAAAGCCAAATTACAGGAATGCTGACAGCGACGACGATATCCTGTCACAAGATGAAATGGCGCTCCTCATGCACAAGTTCAAAAAGTTCATCAAACAGTCTGGAAAGACTCCCTACAGGCCCAAGCCTGTTCACAAGGTAAGTACTGAAACTTCCTCTGGTGACGCTAACCTATGCTGTAATTGCAGGAAACCAGGACATTATGCAAACAAATGTCCTCATCCTAAAGTTCAAAGGTTGCCGGAAGCCGAGCAACAAGAGAGGGATGAACGAATACATGCTTGGGAAAACAAGCTCAAGGCACTGATAGGAGAATCAGAAGCCTCCTCCACACCATCCAAATCCGAAGAATGTCTTCAGGTCGTCACTAAAAGTGACTCATCTGACGATGAATTCGAAGATAAGGCATATATGTGCTTTATGGTAAAGGACATTTCGGAAGAAGAAGATAGCGATGATGAGGTAAGCTCAACCTCAATTATTCCAGTAAACGCATCGCATACTTTCAAAAACATGATGAATGAATTTAAAAATATTCAAAAAGCCCACAAGACTTTGAAAAATGAAAACATTCAGCTTCAACTTTCCAACATAGAGCTGAAAGAAGAAAACGACTTGCTAAAGATAAATTATGAAAATATGTCTATTGATTGTGAAAACAGCAAGGTCGAGCATGAAAAACTCGTGGAGAGCAATAATCAACTTGCTCATGAACTAAGTGAGACTAAGTCTCAAAATGGAAGCAAGACAAATGATTTTGTTCTACTTCAAGCAAAATTTAATACTCTCGAAAAACGAGAAAGCGAACTTGAAACCATTCTGAAATCTTTCGAGAAATTATCTAAAAGAATGGAAGAAATTCTAAGCACTGGGCAACATGCTCATGATAAAAGTGGCTTAGGATACAGCTAATTTTCCAACAAAGGGAAAACTAGTACTGTGTTCGTCAAGAGTGTGGAACACATTCCTGTATCAGAAGAAACTCCAAGTCCTGTGAAGGAACCTACTGCACCGCGAAAAGCAAAGGCTGCCATTCCGCCCCCGCAATCCTATTCGAGACAGCGGAATCATAAGCCATTTCAACCTGTAAGGCGCACGCAACAGCATGCTCCCCGAGCATATCAATAGCGCCAATAGTTCGGAAAAGAAGGTCAGATCCAAATACCAAAGGCCCGCACGGCAGTACTTTCAGTACAGCATGCCTAGGTACTGGATACAGGAGCCTCTTTATCCATCAAGAAAGCAGGTGTCCGCACAGCATCGACAACAGCTTTGGGAATCTAACATAGATGCCCCACATAGATACCGCAAAACTGTACCAAATGTAACCTACAGTAAACCAATTGCTGTCAGGAAAATTTGGGTACCAAAAGGCATTAACATTCACGGACCCAAAAATCAAAGGGGACCTAAATCTAGATAATTTGTGTGCTACAGGACATTTTGGAGAAGGACATATGGTACTTCAACAGCGGATGCTCCCAACATATGACAGGAGATAGAAGTAAGCTATCAGATTTCGTAGAAGGTCGCAGTCCAAAAGTGTGCTTCGGTGATTAATCTAAAGGAAGAACAAGAGGAAAAGGAAACCTTCTTGTCGGAAAATTCAAAGTCACCGATATAGCTCATGTTGAAGGCTTACAGTACAATCTACTTAGTATTAGCCAGTTCTGTGACAAACCCCCAAACTTGAGCCTTTGCTTGTCCTCAAGCAAAAATAATCAATTTCAACAAAAGAATATCGTGAATAATCGTGCAACTCGTAGTGCTCAACCTAATCAATACTACACTGAAAATCTCAAAGAATAATACGAATATCGTAATAGTGAGTCATATCCAGGACACTGATTCCATAAAGTAACCTATTACAGTCCTAATTACTCGTTCATGAAGAAAATCCAACTCAAAGATTAACAAGTGTGAATCTAATCGACCGTCAATATGAAAGGTTAAAATAAACAAGCTAACTCGCCCAATCCCATTGTCTAGTGGCAAAAATTTCAAGAGTTTCATAAAAAATAACCCTCGGACAGTATTCCCTTATATATGATTGATAAATTGATTCGAGTTGACCACTAGGTTCGGATCTCGGGATGTTTCATCGGGATAATCCTAGGGTGGAATTCCATTCTCATGTGTTGGGGGACCGTTTGATGTAAAAGACACTCATGGGGCACATGGATGCTTCTAGTTACTAAGTACCTCTCCACAGCGGAGAAACAACTCGAATAGCAATTCCCGCATATCCGATTCAAGGTCGCTGTTTTACGCGAGAGTAAACAACGGGTCACGCGAATACCCCCGGTTACTAGGCTCCCATCATCGGCACATGAGAAATCTCTAAACCACTAGTCTAATCAGGGTCGTCGTTTTACGCGAGAGTAAACAACGGGTCACATGAATACCCCCGATTACTAGACTTCCCAACGTAGAACAAAAAATATCTCGACTTTTGGGAAAAACTGACCGACTCTAAACTCAATCTAAGTGCCAACACGACTTATGTTACTGGCCGACTAGCTACGCGAAAAATGTAACCAAACGTATCGACAGCGATTTTAAAACACGTATGTCTCCTCTCTTATCTGCTAAGATTTCTATAAAAATGAAAAAAATTTCGGACCTAAATGAAGACTTAACAGAAACAGATATCACTGACTGCAACTCGACTAAAACTCAACCGTTTCTTCAGAGAGAGATCAGTGTTGTAACATCAGTTTCACACAAATAGAAGCACGAAAAATTCACGAATAAGAGTAAAATCATGACAAGCAAGGCTAGCAACAAAAATATAACTAGAAATAATGAAAAGTGCAACCGAATAAGTACAGCAATAGGTATATCAACGAAAAGTAAAACTCCCCCCAAACTTAGGACGTACATTGACCTCAATGGACAAAATATAATATGCAATAAAAGTGAAAGGTCAAGTACTCCCCTCCAGTCTGCTCACGAACTAGTGCCGGCGTCGTCAGGCGAGGAGGGTGGTGTGGCTGGCCGAGCAGGTGGAATAAATGGCCCGTCCGGGTGCATAATGTGGGCCGTCCATGCAGCAAGGTGCTCTTGGTGGTAGGCATCCCTCGCTTCCAGACGCCTCGTCTCACGCCGGTTGGCCCGGCGGACCTGCTCTCGCATCTCATCTCGGACGACGGCAATGATGCTCTCCCTCTCCGTCCGCCTCTCCTCTCTAATCTCAGCCAGAAGACTCTATCTCTCTCTCTATTCATCTCCTCTCTCTCTCCTCATCTCCTCTCTCTCTCTCCTCATCTCCTCTCTTAGCCCGTCGAACATAGCCTGCAAGTGCTCTCTGTCGGGCGGCGGGCTGGCATCTTCCTACTCCTGTGTCAGCAGAAGAGGCTCAGGGGACCCTTCGTGGGCCTCATCAAGTAAAAATCCTCGCCCACGAGCGTGTGCCGGTGCTCCTCCCCACTGGTCAAAATGCAAAATGATGCGGTGATCAATCGGGCCCTGGGGAGCTAGCATCGGGTCGTCGTCCGACCACGTCATCCCCGACTGCCGGCACAAAGCGCAAATAAGTGAGGGGTGCTTAAGCCCTGTCTTGGCCCCTCCTTGAATGCACTGGAAGATATATAGGACTAAGAGAGGAGCCACATCGAATCACAGCCCGGAGGTAATAGCATATAATGTACGGGCTCGAGAGAGAAAAACCGTGCGGATCTGCGAGGTGGGGTCAATACGTGCACAGATAAAATATAGCCAGGCACGCCCGAACCGGCTGAGGCGCGAGCTCTTAAAGTAGAAGGTGGAAGAAGCCGGTGCGCGCCGCTCCCCGTCGGAGTCGGGCTGCGTAAGAGTCTCGAGCAGAGCCTCCTTCGTGAGGCTATCCATAACTCGCGCATAAGCCGTCTCATCAACCACCGTCAGCTCAAACAACCTCCGAATAGTAGCTACAGAAAAATCGACCATAATGCCTCGGACTACGACCTGAGTCCGAGTGTCTAATGGCTGTAACATCTGCCCCGCCCTAATGTGCTTCAACAAAGCGCTCGCATAGAACTCCTGCACTATAGATATCACCGCCGGCTCATGAGATGCAGCAAAACGGGCCCACCCCATCTCGTTGATCATGGTCAGAAGCTCCCCGTCCTGGGGGGCTGGGGTGAATCCACTCTCCGGGATCAGAGGTCGAGCTCGAATCTTCTCGTTGAAGATTTTATGGATCTCCGGGTCAGAAAATTGGTGTGCCTCTGACTCAGCTCGACTATGAGAAGTTCCCCTCGTGTAGGGGATGACTGAGTCCTGGCCCTTTTGCTGAGCTTCTTTGTTCTAGCCATAGCGAGTCCTGAAAAAAATAAACACCGGAGTTCACTTACTTAAGCAATAACGAGACTAACATTACTCTGCTACGGATATCCAACATAAACCAAGAATTTAACGGGCTAGCACCGCTGTGAGAGAAAAATAAAATTTAAGCTTTCACGTTTAACATTGACGTTGGGGATGGGGTTGCTGTAAATCCATAAACGAATACGTTGCACATGGTTTCAACACATTGACTTAACAAGTAAGAATTTTTCATTCAGGCATTTTATCAAACACCTTGAAGGCATGAGTTTAATTGAAGAACAATAATTGTAGTAGCTCGATTCAAACCCCACAAATAACAATCACACATCGATCATCATGATACGCGTAATCAATTCATTCTTACTTGAAAAACAATCATCAATAATCAATCAAACATATCGTAATCTCAACTCAACTTGATAGAACTTTTGAAAGAAAAAAAAATAATCAATCATCACATGAATAACACAACTTCACCTTTCAATTTATAGAACAATTAAGATTAGAAATTTCGACTTACCTTGCTTAGATTATGAAGAGTGCAAGAAGAATGCAAGAAGAAGAAGATGGGAGGAGGTCGGCCAGTCACGTGTGCAAGGGAGAGGGGAAAGATTGTACCTGGGGTGCCGGCCGAATGCGTGTTATAAGCTACCTGGGCTGTTCAAATTCCGCGCGGTGTGCCGCGGCACATCTTAAGTGAGCCGCGACACAGAGTACAGCGTCTTTTACCTGCTGATTCATTTCGTCGTGTGACGCGGCTCATCATTCGTGTGCCGCGGCTCAGTAGTACAGCGTCCTGGGCATGTCTGGTGCATTTTGTGTGCCGCGGCTCAGAAGCAACGTGCCGCGGCTCAGGAGTCAAGTGTGCCGCGGCTTAATAATGTTGTGCCGTGGCACATAGTACAGAATGTTTAGCCTTCTGGTTCGATTTGTGTGTGCCGCGGCTCACAAGCCTTGTGCCGCGGCTCAGGCATAAATTTCTCCCCTGGGACTTTTTCTGCACAGAATTTTAAAAGGAGCACGTCAAGAACGAGAGGGATTAGCCAATCAAAGCAAAAATGATGAAAAATAGATGTTAAAAAATGCAAGAAAATGCTGAAATAGAAAAATCTACTACTAAAACTAGGGTTGCCTCCCGAGAAGCGCTAAGTTTATAGTCTTCAGCCGGACCTAATGGAAATCAGTTCGCTTTTCGCAAACTCCATTTGGACTCCGCCCCGTTCATCGAACCGTTAATATGTGTTTTAAAATTTTGACCATTGGTCTTTAACGATTCAATTTTCGGTTCGGACACCAATTGTTGTTTGCGAAAAGGTTTTGACACAAACAACTTTCCAAAGCATCTATTTTTCTCATGATTTGGCCTCCATTTTACGTCCGGGTTATTTTCCTCTTTCACGAACGAACTTAGGACAGACTGAGACTTTTCTGATTGTAGCTGAACGGATGGCGACATATTCAAATGTCTAATACACGCAACTTGCTCTTTATTAGGTGTCGGGGCAGCTGAACGGTGTGTCTTTCGCAGCGGTATCCACACTTTCAATTTGCGAGCTCTTCTCAACACCACCCGACATGGAAATGATTTAAATACTTGAAAAGTGACATGCTCGTCTTGAACCCTTAGAGTTAGTTCCCCTTTTTCCAGGTCGATTAAAGTTCGTCCGGTTGCCAAAAATGGTCTTCCTAAGATAATTGGGATGTCGTGATCTTCCTCCATGTCCAGCACAATGAAATCAGCTGGAAAGATGAACTTGTCGACTTTCACTAAGACATCCTCTATCACTCCCCTCGGATACTTAATCGATCTATCTGCTAATTGCAGAGAGACAGTTGTCGGTTTCGCTTCTCCGATTCCAAGCTTTTTGAAAATAGAAAGAGGCATCAGATTAATACTCGCCCCGAGATCACATAACGCTCTATCAAAAGTCAGATTTCCTATAGTGCAAGGTATATTAAAACTTCCCGGATCTTTCAATTTTGGCGGAAGCTTTTTATGAAGAATAGCGTTGCACTCCTCCGTCAATGCGACTGTCTCAAACTCCTCGAGTTTTCTTTTCTTTGACAAAATTTCTTTCATGAATTTCGCGTAACTCGGCATTTGTTCCAAGGCGTCGGCAAATGGGATGTTAATTTGCAGCTTCTTGAAGACGTCTAGGAACTTAGAGAACTGCTTGTCCACCCTTTTCTGATGTAATCGCTGTGGAAACGGGACGGGTGGTACATACGCCTTTGGATTGTCCGGAAATAGTATCGAGGGTCTCCAATCTTGTGATTCCTCCGCCACTGAATTTTTCTCCTCCTCCTCCTCACTTCTCTTTTCGTTCGGTTCAGGCTGCTCGCACAATTTCTTACCACTTCTCAAACCGATGGCATTGACACTCTCTCTAGGATTCGTTTCAGTGGTACTTGGCAAGGTACCTTCCGGGCGGGCTATTAATACATTTGCTATCTGGCCCAGTTGGACTTCCAAGTTGCGAATGGAAGCGGAATGGTTTTGCAATGTTGCTTCCGTACGGGCCATGAACTGACTCGTATTTGCTGCCAATTTCGCAATTGCTTCCTCTAGAGAAACTTTTGGAGCAGGCGGAGGTTGCTGTTGGTGTTGAGCGGACGGAGGCTGGTTCGAGTTTTGTCTGTTTCTCCATGAGAAGTTAGGATGATTACGCCATCCCGGATTATACGTGTTGGAGTACGGATTGTTTTGCCGGTTTCCGTTTCCTACGAACTGAGCTTGTTCAATTGGGGGCTGCTCGAAAGGGTTTCCAACTTGACATTCCGCGCTAGGGTGAGATCCGTTACACCAATTACAAGATTCAATGGTAACGAGGGAAGGAGCATGCGAAAAGGCTTGAAGTTGTTGCGTCAAAGCGGCGAATTGAGCTGAAAGTGTAGAGATCGGATCATTATTCGAGATTTCCATGACTCGCTTCGGATTTACTCGTTCGGCTGGCCATTGATAAACATTTGCGGCCATTGCTTCCAACAAAGAATGTGCTTCAGCCGTTGTTTTTCCCATCAAGGCTCCTCCAGCGGATGCATCCACGAGAGTGCGTGTAGAGGCACTCAATCCATTATAGAATGTCTGAATTTGGAGCCAGTCCGGAAGGCCATGATGCGGGCATCTCCTTAATAAATATTTGTATCGCTCCCACGCCTCGTGAAGCGATTCCATATCAAATTGACCAAAAGTCGTAATTTCGTTTCGTAACCTCGCCGTCTTCGAAGGTGGGAAGAATTTAGCAAGGAAGGCTTGCGCTAATTCTGCCCATGTCGTGATCGAGCCCGGCGGTAAAGAATTCAGCCAACATTTCGCTTTATCCCTCAAAGAGAAAGGGAAAAGCCGTAAACGGATAGCATCGTCGGTGACACCATTGTTCTTGAACGTGTCACAAATCTCGAGAAAAGACGCAATGTGTGCGTTGGGGTCATCGTTCGGCATACCACAAAACTGGCTCGATTGCACCATCTGAATAATTGCAGGCTTGATTTCGAAGTTGTTCGCCTGAATTGTCGGACGCCGAATTCCCGAAAAGTTTGCATTGATCTGCGGCATAGCATAATCTTGAAGTGCTAGTGCCGGTTGAGCTTGCACCATGGGGTTTTCCACTTCGTTATTTCCCGTATTATCGGCCATAGTGACTTTCGTTGGTAGCTCTCGTTTCTCCTTTTTGTTTCTTCGAAGAGTGCGCTCGAGTTCGGTATCCAAAGTTAGTAGGCCTTCGTTACCGAATTTTCTCACGCACTAACCGAACAATCCTGAAAGGAAAAACAAACAAATAAAATAAAACAAAAACAATAAAAATGTTCAAACTAAGACTAGAAATACTGAAATCGATATTAGTAAAAATTTCAGTCCCCGGCAATGGCGCCAAAAACTTGTTGCGATATTTCGTTAACGCAAGTGCACGTTATCGTTAACAAGTAATAAAGTGACGAGTGAGTATCGTTCCCACGAGGACTGAATCACTAAGTACCGATTCTTATGTATTCTAATTTTATTTGAACGGTCGGAATTTGGGTTGCAATTAATGACTAAATAAAATCAATAAAAGAACTGACAGTAAAAACGATCGCTTGAAGAAAGAAAATCAAATAATGAATAAGTCTAGGATTCTGAATCCACCTTGGTTTATCCAGATTTACTCTCGATTATCTGAAGTTAATGATTTCCCCAATTTATTGAAGGCGAAGATTGCTAAAATACTCTACCGCCTCTCCCGAGGTCAATAGATTTTTCTAAAGGCGAATAACGCACTCTATCCCTAGGTGAATTAATTCGTCAATAGGCAAAAAGCTCAAAATCCTCACAAGGCCACGTAGTTCCTATGAGTATATTCCTATCTCACAAGATAAAACGGTCCTCACCAATAGTTCCTCACCAACTCTCCTCTCCCGATTCGAGTAAGGTAATTAAAACAATCCAGTTATTGGCCAGACAATTGAAAGCATTAAAATCGATTAGGAAAACTCAACAAAAAGGGAATTATATAGATAATCTAAAGCAAATCCGTCAAAACATAGGTTTCATCAAAATCCTAGAACAGGGTTTTAGCTTGACATGCTAAAAGATAAAAATACAGAAATAATGAATAAAAGCATTGAAATCAAATGCAGATGAAGAGCTCAGATTCCTCCGTTCTTCTGGCTTCCGCCCTCTGCTCTTGATGTCTTCTGCTTATCTTCCTCTTCTGCGATATTCCTCCTCCAAGATTTCCCAAGATCAAAGATTAAAGATCATTAATTAGGGCCTTCAACCCTTATTTATAGCTCCCAGCAGCCTCCAAATTGCGTCCGTGTGATTAGGTCGAGAACTGGCTTCAAAACGGCCCAAACCCGCGCGGAGTACACCAAAACCGCCCCGTGTGCCGCGGCTCACTTAATCTGTGCCGCGGCAGACGGCGTGCATATTAAAACCTGGGCGCTGTGTGTTTCTTCTGGGCCGCGGCTCACCATAACTGTGCCGCGGCTCAGAGTACAGTTTGCTCTGTGTCTGCTGGTCCTCTTTGTGTGCCGCGGCCCACTTGCCTTGTGCCGCGGCTCATGGCCAAAATTCGCCGTTTTCGCCCGTTTTGCCCCGTTTTAGCTTCCGGACTCCAATCTCCTGTCAAACATACGAGAATAAGGTATTAAAAGCTCATTTATGCAAATTTACTCGCCAAAATAATATAAGATAATGATAAATAAGCGTATAAAAATACGCCTAACAACCGCGAAAAGCAAAGGCTGCCATTCCGCCCCCACAATCCTATTCGAGACAGCGGAATCATAAGCCATTTCAACCTGTAAGGCGCACGCAACAGCATGCTCCCCGAGCATATCAACAACGCCAACAGCCGTTCAGAAAGAAGGCTGTATCCAAATACCAAAGGCCCGCACGGAAGTACTTTCAGTACAGCATGCCTAGATACTGGATACAGGAGCCTCTTTATCCATCAAGAAAGCAGGTGTCCGCACAGCATCAACAACAGCTTTGGGAATCTAATGTAGATGCCCCACATAGATACCGCAAAACTGTACCAAATGTAACCTACAGTAAACCAATTTCTGTCAGGAAAATTTGGGTACCAAAAGGCATTAACATTCACGGACCCAAAAATCAAAGGGGACCTAAATCTACATAATTTGTGTGCTACAGGACATTTTGGAGAAGGACATATGGTACTTCGACAGCGGATGCTCCCGGCATATGACAGGAGATAGAAGAAAGCTATCAGATTTCGTAGAAGGTCGCGGTCCAAAAGTGTGCTTCGGTGATTAATCTAAAGGAAGAACAAAAGGAAAAGGAAATCTTCTTGTCGAAAAATTCAAAGTCACCGATGTAGCTTATGTTGAAGGCTTACAGTACAATCTACTTAGTATTAGCCAGTTCTGTGACAAACAGGTCTCGGTGAAATTCTATATAGATCACTGTAGAGTCAAGAACATCCTGACCAAAGAAGTTGTACTCACAAGAAGCAGATCAGGTAATATGTATATTGCTCACTAGATGCCTACGAGATCCACAATTCCTTGTTTAGTTGCCAAAGGCACTGCAGATCTAAGCTGGCTATGGCATAAGAGGATGTCACACGTCAACTTCAAGACGATCAACAAGCTCTCAAGATAGGGACTGGTTAGAGGATTGCCGAATGTATCATTCCAAAAAGACAGTGTCTGTGGACCATGTCAAAAAGGTAAGCAAATCAAGTCCACCCTGAAGAGCAAATCCTACCTTTCAACCCACAGAGTGTTGGAAATGCTACACACGGATCTCTATGGTCCTGTAGACCCGGTAAGTTTGGGAGGTAAGAAATACTGTCTCGTTGTTGTTGATGATTATTCCAGGTATGCTTGGACAATTTTCCTAAGCAAGAAGAAGGAAACAATATCAAAGCTGCCCGAGCTCCTGAGAAAGCTTCAAAATGAAAAGGGATCGAGTATCGTGTCCATTCGTTCCGACAGAGGTACAAAATTTACTAACCGCTTTATAGAGCAATACTGTTCGGAAAATGGGATACAACACGAATACTCAGCTGCCTATACACCTCAACAAAATGGTGTTGCCGAGCGAAAGAATAGGACGCTGAAGGAAGCAACAAGGACAATAATTGCCGCAAGCAAGTTGCCACAGCGTTTCTAGGGTGAAGCAACCAATACAGCATGCTACACTCAAAATCACTGTATCGTCAACAAGCACCACAACAAAACAGCATACGAGATATGGAACAACAAAATAGAGGTGAGGTTCTCTGGTGGTGACCTAATTTGGGGGGCAAAAATCTGGCATCGGGGACATCTTCGAACGACGGCGATGGAGTCCGTTTTAAGATTTGGCCAATAATATCCCTGTCGAATTAGTTTAAAGGCCAGGGCCTGGCCTCCGGAGTGATTGGCACATATGCCTTCGTGCACCCCTCTGAGGGCATAGTCCGACTCCGACTCTAATAGACATCTCAGGAGCGGGACCGAATAGCCTCGTTTGTACAGAATGCCATCCAGAATGGTAAATTGTGCCGACTGAGTTCGAACCGTTCGCGCCTGAGATTGGTCTTCAGGCAAGATGCGCATCTATTCCTGATGCTCCCCCTGGTCGGCTGTTTGAACCTCTGCCATTTCAATGGCCGATGAGGCATGATATCCGATGTTAACTTTGTTCATGTGTTCGGCCCCCACACGGGATGCCAATTTCGCCAAAGAGTCAGCCATGATATTCTCCGATCGGGGCACGTGCTGTACGGTGCTGGGGAAACTCTGCAGCCGTGCTTGGGCCAAACAAAGATATTTAATTAGGGTTGGTTCCTTGGCTTTGTACTCTCCATTAATCTGGTTGACGACTAATTGAGAGTCACTTAGGATGGTGAGGCGAGTGAGGCCTAAGGATGCCGCCATCTCTAGCCCGGCCAGGAGGGCTTCGTTCGGCTTCATTGTTAGTGGTCATGAACCCCAGATGGACAGCTGAACAGAACAAACATTGATCAGGATTAACTAACACTATTCCTGTGCCTGCTCGGTCAGTGGTAGATGACCCATCTACATAGAGCGACCACACCTGTATGACTGGCCGTCCTCTTGGATAATAGTTGGGGTAAAATCTGCAGTAAAGTCTGCGAGTACCTGACCTTTTGCGGCGATTCGTGATTCAAAGATTATGTCAAACTGCCCTAAGTCGACAGCCCACTTGATCATCTAACCGGATACATCGGGTCGGTGCATAATTTGCTTCAGAGGGTAGTTTGTCAAGACGACTACTCAATGCTCGAGGAAATAAGGACGTAATTTACGGGAAGACATTATAAGGGCATAGGTTAATTTCTCCATAAGAGTGTACCTGAGCTCGGCATCGTGAAGAGCCTGAATGACATAATAAACCGGATTTTGTATTGAATTCTCCACCCGAATGAGAGCGGCGCTAAAGGCATAGTCGGACACGGCCATATATATATAAATGGGCTCTTCGTGGGTAGGTTGTTGCAAGATCGGCGCTTCTGCCAAGAATACTTTAATCATTTCGAAGGCTCTTTAGCATTGGTCGGTCCATTGGAAGTCCTTGTTCATTTTTATTACTTTGAAGAAAGGTTTGCATTTGTCAGTTAAGCGAGAGATAAAGCGATTTAGCGCGGCTAGGCGGCCTATGAGGTTCTGAACTTTTTTGACCGATTTCGGCGGAATAAGTTCAGTCACTGCTCTAATTTTATCGGGATTATCTTCAATTCCTCTCTGGCTAACCATGTAGCCGAGGAACTTCCCTGAGCCGACCCCAAATGAACACTTCTTTGGGTTTAACTGTTAGGAATATATCCTCGAATGCTACTCAGGAGATATGAGAGAGAAGGGGCATTGTACTTGTAACACTACGCCATAGATGGCCTACGGTCAAAAATGTTGTAGTAGCTCTAAAAGTTTTACCTGCTGCAACATTGCTTTTTTGATGTTGCTGTATATGTTTACAAAGTGTTGCCTTAGCTATAATTTTATATTTTTAATAAAAAATTTAAAATAAATATTTAATTTACTGTAAAATTATTTAAAATTAGAAAAATATATTATTTAAAATTTCAAAACTGATAGTTTGTGATTACAATCAATAATGTCAATTTTGTAAATATAATAAGAAAAATTTAAAATTTTTATTTTACACGAAATGAATAATCTTTGAAAAAAATAATTTTCATATTAAAAAAAATCAAAATTAATTATTGGCGTGAAGTATAATATTTTTATAAAAATAACATATTTTTTAATAAATTTTAAATTGCTGAAATTTGTGAATAAAAAAATTTTAGTGAAATTTTTTTCAGAAAATAAATAATAACATATTTTAGGGACAAATACTTTTAATTTTTATTCCCTTAAACAATTTTAAAAATTAAATTATGATAAATTTTTTATCACTTGTGAGGAAGGAGGTTCGAAATATTTGGAAAACGGAGGCAACTTTTCCCCCGTGAAATTTTTGGGAAAAGTGTGGCACAAAACAGACAACACAAAAAACCAAAAACCAAACTCGGTCAAACCCAAAAAATATACAGAACTGTACCCTTCCAAACCGTTCGATTTCTTTGCTCCCAGACTCGCAGTTTCTCTCTCAAGCTCGCACTCTCTCTCTCTCTCTCGCTCTCTCTCTCTCTCAAGCTCGCAGTTCGATTTCTTCGATCGATTTCAAGGCTCGATTTCATCTCTTCAAGCTCGGTTTCTTCAAGCTCGCAGGTGGTTTCAATTGGGTTTCGGAGTGAATTAGGGCTTTTACACATTCAGGTATTATTCTTAATTTGAGCTCGTAATGTAATTTTAATTGTTAATTTGTTCTACATGCATCAATTTTTACATTTATCTCTCTGATTTTGGTCTAATTTTGTATTTGTTTTCATGTTTTTCACTCTCTCTCGGCCTCTATTTTTCTCCCCCTCTCCCTGTTTCTCTAATATAGGTCAGGTCCCCTGTTTCAATTATAATCAATATTCTTGTGTTCATAAATGTAGTGATGGAAGCCTGGATTGAACTTCCAAAGTTCATTGAAGGATATATTAGAGGGGTAAGGGCTTTTTTGCGGAGTGCATTTTCTAGATTCGTTGTAGGTGAAGAAATCACGTGCCCCTGCAAAAATTGTAATAATCGCAAATGGCGTCGTGAGGATGTGATTTATGATCATCTCATCTACAATGGTCCATCTCCATTGTATGTGAGCTGGATTTATGAGGTTTCACGCTTAGATTCCGAAAAGAGTAAATAAAATATGGAGTGCGATGGCGGTGTTGATAATTTCGGAGATAACCTCGTTGATATGTTGCAGCATACGAAGAATTGTGAAGATGGGACTTCTGATAAACCAAATGAGGAAGCTAAAATATTTTATCACCTTGTTGAAGATGGAAAGCAACCGTTGTATCAAGGTTGTACAAATTTTTCGTGACTAAGTTTCCTCATTAGGATTTATTCCCTGAAGTGCATACACGGAATGACTGAGTCTGCATTTAGTGATTTATTGGGGTTGATTAAAGAGGCTTTTCCACATGCCCACATCCCTCTATCTTTTAATGCTGCGAAGAATGTCATTAGAGATTTAGGCCTAGACTACCAAAAAATACATGCATGTCCAAACGATTGCATGTTGTTTTGGGCAGAAAATGAGAAGGAAGATGTCTGCAAAAATTGCGATGCTTCAAGGTGGGCTGTAGTGGAAAAAAAAGACACTTATGACGGTTTTCCGGAGAAGTTGATGCACAAAGTACCAGCAAAAGTGATGCGTTATTTTCCACTAAAACCGAGGCTGCAAAGGCTATTTATGTGCAAGGAGTATTCATAACTTATGACTTGGCATTCATCGGGACGGAAAAAAGATGGTAAACTTAGGCATCCGGATGATGCAGAGGCTTGGAAGACAATTGATGTCAAATATCCTCATTTTTCGTCGGAAAATAGAAATGTCAGATTAGGTCTAGCAGCTGATGGATTCAGTCCATATCGTACAATGAGTACAACTCATAGTACATGGCCAATTGTGTTAGTAAACTACAATCTCCCACCTTGGTTATGCATGAAGCCGGAAAATTTAATACTCTCAACCCTAATCTCTGGTCCAGAATCTCCAAAGAACAGCATAAATGTATTTATGCAGCCTCTTATAGCCGAGTTGAAAGAGTTGTGGGATAAAGGGATAGAAACTTATGACGCTTTCGCTAATGAAAATTTTATTTTACGTGCTAGTATTTTGTGGACCATTAGCGACTTTCCGGGATATGCAATGTTATCCAGTTGGAGCACAAAGGGTAAATTAGCTTGTCCTGTATGTCATTACGAGACTTCTTCGATGTACTTGAAACATAGTAGAAAAATGTGCTACATGAACCATAGGAAATTTTTAGAGCCGAACCACAAGTGGAGATTTGATAAAAAGAGGTTTAATGGTGAAATTAAAATGGGAATCAGTCCGCCAATTTTATCAAGGGAAGATATTGAAGAATTATTGACTAGTTTTGAGAATCATTTTGGGTGTAATAAGAGCAAGAAGAAGGGCAGGAAGAACAGTGGCCCAATTGCATAATTCACATTTACACTTTAGAGAAGTAAAAAAACATTGAAGACGAAGCTTCCTGGTGGACCAACAACTCGTTCACGTTCCAATGTTGTAACTGCCCCTCAGAGAGATGCAACAGAGCAGGAAGCAAGGAACTCAATTCTTGTGGAGCCCGCTGCAAAAATCCAACTGCCACCGAATGAAGGAGTAGGATCAATGGCTGCTTATTTGGCTATGCGAGAGCATAAAAAGAAAGAAAATGCCACGGAGAAAGCTACAATTACTAGTGGAAGTGAAACAGCAAATGAGCCGGCTGACGTTGTTGATGGAGAAAATGTCTTTCCTGACATTGGAGATGAAGCTGAAGAAGGTTAGCATCTAATCTTTATTTTAACAAAATTAGAAATTTATACCGTGACATATATCTGAAATTCATTACACTACTAAGTAAAATTTGACCAAAGTCCGTAGCAATTAACCTCATCCAATATATGTAAATAAACATAATATATACTACAAAAGTTTGTTTTTACTTTAATTATTTGTGAAATAATTTGATGCTAGTTTTCTGACCTTTTGAACATGTGTCCTTGGTAATATCAATTGTAGTTCTTAAAAGAACCCGAGGAAAAACACACATGAATAAAGTTCATACGAGGCCCTTTGACAAAAGAATCATCGTGAGCATGAATGAGAAATTCCAACCTATTTCCGATGATGACAAAGTTGTGTCTGAACTTGGTTACTTTCTGGGGACATTAAAGAGGTCTGTTCCACTTACTTACAAATCTTGGAGAGATGTTTCTGACAATTTGAAGAACACTTTGTTGAATTATGTTAAGGTAACATGTAAACTACAATTTACCTCAAATTTCTGGTTATATAAATAATATTATTCACACACTAGGTGCCCTTTATTTAATTATGAAAATTTATTTTGTGTTTGATTTTTATGTAAGCAACAGTATATTTTTCCCGAGGGATTGGAGAAGTGGGTGATGAGGTCAATTAATGTAGCTTGGAGGGGCTACAAGAGTCATCTGAAATACGGACATTATACCGCTTACTCCACTGATGACGAGAGGCTGGAAAACATGCCTGACAACATTCCAATTGAGGATTTCAAATTGCTCCTAAAGTATTGGGGAGATGAAGAAATTCAGGTACATGAATAAATACAAAGATAAATTATCTTGTTTGTTATGTATTCAGTTTCACGGAAATAAACAAGTGCTCTTTATCATTTATTTCAATAGGTCAAGGCCAAGAAAAATTCTGAAAGTCGGAAAAAGTATGTAGACACACACACACTGCTGGTCCAAAATTATTTTCCCAAATTCGACACAAAATGGTATATTTCTGGACTCTTTTATCGTTTCATGTGAGAAATTTTTGTGTAAATTATATGAGAAAATTACACGACAGCGTAATTGTCAGTTTATGTAATATTTCTGGACAGCGTAATTGTCAGTTCATTTTTTTTACTTCTGTTTTAGATATCTTCAAATAATGCCAAAGTTTCATTTAATTGTTCCAATTTCAAGTGTTCAGGCCATCTGTTCATTTTCATTTTTTGCTTCTCAAATGAAAATTACATTTTAAGTGTTCAGGACATCTGTTCATTTTTTTGCCACCTGTTCATTTTCATTTTCATCTGTTAATTGCTTCTCAAATGAAAATTACATCAGTTCATTTTCATTTTTTTTTTTACTTCTGTTTTAGATATCTTCTGTTTTAGAATTACCATATAACCTTTTAGTGTTCAGGCCATCTGATGCTGCACATTTTCATGTTCAAGTGTCTGTTGCTTCTCAAATGAAAATTACATCAGTTCATTTTCATTTTTTTTTAATTCTGTTTTAGATATCTTCAAGTAATGCCAAAGTTTCATTTAATTGTTCCAATTTCAAGTGTTCAGGCCATCTATTCATTTTCATTTTTTTGCTACTCAAATGAAAATTACATTTCAAGTGTTCAGGACATCTGTCCATTTTTTTGCCATCTGTTCATTTTCATTTTCATCTGTTAATTGCTTCTCAAATGAAAATTACATCAGTTCATTTTCATTTTTTTAACTTCTGTTTTAGATATCTTCTGTTTTAGAATTACCATATAACCTTTTAGTGTTTAGGCCATCTGATGCTACACATTTTCATGTTCAAGTGTCTGTTGCTTCTCAAATGAAAATTACATCAGTTCATTTTCATTTTTTTTACTTCTGTTTTAGATATCTTCAAGTAATGCCAAAGTTTCATTTAATTGTTCCAATTTCAAGTGTTCAGGCCATCTGTTCATTTTCATTTTTTTGCTTCTCAAATGAAAATTACATTTCAAGTGTTCAGGCCATCTGTTCATTTTTTTGCCATTTGTTCATTTTCATTTTCATCTGTTAATTGCTTCTCAAATGAAAATTACATCAGTTCATTTTCATTTTTTTTTACTTCTGTTTTAGACATTATTTTACGTGATGTTTGTAATTTTGTGTTCAGGCCAAAGAATCAGATGGAGCACTTTTTGTTAAGACTTGTAAGCGAAAAGAGGGTCGCCAGTACATGACTGATGGGAAAGTAACTAAGTTCATAATTGTAAGTGTTCTATTATTTAGTTGATCACATGCCAGGTGTATTCTTCCATTCAAGTCTATTTAATTTGACATAGTCGTGGTTTTATTTTGTAGGACAAAATTGAAAAGGTGATTGGTCCTGATTTATCAGGACCAACTGAAGGTGTCAATAAACTTCTATTGGATGGAAAAGCACATGGTCCTTCATGGCTTATAGGAAGATGTGTGAAGTCTGACAAATGCTCCACTTCTGGCGCGACAAACTCGCAGATCAGTGACTTGACGACCAAAATCAGGCAAGAAGTTGTTGACGAAATGGAAGAAAAGCTGTAGAAGAAGGTCCAAGAAGAAGTATATGCACGGGTGAATAAGAAGGTGCACGAGAACCTAACTTGGGTGCTTAAGAAATTAGGCGAAGTAAACCCAAGCTTGAACATCAATTTGGTGGAACTTTGTCCCACAATATCAAGTGATAATGACAACGGCACTCCTATTACCGGAGGAGATGCTACATCTTAGATTTTCTGTTTTTTAAGTATCGTATTTCATGGCTTTTGGTCGTTGTGTAAAATCTTAAGTTCAATGTTTTAAGTAAACCTTATGTACTACTTTTTAGATATTTTGGATGGATGGATGTATGGATGGATTTTGAATGGATGGATTTTGAATTGTAATGGATGGGTAATTAATATAAACAAATATTTCGTATCAATTTTTTTTTTGTGAAAGTGTTGCAGTAGGTGGTACATAGTGTTGCAGTTACTTACTAAAAGGTGTTGCAAAAACTTAAAAAGTGTTGCACAAAAGTGTTACAATAGGGTATGGGGCCCACAGTGGGGCCCGTATCGGACCCACATATGGGGCCCATATATGGGGCCCACATATGGGTCCTACATCGGACCTACATGTGGGGCCCTACTTTTACAGAAAATTGACCTCTACTGCAACACTTGTTCAATGTTGCCGTAAACTATAGTTAACGATGCCTTGCAGTCTTATGGCAACAAAAGGAGTTGGTGTTGCAGTAGGTGACATAAGTGTTGCTATAGGGACCTACGGCAGCGGTGAAAAGTGCAACACCAAAAAAGTGTTACCGTTTCGATTTTTTTGTCTACAACAACGTTTTTTTGCTTCTTGCAACATTTTGTAGGAGTTGCCGTAGGCCATCTATGGCGTAGTGTAATTATGGAATTATCAATAAAAAGGCAATATGATTCATTCATTGTTTCTTGTATTTCAAATGCATACTTGATTTGGTAAACATTGAAGTGAAGTCTACGTAAATAAGAGCGAAGATTCCACTCTCGTTACCAGATAAGAGAACAGTGCACTGGAAGTGTTTAAGGCTTATTTACGTAAACCGTTCGCAAGTCAATAACTTAATTGGGCATTAAGTTTTGAGTAAGGCTTTTATAACTGATGCTAGGACATGTGCATGTCTTGATAGCATAGTTATAGGTATAGTGGTGGGACCAGTACACTCGAACACGACTCATACTTGATTCAGTCACACGGTATTCACTCTTGGAGAGTACCATCAGACCGATTTGATCTTTATCTCAACACACACAACATTACATACAAGATTCTTTCCCAGAACACATACCCTCGCAGGGGCTAAAATACAATAACACTCCCATAAAAGGGGAGAACAACCCATCGGAGGGTTAACCAACAAGACTCTAATAAATACTCTGCAATTGGTCTTCATGTGATTAGTATCATCGTATTCCATCATCCTTCGTATTGATCCTGTGATTTGCTCCCCAACAACCTGCAAGTACCTAGACGCAATACAGACATCCACCCCCCGAATACTCGGGGGTTAGCAAAACTCCACTGTTTTTCTAGTGCAAGTATAAAACAGGATTACAAGCCATACACAACGTGCTCCAAGAATATAATAATCATGAACATACTTCCCGAGATAAATCATTTGATCAAAACTGTTCAAAATGAGAAAAGTGGGAATAAACCCGATATACATCTTGTAAAGATATTTTACGATCTCGGAGGTTTTGAAAATGTTTAGGGTCACAGCCCAAAAGTCGTTTTTTTCCAAAATACGATTCCAATAATAAAATGCAGGTTCACAACCCAATTCACAACACACGGGGTGCAAGACCTAAATCATAAGCCACAGGGTCCACGACCCAAATCACAGAACACAGGGTCCACGACCCAAATCACATAACACATGTTATTAAGGATTATTCGCGTCCCGTGCTAACAAGCCCCGAACCTCAGATGCTCCCGTAGAACATACCTGAGTGAATAACCAGTAGGAAACCATACCAAATCTCATGTCCTCGCGACAACAATCACGGAACCATTCCAAACCACAACCATAAGTTATCCCGGCATCGCGCTAACAAGCCACGAACCTCGGAGTCCCCGCAAGACATACCCGATGATAACCCCCATAAGTTATCCTGGCATCGGGCTAGCAAGCCCCGAACCTCAGAGTTCCCGCAAGACATACCCGGATTGGATAACCCTATGGTCACGCCCGACCCATACTAACAAGTATGGATCCCGGAGATTCATCAATCTTACCCGGAGGCACATCACTTTCAACGATCACATAACAATGAGCAGAACATCAAGGCAAGCAACACTTAAATATCACAACCTCCTTTCAAAGGAGTAACAACTAATATCACACACATTATATTCTTACCGAACAAGTACACATAACAATACGTAATCTCCGGCAATGGATTACGGTCTGTCAAACTCATTCAAAGTAATCATAGCATCTTTCAACATACAACGCCAACACACATATTCCGAGAACACATATGTTCACAAAGTGTACGAATTATTGTTGAAAGACAACATTTATCGAGAACATACCGATCCCTTTTTATGTTCATTAAACATTGGGTTTCACATAAAATCATTTATCAATAATTATGCCTACGAAACATGAAACATATGGGCAAGATACTTGCCTCGATATCACGAGCGACAAAACGACGAACGGGCAAGATTGGGTAGCCTTCGAACTTCCAAAAACGACCAAGACTTCGACAGCCCACGAATACTACAAAAATAGTACCACTATGAATCAACAATACTTCGAAAATATAGGAATCATCCTAATTTTTACCCATTGGAGCATTTCGCCGAACATCTCAAAGGCTCATACTAACATAATCGACGAACATAACGATTTATGAAGTTCATACCACAAAGTCTCAATATTAACAAAGGATCTCGAGTATACAATGAAGATCTTACAAAAATTTGGTCTAGATCGGTTTATATCGGCCGAAACCTCACAAACCCCCAAAATTCAAGAACTAGGGTTCTAAGAAGAGATTACCTTGATTTGGACCAAGAAGACGATTAGATGTTGTTAAACACCTACAAATCCATTCGAAGATGAAGCTAGAAGAAGAAGATCGCTCAAAATCGCCTCTGGAGCTCACTCCCCTCGGAAGGGATGAAGAAAAGTGAGAAATGACGAAGTGAAGCCTGCTGTCCAGTATTTATACTGGACAGTCATTAGCGTGCGCTAACCAAACAGCATTTGCGCGCGCTAACGAGGTCAACTCCCATAATTTACCGAATAATACTGTTAGCGTGCGCTAGACCCATGAGCGTAGCGCGTGCTAACAGGTCACGAAACCAGTCCAGTGGCCCCTGGACAGAACTGCACCTACCGGGTAGCGTGTGCTAGAAAGAAGAAAGAGCGTGCGCTAAGCAGTCGATAGCGTTCACTAGCTATCGACCTTAGCGTGCGCTAACAAAGCCCCAGTCCAAGTCCAGTAGTACCTGGACTGCCTCTGGACTGCCAGTTAGCGTGCGCTACACATTCGGTAGCGTGCGCTAACCACAACGCCCTAGCGTGCGCTACACCACAAAAACCCAAAAACTCACATAGTGATCCAAAATGCTTCCAAACACATGTCCCAACAAGGCACACCTAAACATGGCAAAAAATTCTAACGATGAGGACAATAACAACCCGATAAAACCCCGAAAACACAACGAATCCGGAACAAAAATCTCGGGTATTACAGCGAGTGCCTTTTCTTGCGACTTGGGGCTTTCTGTCGATCGCTCGACATATAACCCCTTGAGTTTTCGCTTGCACGTGCGGCAGATGGCTGATGGGGTAATAGCGGGCGCATCGCATGCTCTCCGTCGCTCCCGTAGGATGGCCATGGCTCCTCGATCTATTCCGTGGTTTGGAATTGATCGAGCGAGAGGCTAGGGCCGTCCCTAGGGGGCGGGATCGAGAGTCTTGCGCCGCCACAGCTACCCTCCACCATAGGTTAGGGCGCGGATTGAGCCGGAATAAGACATCCAGCGGATCGGAGAGTGGCTCTCTTAGATGTGGTGGTAGACGTCATTATTTTGAAGGCTTTTCTTTGAAGAACAGTGAGTGTTTCTTCAAGTATATGCTCTAGAGAACAGTGAGTGTTCTTCGGAACGGTCAGAATGAAAATGAGGGTAAAGCCCCTCATTCTAGCGCCAATTGTTGTTACCCAAAATATTATACGGAAGGGATTGCTGGATATGGCTATGGGTGAGTAACAAACAAAATGCGAGAGCACATCCGAGGGAATGTAAATAACACAAGATTTGCCGGGTTTGTTTGGCTCGGGCTTGAATGCTCTCGTGAGATATTATTAATACGAATACTTTGGAGTATAGATATTAATGTAAGAGTACAATTATAATGAGTGTAAAGACCCTAGTTATCTAGCTCTTGAGTGCTGGTGGTTGCCGGAAGAACCAGAGTTAATGCTCTGTGTGTTCTTGTAACAAAGGAAATGTGATGCTCGCTTCTGCCAATCGTCTTTCGGTCGAGAGTGAGCGAGAATGCTTTTGAGAGTGTCTGGAAGACTTTTTAGAGAGTTCCCAGAGTTTTTCGAAAGTGTCCCAGCCTCCTTCCAAATGCTGGAAGTTTCTATTTATAGGAGTGGAGGTAGCTGGGCAATCGCCTTTACTTTATTATAATAAGCGGGCGATTGTCTTCAACACATGGGTTGGTCTCCTTAAAGTCCGTAGCAGATGCTGTCAGCTGGGTGTGCGAACCAATAAGAGGGCAACACGCGTCTTAAGTCGCTGTCTTGGGAGGTCCCACCTAGGACCTTTCAGCGGGTCTGTCAGTAGGTTAGACTGTCCTTGTCCTTTTCCTACGGTGCCTTTTCCGGATCTGCACGTGGGCCTCTATCCCAAGATTCGGTCTTCGCTGACTTGACGGGTGTTGGCTCTACACATGGCATGAGGCGGTCGTCCTTGGACGGGCACCAGAGTCGATCGCCATGTGCCGAGAGACGATCGCTCTAGATGTCAATCGCTCGGCACTTGGACTTGATCTGGGATCTCTGTTTGGTAGGTGTGCCGTGGTTCATTTGACGCTGACTCGGTCGCTCGGCCCTTATGCCGATCGCCATCGAGGTGTGTTAATCGCGACACAACACCCTTACCCTTAAGGTCCTCGACTTGTGGTCCTGTCCGCTTCTTGGTATTTTTCTTCTAATTCTTGGACCCCCGAGGTCCAGAAGAAATCACAAGGGCAGAATCCTTCATCCTCAGAGTCTTCATCTGAGATTGAGCGGTCACGAATTTTTTCATTAGCCCAACTAAGTTACATGCAATCTCATTGCAGTTGAAGTTCATAACAAACTGTGAGAAGGAATCAGGGAGAGACTGTAGGATAAGGTCGGTTTGAAGAGAAGTATCCATCTTAAAATCAAGAGCCTCCTATTGGGATAACAAAAATCCTGTATCGATGATGTTGGGATAAACAAACCCTGTATCGATCGTATTGTCATAATGTTTTGATAATATGCCAAATCCTGAATACCGCCAATAGCTGTATCAAAAAGCTGATCAAGTATCAACCTATATCGAAGACTTCTCGCAGTCCCAACCATACAATAAACCTATCATACAACAAAGAGTCCCGCAAATCTAAGTATGGAAGCTGTCTCGAAATATCAATACAGCGATCCTTCCATACAGCCCTCAAACAGGACAAGAAGGAATCTTCAGTATTCGCTAGAAGTCAAGTCCCGTTTGATAAAGAAGTATTTAAATACTAAAGGATAAAGTATTTAAATACTGTAAGTTATCAGAAGATCTTCAAATACCACAATATCCAGATCTCAGTCAAATATCAAGTTGTCGCAGAATCTTGCTCAACGGATATATTTCAAACGGATATATTTCAGAGGCTATATATATCTCCAGAGTTTGAAGATCAAGAAGGACTGAAAATCTATAGAAAATATACAGAATATTCACGACTTACAAACGAACAAAGCTTACAAGAAATATTCAGAGCAAAACATATCTCCCTAAGCTTTCTGCTATTCTGATAGAAGAGATATACAGTGCTCAACCATTGAACAACACATTATCATCTTAAAGCCCAGAAAGTCATAGCTATTGTTCAAACCCTGTTCTATCTTTGAACAAACTCATATCAGCCCTGTGTGGACTGAGGAATCCTTGCTACTCCTGAACTGTGTGTGACGGACTTGCATTGAAGAAGACGAAGCTTCAGAACTGTGTGTGAAGAAGCCAGTCACGTGTTAGCTCAAACCAATCTGTGTGAACGGTTGAAAGCTAAGATCTTTATATCAATCTTTGTGAACGATATATTGATTAGGTATTGTTATAATTACGTAGTTGTGTACGCAATAATTATAATAAACTTTTTACTCCTGTGTGGAGGACCAGTGGACGTAGAGGGGTTTACCTTAAACCACTTTAAATATTGTGTTATTTACTTTCTGCCTTTATTGTTTTTTTAATTGTGATTATTTAAGTATACACTGCACACCGAGTTGCTGTATCCTCAGCAACTTACTGTATTAAAGACTTCCGCTACGCACTGAGATTTAAAACCGTACATCTTTTTGTTTAAAACACTTTCCAAGCTGTATCCTGTATACTTAGTGGCCAACAAGTGGTATCGGAGCGGTTGATTCTAAAAAGAATCAGTCGTATTTTTAACCGAATCAGATCTAAAATCACTTATTTTTATAAAACAGTCTTTTTCATTCCTACATTCTCATATGGATACATCAATGATCAACAAAGTTCCTATGTTCTCTATTAATGAGTTTGATGATTGGAGAATCAGGATGGAGGCTCATCTTACAGCAATGCACGAAGAAATGATTTTTGTTATACAGGATGGCCCCATCAAGATAATGAAGGTAAATCTGGCCCCTAGGATTGAAGTCCAAGCTCATGCTGAGATGCTTGAAAAAGAGCACGAACAATGGACTTCTGACGAAAGAAAGCGCGCCAACCTTGACAATGTTGCGAAGAATGCGCTGTTTGTCACCCTTGACAAAGGCACATTCTCTAAGGTAAAGAGCTGTAAATCAGCCAAGGATATCTGGGATAAACTCAAGTTGATTTGTGAGGGAACTGAGCTCTTAAAAGAAAACAAAATTTCCAAATTAACTCAGCAATTTGAATCTTTTGAAATGAAACCAACTGAAACACTTGAGGAACTTGACCTCAGATTCACTGGAATTGTTGGTGAACTTGAAGCTTTGGGCAAAATTTATACTCAAACGGAGAAAAACCTAAAGATTTTCAGATCTCTCCCTGCCCGATGGGACATTAAGACCACAACTATGCATGTGTCATGTAACCATAGTGAAATATCTACCTTTGATCTCTTTTCTGACCTCAAAGCATTTGAATACGATATAGACAGGAGAGAAAAAGTTGAAGAATCTCCTGCTAGGACTACAACCTTAGCCGCTATATCCAACCGTCGACACAACATGCCCAGCCCATCAAAGCCAAATTACAGGAATGCTGACAGCGACGACGATATCCTGTCACAAGATGAAATGGCGCTCCTCATGCACAAGTTCAAAAAGTTCATCAAACAGTCTGGAAAGACTCCCCACAGGATCAAGCCTATTCACAAGGTAAGTACTGAAACTTCCTCTGATGACGCTAACCTATACTGTAATTGCAGGAAACCAGGACATTATGCAAACAAATGTCCTCATCCTAAAGTTCAAAGGTTGCCGGAAGCCGAGCAACAAGAGAGGGATGAACGAATATGTGCTTGGGAAAACAAGCTCAAGGAACTGATAGGAGAATCAGAAGCCTACTCCACACCATCCAAATCCGAAGAATGTCTTCAAGCAGTCACTGAAAGTGACTCATGTGACGATGAATTCGAAGATAAGGCATATATGTGCTTTATGGCAAAGGACATTTCGGAAGAAGAAGATAGCGATGATGAGGTAAGCTCAACCTCAATTATTCCAGTAAACGCATCGCATACTTTCAAAAACATGATGAATGAATTTAAAAATATTCAAAAAGCCCACGAGACTTTGAAAAATGAAAACATTCAGCTTCAACTTTCCAACATAGAGCTGAAAGAAGAAAACGACTTGCTAAAGATAAATTATAAAAATATGTCTATTGATTGTGAAAACAGCAAGGTCGAGCATGAAAAACTCGTGGAGAGCAATCATCAACTTGCTCATGAACTAAGTGAGACTAAGTCTCAAAATGGAAGCAAGACAAATGATTTTGTTCTACTTCAAGCAAAATTTAATACACTCGAAAAACGAGAAAGCGAACTTGAGACCATTCTGAAATCTTTCGAGAAATCATCTAAAAGAATGGAAGAAATTCTAATCACTGGGCAACATGCTCATGATAAAAGTGGCTTAGGATACAACTCATTTTCCAACAAAGGGAAAACTAGTACTGTGTTCGTCAAGAGTGTGGAACACATTCCTGTATCAGAAGAAACTCCAAGTCGTGTGAAGGAACCTGCTGCACCGCGAAAAGCAAAGGCTGCCATTCCGCCCCCGCAATCCTATTTGAGACAGCGGAATCATAAGACATTTCAACCTGTAAGACGCACGCAACAACATGCTCCCCGAGCATATCAACAGCGCCAACAGCTGTTCAGAAAGAAGGCTGTATCCAAATACCAAAGGCCCGCACGGCAGTACTTTCAGTACAGCACGCCTAGGTACTGGATACAGGAGCCTCTTTATCCATCAAGAAAGCAGGTGTCCACACAGCATCGACAACAGCTTTGGGAATCTAACGTAGATGCCCCACGTAGATACCGCAAAACTGTACCAAATGTAACCTACAGTAAATCAATTGCTGTCAGGAAAATTTGGGTACCAAAAGGCACTAACATTCACGGACCCAAAAATCAAAGGGGACCTAAATCTACATAATTTGTGTGCTACATGACATTTTGGAGAAGGACATATGGTACTTCGACGGCGGATGCTCCCGGCACATGACAGGAGATAGAAGCAAGCTATCAGATTTCGTAGAAGGTCGCGGTCCAAAAGTGCACATTAGAGTACAATCTACTTAATATTAGCCAGTTCTGTGACAAACAGGTCTCAGTGAAATTCTATATAGATCACTGTAGAGTCAAGAACATCCTGACCAAAGAACTTATGCTCACAAGAAGCAGATCAGGTAATATGTATATTGCTGAGTGGATGCCTACGAGCTCCACAATTCCTTGTTTAGTTGCCAAAGGCACTGCAGATCTAAGCTGGCTATGGCATAAGAGGATGTCACACGTCAACTTCAAGACGATCAACAATCTCTCAAGACAGGGACTGGTTAGAGGATTGCCGAATGTATCATTCCAAAAAGACAGTGTCTGTGGTCCATGTCAAAAAGGTAAGCAAATCAAGTCCACCCTAAAGAGCAAATCCTACCTTTCAACCCACAGAGTGTTGGAAATGCTACACATGGATCTCTATGGTCCTGTAGACCCGGTAAGTTTGGGAGGTAAGAAATACTGTCTCGTTGTTGTTGATGATTACTCCAGGTATGCTTGGACAATTTTCCTAAGCAAGAAGAAGGAAACAACATCAAAGCTGCCCGAGCTCCTGAGAAAGCTTCAAAATGAAAAAGGGATCGAGTATCGTGTCCATTCATTCAGACAAAGGTACAAATTTTACTAACCGCTTTATAGAGCAATACTGTTCGGAAAATGGGATACAACACGAATACTCAGCTGCCCATACACCTCAACAAAATTGTGTTCCCGAGCGAAAGAATAGGACGCTGAAGGAAGCAACAAGGACAATGATTGCCGCAAGCAAGTTGCCACAGAGTTTCTGGGGTGAAGCAACCAATACAACATGCTACACTCAAAATCACTGTATCGTCAACAAGCACCACAACAAAACGGCATACGAGATATGGAACAACAAAACTCTATTAGTTTCGTATTTTCACATTTTTGGATGCAAGTGTTATGTATTGAACAATGGGAAGGATCAAATTAGAACCTTTGATGAGAAGTCGGATGAAGGAATATTTGTAGGATATTCCTCCGTCAGCAAAGCTTACAGGATCTTTAATAAAAGGAAGCTAACGTTCGAGGAATCAGTTCATGTAGTGTTCGACGAACCTCACCATGACCCTATAGGAGTAGAAGCTGTTACTCAGAACGTCTAACAACTTTCCATTTTAGATCCACCAACTCCGATAGAACCTGTTGTTGACCTAGAAGTCAACCCCGCAGCTGTAAGAATCGACGTAGATGAAGCCGATGCTGTATAAGCTGAAGCCGAAACTACAACAACTTAAGATACAGTACGGGACCCCGAATTAGAACCTGACCAAAGATGGTTGAGAGATCACCCGCAAGAGATGATCATTGGAAACATTAATGCTGGTGTTTCTACCCATAGGAGAATACAGAGTACACAAGGAAATGTACTGTGTACACAAGAAGAACCAGATACTGAGATATCACCATTCCCTGAATGGAAATCTCAATCCGATCTTAGAAGACTCAACATGTGCACTATTGCTGTATTCTTAGCCCAGTCGGAACCTATTTCTACCATAGAAGCTCTCAATAATTCTCATTGGATAACATCTATGGAAGAAGAGCTTAACAATTTCGAAAGAAACAATGTATGGTATCTTGTACCCAGACCTACGCATCAATCAGTTATTGGAACCAAATGGGTATTTAGAAACAAGAAGGATCGAAATGGACTAATTATAAGGAATAAATCCAGTCTAGTCGCACAAGGCTATAGACAGGAAGAAGGCATAGACTACGATGAAACGTTTGCCCCTGTAGCCAAACTAGAAGCTATTAGGATATTTTTAGCCTTTGCCACCCATAAGAGCTTCATTTTATACCAAATGGACGTCAAAAGTGCATTCCTAAATAGAGACCTTGCCGAAGAAGTTTATGTTGAACAACCACCAGGGTTTGCCAACACAGACGACATAGATCTAGTATACAGGCTAAGGAAATCACTGTATGGACTTAAGCAAGCCCCTAGAGCATGGTATGAGACCTTGTCCCAGTATCTAACCGATAATGGATTTGAGAAAGGTGCTGTGGACAAGACCTTGTTCAAAATAAAAGAAGGCGATGACCTTCTAGTGGTTCAAATTTATGTAGATGACATTATATTTGGTTCAACTAACCTTGCTTTATGTCAAAGGTTCTCTATCTCATGAAAAGTAAATTTGAAATGAGTATGATGGTAGAACTTAGTTATTTCCTAGGTTTGCAGGTAAAGCAATTGCCTACAGGGATATTCATCAACCAGGAAAAATACAGCAAGGAGCTTCTCAACAAATTTGGAATGAATACTTCCAAATCATCGTCAACCCCCATGAGCACTTCCGTGCAAATTTGTGCTGATGAAGCCGGAAAGCCGGTTGACCAATCACTCTACAGGAAGTTTATTGGCTCTCTCCTGTACCTAACGGCTAGCAGGCCCGATATCCAGTTTGCTATAGGAGTGTGTGTGAGATATCAAGTAGCATCCAAAGAATCACACTTCAATACAGCTAAACGAATCCTGAAGTATATTAAAGGAACAGGCGATGTAGGACTATGTTATCCTAAAGAAGGCGGATTCGATTTAGTTGGCTACAGCGACTCATATCTCGGAGGCTGCAAGCTAGATAGGAAGAGTGTAAGTGGAACTTGTCACTTTCTTGGACCTAGAGTTGTGTCTTGGTTCAGAAAGAAGCAATTGACAAACTCACTTTCCACGGCTGAATCAGAGTACTATGCTGCTGGTAGTTGCTGTATGCAGATCCTTTGGATGCAGCAACAGTTGTTAGATTATGGGATTGAAGCCAAGGAAACGCCCATCATGTGCGATAGCACTAGTGCAATTACAATAATGCACAACCCTGTATTGCACTCGCGCACTAAGAATATCCACATGAAGCATCATTTCATTAGGAATCATGTCGAGAACAAGGATGTTCGGCTGGAAAAAGTTCATACAGATATTCAGTTGGCTGACATTTTCACCAAGCCTCTCGACACAACAAGATTCAACATGCTTCGACAAGAATTGGGATTGCTACAGCCTGACTCCTTGTAAGTATTTACTGTTTTTACTCAACAATTGAGGGGGAATGCTGTAAGACCCAAGAATACAGTATCCACCATTAATTATCTGTACACTCAGAGCCTTCAATATAGCAATGTAGGGAATAAAGCGATATGAATCATCCTATAGCTGACGTGTGCAATAATTAAGGAGGAATATAGTATGACCCATGAATACAACATTAATCCAAAAGTTGCTGTATGGAATTGAAACCCATATGTACCTTTTAAGGGGGAACGCTGTATCGTCGCGGATACAGCACATACTATGGTAATTCGATTCATTATATATTATAATATTTTAATTTAAAACAATTTTTGTCCACGTGCCCTGTTTTCATGTCAAACGTCGTTTACATTAAATGCCTTACACGACATCTGGACAATCAAATCTCAAAAGCCGCGATGTTTTTAAATTGTTTAATATTTATTACCACCGTTTCAGGCATTAAGGGTAATATGAAATGTCAGAAGTGGGACCCGCTCCTATTTTAAAATTCAATGGATAAGTGTATCAGTTACACTTAGTCCATCGTGACCGTTCATTTTAAACACCGATTCCAATCCCTTAAATCTGACCATTCGTTCTGCGAAAACCCTTCTTCGCCGCCTACTATAAAAGGACTGTAAATGCCATTTGAGACTCTTTACGCCTTCTGCATATTTTAAGAGCACTCGAGCATTCAGCCTATAAGATTTTTTTGTGTTTACTGCATATTTTTCTTGTATCTTTTTCACCGTTACTTGAAAAATCATCAATGGCGTCTACCCAGACATCTCCACCTCTCTCAAGAAGTCACTCGACTTCATCGATGGACGGATCTCCTCCAGATCTGTCATGATGGAATGCATTCACGCTGAAAGTGATGACATCGATGCCATGGAGGTCGTCACTACAAGAATCCATCAACAAGGCCTCTACCGCCTTGGGAGCCACACCGCCGAGAACTATGACGCTCATCTAGTTGAGGAATTCTACCTCAACGCCGTAGTTCGTTTTTTGTCGCTGGCTCAAGGAGGTCATGTCGTTGATATCACGACCGTTATCCACGGAGTGGATATCCGCGTTAACCAAGAGCTTCTCCAGAACATCTTCAGGCTACCTTCTGATGGCCTGACTATGGAAGAACTTGAGACCTTTGGGTCACAAGAACTGCTGATTCAGTACTATGGCTTATTCACCAGTTTAGCAATGGTGGAAGTGGTTCACACCACATGCCATAAGAAGAACTTTTGTTTACCTTTCATTTACTTACATGATTTTTGCTGCCGTATTATTGAGAATCATACAGGTGCTTTTGAGATGTGCACCAATCTCAGGTTAAGGATGATGGTCACTATAATGACCTGCGAGAAGGTCAATTGGTATCAGGTCATCCTTAAGCGTTTGCAGGAAGAGGTGTCTAAACCTGCTTCGCAGAAGAAATCGTTTGGTTTGTTTTTGAACCATGTTTTGATGAAGTGCGGACTTCAGCAAACCGCAGAAGCAAAGAAGATCAGTTCACGGATATTCTTAGGAGGCGTCAGGCCCACTGCCTTCAACCAGAGCATCCTGATTGCCAACAGACCTTTTATCTGGAATTTGCCACTGTATGAAGATCTGAGGGGTGTTTTTTATAAGTTCCAAAGTGTAGAATCTTCGAAGAAGAGAAAAAGATCTCACAGCGAAACACCAGTTGCTATTGAGAAGCCGAAAAGGAAGCTAAGGAGGCTTATGAAATTTAAAGCTACAGAACCCTCCGAGGATGCTCCTCTCGTGGCGCAACCCACTGATCAACTACCCCAGGGCCCAACCCCTGCGGAAGAGATGCCCGCTACTGTCGATACAGTAGATCCCGAGCCCTTGGTGGCTACGACGGATACTAGGACATTTGCCAACTCAAAAGACTCTAGCGAGTCGAATGCCTGTTTGGAGCCAATAACTACCTCTCCTATACGGGATTCCACACCCATTTAGGATCCATATTCCTTCGGGGTACCATCCCCTATAACGAATCCCTCTCCAATATAGGACTCCACCCCTGTAGAGGAACCCCTTCATACAGCAAACCCATGCGCTGTACGGAGTCCCTCCCCAGACACAATCATTTCCAATACCCTGCTTTCTATGCAGATTGAACAGTCTTTCGAGCGATTTCTCCAATGGAAGAGCTTTAGACTTGCTCCGTACGAAACTTTGTACAACTGGAGTGAGTCGTGTAACGAAGAAAAATTCTTTTTGGAAGTGACGGACACTCAAGAAATTGCTGTCCTGATCCAATGGGCCAACTTATTTGTTAAGGAACTTATTGAGAGTCATTTGCTTGATAAGGCTGAAGCTCGAAGGAAAGGGAAAGCTTCGTCCATGGAAACTCCTGATAGTCTAAGGTCCGATCCTAATTCCGACGACGATGATGATGCACTCCAGGCTGGTCTGCGGATGAGTCGAGAGGAAGCCCAAGCAAAGAAAGATGAAGGGACATCTACCCATCAGTCGCCCCCTTCGCCACAGCAAGCCAGTGTTCCCGACAATGAGGATTCAGTCCCTCATGTCAAGGAGGAACAACATGTTTCGTAATAGGCACCCGAGCCTGCCGTTGCCCCCGTCGAAGAAAGATCTAGCGCCATCCAGCAAGAGGAATCAGTCCCTCTACCGGAATAGGCGGATGCTGAGAGACACCAGGAGGAATTGGTCCCTCCTGTATCTATGTCTACAGAAACCACTTCGACACAGGAGGATGCCGCACCCCCTGCCGCCGAAGCCAAAAACACTTATTCCCGCCCCATCAACCGCCTTGGAATCCGACGACGGTACTATACCTGAGGATGTCCAACTCACTTCACGCCCTAATGTGCATTTGAGAAGGTTAAATGTAGTCGAGGACTTTGCCCTGCCAAACTATCCCAGCACCGAAGCAAGAAAAAAGCGATTACGTGCTCTTGGCTTCCAAACTGTCTTTATTCAGGACGCAGTCAATGCTCTATACTCTGTAGAAAAGGCTCTTGATTGGCTTCACACATCTGCTGTTGAAGAAATGACCGGACTAAGGCATGAAGTCTCTCGAGTAGTCGAAGCCTTCACTGTCTTGCCACATGTATTCAAGCAAGCTCTGAGCCAACTGCAAGATAAGCAAGAACAGATCCTGAGAGAAGAGCAATCAAAACGCCGCGTGTCTTAGGCCAAGACCGCATCTCCTCTGATCGAATCCGGTTCTCAACTGTGAGCCCATGACAAGAACATTAAAGATATATCGCAGGTGCTCTCGTCCCTTGTTGAGAGAATGTCTAATATTGAGACAAAACACGATGCCGCTTTGCAAATCCTGGAACGTCTTGATGATAAGGTGTCATACCTTGATGACGCCAAAAAGGGGGAAGAAGCAAGGGAAGCCGCTAGGAGAACGAGGTTGGAGCAAGAGAAAGAGTTGTTAGCTCCATTTGAAGACTCCATCACTGCAGATATAGCCCGTATCTCGACGCCGAACGTGAGGATACAGGGAGAAAGACCAGAATTATAGGATCCTAAGTATCCTTAGAAAAGCCTAGTCCGAAAGCCGCAATCTATGAACCTCCCAACAGACCGACAGCCTACCGCTGCAGAGATCAAGAATTGGAGGAGAAATGAACTGTTAAGATACTTTGTTGTACTTATCATGGATTCCCCTTTATTCAATAGATGCAGAACGGTGCAGGAAGCTGCAGAGGAATTCAAGACGAAGCTGGAAGGTGGAACGCTCCTGCTACAGCTGCAGATGAAATCAAAGCACAAAAATAGTGACTTGGTGACCCACCGAGAGGATTGGATTCTTGTATTCGACAAATCATATGAAGGTCGAGCCATTTATCAATTTCGAGACAAGGAAGCCCATCAATACTGGTGGAAAAACACCAAGAATGACCCAAACAGACCATGGAGGCATTCAGACTATAAGAGTTAAATTTCCTTGTATTATAGTTTTTGTAATCTTATCTTCCGAACAGCAAAATTTTGTACTCCTCATTTCGACATCAATAAAATTTTTGCCTGTCTTGAAAGATTACCACTCGTAATATACTATGTTCTTATATGTTTACAGTCACTTTATGTATTCTCACTGTATTCATATTATGAAACCTATCTCATACACAAGCTGTAAGAACTTGTCTGCGAACAGTTCATAGTTTAAGTTGTATGCATCTAGAAAACAATGTAAGATTGTGCCTGCCCGCCAATCATAAGTTTTCAACGTAATTTTCTTTCGATAAAAGCTGAACTTGCCTGCGAGTAGTAGCTCTAACTACTTTGTCTAAAGACTTATGATCTCATTTGCCATTAGCCGCATATGACATTTATCTTCTCACTTACAGGAGAAAGAATTCTATCTTGGCATTCAGTAGAGACTACTAATTGCCCACTAAGTTGCGTTTCGAGGTTGACCCCACCAACCAGTGATTGGATCGAACTACTCTAATGATTAACTTAATGTCACAAGCACAGCTCAAAGGTCCACGTATACCTATCACAACCTTTCCATTCAGTCATTGACAAACGCTGAGTGATATCCATGTGACCGAATCGAGGTGAGTCATGTTCGAGTATACTAATCTCATTAGCATACCTCTAACGTGTGCTCCCACTATCTCTTAGTGAAGACGGGCACTCTTCATGTCAAAGTACACGTTATATAAATCTTGGCTAAACTTAATGCCCAATTAAGTTTTATCGACTTGCGAACTAGTTAAGCATTCAAGCTCTAAAACACTTCCGGTGCCTATGTCCTTATCTCCATATGGAGTAGAATGTTTGTTCTAAAATGCAAGTACTATTATTCTATATACCAAATCACAATGCCAGTGATATACAATAATATAGAAATAATAATTGCCTTATGAAATATAATATTCATAATTACAATATAAATACTCTCACTCTCTCATCCTCTGAGTGGCATTCGAGCCCCGCCGGCGAGGGTGAGGGGTAGTCGTTTCAAGCGGCTGGCCAGAGTGGTGGAGCTGAGTAGCTTTTGTGGTTATTCGGTGCCTAAATCTAAGGCCCAACGGAAGCGGTAAAACAAAAATTAATTCGATCTAAATCCCTACGAGGATCGATCGAGCTACGTATATACGAATATTAAACGAAACACAAGAGATACAAGAAACATACACTTGTAGTCCGTTGACTTAAATGGTGTCCTTCTATTGAGATATTCCCAAGCTTTAGTTGATTTACCTACGATTCAATCCGCTCCAAGCTCTTGGATGATCCAACGCTGAAAATACCGCATTACTTGCCACGCGCCGGAGAAACAAACACAATGACGATCACCCGATTAACCTATAAGGTTACGACTAGAATCAAGTGATGGAAGCTTTCTTTGTGATTATGACACTCTAAGTGTATAACTCACTTTCTCTCTTTTGATTTCTTGATTTTTCTCCAAGAACCACCGAGAACAAGATGAAGAAGAAAATGAAGACTATATGAGAAAACAATTTTCTCTCTCTTGAACTCTCTCAACCATAGGAATGCACAATGGGTAAAGTGAGAGATGTCAAGTCTTCCTTTTATTCTTCACCTCACAATATAAAATTCCCAACCAAATAAAGACCATGATACTTGTCCCCTTGACAAAAGATATTCCAAACATCATGATCTAGACAAGAAAGACTCACACAGAGGTGAGTTGGGGGGGGGGGGGGGGCAAATAGAAGGGAATTGAAGAGTTCGGTTCGTTTGGGACTCCCATGAGTCCAAACAGATAAACTGCTATTCCGTTCTGATGTATTTGTGTCGATTAATTAATCCAATCAATTAATCACATCAAATACATAATAACATAATTAATTTCTCCAAGAAATAATTATATTTATGAATTAGATTAATCACCCAGTAATTTATTTAATTCATTAGGCCGTAAATCAATTTATCCAATAAATCGATTTAGACATCTAATGTCCCAAATTAGATATCCAATATCTAATATTAATAATGAGAGAACAAGCTTGATTCATTCCGTCATCAATCCTATTGCGCGACTCGGTAAGTCCGTCTCAGTCAGTAATGGGAGGAACCAAAGAGTAGTAGCACCACCTAGCCAGCCTGGTGGCCTACACTGTACCCCAACTGAGAACGAATGATGGGATCATTCAAGAACCATTCTGTTGTGAATACCAATATACATATAAACCCTTCTTTCAAATGTCCCGATCAAGTTATAGGGTCACGGTCAGTCAAACCCTATCTGTACTTGACACTATGCATGCGTTAATGCAAATCGAGATCATCGATCTCTCGTGTATCCAATACAACTAGCTCCAATGCTTTGGCCAAAGACTTATGATCTCATCTGCCAATAACTGCATAGGACACATAACCCGTTCACTAACAGGAGAAAGAATTCTATCTTGGTATTCAATAGGACCTACTACTTGCCCGTCAAGACGCACGTCGAGGTTGACCCCCGCCTTCCGGTTTACAGGGTCGAACTACTCTAATGAAAATCTTGATGTCACAAGCACATCCCTACTAAATCCTCAAGTCTAAGGTTCACGAGTACCTATCACAACCTTTCGATTCTGTCATTGACTGTCCCAGAGTGAAATCCGTGTGACGAATCGAGGGTGAGTCAATTCGAGTATACTAATCCAATTAGCATATCTATAATGTGTGCTCCCACTAACCATTAGTGTTCGACATGCACTCTCCATGTCAAAGAACACATCATGTAAGTCTTCACATAAACTTAACGCCTAGTCAAGTTTCATCGACTTGCGAACGATTAAGTATTTGAGCTATAAACCTTTACAGTGCCGACCCCCTTATCCAATAAGGAGTGGAACGTTTTGCTCTCAAATACATGTACTAGTTTCTATATGTATATTTACGAGTGAGAAGTGCCAGTAAATAAAGAAACATCCATTTCCTTATATTAATGATTTACATAATAACAAGTACAATGCCCTCACTCAACATCCTCTGAGTGGCATTCGAGGGCATAATCCTAACAATCTCCCATTTGCACTCAATGCCACATACTATGGTATCTAATACTCATGTTCTCCAGATGACGCTCCAAGCTAACCATAGGAAGTGGCTTGGTCAGTAGATCAGTGACGTTGTCGGCTGAGTCTACTCTATGCAGTACAATGTATCCCTTGCGAACAAATTCTCTTACGATATGATACTTCCTCTCAATGTGTTTGGTATTGTTGTGAAACCTTGGCTCCTTGACCTATGCTACAGATCCGTCGTTGTTGCAGTACAGCGGAACAGATAGCTTAGCACATGGTATCACTTGAAGTTCTCCCAGAAACTTCTTAATCCAGAACCCTTCCTTGTAAGCCTCCGAGGCTGCTTGATACTCAGCCTGACAGGTGAAATCAGCAGTCACGCTTTGTTTGACGCTACGCCAAGACACCTATTATTCTCTTCGCTCTATACCAGTAGAGTCGAATACCAAGAATATAGGTAACTTATCTCAAGTCTTTCATGGAGAAATTACTCGAAATCCAAGCTTTCACAGAACTGAGCATTCCCACATCATTTCCTATTAGTAGAATGTCATCTACATATAGTACTAAGAATGCAATCTTACTCCCACTAATCCTATTGTATACAGAAGGTTCCTCTTCATTTTGCACGAAATCAAACTCTGTGACCGCCTCGTTAAAACGAAGGTTCCAACTACGTGACACTTGCTTCAATCCATAAATGGAATGCTGAAGTTTGCACACTTTATAAATATCGACCTCGGACATAAAGCCTTTAGGCTGCTCCATATAGATTTCTTCCTAGAGGAATCCATTAAGGAAAGCCATCTTTACATCCATTTGCCATATCTCATAATCGTGGTAGGCAGCTATAGCAAGCATCATGCGAATAGACTTGATCATAGCTACGGGCGAGAAGGTATCGTGGTAATTGATCCATTCCTTTGGGGTATAACCCTTTGCCACAAGTCTGGCCTTATAGGCGTCAACCTTGCCATCACCATTAGTCTTTCTCTTGTAGATCCACTTGTACCCAATAGGCACTATGCCCTTGGGGCAGTCTACTAGAGTCCAGACGTGATTGACATGCATCGAGTCTATCTCAGCTTCCATAGCTTCATGCCATTTCGCGGAATCTACATCCACCATCGCCTGGTCATAGGTCGTTGGGTCAGTCTCTTGGCTATCACTTGGAACCTCATGGAGACCCCGCTCCTCCAAGTGCACAAGGCCATACCTCTCACGTAACTAAGACACCTTACTAGACCTACGAGGTGGTTGTACTTTTGTTTCAGAAGGTTCAGTTCCATTTTCTTGCACAGGTGTCTCCTTAGGAGTTTTATTGTATTCTTCCAAAGAAATACTTCTACCTGCTCTGCCTTCCTGTATGAACTCATCTTCTAGGAAGTGTGCTTGTAAAGCAACAACGATCTTTCGATCTTTGGGAATGTAGAACAGATAACCCATCATCCCAGACAGGAATCCAATGAAACGTCCCTTCGCGGACCTCTCTTCCAACTTTTCCATCTTAGTCTTCTTGACATAGGCGGGACATCCCCAAATCCTAATGTGATTAAGACTTGGTTTCCTGCCCTCCCACATCTCATGTGGAGTTTCAGGAACGGATTTAGAAGGACATCTGTTTAAGATGTAAGCGGCATTCAGGAGTATATACCCCCACAGGTAAATAGGTAAGCAAGTATAGACCAACATGGAACGAAACATGTTCAACAAGGTCCTGTTCCTTATTTCTGACACACCATTTAACTAAGTAGTACCTGGAGGTGTAAGTTGTGATACTATTCCATGTTCTTTTAGGACCTCGTTAAACTCTGTACTCATATACTCGCCACCTCAGTCCGACCGGAGTGCTTTGATATGATTTCCAGTTCATTTCTCAACTAGGGCCTTGAATTCCTCGAATTTCTCAAAGGCCTCGGATTTGTATTTCATCAAGTATACATAACCATACCTAGTATGATCATCTATAAACGTAATGAAGTACTGATATCCATCATGTACTGCTTCTAAAGCACCACATACGTCGGAATGGATTAGTACTAGTTTATCAGCGGCTCTTTCAAAAGTCCCTGTGAAGGGGGACTTAGTCATTTTGCCTTTAAGGCAAGATTCACAACTAGGAAAGGGATCCGATCCCAATGGACCCATAAGTCCATATTTTTCCATTTTGTAAACCTTGGTCTGACCAACATTACCAAGTCTAAGATGCCATTTCAAAACTTGATTAGTTTCATCCCTACCACGTTTCCTAGTCATAGTATTCACAACGACTTTGTTACTAAGGTTTAGATGATACAGTCCATTTAACAATGTAGCAGTGCCCACTAGTTTATTTCTGAAATAAATTTTGCAGGAACCATCACCAATGAAAAATGAAAAGCCTTTCTGATCCATGACCGGAATGGGTACAATGTTTTTGTGCCCCTTGGGCAAAACAAGTACATCTTCTAAAGTTAAAACAAAGCTGGATTCTAAACCCAAATGAAGTAATCATATGTCGGTTGCCTCGACACTATGCCCGTTTCCGACAGTGATCATCACTTCCCCAGCTCCAAGCTTCCTATTTTGTTCCAGATCCTGATTCATGGTACAAATATGAGAACTAGCACTAGAATCCAGTATCCATGAAGTGGAAAATACAGTAGCAGAACAATTTGTTTCCAAAACTAAAAGTTCTGTAGCTGAAGTGCCATGAATAATGGGACAGTCTCTAGCCCAGTGCCCAGCTCACCGCACTTGAGACAAGCATCCTTCTTCTTCTTGTTCTTCGGAACCATCAGGGCCTTGCCCTTACCCTTGAAATCCTTGACTTGTGGTCCCGTATGCTTCTTGTTCTTTTTCTTCTTGTTCTTAGACCTCCGAGGTCCAGAAGAAATCACAAGGGCAGACTCCTTCATCCGCGGAGTCTTCATTTGAGACTAAGCGGTCACCAGTTTGTTCATTAGCCCAGCTAAGTTGCACGAAATCTCATTGCAGTTAAAGTTCATAACAAACTGGGAGAAGGAATCATGGAGAGACTGTAGGATACGGTCGGTTTGAAGAGAAGCATCCATTTTTCTAATCTTTATATTGCACATTTAAATCAGTTTTTCAAAAGAAAAATAGATTTATATTGTAACATAAAACCATGAAAAAATAATTTTTAGATGAACAATAGAAAATCAACGATTAATTCGATTATGATTCCAAATCATACACCATCCAATCAAGCATTCCAAATGCTAAATATCGAATATACGATCGCAAGACCTACGCTCCAATACCACTGTGGTGATTCAGTGCCTAAATCGACGGCCCAACGGAAGCTGTAAATGAAAATTAATTCGATCCGAATCCCTACGAGGATCGATCGAGCTACATATATACGAATATTAAACGAAACACAAGAGATACAATAAACATACCCTTGTAGTCCGTTGATTTAAATGGTGTCCTTCTATTGAGTTATTCCCAAGATTTAGTTGATTTCCCTACGATCCAATCCGCTCCAAGCTCTTGGACGATCCAACGCCGAAAATACCGCGTCTCTACTTGCCACGCACTGGAGAAACGAACGGAACGACGATCACCCGATAACCTCTAAGGTTACGTCTAGAATCAAGTGATGGAAGCTTTCTTTGTGATTATGACACTCTAAGTGTATAACTCACTTTCTCTCTTTTGATTTCTTGATTTTTCTCCAAGAACCACCAAGAACAAGATGAAGAAGAAAATGACTATATGAGAAAAAATTTTTCTCTCTCTTGAACTCTCTCAACCGTATGAATGCACAAGGGGTAAAGTGAGAGATGTCAAGTCTTCCTTTTATTCTTCATCTCACAATATAAAATTCCCAACCAAATAGAGACCATGATACTAGTCCCCTTGAGAAAAGATATTCCAAACATCATGACGTAGACAAGAAAGACTCACATGGAGGTGAGTTGGGGGGCGGCCATCTAGAAGGGAATTGAAGAGTTCGGTTCATTTCGGACTCCGGTGAGTCCAAACAGATAAACTCTGATTCCGTCCTGATGTATTTATATCAATTAATTACAACAACAACAACATCTAAGCCTTAGTCCCAAAATGATTTGGGGTCGGCTAACATGAATCAAACTTTGAAACCGTCAATAATCGTTACATAAATAACATAAAAGGAAAAAAGAGGGAAAAAGTAGAGAAAAAAGCAAATAAAAAAAGAGAGTGGAAAAAAAAAGAAAAAAAAAAAAAAAGATAACATGAAATAAAAGAAAATAGGAATTAAAAAAAAAAAAAAAAGAATCAGACTCCATCCACCATCCGTATTCTTTCCCGCCACATTTGCCTCTCCATCGCCATACTTTCTCCAATTCCAAGAAACCGCATATCATTTTCAATCATCTTTATCCAAGTTTTCTTGGGTCTTCCTCTACCTTTCACAACATTACTTGCTCCCCAACTTTCTAGCCTCCTCACTGGGGCATCAATAGGTCTTCTTCTCACATGACCAAACCATCGTAATCGATTCTCCATCATCTTGTCTTCTATAGACGCAACTCTTACCTTCTCTATGATCACCTCATTTCTGAGCCGATCCTTTTTTGTATGACCACACATCCATCGTAGCATACGCATCTCTGCCACATTCATCTTTTGAACGTGACACTGTTTTACAGCCCAACACTCGGTGCCATATAACAGTGCAGGCCTAATTGCCGTGCGGTAAAATTTACCCTTTAATCTATGAGGCATGCCGGATCACATAAAACCCCTGTGGCACTCTTCCACTTCAACCACCCTGCCTTTATTCTGTGAGCCACATCGCCATCTAGCTCTCCATCCTTTTGGATAATAGATCCAAGATACCGAAAGAAAGTGGATCCATGAACAACTTTCCCATCAAATGTGATCATCCCCGCCTCTCTATCACTGTTTTCGCTAAACCTACACTCCATATATTCAGTCTTACTTCTGCTCAGCCTAAAGCCTCGAGCTTCCAAAGTATCCCTCCAAAGTTCCAATTTCTGTTGCACTCCAACCTTCGTTTCATCAATCAACACAATATCATCTGCGAACATCATACACCACGGAACGTCATTTTGAATTTCTCTTGTCAATTCGTCCATGACTATGGCAAAGAGAAAAGGACTAAGAGCAGATCCTTGATGCACCCCAATCGTAATAGGGAATTCTTCTGTCCTCCCAACATTAGTACGTACACTTGTACTAGCTCCCTCATACATGTCCTTTATAATGTCAATATATTTCCGCGATACACCCTTCTTTGCTAAGGCCCACCAAAGTACTTCTCTTGGTACTTTATCATATGCCTTCTCTAAATCAATAAAAACCATATGCAGATCTTTCTTTTTATCTCGATAATGTTCCATCAAGCTATAGGATAAGATAAATTGCTTCCATGGTCGATCTTCCAGGCATAAATCCAAACCGATTTTCTCGTTATCTTCACACATTTCGATCCTTTGTTCAATCACTCGTTCCCACAACTTCATGGTATGACTCATTAGTTTAATTCCGCGATAATTAGAACAATCTTGAACATCACCTTTGTTCTTATACAAAGGGACGAGAATACTTTTCCTCCATGCTGACGGCATCTTATTGCTTCTCCAAATCTTATTGAAAAGCATAGTTACCCATTCGATCCCTCTCTCCCCAAACACCTCCAAACTTCAATAGGTATACCATCCGGTCCTTCCGCTTTGACCCCATCTTCTTCAATGCAATTGTCACTTCACCCTTTGGATTCTTCTCTTAAACTCTCGGTTAACCATACTTGAGGGGATGTTTAAATTCCCAATATCTAGTTCTTGATGGCCATTGAATATGGTATCAAAGTATGACCTCCATCTCTCTTTTATCTCTTTATCTTGAACCAAAACTTTTGGTCGGTATCTTTACACATTTAACTTTTCCAATATCTCGTCTTCTTCTCTCTCATTCGAGCAAGTTTATAGATATCTTTTTCCCCTTCTTTAGTATCTAATCTTGCATATAATTCTTGATTGACCTTTGATCGGGCATTTCGCACCGCCTTTTTAGCTTCGTCGAGCTTTCTTGTACTTCTCATAATTCTCATCGCTCGAGCATTTACCCAGTACCTTATAACATTCACGTTTGGTCTTTATCGCTTGCTTAACTTCATCATTCCACCAAGATGTGTCCTTACTTGATGGTCTGTTTCCTTTAGATTCTCCTAGGACTTCTTTTGCAACTTCCTTTATGTTGTGTTCCAACAAGTTCCACATCGAATCTATATCCATCTCCGTGCAATCAGACCAAATACCACTATCAGCAATCTTAGCCACAAAAGTATGTCGACTTTCCCCTTGGAGCTTCCACCACTTAATTCGAGGGTCAACTTGTGGTCTTCTCTTTCTTAAGTGCCTCTTACCTCGAAAGTCAAGCACCACAACCCTATGCTGTGTTGCAGCACTCTCACCGGATAGGAATTCGTTCGACAACCTCTTCCAAATCTTCCCAAAATTCTTGTTTGATCGATGCATCCAATCCTACTTGTGGTGCATAAGCACTTATGATAGTTAGAAACTCATCCCCTATCACAAGCTTAATACTCATTATTCTATCGCTCTTTCTTGACACTTCCACCACATCATCAATGAATTCTTTATCAATGACGATACCCACTCCATTTCTACTTCTATCCTTTCCAGAGTACCAAAGCTTGTAACCCCAAGGAGCTAACACTCTTGCCTTCTCGCCAACCCACTTAGTCTCTTGTAGACACATTATGTGAATTCTCCTCCTTTTCATAACCTCCCCCACTTGTGCTGATCTCCCCGTCAAAGAGCCAACGTTCCAAGTTCCAAACCGCACCTTACTACCCTTACTAGCCGCAAGAACTAACTTCTATCTGTCCCGTCCACGCCGCAAGGATTCTTGCACATTTGACACCACACCCATACTTCGAGGTGGCGCGCCGCCGGCGACGACCTAGCAACCCTTGCATATTTTCCACTACACCCGGGCCTATGAAGTGTAGCGCATCCTTGCTCATTTGACACCACCCTCAGATGTAAAGGTGGCGCGCCGCTTCTGGGCGACGACCTAGCAACCCTCGCATACTTATCACTGCACCCGGGCCTATGAAATGCAGCGCGTCGCTTCTGAGGAGACGCCCCAACGATTTTCAATGTTTGATTCATGTCCATGGAATGTGACGAGTTTTACGCTGGCTGCCACTAACCTACCGCAACCCTCCTCTTTTATCCGGGCTTGGGACCGGCAATGGATGTCAAGAAGACACCCACAGGCAGAGTTATTTATATCAATTAATTAATCATATAAAATACATAATAACATAATTAATTTCTCCAAGAAATAGTTATATTCATGAATTAAATTAATCACCCAGTAATTTATTTAATTCATTAGGCCGTAAATCAATTTAGACATCTAATGTCCCCAAATTAGATATCCAATATATAATATTTATAATGAGAGAATAATCTCGATTCATTCCGTCGTCAATCCTATTGCGCGACTCAGTAGGTTCATCTCAGTCAGCAATGGGAGGAACCAAAGAGTAGTAGCACCACCTAGCCAGCCTGACGGCCTACACTGTACCCCAACTGAGAACGAATGATTGGGATCACTCAAGAACCATTCTGTCGTGAATACCAGTATACGTATAAACCCTTCTTCTTCCAAATGTCCCGATCAAGTTATAGGGTCATGGTCAGTCAAACCCTATCTGTACTTGACGCTATGCATGAGTTAATGCAAATCGAGATCATCGAGCTCTCGTGTATCCAATACAACTAGCTCCAATACTTTGGCCAAAGACTTATGATCTCATCTGCCAATTACCGCATAAGACATATAACCCGTTCACTAACAGGAGAAAGAATTCTATCTTGGTATTCAGTAGGGACTGCTACTTGCCCGTCAAGACGCACGTCGAGGTTACCCCTGTTAGGAGTATGCCCTCGAATGCCACTCAGAGGTTGTTGAGTGAGGGCATTGTACTTGTAATTATGTAAACCATTTATATAAGGCAAATGAATGTTTCTTTATTTACTGGTAGTTACTGGCATTCCTAACTCGTAAATAAACATATAGAAACTAGTCCGTGTATTTGAGAGCAAAACGTTCCACTCCTTATTGGATAAGGGGTCGCACCTTTGGAAAGGTTATAGCTCAAATACTTAATCGTTCGCAAGTCGATGAAACTTGACTGGGCGTTAAGTTTATGTGAAGACTTGTATGACGTGTTCTTTGACATGGAGAGTGCCTGTCGAACACTAATGGTTAGTGGGAGCACACGTTATAGGTATGCTAATTGGATTAGTATACTCGAACCGACTCACCCTCGATTCGTCACATGGATTTCACTCCGGACACCAATGACGGAATAGAAAGGTTGAGAAAGGTATACGTAAACCTTAGACTTGAGGATTTAGTAGGGATGTGCTTGTGACGTCAAGATTTTCATTAGAGTAGTTCGACCCGTAAACCTAAGGCGGGGTCAACCTCGACGTGCATCTTGACGGCAAGTAGCAGTCCTACGAATACCAAGATAGAATTCTTTCTCCCGTTAGTGAGCGGGTTATATGTCCTATGCGGTTATTGCGTATGAGATCATAAGTCTTTGGCCAAAGCATTGGAGCTAGTTGTATTAGATACACGAGATCTCGATGATCTCGATTTGCATTAACGTATGCATAGCGTCAAGCACAGATAGGGTTTGACTGACCGTGACCCTATAACTTGATCGGGACATTTGAAAGAAGGGTTTATACGTTTACTGGTATTCACGACAGAATGGTTCTTGAATGATCCCAATCATTCGTTCTCAGTTGGGGTACAGTGTAGGCCGCCAGGCTGGCTAGGTGGTGCTACTACTCTTTGGTTCCTCCCATTGCTGACTGAGACGGACCTACCGAGTCGCGCATTAGGATTGACGACGGAATGAATCGAGCTTAATCTCTCATTATAAAATTAGATATTGGATATCTAATTTTGGGACATTGGATGTCTAAATTGATTTATTGGATAAATTAATTTACGGCCAAATGAATTAAATATATTACTCGGTGATTAATTTAATTCATGAATATAATTATTTCTTGGAGAAATTAATTATGTTATTATGTATTTGATATGATTAATTAATTGGATTAATTAATCAATATAAATACATCGGAACGGAATCGGAGTTTATCTGTTTGGACTCACAGGAGTCCGAAACGGACCGAACTCGCCTGGCTCCTTCTAGATGGCCACCCCTCTTTCCTTCCCTTTTCCTTGGTCATAGTCTCCACATGTTGGTGGAAGACTTATGTTCAATCAAGGGGACAAATATCACACCTTGGTGATATTGTCTAAAGTAGGAGATCTTGGGGAGTTGAATAAGAATATAAGTGGAGACAAACTCTCACTTGCAACTACACAAGTCCAAGTGAGTTTTGAAGTAGTGAGAGAGAAAATTATTTTTCTTAGTCTTCATCTTCATCTTCTTCTTCACTTTTGTTCTTGAGTTTTCTTGGAGAAAATTCAAGATACATTGAGAGAGACATATTATACACTTAGAGTGTAATAATAATAAAACCTTCACCACTTGATTCTAGCCGTAACCTTAGAGGTTAATCGAGTGTTGTTGTTCGATGCTTTTCCGGCGCGTGGCAAGTAGAGACGCGGTGTTTTCGGCGTTGGATCGTTCAAGGGCTTGGAGCGGATTGAACTCGTAGAGATCAAACTAAAGCTTGGGGAATAGCTCAAGAGAAGGTTTCCATTTAATCAACGGACTTCGAGGGTTAGTTTCTTACGACTCTTGCTTTTCGTTTATATATTCGTATATACGTAGCTCGATCGATCCTCGTAGGGATTCGGATCGAATTAATTTTCGTTTTACCGCTTCCGCTGGGCCTTCGTTTTAGGCACCGAATCCCAACAGTGGTATCGGAGCATAGGTCTTGCGATCGTATATACGATATTGGCATTTGGAATGCTCGATTAGATGGTGAATGATTTGGAATCATTTTAGTCATAATCGTGGTATATGTTTTTCGTTCGTAATAATTGTATTTTTCGTAAGTTTATGTCTAAATATAAATCTTAAATTTCTGGGAAATATGATTTATATTGAAGATATGAAAGTCGTAAAATATTATTATTGGATATCCTATTAAAATCTAGCCCGAATCGTCGTCGGACGACTTTTTGGACAAAAAGGGTATTTTGGCCGAGAATGACTCGGCCGTGTCTGGGTGACACGGTCGTGTCCGATGTGGCAGCTGCTGCACAGAGACCCGACCGTGTCGAGACACGGGCGTGTCCGCCGAAGTGACTCGACCGTGTCTGGATGACACGGTCGTGTCCGGCAGCCTACCAAGTCATCGCCAGCGACCCGACCGTGTCCTAGGACTCGGTCGTGTCCTGGCCGGATTCTTCCGAGCGTGACTCGGCCAAGCGTGCGTGATCGCGGTAGGCCGCCGAGGTGACTCGGTCATGCCGCCCGTTTTCACCGGCTCGATTTTTCGTGTATTCTTGAAAATTAATCTCCCGCATGTTAAATTGGATTTAATATGATTAAAATGATTTATGGTATTTCATTTTATAAGGGAAATTTGATTAATTGGAATATTTATGGTCGATCAATTATTTTGAACGTTATCAAATTACCGATCAGGTGAATCGATTGGATCGGTTCGTATTGTTGATTGGATCAATGTATCTCTACGCTTTCCATTTATATAGTATTTATTGGATGAATGCTTTTTGAATGGGGATGTGGTTCGTGGACTTAGATTTGAATCGTTCGTTTTATTCGATTGGGTTGTAAAGGCCGTTTTGAGCCTATTTATTTTACTAGAAATGTTTGTATCTAGGATGCAATTTTCGATGTAAAATTTATATGTAATGATGAAGACCGGAGGAAGATCCATTTCGAGAAGACGAAGATTCAAGACGGAGACTTGTAATTAGATTACGAAGTTTTTGTTTTCTAGGAACGGTCCATGAACCACATGTTGGTAGCAACTAGGTTGTGAATGGTTGTTTCATATTGTATGAATGCCTCAAACGCGCTAATATGATTAATGTGCAAAGTGTAACGTTAATCGCGAAAATTCTCCCACTATAAATAATTAAGTTTATAAGGTTTCAAGGTTTTCCTTCCCTCCATCGAGTTCTCGGGAAATTGAAATCCAAACCGGATGTGCTATGCTTCCGAGTTATCGGGGTAGTCGTTCGGGGAGGACGGATAAATTACCGAGATCGCATTGGATGCCTTCGGTTGGAGCAAATTTTATCCCTAGAAACCTGATAGGTTGCCGGATAAGATTCAATTGTGAAACTGATTTGCGTCGATGGTATAAACTTAACTTGTTCACGAACCATAGAAATCGTATAGGTTGAGGGGAGTGAACAAGGGGAAAAAGAAGATCGAATCATCCATTAGATGGGTTGGTGTTGGACACCACTTTATGAAAATTAATAGACTAGAAACCTGTTCGGTTGCCCTCTATTAAGATTTATAAAGAACTCGATCACCACTATGAAGTAGAGCGACGATACTTCCGGATATCACATGGGGGTGTGTTATTCCGATAAAAATAATGGGAGTTGGGTAACAAGAATAGAAAAGACCTTAAATTCTATACTCAGAACATAATTGAATGAGTCACTAATTAATCTGTTATACTTAATGCAGACAAATCTCAATATGACAATGAATCCACTCGCAATTCTACTCGAAAAGAACACCTTAATGGGACCAAACTTTGTGGATTGGCTCCGCAATCTGATGATTGTCCTCAGTATAGAGGCACTGGGATATGTCTTGGAGACGGACATTCCGGCGCCTCCTGTGCGGACCCGAGCCAATCAGGAAGAGATTGAAAACCACGAAAAGTGGGTTAAGGATGACGTGAAAGTCCGTGCTTATATGATGGCTTCCATGTCTAATGAGCTTCAGAGAGCTCATGAGAAAATGACTTCTGCTAGGCAGATTCTATCTCACTTAACCGAGCTTTATGGTGAGCACAGCAGAACTGCTAGATATGAGATATCCAAGCAACTGTTCGGTGCTAGGATGAAGGAAGGTGAGAAGGTTGGGGAACACGTCCTCAAAATGATATCCATGATCGAGAGATTGGAGGCTCTTGATTTTAAAATGGATACTTCTCTCCAAACCGACCTTATCCTACAATCTCTCCCTGATTCCTTCTCACAGTTTGTTATGAACTTCAACTGCAATGAGATTGCATGTAACTTAGCTGGGCTAATGAACAAACTTGTGACCGCTCAGTCTCAGATGAAGACTCTGCGGATGAAGGAGTCTGCTCTTGTGATTTCTTCTGGACCTCGGAGGTCTAAGAACAAGAAGAAAAGGACCAAGAAGCAAACTGGACCACAAGTTAAGGACCTTAAGGGTAAGGGCAAGGCCCCGATGGTTCCGAAGAACAAGAAGAAGAAGGATGCTTGTCTCAAGTGCGGTGAGCTGGGCTACTGGGCTAGAGACTGTTCGATTCTTCATGGCACTTCAGGTACAGAACTTTTAGTTTTGGAAACAAATTGTTCTGCTACTGTATTTTCTACTTCTGATAATCTTGGATTCTCGTGCTAGTTCTCATATTTGTACCGTGAATCGATCTGAACAAAGTAGGAAGCTTGAAGTCGAGAAGTTATGATCACAGTCGGAAGCGGGCATAGTGTCGAGGCGACCGACATAGGATCACTTCTTTTGGGTTTAGAATCCGGCTTTGTTTTGACTTTAGAAGATGTACTTGTTTTGCCCAAGGGGCACAAAAACATTGTATCCATTCCGGTCATGGACCGAAAAGGCTTTTCATTTTTCATTGGTGATGGTTCTGCAAAATTTATTTTAGAAATAAACTAGTGGGTACTGCTACATTGTTGAATGGATTGTATCATCTAAATCTTAGCAACAAAGTAGTTGTGAATACTATGACTAGAAAACGTGGTAGGGATGAAACCAATCAAGTTTTGAAATGGCATCTAAGACTTGGTCATGTTGGTCAGACCAAGGTTTACAAGATGGAAAAGATGGACTTATGGGTCCATTGGGATCGGATCCATTTCCTACTTGTGAATCTTGCCTTAAAGGCAAAATGACTAAGTCCCCTTCACGGGGACTTTTGAAAGAGCCGATAAACTAGGATTAATCCATACCGACGTTTGTGGTGCTTTGAAGCAAAGACGTGACGGATATCAATATTTCATTACGCTTACGATGATCATACTAGGTATGGTTATGTATATTTAATGAAACATAAATCCGAGGCCTTTGAGAAATTCCAGAATTCAAGGCCCTAGTCGAGAAACAAACTGGTAATCATATCAAAGCACTTCGGTCGGACCGAGGTGGCGAATATATGAGTACGGAGTTTGACGAGTTCCTTAAGGAACATGGAATAGTTTCACAACTAACACCTCCAGGTACTCCTCAGTTAAATGGTGTGTCAGAAAGAAGGAACCGGACCCTGTTGAACATGGTCCATTCCATGCTGGGCTATCTTGACTTGCCGATTTACCCGGGGTATGCACTCGATCGCCGCGTATATCTTGAACAGATGTCCTTCCAAATCCATTCCTAAAACTCCACATGAGATGTGGGAAGGAAGGAAACCAAGTCTTAATCATATTAGGATTTGGGGATGTCCCGCTTATGTCAAGAAGACTAAGGTGGAAAAGTTGGAAGCTAGATCTGCGAAGGGACGTTTCATTGGATTCCCGTCTGGGACGATGGGATATCTATTCTACATGCCCGAAGATCGAAGGATCATTGTTGCTTTACAAGCACACTTCCTGGAAGATGAGTTCATTCAGGAAGGCGGAGCAGGTAGAAGTATTTCTTTAGAAGAATACAATGAAACTCCTCGGGAGACACCTGTGCAAGAAACTGGAACCGAACTTTCTGAAACACAAGTACAACCACCTCGTAGGTCTAGTAGGGTGTCTCATTTACCTGAGAGGTATGGGCTTGTGCACTTGGAGGAACTGGGTCTCCATGAGGTTCCAAGTGATAGCCAAGAGACCGACCCGACGACCTATGACCAAGCGATGGTGGATGTAGACTCCGCGAAATGGCGTGAAGCTATGGAAGCTGAGATAGACTCGATGCATGTCAATCAGGTCTGGACTCTAGTAGACCGCCCCAAGGGCATAGTGCCTATTGGGAACAAGTGGATCTACAAGAGAAAGACTGATGGTGATGGCAAGGTTGACGCCTATAAGGCCAGGCTTGTGGCAAAGGGTTATACCCAGAAGGAAGGGATCGATTACCACGATACCTTCTCGCCCGTAGCCATGATCAAGTCTATTCGCATGATGCTTGCTATAGCTGCCTACCACGATTATGAGATATGGCAAATGGACGTAAAGACGGCTTTCCTTAATGGATTCCTCGAGGAGGAAATCTATATGGAGCAGCCTAAAGGCTTTGTGTACGAAGTCGATATTCAGAAAGTGTGCAAGCTTCAGCGTTCCATTTATGGACTGAAGCAAGCGTCGCGTAGTTGGAACCTTCGTTTTGACGAGGCGGTCAAAGAGTTTGACTTCGTGCAAAATAAAGAGGAACCTTGTGTATACAAGAGGGTTAGTGGGAGCAAGATCGCATTCTTAGTACTATATGTAGATGACATTCTACTAATAGGAAATGATGTGGGAATGCTCGCCCGTGAAAGCTTGGCTTTGAGTAATTTCTCCATGAAAGACTTGGGAGAAGCTACCTATATTCTGGGTATTCGACTCTACCGGGATAGAGCGAAGAGAACAATAGGTCTTTCCCAAGCCCTCTATATAGATAAAATCTTAAAGCGATTTAAGATGGATGATTCTAAAAGAGGGTTCCTACCGATGCGACATGGAATAAAACTCACCTTGAAGATGTGTCCTCAAAGTGAGGAACAACGAAAGGAAATGAGTAATATACCATATGCTTCGGCCGTGGGTAGCCTTATGTATGCTATGTTGTGTACAAGACCTGACATCGCGCATGCTGTAAGCGTGGTGAGTAGGTTTCAGGCAAACCCAGGTAGGGAACATTGGACTGCCGTAAAGAACGTTCTCAAGTACTTAAGAAGGACTAGAGATATGGTTCTGATGTATGGCGGTGGAGAATTGGATGTGGTGGGATTCACTGATTCGGACTTCCAAGGACTGAAGGACGACTCGATGTCCACTTCTGGCTACATATTTACTCTTAATGGAGGAGCAGTATCTTGGCGTAGTGCCAAGCAAAGCGCGACTGCTGATTCCACCTGTCAGGCTGAGTATCAAGCAGCCTCGGAGGCTTCCAAGGAAGGGTTCTGGATTAAGAAGTTTCTGGGAGAACTTCAAGTGATACCATGTGCTGAGCTGCCTGTTCCGCTGTACTGCGACAACGATGGAGCTGTAGCGCAGGCCAAGGAGCCGAGGTTTCACAACAGCACCAAACATATTGAGAGGAAGTATCATCTCGTAAGAGAATTTGTTCGCAAGGGATACATTGTGCTGCACAGAGTAGACTCGGCCGACAACGTCGCCGATCCACTGACCAAGCCACTTTCTCAGACTAGCTTGGAGCGTCATATGGAGAACATGGGTATTAGATACCATAGTGTGTGGCATTGAGTGCAAGTGGGAGATTGTTAGGAGTATGCCCTCGAATGCCACTCAGAGGTTGTTGAGTGAGGGCATTGTACTTGTAATTATGTAAACCATTTATATAAGGCAAATGAATGTTTCTTTATTTACTGGTAGTTACTGGCATTCCTAACTCGTAAATAAACATATAGAAACTAGTCCGTGTATTTGAGAGCAAAACGTTCCACTCCTTATTGGATAAGGGGGTCGGCACTGGAAAGGTTATAGCTCAAATACTTAATCGTTCGCAAGTCGATGAAACTTGATTGGGCGTTAAGTTTATGTGAAGACTTGTATGACGTGTTCTTTGACATGGAGAGTGCCTGTCGAACACTAATGGTTAGTGGGAGCACACGTTATAGGTATGCTAATTGGATTAGTATACTCGAACCGACTCACCCTTGATTCGTCACATGGATTTCACTCCGGACATCAATGACGGAATCGAAAGGTTGTGATAGGTATTCGTGAACCTTAGACTTGAGGATTTAGTAGGGATGTGCTTGTGACGTCAAGATTTTCATTAGAGTAGTTCGACCACGTAAACCTAAGGCGGGGTCAACCTCGACGTGCATCTTGACAGGCAAGTAGCAGGTCCTACTGAATACCAAGATAGAATTCTTTCTCCCGTTAGTGAGCGGGTTATATGTCCTATGCGGTTATTGGCAGATGAGATCATAAGTCTTTGGCCAAAGCATTGGAGCTAGTTGTATTAGATACACGACAGCTCGATGATCTCGATTTGCATTAACGTATGCATAGCGTCAAGTACAGATAGGGTTTGACTGACCGTGACCCTATAACTTGATCGGGACATTTGAAAGAAGGGTTTATACGTTTACTGGTATTCACGACAGAATGGTTCTTGAATGATCCCAATCATTCGTTCTCAGTTGGGGTACAGTGTAGGCCGCCAGGATGGCTAGGTGGTGCTACTACTCTTTGGTTCCTCCCATTGCTGACTGAGACGGACCTACCGAGTCGCGCATTAGGATTGACGACGGAATGAATCGAGCTTAATCTCTCATTATAAAATTAGATATTGGATATGTAATTTTGGGACATTGGATGTCTAAATTGATTTATTGGATAAATTAATTTACGGCCAAATGAATTAAATATATTACTCGGTGATTAATTTAATTCATGAATATAATTATTTCTTGGAGAAATTAATTATGTTATTATGTATTTGATATGATTAATTAATTGGATTAATTAATCAATATAAATACATCGGAACGGAATCGGAGTTTATCTGTTTGGACTCACGGAGTCCGAACGGACCGAACTCGCCTGGCTCCTTCTAGATGGCCACCCCTCTTTCCTTCCCTTTTCCTTGGTCATAGTCTCCACATGTTGGTGGAAGACTTATGTTCAATCAAGGGGACAAATATCACACCTTGGTGATATTGTCTAAAGTAGGAGATCTTGGGGAGTTGAATAAGAATATAAGTGTAGAAAAACTCTCTCTTGCCACTACTCATGTACAGATTTGAGTTTTGAAGTAGTGAGAGAGAAAATTATTTTTCTTAGTCTTCATCTTCATCTTCTTCTTCACTTTTGTTCTTGAGTTTTCTTGGAGAAAATTCAAGATACATTGAGAGAGACATATTATACACTTAGAGTGTAATAATAATAAAACCTTCACCACTTGATTCTAGCCGTAACCTTAGAGGTTAATCGAGTGTTGTTGTTCCGGTCGTTTTTCCGGCGCGTGGCAAGTAGAGACGCGGTGTTTTCGGCGTTGGATCGTTCAAGGGCTTGGAGCGGATTGAACTCGTAGAGATCAAACTAAAGCTTGGGGAATAGCTCAAGAGAAGGTTTCCATTTAATCAACGGACTTCGAGGGTTAGTTTCTTACGACTCTTGCTTTTCATTTATATATTCGTATATACGTAGCTCGATCGATCCTCGTAGGGATTCAGATCGAATTAATTTTCATTTTACCGCTTCCGCTGGGCCTTCGTTTTAGGCACCGAATCCCAACAACCCCCACCTTCCGATTTACAGGGTCGAACTACTCTAATGAAAATCTTGACATCACAAGCACATTCCTACTAAATCCTCAAGTCGAAGGTTCACGAATACCTATCACAACCTTTCGATTCTTTCATTGACTGTCCCAGAATGAAATCTGTGTGACGAATCGAGGGTGAGTCGGTTCGAGTATACTAATCCAATTAGCATACCTATAATGTGTGCTCCCACTAACCATTAGTGTTGTCAACAGGCACTCTCCATGTCAAAGAACACGTCATATAAGTCTTCAGATAAACTTAACGCCCAGTCAAGTTTCATCGACTTGCGAATGATTAAGTATTTGAGCTATAAACCTTTTCAGTGCCGACCCCCTTATCCAATAAGGAGTGGAACGTTTTGCTCTCAAATACACAGACTAGTTTCTATATGTATATCTACAAGTTAGGAATGCGAGTAACTACTAGTGAATAAAGAAACATCCATTGCCTTATATTAATGATTTACATAATAACAAGTACAATGCCCTCACTCAACATCCTCTGAGTGGCATTCGAGGGCATACTCCTAACAACTTTAGCTTCTTTAGTTTATTTCGTACATGGCCTGCGTGCCTCTTTAGCATTTGCTTTCCCTTAGCTTTTTTGGGATATTTCCGTAAGAATACTTTTTGAATGAATAAGATTTTCTTTACAGTACCTGTTTAGTTGTTTTCTCTTGGATGTTCTGGATGGGTTGGTACGGCTGTTGTCTTTTCGATATCCTCAATTAGAGGTGCCGAGGCAAGCTCGGTCTTTTATAGTGCTGAGGCAAGCGAGGTCTTAAGGTGCTGGAGGAGCCAGTCATTCATAGTGCCGAGGCGAGCTCGGTCTTAAGGTGCCGAGGGGCCGGTCATACATAGTGCCGAGGCGAGGTCGGTCTTATAGTGTCGGAGGAGCCAGTCATTCATAGTGCCGAGGCGAGCTCAGTCTTATGGTGCCAGAGGAGCCGGTCATTCATAGTGCCGAGTCGAGCTCAGTCTCATAGTGCCGAAGGAGCCGGTCATTCATAGTGCTGAGGCGAGCTCGATCTTATGGTGTCGGAAGAGCCGGTCATTCATAGTGCCAAGGCAAGCTCGGTCTTATAGCACCGGAGGAGACGGTCTTTCATAGTGCCGAGACAAGCTCGATCTTATAGTGCCGGAGGAGCCTGTCATTCATATTGTCGAGGCGAGCTCGGTCTTATGGTACCGGAGGAGCCGGTCATTCATAGTGTCGAGGCGAGCTCGGTCTTATGGTGCCGGAAGAGCCAGTCAGTCATAGTGCCGAGGGGAGCTCCATATTATCGTGATCTGAGCTAAAAAATAAAAACAACCGACCTTGATTTTATTGATAATACTTCTTTAAATACATGGCATTCCATGGATAAGTAAATTTTTGGCCGCTCAGGTATTCCTGCTGGTAGTCCCCATTATGAAGGACTTCGCTGATCTTGTATGGTCCCTCCTATTTTGGTCTAAGTGGTCCAGGATCCGGCCCCAATACTCGCTTTAAAACAAGGTCCCCGACCTGGAAACTTCTTTGGGGAACCTTGGAGTTATAATAACACTCGCATCTTCTTTTGTAAATAGCATTTTGCATTTCGCTTTGGGCTCGTTTCTCTGCAACAAGGTCCAAGTTCACCTGGAGGGCCAGGTCATTGTCATGTTCTTCGAAATGGTTCACACAATATGTTGGCGCCCCGATTTCTATTGGGATGACGACATCAGTGCCAAAATCCAAGGAGAAGGGTGTTTCCTCGGTGGCAGATCGATGAGTCGTCCTGTAAGTCCATAGGACTCCGGGCAGCTCCTCCGGCCACGATCCCATAAGTTCTTCGAGGCATGTCTTGAGGTGTTGCTTTATGACCTTGTTGACAGCCTTGACTTGTTCATTGGACTAGGGGTAGTAGGGTGTGGAAAAATTATTCCGTATGTGCAGGCAGTCGCGAATGCCCAGAACTTTTTGTTATCAAATTGTTTGGCATTGTTGGAGACAATGGGCAATGGAATGTCAAAGCAGGAAATAAGAAATTTCCACACGAAGTCGACTAATTTTTGTTCGGTCGTTCGTGCCATGGGTTCTACATCCGCCCATTTGGTAAAATAGTCGACTGCGACTATGACATACTGTACCCCCCCTCCCCGCACCCTTTAGGCAGGGGTCCGATTAGGTCAATCCAACACTTAGCAAACGGCCACGGGTAGTAGATGGAGGTGAGGTTCTCTGGTGGTGAGCTAATTTGGGGGCCAAAAATCTGGCATCGGGGACATCTTCGAACGACGGCGATGGAGTCCTTTTTAAGATTTGGCCAATAATATCCATGTCGAATTAGTTTAAAGGCCAGGGACTGGCCTCCGGAGTGATTGCCACATATGCCTTCGTGCACCCCTCTGAGGGCATAGTCCGACTCTGACTCTAATAGACATCTCAGGAGCGGGACCGAATAGCCTCGTTTGTACAGAATGCCATCCAGAATGGTAAATCGGGCCAACTGAGTTCGAACCGTTCGCGCCTGAGATTGGTCTTCAGTCAAGATGCACATCTATTCCTGATGCTCCCCCTGGTCGGCTGTTTGAACCTCTGCCATTTCAATGGCCGATGAGGCATGATATCCGATGCTAACTTTGTTCATGTGTTCGGCCCCCGCGCGGGATGCCAATTTCTCCAAAGAGTCAGCCATGATATTCTCCGATCGGGGCACGTGCTGTATGGTGCTGTGGAAACTCTGCAGCCGTGCTTGGGCCAGACAAAGATATTTAATTAGGGTTGGTTCTTTGGCTTCGTACTCTCCATTAATCTGGTTGAAGACTAATTGAGAGTCACTTTGGATGGTGAGACGAGTGAGGCCTAAGGATGCCGCCATCTCTAGCCCGGCCAGGAGGGCTTTGTTCGGCTTCATTGTTAGTGGCCATGAACCCCAGATGGATAGCTGAACAGAACAAACATTGATCAGGATTAACCAACACTATTCCTGTGCCTGCTCGGTCGGCGGTAGACGACCCATCTACATAGAGCGACCACACCTGTCTGACTGGCCGTCCTCTTGGATAATAGTTGGGGTAAACTCTGCAATAAAGTCTGCGAGTACCTGACCTTTTGTGGCGATTCGTGATTCGAAAATTATGTCAAACTGCCCTAAGTCAACAACTCACTTGATTATATGACCGGATACATCGGGTCGGTGCATAATTTGCTTCAGAGGGTAGTTTGTCAAGATGACTACTCGATGCTCGAGGAAATAAGGCCGCAATTTGTGGGAAGACATTATAAGGGCATAGGTTAATTTCTCCATAGGAGTGTACCTGAGCTCGACATCGTGAAGAGCCTGACTGACATAATAAACCGGATTTTGTATTGAATTCTCCACCCGAATGAGAGCGGCGCTAAAGGTGGAGTCGGACACGGCCATATATATATAAAGGGGCTCTTCGTGGGTAGGTTGTTGCAAGATCGGCGCTTCTGCCAAGAATACTTTAATCATTTTGAAGGCTCTTTAGCATTGGTCGGTCCATTGGAAGTCCTTGTTCATTGTTATTACTTTGAAGAAAGGTTTGCATTTGTCAGTTAAGTGAGAGATAAAGTGATTTAGCGCGGCTAGGCGGCCTGTGAGGCTCTGAACTTTTTTGACCGATTTCTGAGGAATATGTTCGGTCACTGCTCTAATTTTATCGGGATTAGCTTCAATTCCTCTCTGGCTAACCATGTAGCCGAGGAACTTCCCTGAGCCGACCCCAAATGAACACTTCTTTGGGTTTAACTGTTAGGAATATGTCCTCGAATGCTACTCAGGAGATATGAGAGAGAAGGGGCATTATACTTGTAATTATGGAATTATCAATAAAAAGGCAATATGATTCATTCATTGTTTCTTGTATTTCAAATGCATACTTGATTTGGTAAACATTGAAGTGAAGTCTATGTAAATAAGAGCGAACATTCCACTCTCGTTACCAGATAAGAGAACAGTGCACTGGAAGTGTTTAAGGCTTATTTACATAAACCGTTCGCAAGTCGATAACTTAATTGGGAATTAAGTTTTGAGTAAGGCTTTGATAACTGATGCTAGGACATGTGCATGTCTTGATAGCATAGTTATAGGTATAGTGGTGGGACCAGTACACTCGAACACGACTCATACTTGATTTAGTCACACGGTATTCACTCTTGGAGAGTCGATGACGAATTAAAAGGTTGTAATAGTATACATGGACCTTTGACTTGAGCGTTCAGTAAGAGATATGCCTGTGACATTTAGTTTGTCACTAGAGTAGTTAGACCCATTTGGTTAATCGCTGGGTCAACCTCGAAGTGCGAACTATACGGATAGGTAGCAGTCTTTACTGTACGCCAAGAAAGGATTCTATCTCCTGTTAGTGAGGAGACGAATGTCCTATACGGTTAATGGCAAATAATATCATAAGTCTTTGGCCAAAGCATTCTGATCGAGTTGTATTGGCCAAATCAGTCGTTCTTGATTTGCATTATCACATGTATAGTGTCTAGTCAACAGTAGGGTTTGACTTTACCGTGACCCAAAGACTTGACCGGGACATCTGTTGAAGGGTCTGTACGTATATGGTATTCACGGCATAATGGTTCTGGAATAATCCCTTGATTCATTCTCAGTTGGGGTCTACAGTGCGGCCTGCTAGGCTGGCTAAGTGCTGCCCGCACTCATTGGTTCCTCCCAATGCCGACTGAGACGAACCTACAGAGTCGGGCATCAGGATCGTTGATGGATAAATATGAATTTATTATCTCTCTATTTATATTAGATATTGGATATCTAATTATGATTTATTGGATAAATTAAATAGCGGTCTTATGAATTGAAATTAAGTTACTGAGTTATTAATTTAATTCATAAATAATATTTTTTAAAGAAATATATTTTGTACTTGATATAATTAATTAATTGGATTAATTAATTAGTATAAATACATTGGTGATAAAATGGAGTGTATTTAACGAAGTTGTTTGACGAACGTCCGGTACACGAGCCGAGTGACTCGGCCCATTTCCTTTCTCCTTCCTAAATGACGCCCACACCCCTCACTCACCCCTCACATGGTGTTGTCTTTTATTTCATGCTTGTGGTGATGACTTTTGGCATGGTGCCAAAAGTTGTGATATGTGAAGATATTTTTATTCATCATATCTTATCATCTCAATTATCAGATATGTTTATATAACTAAACATAACAAGACCACCACCCTTACATTTGGTGTTCGGCCGAGAGCAATTTAGAGAGAGGGGATAATTTTTTTTTCTTCAAGTGTTCGTCATCTTTGAGATAAGAAATAAGCAAGAAAAATTAGAGAGAAAATTCCTACGATAACTTCCTTGCCGTGTTCTTGAAGAACGGAGTTTCGTTGAATTTTTCTGGGCAACATCCGACGCGTGTGAAGTAGAGACATTGTATTTTTGGTGTTTAGGACGAAAGGATTTCGTGCTCGTGCTTGGGTTCATGATCATCATCATATTGCGAAGATATTATCAAAGGCTTCAAAGGTATGGGACTTTATCCTTTATCTTCGTCCATTTATTTTTTGTATATACATTACTTGATCGATCATGTTTGGGATTCTATTTATTGAGTTTTATTATTCCGCTGCGTACTCAGTTTTGTATCCGGAATCCCAACAGTGGTATCAGAGCAAGGCCAATGACACCGTATATACGAATTTTTAGCATTTGGAATGCTTGATAATATGGTGAATGATTTGGAATCATTTTTGTCATAATCATGGTATATGTTTATTCGTTCGTTGTTGTTACATTTTTTGTAAATTTATGTCTAAATATAAATTTTTAATTTCTTGGAAATATGATTTATATTGAAGATATGAATGTTGAAAAATATAGATATTGAATATCCGGTTGAAAATCGAGGCCCGTATTGCCGTTGGACGGCACCCTAAACAGTGCCCGGGGGGCTTCCGTGCAGTCCAGTCTTTGGGGCCGTGATCTGGACCTAGTGCTGGCCCTGCCGAGCAGCAGTTCAGACCGCGGTCCATGCTGTTTCTCCGCTAGAAACTTGATAGGTTACCGGGCGAGATTCAATTGTCAGACTTATAGACACTAATGGTCAACAACTTAGATAGTCCGGATTGCCAAGAAACCTGATAGGTTGAGGGCATGAAGACTAGGGGTATAAGAAGATCGAATCATCCGTTGGACGGGTTGGTGTTGGACACCACTTTACAGAAATTAATAGGCAAGAAACCTGACACGTTGCGTCTGTTAAATCTTATAAAGAACTCGATCACCACTAAGAAGTCAATCTAACCATGACTTCCGGGTTATAACATGGGAGTGTGTAATTCCGATAAAATTAGTGGGAGCTGAGACAAGAGTTATATAAGACCTTAAATTCTATACTCAGTCATAATAAAACAAGTTACTAATTCAATCTTATCTAAATCATTGCAGAGAAATGAAACAATATCCTCTAAAAATGGCAAAGAACCCACTTGCAATACTACTTGAAAAGAATCTCTTAACTGGCCCCAACTTTGTTGACTGGTTGCGAAATCTGATGATTGTACTCAACATGGAGTCTCTGGGATACATCTTAGAGGCGGACATTCCACTGACTCTAGTCTGGACTAGAGGTAATCAGGAAGAAATTGGCGTCCAAGAAAAATGGGTCAAGGATGATGTGCTGGTCCGTGGATTTATGGTGGGCTCAATGATTAATGAGCTGTAGAGAGCGCACGAGAAAATGACTTCTGCTAGGTAGATTCTCGCAGACTTGATCTAGCTTTATGGAGAACACAATAGGACTGCTAGATATGAGATATCGAAGCAGTTATTCAGTGCTAGGATGAAGGAAGGGGAGAAAGTGGGAGACCACATCCTCAAGATGATCTCTATGATTGAGAGGCTCGAGGTGCTCAACTTTCGCATGGATTTATCCCTCCAAATTGATCTCATCCTTCAACCTCTACCTGACTCCTTCACGCAGTTTGTAATGAATTTCAACTGTAATGAAATTTCATGTACATTAGCTGGGCTAATGAACAAACTGATGACGACACAGTCTAACATGAAGACTAAGCCGAGGTAGGCTGATCTTATGATTTCTTCTGGGACTCGGAGGTCCAAGAGCAAAAATAAAAAGACCTACGAGAAGTATAAACCTAAGAAAGGGGTCCAGAAAGGCAAGGGCAAGGCCCTAAAGGTTCATAAGGTAGGCGGTCCCATACCTACGGACAAATGTCTTGAATGCGGTGAGCTGGGCCACTTGCGTAGGACTTGTCCCAAGACCAAGGTTCACAAAATGGAGAAAGATGGACTTTTAAGTACATTGGGTGAAGAACCCTATCCAACTTGTGAATCATGCCTTAGAGGCAAGATGACTAAGTCCCCCTTCATAGGGACATTTGAAAGGGCTGTTGAGAAACTTGGGTTGGTACATACCGATATTTGTGGTGCTTTGGAAGCATCTCGAGATGGATATCAATATTTCATAACATTTACAGATGATCATACTAGGTATGGGATTGTGTACTTGATGAAACATAAATCCGAATGCTTTACTAAATTCAAGGAATTTAAGGCCCTAGTTGAAAAACAGACTGGATATCATATCAAGGCACTTCGGTCAGATCGAGGTGGCGCGTGTTAGGGCTGTATACGTCAAAGCATACTTAATGCTTGTATTACCTAATTTCACAGTCTTTATCTATGAGAATATTTAATTCATTTATCATATGTTTTGCATATTTATTCATGCTATGGTTATGCAAATGTAGTCAAAATTACTTTATATTGTAGATAATGTGGTGTGTCGTGTCACACAGAAGATCACATTATCGGTTCCTTATATAGTAATATTTAGAACCTATATAACATTAGACCGTTATGTGAGAGGTTGTAGTATATGCTTGAGATTGGTTGGTCTTGACCATTAATATATATTAGCGTATTCGCTATACGTTGAACAGAACCGTTATGCTCGATATTTTAGGCAATATTATTATTTATATGATAATTAATATTATAGCTAGAAATCGTGTCCCGACCAGTCAGGTTGATCATGTCCCTTGAGGTACTCGAAAGGATTATTATATTAAACCCTGCAGGTGGAATTAATTTTCCGATATAGTAATAAAGGTCAAGTGGTATACTCATGTATAATATATTAATTAATTAAAAGCTGTTAGTAGCTTAAATTAATTAATGGACATGGAATATCTTAAAGACGGGAAGTAATTAATTCAAAAAGGAGCCCAATTTCGTAATTTGGGATTTTGGTAGGAAGTACAATATCAATCTTTTAGTGGACTAAGTTGATATTAATAAAGTCTTAATATTAGGAAGAGTCCTAATATTGGAAAGAAGATATCTATTGGGAGTCCTTACCATATCCTCCTTAAGGTCCCTAGAGTATCCCAAAACACCTATAAATAAGACATTGGTGTTGGCCGATTTTTATCATCATTATTGAAGCAAGAAAATCGATTTTTGTGTATGTTTTTAATTGTGGATCTTGACTTGTGTCTTGGATTCCATAATTTAGTTAACACAATATTTTTCTAAAATACCAAAAATATTCAAGAAAAATAGAGAGAACCAAAATCGTGAGTTTCTTGAGAAGATAATTCGGCCGATCCATTGTAGTTCAAGTTCAGTCCGGTAGATTATTGCCCACATGACATCCGGACATAGGCGGGATATACTCTAGAAGATCTTGAGGTAGAAATACAAGAAGATCGGAGAGGAGTACGAAGAGGAGATAAATCGACCAAAAGGGATTTCCTACCATTTCGCATCAAAGGTATAAATTACCGACTCCCATGCGTAAATATGTGTATTTAATTGTTTGTTAATCTGTTTAGTTAATTAATTGACAAGCCTAAATAGATAAGATTTTTATGTTGGTTAGTTTATAAAACCTTTCTTAAAATATTTTCGCCAACTTGCTTCTGCTGCGTTTTATATTCTAACAATTGGTATCAGAACCGGTCTTTAGGTTATGTTCAATTTAATTACTTTGATGCTTAATATGCTAGCAATTAAATATTCATGTAATATGATTTTTGGAATATTTTGCTAGAATTTGTCTTTAGGTTATATGTCCAATTACCATGGCTATGTGATGTTTTTATTTATTTACGCATTTTTGGTAATTTGGCCCAGTTTTGAGGCATGTATATGTTTTTTCCCGTGAGAAAATCCACGTTAGAATAGGATTTATTTTTCTTGTAATTTGCTGTAAATTCGATGTATTTTATTTCGAATAAAATTATAATCGAATTGGAACACACAAAGTACGAAAGAGAAAGAAGTCCAGCGCGAAGAGGAGTCCCGATCGGACGAACCGACCGAGACCAGCAAGGTGCCGATCGGGACTCGCCAAGAATGACTCGGCCAGCCAGACACCAGCAGGTCGGGCAATCGGGCAATGGTTGGGCCGGCAATGGGCAGCGGCCAGCCGGCCGGGCCAATGGTCAAGTTGTCCGGTTCGGGTCGTTCAATTCGTTTTTACGCGACATGCTTGAAGTAGTGTGAGCAAACGAGCTGAAGATTTTCTCGTTGTTCAAGACGAGGAATAAAAGCCATGATAATTGAATTTAATGACCCAATTTTTGTTATTTATTGGTTTTATTGTTTTGATGTATGACATGTATGGATGTGTGCGTGATATGTTTCCTTGCATGTTAGGACGAGAAAATTAAAAACCTTACTTTTTCAAAATAACTAAGTGATTTTAAATTGATTTTTCAAAATCAAACTGGCCTCCACAATTGGTTTAAATTGTGAAATAATTAGCATGCGCGTTGACATTAGAGTCTTCCTCCACATCGGATGTGCCAATTATTGGCTCACTAGTTCTAAACTTCAAATTTGATAACAAAAAGGTGAATATTATTTTTTATGATAGGACCTCTCCATCTGTAGGACTATTATCATTAAATGATATTCTAAGGTTTGTTAAATTATGGTGTTCACTTAGGTGTCTTGATTAATAAGCTCCCATCGGAGTCTATGTTAATTAAATACATGGCCAAGAGGAACCAACTATTAATTTTACTTGTCAAAACGCATCTTGTCTAGATAGTAAAATTAAAGACGTTAAGATCTACTTGAAAATGTATGTGTAAACGTCCACACTATCGTGGCTTGCATGTGTGGTTTTTCAAGGTGTTGGTTGATTGCATATATATTGTGTTTTAAGGTTCTTCAATATATTATGCGTCTAATTGTGTGATGAATGGTGTTTTTAATTTTATTCTCAGATGGCTTTCAATCCACTAGATGTTATTCTCAAAGAAAACAAACTTGATGGCACTAACTTTGCCGACTTGAAAAGAAATCTTGATATTGTCTTGACTGCCAAGGGGCATACATTTTTTTTAACTGAGGAGAGCCCTTTGACACCAAAAACGGATGCCACTCCTGAAAAGTTGGCTGAATTCCGGAAATGGAAAAAGTCTGATGAGATGGCTCACTGTTACATTTTGGCTTCATTGACAAATGTATTGCGGCATCAGCATCAGACGATGGGCTCGGCCGCGGAAATGATGAAAAATCTCACTGAGATGTTTGGTCATCAGAACCGGTCGGCTAGGAAAAATGCAATGGGGGTTTTGATGACAACCCAAATGTCTGAAGGGACCCCTAACATTCTTAAAATGATGTCTCATTTGAACGAATTGAGCATACTTGGGGCCACTATCGATGCGGAGTCGCAGGTCGATATTATCTTGGGCAGTTTACTAAGAAGCTTTGAGCAGTTCCGCCTCTATGAATCGTAGGACTTACACATTGATGGAACACCAGACAGAGCTTCAGTCTGCCAAAGGTCTCTTCAAACAAGGTTATCATCAAATTCTTGCGGCAACCGGTGCTGCTTCTTCAAAACCCAAATGGGGAAAGAAGAAAAAGCAGGTTGGCCAGAAGCAAGTGGCAACCTTCAAAGCTAAGGTCAAGGATCCTCAGTCAAAGGCTCCTCAGCCCGAGGCGAACAAAAATCCGAAGGGCAAGTGCCTTAACTGCGGTCTAATAGGGCATTTCAAGAGTGACTGCCCTAAGAAAGGTACGTCTCATATACTAGTAGTCAAAACTTGTTTGGCTGCCTGTTCTATCACTTTGTGGATAGTGGATTCGGGCTCCACTGATCATATTTGTTATGACACGCAGGGGTTCCAAGTAACCAAGGTACTTAGTGCGGATGAGATTACAATAAGTCAGCGACTATTCCAGTCAAGGTCACAAATGGGAGTCGTGCAGTTAAAATTTGATGATAGGATTTTAGTTTTAAATAATGTATTATTGGTACCCGATTTTATAATGAATTTAATTTCAGTTTCAAAATTGCGTCGTGATGGATATTCAGTTTCTTTTGAAGATAATGCAATTATTAAAAGAAACAGTGAATATATTTGCGGGAGTACTTATAATGAAGAACTTTATATCATCAATGCTGCACCAGCTCCCTTGCATAATTATAAATCACTTAATTCTTTGACTAATCCTAATAAAAGAAAAGAACATTCGAGCATAAATCCAACATATTTGTGGCATTTACGACTGGGTCATATTAACCTTAGAAGGATTCAAAGATTGGTGAGCGATGGCCCATTGGATTCGCTCCAAGTTGAGTCATTTCCAACCTACGAATCCTATCTAGAAGGTAAAATGATTAAAAGGGCTTTCCAAAGAAAAGGAAATCGTGTACAAAATGTATTGGAATTAGTACACACCGATGTATGTGGTCTATTGAACATCCAGGGTAAGGGTGGTTTCGAATACTTCATCATGTTTATAGATGATTATTCGAGATATGGATACATCTATTTGATGCGACGTAAGTCTGAATCTTTTGATAAGTTCAAAGAATTCAAGGCGGAAACGGAGAAGCGTCATGTGCAGAGTATCAAGTCACTATGATCTGATCGTGGTGGCGAGTACCTTAGTGGAGAGTTTTTGGATTTCTTGGCACATGAGGGGATTACTTCCCAGCTCACAGCGCCTGGTACACCACAACAAAATGGTGTTGCTGAACGAAGGAATCGTACTTTATTAGAGATGGTTAGGTCAATGATGAGTTATTATGATTTGCCTATTTCATTTTTGGGGATACGCCTTGGAAACAGCGGCATACATTCTAAACTTGGTGCCTTCGAAATCAGTTCCAAAAACACCCACAGAACTGTAGAATGGGCGCAAGCCCAGTCTAGGACATGTTCGGATTTGGGATTCACCAGCACACGTGCTGAATAAGGAAGTTGATAAGTTGGCATCTCCTACAGAAGTACGAGTGTTTATAGGATATCCAAAGGAAACGAAGGGTGGCCTATTCTACAGTCCTAAAGACCAGAAGGTCATTGTTAGCACCAATGCCGAGTTCTTATAGGAGGACTATGTAATAAGCCATAAGCCTCGGAGTGAGGTCATTCTAGAAGAACTTAGAGGCGAGATTTCGACAATACCAATTGTGCAAACACCTAGTGTACCACGTATCGACGCTATTGTGGATACGCAAACCAAGGACACGCCTCATTGTAGTGGGAGGGTTGTTCGTCAACCTGAACCTTTCATCGGCGTGGGAGCATCTTCGGACCACTCCTTGGACTAGGATGAAACGGATCCATGTACGTACAAATAGGCAGTTCAAGACAAGGATACTGAATCCTGGAAAACAACAATGGAATCCAAAATGGGATCTATGGATTCTAATCAAGTGTGGGAGCTAGTAGAGCTACCCAATGAGGTAAAACCCATTAGAAGTAAGTGGGTCTACAAGCATAAGAGAGGATTGAAAGGGAAGGTTGAAACCTTCAAAGCAAGGCTTGTTGTGAAAGGTTACACTCAGAAGGAGGGCATCGACTACGATGAGACCTTTTTGCCAGTAGCCATGCTTAAATCGATCTGGATTCTCTTAGCTATAGCTGCGCATTTGGATATGGAGATTTGGCAGATGGATGTCAAGACTGCATTCTCAAACGGGAGTCTTGATAAGGAAATCTACATGCACCTGAGGGATTCATTGCTGAAGGAGAGGAGCACTTAGTGTGCAAGCTTAAAAGAGCCATTTATGGTCTCAAGCAAACATCAAGGTATTGGAACATGCGATTTGATGAGGTCATTCAATCGTATGGTTTTGAACAGTGTCCTAGTGAGGTTTTTGTATACAAAAAGTGCGATAGAAACATGCTGGTGTTTCTTGTACTGTACATAGATGATATACTTCTAATTAGAAACAATGTAAAGGTATTATCAGATGTAAGGGTATGACTGTCTGAGCAGTTCAATATGAAGGATTTGGGAGAAGCCGGGCACATCCTTGGAATTAAGATCTTTCGAGATCACAAGAAAAGGATGTTGTGCTTATCTCAGGCATCCTATATCGATATGGTGCTAAAGCGGTTTAGCATGGAGAATTCCAAGAAAGGTTTCTTACCTTACAGACATGGAATTCAGCTATCTAAGGCTATGTGTCCTAAGACACAGAAGGAGATAGATGACATGAAGCTGGTCCCTTATGTTTCGGCAGTGGGAAGCCTTATGTATGCTATGCTTTGCACTAGGCCTGATATCTGTCATGCTGTAGGCATGGTGGCAAGATATCAGTCGAACCCAGGATCGGGACATTGGATTGTTGTCAAGCATATACTCAAGTACCTGAGAAGGACTAGCTAGGGAGAATATGCTTGTATATCAATCAGATACACTTTGTCCTTTGGGTTACACTGACTCGGATTTCAGTGCGGACAAAGAAAAGTCGAAATCAACTTCTGAATATGTTTTCACTTTGGGAGGTGGAGCCATCAGTTGGAGGAGTGTGAAGCAGAAATGCATAGCGGACTCTACCATGGAAGACGAGTACGTAGCAGCCTCAGAGGCATCTAAATAGGCGGTATGGCTCAAGTACTTCCTAAAGGATTTGGGTGTGATTCCTGATTTGCCTAGGAGTATTACACTTTATTGTGATAATACCGGTGCTGGTGCAAATTCGAAGAAACCACGGGCCCAAAAAGCAAGCAAACATATCAAGCACAAATATCATATCATTCGAGATTTTATGAAGAGAAGAAAGATCATTGTCTCCAAGATAACATCTGAAGACAACCTAGCTGATCCTTTCACGAAAGGGTTGCCCTCAAAGTCATTTGAAGGGCATGTGGAAGGAATGGGGTTGAGATGTATGGCAGCATTGCTTTGAGTATAAGTGGGAGATAGATAGACATAGTCTATATAGTATACTTCAAAAGCATGCTTTGAGTATAAGTGGGAGATTGTTATGGTTGTATACGTCAAAGCATACTTTATGCTTGTATTACCTAATTTCCCGGTCTTTATCTATGAGAATATTTAATTCATTTATCACCTGTTTTGCATATTTATTCACGCTATGATTATGCAAATGTAGTCTAAATTACTTTATATTGTAGATAATGTGGTGTGTCGTGTCATACAGAAGATCACATTATCGGTTCCTTATATAGTAATATTTAGTTCACAACCTATATAACATTAGACCGTTATGTGGGAGGTTGTAGTATATGCTTGAGATTGGTTGGTCTTGACCATTAGCATATATTAGTGTATTAGCTATACGTTGAACATGATCGTGGTGAGATAGATTCTTCTGTACTGACTATAAGAAGAACATACATCTCGGACAATTATTATTTCTTAACTATAGTGATTAATATTTAATTATATATTTAATATTTATTGCTTTGATTTATCATGGGTGAGAGCCACAACGATTGACTCAATATGATCGATATTTTGGGCAATATTATTATTTATATGATAATTAATATTATAGCTAGAAATCGTGTCCCGAGCAGTCAGGTTGATCATGTCCCTTGAGGCACTCGAAAGGATTATTATATTAAACCCTGCAGGTGAAATTAATTTTCCGATATAATAATAAAGGTCGAGTGGTATACTCATGTATAATATATTAATTAATTAAAAGCTGTCAGTAGCTTAAATTATTTAATGGATATGGAATATCTTAAACACAGGAAATAATTAATTCAAAAAGGAGCCCAATTTCATAATTTGGGATTTTGGTAGGAAGTGCAATATCAACCTTTTAGTGGACTAAGTTGATATTAATATAGTCTTAATATTAGGAAGAGTCCTAATATTGTAAAGAAGATATCTATTGGGAGTCCTTACCATATCCTCTTTAAGGTCCCTAGAGTAGCCCAAAACACCTATAGATAGGACATTGGTGTTGGCCGATTTTTATCATCATTATTGAAGCAAGAAAATCGATTTTTGTGTATGTGTTTAATTGTGGATCTTGACTTGTGTCTTGGATCCCATAATTTAGTTAACACAATATTTTTCTAAAATACCAAAAATATTCAAGAAAAATTGAGAGAAGAAAAATCGTGAGTTTCTTGAGAAGATAATTCGGCCGATCCATTGTAGTCCAAGTTCAGTCCGGTAGATTGTTGCCCACACGACATCGGGACATAGGCGGGATATACTCTAGAAGATCTTGAGGTAGAAATATAAAAAGATCGGAAAAGAGTACGAAGAGGAGATAAATCGACCAAAAGGGATTTCCTACCACTTCGCGTCAAAGGTATAAATTACTGACTCCAATGCGTAAATATGTGTAATTAATTGTTTGTTAATCTGTTTAGTTAATTAATTGACAAGCCTAAATATATCTGGTTTTTATGTTGGTTAGTTTATAAAACCTTTCTTAAAATATTTTCGCCAACTTGCTTCCGCTGCGTTTTATATTCCAACAGCGAGTATATTAGCATCGAGTTTGATGAGTTCCTCAAGGAACATGGAATAATTTAACAATTCACGCCGCCAGGAACCCCATAGGTAAATGGTGTTTCACAAAGGAGAAATTGACTTTGTTGGACATGGTCCGCTCCATGTTGAATTACACTAATTTACCAATTTACCTGTGGGGGTACGCCCTACTTACCGCCGCCTATATCCTTAATATATGTCCTTCCAAATCCATTCCTATCACTCCGCATGAGATGTGGAAGTGTAAAAAATCAAGTCTAAATCACATAAGGATTCGGGGATGTCCAACCTATGTCAAGAAGGCTAATGTGGACAAACTGGAAGCGAGGTCCGTCAAGGGACGTTTCATAGGATACCCAGAGGACTCGATGCGTCATCTATTCTACATACCAGAAGACCATTGGGTCGTTGTGGCTTTACCAACACACTTCCTTATGGATGAATTTAATCAGGAAGGTGGCTCGGGTAGAAATGTCTATTTGGAAGACCACAGTGAAAGTCCTGAGGAGACATGATCAGGGATATCAAACCGAACCTATTGTAACACAACCTCCACTTCAAAGGTCTGATAGGGTGTCTCACTTACCTGAGAGGTATGGTTATACACATGTCGAGGAACTGAGTCTCCACGACGTACCTGATATCCGTGAGGACGACCCTGTCACCTATGACCAAGTGATAGTGGATGTGGACTCCTATAAATAGCAAGAAGCTATGGAAGCTGAGATAGACTCGATGCATGCCAATCAGGTCTGGACTCTAGTAGATCTACCAACTGACATGAAGCCTATTGGAAGTAAATGGATCTATAAGAGAAAGACTGATGGGGATGGCAAGGTTGACGCCTATAAAGCTAGGCTTGTGGCAAAGGGTTATACCCAAAAGGAAGGGATCGATTATCATGATACCTTCTCACCCGTAGGTATGATCAAGTCTATTCGCATGATGCTTGCCATCACTATCCATTACGATTATGAAATATGGTAGATGGACGTCAGAACGTCTTTTCTAAATGGATACCTCGAGGAGGAAATTACATGGAACAGCCTAAGAGTGTGTCCAAAGCTAATATTCATAAGGTGTGTAAGCTGCAACGAGCCATTTATGGGCTGAAGCAAGCTTCTCGGAGTTGGAACCTTCGATTTGACGAAGCAGTCAAGGACTTTGATTTCGTGCAAAACGAGGAGGATGTATGTGTTTACAAAAAGATCAGTGGGAGCAACATTGCATTCTTAGTACTATATGTAGATGATATTCTACTTATGGGATATAACATAGCAATGCTCAGCACTGTGAAAGCTTGGCTTTCTAAAACGTTCTCTATGATAGGGTTCCTTCCCATGCGATATGGAATTCATCTCACCAAGAAAATGTGTCCTCAAAGTGAGGAAGACAAAAGAGAGATGAGTAAGGTACCATATGCCTCGGCAGTAGGTTGCCTCATGTACGCTGTGTTGTGCACAAGATCGGACTTGGCCTACGCTGTGAGTGTGGTAAGCCGTTTTCAAGCTAACCCGGGAAGGGAACACTGGATTGCCATTAAGAACATACTTAAGTAGTTAAGAAGGACTAAAGATATGGTTCTTACTTACGGTGGTGGAGAATTGAAAGTGGTTGGATTCACCGATTCTGATTTTAAAGGAGACAAGGACGACTATAAGTCGACATCTGGGTATTTGTTTACTCTCAATTAAAGAGTAGTGTCTTGGATAAGCTCCAAATAAAGCGCTACTGCAGATTCCACCTGCCAAGCAGAGTACCAAGATGCCTCAGAGGCTAGCAAGGAAGCATTTTGGATGCAGAAGTTTGTGCAAGAACTTCAAGTGGTGCCTAATGCGGAGCTGCCTATATCACTATTCTGTGATAATGATGGAGATGTCACCCAAAGCAAGGAGCCAAGGGTTCACCACAGCACCAAGAATATATAGAGAAAGTATCACCTCATTCGAGAGATGGTTAGCAAAGGATATGTTTCGTTGCAAAGAGTAGATACAGAAGACAACGTCTCTGACCCGCTTACCAAGCTGTTATCTCAGGCTGTCTTGGAAAGACATCTAAAGAACATGGGTATTAGATACCATGATGTATGGAATTGAGTGCAATTGGGAGATTGTTAGGAATATGCCCTCGAATGCCACTCAGAGGATGAGAGAGAAGGGGCATTGTACTTGTAATTATGGAATTATCAATAAAAAGGCAATATGATTCGTTCATTGTTTATTGTATTTCAAATGCATTACTGATTTGGTAAACATTGAAATGAAGTCCATGTAAATAAGAGAGAACATTCCACTCTCGTTATCAGATAAGAGAACAGTGCACTGGAAGTGTTTAAGGCTAATTTACGTAAACCGTTCGCAAGTCGATAACTTAATTGGGCATTAAGTTTTGAGTAAGACTTGTATAACTGATGCTAGGACATGTGCATGTCTTGATAGCATAGTTATAGGTATATTTGTGGGACCAGTACACTCAAACACGACTCATACATGATTCAGTCACACGGTATTCACTCTTGGAGATTCGATGATGAATTGAAAGGTTGTGATAGTATACGTGGACCTTTGACTTGAGGGTTCAGTAACAGATGTGCCTGTGACATTTAGTTTGTCACTAGAGTGGTTAGACCCATTTGCTTAATGGCTGGGTCAACCTCAAAGTGCGGACTATACGGATAGGTAGCAGTCTTTACTGTACGCCAAGAAAGGATTCTATCTCCTGTTAGTGAGCAGGCGAATGTCCTATACAGTTAATGGAAAATAAGATCATAAGTCTTTGGCCAAAGCACTCTGATCTAGTCGTATTAGATACATTAGTAATCAGTCGGTCTTGATTTGCATTAACACATGTATAGTGTCTAATCAACACTAGGGTTTGACTTTACCGTGACCCGAAGACTTGACCGGGACATCTGATGAAGGGTCTATACGTATATGGTATTCATGACATAATGGTTCTAGAATGATCCCTTCATTCGTTATCAGTTGGGGTTTACAGTACGGCCCACTAGGCTGGCTAAGTGCTGCCCACACTCATTGGTTCCTCCCAATGCCGGCTGATACGAACCTACAGAGGCGCGCATCAGGATCGTTGACGGATAGATATTGGATATCTAATTATGATGTATCGGATAAATTAAATAGCGGTCTTATGAATTGAAATTAATTTATTGGTTATTAATTTAATTCATAAATAATATTTCTTAGAGAAATATATTTTGTATTTGATATAATTAATTAATTGGATGAATTAATTAGTATAAATACATTGGTGATAATATGAAGTATATTTAACGGAGTTGTTTGAAGAACGTCTGGTACACGAGCCGAGTGGCTCGGCCCATTTCCTTTCTCCTTCCTAAATGTTGTCCACCCCCTTCACTCACCCCTCATATGGTGTTGTCTTTTATTTCATGCTTGTGGTGATGAGTTTGACATGGTGCCAAAAGTTGTGATATGTGAAGATATTTTTATTCATCATATCTTATCATCTCAATTATGAGATATGTTTATATAACTAAACATAACAAGACCACCAACTTTACACTTGGTGTTCGGCCGAGAGCAAGTTAGAGAGAGGGGAGATTTTATTTTTCAAGTGTTATTCAACTTTGAGATAAGAAATAAGCAAGAAAAATTAGAGAGAAAATTCCTACGATAACTTCCTTGTCGTGTCTTGAAGAATGGAGTTTCGTTGAATTTTCCCAGGTAACATCCGACGCGTGTGAAGTAGAGACATCGTATTTTCGGTGTTTGGGACGAAGGGATTTCGTGCTCGTGCTCGGGTTCGTGATCATCATCATATTGCGAAGATATTATCAGAGGCTTCAAAGGTATGAGACTTTAATCCTTTATCTTCGTCCATTTATTTTTCGTATATACGTTACTTGATCGATCATGTTTGGGATTGCTTTTATTGAGTTTTACTATTCCACTGCGTACTTGTTTTTATATCCGGAATCCTAACATTAACATCATCTTGTACTCGCGCAAAACCGTTAACATTTCATTATGATCCTTTACATGGTCGGCAGAATACAAGGATTTTACAAGCATATCATCTACATAAACTTCCATCGTAGGACATATTAACTTACAGAACATTTTGTTTACCACACGTTGAAGGTAGACCCGGCATTCTTAAGTCCGAACGGCATCATGTGGTAGCTGTATAGGCCTCGGGCCGAGTAGAATGAGGTGTTTTCCTCGTCCCCAGGATGCATCCTGATCTGGTTGTATCAGGAGTACGCGTCAACGAACCTCATGAGCTCATGGCCGGGGGGGTAGCTATCCTTCGGGCAGGCTTTATTCAGATCAGAGAAGTCGATTCAGAGCCGCCAAAGCCTGATCGACTTCTTTACTAGGACCGGGTTGGATACCTAGATCGGGTACTCAGCTTCACTAATAAATTTGTTGTCGATAAGCTTCCCTACTTCTTCTTCTAATCCCTTCTGCCTTTCGGGTCCCAGCTTTCTGTGTTTCTGGACGACCGGCTTGGAATTGAGTCAATGTTAAGCCAATGGCAGGCGTGCCCTAGGTTGATTCCCTACATATCCGAATGAGACCACGATAAGATATCGAGGTTTCGCTTTAGGTGGGAGATTAGCTCAGATCGGATTGGTTCCTTCAGATTATGACTGATTCTAAGTTGTTGTGCAGGACTGGTGTCCTCCATGTCGATGAAATATAGCTCTTCTACCAGCTTGGCATGGCAGATTTTACTCTTAGGTTTCTGGAACCGGGGGTCGACCAGATCTTGTTCGATAACAGGCCCTCTGATTCGCTGGTCTGGTCACCCCCTGAACTCTCCAACTCTGGTGCCTTTCTGGGGCGGTGCTCTGAGTGCTCAGACCTGGTTGCTCCCTGTTGATTCGGGAGTTCGTTAGGGGAGTTTTGAAAGCATTTATCTCTCGAGCCCGGATGCTGAGGTTGCATTCTCGGGCCGCACATTGATCTCCCCAATGGATCACAACACCCTTGGGAGTAGGGAATTTCATGCATAGGTGATATATAGAGTGGACGGCCCTCAACCTTGAAATCACAGGTCGGTCTATGAGAGCATTGTATTCACTGTGCACGTCAATGATCTTGAAGGTTGTGATTATTGTCCTTCTGATCGGCCTTTGACCGAATTCCAGTGCAAGGTCGATCTCCCCCAATGGGGTGGTGCGGCAGTTCGCAAAACCGCAGATGTCTTCCTTGCAAGGCTGAATATAAGATTGACCCACCTTCATTCTGTGAAGTGTGTGAAGGTAGATGATGCTGGCGTAGGCGCCTGAGTCGACGAACACCCGGTGCACTGGGATTCCTATTATTGGACGTGTGATAACCAGAGCATCTGAGTGGGGATGGTCCAGGCCCTCGGCATCGGATTCGTCGAATGTGACAAAAAATTGGCATTTACTTGAGGGTCCTTCTGCCACTGATAAGAACCCTTATGATCGGCGCTCAGTCCATTGGTATGAGGTGGTGGCCCCTTGGATCAAGGCTTTCTTCTGGCGTTTCGACCGATGATCGTCCACCTCAGCTGTCCCCATCAAGGTGAGTATCTCTTAGGGGGACTGAGGTGGTGGAGGCACTCGATCTTTTTTCCCTTTGGCAGGATCGGTACGGTTCTGGGGATCCCGGGGTCAACTTCGTGTAAATCGCCCCAATCTATTGTTATCGCACACCACGATCAATGCGGCGATGAGGTCCCGGCACTGCTTGATAATATGACCCCCTGATTCGTGGGTCTTTGCAGATAGGTGTAGGTACTGGGAGAAAGCCTAAACCCTTAATCTGATCAAATATGGCCACTGCGCCCACCGAGTAGATCTCGGCGAAATTGTCCATAAGCTCGGTTCGGCGCCCGCCGAAGTTTCGAGTAGTCGGGCTAGTTTCGGAGGGTCCTGCCCATTTATTTTTGCAGTGTGGCTCTTGGTGATCCTCGCACAGAGGATCACGCTGTTCTTCTTTCTTTTGTTTGACCATCACTGGTCCGATGGCGTGACCAAGACTAGGTCCGGCGTGGCCGACTCGGAGGCTATATGAGAGCTGGCGCACTCCAAGAATTCCTGGTATGTATGTGGGGTGTTCTGACACACCATCCAGTGGAAGAATGAATTTTTCAAAAGGCCGGCCTGAGCAATAATGTCCAGCGCATCATCGGACATGGGCTCCGTCTCCAGGATCTGTTTATTGAACCTCAAAATATAGTTCTTCAGGGACTCGTTTGGGTCCTGTATAATAGAAGCAATGGAGGAGTGTGGGGCGACGCACACTTGAGACCCCATGAAGTGGGACCGGAACGCCGCGTGGAGCTGAGCCCAAGTTTTGACAGAATTAAGGGGGAGAGAGCGGTACCATATCTGAGCCCGTTCTCCTAAGGTTAGGGAGAACATTTGGCACCTAAATTCGTCGTGGGCCCCATGCAGATCCATCCAAGAATTATAATGCCCGTGAGCATTAGGATCAGTTTCGCCATTATACGTTGGGATATGGGGGATCTTCAGTTTTTCCGAGAGAGGTTCTACCAAAACGCTCGAGGCAAGTGGGCTCCCCTGACTATCCAGCCATTCTGAACTCGAGGACGGCCATTGTTGCTTGTTCTCGAGTTCCATGAGACGTTGTTTGAGATATTAGATCTCACTCGAGTTGTCGTGCGGAGCTGATGGGGATGCTTGGGCCGGAGTATGGTATCGACTTTGCGTCGTCTGAGCTGGCGCTGTTTTCTCAGCTTTTCTCCTATCTCCCAGTCGTTCGAAGACTGATATGGGAGGGGAGACAAGATGCTTCCTGAATGGGTGTGGACTTTCTCCATAACCCTTCACCTCTCCTTCAGCGATTCGTGAGACGATCCTCTTCTTATTCACCCGGGGGGTGGTCGGATGGGTCGTTTGGGATTGAGCCTCTGATTGACTTCTCGGGCCACTTCCCGGGGGGTTTCCACTTTGGGTGGCGCACGCTATGAGGTCATTCATCCCCTGGATGAACGCAGGGTGTTTAAAGCACTCCACCACTCTAATCAAATTCTCCTCCTCTGTGGCGCGCCTGTGACTTGCTCTTTCCCTCTGCTGGTGGCTGGAACTTTCTGCGACATGATGGCTAGATCAAATTCTAAGAATTTTAGTGGAAACGTTGATCTTTGTATGCTACGGAGGTCCCCTCCTTCTAGCGCCAATTTGTTGATAGTGATTTTTGTCAACAAGACGTGAACTGATCTGGACTTTAATAAATCGAAGATACGTACAAAATAACGTTCTAGAATATAAAGCTGAGTGGATAATAAAGTAATTTTATTGATAATCTTGTGGGTTACATAGAAAACTGAGTTGGATGTTCAGTTCGGATTATAATCCTTGCTACAGTATATTTAGTTTTCTTTTTTCTGGAATTTTTTCTCTCTTTTTCAAAAGTCCCTTTTTTATCATACATTCTCCCTATATATAGAAAGTCTTGGCCAATCAGAAGACCAACAACTGGAGAATGTTTGGAGATACTTCCAAACACCTGTCAGAGGGGGAAGATGCCTCAGACACGTGGCAGCACCTGGGGGTCGCTTTGGGAAGAGCGAGAATAGAGTGCATTAACTGTCCTTTGTGCTTGTTCCGTACGTCCTATGTGCCTGTTGCGCGTGTTCTCGGCTATGTTTATCCATTTGGGTCAGTTATGAGGTCAGCCCCCGGGTCTCCGGCTGCTCTGCCCGTCCTTGTTATGATGGGGTCTTGAAGCATGTTTGGTGTGGGCCTGGTCGGTCCTGTTTGTCATCCCTGCTCGGGGTCGGTCGTGGGTCGGCCCTCGAGCTCTAACTGTCCTGTCCGGTCCTGTCCTGGCGGGACTTGGAAGTGCATTTGGTGTACTCGGTCGGTCCTCCTTGTTATTCTGCCCGACCAGTTTACCCGGAAACCGACTCCTTTATCTTTTGGTCTTCCTTAATCGGGATGGTTGAGCCGGGGGGTGTATGCGTGGATGCCAGGGCGGATTGACTATAAACAGCGTGTACTTGAATCGAATAAAAATGATATCAATCTTTTTCGGAAAATTGGTAAACTCGTCTGGACAATGTCATTAGATTTGTTTTTTTAATATCGATATTCCATACTTACACTTGATTCTTTTAGATTTGGTAGAATCGCTGGTTCAGAACCATTGATCACAGTTTTGTTAATAGTGATCGCGGTTTAGTTTGGAATCGAAACTGTTAAATCGTTTTATGACAGTTTGGTTGCAGTTTGAGTTTTTCGCGAATCGTGAATCGGCGGTTTTAATTTTAAATTTTGAAAGAAAAACTAATTTTGATATTTTGAAAATTATTGGGAAAAACGGTCAAAACATCTCTCGACCAGTTGAATTGGCGGTTCCCATCTCCCCTCCAAATTTTTAAAATTCAAAATTGAATCAACAACCAATATCTTTTGACAATTGATCATCGATGGTCCGATTTTTGACCGTTGCACAGAATCAGCGGTTCAAACGGGAATCGGCGGTTCCACCGGGAAATGGTAGTTCCAATTGTTTTATCACACCAAGCTCTAATTATCTATTTATTTTCTACTCTCTCAAAGCTCTTATTATTAATTTGTTATTGACTTCAAATTTCAAGATTTCAAGTTTTCAAGTTCATTTTTGTTTAGTATCCAAAAAAAGATGTCAAGTGGCAGTGGTGAACCCTGAATTTTATGTTTGGGGGTACGATAAATATTATATAATAATATATGCCAAAAATATAATATTAAAAAATATATCTAACATTGTTGAATATCAAGGTCATACATTTCAAATATTATCCATTATGCTTATTATTTTTCCCGAATCATGAGGAAGAAGTTCAACTCATAAACCAATTCCCTTGTTTTAATTGTTAATTTGCTAATAGTGTCAAGGAAAAGTCAAAGAAGGGTACAATTAAATAAATTCGAGAAATGCATTATACAACATATACAGAAAATTACATCCAATACCCCCGTAATACACCCCCGAATCAGATTTTCCCCTGCGAATTCAACAATTACAAACAACCCCTCATTGTTGACCAAAACTGGCTAGGCTTTCTCTCTCCGCCAATACGGATAATACATCAGCATACAATTAAAGAAAAACAAAATTAAATTGAAATTTAAATTTGTAATAAAGAAAAATAAAATTAAAACATAAATCCCAACCAAACCCATACATCTCCTATTACCCGCTAAAAAGTGCTGACCATCTTCTCTATTTTTTGTTTTCTGGCCATTTTTTTAGCAAACCTTCACCTGTCGTAGGCAGAGCACCTAAAACCCATACATCTCCCATATATCTTCTCTGTGGAAGTTTTTTTTATTGGCCACCTAAATAAAGAATATTTTTGTCTTTTAAAATAATGTATTTTATAAAATATTTTTGTTAATCGAAAAAAAGAATAAAATAAATTAAGATAAAAACCTGTTTTTACTTTTCTTTTAAAATAATTTGTTTTTTACAATATTTATTTACCCAAAAATAAATAAATCAAGTTTTATTTTTCTTTTTATTTTATATAATATATTTTCTAAAATATTTTTGTTAACCTGAAAAACAATATAAATAATGCATTTTCTAAAATATTATTTTCTAAAATAAAATATTTTTTTGGTTGTTTTAGTTTTTTGGAATAATGCGTTTTCTAAAATATTTTTGTTAATAAAAATAAAAACAATAATTTTTTTGTATTTTTTTAAATAATGTTTTTTAAAATATTTTTGTTAACAAAAAAACAGAACAAAATATAACAAAAAAAGTTTTTTTGTTGTTTTCTTTTTCTTTTAAAGTAATGTATTTTTTAAGATATTTCTATTAACTGGAAATAAATACAGAAAAATTAAAATAAAAAGAGTGTTTTTTACTGTTCATATTGTTCTTTTAAAATAATTTGTGTTTTTTATAATATATTTTTATTTAACTTTTTTCTTTAATATTAAAAATAAAAATAAATAATAAATAATGTTGGAAGATAAAATTGACTAAAAGACAATTATATTTACCCCCTGGAATACACATGATCAATTACATAGACACCCAACTGTGTGTTACAGCCTAAAGTAAATAGGAAAAAAAAAAAAGAGAAAAGAAAAGAAATCTATTACTAGAATTAAAGAAAAGCAAAAAGAAAACAGCTCAATGGCATATTCGTGAATATGTTGAACTTTCCTTGACACATCAGCAAAAAGTGCTGCCACGTCAGTGGGAGGGTTGACTTTTGGGGTTGATTGTGATCTCAATATGTATTCTAGGATGTAATTTAAAAATTGGTGGGGTGTAATCTGTAATTTAAAAATTGGTGGGGTGAAATCTGTAATTTAAAAATTGGTGGGGTGAAATCTGTAATTAGACCAAATTGGGTAATCGAAGTAATTCGCCCACAATATATATAATACTAATCTTTTTTTTTTTATTTTTTTGGGGATACAGCAGTACCCCTATGTACCCCTCTGGGTCCGCTTCTATCAAGTGGTCAACAATTCAACTGGAAAAAGAGTAAGGCTCTCCCCGACATAGCTCGATGAGGAGGTGCTACTCCTGCTCTTACTCCATCTTCTACTTCACTTTCTAGTCCAAATTTTAGAGATGTTCATAAAAAAATTGCTGAGGAACAAAACGGCCAAATGTTAAATCCTCAAAATCAATTCATAGCATCGCAGATGATGAAGGTGCTGAACCAACAAAAAATGAAACAATGAAGAATGCATGAGCTCATATATCCCCTATTTGTGGTCCATTATACAAGGGTGAATGACGTCGCCTCCGGTCCCGATAATTTCTTGTCCAATTGCATCTATTGAGTAAAATCTTATAAATTTAAAAAAGGAAGGAGGTTATCGAATGCTAAATGGCCATATACAAAGACAATATCCGATAAAGTTGGCATAAAGTCTAATCAAACACAACTGCAAGGTACGACGATGTCGTCTACTACCAACAATCAAGATACTTGTCCTTTATTTCAATTTAATTCACTCACCGCTAGAGGAACTCATATTTTCATGTGCGAGGAACTCATATTTTCATAGTGTTTATCATTAAGTTAACCAAAAGAATCGAATAAAAAGGCATTAAGTTAAACTTAAATTTTATGTCAATTATGAAGTTTCATTTTTCAGTATTCTCAAGGACTCGGTCCTAATTCACCGAAAATGGAGAATGTTTTGATCAACAATAATCGTTCCACTGCACTTAAAGATGAGGTAGGAGATAATGTTAGTAATTTTGAAAACAATCCACTGGCCACAGTTGCTCATCAAGCTAGCCATAAAAAATGATCATGTAGATAATTTCAATGGAGAACCTGGTGCATCGGCTATACGAGCATGTCCAACTCGTCTACAATATACAAATTTGCTCTAGTCGGTGACACAATCAGACATTCGACCTTTTCACTAGGCCTCGCCGGTGTCTTTTGGACAGGCGGTCGTGTTTGTTAGGAAAAGGGGCTTTAATTTGGTCGGATATAGATGTAATAGAATAGACTCAAATTGATCATTAGGAGGTTCATGATGAAGCTATAAAGCATCCCCTAACACCATGACTTCTTCATCTGCGAACCATGTGGTTATCACGACAACTCTTATCTCTCGGACAAATTCTCTACCTTTGGAGTTTTATTTACTTACATGAGGCAAGCTCGTAGGGACGTCAAACTTCAGAAAAGCAATGCAGATATTGAAACATACATGCGTGAGAATTCTCTTAGCCTAAAGTCATCCATATGCTTCCATCATCCTCTAACCCTGATCCAGTTGCTCACAAATCTCGATATAATTCTTCTAAGGATGATACTTTTTCATAATAATACGCCTTCAGCACAGATCCCTCCCCCTTCTTATAAATGTTATTTCATGGAATATTAGGGTAATAACAAGGTAGGTATGTAGAGACTGTAACACCCCCAGAAATCATCCGGTAATATCACACGCCGTAGACCCTTCTCACAATGATCTACCAGGCTAAACACTAGAAAACGACCAACTGTTTGACCGGTCGGGGTCAAACAAGATGACGACACGGACCAATAAGTTCACACAACTAAATCAAACTAAAATAAGTTCCTTGCAACACATACCCACACAGAGATCCAAATACAAAATGATATAGCATGACGGAAGACTGAGAATAATACAATAACACAACTACACCAGACTGAACTCCATTTCTCTTAATTAGTATCGCAGCTCATCATCTTCCATGCCGATCCTATGACTGCTCCCACCAACCCAGAATACCTGAAATGCATGAAACGCATTTTCCCTATTTAAGGGGTTAGCAAATCGAATTTTCTAGTATAAGTATCATAAACATACGAAAGGTAGCAAGCAAACAACAATCACGAATCAGATACAAATAACCATCTAATAGTTATTCCAGAGAGGTTTTGATGTTGAGAAAACAAAGCACTTAAAGCATTTGAAAATAGAATCATCATCTCGGGAATTTAGGAATACAAAGCCTTTAGGACATTAGGTCCTAAGTTTTAAGAATTATTTCAAAACATTAGGGTCTTAACCCGAATATCATTTCAAATCTTAATAGCTTTACAATACGAAAACATTTCCATAAATTGCTTGGGTCCCAGCCCAATCATTCCAATTTTGTAAAACTTTTTTTTTCAAAAACTTGTTCATCAAAACATGTTCTCGACTCCATGATCCACTCTCACAAGTCACCGTAGGTTCAAACCCACACGGTCTTAACCAAACACAACCATCACAAACTCAATCTCGACTCCGTGATCCACTATCACAAGTCACCGTAGGTTGAACAACCCACACAGTATCAACCTAACACAACAGTCATAAAAACCAATCTCAACTCTGTCATCCACTATCACAAGTCACCATAGGTTCAACAACCACATGGTCTCAAGCAAAGACAACAGTCACAAAATTAATCCCGACTCCGTTTTACACTATCATGAGTCACCGTAGACCCTGTCGAACCCACATGGATGGACGTACTATGTCCTAAATCCGTGATCTACTATCATGTGTTTTCTAAGCCTCGTCAGACTTGCACGATTCGACCTCAGCACAACATACTAAGCTCTGATTCCGTGGTCCACTGCCATGAATCCTCGTAGGCCCCATCGAGCCCACACGAGTGAACTTAGAATTACAACACACAACACTCACATTTACATTTCACCAACAATGTACACGGCCAATCAATCACATTGATCAACACGAACTTTACACATCCAAAACACATAGTGTAATATCCACATTTCACCTGTCATCCTCAACAATACACAATCAATATATCTCATGATCAACAGACAACCATATACACAATCATGTATACAATCAAACCAACAAGATTATCAGAACCAACACAATTCCACAATGTTAAACATTCAAGAATAACACAAACCCCACCGAATATTCATGACAGTCATAATCGATTCAAACCAACTATTTTTACGAAAGTAAATCAAGCATCACAAACCCAACACGTAATCTTTATTCACAAGATACGATTCGTGTAAACAAGATACTTGCCTTGATAATCAACACGCGAATGCCTCGACGAATGCAGCTCAACCAAAAAGCCTCGAAACCTACAACCTCCACAAGAAACAACTATAACACGATCAATATGAGGATAAAGACCAATAACAACGGAAATCACAACCAACAACCAAAGAGAAACTCATTGAAACATTTAATCAAACATTAAATGTTCATGGTTCTTCAAGAACCCTAGAATCATCAAACAGGTTGAACGAATTGGAATTATGGATATACAATCCATAGAACATGACCAATAACCACATCTAACACCAATCGATTTATCAAAATCAGAATTAAATTCGGAATCAAGAACAAAATCCCCAAAAAAGGTCAACTCGAGTAAAATCAAAAAAGTACCTCGATCCGACCAAGAACAACGGATAAGATGATGTTATAATCACCTAGGACTCTTCAAAGCACCTTGGATGGAGCAAAAATCGGCCAAGAACTCATACCCTAGGCACCCTCGTCTCAAACATCGCGGAGGAGGAATAAATGAGATAAAATGAGGATGAAAGTCTGTTGTACGAACTTATATATTGCACTCAGTTAGCGCATGCTAGATCCATTACTTAGCGTGCGCTAACGAATTTGCAGAAAAGCAGGATATTCTGTTGGACCTTTAGCATGCGGTAATAAGAGAATTAGCGTACACTAACGAGGCAGTACAGTGAAGGTCAGAACGCTCTGTCTCTATCAATTAGCGTGCTAATAGTTCCGATAGGGTGCGCTAATTATACAATTTATGCTGACAGAGTAGTCTTTGCTATTTCAACCACAACTCCTTCATCCGAACTCCGATTGGCTCACTGTTTGAACCATTGGAAAGCTAACTCAACTCTTTATTATACTGCTCATTTTCAGAATTTTTAGACTTTACAAGTTCCGGTGGTGATCTAACAAAGTCAACCCAAATGCACAACAATGATACTCCTCGACGGAACGACAATCATGCACATGAGACGAAACACTCACGTTCAACACCGACAATCTGAATTGAAAATAAACACATGACAAAGCACGGAACACAATCATATATACACAAACACCATACAATCCACTTAACATGATAAAAATTCAAGGCAACCGGAAATGAAAATCTCGGGTATTACATTCTACCACACTAAAAATAAGTTTCATCCCGAAACTTAAAACAAGAGCATCAGAGTGCTACGTAATGTAACTGTTAGGAATATGCCCTCGAATGCCACTCAGAGGATGAGAGAATGAGAGCAATTGTATTGCAATTATGAATATTATATTTAATAAGGCAATTATTATTTCTATATTATTGTATATCACTGGCATTGTGATTTGGTATATAGAATAATAGTCCTTGCATTTGAGAGAGAACATTCTACTCCTCATGGAGATAAGGAGATAGGCACTAGAAGTTTTTAGAGCTCGAATGCTTAACTAGTTCGCAAGTCGATAAAACTTAACTGGGCAGTACGTTTAGACAAGACTTGTATAACGTGTACTTTGACATGTAGAGTGCCTGTCTTCACTAACAGTTAGTGGGAGCACACGTTATAGGTATGCTAATGGGATTAGTATACTCGAACACGACTCAACTCGATTCGGTCACATGGAAATCACTCAGGGATTGTCAATGATTGAATCGAAAGATTGTGATAGGTATACGTGGACCTTTGACTTGAGGTTTCAGTAGGAGATGTGCTTGTGACATTAAGTTAGTCATTAGAGTAGTTCGATCCAATCGCCGGTTGGTGGGGTCAACTCGAAATGCAACTTAGTGGGCAAGTAGCGCCTCTACCGAATACCAAGATATGATTCTTTCTCCCGTTAGTGAGCAGTAAATGTCCTATGCGGTTAATGGCAAATAAGATCATAAGTCTTTGGCCAAAGCATTGAGCTAGTGATATATGATACACGAGAGCTCGATGAGCTCAGTTAGCATAATCAGAAAGCATAGAGTCAAGTTACAGTAGGGTTTGACTTTACCGTGACCCTAATACTTGACCGGGACATATGATTGAAGGGTTTATACGTATACGGTATTCACGACATAATGGTTTTGGAATGATCCTATCATTCGTTCTTAGTTAGGTTACGGTGTGGGCCTCGAGACTGGCTAAGTGGTGCTAACACTCATTTTATCCTCGCATTGCTATCTTAGACGATCCTACAGTGTCGCGGATCAGGAATTGTCGAATGATTATTTTTAGCTTATTCTCTCTTGGTTAATATTAGACATTGGATGTCTAATTCAATTTATTGGATAAATTAAATCGGTCTTGTGAATTAAATAAATTACTGGGTAATTAATTTATTCATATTATTTCTTATAGAATTTATTTTTAATATAATTAATTAATTAGATTAATTAATTATATTAATATTGAAACATACCAAGGTTTATCTATCGGATTAGATACACGAGGGTCCGTTTCACGGACCGAAACGAACCAACTTCTTTTTCTCCTCCCTTAGCCACCACCCCACTTTCATCAATTGACTTGGTGATTTTTTTTTTATAAATGTGGGGACTTAATAATACATTTGATGTATTATTACTTCATTATTTATTTTTGAAATAATTGATGAGGTGTGTGTTTTGTTTATAAAATAAACACCATCTCCCTCATTTATGATTGAAGTGATCCAACATAAGTCTGAATCTTTTGATAAATTCAAGGAATTTAAAGCCCTAGTTGAAAATCAAACAGGTAACCGTGTTAAGACTCTTCGGTCAGACCGGGGTGGTGAGTACATGAGTACCGAATTTGATGAGTTCTTAAAAGAACTAGGAATAGTGTCACAATTCACTCCTCCAGCTACTCCACAATTAAATGGTGTATCAGAAAGAAGGAAACGAACCTTGTTGGACATGGTTCGCTCCATACTTAACTATACTGATCTACCGATTTATCTGTGGGGTTACGCGCTCCTTACTGCTGTGCATATCTTGAACAGATGTCCTTCCAAATCCGTTCCTAAGACTCCACATGAGATGTGGAGAGGTAGGAAGCCAAGTCTTAATCACATTAGGATTTGGGGATGCCCTGCTTATGTCAAGAAGACTAAAGTAGAGAAATTGGAAGCTAGGTTTGTGAAAGGTCGTTTCATAGGATATCCAGGGGATTCCATGGGATATCTATTCTACATGCATGAAGATTATAGGATCATCGTTGCTATACAAGCACACTTCCTGGAAGATCAGTTTATTCAGGAAGGAGGGGCAGGTAGAAATATTTCTTTGGAAGAAATAAAAGAAACACCAAATGAGACACCTATTCAAGATATTAGAACCCAACCTTTTGAAATACAAACACAACCCCGCAAGTCTAGTAGAATTTCTCAATTACCTGAGAGGTATGGCTATCTGCATCAAGAAGAACTGGGTGTCCATGAGATGACAGAAAGTAGTCAAGAGAATGATCCTTCTACATACGACCAAGCTATGGTAGATGTTGACTCCACAAAGTGGCAAGAAGCTATGGAAGCTGAGATAGACTCAATGCATGCTAATCAGGTCTGGACTTTAGTAGATCGTCCTAAAGTCATAGTGCCTATTGGAAACAAATGGATCTATAAAAGAAAGACTGATGGAGATGGCAAGGTTGATACCTATAAGGCCAGGCTTGTGGCAAAGGGTTATTCCCAAAGAGAAGGAATCGATTACTTCGAGACCTTCTCTCCTGTAGCTATGATTAAGTCTATTCGCATGATGCTTACCATAGCAGCCCACTTAGATTATGAAATATGGCAAATGGATGTGAAAACGGCATTCCTAAATGGATTCCTCGAATAGGAGATTTACATGGAACAGCCTAAGGGATTCATATCTCAAACCAATATTCATAAAGTATGCAAACTTCAGCGTGCCATTTATGGACTGAAGCAAGCTTCACGGAGTTGGAATCTTCGTTTTAACGAGACAGTCAAAGAGTTTGATTTTGTCCAAAATAAAGAGGAGCCCTGTATTTACAAGAAGGTTAGTGGGAGCAAAATTGTGTTCTTAATACTATATGTAGATGACATTCTACTTATAGGAAATGACGTAGGAATGCTCAGTTCTGTGAAAGCTTGGCTTTCTAAAGAGTTCTCAATGAAAGACTTGGGAGAAGCTACCTATATTCTGGGTATTCGTCTCTACCGGGATAGAGCGAAAAGAATGTTAGGTCTTTCCCAAGCCCTCTACATAGAAAAGATCCTGAAGCGATTTAGGATGGAAGATTCTAAAAGAGGGTTTCTACCTATGTAACATGGTGCAAAACTTTCCTTAGAGATGTGTCCTCAAAGTGAGGAAGATAGAAAGGAAATGAGCAAGGTACCTTATGCTTCGGCAGTAGCTAGCCTTATGTATGCAATGATTTGCACTAGACCGGACATTGCCTATGCTGTGAGCGTAGTAAGTCGGTTTCAGTCAAATCCAGGGCAGGAACATTGGACTGCTGTAAAGAACATTATTAAGTACCTAAGGAGGACTAAAGACTTGGTTCTTACATACGGCGGTGGAGAACTAAGAGTGATGGGTTATACAGACTCAGATTTTTCGGGGGACATGGATGCTCAGATGTCCACATCAGGGTATATCTTTACTCTGAATGGTGGGGCGATTTCTTGGAGAAGTGCCAAACAAAGTTCGATCGCTATCTCTACATGTCAAGCCGAATATCGTGCACCACGGAGGTCGCTAAAGAAGCTTTTAGATAAAGAAGTTCACCGAGGAACTTCAAGTGGTTCCTAACGCAGAGAAGCCCGTGACACTGCTTTGTGACAACGACGGCATTGCCAAAGTGCTAAGGAGCCTAGGGCTCACCACAACACCAAACATATTGCGAGAAAATATCATTTTGTTAGAGAAATGGTTCGGGATGGGAATGTTACACTGCAGAGAGTAGACACAGCAAATAACGTTGCTGATCCGCTTACCAAGCCATTATCTCAGAAGGTCTTAGAGAGACATCTAGAGAGTATGGGCATTAGATACCATAGTTTGTGGCATTGAGTGCAAGTGGGAGATTGTTAGGAATATGCCCTCGAATGCCACTCAGAGGATGAGAGAATGAGAGCAATTGTATTGTAATTATGAATATTATATTTAATAAGGCAATTATTATTTCTATATTATTGTATATCACTGGCATTGTGATTTGGTATATAGAATAATAGTCCTTGCATTTTAGAGAGAACATTCTACTCCTTATGGAGATAAGGAGATAGGCACTAGAAGTGTTTAGAGCTCGAATGCTTAACTAGTTCGCAAGTCGATAAAACTTAAATTTTCATTACGTTTAGACAAGACTTGTATAACGTGTACTTTGACATGTAGAGTGCCTGTCTTCACTAACAGTTAGTGGGAGCACACGTTATAGGTATGCTAATGGGATTAGTATACTCGAACACGACTCAACTCGATTCGGTCACATGGAAATCACTCAGGGATTGTCAATGATTGAATCGAAAGATTGTGATAGCTATACGTGGACCTTTGACTTGAGGTTTCAGTAGGAGATGTGCTTGTGATTAAGTTAGTCATTAGAGTAGTTCGATCCAATCTCCGGTTGGTGGGGTCAACCTCGAAATGCAACTTAGTGGGCAAGTAAGAGTCTCTACTGAATACCAAGATAGGATTCTTTCTCCTGTTAGTGAGCAGGTAAATGTTCTATGCGGTTAATGGCAAATAAGATCATAAGTCTTTGGCCAAAACATTCAGAGCTAGTTATATTTGATACACGAGAGCTCGATGATCTCAGTTTGCATTAACAGAAAGCATAGAGTCAAGTTACAGTAGGGTTTGACTTTACCGTGACCCTAATACTTGACCGGGACATATGATTGAAGGGTTTATACGTATACGGTATTCACGACATAATGGTTTTGGAATGATCCTATCATTCGTTCTTAGTTAGGTTACGGTGTGGGCCACGAGACTGGCTAAGTGGTGCTAACACTCATTGGATCCTCCCAATGCTAACTAAGACGAACCTACAGAGTCGCGGCACATGAATTGACGACGGATTATATTTAGCTTATTCTCTCTTGGTTAATATTGGACATTGGATGTCTAATTCAATTTATTGGATAAATTAAATCGGTCTCGTGAATTAAATAAATTACTGGGTAATTAATTTATTCATATTATTTCTTAGAGAATTTATTTTTAATATAATTAAGTAATTAGATTAATTAATTATATTAATATTGAAACATACCAAGGTTTATCTATCGGATTAGATACACGAGGGTCCGTTTCACGGACCGAAACGAACCAACTTCTTTTTATCCTCCCTTAGCCACCACCCCACTTTCATCAATTGACTTGGTGATTTTTTTTTTATAAATGTGGGGACTTAATAATACATTTGATGTATTATTACTTCATTATTTATTTTTGAAATAATTGATGAGGTGTGTGTTTTGTTTATAAAATAAACACCATCTCCCTCATTTATGATTGAAGTGATCAGCCGTGAGTTGAGATAGGGAGTGAGAGAAAAGTTTTCTAAGTTTATACATTTTGAGTTCTAAGTGTATTTTGAGAGAAAACAATTTTTATAAAAATACTTAGATTATTTATAAAAATATATATAAGTTAATTCTATCAATTTCTAGCCGTATACTTAGAGTATAAATTGATAGAAATATTTTCCGGTCATCTTCCGACGCGTGATACGTAGAGGCACGATGTTTTCGGTGCTCGGGAATTTCCAAAAGCTTGTTCGATTGGATTCGTGTTCGTACTCGGAATCAAGAAGATATTATCAAAGGTCTACGAGGGTATGATTTCTTAATTTATCTTCGTATATTTATATTCGTTTATACGATGCTTGATCGATCCGGTTTTGGGGTTTGGTTTTTATCCGGTTTGACCGGTTTATTTCCGCTGCGTAACTCGTTTTTTAATCACCGAATTCCATCAGTAACACCCCAAACTAGGCGACTATTACAGTGCCATGAACCCCGACTGGGACCCACCAGGCAAATGAAAATTAATGACTTAAATAATATAATCGTAGTACCGAACCACATTATATCATCCATTACTCCGATAACGAGTTTCAAGTACAACACACCTAAGATAATACAGAATACATGTATATTTTATATGAAGATAAAATATACAACACTGAATGAAACTGAGTATCCAAACGAAAATCTGCAGCGGAAAGTAAAGTGACGACAACATGAATGACTGAAAGGACTGGCCCCCCTACTAGTATCAATGGGACTCCTCACCGTCAATGTTCTCTTCCCGTGCTTTTGCCTTGCCATGACCTGAAAACAATATCCCCAAACGGGTTCAGTTACACAGAACAACAATCCTCAAGGGTTGAATATACACAATCATGATATATCTTAATTATGAAATTAAGTTGAAGAGGGGCATCGTAGTATGCCCGTAATGGTATGTGCATGTGCACAAGACGAGTGACCGGGCACACCCGCCCTTGTACCTAATTAGTCTCACGGAGGTGCGTTACCATGTGCACAGTCCATTGTGTTGGTGAACCCGAACACATGACCATCATATGCCCGACTAAAAATTCCACACATCACTACCCGACCATGCAATACGAACCCAGAAGGTCACATGAAAGAGAATGACCATGATGAATATTAATGAATAATAATCCAACAAATTCAAGAATGACTCACCGAGATGAATTAATAGTGAAGTGAATAATAACTCAATGAAATGATTGGAACCGTCGTTCCTCGTGAATGAAGTGATTATGACTGAACAACACCGAAAGGAATGAATATCCTTTTAACCGAGTAAGAATTAACTTACACAACACCGGTGAAGAATGTCCTTCCACGAACAAACGTCCTAAATAAGGTGTCGGTTGCTCGAACAACCTTGAATAACACAATTACAAACAATCCGATCAATATACAAATCAAACACGATTATAACTAACTCAAAACGTCGATACGACTAAACCAAGTTCATTGGGGCATCATATCAAACATGTTGTAACCAATATTCGATTGTTTACAACCAATCCTTAATTATACCAATATCAAATCCCCAAGGAGTGTTTCAAACCAACAAAACATCTTCAATACAATCAATAATACAATATGAATATCCAATTCATGATTTCAACAACAAATAATAAGCCCCCAAATCCAACTCAATATTCAAAGTGTTATTGAATAATCCTTCAATAATCCAATGAATATTCATACAAACTCATAATCATATGTATATCTCTTCATACAACATGATTATAACGTCCAAAACATCATATCGCAACACAAAATCGAAATCCAAGATGTTGAAAAATTTACCTCTTGAAGATCCAAATACTTTGATCCGATGAACACGTGCTAAATCGACTATCTAAGCTTCACAAACGAATGAAGATGATGAAAACCGAACACCCAAGTGATTGATGATGAAAAATCTCTCCCTCAATCTCTCTCTCTCTCTCTCTCTCTCTCTCTCTCTCTCTCTCTCTCTCTCTCTCTCTCTCTCTCTCTCTCTCTCTCTCTCTCTCTCTCTCTCTCTCTCTCTCTCAGAGACAAGGTGAATAAGTGAGAAAAATGATCTCAAAGTTCCATCCAAGTCCTTAAGTACTGCCATGGTTACGACCGTAAGTCGGCCTACTTACGGCCGTAACATCCCCAAGTCAATGGCCTTACAGCCATAACCATCCATCTCATATGGGCGTAACTCGCCCTCATCCAAACATCTGCCGACAGACATAAGGCCGTACCCACACATGCCTTACGGGCGTAACTAGACTGATACGGCCGTACTCGGCAAGACTTACGGGCGTATGACACCGTCGTTGAAACTGACCGGTCATGTTGGCCACTAAGTATACTAGATACAACTTGGAAAGTGTTTTAAACAACAAGGTGTATGGTTTTTAAATCTGAGTGCATATTAGAAGTCTTAAATACAGTAAGTTGCTGAGGATACAGCAACTCGATGTGCAGTGTATACTTAAATAATCACATTTAATAAAACAATAAAGGCAGAAGGTAAATAACACAGTATTTAAAGTGGTTCGAGGTAAACCCCTCTACGTCCACTGGTCCTCCACACAGGAGTAGAAAGTTTAGTATAATTACTGCGTACACAACTACGTAATTATAACAACACTTAATCAATATATCGTTCATACAGATTGATATAATAATCTTAACTTTCAACCGTTCACACAGATTGGTTTGAGCTAACACTTGACTGGCTTCTTCACACACAGTTCTGAATCTTCGTCTTCTTCAATGCAAGTCCGTCACACACAGTTCGGGAGTAGCAAGGATTCCTCAGTCCACACAGGGCTGATATGAGTTTGTTCAAAGATAGAATAGGGTTTGAACAACAACTATGACTTTCTGGGCTTTAATCTGATGATGTGTTGTTCAAGGTTTGAGCACTGTATATCTCTTCTATCTGAATAGTAGAAATCTTGGGGAGATATGTTTTGCTCTGAATATTTCTTGTAAGCTTTGTTCTTTTGTATGTCATGAATAATCTGTAGATTTTCAGTCATTCTTTCGTGATCTATTTGATCTCCAAACTCTGGAGATATATATATATATATATATATATATATATATATATATATATATATATATATATATATAGCCTCAGAAATATATCCGTTTGAAATATATCCGTTGGGCAAGATTCTGCGACAACTGATATTTGATTGAGATCCGGATATTGCGGGATTTGAAGATCTTCTGACCTACAGTATTTAAATACTTTATCCTTTAGTATTTAAATACTTCTTTTATCAATGGGACTTGACTTCTAGCGAATACTGAAGATTCCTTGTTGTCCTGTTGAGAGCTCTATGGAAGGATCACTGTATTTATATTTCGAGACAGCTTCCATACTTTAGCTTTGCGGGACTCTTTGCTGTATGATCAATATACTATATGGTTGGGACTGCGAGAAGTCTTCGATACATGATGATACTTGATCAGCTTTTCGATACAGATAGAGGCGTTATCCAGGATTTGGCATATTTGTCAAAACATTCTGACAATACGATTGATACAAGGTTTGTTTATTCAAACAACATCGATATATGGTTATTGTTATCCCAACAATTTCCCCCTTTTTGATAATTTACCAAGTCCTTCCGAGTCTTCCTTTTAAAACCTTATGATGTTATTCAAACATCCTTGATGATGCCAAAACTTTGACAATTAGCGGTTTGAAGTAGGGCAGACTTCTTGGTCTTCTTTCAAATGTTTTGTATTTCGGTATTTGGGCTTAACACTAAGAACTAGTCGCAGGCAAGTTCAGCTTTTATCAAAAGAAAGTTACATTGAAAACTTATGAGTGGCGCGCAGGCACAATCTTACATTGTTTTCTAGATGCATACAACTTAAACTATGAACTGTTCGCAGACAAGTTCTTTACAGCTTGTGTATGAGATAGGTTCCATAATATGAATACAGTAAGAATAAATAAAGTGACTGTAAACATATAAGAACATAGTAGATTACGAGTTGTAATCTTTCAAGACAGGCAAAAATTTTATTGATGTAGAAATGATGAGTACAAAATTTTGCTGTTTGGAAGATTACAAAAACTATAATACAAGGAAATTAACTCCTATAGTCTGAATGCCTCCATGGTCGTTTTGGGTCATTCTTGGTGTTTTTCCACCAGTATTGATGGGCTTCCTTGTCTCGATTCTGATAGATGGCTCGACCTTCATATGATTTGTCGAAGACAAGAATCCAATCCTCTGGATGGGTCACCAAGTCACCATTTTTATGCTTTGATTTCATTTGCAGCTGTAGCGGGAGCGTTCCTTCTTCTAGCTTCTTCTTGAATTCCTCTGCGGCTTCCTGTACTGTTCTGCATCTATTGAATAAAGGGGAATCCCTGATAAGTATAACAAGTATCTTAACAGTTCATTTCTCCTTCAGTTTTTGATCTCTGCAGCGGAAGGTTGACGGTCTGCCGGGAGGTTCATAGAGTGCGGCTTTCGGACTAGGCTTTTCCAAGGATACTTAGGATCCTGGAATTCCGGTCTTTCTACCTGTATCCTCATGTTTGGTGTTGACATACGGGCTATGTCTGCAGTGATGGAGTCTTCAAACGGAGCTAACAACTCTTTCTCTTGCTCCAACCTCGTTTTCCTAGCGGCTTCCCTTGCTTCTTCCCCCCTTTTGGCATCATCAAGGTATGGCACCTTTTCATCAAGACTTTCCAGGATTTCCAAAGCGGTATCCTGTTTCGTCTCAATATTAGACATTCTTTCGACAAGGGAGGAGAGCACCTGCGACATATCCTTAATGTTCTTGTCATGAGCTCACAGTTGGGAACCGGATTCGATCAGAGCAGATGCGGTCTTGGCATCAGATACGCGGAGTTTCGATTGCTCTTCTCTCAGGATCTTTTCTTGCTTATCTTGCAGTTGGATCAGAGCTTGCTTGAAGACCTCTGGCAAGACAGTGAAGGCTTCGACTACTCGAGAGACTTCATGCTTTAATCCAGTCATTTCTTCAACAACAGATGTGTGAAGCCAATCAAGAGCCTTTTATACAAAGTGTAGAGCATTGACTGCGTCCTGAATAAAGACAGTTTGGAGGCCAAGAGCACGTAATCGCTTTTTTTCTTATTTCGGTGCGGGGAGAGTCTGGCTGGGCAAAGTCCTCGACTCTATTTAACCTTCTCAAATTCACGTTAGGGCATGAATTGAGTTGGACATCCTCAAGTATAGTATCGTTGTTAGAATCCAAGGCGGTTGATGGGGCAGGAGTAACTGTTTCGGGTTCGGTGGCAGGGGGTGCGGCATCCTCCTGTGTCGAAGGGGTTTCTGTAGACACGGATACAGGAGGGACCAATTCCTCCTGGTGTATCTCGGCATCTGCCTGTTACGGAAGAGGGACTGATTCCTCTTGCTGGAAGGTGCGTGATTCTTCTTCTTCGGCGGCGGCAGCGTGTTGCGATATTTCCTACACGCAAGTGCACGTCATCGTTTACAAGTAATAAAGTGATAAGTAGAGTATCGTTCCCACGAGGATTGAATCTCTAACTACCGACGTTTTCGTACCCCAATTTTATTTGAACAATCGAAGTTGGGTTTTTTTTTTTTGGATTAATAACTAAAAGAATTACTGAAAGACTAAACAGAAAACGATAGCTTGAATAAAAGGAATCAAATTATAAATAAGTCTAGAGTTCTGAATCCACCTTAATTTATCCGAATTTAATCTTGATTATCCGTAATAAATAATTTTCCCAATTTATTGAAGGCGGAGATTGCTAATATATTCTACCGCCTCTCCGAGGTCAATAGATTTATCTAATCGCGACTAACGCACTCTATCCCTAGGTGAATTATCTCGTCGCTAGGCAAAAGCATGAAATCTCCTAAAGGCCACGTAGTTCCAATGAGTATATTCCTATCTCACATAATAAAACGGTCCTCACCAATAGTTCCTCACCACATCTCCTCTCCCGATTCGAAGTGAATGATTAAATCAATACAACTATTGGCCAGATAATTGCAAGCATAAAACATAATTGGGAAAACTCAATAAAAAGGTAATAAATTGGATAACCTCAATCAATTCGTCAAAATAAAGGTTTCATCAAAACCCTAGATTAGGGCTTTAGCCTGACATACTAAAAACTGAAAATACAAAGTAAATAAACGAAAGCATAAAATTCAAACGCAGATGAAGCTCGGATTCCTCCGTTCTTCAGCTTCCGCCTTCTGCCCTTGAATTCCTCTGCTTTCCTCCTCTTCTCTGTCTCCAAGCTTAAGCTCTCTTAGGTCTAGATTCAATCAAATCCAAGATAATTAAATTAGGGTCTTAAGCCCTATTTATAGCTCAGCATCTCCATAAATCGCGTCCGTATTCGTTGGTTGAAAACTGGCTTCGAAACGGCCCAAAATCCGCGCAGACGTACCAAACCCGCTAAGTGTGCCGCGGCTCACTGAACCTGTGCCGCGGCACATCGCCAAAATCTGAATACCTGGGCGTAATTAAATCCTTCTGTGCCGCGGCTCACATGGGCTGTGCCGCGGCACAGAGTACTGACTACTCGCTCTTGGTGGTGTCTTCCTTTGCCGCGGCTCGGCTTCCTTGTGCCGCGGCTCATAGTCCGATTTTGCTGCTACCGTTTTGCCTCGTTTAAGCTTCCGGACTTCAATTTCCTGTCAATCATACAAAATTAAGGCATTAAAAGCTCATTTAGATGATTTCACACTCCAAAATACTACAAAATAATGATGAATAAACGTATAAAAATACGCCTAACAAATACCCCCAAACTTAAGCCTTTGCTTGTCCTCAAGCAAAAAGAATTAAAGTTAATAAAAGAATGTCGTGAATCATCGTGCAACTCACAGTGTTCAACCTAATCAATACTATCCCGCCATTCTCTCTAAATAATACGAGTGTCATAAAAGCGAGCCGCACTCGAATAATGATTCCGCAAAGAGATCAAGCTCGATCCTAGTCATTTGTTCATGAAGAAAACTCAGCTCAAAGATCAACAAAACATGAGTCAAATCAACCGTCAATAGGAAAGGCTAACATAAACAAGCTAGTTAATCGCGTTCCACGCCTAGAGGCACAATTTTTCACGAGTCTCATAACAAATAAACCTCGGACAAGATCCCCTTATATAAATATGCTCAAGAATTTGATTCGAGTCGACCAATAGGTTAGGATCTCGGGATGTTTCATCGGGATAAACCTAGGGTGGAACTTCCATTCTCATGAATTAGGAAACCGTTTGACGTAAAAGACACTCATGGGGCACATGTATGCTTCTATTTACTAAGATCCCGTTTACAGCGGAGAAACAACTCGAAAACAAAATTTCCGCAAGTCCGAAACAAGGATGCAGATTTACGCGAGAGTAAACAGCTGGTCACGCGAATACCCCCGGTTACTATGCTTCATATCATTGGCACATGTGAACTCACTAAATCACTAGTCTAATCGTTGTCGTCGTTTTACGCGAGAGTAAACAACGGGTCACGCGAATACCCCCGGTTACTAGACTTCCCTTCATAGAACACATTATCTCGACTTTTGGGGAAAAACTGACCGACTCTAAACTCCATTTAAGTGCCAACACGACTAAAGAAACAGTACGACTCACTATCCGGAAAATGTAGCCAAACGTATTGATAGGGATTAAAAACAAGTATGTATCGTCTCTTGTCTGCCAAGACCTCTACAATCACGAAAAATTTTGGACCTAATTGAATACTAAGCAGAGCAGAAATAACTGACTACAACTCGACTAAAACTTGCCCGCTTCTTCAAAGAGAAAGACAGTGTCGTAACATCAGTATCACACATAATAGAAGCACGAAAATTCACGAATAAAGAAAAACTACGGCAAGCAAGGCTATTAAAAAAAAAATTTAATGTACAGCACAAAATATTCGCACAAAATATATTGCGAAAAAAATTTTCGCAAAGAAAGAAAAGTGCAACAAAATATAATGTACAGCACAAAATAGAGTACAGCAGTGAATGTAGACTGAAAGTAAACCCCTCCCCCAAACTTAGGACGTACATTGACCTCAATGGACAAAAAATGAAATGCAAGAAAAGTAAAAGGTCAAGTACTCCCCTCCAGTCTGCTCAGGAGCTGGTGCCGGCATCGTCCGGTGAGGAAGGTGGTGTTTCTGAATGATCAATTTTCCATTGCTGCAATTTATCAACCACCTTGTGTGCACAAGTTAAAATGAAGAACAAAAATTTTGATGGTTAATTCCAAATCCCAAAAATAATAACACAGATTGTAGCCCTGAATTACAAAAACCATCATCAACAATTCGTTTACAAACATCAATTCCATCACAATAACAAATTCCCCATATTCCAACTCCATTTCAGAAACAACAATGAAGAACAACTAGCAATATAAAACTTCAAATCTTTTCACATCAAAATTCACCTATGATTTAGAAATCAAAAATTACGGAGAATTTGAGAAGGAGATCGATAGAATGGACCCGACTAACCTTATCGTGTGCGGGAGGGAAGGAATGAAGGGAAGAAGTCTATATGCAAAGCCGATCGATCAAAGAGCTTGACTGGCTGCTCTTATTTTGCGACGGGTGCCGCGCACAATAAAGTGAGCCGCGCCCAAAGTACTGATGGATTGGACGTTTTGATATGCCGTAGGTGCCGCGGCTCCGATTTCGTATGCCGCGGCTCGGTGTTATAGTGTGCCGCGGCTCATCCATTGTATGCCGCGGCTCAAAGCATGTGCGCCACAGGCGTTTCTTGACCATTTAGTGTGCCGCGGCTCGGTGCCTCGGCTCAGCGACCTTGTGTGCCGCGGCTCAGTAAGATCATGCCGCGGCACTGGGTACAGTTTGATCGGCCATTTTTCCTCAGCTGATGTGTGCCGCGGCTCACCTGGACTGTGCCGCGGCCCATTATTGAATTTATCCCCTTTTTGCTGATTCCTGCACAGAAATTTTACACGAATTCATTAAAATGAGAGGAAAGGATGGATCCAAGAGGAAAGAAGACACAAAGAGACTCTAAAAAAAATGCAAGCAACCAACAAAGAATCTACAACTAATACTCGGGTTGCCTCCCGAGAAGCGCTAAGTTTATAGTCGTCAGCCGGACCTATTGAACAACGTTAGTTTGCTTTTCGCAAACTCCATTTGGCTTCCGCCCCGTTTATCGAACCGTTTATATTTTGGTTAAAATTATGACCATCGGTCATCTGCAGTTCGATTCTCGGTTCGGTAATCAAATGGTGTTTGCGAAGAGGTTTCGACTTGAAAAACTTCCCGAAACACCCGGTTTCTCCATGACTAATTTTTCTCGCTTTCGGCTCACTCTCCTCCTTTGCCAACGAACTCACGACTGCAGCAGATTTTTCCTCATGCTCGAGGAATGCCACTCGTTCAACATCCTTCTTAAAACTTGGGCCATTCAACACAAAATCTGAATTTTTCCACCGACGATGTTTTCGGTGCTTTCCTCTTTCAACAACATTCATGCTTTCAATTTGAGACTCTTTATCAGCACTTCCGGGACATGGGAGCGATTTGAACACTTGAAAAGTGACTTGCCTGCCTTGGACCCTCGAGTTAACTCCCCTTTTCCACGTCTATAAGGGTGCGGCCCGTAGCTAGAAATGGTCGTCCCAAGATGATCGGAATATTTTCATCTTCCTCCATGTCTAGTACGATGAAATCAAAGGAAAGATGAACTTATCGACTTTAACTAAAACATCCTCGATCACTCCCTCGGATACTTAATCGATCGATCGCCAATTGTAAGGAGACTGTGGTTGGCTTGGCTTCCCCAATATTCACTTTTGGAAAATCGATAGAGGCATGAGGTTGATACTTGCACCAAGATCGCATAATGCCTTATCAAACGAAAGATTCCCCATGGTGCATGGTATGTTGAAGCTTCCGGATCTTTCAATTTAGGTGGAAGCTTCTTTTGAAGAATTGCACCTTTGCACTCCTCTGTCAAGGCAACCGTTTCAAACTCTTCAAGTTTTCTCTTCTTAGATAATATCTCTTTCATGAACTTGACATAACTCGGCATCTGCTCCAATGCTTCGCGAACGGAATATTTATGTGAAGCTTTTTGAACACCTCAAGGAACTTAGAAAATTGTTTGTCCGCCTCCTTTGTTTGTAGTCTCTGCGGAAACGGAACGGGGGACACATGTCTTCGAGATCTCCGCCTTCAAGTTTTTCGACTCCTCTGGCTTAAATTCCTTCGACTCCTCAATCACCTTCTCCTCTTTACCCTGCTCGGGCTGATCCAACAACTTTCTCCCGCTTCTCAAGCTAACTGCGTTTAGACTCTCTCTAGGGTTAGTTTCGTTGTACTCGGCAATGCTCCCTCCGGACGATTTGTCAATACATTAGCGATTTGACCCACTGAACCTCCAAATTCGAATGGAAGCGTAATGATTTTGTAGTGTAGCTTCGTCCGAGTCATAAATTGACTCGTATTTGCCGCCAATTTTGCAAGTGCTTCCTCGAGAGACACTTTAGGAGCGGAAGTGGCCGCCGTTGATTCCGAGTGAAAGGGCTGGTGTGCGTTCTGTCCGTTTCTCCATGAAAAGTTGGGGTGATTGCGCCACCCCGGATTGTAAGTATTGAGTACGGGTTATTCATCGATTCCCATTTCCTACGAATTGAGCCTGCTCCATATGATTTTGCTCGAACGGATTTCCAAATTGACATTCCGCACTGGTGTGATCCGTTACACCAATTACACGTCTCAATGGTAACGGGGCTGGTGCATGCGAAAAGTTCGAGTGTTGTGTCAAAGCGGCGACTTGAGCCGACAAGGCGGAGATCGGATCATTGCTCGAAACTTCCATTACCCTCTTCGTGCCAATCTTCTGCCGCCATTGGTAAGCGTTTTCGGCCATATCCTCCAAAAGCACGTGAGCCTCGGCCATAGATTTTCCCATGAATGTCCCTCCGGAGGTCTGCATCGACAAGAGTGCGTGTAGAAGCACTCAAACCACCATAAAACGTATGCAAACAAGCCAATCAGAATGCCGTGATGAGGGCATCTTCGAAGTAATTCTTTATATCGCTCCCACGCCTCGTGGAGCGATTCCATATCGAATCGGGCAAAGGTAGTTATCTCGTTTCTCAACCGCGCTGCCTTAGCCGGGTGGGAAAAATTTTTCAATGAAGGCTAGCGCTAACCTCTCACAATTTGTAATCAACCCCGGCAGAAGGGAATTCAACCAAAACATTGCATTATCCCTCAAAGAGAAAAGGAAAATCCTCAAACGGATGGCATCGTCGGTGACACCATTTGTTTTAAATGTGTCGCATATCTCAAGGAACGAAGCAATGTGGGCATTCGGGTCATCCTTCGGCAATCCACAGAAAGGGCTCGCCTGTACCATCTGAATAATGGCGGGCTTGATTTCAAAATTATTAGCTTGGACGGTGGGACGCCGAATTCCCGAAAAATTTGCGTTGACTTGCGGCATGGCATAATCTCGAAGAGCGAGTTCCGGTTGAACTTGCCGCACTTGGTTGTCTCCTCCTTGGATTTCAATATTTTCGGCCATCTTGACCGTCGTCTGCAACTCTCTTTTTTTCTTTTTATTCCTTCTTAGAGTGCGCTCGAGCTCGGTGTCCAAAGGTAGTAAGCCTCCGTTACCGAGTCTTCTCATGCACTACACGAAAGGTCCTGAAAAGGAGAACAAATAAACGAAATTAAATACGCAAAAAAAATAAAAACAAACGTTCAAATTAAGACTGGAAATACTTAAGTCGATATTAGAAAAATTTCAATCCCCGGCAACGGCGCCAAAAACTTGTTGCGATATTTCCTACACGCAAGTGCACGTCATCGTTTACAAGTAATAAAGTGATAAGTAGAGTATCGTTCCCACGAGGATTGAATCTCTAACTACCGACGTTGCACCCCAATTTTATTTGAACAATCGAAGTTGGGTTTTTTTTGGATTAATAACTAAAAGAATTCTTGAAAGACTAAACAGAAACGATAGCTTGAATAAAAGGAATCAAATTATAAATAAGTCTAGAGTTCAATCCACCTTAATTTATCCGAATTTAATCTTGATTATCCGTAATAAATAATTTTCCCAATTTATTGAAGGCGGAGATTGCTAATATATTCTACCGCCTCTCCGAGGTCAATAGATTTATCTAACTGCGACTAACGCACTCTATCCCTAGGTGAATTATCTCGTCGCTAGGCAAAAGCATGAAATCTCCTAAAGGCCACGTAGTTCCTATGAGTATATTCCTATCTCACGAATAAACGGTCCTCACCAATAGTTCCTCACCACATCTCCTCTCCCGATTCAAGTGAATGATTAAATCAATACAACTATTGGCCGATAATTGCAAGCATAAAACATAATTGGGAAAACTCAATAAAAAGGTAATAAATTGGATAACCTCAATCAATTCGTCAAAATAAAGGTTTCATCAAAACCCTAGATTAGGGCTTTAGCGACATACTAAAAACTCGAAAATACAAAGTAAATAAACGAAAGCATAAAATTCAAACGCGGATGAAGCTCGGATTCCTCCGTTCTTGACTTCCGCCTTCCGCCCTTGAATTCTCTCGCTTTCCTCCTCTTCTCGTCTCCAAGCTTAAGCTCTCTTAGGTCTAGATTCAATCAAATCCAAGATAATTAAATTAGGGTCTTAAGCCCTATTTATAGCTCAAGATCTCCATAAATCGCGTCCGTATTCGTTGGTTGAAAATCGGCTTCAAACGGCCCAAAATCCGCGCAGACGTACCAAACCCGCTAAGTGTGCCGCGCTCATCAACTCGTGCCGGCACATCGCCAAAATCTGAATACACAGGCGTAATTAAATCCTTCGTGCCGCGGCTCATGGGCTGCCGCGGCACGCAGTACTGACTACTCGCTCTTGGTGGTGTCTTCCTTTGCCGCGGCTCGGCTTCCTTTTTGCCGCGGCTCATAGTCCAGCTTTTGCTGCTACCGCTTTGCCTCGTTTAAGCTTCCGGACTTCAATTTCCTGTCAATCATACAAAATTAAGGCATTAAAAGCTCATTTAGATGATTTCACACTCCAAAATACTACAAAATAATGATGAATAAACGTATAAAAATACGCCTAACACAGCGACAGGCTTGGGTGCCTGTTTCGAAACATGTTCTTCCTCCTCGACATGAGGGATTGAATCCTCATTATCGGGAACATTGGCTTGCTGTGGCGAAGGGGGCGACTGATGGGTAGATATCCCTTCATCTTTCTTGGCTTGAGCTTCCTCTCGACTCATCCGCAAACCAGCCTGGAGTGCGTCGTCATCGTCGTCGGATCAGGATCAGATTTTGGACTGTCGAGAGTTTCCATTGACGAAGCTTTTCATTTCCTTCTAGCGTCAGCCTTATCAAGCCGATGACTCTCAATTAGCTCCGTAACGAATAAGTTGTCCCATTGGATTAGGACATCAATTTCTTTAGTGTCTGTCACTTCCAAAACGAATTTCTCTTCGTTACACCACTCGCTCCAGTTGTACAAAGTTTCGTACGGAGCAAGTTTAAAGCTCTTCCATTAGAGAAACCGCTTGACTGACTATTTAATCTGCACGGAAAGTAGGGTCTTAGAAATTATTGTACCCGGGGAGGGACTCCGTAAAACGTCTGTGTTTGCTGTAGGAAGGGGTTCCTCTACAGGTGTGGAATCCTGTATTGGAGAGGGAATCCTTATATGGGATGGTACCCCGAAGGAAGATGGATCCTGAATGGGTGTGGAATCCCGTATAAGAGAGGTAGCTATTAGCTCCAAACAGGCAGCCGACTCGCCAGAGTCTTTTGAGTTGGAAGATGTCCTCGTATCCGTCGTAGCCACCAAGGGCTCGGGATCTACTGTCGATACAGTAGCGGGCATCTCTTCCACAGGGGTTGGCCCCTGGGGTAGTTGATCAGTGGGTTGCGCCACGATAGGAGCATCCTTGGAGGGTTCTGTAGCTTTAACTTTCATAAGCCTCCTTAGCTTCCTTTTCGGCTTCTCAATAGCAACTGGTGTTTTGTTGTGAGATCTTTTTCTCTTCTTCGAAGATTCGACACTATGGGACTTAGAAGAAACGTCCCTCAGATCTGCAGACAGAGGCAAGTTCTGGATAAAAGGTCTGTTGGCAATCAGGACACTCTCGTTGAAGGCAGTGCGCCTGACGCCTCATAAGAATATCCGTGAACTGATCTTCTTTGATTCTGCGGTTTGCTGAAGTCCGCACTTCGTCAAAACATGGTTTAAGAATAAACCAAACGATTTCTTCTGAGAAGCAGGTTTAAACACCTCTTCCTGCAAACGCTTAAGGATGACCTGACACCAGTTGACCTTCTCACAGGTCATTATAGCGACCATAATCCTGAATCTGAGATTGGTGCACATCTCAAAAGCACTTGTACGATTCTCAATAATGCGGCAAAAATCATGTAAATAAACAAATGGTAAACAAAAATTCTTCTTATGGCATGTGGTGTGAACCACTTCCACCGTTGCTAAACCGGTGAACAAGCCATAGTACTCAGTCAGCAATTCTTGAGACCCAAAGGTCTCAAGTTCTTCCATGGTCAGGCCATCGTAAGGTAGCCTGAAAATGTTTTGGAGAAGCTCTTGGTCAACGCGGATCTCCACTCCACGGATGACAGCTGTGATATCAGCGACGTGACCTCGTTGAGACAGAGGCAGAAAATGAACTACGACATTCAGGTAGAATTCCTCAACCAGATAAGCGCCATAGTTCTCGGCGGTGTGGCTCCCAAGACGGTAGAGGCCTTGTTGACGGATTCTTGTAATGACGACCTCCATGGCATAGAGGTCATCACTTTCAGCGTGAATGCGTTCCATCACGACAGATCTGGAGAAGATCCATCCATCGATGAAGTTGAGTGACTTCTTGAGAGAGGTGGAAGATGTCTGAGTAGGCGCCATTAAAGATTCTCAAGAAACGATGAAAAAGATTCAAGAAAAAATATGCAGTAAACACAGAAAAATCTTGTAGGCTGAATGCTTGAATGCTCTTAAAATATGCAGAAAGCGTAAAGAGTCTCAAATGGCATTTACAGTCCTTTTATAGTAGGCGGCGAAGAAGGGTTTACAGAGAACGAATGATCAGATTTAAGGGATAGGAACCGATGTTTGAAATGAACAGTCACGATGGACTGAGTGTAACTGGTACATTTATCCATTGATTTTTAAAATAGGAGTGGGTCCCACTTCTGACATTTCATATTACCCTTAATGCCTGAAACGGCGGTATTAAGTATTAAACAATTTGAAAACATCGCGGCTTTTGAGATTCGATTGTCTAGATGTCGTGTAAGGCATTTAATGTAAATAACGTTTGACATGAAAATAGGGCACGTGGACAAAAAAAATGTTTTTAAAAGAAATATTATAATATATAATGAATCGAAATCCCATAGTATGTGCTGTATCCGCGACGATACAGCGTTCCCCCTTAAAAGGTACATATAGGTTTCAATTCCATACAACAACTTTTGGATTTATGCTGTATTCATGGGTCATACTGTATTCCCCCTTAATTATTGCACACGTCAGCTGTAGGATGATTCATATTGCTTTGTTCCCTACAGTAACGTATTGAAGGCTCTGAGTGTACAGATAATTAATGGTGGATACTGTATTCTTGGGTATTACAACATTCCCCCTCAATTGTTGAGTAAAAACAATAATTACTTATAGGGAGTCAGGCTGTAGCAATCCCAATTCTTGTCGAAGTATGTTGAATCTTGATGTATCGAGAGGCTTGGTGAAGATGTTGGCCAACTGAATATCTGTATGAACTTTTTCTAGCCGAACATCCTTGTTCTCGGCACGATTCCTTATGAAATGATGCTTCATGTTGATATGCGTAGTGCGTGAGTGCAATACAGGGTTGTGCGTTATTGCAATTGCACTCGTGCTATCGCACATGATTGGCATTTACTTAGTTTCAATCCCATAATCTGACAACTATTGCTGCATCCAAAGGATCTGCATACAACAACTACCAGCAACATAGTATTTTGATTCAGCCGTGGGAAGTGAGTTTGCCAATTGCTTTTTACTGAACCAAGAAACAAGTCTAGGTCCAAGAAAGTGACAAGTTCCACTTGTACTCTTCCTATCTAGTTTGCAGCCTCCGAGATCCGAGTCACTATAGCCAACTAAATTGAATCCGCCTTCTTTAGGATACCACAATCCTACATCGACTGTTCCTTTAATATACTTTAGGATTTATTTAGCTGTATTGAAGTGTGATTCTTTGGGTGCTACTTGATATCTCGCACACACTCCTACAACCAACTGGATATCGGGCCTACTAGCCGTTAGGTACAGGAGAGAGCCAATAAGCTTCCTGTAGAGTGATTGGTCAACCAGCTTTCCGGCTTCATCAGCACTAATTTGCACGGAAGTGCTCATGGGGGTTGACGATGATTTGGAAGTGTTCATTCGAAATTTGTTGAGAAGCTCCTTGCTGTATTTTTCCTAGTTGATGAAAATCCATGTAGGCAACTGCTTTACCTGCAAACCTAGGAAATAACTAAGTTCTCCCATCATACTCTTTGCATGAGATGAGAGAACCTTTGACATAAAGCAAGGTTAGTTGAACCAAATATAATGTCATCTACATAGATTTGAACCATTAGAAGGTCATCGGCTTCCTGTATTTTGAACAAGGTTTTGTCCACAGCACCTTTCTCAAATCCATTATCAGTTAAATACTGGGACAGGGTCTCATACCATGCTCTAGGGGCTTGCTTCAGTCCATACAGTTCTTTCCTTAGCCTGTATACTAGATCTATGCCGTCTGTGTTGGCAAACCCTGGTGGTTGTTCAACATAAACTTCTTCGGCAAGGTCTCCATTCAGGAATGCACTTTTGACGTCCATTTGGTATACAATGAAGCTCTTATGGGCGGCAAAGGCTAAAAATATCCAAATGGCCTCTAGTCTGGCTACAGGGGCAAACGTTTCATCGTAGTCTATTCCTTCTTCCTGTCGATAGCCTTGTGCGACTAGCCTTGATTTATTCCTTATAATTAGTCCATTTCGATCCTTCTTGTTTCTAAATACCCATTTGGTTCCAGTAACTGATTGATCCGTAGGTCTGGGTACAAGATACCATACATTGTTTCTTTCGAAACCGTTAATCTCTTCTTCTATAGATGTTATCCAATCAGAATTATTTAGAGCTTCTATGGTAGAACAGGTTCGGACTGGGCTAAGAATACAACAATAGTGCACATATTGAGTCTTCTAAGCTCGTATTGAGATTTCCATTCAGGAAATGGTAATATCTCAGTATCTGGTTCTTCTTGTGCAAACAGTATATTTCCTTGTGTACTCTGTATTCTCCTACGGGTAGAAACACTAGCATTAATGTTTCCAATGATCAGCTCTTGAGGGTGATCTCTCAACCATCTTCGGTCGGGTTCTAATTTGGGGTCCCGTACTGTATCTTGAGTTGCTGTAGTTTCAGCTTCAGCTTGTACAACATCAGCTTCATCTATGTCAATTATTACAGCTGCGGGGTTTATTTCTAGGTCAACAACAGGTTCTATGGGAGTTGGTGGATCTAAGATGGAAAGTTGTTGGATGTTCTGAGTAACAGCTTCTACTCCTGTAGGGTCATGGTGAGGTTCGTTGAACACTACATGAACTGATTCCTCGATCGTCATCTTCCTTTTATTAAAGATCCTGTAAGGTTTGCTGACGGAGGAATATCCTACAAATATTCCTTCATCTGACTTCTCATCAAAGGTCCTAAGTTGATCCTTCTCATTGTTCAACACATAACACTTGCATCCAAAAATGTGAAAATACGAAACTAACGGAGTTTTGTTGTTCCATACCTCGTATGCTGTTTTGTTGTGGTGCTTGTTGACGATACAGCGGTTTTGAGTGTAGCATGCTGTATTGGTTGCTTCACCCCAGAAACGCTGTGGCAACTTGCTTGCGGCAGTCATTGTCCTTGTTTCTTCCTTCAGCGTCCTATTCGTTCGCTCGGCAACACCATTTTGTTGAGGTGTACGGGCAGCTGAGTATTCGTGCTGTATCCCATTTTCCGAACAGTATTGCTCTATAAAGCGGTTAGTAAATTCTATACCTCTGTCGGAACTAATGGATACGATACTCGATCCTTTTTCATTTTGAAGCTTTCTCAGGAGCTCGGGCAGCATTGTTGTTGTTTCCTTCTTCTTGCTTAAGAAAATTGTCCAAGCATACCTGGAGTAATCATCAACAACAACGAGACAGTATTTCTTACCTCCCAAACTTACCGGGTCTACAGGACCATAGAGATCCATGTGTAGCATTTCCAACACTCTTTGGGTAGAAAGGTAGGATTTGCTCTGCAGGATGGACTTGATTTGCTTGCCTTTTTGACATGGTCCACAGACACTGTCTTTTTAGAATGATACATTTGGCAATCCTCTAACCAGTCCCTGTCTTGAGAGCTTGTTGATCGTCTTGAAGTTGACGTGGGACATCCTCTTGTGCCATAGCCAGCTTAGATCTGCAGTGCCTTTGGCAACTAAACAAGGAATTGTGGAGCTCGTAGGCATCCAGTCAGCAATATATATTACCTGATCTGCTTCCTGTGAGTACAACTTCTTTGGTCAGGATGTTCTTGACTCTACAGCGATCTATATAGAATTTCACCGAGAACTGTTTGTCACAGAACTAGCTAATACTAAGTAGATTGTACTGTAAGCCTTCAACATGAGATACATCGGTAACTTTGAATTTTCTGACAAGAAGGTTTCCTTTTCCTCTTGTTCTTCCTTTAGATTTATCACCGAAGCACACTTTTGGACCGCGACCTTCTACGAAATCTGATAGCTTGCTTCTATCTCCTGTCATGTGCCGGGAGCATCCGCTGTCGAAGTACCATATGTCCTTCTCCAAAATGTCCTGTAGCACATAAATTATGTAGATTTAGGTCCCCTTTGATTGTTGGGTCCGTGAATGTTAGTGCCTTTTGGTACCCAAATTTTCCTAACAGCAATTGGTTTACTGTAGGTTACATTTGGTACAGATTTGTGGTATCTACGTGGGGCATGTACATAGTTACTGTATCCATGATAATCATTATGCATGTAAAAATAAGGGTTATTATTATTAATCCAGTACGTATGCCGTCTCGGAGGTGGAGCCATTTTCTTTGGCCTTACAGTTTGCCTTCTGGGTCTCCAGTTGGATTCCCAACGCTTTTGTTGATACTGTGTGGAAACTTGCTGTCGTGATAAATGACGAGGCTCCTGTATCCAATACCTAGGCATGCCGTACTGAAAGTACTGCCGTGCGGGCCTTTGGTATTTGGATACAACCTTCTTTCTGAACGGCTGTTGGCGCTGTAGATATGCTCGAGGAACATGCTGTTGCGTGCAACTTACAGGTTGGAATGGCTTATGATTCCGCTGTCTTGAATAGGATTATGGGGGCGGAATGGCAGCCTTTTCTTCTCGCAGTGCAACAGGTTCCTTCATAGAACTAGGAGTATCTTCCGATACAGGAATGTGTTCCACACTCTTGACGAACACAGTACTAGTTTTCCCTTTGTTGGAAAATGAGCTGTATCCTAAGCCACTTTTATCATGATCAAGTTGCCCAGTGCTTAGAATTTCTTCCATTCTTTTAGATGATGTCTCGAAAGATTTCAGAATGGTCTCAAGTTCGCTTTCTCGTTTTTCGAGAGTATTAAATTTTTCTTGAGGTAGAGCAAAATCATTGTCTTGCTTCCATTTTGAGACTTAGTCTCACTTAGTTCATGAGCAAGTTGATGATTGCTCTCCACGAGTTTTTCATTCTAGACCTTGCTGTTTTCACAATCAATAGACATATTTTCATAATTTATCTTTAGCAAGTCGTTTCCTTCTTTCAGCTCTATGTTGGAAAGTTGAAGCTGAATGTTTTCATTTTTTCAGAATCTCGTGGGCTTTTTGAATATTTTTAAATACATTCATCATGTTTTCGAAAGTATGCGATGCATTTACTGGAATAATTGAGGTTGAGCTTACCTCATCATCGCTATCTTCTTCTTCCGGAATGTCCTTTGCCATAAAGCATATATATGCCTTATCTTCGAATTCATCGTCAGATGAGTCACTTTTAGTGACTACCTGAAGACATTCTTCGGATTTGGATGGTGTGGGGGAGGCTTCTGATTCTCCTATCAGTGCCTTGAGCTTGTTTTTCCAAGCACTTCTTCGTTCATCCCTCTCTTGCGGCAACCTTTGAACTTTGGGATGAGGATATTTGTTTGCATAATGTCCTGGTTTCATGCAATTATAGCATATGTTAGCATCACCAGAGGAAGTTTCAGTACTTACCTTATGAACAGGCTTAGGCCTGTAGGGAGTCTTTCCAGACTGTTTGATGAACTTTTTGAATTTGTGCATGAGGAGCGCCATTTCATCTTGTGACAGGATATCGTCGTCGCTGTCAGCATTCTTGTAATTTGGCTTTGATGGACTGGGCATGCTGTGTCGAAGGTTGGATACAACGGATAAGGCTGTAGTCCTAGTTGGAGATTCTTCAGCTTTCTCTCTCCTATCTATATCATACTCGAAAGTTTTGAGGTCAGAAAAGAGATCAAAGGTAGATATTTCACTAAGGTTACACGACACACGCATAGCTATAGTCTTAATGTCCCACCGGGCAGTGAGAGATCTGAAAATCTTTAAGTTTTTCTCCCTTTGAGTATAAATTTTGCCCAAAGCTTCAAGTTCACCCATAATTCCAGTAAATCCGAGGTCAAGTTCCTCAAGTCATTCGGTTGGTTTCATTTCAAAAGATTCAAATTGCTGAGTTTATTTGGAAATTTTATTTTCTTTTGAGAGTTCAGTTCCCTCACAAATCAACTTGAATTTATCCCAGATATCCTTGTCTGTTTTACAGCTCTTTACCTTCGAGAATGTGCCTTTGTCGAGGGTGTCAAATAACACATTCTTCGCAACATTGTCGAGGTTGGCGCGCTTTATTTCGTGTGTTGTCCATTGATCGCGCTCCTTCTCGAGCATCTCATCATGGGCTTGGCCTTCAATCCTTGCAGCCGTATTTACCTTCATGATCTTGATGGGGCCATCCTGTATAACAAAAATCATCTCATCGTGCATTGCTACAAGATGAGCCTCCATCCTGATTCTCCAATCATCAAATTCATTAATAGAGAACATAGGAACTTTTTTGATCATTGATGTATCCATAGATAATGTAGGAATGAAAAAGACTGTTTTGTAAAATAAGTGATTTTGGATCTGATTCAGTTAAAAATACGACTGATTCTTTTTAGAATCAGCTGCTCTGATACCACTTGTTGGCCACTAAGTATACTGGATACAGCTTGGAAAGTGTTTTAAATAACAAGCTGTGCGGTTTTTAAATCTGAGTGCGTAGTGGAAGTCTTAAATACAGTAAGTTGCTGAGGATACAGCAAGTCGATGTGCAGTGTATACTTAAATAATCAAAGTTAATAAAACAATAAAGGCAGAAGGTAAATAACACGGTATTTAAAGTGGTTCGAGGTAAACCCCTCCACGTCCATTGGTCCTCCACACAGGAGTAAAAAGTTTAGTATAATTACTGCGTACACAACTACATAATTATAACAACACGTAATCAATATATCGTTCACACAGATTGATATAAAGATCTTAGATTTCAACCGTTCACACAGATTGGTTTGAGCTAACACTTGACTAGCTTCTTCACACAGTTCTGAAGCTTCGTCTTCTTCAATGCAAGTCCGTCACACACAGTTCGGGAGTAGCAAGGATTCCTCAGTCCACACAGGGCTGATATGAGTTTGTTCAAAGATAGAACAGGGTTTGAACAACAGCTATGACTTTCTGGGCTTTAATCTGATGATCTGTCGTTCAAGGTTTGAGCACTGTATATCTCTTCTATCTGAATAGCAAAAAGCTTGGGGAGATATGTTTTGCTCTGAATATTTCTTGTAAGCTTTGTTCTTTTGTAAGTCGTGAATAATCTGTAGATTTTCAGTCGTTCTTTCGTGATCTATTTGATCTTCAAACTCTGGAGATATATATATATAGCCTCAGAAATATACCCATTTGAAATATATCCGTTGGGAAAGATTCTGCGACGACTGATATTTGACTGAGATCCGGATATTGCGGGATTTGAAGATCTTCTGACTTACAGTATTTAAATACTTTATCCTTTAGTATTTAAATACTTCTTTTATCAACGGGACTTGACTTCTAGCGAATACTGAAGATTCCTTCTTGTCCTGTTGAGAGCTGTATGGAAGGATCACTGTATTGATATTTCGAGACAGCTTCCATACTTTAGCTTTGCGGGACTCTTTGCTGTATGATCAATATACTATATGGTTGGGACTGCGAGAAGTCTTCGATACATGATGATACTTGATCAGCTTTTCCATATAACTAGAGGCGGTATCCAGGATTTGGTATATTTGTCAAAACATTCTGACAATACGATCGATACAGGATTTGTTTATTCAAACAACATCGATACAGGGTTATTGTTATCCCAACAGGGCACCCTGCTCGAATCGTATGGCCGTAACCGGCCAAGCCTTACGGCCGTACCTGCCTCATCTTACGGCCATATGCCGCAACCCTTACGGCCGTATGCCGCAACCCTTACGGCCGTAAGCCCTCTTCGTCCGACATTTCCTGAAAACCACGAATGCATGTTATGGCCGTAGCCTACCTATCCTTACGGCCGTATCTCACCTTCGACCAAAACAACCTAAAGCCAATGAATGCATGTTACGGCAGTAATGCATGATTAGTTACGGCCGTAACTCCTTGCTGGAAGTGACGAAAAACCGACAACTCCGTTTACTCAATGATCCGACATACAATACTTGTATGAATGTAATTAAGTCCAATAACACGCGATAGATAATACTTCCAACACAAGACTACCATTCACAATGATTATGATAATACTCTCGTCTCGATCCTCAAACGGAGATGAATGACGATCGGTAACTGATACACGGTTACAATATGCCAAAGATGAATACAAATGAATGAATCATGAATGATGAGTGATTATTAATGAGTGAAAATTACTGAGTGACAATTACTGACTGATAATTACTGAATGATAATAAATGAATTACAACCGGGTATTACATACTCCCCCCTTAAAAAGAGTTTCGTCCTCGAAACTAAGGGTCAAACAACTCGGGATAACTCTCCCGCATACTATCCTCGGTTTCCCAAGTAGCCTCTTCGACTCCATGTCTAGACCACTGAATCTTGACCAAAGGAATTGTCTTGCTCCTCAACTATTTGATTCGCCGCTCTAGAACTCGTATAGCACTACCAAAATTCACACTTTAGCCGACGACCAATAAAAAAACGTCCGACGACATTAAAGTGTCATCGGCTAAACTTTGAACTTTATCCGACGACCCGTACTGCCGTCGGCTAAACAGTTTTAGCCGACGACTTGATCTGGGTCGTCGGCTAAAATGTAACATAGTCGTCGGCTAAAGTGTTAAATTTTAGCCGACGACTTTTGCAACGGTTTAACCGACGACCTAGACCGTAGCAATATTATTTTTTTCGGGGTTTAGCCACGACCTAGATCAAGTCGTGGCTAAACACTTTTTCAAAAAAATATATACTTTAGCCGACGACTTGATCTAGGTCGTCGGCTAAACCCCTTTCGAAAAAAAAATAATATTGCAGCGGTTTAGCCGACCTAGATCAAGTCGTCGGCTAAACATTTTTCAAAAAAAAATAATATACTTTAGCCGACGACTTGATCTAGGTCGTCGGCTAAACCCCTTTCGAAAAAAATAATAATAATGCAACGGTTTAGCCGACGACCTAGATCAAGTCGTCGGCTAAACACTTTTTCAAAAAAAAATAATATACTTTAGTACTTTAGCCGACAACCTAGATCAAGTCGTTGGCTAAACCTCGAATTTAAAATTATATATCGTCCTCAGTTCTCCTCGGCATCCGAAAAAAAAAAACAAAAAAATTGGGGTTTAGCCGACGACTTGATCTAGGTCGTCGGCTAAACCTCTAAATATATACCCACTCGTCAGCTGCCCGACGACACCAGACCGCCCGTCACCCACCCGCCGGAACACCGCCGCTCGACCGTCTGCCCGCCGCCCGACCTCCGCACAGGCAACCCATTTTTTTTGTGCATTTTTAGTGTATTAATTTTATCTGTAATTAGGTTGTTTTTCATGTAGTTTTTATTATTTTTTTAGTTTATTAGGTTAAGTTTTATTTAGTTTTTAGATTTTTTGTGTTTTATTTAGTTTTTGTTTGTTTGATGAATTTATTATATTTGTTTGATGTATTGTTGCTGTATTGTGTTATTAATTGGTGTATTCTGTTGAATTGGATGTATTGTTGGTATGTTGTGATATTATTTGGTGTATTCTGTTGAATTGGCGTATTTTTGTTGCTGTTAAATTGGTGTATTGTATATGTGTTATGTATTTGTGTTGAATTGTTATGTATTTTTTCGCTAATTTATTAATTGGTGTATTGTGTTGACTATAAATTGTTCCCAAAATCTGAATTTTTTTTTAAAAAATGTTTTAGCCGACAACTTTGTTAAATGTCGTCGGCTAAAGTATATTACTCTTTTTTTTAAAAAAAATATTTTAGCCGACGACATTTAACAAAGTCGTCGGCTAAAGTATATTGCTTTTTTTTTTGGAAAGAACTTTAGCCGACGACATTTGTAAAGTCGTTGGCTAAACCTCAAAGTTTAGCCGACGACATTTGTAAAGTCATCGGCTAAACCTTGGCCGAAGAATATCGGCCGACGGTTTTTTAGCCGACGACTAGGGGGTTTAGCCGACGACTTTGACCTTTAGCCGACGACTTAGAGTCGTCGGCTAAACCCCCGATTTTGGTAGTGTAGGATGATCCTCATACGAATGATCATCCGCGATCTCGATTTCGTCGAACTAAAGTATGTGACTCGGGTTGGAAACATACTTCCGCAACTGAGAGACGTGAAACACATTATGAATTCAGCTCAACGCCGGAGGTAAAGCCAATCGATAAGCCAGACTGCCTACTCGACCCAAAATCTCAAACGGTCCGATGAATCTCAGACTCAACTTTGCTCGCTTCCCGAAATGGAAGATACCTCGACTCGGGGATACCTTGACCAAAACGTGGTCACCTGCCTCGAACTCTAGTGGTCGACGACGATTATCTTCATATGATTTCTATCGACTCTGAGCAGTCAACAAATGACTCCTGATCAAAGCTACCTTCTCATGGGCGGCTATATGCATATCGGGCTCGTTGCTGATTGATTCTGATAGGTCATCCCAACACAAAGGAGATCGACAACGACGACCGTACAAGGCCTTGTAAGGTGCCATCTTAATCGAAGCATGCCAACTGTTATTGTACGTGAACGCAATCAACGGTAGTTGGGCTTCCCAATCGTCTTTTCAATCGAGGATGCATGCCCTCAACATGTCCTCCAATGTCTGAATTGTTCTCTCTGATTGTCCGTCGGATTGAGGATGAAAAGCTGTGCTGAAATTAAGCTGAGTTCCCATGGCACGATGAACTGATTTCCAAAAATGTGACACGAATCGCCCATCACGATCAGAAACGATACTCTTAGGAGTACCATGCAATCTCACTATCTCTTTGATGAACAACTGGGCAAGTCTCTCGGGACCCCACATATCCTTAATCTCAAGGAAATGAGCTGACATAGTTAGACAGTCCACAACTACCCAAATTGTATTCATGCCACAACGACTCGTCGGCAAACTCGTGATGAAGTCCATAGAAATATCTTCCCACTTCCACTCTGGAATAGGGAGCGGTTTCAGCATACCATTCGGTCGCTGATGTTCTATCTTGACTTGCTGACAGGTTAAACATCTCGAAACAAATTTCGCAACTTCTGGCTTCATATTACTCCACCAGTAATTTTGTTTCAAGTCCTTGTACATCTTGCTAGACCCCGGATGAATGGAATAAGGGGCAGCATGAGCTTCTCTCAAAATTGATTTTTGCAACTCGTCATTCGCCGGTACACATAACCGATTCTTAAATCGCAAGCCTCATGGACCACAAATCCAGGGGCCTTCCCCTGAGCCACATCCTCTCGGATGCGCAACAAAAACGGGTCTGAACTCTGATTCTCCCTTATTGCCTCTTCAAGTGGTGATGAAATCTCCAACATGCAAAGTTGCCCTTGCACTCGCTGTAACCAGACCTCAATCTCGGGTCTAAGGAATTCCTGCTGAAGCTTCTTCTGAACTGTTAAATGAGCAAGCATTTTCTCCTGAATGGATTTGCGACTCAAGGCGTCGGCGACCACGTTCGCCTTGCCCGGGTGGTACAGGATCTCAATATCATAATCTTTGATAACTTCACCCCAGAAACGCTGTGGCAACTTTCTTGCGGCAGTCATTGTCCTTGTTTCTTCCTTCAGCGTCCTATTCTTTCGCTCGGCAACACCATTTTGTTGAGGTGTATGGGCAGCTGAGTATTCGTGCTGTATCCCATTTTCCGAACAGTATTGCTCTACAAAGCGGTTAGTAAATTCTATACCTCTGTCGGAACTAATGGATACGATACTCGATCCTTTTTCATTTTGAAGCTTTCTCAGGAGCTCGGGCAGCATTGTTGTTGTTTCGTTCTTCTTGATTAAGAAAATTGTCCAAGCATACCTGGAGTAATCATCAACAACAACGAGATAGTATTTCTTACCTCCTAAACTTACCAGGTCTATAGGACCATAGAGATCCATGTGTAGCATTTCCAACACTCTGTGGGTTGAAAGGTAGGATTTGCTCTGCAGGGTGGACTTGATTTGCTTGCCTTTTTGACATGGTCCACAGACACTGTCTTTTTGGAATGATACATTTGGCAATCCTCTAACCAGTCCCTGTCTTGAGAGCTTGTTGATCGTCTTGAAGTTGACGTGGGACATCCTCTTGTGCCATAGCCAGCTTAGATCTGCAGTGCCTTTGGCAACTAAACAAGGAATTGTGGAGCTCGTAGGCATCCAGTCAGCAATATATATTACCTGATCTGCTTCCTGTGAGTACAACTTCTTTGGTCAGGATGTTCTTGACTCTACAGTGATCTATATAGAAATTCACCGAGAACTGTTTGTCACAGAACTGGCTAATACTAAGTAGATTGTACTGTAAGCCTTCAACATGAGATACATCGGTGACTTTGAATTTTCTGACAAGAAGGTTTCCTTTTCCTCTTGTTCTTCCTTTAGATTTATCACCGAAGCACACTTTTGGACCGCGACCTTCTACGAAATCTGATAGCTTGCTTCTATCTCCTGTCATGTGCCGGGAGCATCCGCTGTCGAAGTACCATATGTCCTTCTCCAAAATGTCCTGTAGCACATAAATTATGTAGATTTAGGTCCCCTTTGATTGTTGGGTCCGTGAATGTTAGTGCCTTTTGGTACCCTAATTTTCCTAACAGCAATTGGTTTACTGTAGGTTACATTTGGTACAGATTTGTGGTATCTACGTGGGGCATGTACGTAGTTACTGTATCCATGATAATCATTATGCATGTAAAAATCAGGGTTATTATTATTAATCCAGTACGTATGCCGTCTCGGAGGTGGAGCCATTTTCTTTGGCCTTACAGTTTGCCTTCTGGGTCTCCAGTTGGATTCCCAACGCTTTTGTTGATACTGTGTGGAAACTTGCTGTCGCGATAAATGACGAGGCTCCTGTATCCAATACCTAGGCATGCCGTACTGAAAGTACTGCCGTGCGGGCCTTTGGTATTTGGATACAACCTTCTTTCTGAACGGCTGTTGGCACTGTAGATATGCTCGAGGAACATGCTGTTGCGTGTAACTTACAGGTTGGAATGGCTTATGATTACGCTGTCTTGAATAGGATTATGGGGGCGGAATGGCAGCCTTTTCTTTTCGCGGTGCAACAGGTTCCTTCATAGGACTAGGAGTATCTTCCGATACAGGAATGTGTTCCACACTCTTGACGAACACAGTACTAGTTTTCCCTTTGTTGGAAAATGAGCTGTATCCTAAGCCACTTTTATCATGAGCAAGTTGCCCAGTGCTTAGAATTTCTTCCATTCTTTTAGATGATGTCTCGAAAGATTTCAGAATGGTCTCAAGTTCGCTTTCTCTTTTTTCGAGAGTATTAAATTTTGCTTGAAGTAGAGCAAAATCATTGTCTTGCTTCCATTTGAGACTTAGTCTCACTTAGTTCATGAGCAAGTTGATGATTGCTCTCCACGAGTTTTTCATTCTAGACCTTGCTGTTTTCATAATCTATAGACATATTTTCATAATTTATCTTTAGCAAGTCGTTTCCTTCTTTCAGCTCTATGTTGGAAAGTTGAAGCTGAATGTTTTCATTTTTTCAGAATCTCATGGGCTTTTTGAATATTTTTAAATACATTCATCGGGTTTTCGAAAGTATGTGATGCATTTACTGGAATAATTGAGGTTGAGCTTACCTCATCATCGCTATCTTCTTCTTCCAGAATGTCCTTTGCCATAAAGCATATATATGCCTTATCTTCGAATTCATCGTCAGATGAGTCACTTTTAGTGACTACCTGAAGACATTCTTCGGATTTGGATGGTGTGGGGGAGGCTTCTGATTCTCCTATCAGTGCCTTGAGCTTGTTTTTCCAAGCACTTCTTCGTTCATCCCTCTCTTGTTGCTTGGCTTCCGGCAACCTTTGAACTTTGGGATGAGGACATTTGTTTGCATAATGTCCTGGTTTCATGCAATTATAGCATATGTTAGCATCACCAGAGGAAGTTTCAGTACTTACCTTATGAACAGGCTTAGGCCTGTAGGGAGTCTTTCCAGACTGTTTGATGAACTTTTTGAATTTGTGCATGAGGAGCGCCATTTCATCTTGTGACAGGATATCGTCGTCGCTGTCAGCATTCTTGTAATTTGGTTTTGATGGACTGGGCATGCTGTGTCGAAGGTTGGATACAACGGCTAAGGCTGTAGTCCTAGCTGGAGATTCTTCATCTTTCTCTCTCCTGTCTATATCATACTCGAAAGTTTTGAGGTCAGAAAAGAGATCAAAGGTAGATATTTCACTAAGGTTACACGACACACGCATAGCTATAGTCTTAATGTCCCACCGGGCAGGGAGAGATCTGAAAATCTTTAAGTTTTTCTCCCTTTGAGTATAAATTTTGCCCAAAGCTTCAAGTTCACCCACAATTCCAGTAAATCCGAGGTCAAGTTCATCAAGTGTTTCGGTTGGTTTCATTTCAAAAGATTCAAATTGTTGAGTTAATTTGGAAATTTTATTTTATTTTGAGAGTTCAGTTCCCTCACAAATCAACTTGAGTTTATCCAAGATATCCTTGTCTGTTTTATAGCTCTTTACCTTCGAGAATGTGCCTTTGTCGAGGGTGTCAAATAACGTATTCTTCGCAACATTGTCGAGGTTGGCGCGCTTTATTTCGTGTGTTGTCCATTGATCGCGCTCTTTCTCGAGCATCTCATCATGGGCTTGGCCTTCAATCCTTGCGGCCGTATTTACCTTCATGATCTTGATGGGGCCATCCTGTATAACAAAAATCATCTCTTCGTGCATTGCTACAAGATGAGCCTCCATCCTAATTCTCCAATCATCAAATTCATTAATAGAGAACATAGGAACTTTTTTGATCATTGATGTATCCATAGATAATGTAGGAATGAAAAAGACTGTTTTGTAAAATAAGTGATTTTGGATCTGATTCAGTTAAAAATACGACTGATTCTTTTTAGAATCAACTGCTCTGATACCACTTGTTGGCCACTAAGTATACTGGATACAGCTTGGAAAGTGATTTAAATAACAAGCTGTGCGGTTTTTAAATCTGAGTGCGTAGTGGAAGTCTTAAATACAGTAAGTTGCTGAGGATACAACAAGTCGATGTGCAGTGTATACTTAAATAATCAAAGTTAATAAAAAAATAAAGGTAGAAGGTAAATAACACGGTATTTAAAGTGGTTCGAGGTAAACCCCTCTACGTCCACTGGTCCTCCACACAGGAGTAAAAAGTTTAGTATAATTACTGCGTACACAACTACATAATTATAACAACACGTAATCAATATATCGTTCACACAGATTGATATAAAGATCTTAGCTTTCAACCGTTCACACAGATTGGTTTGAGCTAACACTTGACTGGCTTCTTCATACAGTTCTGAAGGTTCGTCTTCTTCAATGCAAGTCCGTCACACACAGTTCGGGAGTAGCAAGGATTCCTCAGTCCACATAGGGCTGATATGAGTTTGTTCAAAGATAGAACAGGGTTTGAACAACAGCTATGACTTTCTGGGCTTTAATCTGATGATCTGTCGTTCAAGGTTTGAGCACTGTATATCTCTTCTATCTGAATAGCAGAAATCTTGGGGAGATATGTTTTGCTCTGAATATTTCTTGTAAGCTTTGTTCTTTTGTAAGTCGTGAATAATCTGTAGATTTTCAGTCGTTCTTTCGTGATCTATTTGATCTTCAAACTCTGGAGATATATATATAGCCTCAGAAATATACCCGTTTGAAATATATCCGTTGGGCAAGATTCTGCGACAACTGATATTTGACTGAGATCCGGATATTGCGGGATTTGAAGATCTTCTGACTTACAGTATTTAAATACTTTATCCTTTAGTATTTAAATACTTCTTTTATCAACGGGACTTGACTTCTAGCGAATACTGAAGATTCCTTCTTGTCCTGTTGAGAGCTGTATGGAAGGATCACTGTATTGATATTTCGAGACAGCTTCCATACTTTAGCTTTGCGGGACTCTTTGCTGTATGATCAATATACTGTATGGTTGGGACTGCGAGAAGTCTTCGATAGATGATGATACTTGATCAGCTTTTCGATACAACTAGAGACGGTATCCAGGATTTGGTATATTTGTCAAAACATTCTGACAATACGATCGATACAGGATTTGTTTATTCAAACAACATCGATACAGGGTTATTGTTATCCCAACAGGGAACCCTGCTCGAATTGTACGGCCGTAACCGGCCAAGCCTTACGGCCGTACCTGCCTCATCTTACGGCTGTATGCCGCAACCCTTACGGCCGTAAGCCCTCTTCGTCCGACATTTCCTGAAAACCACGAATGCATGTTACGGCCGTAGCCTACCTATCCTTACGGCCGTATCTCACCTTCGACCAAAACAACCTAAAGCCAATGAATGCATGTTACGGCCGTAATGCATGATTAGTTACGGCCGTAACTCCTTGCTGGAAGTGACGAAAAACCGACAACTCCGTCTACTCAATGATCCGACATACAATACTTGTATGAATGTAATTAAGTCCAATAACACACGATAGATAATACTTCCAACACAAGACTACCATTCACAATGATTATGATAATACTCTCGTCTCGATCCTCAAACGGAGATGAATGACGATCGGTAACTGATACATGGTTAGAATATGCCAAAGATGAATACAAATGAATGAATCATGAATGATGAGTGATTATAAATGAGTGAAAATTACTGAGTGACAATTACTGACTGATAATTACTGAATGATAATAAATGAATTACAACCGGGTATTACATACTCCCCCCTTAAAAAGAGTTTCGTCCTCGAAACTAAGGGTCAAACAACTCGGGATAACTCTCCCGCATACTATCCTCGGTTTCCCAAGTAGCCTCTTTGACTCCATGTCTAGACCACTGAATCTTGACCAAAGGAATTGTCTTGATCCTCAACTATTTGATTCGCCACTCTAGAACTCGTATAGCACTACCAAAATTCACACTTTAGCCGACGACCAAAAAGAAACGTCCAACGACATTAAAGTGTCATCGGCTAAACTTTGAACTTTAGCCGACGACCCGTACTGCCGTCGGCTAAACAGTTTTAGCCGACGACTTGATCTGGGTCGTCGGCTAAAGTGTTAAACTTTAGCCGACGACTTTTGCAACGGTTTAGCCGACGACCTAGACCGTAGCAATATTATTTTTTTTTCGAAAGGGGTTTAGCCGACGACCTAGATCAAGTCGTCGGCTAAACACTTTTTCAAAAAAAAAATATATACTTTAGCCGACGACTTGATCTAGGTCGTCTGCTAATCCCCTTTCGAAAAAAAAATAATATTGCAACGGTTTAGCCGACGACCTAGATCAAGTCGTCGGCTAAAGTATATTATTTTTTTTTGAAAAACTGTTTAGCCGACGACTTGATCTAGGCTTCATATTACTCCACCAGTAATTTTGTTTCAAGTCCTTATACATCTTGCTAGACCCCGGATGAATGGAATAAGGGGCAGCATGAGCTTCTCTCAAAATTGATTTTTTCAACTCGTCATTCGCCGGTACACATAACCGATTCTTAAATTGCAAGCCTCATGGACCACAAATCCAGGGGCCTTCCCCTGAGCCACATCCTCTCGGATGCGCAACAAAAACGGGTCTGAGCTCTGATTCTCCCTGATTGCCTCTTCAAGTGGCGATGAAATCTCCAACATGCAAAGTTGCCCTTGCACTCGCTGTAACCAGACCTCGATCTCGGGTCTAAGGAATTCCTGCTGAATCTCCTTCTGAACTGTTAAATAAGCAAGCATTTGCTCCTGAATGGACTTGCGACTCAAGGCGTCGGCGACCACGTTCGCCTTGCCCGGGTGGTACAGGATCTCAATATCATAATCTTTGATAACTTCACCACAGAAACGCTGTGGCAACTTGCTTGCGACAATCATTGTACTTGTTTCTTCCTTCAGCGTCCTATTCTTTCGCTCGGCAACACCATTTTGTTGAGGTGTACGGGCAGCTGAGTATTCGTGCTGTATCCCATTTTCCGAACAGTATTGCTCTACAAAGCGGTTAGTAAATTCTATACCTCTGTCGGAACTAATGGATACGATACTCGATCCTTTTTCATTTTGAAGCTTTCTCAGGAGCTCGGGCAGCATTGTTGTTGTTTCCTTCTTCTTGCTTAAGAAAATTGTCCAAGCATACCTGGAGTAATCATCAACAACAACGAGACAGTATTTCTTACCTCCTAAACTTACCGGGTCTATAGGACCATAGAGATCCATGTGTAGCATTTCCAACACTCTGTGGGTTGAAAGGTAGGATTTGCTCTGCAGGGTGGACTTGATTTGCTTGCCTTTTTGACATGGTCCACAGACACTATCTTTTTGGAATGATACATTTGGCAATCCTCTAACCAGTCCCTGTCTTGGGAGCTTGTTGATCATCTTGAAGTTGACGTGGGACATCCTCTTGTGCCATAGCCAGCTTAGATCTGCAGTGCCTTTGGCAACTAAACAAGGAATTGTGGAGCTCGTAGGCATCCAGTCAGCAATATATATATTACCTGATCTGCTTCCTGTGAGTACAACTTCTTTGGTCAGGATGTTCTTGACTCTACAGTGATCTATATAGAATTTCACCGAGAACTGTTTGTCACAGAACTGGCTAATACTAAGTAGATTGTACTGTAAGCCTTCAACATGAGATACATCGGTGACTTTGAATTTTCTGACAAGAAGGTTTCCTTTTCATCTTGTCCTTCCTTTAGATTTATCACCGAAGCACACTTTTGGACCGCAACCTTTTACGAAATTTGATAGCTTTCTTCTATCTCCTGTCATGTGCCGGGAGCATCCGCTGTCGAAGTACCATATGTCCTTCTCCAAAATGTCCTGTAGCACATAAATTATGTAGATTTAGGTCCCCTTTGATTGTTGGGTCCGTGAATGTTAGTGCCTTTTGGTACCCAAATTTTCGTGACAGCAATTGGTTTACTGTAGGTTACATTTGGTACAGATTTGTGGTATCTACGTGGGGCATGTACGTAGTTACTGTATCCATGATAATCATTATGCATGTAAAAATCAGGGTTATTATTATTAATCCAGTACGTATGCCGTCTCGGAGGTGGAGCCATTTTCTTTGGCCTTACAGTTTGCCTTCTGGGTCTCCAGTTGGATTCCCAACGCTTTTGTTGATACTGTGTGGAAACTTGCTGTCGCGATAAATGACGAGGCTCCTGTATCCAATACCTAGGCATGCCGTACTGAAAGTACTGCCGTGCGGGCCTTTGGTATTTAGATACAACCTTCTTTCTGAACAGCTGTTGGCGCTATTGATATGCTCGGGGAACATGCTGTTGCGTGCAACTTACAGGTTGGAATGGCTTATGATTCCGCTGTCTTGAATAGGATTATGGGGGCGGAATGGCAGCTTTTGCTTTTCGCGGTGCAACAGGTTCCTTCATAGGACTAGGAGTATCTTCCGATACAGGAATGTGTTCCACACTCTTGACGAACACAGTACTAGTTTTCCCTTTGTTGAAAAATGAGCTGTATCCTAAGCCACTTTTATCATGAGCAAGTTGCCCAGTGCTTAGAATTTCTTCCATTCTTTTAGATGATGTCTCGAAAGATTTCAGAATGGTCTCAAGCTCGCTTTCTCGTTTTTCGAGAGTATTAAATTTTGCTTGAAGTAGAGCAAAATCATTTGTCTTGCTTCCATTTTGAGACTTAGTCTCACTTAGTTCATGAGCAAGTTGATGATTGCTCTCCACGAGTTTTTCATTCTAGACCTTGCTGTTTTCACAATCAATAGACATATTTTCATAATTTATCTTTAGCAAGTCGTTTCCTTCTTTCAGCTCTATGTTGGAAAGTTGAAGCTGAATGTTTTCATTTTTTTCAGAATCTCGTGGGCTTTTTGAATATTTTTAAATACATTCATCATGTTTTCGAAAGTATGCGATGCATTTACTGGAATAATTGAGGTTGAGCTTACCTCATCATCGCTATCTTCTTCTTCCGGAATGTCCTTTGCCATAAAGCATATGTATGCCTTATCTTCGAATTCATCGTCAGATGAGTCACTTTTAGTGACTACCTGAAGACATTCTACGGATTTGGATGGTGTGGGGGAGGCTTCTGATTCTCCTATCAGTTCCTTGAGCTTGTTTTTCCAAGCACTTCTTCGTTCATCCCTCTCTTGTTGCTCGGCTTCCGGCAACCTTTGAACTTTGGGATGAGGACATTTGTTTGCATAATGTCCTGGTTTCATGCAATTATAGCATATGTTAGCATCACCAGAGGAAGTTTCAGTACTTACCCTATGAACAGGCTTAGGCCTATAGGGAGTCTTTCCAGACTGTTTGATGAACTTTTTGAATTTGTGCATGAGTAGCGCCATTTCATCTTGTGACAGGATATCGTCGTCGCTGTCAGCATTCTTGTAATTTGGCATTGATGGACTGGGCATGCTGTGTCGAAGGTTGGATACAACGACTAAGGCTGTAGTCCTAGCTGGAGATTCTTCAGCTTTCTCTCTCCTGTCTATATCATACTCGAAAGTTTTGAGGTCAGAAAAGAGATCAAAGGTAGATATTTCACTAAGGTTACACGACACACGCATAGCTGTAGTCTTAATGTCCCACCGGGTAGGGAGAGATCTGAAAATCTTTAAGTTTCTCTCCCTTTGAGTATAAATTTTTCCCAAAGCTTCAAGTTCATCCACAATTCCAGTAAATCTGAGGTCAAGTTCCTCAAGTGTTTCGGTTGGTTTCATTTCAAAAGATTCAAATTGCTGAGTTAATTTGGAAATTTTATTTTCTTTTGAGAGCTCAGTTCCCTCACAAATCAACTTGAGTTTATCCCAGATATCCTTGGCTGTTTTACAGCTCTTTACCTTCGAGAACGTGCCTTTGTCGAGGGTGTCAAATAACGCATTCTTCGCAACATTGTCGAGGTTGGCGCGCTTTATTTCGTGTGTTGTCCATTGATCGCGCTCCTTCTCGAGCATCTCATCATGGGCTTGGCCTTCAATCCTTGCGGCCGTATTTACCTTCATGATCTTGATGGGGCCATCCTGTATAACAAAAATCATCTCTTCGTGCATTGCTACAAGATGAGCCTCCATCCTGATTCTCCAATCATCAAATTCATTAATAGAGAACATAGGTACTTTTTGGATCATTGATGTATCCATAGATAATGTAGGAATGAAAAAGACTGTTTTGTAAAATAAGTGATTTTGGATCTGATTCAGTTAAAAATCCGACTGATTCTTTTTAGAATCAAATGCTCTGATACCACTTGTTGGCCACTAAGCGGTTTTTAAATCTGAGTGCATAGTGGAAGTCTTAAATACAGTAAGTTGCTGAGGATACATCAAGTCGATGTGCAGTGTATACTTAAATAATCAAAGTTAATAAAACAATAAAGGCAGAAGGTAAATAACACGATATTTAAAGTGGTTCGAGGTAAACCCCTCTACGTCCACTGGTCCTCCACACAGGAGTAAAAAGTTTAGTATAATTACTGCGTACACAACTACATAATTATAACAACACGTAATCAATATATCGTTCACACAGATTGATATAAAGATCTTAGCTTTCAACCGTTCACACAGATTGGTTTGAGCTAACACTTGATTGGCTTCTTCACACAGTTCTGAAGCTTCGTCTTCTTCAATGCAAGTCCGTCACACAGAGTTTGGGAGTAGCAAGGATTCCTCAGTCCACACAGGGCTGATATGAGTTTGTTCAAAGATAGAACAGGGTTTGAACAACAGCTATGACTTTCTGGGCTTTAATCTGATGATCTGTCGTTCAAGGTTTGAGCACTGTATATCTCTTCTATCTGAATAGCAGAAAGCTTGGGGAGATATGTTTTGCTCTAAATATTTCTTGCAAGCATTGTTCTTTTGTAAGTCGTGAATAATCTGTAGATTTTCAGTCGTTCTTTCGTGATCTATTTGATCTTCAAACTATGGAGATATATATATATATATATATATATATATATATATAGCCTCAGAAATATACCCGTTTGAAATATATCCGTTGGGCAAGATTCTGCGACAACTGATATTTGACTGAGATCCGGATATTGCGGGATTTGAAGATCTTCTGAATTACAGTATTTAAATACTTTATCCTTTAGTATTTAAATACTTCTTTTATCAACGGGACTTGACTTCTAGCGAATACTGAAGATTCCTTCTTGTCCTGTTGAGAGCTGTATGGATGGATCACTGTATTGATATTTCGAGACAGCTTCCATACTTTAGCTTTGCGGGACTCTTTGCTGTATGATCAATATACTGTATGGTTGGGACTGCGAGAAGTCTTCGATACATGATGATACTTGATCAGCTTTTCGATACAACTAGAGGCGGTATCCAAGATTTGGTATATTTGTCAAAACATTCTGACAATACGATCGATACAGGATTTGTTTATTCAAACAACATCGATACAGGGTTATTGTTATCCCAACAGGGCACCCTGCTCGAATCGTACGGCCGTAACCGGCCAAGCCTTGCGGCCGTACCTGCCTCATCTTACGGCTGTATGCCGCAACCCTTACGGCCGTAAGCCCTCTTCGTTCGACATTTCCTGAAAACCACGAATGCATGTTACGGCCGTAGCCTACCTATCCTTACGACCGTATCTCACCTTCGACCAAAACAACCTAAAGCCAATGAATGCATGTTACGGCCGTAATGCATGATTAGTTACGGCCGTAACTCCTTGCTGGAAGTGACGAAAAACCGACAACTCCGTCTACTCAATGATCCGACATACAATACTTGTATGAATGTAATTAAGTCCAATAACACGCGATAGATAATACTTCCAACACAAGACTACCATTCACAATGATTATGATAATACTCTCGTCTCGATCCTCAAACGGAGATGAATGATGATCGGTAACTGATACACGGTTACAATATGCCAAAGATGAATACAAATGAATGAATCATGAATGATGAGTGATTATTAATGAGTGAAAATTACTGATTGACAATTACTGACTGATAATTACTGAATGATAATAAATAAATTACAACCGGGTATTACATACTCCCCCCTTAAAAAGAGTTTCGTCCTCGAAACTAAGGGTCAAACAACTCGGAATAACTCTCCCGCATACTATCCTCGGTTTCACAAGTAGCCTCTTCGACTCCATGTCTAGACCACTGAATCTTGACCAAAGGAATTGTCTTGCTCCTCAACTATTTGATTCGCCGCTCTAGAACTCGTATAGCACTACCAAAATTCACACTTTAGCCGACGACCAATAAAAAAACGGCCGACGACATTAAAGTGTCGTCGGCTAAACTTTGAACTATAGCCGACGACATCGCTGCCGGCTAAGCGATTTAGCCGACGACTTGATCTGTCGTCGGCTAAAATGTAACATAGTCGTCGGCTAAAGTGTTAAATTTTAGCCGACGACTTTTGCAACGGTTTAACCGACGACCTAGACCGTAGCAATATTATTTTTTTTTCGAAAGGGGTTTAGCCGACGACCTAGATCAAGTCGTCGGCTAAATACTATTTCAAAAAAATATACTTTAGCCGACGACCTAGATCAAGTCGTCGGCTAAACACTTTTTCAAAAAAAACAAAAATAATATACTTTAGCCGACGACTTGATCTAGGTCGTCACAAACTCCTTTCAAAAAAATAATATACTTTAGCCGACGACTTGATCTAGGTCGTCGGCTAAACCCCTTTCGAAAAAAAATAATATTGCAACGGTTTAGCCGACGACCTAGATCAAGTCGTCGGCTAAACACTTTTTCAAAAAAAAATAATATACTTTAGTACTTTAGCCGACAACCTAGATCAAGTCGTCGGCTAAACCTCGAATTTAAAATTATATATCGTCCTCAGTTCTCCTCGGCATCCGAAAAAAAACAAAAAAATTGGGGTTTAGCCGACAAGTTGATCTAGGTCGTCGGCTAAACCTCTAAATATATACCCACGCGTCAGCCGTCCGACGACACCAGATCGCCCGTCACCCACCCGCCGGAACACCGCCGCTCGACCGTCTGCCCGCCGCCCGACCTCCGCACAGGCAACCCGTTTTTTTTGTGCATTTTTTGTGTATTAATTTTATCTGTAATTAGGTTGTTTTTCATGTAGTTTTTATTATTTTTTTAGTTTATTAGGTTAAGTTTTATTTAGTTTTTAGATTTTTTGTGTTTTATTTAGTTTTTGTTTGTTTGATGAATTTATTATATTTGTTTGATGTATTGTTGGTGTATTGTGTTATTAATTGGTGTATTCTGTTGAATTGGATGTATTGTTGGTATGTTGTGATATTATTTGGTGTATTCTGTTGAATTGGCGTATTTTTGTTGCTGTTGAATTGGTGTATTGTATATATGTTATGTATTTGTGTTGAATTGTTATGTATTTTTTCGCTAATTTATTCATTGGTGTATTGTGTTGACTATAAATTGTTCCCAAAATCTGAATTTTTTTAAAAAAAATGTTTTAGCCGACGACTTTGTTAAATGTCGTCGGCTAAAGTATATTACTTTTTTTTTAAAAAAAAATATTTTAGCCGACGACATTTAACAAAGTCACCGGCTAAAGTATATTGCTTTTTTTTTTTGGAAAAAACTTTAGCCGACGACATTTGTAAAGTCGTCGGCTAAACCTCAAAGTATAGCCGACGACTACCAAAAAAGTCGTCGGCTAAACCTTGGCCGACGAATATCGGCCGACGGTTTTTTAGCCGACGACTGGGGGGTTTAGCCGACGACTTTGACCTTTAGCCGACGACTTAGAGTCGTCGGCTAAACCCCCGATTTTGGTAGTGTAGGACGCTCCTCATACGAATGATCATCCGCGATCTCGATTTCGTCGAACTAAAGTATGTGACTCGGGTTGGAAACATACTTCCGCAACTGAGAGACGTGAAACACATTATGAATTCGGCTCAACGCCGGAAGTAAAGCCAATCGATAAGCCAGACTGCCTACTCGACCCAAAATCTCAAACGGTCCGATGAATCTCAGACTCCACTTTGCCCGCTTCCCGAAATGGAAGATACCTCGACTCGGGGATACCTTGACCAAAACGTGGTCACCTGCCTCGAACTCTAGTGGTCGACGACGATTATCTTCATATGATTTCTGTCGACTCTGAGCAGTCAACAAACGACTCCTGATCAAAGCGACCTTCTCATGGGCGGCTATATGCATATCGGGCTCGGTGCCGATTGATTCTGATAGGTCATCCCAACACAAAGGAGATCGACAACGACGACCGTACAAGGCCTTGTAAGGTGCCATCTTAATCGAAGCAAGCCAACTGTTATTGTACGTGAACGCAATCAACGGTAGTTGGGCTTCCCAATCGTCTTTTCAATCGAGGATGCATGCCCTCAACATGTCCTCCAATGTCTGAATAGTTCTCTCTGATTGTCCGTCGGACTGAGGATGAAAAGCTGTGCTGAAATTAAGCTGAGTTCCCATGGCACGATGAACTGATTTCCAAAAATGTGACACGAATCGCCCATCACGATCAGAAACGATACTCTTAGGAGTACCATGCAATCTCACTATCTCTTTGATGAACAACTGGGCAAGCCTCTCGGGACTCCACATATCCTTAATCTCAAGGAAATGAGCTAACTTAGTTAAACAGTCCACAACTACCCAAATTGTATTCATGACACAACGACTCGTCGGCAAACTCGTGATGAAGTCCATAGAAATATCTTCCCACTTCCACTCTGGAATAGGGAGCGGTTTCAGCATACCTTCCGGTCACTGATGTTCTATCTTGACTTGCTGACAGGTTAAACATCTCGAAACAAATTTCGCGACTTCTGGCTTCATATTACTCCACCAGTAATTTTGTTTCAAGTCCTTATACATCTTGCTAGACCCCGGATGAATGGAATAAGGGGCAGCATGAGCTTCTCTCAAAATTGATTTTTTCAACTCGTCATTCGCCGGTACACATAACCGATTCTTAAATTGCAAGCCTCATGGACCACAAATCCAGGGGCCTTCCCCTGAGCCACATCCTCTCGGATGCGCAACAAAAACGGGTCTGAGCTCTGATTCTCCCTGATTGCCTCTTCAAGTGGCGATGAAATCTCCAACATGCAAAGTTGCCCTTGCACTCGCTGTAACCAGACCTCGATCTCGGGTCTAAGGAATTCCTGCTGAATCTCCTTCTGAACTGTTAAATAAGCAAGCATTTGCTCCTGAATGGACTTGCGACTCAAGGCGTCGGCGACCACGTTCGCCTTGCCCGGGTGGTACAGGATCTCAATATCATAATCTTTGATTAGTTCCAACCACCACCTCTGTCGCATATTTAACTCCTTCTGAGTAAATATATACTTCAAACTCTTATGATCGGTGAATATTTGACAGGTAATTCCATAAAGATAATGGCGCTAAATCTTCAATGCGTACACCATGGCTGCTAGCTCCAGGTCGTGGGTCGGATAATTAACCTCGTAAGGACTCAATTGCCGTGAAGCATAAGCAATAACTTTCCCATTCTATATTATTACACATCCAAGACCGTGTCAGGACGCGTCACTATAAACCATGAATCCCTCCGTCCCTTGCGGCAAGGAAAGGACAGGTGCTGAAATTAACCGGCTCTTGAGTTCCTCAAAACTCCGCTGACACGCATCGGACCACATGTATTTCTTATCCTTTCGCAAAAGGTTCATCGTGGGTTGAGCGATTTTAGAAAATCTTTCCACAAATCGCCGATAATAACCAGCTAATCCGAGAAAACTTCGGATTTCCTTAACATTCTTCGGAGGTAGCCAATCTCGTATAGCATCCGTCTTTTGAGGATCAACACGCACACCGTCGAATGAAATTACATGTCCGAGAAACATCACTTCGGACATCCAGAACTCACATTTGAAAATCTTTCCATAGAGTTGCTCCCGTCTCAACACGTCGAGAACATGATGAAGGTGAACCTCATGCTCCTCTCGATCACGAGAATAAATCAAAATGTCATCAATGAAGACAAGCATGAACTGATCCAAATAATCAATGAAAACCCGATTCATTAATTCCATGAATACCACAGGTGGATTAGTTAACCCAAATGGCATTACCATGAACTCATAATGACCATAGCGTGTTCGAAATGCCATCCTCGCGATATCTGACTTTTGAATTCGCAACTGATGATATCTAGATCTTAAGTCGATCTTGGAAAATACTGAAGCTCCCTGAAGTTGATCTAAGAGATCATTAATACGGGGTAGAGGATATTTATTCTTGATCGTCACCCTGTTCAACTCCCGATAATCAATACACAAACGAAATGAACCGTCCTTCTTCTTGACAAATAACACTGGTGCTCCCCACGAGGACGCACTCGGTCGGATATAACCTTTCTCGAACAATTCCTCAAGTTGATTCTTCAACTCCTGTATTTCGGTCGGGGCCATCCGATACGGTGCCTTAGATATTGGAGACATACCAGGCTCCAACTCAATTGTGAATTCCACATCTCTCTGTGGGGGTAAACCAGGTAACTCGTCTGCAAATACATCGACATATTCTCTCACTACCGGAATATCTTCCAGCATTACTGATGATTTATCGGTCTTGGTCATATAGCACCAATAACCAACACACCCCTGACTGAGTAATTTCATTGCTTTCATCAAGTTGATGACTCTCCCGGAACAACTGGGATTACCTCCCTGAAAAACACATTCGACCCCATCGTCCGAAATGATAGTGACCATACACTTAAGGACACTAATGATGGTATCGTGATGATCCATCCAATCAATACCCAAGATAATGTCGTCTCTCGATAAATATACCATGATTAGGTTTGCTAACCAATCACGGCCATGAAGTTGAATCGGACAATTCTTAATCTCACGATTTCTGATAATTCGTCTACCATCAGGTAGACCAATGACATACGGCTCACAACTAGTAGCACTACCCAGACGTAGTCTACTCAAACATGATTCGGAAATGAATGAATGCGATGCACTAATATCGAAAAGGGTACACACAGGTTGAGATAGAATATCGAGTGTACCTGAGATCATCCGGACCTCCGGATCGTCGGCCTTCTTCATCTCATAAATGCGGGGCTTGCCGGCCCCCAAACCGGACACTCCCGTCTGATAGCTCTTAGCTCCGCCTTTGTTTGCTCCCGTCGTCTTGAACAACGCAGACTGAGTGACTTGATTATGAACAGCTGACTTCTTCGGGGCCTGAGATGACGCCGGAGTAGGTTTGGAGTCCCTTCGGAAAAAATGGGCCTTATGCCCAGCAATCCCACAGTTATGGCATGTGATTGTCTGCCTCGGACACTTGGTGCTGACATGACCAAGTTCTCCACAGTTGAAACAGGTGATGGCCGAACTGGCTGCTCGGGACTGTGATTCCGCAGGTTTGGGCGCCACAGGAGGTCGCTCAGAGAAAGTAGAGCCCGCACGAGGGTTCTTAAAGGTTGCCTGATCGCCTTCAGACTGATTACGATTCTTTGACTTCTTGCTAGCAGATGAAGGTTGCTGCTTAGCAATCTCCTTAGCAGTAAGATCATAAGTAAGAGCTTTGTCTATGAATTTGGACAGAGTGGTGCAATTGTGATTAAGTAATTGCATCCGCATACGGGGTTTCAGCCTCTTGCTGGAATACTTGATCTTGTCCGCCTCGGAGTGAATAATAGATGAGGCGAAAGGAAGAAGTTCCTGAAATTTCTTGGCGATGGTGAGAACATCATCTTCCGCTGAGGGGTGGGGAATGAGTAATTCTGATAACTTGGCCTCTCTGAGTGGGTCCAGATAATACATCTCCATCATGAGAGTCTTGAATTGATCCCAAGTACATGATCCGTCGGTGGGCTTCAGCGATAACCACCATGAATGAGCGCTCTTACCCAGATAGTAAGCCGTAACTGAAACTTTGTGTCCTTCGGGACATTCTACCATAGCAAATAACTTCTCGAAATGCTCGAGCCGGTGAACAATATCCGCCGTCTCAGATGAGCCCTCAAAAATAGGTGGCATTTGGCAAGAGATGTCGCCAATAATACTGCTTACACCCCTCACTTGCCCCTGAGGTGGCGGCGGAGGAGCCTGCTGAATCTGAGCTGTTGAGTTATGCATCGTCTCCATGAGGCATGCCATCTGTGTCATCTGGGCCTTCATGCCCTGCATAAAAGCGAGTGGATCAACCCGAATGTAACACCCCCAATCCGCTCAGGGATATTACACGCCGTAGAACCTTTTCTCAAGGATCTACCAGGCTGGTAACAACATTAAACATCTCGACAATGCCTTTAAGGCTAAAATGACTCAGTAGACCGATTTGGTCTTTCAATAAATACATACAACTCAATCACAACACATGCCCACACAGGGGTCGAGTATAATACCCTCCCGTACAACGAGGAAAGAATACATCAGCGGAAAATAAAATACAACTAAACCAATACGACATCAACGGGTCCTCGTGTGATTAGTATCGTTCATCTTTCATCATCCTTCATGCCGACCTTGTGCTATGATCCAAAACCTGAATGCAATACAGACATCCACCCCATGATTTCTCGGGGGTTAGCAAAATTCCACTATTTTGCTTGTGCAAGTACAAAGTGCAAAAATATGAGCCATACAATACAAGTTCCAAGGACAATAATAACCAGGAATCCTCAAAGATTTAACCATAACGAAAATACTTCCCGAGGCAAGAGTTTCGGTAAAGCTTTCCAAAATCAAAAGATCCCAAGTCAAGGGAAACAATTTATAAAGTGATTTAAAATGCCATCGGGAGTTTTGATAGAAACAACTTAGGATTTTCGAATCCTTCTCTTTCCAAAATCAATATGGGTCATAGCCCAAAGGTTTCATTTTCACAAATAGAACCAACAACAATTCACAAGGCCAAAGCCCGCATCAAGGGTCCTCAATGGACATAAAATCTACACAACATAATCACATACAAGCATCGCCTAGGACCGAGACGAAGCCACAAATCCCACTCGAGGCCTTTAAGGACCCTCCCGAGCTGGCCACAATCATAAAACAAATCACGCACACGCATCGCCTAGGACCGGACGAAGCCACAAATCCCACTCGAGGCCTCTAAAGACCCTCCCGAGCTGGCTAGCTAAACAAATCACACACCATATCTCACGGTGGGATCAATCACTTGTTACATCCTGACCACATGATCACAAGCCATATGTCACCGTAGATTATTTCAGGCTCTCACGGTTGGATCAATCACTTGTTGCATCCTGACCACATGATCACGTGCCATGTGTCACCGTAGACCTTCAACCATATCCACACATTCACACAAATAACATATATCATTAATATCCAACTAATTCACTCAACGGCAACAAACACAATGCACACACAATGCACGACGCAATGGGCAAATCATAACGCACCGATATGAGATAATATATACATATATATTGTCAAAGCACAACGACAACACCAAGTGTATTCATAGTAATTCACGTAACCATCCACGAACACAATGTCCACAAAACACACGTATTTTGAAAGAGGGCCTTTAACAAGGCTAACTGAATCTTTGAAAGTGAAATTCAAACGATCGAATAACCATAACGCGGAGAATCGACCGAAGTAGGTTTGCACGAACCGACTACGAATCCGCCGACTCCACCGAACGCCTACTCGCGATAATAAACTATGAAGGAAAATAAAAACAATGAAAATGAATTCCGTAGCACGACCTAAAGCTGTTGAATTCAAGGAACAAACGACGAAAGTTCAAGGGTTTCCCCCAAAACGTCCAAGAACACGAATCGACCCGACAAAACATGAATATGGACTTCCCAACCGAAATATGGATATTCAATCCATAGGATATGTTTAAAAGCATCATTTTACAACAATCGGTTCATCAAAAACGGATGGAGAACGAAATCAAGAACAAATCCCCCAAAAAGTCAACTCGAAGGAAATCAAGAAATATACCTTGATTCGATGAAGAACAATGGATTAAATGATGTTAAACACATGAATAATACTAAGATTAATCATACCCATCATGGATGAATCAAAAATACGGAACGAATCGGACAAAAACCCGAAAACCCCAAAATTTCCCAAAGATAGGGTTCTAGAGATCTAACCTTGATTCGCTGGATCAAAGGATGTTATAGGATGATTAATCAATGATATAAAATCTAGAACTTCGTGGATTCGTTGTTTAACAACATGGCTTCGCCTCCTCCGAAACTCTAGCCGCAGACAGAAAAGAAAGGAAATGAAAAACGTGTGAAAATACAACTACTCTGTCACATTTATACTGGGCCGGACTACCGTGCGCTAGCCTTCCCGGACTAGCGTGCACTATCGTCCAGTATCGGCCCAGAGCCCTCGGCCGGGGCCCGTACGACCCGGCACTGCTGACAAAACCTACCGACCGAGACCTGCCTGCCAGACCCCGATAGCGTGCGTTGCGCGGACGCTAGCGCGCGCTAGCCAACCTGTCCAGAACCCTCTGGAATAAAATGCTCGGCCAGGTAACGTGCGCTAGCCGGAAGACAGCATGCGCTACACCTGCCGATTACCGTGCACCACGACTGACAGTAGCGTGCGCTACCTGCCGATCCTTCCCGAGTCTAGAACCTCAGAAACCCCTCCGCCCAAATCCGATAGCGTACGCTGGCTAGTCGGCAGCGTGCGCTACACCTTCCGAGCTAGCGTGCCCAGTCTTCTAGCAGTAGCGTGCGCTATGCCGGTTCCTGCCGCGCCTGCCCGGCCAGTGCTCAGCCATTATGACCCGACGACTCGATTTCTGAAAATGCATGGAACGAACACGACGAAATGCTCGCGAACAACATCATCGACCTGAAATGAAATACCATGCAATAATTAATCACACGCGACCATGAAAAGGGTCAAGACAACAAATACGAATGCGGATACCCACAACTTTGGGTAAATTACAAAATGGCCCAAAATGTCCGAAAATCACAATACGTGATTGAATAACCCAACCGAAGTTCACAACACTTCTAACAATGTTAAACAGACTTACAGAAAACTCGAAACAGTAGTTTCGAATGAGACTCGCAAGAATCGAACTCAAATGCGGAAAAGTCGCTAAGAAGCACGGAACTCAACAAAACAGCACCGAAACGAACTCGGATGACAAAAAGTGCAGAATTAATCATTCTCAGAATAACGAAAAGGTCACAAGAAAGTTGTCAAAACGGATTCCCGCTAAAAAATAGAAAATTACCGGAAATCGAAATTGCGGATATTACATACTACCCCCCTTAAAAGAAGTTTCATCCCGAAACTTAAAACAAGTAGGAAGAAGCAATATCCCACCAGGAAAATGTTGGAACATTTTGTTCCATACATATATTTATAATGTTTGGATGATTAAAGTTGCTAAACAAAACAAAACAACAAAAAGGCGAAGCAAAGCATCGGAGGAAACGAAGTGCAAAAAGCTGGACAGAAGGCCTATTAACGTACGCTATGCAGATAGCTTAACGTACCTAATATTAGATGCTTAATGTACGTAATACATGTTATGTATCGTACGTAATGTGATGTTTGCGAATTCAATGAAGAAGAACGTTGGAAGATGACATCATGGCATAGGTCAGCGAGCAACGGACATATTGACTAAAGTTAACGTACGTAATGGGTAGATGGCTAACGTACGTAACCAAAATGACGAAACTCCATGAAATGTTTTGTGAAGTAGCTAACGTACGTAACCATTCAAGGTTAATGTACGTAAACAAGCTTACGTACGTAATGAGAAGCTGATAGCGTACGTAATGCAGTCTGAAGGAGCTAACGGCTAGTCTGATCAAGAAGCCTATAAATATCATCCCTATGGTATTGTTTGAGTACAACAACCTTGAGCAAATAGTCTATACTTGTGATATTTTTATACACATTCTTGTTGTTGATATTGAGCTTAATTGTAAGTGTTTGAGTGAGAATTCACGAAAACATACACGAGTGGTAAAAGAAAAGATACGATTGGATTCGGTGTTATTAGGATCAAGGATCCGGCATTATTAGAATCGCAATCGATATCTAAGTGAGGTCTATCTAGTACCCATAGAAATCTAGAGCGGTTGATTCCTTGTCCGATAAAAAAGGAAAACGGTTTAACTTGGACCGACGTAAAGACAAGTACGAGTGATGTATCACAGACCAATAGAAGATGTGATTGTAACGGTTATACCTCGACCGATAGAAGAGAGGAGAAGAGGTTTTTCTTTATCTTATTGAAAAAGATACCGAGAGAGGACGTCGGCTCGTTTATAGCCGAACCTCTATAAATCCTTGTGTGCTTTAAGTTTCCGCACTTAATATTTACGCTTCTGCAACACGGCGCAATATCCGATCTTGTACCCAACAATTGGTATCGGAGCGGTTCTCCAATACGTGGATTAACATCCGAGGAGAAAAGATCCAAAAATGGCGTTTCAATTCTCTCCAATCGAAGGCCTTGCTCTCAACCGACCACCATTCTTCGATGGTTCAAATTATTTGACATGGAAGAAAAAGATGTCAATCTTTATTTGTGCCTACGATATAGAGATTTGGAAGATTATTTGTCTCGCCCCCAAAGTTCCTATCAAATCCGACGGTACGCTCAAATCTTTTGAAGAATACGACGATGCCGATTGGAAAAATGACCATCTAAATTGTAAGGCCACCCAACTTTTATTTTGTGCCTTAAATCCGGAAGAGCTCAATCGAATCTCATCGTGTGAGAGTGCGAAAGAAATATGGAAAATTCTAGAAATCACACACGAAGGGACGACTCAAGTCAAGGAGATGAAAATCAATATGCTTCTCCATGACTACGAGTTATTCATGATGAAAGGTGACGAGTCCATCACCAATATGCTCGACCGATTCTCGGTCATCACAAATGGACTTGCTTCGTTCGGAAAACCATTATCTAGTAGTGAAAAAGTTAATAAAATTTTACGATCACTACCTAGCAAATGAGACGGCACCGTGACCGCAATTATGGAATCCAAAGATCTCAACATGCTCGATTTTAGAGCCCTTGTTGGTTCACTAATCAATTATGAGATTGTATTAAAATCACGACGTGTCAAGCCAAAGCCGAAGGAACAATCATTAGCCATGGAGGCTAAGATATCGAGAAAGAAAGAGAAACCCCGGTGGAGGAAAGCGACGAAGAAGCGGCATATTATGCCAAGAATATTAATAAATTCCAAACTTTATTAAACCGGAGGAAGAAGGATATCTCGAGCGAAACGAAGAAATTCGACAACTCTTGTCGACTATGTAGAAAAACAGGCCACTTCGCTAAGTATTGCCGTGCCAAACCCAAGAAGGAGGTCCTCGTGGCAACATGGAGCGATGAAGACGAAGACGACGAATTTATCGAACAAAATAATCTCGCTCTCATAGCTCGGAGTTCGTTCGACGACAGTGACATCGAAAGCCAGGTTAGTACATCCTCCTGTGATGAACTTTTTGATGCATTTGAATTACTTCATATGGATTTTCAAAATGCATTATCGGAAATCAAATCTCTTAAATCTAAAATTAAATCTTTGGAAATTGAAAATTCCAAAATTATCGAAAACAAAAAATTTGTTGAAATCGATCATTCAAAGTGTATTGAAAATGAAAATATTTTGAAGGATGATCTCGCTAAAATTCAAACCGAGATTAAATTTTTGACAAAGAAATTCTCGCGCGGAAACGAGAAATTTGAACAAATGCTTGGTGTTCAAAAATTTACTTTGAATAAAGAGGAGTTAGGATTCAAAACTCATTTGAAAAATGAATCCGTAAATTTCAAGATACCCCATTGCGAAAAGTGTTTAAAAATCGGGCATCATATTTCAAGGTGCAAAAGCCCGAGACGGACGATAAAAATTAAGAAAATTTGGGTTCCCAAAGGAACAATCATTTCAAATATCGTCTACGTTTCTAAACAAAAACCAACTATAGGTTGGATCCCCAAACATTGATTTTTGGTATCTTACTCAGGGGGAGTAATTTTTTTAAAACGGATAATATTTTCAGGGGGAGTTAATACCAGTGCATTTATTTTTGCATATTTCATTATTTATTGAATTTTTTATTGGTATTTTATTGCATTTATTTGATGAATACAAAAAGGGGGAGAGATAGGAGAATGGAGAAATAAGTCGAAAATATGATTAACCGTGAAAGGGGGAGAAAAATCGAAGAAAATCGGTAGCATACAAAAAGAATTGGAAAAACAAAGGAGTTGAACAAAAATAAGGAGAAGTCGAAAATGAAGGAAAAGAAAAATGAGGAGACGTCGAAAAGACGATGAAAAATTAAAAATGAGAAAAGAAAATGAGAAAATAAAGAAGGAGTCGAAAAATAAGTGGGAGAAGAACTAACGAAATGGACAAAGTCAAAAACTTTAGTCTGTACACATATACATATACTTGTATTTTTGCAGGTAAATCCCATTGATCAAGTTTTGTTTTGTAATCATCAAAAAGGGGGAGCTTGTTGGAACATTTTGTTCCATACATATATTTATAATGTTTTGATGATTAAAGTTGCTAAACAAAACAAAACAGCAAAAAGGCGAAGCAAAGCATCGAAGGAAACGAAGTGCAAAAAGCTGGACAGAAGGCCTATTAACGTAGGCTATGCAGATAGCTTAACGTACGTAATATTGGATGCTTAACGTACGTAATACATGTTATGTAACGTACGTAATGTGATGTTTGCGAATTCAAAGAAGAAGAACGTTGGAAGATGACGTCATGGCATAGGTCAACGAGCAACAGACATATTGACTAAAGTTAACGTACGTAATGGGTAGATGGCTAACGCACGTAACAAAAATGACGAAACTCCCTGAAATGTTTTGTGAAGTATCTAACGTGCGTAACCATTCAAGGTTAATGTACGTAAACAAGCTTACGTACGTAATGAGAAGATGATAGCGTACGTAATGCAGTCTGAAGGAGCTAACGGCTAGTCTGATCAAGAAGCCTATAAATACCATCCCTATGGTATTGTTTGAGTACAACAACCTTGAGCAAATAGTCTATACTTGTGATATTATTATACACATTCTTGTTGTTGATATTGAGCTTAATTGTAAGTGTTTGAGTGAGAATTCACGAAAACATACACGAGTGGTAAAAGAAAAGATACGATTGGATTCGGTGTTATTAGGATCAAGGATCCGTCATTATTAGAATCGCAATCGATATCTAAGTGAGGTCTATCTAGTACCCATAGAAAGCTAGAGCGGTTGATTCCTTGTCCGATAGAAAAGGAAAACGGTTTAACTAGGACCGACGCAAAGACAAGTACGAGTGGTGTATCACGGACCAATAGAAGACGTGATTGTAATGGTTATACCTCGACCGATAGAAGAGAGGAGAAGAGTTTTTCTTTAGCCTATTGAAAAAGATACCGAGAGAGGACGTAGGCTCGTTTATAGTCGAACCTCTATAAATCCTTGTGTGCTTTAAATTTCCGCACTTAATATTTACGCTTCCGCAACACGGCGCAATATCCGATCTTGTACCTAACAGAAAACTCAACGAGATACACAAGAAACGCATAACTTACGCCGAACGGCGAAACGTTACAAGCAACACGGAGGAATATACGGCGTGAAAACACGCTCCATGATGGCCAACACAACGCCACCGGTAGACACATAATAAAACCAACAAGTGACAAGCGTCATCAAATAGATAATACAATCAAGTCGATTATCCGAACAATCCCAAAACACAAAGAACCTATCACAAGGAAAACGCACAGTCGAGAAAACAGAAATAAACACAAAACGATCCACAAGGACAATCCCAAATAATTCGGACTACGCCGAAATCCTCAAAACCACAATAGGCATCTATGTGTCCTTTCGGAGCAGGGACGCAACCTCGATCCCCCAAATCTCTCAGTTACCGTCTCGCATTGCACGGCTCGGTGACCCATCTGGCCACACCCGAAACAACAAACTAACGGTGAACGACGATTCTTCGCGGTACGAGATCAGGCAACAACAATCAGACAACCCCGATCGAACAATAACGATCGATCAAAAATGACTGAACAACAACGATAGAACAACAACGATCGAAGAACAACGACCAGATAACAATGATCGAACAACAACGGTCGAAAAATAACTCCGAAGTTCACAATTCAACTCAAGACATTAAAAGAGCTGGTAGAAACTGGACGATGTTACTTTCGAACAAGGTTCACAAGAATCTAATCGAACTCATAAAAGTCACAACGATAAACAGATTGATCCGAAACAAGGTCACAACCCGTTCGAACGATGAAACCGAAATACAGAACAAGTTCAAAAAATATCAACGAACACGAGCGAGTCGATGGACTTGAGAAAGAGGAAATGCAGAAGTCCAAAAATAATACGGGTATTATATTCGACCTCTTATAAAAGAAGGTCGTCCCCGCAACTTCCAATAACGGAAACAAGGCAACAACACAAAAGCAGTCGACGGAAACATTTCCCATGGGCCTCTTAGAGCCGATCCCGATATCTGTATTGAAGTTCGCGCCCCGAAAGACTCGAAACCCAACTCGCAAAACTGGATCCTGTGTCTCCCGGGTCCATCCAAATATACAAATGCTAGATACAATGGAACATACATCACAAAACAACAAACTGGAGATGCCAACTTGGCATAACATATCAACACACACTAAAATCACATCAACCACGGCATCGTTCGACGATTACAACGTCCCAAACGATAACCAGCACATAATCACAAAACAGCATGAAACAATCATGCATTTACACAAACGTGCAAACTCAAGTTCCAACAGCTCGCACTGGTGCGATAACACACAAATCATCACAAAGCGATAACATTCAATACTAACATATCACCTATCACAGAGGGCTAATCACAACAAATGCGTGGCAAACGACTCAACGTTCACGCCACCGATTCCATCATACTCGGGAGCTAACATTCTGATGACAATGCGAATATCACATAAACATTCTCGGACCGCAAACAGGAATGATAGGTTTTAAAAAAACAACGAAAACCACCTTTTGAAAATAGTTTGGAAACACCAGTTGATCTTGAGTATCACATTTTCAAAAGTTGTACAAACACCATTATCGAGACTTTGAAAACCATCTTGCGTTTGATAAAACGAGGATACTTTCCTTTAAATTGAAACTTTCAGAAATATTCGACCCTTGGGTCTAAGCAAAGCATTTCTAAATAATTGAAAATATCTCAAAATATTTTTGTCCCCAATTGGAATAATTTGAAATATATTGCGGCACTAGAAACTACTTTAAAAGTACCGCGAGAAAATAATTCATTTAAGGGTATGTCTCAAAATTTATTTTCTAAGATACTCAAGGTTTTCAAAAATCCAATAGGCCAGAATGCCCAAAACTCACACGTATCGACATTCACTTACATACAATCATAATACACGCATCAACTCGTTTAAAACCAAGACAACATCTGTCTTTTACCGGAAAAAAACAGGCAAATATCCTAGTCAAAAAGACATAAATAACGACAACACTCCTCATATAAACAAAATATGAGAGTCACACAAACGCATCACGAAACCAAGAATCTGCATAAGGATTCCATCACTTAACAAATAATCAAACAAATATCTCGTCTCACACGAGGCACAATACAAAGAAGGGAGACTTACAGCCACAGGTCGCACGAAGATGATGATCCTCCCACGATACTAATCACGACCAACAAACTCAGACGACGCGTCGCGACACGACTCAGTCAGACAAAATATGATGAGACAAAAACTCAACAGACACCACTAAACCCGACAGCCTAGGTTTCCACAACCTAAGCTCCGATACCATTTATGTAACACCCTCAATCCGCTCAGGGATATTACACACCGTAGAACCTTTCCTCAAGGATCTACCAGGCTGGTAACAACATTAAACATCTCGACAATGCCTTTAAGGCTAAAATGAATCAGTAGACCAATTTGGTCTTTCAATAAATACATACAACTCAATCACAACACATGCCCACGCAGGGGTCGAGTACAACACACTCCCGTACAACGGGGAAAAAATACAACAGCGGAAAATAAAATACAAGTAAACCAATACGACATCAACGGGTCCTCGTGTGATTAGTATCGTTCATCTTTCATCATCCTTCATGCCGACTCTGTGCTATGCTCTAAAACCTGAATGCAATACAGACATCCACCCCCCGATTTCTCGGGGGTTAGCAAAATTTCACTATTTTGCTAGTGCAAGTACAAAGTGCAAAAATACGAGCCATACAATACAAGTTCCAAGGACAATAATAACCAGGAATCCTCAAAGATTTAAACATAACGAAAATACTTCCCGAGGCAAGAGTTTAGGTAAAGCTTTCCAAAATCGAAAGATCCCAACTCAAGGGGAACAATTTATAAAGTGATTTAAAATGCCATCGGGAGTTTTGATAGAAACAACTCAGGATTTTCGAATCCTTCTCTTTCCAAAATCAACAGGGGTCATAGCCCAAAGGTTTCATTTTCACAAATAGAACCAACAACAATTCACAGGGCCAGATCCCGCATCAAGGGTCCTCAACAGACATAAAATCAACACAACATAATCACATATAAGCATCGCCTAGGATCGGGATGAAGCCACAAATCCCACTCGAGGCCTCTAAGGACCCTCCCGAGCTGGCCACAATCATAAAACAAATCACACAGATGCATCGCCTAGGACCGGGACAAAGCCACAAATCCCACTCGAGGCCTCTAAGGACCCTCCCGAGCTGGCTAGCTAAACAAATCACACACCATATCTCACGGTTGGATCAATCACCTGTTGCATCCTGACCACATGATCACAAGCCATGTGTCACCGTAGATTATCTCATGCTCTCACGGTTGGATCAATCACTTGTTACATCCTGACCACATGATCACGTGACAAGTTCAACCATATCCACACATTCACACAAATAACATATCACATCAATAATATCCAAGTAATTCACTCAATGGCAACAAACACAATGCACGACGCAATGGTCAAATCAAAACGCACCGATATGAGATAATATATACATATATATTGTCAAAGCACAACGACAACACCAAGTGTATTCATACTAATTCATGTAACCATCCACGAACACAATGTCCACAAAACACACGCGTTTTGGAAGAGGGCCTTTAACAAGGCTAACCAAATCTTTGAAAGTGAAATTCAAACGATCAAATAAACACAAGGAGATGATCACTAATTATCATATCCATAAAACAAGAATTGTATGGACAAGGTACTTGCCTCGAATAACCACAGCGCGGAGAATCGATCGAAGTAGGTTGGCACGAACCGACTACGAACCCGCCGACTCCACCGAACGCCAACTCGCGATAATAAACTACGAAGGACAATAACAACAATGAAAATGAATTCCATAGCAAGACCTAAAGCCGTTGAATTCAAGGAACAAACAACGAAAGTTCGAGGGTTTCCCCCAAAACAGCCAAGAACACGAATCGACCCGACAAAACGTGAAAATGGACTTCCCAACCGAAATATGGATATTCAATCCATATGATATGTTTAAAAATATCATTTTACAACAATCGGTTCATCAAAAATGGATGGAAAACAAATTCAAGAACAAATCCCCCAAAAAGTCAACTCGAAGGAAATCAAGAAATATACCTTGATTCGACGAAGAACAATGGATTAAATGATGTTAAACACATGCATAATATTAAGATTAATCATACCCATCATGGATGAATCAAAAATACGGAACGAATCGGACAAAAATCCGAAAACCCCAAAATTTCCCAAAGATAGGGTTCTAGAGATCTAACCTTGATTCGCTGGATCAAAGGATGTTATAGGATGATTAATCAATTATATAAGCTCTAGAAATTCGTGTATTCGTTGTTTAAAAACATGGCTTCGCCTCCTCTGAAACTCCAGCCGCGGACAGAAAAGAAAGGAAATGAAAAATGAGTGAAAATGCGACTGCTCTGTCACATTTATACTGGGCCCGGACTAGCGTGCGCTAGCCTTCCCGGACTAGCGTGCGCTATCGGCCAGTATCAGCCCAGAGCCCTCGACCGGGGCCTACACGACCCGGCACTGCTGACAAAACCTGCCGACCGCGACCTGCCCGCCTGATCCCGATAGCATGCGCTACGCGGATGCTAGCGCGCGCTAGCCAACTTGTCCAAAACCCTCTAGACTAAACTGCTTGGCCAGGTAACGTGCGTTATCCGGCCGACAGCGTGCGCTACACCTGCCGGTTAGTGTGCGCCGCAACCGACAGTAGCGTGCGCTACCTGCCGATCCTTCCCGAGTCCAGAACCTCAGAAACCTCTCTGCCCAAATCCGATAGCGTACGCTGGCCGGTCGTCAGCGTGCGCTACACCTGCCGAGGTAGCGTGCGCAGCCTTCCGGTAGTAGCGTGTGCTATGCCGGTTCCTGCCGCGCCTGCCTAGTTAATCATAACAACGACTTCCCGAGATAATTCACTTGATTAAAACCGTCCGAACCATGAAAGGTAGGAAGGAAATCAGTATACATCTTGCAAAATAAATTAAGATCTCGGGAGTTTTAAAAACATTTGTAATTTAAGAATTCTCATCTTATCGAAAACCACTTAGGGACATAGCCCAAAGATCATTTTCCAAAATACAAATACGATAACAAAACACGAGGTCCACGACCTAATCATACGATTCTGATCACAAAACATGGGGTCCACGACCCAATCATCCATATCAACATATTCCCAAGGATTATTCGCGTCCCGTGCTAGCAAGCCACGAACCTCAGAGCCTCCCCAAGACATACCCGAGTGAATAACCCAATGAGAAACCACACAACATCACATATCACCGTGACAACAGTCACAATAACCACAACCATGACATACGTTCATAGTTATCCCGGCATCGGGCTAGCAAGCCATGAACCTCGGAGCCTCCGCAAGACCTACCCGGTTTGGACAACCCATGACACGTATGTCACACAACCAAACCACAACCATAAGTTATCCCGGCATCGAGCTAGCAAGCCACGAACCTCGGAGCCTCCACGAGACATACCCGGTTTGGATAATGCTATGGTCATGCCCGATCCGTATTAGAAAGGACGGATCCCGAAGGTTCAACAAACCATACCCGGTGGCACATCACTTTATAATCATCACACAACAACAAGGAAGTATAATTTCCAAACAACACCGAACATCACAACCTCCTTACAAAGGAGTCACAACTAATATCACACAACATCACATATTCACCGAACGAGTACACGTATCAATACACAATCCTCGACAAGTGATTAAGGTCTACTATATTCACGTAATATGATTACAACATCTTCCAACATACAACACTAATACACATATTCGAAAAACATATTTATTCACAAAACATAAGAGTTATCTTCGAAGGAAAACCTTTATCGAGAATATAACGATTCTTTTTGAAAGTTCATTAAAAACATTCAAATTGCACATATATTCCATTGGGTAAGATACTTGCCTCGAAACCACGAGCAACGGACGGATGGGGTCGAGCAGCCCCTGGACATCCAAGAACAACCAAAAATATGACAGCCCCACGAACACTACGAGAATAACACAACCATGAATCAACAACACTAACCAGGGTCCGATTCAACACCAAGAACAACAAGGGTCCAAGGGTTACTCAAAGAAATCAAAAATCATGTTCCGGATGAAATAAAATCGATAAAAAGAGTTCCCAATCCTAAGATCACAAACAAGACAACAAGAATTATGTAACCAATTCATCACTTCTGGATGAAATCGAGAAATCAAGAAAAAACTCCAAAAATTACTTAACTAGGGTTCTAGGAAGGAAATACTTCGATCCGGGATGAAAACAAGTGAAATGATGTTATTAATGTGAAGAAGACTTACCAAGATGAAGCTTGATGATGAAGATGGCTCCAGATCACCCCAGATCACCCTAGAAACTTCTCCCGTCGGTTAAAAATGAAAACAATGAGAAAAGAAGGAAAAAGAGGCTGCTGTCCAGTATTTATACTGGACAGTTATTAGCGTGCGCTAACTATTATATTTAGCGCGCGCTAACAAGGTCAACTCTCCAGCACCTTCTGCCCGAAACACTGTTAGCGTGCACTAGCCAATATACGTAGTGTGCGCTAATGAGTCATGTGTCCAGTCCAGTGGCTTCTGGACAGTTCTACACCTTCCAGGTAGCGTGCGCTAAAAAGGACAAATAACGTGCGCTAAGACAGACGATAGCATGCACTAACTACAAGGGTTAGCATGCGCTATCGAGACTCCAGTTCTAGTACAGTAGCTCCTAGATTGCCTCTGAACTGCCAGTTAGCGTGCGCTACAATCCCCGTAGCGTGCGCTAACCGTGGCACAGTAGCGCGCGCTACACCACTTAGTAGTGTGCGCTACACTACAATGAACAAAAACTCATGCAACGATATGAATCGCAACCAAACACGTGTCAAACATTGTACACCAAAACATGGCACACGATTCCAAAGACGTAGGCAACAACCATCCACTAAACCGTAGAAAAAAATTCAACGAAACCGGAATGAAAATCTCGGGTATTACATTCTACCCCACTAAAAATAAGTTTCGTCCTGAAACATAAAAGATGGAATAGTCAAGGTAGGGCAACTCTAGATAACACATGTTATCTATTTCTGACAGCTCACAACACACCTTATGAACTACAGAATTGCTCTAGTCCAATTCGCTACGCCAGAGCAATAACAAGATGCAACGAACAACATCACTATGGTAGATTAATTCGAACAGCATAATGACCAAAACACAAGTATAATGCTGAACAAGTATGAATTTCCAATAGCCCTAAAGATTGAGAAGATCCGATACCAAGATCATCAGTTGAAACTCTGGAAAATTATGAAATGGTTCAGATGCTCAATAGTCACGATACGAGATCAAATGATAGCAATCGGACAATAACGATCGAAGTTTACACCTCACTCAAGACATGAACTGATCTTGTAGGAACTACAAGATATTCATTCGCATAGGGTTCATGGGAATCGCACCGACCTCAGAAAAAGTCACAACGATAAACGGATTAATACAACAATATCAGAACTTGCTCGAACAACAAAAACAAAGAACAGAACAAGTTCGGAAAATATCAACAAACACAAATGAGTCGATAGAATTGAAAATACAGAAGCTCAAAAATCCAATCCACTTCTAATGAAAGAAGTTTGTCCCCGAAATTCGAAACAACGAAATAGTGAAATAACATAACAAACAACTGGTAGACTACACCTCTCAAGGACTTCTCAGAGTCGACCATAATATAGGTTCTCGAGTTCGTACCTCGATAGACTCGGTGACCAACTCGCAAAACTGAATTCAGTGTCCATCGAGTCCGCACTTGTAACACGTTACTGGCGGGGAAGGACAATGTGCACGTACATGCCCCGACACATTACAGTTAAAATACCTCCTGGCTTTACCAGGATTCAAAGCTGATGACTCAGAACTCTTAGTCCCAGTCATCGAGCAACGAAGCTTCACGGCAGAAAGACTACTGCGTTTCATCTTGGGAACACGAACTCCTGTACTGACCATAAGATCATTAGATTTCCTTTGTTTCTTCGACTCGGGCACACGGTCCGATGATAATGAAGCTAGCTCGTAAGCCAAGGCTTGATTCTGATAATCTCTCAATGTAGTGCGAGTGAGTCCCGCCATATACTTGTGAATCTCCGGCTTCATCCACATGTTAAAATTACAGATATTCTCTTCTTCATTCCTCACCTGATCTCGCACATAACTGAGTTGTTTGCAACAGTCGATGATAGATTGCGACACTGATATGTCCCGTGGTGCTACCAAATAAAAATCGCGAATCCTCTGATCTCTATTCGATTTCGGACAAAACTCAGCTTCCATAAATTCTTGGAACTCCTCCCACGTGACAACACGATCATGAGGTTTAACAGCTTCCCACCAGTTAGCGGCATCTCTATCAAGAAGGTACTGAGCGATAGGCACCTTACGCTCTTCAGGACAATCAACTTCCTCGAATATCTTTCCCAATTGAAAAAGCCAACCATCCCAACCCAACGCATCTGCAGCACCAGCAAATCGAGGGGGATTCATACGAACCACTTCTCGAAGCCATTGGTTTGCACCAACGTTCTGAGTCGCATCAGTGTTACGTTGAACCGCCAGGTTCAACTGAGCCACCTGTGCTGCTACTTGTTGCAATATGGTAGCAACACCAATACTAATATCATTCCTGGCAACATTCTATCGATCCCACGTCTGATCCCCGTGTCCATCTGTACCACGGTTACGACCACGACCTCTGCCCCTCGGCATATGAACAAGTATCCACCTAGCGCAATGAAAAGTCATTACACATATTCACACACAACAATTTTCATCGATAGACAACACACATAGAGTACGGCCATAGATGATCGGTCTAACGACCGAAAAAGTTAGACCTAACGGCAAAATGTAGTTCTATAGCTTCTGCCCAGATGGATTAGCGCGCGTTATAATAGAGATTTAGCATACGCTAACCATGCCACATTAGTGCGCGCTAGCCTCATACTTAGCATGCGGTAACTGCTCTAATTCAGCAACATGATTATGAACATAATCTAAACAATACTAGAACCGAAGGTTGTAACACCCCGAGATATTCGGAATAATTACAGCACCGTAAACCCTTTAAGTAAGGATTTACAAGGCTAATTTAAAAGAAATGTAAATATAATCCAATCGTACAACTGAAGTTCAAAATAAAGATTTGGTTCAACCGATCCAATGAGTTAACTTATACAACCATATCGAAATGACATTATTAAAACAGACGTACTCGAGTACTAAATGAACCAAGAAGACAAATCACAATAACAATAATCATCAACCACATCACTGAGCCATTTCATCGTCTGTCAGATCGTGGTTGCTTCCCGCTCCTCGGCTACCCGAACATCAAAACAATGTCCACTCCCCGAAGGGGTTAGCAAAACAATGCTAGTACAAGTATCATAATATATAAATCATCGATGCATCATAAAACATGCAAACGGACTTCCGTCATCTAATCCCACGATGTGAATCCTCACGATTCCATCAACACAATACAGGTAATCCAAATGATCCAAATGCCCTTGGTATAGATCCCCATGATGATCCCGTCGGACCAACGCATGGTGGAAAACCCGTCCCGATCCAAAGACCCTCAGCATAGATCCCCGTGATGATCCCGTCGGACCAAGGCATGGTGGACATTCGATCCAGCGCCCTCAGCATAGATCCTCATGATCCCCTAGGATCATTTATACCATAAACCAATCAATTATGCATACATATATGCATTTCAATATGTTCATCAATACGAACAATTAACAACGAATACCATGAGAAATTACAGAAATACATCTCATATTTGACAACATGAACAAAACCATAAGCATGATCAAGGTTCCAATATAAATCAAACTCAACATATGATACTTGCCTCGAAAATGGCAAGAATGAAATACTCCAACAAATGACACGCGTCCGTATGCCACCGCCCCTCGATCGTCCCCTATGAAAGGCTCAGACCTAAGAAATAATAAAGAATTCCTCTCAAGTCGTACGAACATCTAACAATCCGGTTTACGGCTGCAAGCTCTAAAAAAATGAATTCTGTCTGAACTACTTAGCGCGCGCTACGTACTCTACGTAACGTGCGCTAAGCCTGGCCGTTAACGTACGTAAATGACCAGGTTTAGCCTGCGCTAGCTGTGTACTGACAGTCTTCTCTGAACAGCCGACTGCCCTGCATGATGATATAACGTACGTTACGTATCCAACATAGCGCACGTTACTCATTCCCGGTAGCGCACGTTAATATATACATCTTAGCGTGCGCTAATCGTGCATGGCAGTCACTACTGGGTAAAACTTGAGCTAAAGGTGATGAAAACTCATGAAATCCTCAGTGTTAATACATGTCAACTCCGTGCATATCATACTCATACGGTTTATGAAGGATATTTATGGATTAAATGACTACGAGACACAAGGATACGTATCATCATTACTACACCATAATTCATCTTGATCTTCAAGAAAATATTCTAAGTTCCGTTCATTCCAAGTCCCAAAACATATGATTCCTTACGTAAAACATACGAACTAGGTAATCTTCATATACTGGTCATGATCGGTTTTGAAGATACATAATATGCTTAGGAGTCCACATACTAAAAAGGTTCAATGGATCTTACGATGAATAAGTGCCGAAACGTCAAAAATATCCTTCTAACGCATGATGATCGACTACTAGTGAATCTAACTGACTAGGTAAATCCCAAAACATGATCAAAAACGTCCTTCAGAATACTACTAATATTGGTGAAGAATCACCTACCTCAAAGTAGTGAAGAACAATGAGGAAATTCGAAGCAATCCAACGCCGAAGGTTTGAACACCAATCCTCCAATGATCTACAATCTTCAACACGAGCTAGGATTCCAGCAAGAAGTGTTTAGGATGAAGAGAGTGTCTTTCTAAGTTCAAGAATTTGGATGGGGGAGTGAAAAATCTGAAAATATGAAGAAGGATGTTGTCCTATATATAGAAAATGGTTATTAGTGCGCGCTAGTCCATATTCATAGCGTGCGCTAACGGCTATTTGAAACGTTACTGATTTCACTGTACTCAGCCTTTAGCGTGCGCTAACGCATTGACTTGGCTTTTTCCCGAAAGCCGTCCAAGTTCATCCCGACATAATCCGACCAAGATCCCCGGCCTGATCTCACCTACCACACGTCTCAATCATATTGACCACGTGTAGCATGCGCTAAGGTTCGTTCGTAGCGTGCGCTATGGATCCAAGTTAGCGTACGCTACACTTAGACGATAGCGTGCGCTACAAGCGCAGAAACACAATTTATAAATCACATTCATGAAATCATACGCTCAACTACACCGGATTATGAAATACGGAGAATAATACTCAGATCAAAGTGCAACAATTACAACATCACAAGTTCCAAATACATATCAGAAATCTCAGGTATTACAAAGGTTACAAATAAACAACAACATATGAATCCAAACGCAATTGATTCACATGATTACAACATCCCACGAGCAACTGTCAAAAGACAAATAACATTCCAAAATTCCACCTCTCAGTAAAGAGGGTAATCTCAACGAGTGCATACCGAACGACTCAGCGTGCACACCACCATTTTAATCACAATGCTGAGTACTATTGCCCAAATAACAATAACATCATCACTAGATACCATCAGACTGATAATCATGAAACCGAAAAGTTACGATCGAGAGTCACGTCTTGAGTAAATTTTGTAGACCTCATTTGAGTTTAAAAATCACGTTTTGAAAATTTATAATACAAGATGTAAATGAAATATCGGTAGTTTGATTCTCAAATTTTTTTGGCCTTGAGGTCATCATATGAAAATCAAAATTTTTCCTCCCTTAGGGGACGTTTTAAAATAAAATTACGTGACTCCCAAAAAGAAAACATTTGAAATCTTAAAATATCACATTGATGAACTTCCTCGCGTAACCACGCCAAAGTCAATATATATATACACACCGGCACCATTTTTTATTTATTTAAGCACAATACAAGAATCAAATAAGCATAGGTCACGTATTCACAATTCACATTTAAACACCACTTCACAACATAGAATAACACGTATAACACGAGGCACAATATATAGTAGGGAGACTTACATCCACAAATCGCACGAAGATGATGGCTGCACCTTGATACTAATCACGACCGACATCTCAGATGATGCATCGCGACACGACACAGTCATACACAATTCGACATAACAAGACTCAACAACACATAACTCAACCCGACAGCCTAGGTTTTCACAACCTAAGCTCTGATACCATATTCTGTAACACCCCCAATCCACTCGAGAATAGTACAGCGCCGCAGACCCTCTACGTGAGGATCTACCATGCTAATTACAGAAACAGGACATCACATTACATGCCGACATGGCTAAATAACAAACCATTAAACCGATTTGGTCTTTCACCACAAACATACAACTTAAACTTCACATACATCTCTCTTTCAAAACATGTTCCGCCCCCACAGGGCCAGTCATCCAAATAATGAATATCAAATACATGTACAACAAGATATGCATCCAACGGCAGAATAAATAGTACAATAATGGTAATACCAGATGCTCACAAACCAAAGTGAGAATCGAGCATTCGTGAAACACTATGCCCACGACATACGATCAGTACATGCTCAACAGGTTAGAACACAAGTACCCAACGGCAAATCATCAACACAAAGCACAACAATGAACTACCCGAAGGTAACCCAAACCAAAGCTGAAATAAATACGAATCACAATGCCCGAAGGCTCCAACGGAAATACCAAAACATCACAATGGCCTGAAAGCCGAACAACCCGAAGCTGTATATCATCACACTACGGATCTCAAAGAAACAAACCCAACTGTCGAACATACTCCTCGGCGTATGAACAACCAGTCGCAAATCGTCGGAGATATCCAATACAACATGGACTATGAACGACCAAAACAATAAAGCTCAAGAGGGACATCACAGTATGCCCGATCCGAAAATATGTCCGTGCACATGTCCACCCCGTATACGGAATCCAAAATATACGTGGGACAATGCACCTAATTAGACTCACGAACTACGTCTCTTGTGCACAGTCCAATGCGGAAACATCCACGCATGACCATCGTGTGCCTAGCTAAAAATCCTACACGAAACCAATCGACACTCAGATATGATTCCAGATATGTCACGATGCAACATGACAACGAAACTCAAAGGATAACACATCCAATACGGATCAAAAGACTCACCAAAGTGAACGATGACACATGGATAATGAAAGATCGACACGACCAACAATTTCCAAAACAACCATCCTGGGATCACAATCCCTAAGGACCGATTAACGCGATCAGCAATCACAACACAACAATCCTGAAATCCTCAACCCTCAATGATTACAAAATTACCGAGTTTACAAGAATGATAGTGTGCTGCCTTGAGTCGGCAAACACGACAAAAATAACTCACGGATGGGCACCGTCCTCGGCGATCCCAATTCAAATACCTCGACTGCCTTAGAATGGCCAATCGATAATGACACGATGGATGGGAACTCTCTTCGATAATCCCAATTCAATACCTCTATTGCCTTAGAATGGCTAATCGATAACAACGACACAACGGATGAGAACTATCCTCGACAATCCTAATTCAATACCTCGATTACCTTAGAACGACCAATCGATAACAATGATGCAACGGATGGGAAATGTCTTCGACATTCCAATTCAATACATTGATTACCTTAGAATGGTCAATCAATAACAATGATACAACAGATGGGAAATGTCTTCAATAGTCCCAATTCAATACATCGATTACCTTAGAACGGTCAATCGATAACGACGTTACAACGGATGGGAATGTCTTCGACAGTACCAATTCAATACATTGATTACCTTAGAACGGTCAATAGATAACGACGATACAATGGATATCTCGACACCTTTAATCGGTTACCTATAACGAAGATGATAATTGAATACGTTAATGCCTTCAATCGGCCAATACAACATCAATGACGTAGCACCAATATCAATAACAATGATCACAACTATGTCTTAAATCGGCATCAATATCAACAACAACAATCGATTGATCGATACCGCGAACCGGCTATCGACAACAATATTTCCAACAAGTATCGCAATGCCTTGAACCGGCCATTTGCGAACAACAATAACATTTGGAATAGTTTGCCGAAGGGTGTCGTATCAAACAATCCCCTGATATCAACAAAATCATAAAAAGACCGAGTTTCAAAATGATACACACATTCATACACATATATGATAACATTAATCTCATTGACTAGTACAAGTATAAAACTTGCCTCAAATCGAAGGTGAGAAAGTCCTTCCATGATCAACGTCCTCCCACGAAACGATGAACGACGTCTTCCAATGATCACAAGCACTCGAACAACCTTGAATGAAATACGATTCATTCAATAACACAAAATCAAAAGAAAACCACACCAAGGAAAATCCCGATTCAACCCGAATCGGTTAAACTCCACAAACAAATATCATAGTTCCCAACTATGGATTCTAACATCCTCCAACACCTCAATGACCGATATGATCAAACGTTCTTAACACTTGTGAAAACAATTCAACAAGAATCACTTAAGAACAACATCAAATTGATCCTCCTACAATGATAATATCATCAATATTATCACTATCACCTCAAGAACATCACCAACACAACAAACATGATGTCTAAAAAATTATCAATCACCAGTTCATCATGAATTTGGATTAATCAACATGGTTAAATCAACCATTGCAAGATTATGATAATCATTAGATAATTCCTCATAATCCTATCTCAAAATGGTTATAATCTCCCCAAGAAACACAAACAACAACATCAATCATATCAAGACTATGTTAATCATATACAATCTTAACATAATCCTACCTATACATGATTAAAACCTCCAAACATCCTAAAATATAAAGAACAACTCCTCCTCAAACCACAATCACCATGTTCTTCATCATAAGTTATGGAAACCCATCAAGAATCATAATATACTCCAACAATCACCAACTATATGAGAAAAACAACAACAACATCATCATATTCAAAAATCACTTGAAGAACAAGGGATTAAGAGAACTTACCAATGAAGAACAAGAAGAACTCTCCAAACACCAAAGGAGCACCAACAAGCTTCCAACTCGAAGCTCCAAATCAAGTTATGATGATCAAAAACATGTTGGAAGAGGCTAAATATCAAGAACAAGTCCAGAGGGGCGGAACTAGGGAGAGAAAGGAGGTTTTGGTTCGTGAAGAAATGAAATACGAAACCAAAAATATATAATATGACAAGCACATTACGGCCGCTAACAACAACGCATAACATACGTTAAGCCATCTTACGTATGCTACCGTCCTTGCATAGCGTACGCTACGCCAATCAGAACTCACTGACTCGAAATGGGGCCTGCATTACATACGTAATCATGAACACCTAACGTACGTTATCTCCCGTTGACTGCAATAGTGAGATTGGATCGAAATATTCCCGGCCCTACCAGCCGAAAGTTGACATCGAGGAAGGTTCCTACAACCAACCACTCATTACGCACGTAACCATATAGGTTTAACGTATATACCTATCTCATAGTGTATGTAATGCTACCCATGTAGCGTATGCTATGGCTAGTATACTTAGCCAAAAATCCAAACTCTCCGAGCAACATCCAAACGACTAAACAATACTGACGACAAGCACAAATATTTCGATTCTGAAATATCCTAATACAATATACATTGTATCAGTCCAAAACAAAAACACTTGTACAATTCCAAACGAATACGTACAACTCAACAGTGAAACGAAAAAAAAAAAAATTACCCCCGGATATTACATAATCCCTCCATTAAAAATAGTTTCGTACCCGAAACTTAGGGTGCACAATTCGGGGTACGAACTATTCATCAGGATCTGAAAACAACATCTCCAGGAATAATCCTCACTGCGAACCACTTCGCCTGAGCAACTGGGCCAACCCCACGAGTCCTCGCGTCTCCTCTATCCGAACACGGCGAAAATCGAGTGATAAAAACACTCAACCAAGTGTGGAATCAGTAGAATCATGACTCCTCCGTCAGAGACCAGCCAGAAAGTCGTACTACCCGCATGACTCGTAACACCGGTGCACACCCCCCGCGGGAGCCGCCCATTGTACATGTCTACAATCATCGGTGTACACTCCCCCATTCTTATCGGCATCAGATGCCCATGCAATCACTGACTCACGCCACAAAAGGAAAATAAAAACGCACATATAGTCCTTAGGACCATGTCAATCGCACGCCCAAGTCCTCACGACTTGACGTCTCGAATCACAAAGAACAATTACCCAGATTTTCACAAAAATCTCAGGCACAAAACCAAAAAGAAAGAAAATCACATCAAATGACTCAAATCTCAATATTCTCAATTACTATCGTTACAAGATAGATCAAAAACAAATGGTTCACAACCACAATACAATAATACAAATCAAGTCAAACATCAATCCGAAAACAAGGAAAAAGTACAAATCAAGGCTACATCTCAAATGTACCCGAAATCGACATCCTCCAGGTCATCAATCTCGGATCTCACTGACTCGAGGAAAACCCAAACCTGAACTCGCTCCTCCTCCTCGGCTATCCTTACCTCTGGCTCCCGAAGCCTGATAGGACCCCTTGGATGAAGTACGGACGGGAGTAACAAAATCTCTGGAGGCCGATGAGCTCTCTCGAAACCTACTGGTACTAGAACTCCTGTAGTATTTCTGAAGGTGTCCCTTCCTCCAACATGAATGACAAACAAAAGCCGGCACTGTACAACGAGTACTAACGTGCTCCACTGAATCACAGTTAAAGCAAACAACAGTCGAACTCGTCGCCTGAGAAGAAGATGCTTTCCCAGCACGAAGACGACTAGAAAATGACCTCTTGGATGTTGGAGCCCGATGTCCCTCTGGACGAACTGGGATCCTAGTCCTCTCACCAGAAGAAACTAAAGGGTGCCTCCGAGCAAGCTTCTTGATCAAAAGTTCTGATCCAAGAGCCTTCTCGATGAATTCACCAAGTGAGATACAATTATGATTGAACAACTGCATCCTCAACTGCGGGTTTAGCCTCTTGCTAATATACTTGATCCTATCCGCCTCAGTATGGATAACAGACGAAGCAAACTGTATAAGTACTTGAAACTTCTCAGCAATAACAATAACACCCTCGTCTTCGACGAATTCGGTGTTCAAAACCTTTGACAGCTTGGCTTCACGAAGTGGAGCCGGATAATACCTATCTAACATAAGAGTCTTGAACTCACTCCAAACACAATCACGATCGGTGGGTTTCACAGAAAGCCACCAAGAATAAGCTCCCTTACTCAGATAGTAAGCCGTGATTGCCACCTTACTCTTCTCCGGACACTGAACCACGCCGAAGAGTTTATCGAAATGTTCAAGTCAATGAACAAAGTCAGCTGGTTTCGACGAACCCTCAATAATAGACGGCCTCTGACGAGAGATATCACCAACAATATGACTCACTCTCCCAGTCTGCCCATGAAACGGCACCTGGAATCCCAGCTGCGGTGCATTATGAACCATCGAGGCCTGCATAGTCTCCATTATCTGCGTCATCTGAGTCATCTGGGCCATCATGCCCCTCATAATCAAGAAAGAGTCGACATGTACACTCTCAATCTGATCGACCTCTCGAGTATGACATCCTGAAGGAGAATCGGTCGCGTAGGTAGCACTTACGGCTGCACTCTGATCCATCTAGACATCCGCACGCGCATAAACACGAGGTTCTGAGTTTCGGCCTGCTCTATAACCTCTACCCCCTCTGCCACATCCTCGGATTCCTGTTTCCATACTGAAAGAATAGCGTTCGATCATGAGCAAAGCTCAAACATGCCTCAACGGCCAATCCACAATGCTAAGTCAATAGCCAAACACGAGTATACATAGTCAACAGATAAACAATCGCCTCAAACATGCTAGTTATAGCCAATACTGAGCCCACACGCTCCAAAACAAATAATCATGAACGAATCGTAACACAAATGTTACATACAGGTTTTTAACAAAACATGTATAATCAATAACATAATGAATCTATGAACATAAAAGAGAATCGAGTCCTTACACAGGTCATTCGAAGCTTCGAGGTCTTGCGATACTAGTCTTCACTGACGACGACTCGATGAAAGAGTGACTCATACAGTCGCCCAACTATCATGAATCACAAAACCCGACTGTCCAGATTGTCATAACCTGACAGCCCCACTACTACCGCATCGGTAGAACCACATAACTCACATATCTGGGTATCTCAAAACCCAATGCTCTGATACCATCTTCTATAACACCCCCAAATTCCATTGGGTCATTACAGTGCCGTGGACCCCACAACAAGAGATCCACCAGGGGAACACGACCAAAATACAACAAACTGACCAAAAGGGGAATCTCAGTCCCTACTATGATATCCGACATAATATTCCGATATGGAATTTTAATGACAAAAGTGGGCCTACATGGCCAAAATAAAATACAATAACATCCACGAGTCTTGCTCGGACAATACAAAATGACAACAACTGAACAAAACTGGAGTAATCCAAACTATCAGACTGACATGAACACCAAAACATCTCGGACTAGTATCACTCGAATGCCTTGTCTCCATCGCCATGCCCCTGTGTCTCAACTCTCTCCTCGCAAGCACCTAAAACATGAAAACATGTTCCGCCCCCACGGGGTCAGTCATCCAAATAATGAATATCAAATACATGTACAACAAGATATGCATCCAACAGCAGAATAAATAGTACAATAATGGTAATATGAGATGCTCACAAACCAAAGTGAGAATCGAGCATTCGTGAAAAACTATGCCCACGGCATACGATCGGTACATGCTCAACAGGTTAGAACACAAGTGCCCAACGGCGAATCATCAACACAGAGCACAACAATGAACTACCCGAAGGTAACCCAAACCAAAGCTGAAATAAATACGAATCACAATGCCCGAAGGCTCTAACGGAAATACCAAAACATCACAATGGCCTGAAAGCCCTCAGCCGAAGCTGCCAAAATATCCCAATGGTCTGAAAACCACTCAGCCGAAGCTGCCAATCATCACAATGGCCTGAAAGCCGAACAGCCCGAAGCTGTATATCATCACAATACGGATCTCAAAGAAACAAACCCGACTATCGAACATACTCCTCGGCGTATGAACAACCAGTCACAAATCATCGGATATATCCAATATAACATAGACTATGAACGACCAAAGCAATAAGGCTCAAAAGGGACATCACAGTATGCCCGATCCGTAAATGTGTTCGTGCACATGTCCCCCCGTATACTGAATCCAGAATATACGTGGGACAATGTACCTAATTAGCTCACGAACTACGTCTCACGTGCACGATCCAATGCGGAAACATCCATGCATGACCATCGTGTACCTGGCTAAAAATCCCACACATAACCAATCGGCACGCAGATATGATTCCAGATATGTCACGATGCAACTTCACAACGAAACTCAAAGGATAACACATCCAATACGGATCAAAAGACTCACCGAAGTGAACGATGACACACGGATAATTAAAGATCGACACGACCAACAATATCCAAAACAACCATCCTGGGATCACAATCCCTAAGGACCGATTAACGCGATCAACAATCACAACACAACCATTCTGGAATCATCAACCCTCAACGATCACAAAATTACCGAGTTTACAAGAATGATAGTGTGCTGCCTTGAGTCGGCCAACACGATAACAATAACTCACGGATGGGCACCGTCCTCGGAGATCCCAATTCAAATACCTCGACTGCCTTAGAATGGCCAAGCAATAATGACACGATGGATGGAACTCTCTTCGATAATCCCAATTCAATACCTCGATTGCCTTATAATGGCTCATCGATAACAACGACACAACGGATGGGAACTATCCTCGATAATCCCAATTAAATACCTCGATTACCTTAGCACGACCAATCGATAACAATGATACAATGGATGGGAAATGTCTTCGACAGTCCCAATTCAATACATCGATTACCTTAGAACGGTCAATCGATTACAACGATACAACGGATGGGAAATTTCTTCGACAGTCTCAATTCAATACATTGATTACCTTAGAACGGTCAATCGATAACGACGATACAACGGATGAGAAATGTCTTCGACAATCCCAATTCAATACATCAATTACATTAGAACGGTCAATCGATAACGATGATACAACGGATGTCTCGGCACCTTTAATCAGTTACCGATAACAAAGATGATAATCGAATATGTCAATGCCTTCAATCGGCCAATACAACATCAATAACGAAGCACCAATATCAATAACAATGATCACAACTATGACTTAAATCGACATCAATATCAACAACAACAATCGATACATCGATACCGCGAACCGGCTATCGACAACAATATTTTCAACAAGTATCGCAATGCCTTGAACCGGCCATTTACGAACAACAATAACATTTGGAATAGTTTGCCGAAGGGTGTCGTATCAAACAATCCCCTGATATCAACAAAATCATAAATAGACCGAATCTCGAAATGATACACACATTCGTACACATATATGATAATATTAATCTCATTGACTAGTACAAGTATAAAACTTGCCTCAAACCGAAGGCGAGAAAGTCCTTCCACAATCAACATTCTCCCATGAAACGACGAACGACGTCTTCCAATGATCACAAGCACTCGAACAACCTTGAATGATATACAATTCGTTTAATAACACAAAATCAATAGAACACAACACCAAGGAAAATCCCGACTCAACCCCGAATCGGTTAAACTCCACAAACGAATATCATAGTTCCCAACTATGAATTCTAACATCCTCCAACACCTCAATGATCGATATGATGAAACGTTCTTAACACTTGTGAAAACAATTCAACAAGAATCACTTAAGAACAACATCAAATTGATCCTCCTACAATGATAATATCATCATTATTATCACTATCACCTCAAGAACATCACCAACACAACAAAGATGATGTCTAAACAATAATCAATCACCAATTCATCATGAATTTGGATTAATCAACAAGGTTTAATCAACCATTGCAAGATTATGATAATCATAACATAATTCCTCATAATCTTATCTCAAAATGGTTATAATCTCCCCAAGAAACACAAACAACAACATCAATCATATCAAGACTATGTTAGTCATATATAATCTTAACATAATACTACCTACACATGACTAAAACCTCCAAACATCCTAAAATATCAAGAACAATTCCTCCTCAAACCACAATCACCATGTTCTTCATCATAAGTTATGGAAACTCATCAAGAATCATGATATACTCCAACAATCATCAACTATACGAGGAAAACAACAACAACATCATCATATTCGAAAATCACTTGGAGAACAAGGGATTAAGAGAACTTACCAATGAGGAACAAGAAGAACTCTCCAAACACCAAAGGAGCACCAACAAGCTTCCAACTCCAAGCTCCAAATCAAGTTATGATGATAAAAAACATGTTGGAAGAGGCTAAATATCAAGAACAAGTCCAGAGGGACGGTTCTAGGGAGAGAAAGGAGGTTTTGGTTCGTGAAGAAATGAAATACGAAACCAAAATATATAATCTGACAAGCATATTGCGTCCGCTAACCACAACGCATAACGTACGTTAAGCCACCTTACGTACGCTACCGCCTTTGCATAGCGTACGCTACGCGAAGTCAGAACTCACTGACTCGAAATGGGACCTGCATTACATATGTAATCCTGAACACCTAACGTACGTTATCTCCCCTTGACTGCAATAGTGAGATCTGATCGAAAGATTCCCGGCCCTACCAACCGAAAGTTGACATCGAGGAAGGTTCCTACAACCGACCACTCATTACGTACGTAACCATATTGGTTTAACGTACGTAATACCCATCCCATAGCGTACATAATGCTACCGATGTAGCGTACGCTATGGCTAGTATACTTAGCCAAAATTCCAAACTCTCCAAGCAACATCCTAACGACGAAAAAATACCGACAACAAGCACAAATATTTCGATTCTGAAATATCCCAATACAAGATACATTGTATCAGTCCAAAACAACAACACTTGTACAATTCCAAACGAATACGTATAACTCAACAGTGAAACGAAAAAAATTACCCCCAGATATTACACTACCATCGGTTAAAAACAAAAAGAATGAGAAATGAAGGAAAAAGCGGTTGTTGTCCAGTATTTATACTGGATAGTTGTTAGCGTGCACTAATTAATATATTTAGCGCGCGCTAACCAGGTCAACTCTTCATCACCTTCTGCCTGAAACACTATTAGCATGCGCTAGCCAATATACATAGCGTGCACTAACGAGTCATGTGTCCAGTCCAGTGGCTTCTGGACAGTTCTGCACCTTCCAGGTAGCGTGCGCTAAAAAGGACAAATAATGTGAGCTAAGACAGATGACAATGTGCGTTAACTACAAGGGTTAGCGTGCGCTATCGAGACTCTAGTTCTAGTCCAGTAGCTTTTGGATTACCTCCGAACTTCCAGTTAACGTGCACTACAATCCCCGTAGCATGCGCTAACCGTGGCACAGTAGTGCGCGATACACCACTTAGTAGCATGCGCTACACTACAACGAACCAAAAACTCACGCAACGATCTGAATCGCAACCAAACACGTGTCAAACATTGTACACCCAAACATGGCACATGATTCCAAAGACATAGGCAACAAATATCCGCTAAACCGCAGAAAAAAATTCAACGAAACCGGAATGAAGATCTCGGGTATTGCACATCATACCACAATACTTCACATCACAACGTAACAATTTATGGCAATCCAATAATAGCATGACACGAATATCTATTCAGGATAATTAAAACATCTTATTTGAAATCACTTGCGAAATAATAATCCGAAAAATTATGTCACACCCAAAATAACATCATCAAGATGACATGTTATCATGAAACATCATCACAAATAATAATGCACAAGGTATTCCGCGGCCATGCTCCCTTGGCATCCACCCCCAGAGGTTTCACTGAACCATCACCGGGTGGAACAACTATTCATACCTGCATTAAACATTCCCATAGATCAACAATCACATCTGAATAACATTGTACAAGATACAAAGTAGAACCAAACCATACAACACAATGCATCTTAAAGCGAACTAAGCCGATGATTAGCGTGCGTTAACTATAACATTATGTCTACCCAGTCTAGTTAGCGTGCTTTAACTAGTACGTTAGCATGCGCTAACTGACCCAATTCGGAATACTTTCATCTTTAACCACTTTTGAAAACAAAATCACATTTTGATTTGAAATACAAAAATTTTATGATGTGAAATATTTATAAAAATCGATTACTCAAGTTATTTGAAAATAACACCGATACGCGAAAATTATTTTCAAAATCCTTTGAAACACGACAAAAGATCAATGATGGTAACATTTAAACAATTATGTAAAATACTTCAAAACACATTCTTCAAATACCATCATAAGGTTTAATTTGAAATGGCCGTATCTCAAAAGTCAAAACAAACTTCCAAAATCTACACTAAATTGCCTTTCGACCGCACCGTCAAAACATTTTTGAAAATGATTTTTTTTCCACAACATACTCAAGTCTCGGAACTTTCAAAAAAACCATTTGTAAACACACTCACGCGGATATAACTACAACAACAATCTGAAATCAATCCATTTCCAAACACATGCCCTTCCGGCATACAAAGATCACCAATTCAAAAAACATAACTCATGCATACCAAATTCAAACACATGTCAAAACCATCTATCTGAGTTTCTTAACATACTCTACCATCGATACACTTTTTGGAACATCATTAATATTCAAGGTTTCATAACACACTACACCACTCGGTGTCCAATCCCTCAATATATCTAGCTCATTATACACGTAATATACCACAAGCATCAATTACGGATTCTATTTCACAACACACATATAACAAAGTTATGAATCACAGACATCACACATAAAAGAGGAGACTTACATCCACAGGTCGCACGAAGATGACAGTCACCCATGATACTAATCTCCAATTTTCATGCGACAACTCGAATGACGGAACCAAACACAACTCGATTCTACCCAACAGCCTAGGTTTCCACAACCTAAGCTCCGATACCATAAATGTAACACCCCTATAAATCATCCGGGAATATCACACGTTGTAGACCCTTCTCACAAGGATCTACCAGGCTAAACACTACAAAACGACCAACTGTTTGACCGGCTGGGGTCAAACAAGATGATGACATGGAGTGATAAGATCACACAACTACAACACATACCCACGCAGGGGTCTAAATACAAAATGATATAGCACATCGGAATACTGAAAATGATACAATAACACAATGACATCAGACTGAACTCCATTTTTATTGATTTGTATCGCAACCCATCATCTTCTGTTCTGATCCTAGGACTGCTCCCACGAACAAAGCAAACCTGAATGCATGAAACGTATTTCCCCCATATAAAGGGTTAGCAAATCGAATTTGCCAGTACATGTATCATAACCATACGAAATGTAGCAAGCAAACAACAATCACGAATGTAATACCATGGGTATTTCATGCTCTAATTACGTGTATTTCATGAATTAAAATGTAATTTCTATCATTTGCGATGTTGTCTTCTTATATTATGTGGTTTCATTAAAGTGCTATTGCGATATAATTGTGTGATGTGAATGGGACGGAGGTGACGTACCTTGACTCTATTGGACAATTGTCAGTGCGAATATGACGGTGACCAATGTCTTGTTCCCTGAGGAATTGTTGACGAGTGAAAAGGTAGTCACCCCGAGTTGGTTAAAATGTGATAAATGACTAAGGGACCGAGTGACTAACGTATGCTAATTAGCATGCATAACGTATGTTAGTTTCACAATATTACATACGTTAACATCACTTGATTATGTACGTAAGGCTAGATTTGGTCTTCCGACCAGAATCTTTCTTTTGACGCGGATTGGGGTACTTTCGGTGGGCTAGAAGACAAACGAGTCAACTGCTTGTAACGTACGCTAATTGCCAAGCTTAGCTTACGCTATGGTCAGGTACCTTACATACGTTATGACACCTTACATACGTAATAGGTGGGGACATTCCAGGTAGTAGCCTCTGGACGAACTTTACGCACGTTAACTAGAGTACATTACGTACGTAATACTCTTTACGTACGTAAAGCCTTGAGCGCTAACATATGTTAATGCAATGGAGTGTTATAAAATAACACTTCATCAATTTCCCTCAGCCAAAAAACACTTGTGAAGCATCCTTGAAGCCATTCCCAGCCCTTATACGATTCTTAGCCTTCCAAAATGCTTGTATTAACATAGAGGAGGGGATTACTCAAGCTCCGGAGAAGATTATCTAGGTCAATCGATCCATTCTTCGTTCCTCCTCATTGTTCTTCGTTGGTTCATCATCATTCCTCATTGTTCTTCCTCTATTAAGGTAAGTTTATCAATCCTTGATGTTATATCTTCGATATTGTTGTTATGCCTATTGGATTACGGGTATTTGGATAGTTTTGTTAGCTCTCGTAGACAATCTATTCGGATGAACTTGTAGTAATCAAAACTATCATTGTAAGTATATTTCGTTTCCAAACCATTAATTCATGTATGTTGTTGTATTAATCATATGCAAAATTCCCATTTCAATCAACCTTGGAAACGTAAACTTGACGAATCAATTGTAGGAGAAATTGCGTTAGGAATCCTATCACCGTATGCTAAACTCGTTGTAACCCATTTTGCTAATATGATTTTCAACGTTAATTAACTAAGAGGAATAAACTCGATAGTATTACCATAATTAAGAATCGATCATTGAAATCATTGTGTGAAACGGTAACCACCGAATGGAGAACTCATAATAGAGAATTAAATTAGTAGTTATGGAATTAAATTGTGCTATAGTCGATTTTTGTCAACCGAAATAATGTTGGGGATAATCTTGTTGAGCAAATTGTTATAACAATTGTTAATTAAAGAATTGAATAACGTAATAATGCGTATTGCTATTGAACATAGTAACACGATACTAGTTTTGCGAAATCGAACTAAGTTAAGAATTTGGTTAGGAAAGAGAATGGGAAACTAGTTTCATTTGCCGGTATCCATATGGAATGTTAATCGAGGATTATATGATTAGGTTAAACTCGATCGGACGTGGACGTTCTAATTGTCGTAAGGCGCTTACCGTCGGATTTAAGGCAAGTAAAATCTTGCTCAAGAAATGTTAATTTTATTTACAATATTCGGAATACATGAATGTGTTGTTGTGTGATGAATGCCGAACGATTGTCTTTCTCTAGAAATTGTGTTACGAATTGGCCGATGTGTTGGGGATAAAACCTGAATGGTACACGTGTGGAAATGTGTTGAGGGATAAGACCTAAAATGGCACCCATGTTCCGGAGTATTTCTGTGTAGATAATTCTGTGACCCTTGGTTGCGACCTTGGAGTTTATGTGTTAAAAGAGAAAGATAACGTCAGCTATGTTGTGCAGCGATTTATACGCCTCGATGGCGATCGATAACAAGGCCGAGCGACCAAGTTGTCAACCAAAGGAGCTACGGCGAACTTGTCCAAACGAAGATAAAAGTCCACCATCAAGTATCTAGCGATCGACTCTCAAGGCGATCGCCTTTTGGCACCCAGCGATCGACTCTGGTGCCCGACCCAGGACGACCGACCTGTGCCACGTACAAGGCCATCGTCCATCAAAGTCTACGAACACTGGATCTTGAAGCAAGCACCCATGTGCATATCTACAAAAGGCGCCGCGGAACTTAGATCGTTGACCATCAACAGCTGTCAATGACAAGGACGGCCTCACCTACCGACAGACCCGCTGAAAGGTCCTAAGTAGGGCCTCCCATGACAGCGACTCATACGCGTGTTGGCCTCTCATTGGTTCGCACTTCTGGCAGCCAGAAACTCCTGTGGACTTTAAGGAGACCAGCCCATGTGCTAAAGACGATCGCCCACTTATTATAATACAGTAGAGGCGAACGCCCAACAACTCCCAGGGTTATAGATAGAGAGCCTCCAGCAACTGGAAAAAGGTTCCTGTGAGTTAGAAACTACGTTGGCAAATACATAAAAACGTACACACTTCAGGCTCTCGGCTTCTCCTCCCGAATCTACCTCAGGATTTCTCTCTCAGCACCTTTCATCCTGAAGACAGTCGGCAGAGGCAAGAAGTCCCCGCAGTACAGATTCGAAGAGACTTGCAAGCCCAGGAGCTCAAACATAAAGCTAACACACACCGTGAGAGACCGTCGATTTCTCACAGTCGTCATAGCACCCCATCGTTGTTACAAGAACTCACAGAGCATCATATCTGGTTCGTACCAATCTTCACGCTCAATAGCCAAGATAACTAGGGTCTCTACACTCATTGTAATTGTACTCTAACGTTAATATTTGTACTCCAAAGTATTCGTATTAATAATATCTCGCGAGAGCATTCAAGCCCGGGACTAACAACCCCAACAAATCTTGTGTTATTTACCTTTCCCACTGAAGTGTTCTCGCACTTGTTTGTTACTCGACCATTCCAGTAATATTCATCTCCGGATAATATTTTGGGTAACAACAATTGGTGCTAGAGGAAGGGGATCTTAACCTTCATTTTTATTCCTACCATCCCGAAGAACACTCAATGTTCTCGGGACATATACTTGAAGTGACAATCACTGCTCTTCAAAGAAAGCCTTCAGAATTATGACCTCCGCCACTACATCGAAGAGAGCTACTCTCCGAACCGCCGGACATCATATCCCAGCTTGATTCGAGCCCCAGCCGACGGCAGAGGGAAGCCGCGGCGACGGGAGACTCTCGATCCCGCAACTGAGGGACGGCCCCAGCCTTTCGCTCGACCAGTTCCAAACCGCGGAACAGATCGAGAAGGCTATGGCCATCCTAAAGGAGCGACGGAGAGCATGCGCGACGCCCGCTATAACTCCTTGGCCATCCGCCGCGTGGGCAAACGGAAGTTCAAGGGGCTACTGGGCGAGCGATCGTCAGAAAGCCCCGATTCGCGAGAAAAGGCTCTCGCAAGGCTGGATGGTTCCGTATTTAGTCGCTTGGGAAGAGATCCATCATGGCGACCGGGGCATTCTGTCCCCAACCATGAGACGACAGAATCCGAGTCCGTCACCAGGAGTTCGGCCTACCCGACTCCCAGCCAAATACAGGTCAGCCGTGTGGCTCCCGCTCCGAATGCCAGGGGGTCAGTACTGGATCGCCTTGGCTCCCGCTCCGAGCGCCTAGCCGCGAGCAGCCAGGCCGCGGCGATGGCCGCTATGCAACGCCAGCTCGACGAGATGAAAGCGCTCCTAGATACTGGGGCAAGCACCAGTAGGAAGATCATCGGACCGACCGAGCCACTCGCGGTCCACATCGAGCTTGCCCCATGCAACCAAGGATCGATCCCCCCAAGACACCTTTGTACGAAGGGATATCGGACCCCGAAACCCACCTAAGCAAGTTCCGGATCTACATGACCGGATGTGGGGCATCAGATGCGACCAAGTGCCGAATCTTCCCGTTAACATTGGGCAAACTGGCCCATAGGTGGCATATCTCACTACCACCGCAATCGATCACTCGGTGGATGCAATAGTCCTCACCGGAGAGCCCATCAGTAATGAGATCGCTCTCTATTCGGTCCTAGGGGGATTCTATGGTCATCCGCCTATGTTCAGACATCTCACAAAGGACATCCCCTCAACCTATACGATCTTCCGTGCTAAGGCTGCCGACTTTCTGTCCAGACAGAGACTACTTACTCTTCGCCTAGGTGAAGGAATGCCACCTCCTGTCCGAAAGACGGCGATCACTAAAACCAAAAAGGCGGTCGCCATGCCACCCGGCGATCTCAAGGTCTTCGAGGATGTGGAAGCCCATCTCCTCCGCAACTTTAACCGAACTCCGGCCCACATTTTTCACGCCATCAAGGGGCGCGAACCGCTAAACAAGCCGAAGGCTATAAGGGACCACGGTCATCTGGACCACAATCAATATTGTGCCTACCATAAGAGTCCCAGCCACAGCACCAACCAATGCCGCGACCTCCTCAAACAACTCTGGAGATTGTTCGAGGAGGGCAAGTTGGACAGCTTATTGGCTTAGCCCGAGCCCCATCAATCCCTCGATACGGTCGCTTGAGTCGAACACGAACAGGCCGGAAAGCTCATACGAGCCAACCCCTCGATCTACCTCAGCGACCGAATCCATATACTTCAATCAAGAGGACAAAACTTCAGATGTCTCTCCCCGATTCCCGCCTCGTCAAATCCAAAGGCTACTGCCTGAGCAAACACCTCGAAAAAGAGGATGACTCACTCACCCTATAAAGTTCGTCATCAACATGATGGACCTAGGCAAATAACACCTCCCCTAGCACAACGTATACCGTCGAGGATCGTCATCTGACATGATGGTCCGAGGTAGAAAAGTGTTGCAATGGTTGCAAAAATCGATGAAACCGACGATCCGTCCATGCAAGGTTCCTTTGGGCTCCGATCGCTCATCCTTCGTTTAAATACGAGGTGGGCGTAGCCTGAGGACTCTCCAAAGACAAATCAGAGGATTACTCGCTCGTCCTCTAAAGTTCGTCATCAACATGAAGAACCTAGGCAGGCGATCTCTTCCCCTTACACAACGTATACCGTCGAGGATCGTCATCTGACTTGATGGTCCGAGGTAGAAGAGTGTTAACATGGTCGTGGAGGATGATGGAACCATTCTCTGTGCCCGTGCAAGATCCCTTTGGGCCACAATCTCCCGCCCTTCGTTTAAATACGAGGCCGGCATAGTCTGAGGGCCCTCCAAAACAGATCTGTGGACACGTTCGCCCGGCCTCAAAGGTCCATCACTTAACATGGTGGGTCCTTCACGGACAATGTGTTGCATCCCTCCCCCCGTCACAATGTATACCGTCGAGGGTCGCCATCTTAATGGCAGTCCGAGGTAGAAAAGTGCTAACAAGCCGCGGTCGTGGAGTCGATTAATCCGACAACGCCCCACGCAAGGAATCCTCTAGACCAAGACCGCACGCCCTTCGTTTAAATACGAGGCGAGGCGTAGCCTACGGAGGACCCTAACAATTAAGTGAGTCGCGAGAACTTAGCCATCAGACGGAATTTCGCTGGCGCAGAAGACACGGTCGTGGAGGTCGGTCCATCGAACTCCGCGATCGTGCACAGTTCCTCAAGACCGAGATGGACGGCCTTCCTCGAGGAATCTGCAAAATTGAAGACCGCTCACTCAACGATTTATTTTCGTCCCCTTACTTTCACTAAGTGAACAAAAACAAGGGGGAAGGGCGGAGCTATATATACGACGATCGTCCCTATTCAATTACATACGGAGATAGGCATTTTTCAGATGTATGTGCAGCGATCGAATTTGTTGTAATGTTATCTATATGAGTTTATCAATTCACTTGGAGCAAAGTCATGCATTTCATTCAAGTAATAAATCGAAGAAAAGCAATCATTCAAGTAATAAATAGAAGAAACAAACATTCATTTCATTACTTGAAATATCAGAAGTACAAAACGATCGCCCGAAGGCCTAAGTACAAGGGAATCTACCAAAAATTACAAGGCAAAAGCTAAAACAAAAAGGACAGACTCTCAGGATGTCCCAGCCTGGCCTTCACCCTAGACCACTGGATCGGCCTGCGACCCTTCGCCAGCTTTCGGAGCTGCCTCCCCATCCTCCGGGGCATTCGGATGAACAAGATTTCCGGGAGTCGGGTACCAGCTCAGGTCCACGCCGATTTCCGAGAGATCCAATATCGGCACAGAGAAGGCAGGATGGAAAGTATGCTCCAACGAGTATGCCTTGAAGCTTTCAGCAAGAGGGTCGACCTCCAACCCTCCCTTCTTAGCAGCACGGAGCGAGTCAGTGAACGCCATATAATAGGCAAACTCGCCTACGAACTCCACGTTAAGAAAGGGATCGGCCTCGGTCGCCTCCAGCTTCCCTTTCAACTCCGCAACCGCCTGTTGCGCACCCTAGAGCTCGGTCTCCCTAGCAGCCGTCTCTCCCCTCGACGACGCCAGCTCGCTAGTCAGTCGAGCGACAGTCACCTTCAGCTGATCGGCCTCCTTCTGAGCGACCGTGTGCAACCGACGGGCATCTATCATCTGGTCCCAAAATCGGTCGATCGTCGCCCGGGCTCGCTCATAATTCTCCCTCATCAGCTCAAGATCCTGACTCGCCCGTTTAGCTGCATCTAAGGAGTCCTTCTCCAGAGCCACAATCCTATCGGCGAACTCGGAGTTCTCTTTCCGAGTGGCCTCAAGGTCCGCCTGAAGACGAGAAATAGAAGGACGCCCCTCGAATTCCTGCACAGCCTAGGCAACCATCGTCGCCGCCTGGAGGGAGAGAGCGAAAGCAGCCTGCATTGTGTTCCCGGACTGCTGGCGGGCGATCGCATCTAAGCCGGTCGTCCAGGCCTTCGGCAAAGAAAAAACAGCCCGGTTGACATACAGTGGGACATCGCAGGCCGCACGAGGAGATCGGCTCGCGAGAAAATCCAACACCAGCGGCGGGCAAGATGGGTTAGTGATGCGGATCCTGCATCAATGAAAAAGTTAGCACATCTCGCACGCAAGTGACGAAACTCAGCAAACAAGCAAATTTACCTCTCGGCTCTCTCGGGGTCGCGACCGAAGTATGGTTTTATGCGAGGGGTCTCGGCCTCGGCGATCGCCATCTATCGTAAGAAAGCCGCAGAGGGCGTAGGCTCATCCACCGGGGGGACCGCGGTGATCGGAGGCGCGGCGATCGGCACCTCATCGGCAGGGGCAGAAACTGGAGGTTCCCCCGACCTTTGCCGCTTGCGGTTCGATCGTAGTCCTTCCTCCCAAATATTCTCCTCCGCCATGATTGGCTCAACGCGAGGCCCCACCTCCGGAATAAGAGGTAGCGCCACCAGAGGAACTCGAGATGACTTCTTATGGCGAAGACGGGTCAGTAATCCAGGGTTCGACATAGCAATCTCTGGTGGAGGCTCCAAGAAGCGAGGGACGCGGACCTCTGCATTAAGAAACGACCAAACAACGGTTAGACGCATTCTCTAAGTAGGACGATCGCCAAGCAAATGGAGATCGCAGAGATTCATACCTGGGACCGAGAGATGTGGCAAAAACAGAATAACCGAGCAGACAGCCAACGGCTCTCTTTGTTAATACGACGAACGTCTAAGTCGTCATCCGGCAAACTTCGTATCCGATCCCAGACTACCAGAAAATCGAATGGTAACTCGTCGACCGTCGGAATATGGAAACCTGCAAAAGGAAAGCCAAATTAGATCAGTTCATAACATATCCGAACGAAGGGAGAGTCAAAACCCTTACTCGGATTCCTCTCCCGAAAGCCTGTGGGAATGTCCAGCTCGCCCATGGGATTGTCGCTCGCAGATGCCTTCCAAGCACCGGCGACCCAGAACCACTTCGCCGGATCGCCCCGCACCTTGTTCGGGACTCCAAGGATCACCCGACCGGAACGGCCTTGGATATGATAACCTCCGACCGACCCTTTCTGAACCGTCAGCTAGAATAGGTGGTTCATCTCCAGTGGCGAAGGAAGGCGGTACAGTCGGTGACCGCCGAACAAGGTAAGGGCACAGATAATCTGCAGCGAGGCGTTCGGCGTGAGCTGAAGCGGTGCCACATTCCAAGCATCCAACAGATGGGAGATGGCAAACGACAAAGGGAACCGCAGCCCGGCTTCCATTATTGCTTCATTCACGGCGACCATACCCTCCGGAGGTTGGTCGGCTCGTTCGTTCTCGGCCGGCGCGAAAAGATCCACATCTGAAGGGACATGGTACCTCGTCCTCCAGACGACCAGGTCTTTCCTGGTCGCCGAGCTTCTAATCTGGACGAGGGACCACTGAGAGCGCTACGCGGCCCGAAATAGCGACCGCTTCTCCGATTGATAGGGATGGGCGATCGAATACTCCCGGTAGTCGAACTTGGGGCACGGACCGGCCAACCTCTCCATGATTTCAGCGAAGGCCAAATAGGATTGGCCAAAAGCACTATGCTGCTCCCAATACGCCCTCACCACTGAATCCTTCTCCGCTAGCAAACGTTTCTCCTCAGCCGCCGTCTCACTAGCAACGTCGGCCTCATTGAATAGTGCCTCGACTTCCGCGGGATCAATACCGGCGCGGACGGCCTCGGCGGCCGTATCCAAATGGAATTCGGCGGAGGATCCTCTCCGAGCAGCTGAAGTTCCGGCGGCAGAGGTGGTGTCCATTCCAGATGATGAAGATACTCCAGACATTTTCGAAGAGAAGAGGAGAAAATGAGTGTTTCTTACCGAGGGTTGAGTCGATCGACTATCGGCAGTCAAAGCTTCAGAAAATTCTTCGGCAATATTCTTCTTCTCCGGCAAAATTGCATAAGGTTCTTAAACACTGCAGCCCGACCCCCTTTTATAGGAGAAGGCAGGGACTCCCATGCAATTAAGGAGAATATCAGGGGCCGAAGTGCAACCGTCATAATTAATGCTCCATTGAAACCCGCATACGCGTCGTTTCGAGGACACGCCAGACGAGGAGTCATAACCAACCGTCGGTCTCCCCCAAAAGGAACCTAACACGTGCCCCGGAGACTTTTCCACGACCACTGTCATTTCCCTCTCATTTCAGCGACCGGCCTGGTCGCCCATATTCAAAGTCATTCCGCTCAAATACGATCGCCAGTTCCGTAAAATGCAGGGTCACTCGTCAAAGTTAAGCGATCTCCAGTAGAACCACCTCACCCCACGTTTCCAACATCGGAGTAAGCTGGGGGGCAATTGTTGTGCGGCGATTTATACGCCTTGATGGCGATCGATAACAAGGCCAAGCGATAGAGTCCTCAACCAAAGGAGCTACGGCAAACTTGTCTAAACGAAGATAAAAGTCCACCATCAAGTATCTAGTGATCGACTCTCAAGGAGATCGCCTTTTGGCACCCAGCGATCGACTCTGGTGCCCGACCCAGGACGACCGACTTGTGCCACGTACAAGGCCATCGTCCGTTAAAGTCTACGAGGACTGGATCTCGAAGAAAGCACCCATGTGCAGATCCACAAAAGGCGCCGCGGAACTTGGATCGTTGACCATCAACAGCTGTCAATGACAAGGACGGCCTCACCTACCGACAGACCCGCCGAAAGGTCCTAAGTGGGGCCTCCCATGACAGTGACTCAGACGCGTGTTAGCCTCTCATTGGTTAGCACTTCGGTAGCCAGCAACTCCTGCGGACTTTAAGGAGACAACCCATGTGCTAAAGACGATCGCCCGCTTATTATAATACAGCAGAGGCGATCTCCCAGCAACTCCCAGGGTTATAAATAGAGAGCCTCCAGCAACTGGAAAAAGGTTCCTCTGAGTTAGCAACTACGTTGGCAAATACATAAAAACGTACACACTTCAGGCTCTCGGCGTCTCCTCCCGAATATACCTCAGGATTTCTCTCTCAGCACCTCTCATCCCGAAGACGATCGGCAGAGGCAAAAACTCCCCGCAGTACAGATTCTAAGAGACTTGCAAGCCGAGGAGCTCAAACATACAGCTAATACACGCCGTGAGAGACTGTCGATTTCTCATAGTCGTCACAGCACCCCATCGTTGTTTCAAGAACTCACAGAGCATCATATCTGGTTCTTCCGGCAATCTTCACGCTCAATAGCCAAGATAACTAGAGTCTCTACACTCATTGTAATTGTACTCTAACGTTAATATTTGTACTCCAAAGTATTAGTATTAATAATATCTCGCGAGAGCATTCAAGCCCGGGACTAACAACCCCGCCAAATCTTGTGTTATTTACCTTTCCCATGGAAGTGTTCTCGCACTTGTTTGTTACTCGACCATCCCAGCAATATTCATCTCCGGATAATATTTTGGGTAACAACAGGCTATACTGTGAATTATCATCTATATATTATGTGGTACGGTGCTAATAAATCGTGCGTTTCATTGTGAAACACTGTTATTGATTATCATTCTCTGACCCCGGTTTGTCTGGCATGATTCGTCGTGCCAGATAAATTTGTTGAATATGTGCAGGACATTCCTGAGGGTTTCGGTCAGGCTTGAATGGTGTTGGGCTAAAGTTCTGCTACCGCATGTTTTAATTTGATTTCCGAAAACTCTGTTTATGTAATAATCGTGTTTTGAATTATGTTTATTGCAAAGACATTCCGTTTCATGCTATGTAACCTTGGATTCGCTTGTTTTATAATACCTTTATTAAAATATCAATTTTCTAAAATAGCCTTGTGGGTCCCACACGGGATTCACGGAACTGTAATGCCCTAAAAATTTTGGGAGTGAGAAAAAAAACACTTGAAGCATTTGAAAATAGAATCATCATCTCGGGAATTTAGATATACAAAGCCTTTAGGACATCGGGTCCTAAGTTTTAAGAATTATTTCAAAACATTAGGGTCTTAACCCGAATCTCATATCAAATCTCAATAGTTTTACAATACGAAAATATTTTCATAAATCGCTTGGGTCTCAGCCCAATCATTCCATTTTCGTAAAACTTTCCTTTCAAAAACTTTGTTCATCAAAACACACTAGTAAAAAAGTGATCATATGTAACATGCATAAAGTGTTGCATAAATGCTCCAGAATGTTACTATAGCTCATAGATAACACTTTCAGTGGTGATACTCCTGCCAGTACTCCCTCTGCTCTTAGGTAACACTTTTGACCATTTTTGGTAACATTTTAACCAGTTTTCTATTAACTCATTTCATATAGCACTTTATAATTATATTTCGTAGCACTTCCAAAGTGTTCTCCAAATTATTGAAGTAACACTATTTTACTATTTAGTAACAATTTCTAATATATTTAAGAACACCATTCGGTTATATATGTATCACTTTCTACTCTCTCATGTAGCACAATGTTCATTATTAGGTAACACTTATTACTATCATTATCATTATAACCATTATTATTATTACCATTGTTATTATTATTATTATGATCTTTATTATTATTATTGTTATTTTCTTCATTGTTATTATTATTATGAAAACAAGAAGAAAATACTTTATTATATTGCGAAAATGGAAAATAAATAGAAAAAAATAATTACATAAAAAAGAAATATCCATTACAAAAATGTCATTTCAATGGATTAAAATTTTTCAATGCCATGATTCGTAATCTGTCAAAAATCTAAAATTAAAAAATTCATACATTAAATAAAAATCAAGGTCCAAAAATAATTCTAATAGTGTTTATTTTATTTCTATGCCGCCTCCATTCAATGTTATCAATATGCAATTTCATGTGAACACAAGATGCATTACTCCACACCATATTCTTGATCTTGCAAGATAAAAATCAAATGGTGTTCATCTCACCTTTTTTTTGGTAATATAGCATATTAAATTAACCACAACTTCCTACAATCTTAAGCAAGCAGAACTGCAAACAAACGGCAAAGTAATGTAATGCCCCCAAATCTCATTGAGTTATTACAGTGCCGTGGACCCAGACTAGGAGATCCACCAGGCGAACACGACTAAAACACAACAAATTGACCAAAAGGGGAAATCATAGTCCCTACTATGACATCCGACATAATATTCCGATATGGAATTTCATTAACAAAAATGGGTCTACATGGCCAACATAGAAATACAACAACATCCACGAGCCTTGCTCTCGTAATACAAAATGACAACAACTGACGAAACTGGAGTACTCTAAACTGTCTGACCGACATGAACACCGAAACAACTCGGACTAGTATCGCTCGAATGCCTTGTCTCCATCGTCATGCCCTTGTGTCTCAACTCTCTCCTCGCAAGCACCTAAAACATTAAAACATGTTCCGCTCCCACAGGGTCAGTCATTCAGATAATGAATATAAAATACATGTACAACATGATATGCATCCAAAGGCAGAATAAATGGTACAACAATGGTAATACGAGATTCTCACAAACTAAGGTAAAATACGAGCATTCGTGGAACACTATGCCCCCCGCATACGATCAATACCTGCTCAACAGGTTAGAGGACAAGTGCCCAACGGCGAATCATCAATATAGAATACAATAACGAATTACCCGAAGGTAAACCAAACCAAAACTGAATTAGTATACGAATCACAATGCCCGGAGGATCCAACGGAAATATCAAAACATCACAATGGCCTGAAAGCCCTCAGCCAAATCTGCCAAAATATCACGATGGCCTGAAAGCCACTCAGCCGAAGCTACCAATCATCACAATGGCCCGAAGCCAAACAACCCGAAACTGTATCACATGAGGGCCGAAGCCACGGCCCGAAGACGTATCACAATGAGGGCCGAAACCACGGCATGAAGCCGTATCACAATGAGGGCCAAAGCCACGGCATGAAGCCGTATCACAATGAGGGCCAAGGCCATGGCACGAATCCGTATCACATGAGGGCCGAAGCCACACAATAAATGTGTATCACAATGAGGGCTAAAGCCACGCAACGAATCCGTATCACAATGAGGGCCGAAGCCACGGCACTAAGCCGTATCACAATGGGGGCCGAAGCCACGATATGAAGCCGTATCACAATGAGGGCCGAGTCCACGGCACGTAGCGGTACCACAAGGAGTGCCGAAGCCACGGCATGAAGCCGTATCACAATGAGGGCCGAAGCCACGACACGAAACTGTATCACAGTGAGATCATCCAATGACCGTGACTTGCTGAATTGCAGTTGCTGGGAAACCACCGCAAAGGTTCAAGCCCCAGACTTACCCATAATAAGATCACCCAGGGACCGTGACCTACTGAACTGTATGTGTTGGGAAACCAACCGTGAAGGTTCAAGCCCCAAACTTACCCATAATGAGATCACCCACTGAATGTAACCTACTGAACTGTAGGTGTTGGGAAACTAACCGCGAATGTTCAAGCCCCAAACTTACACATCGAGCACTAGCCGACACTAGCCTCCAAACACCATTAATCACATACGGCAGCAATCACAAAATTATCGTATTCACAAGAATGATAGTGTGGTGCCTTGAATCGGCCAACACGACAACAATAACTCGCGGATAGACACCGTCCCCGGTGGTCCCAAATCAATACCTTGATTATCTTTAGAACGGATAATCGATAACAATGATATCACGGATGGGAAATGTCCTCGACAGTCCCAATTCAATACATCGATTACCTTAGAATGCTCAATCGATAACAACGACTCAACATATGGGAAATGTCCCCGACAGTCCCAATTCAGTACCTCGATTGCCTTAGAATGGCTAATCGATAACAACGGCTCAACGGATGGGAAATGTCCTCGACAGCCTCAATTCAATACATCGATTACCTCCGAACGGCTAATCGATAACAACACTCAATGGGTGGGAAATGTCCTCGACAATCCCAATTCAATACATCAATTACCTTATAACGGATAATCGATAACAGTGACTCAACGTATGGGAAATATCCTCGATAGACCCAATTCAATACATCGATTACCTTAGAACGGCTAATCAATAACAACGACTAAACAGATGGTAAATGTCCTTGACAGCCCCAATAAAATACAACGATTACCTTGGAATGGCTAATCAATAACAACTATACAACGGATAGCTCGTCACCTTTAATCGGTTACAGACGATGGAGATGATAAGCAGATACGTCAATGCCTTCAATCGGACAATACAACATCAATAGCTAAACACCAACAATAATAACAATGATCACACAATGTTTTAAATCGAAATCAATGTCAACAACAACAATCAATACATCGATACCGCAAACCGGCTATCGACAATAACATCAACATTGAGTGTCTAAATGCCTTGAATGGCTTTTGCCGAACAACAATAACATTTGGCACAATTTTGAAAAGGGTATCGTATCAAACAATCCCCGGATATCAACAAAATCATATGTAATATCTGGATAATTTATATGTAATTTATCTATATTGGAACCTTCTTAATATTTGCTTATGTTGTATTACTGACTGATGTATGCTTCTACGCTTTCGTAAATCAATAGTGTGGATTGTACGATTTTATAGAGTTTTAGTTCTGCATGTTCTGATTCATGATTAGCACACGCTACACTTATTTCGTAGCGCACGCTAATACTGAGTGGTAGCGCATGCTAGTGTTATAACTTAACGTGCGCTACACTAAGTCAACTAGATCGTGACCGGATCAGTAGTTGGGGAATCGGATCACGGGAATCACGGACCTTTTGGACTCACCCGGACTACTTTTGAAAAGTTGAGTCAACGGGGTTTAGCGCACGCAAGAGTGTTGTTGTTAGCGCACGCTAAATGAAGGTCGGTAGGCAGTCAGTGAAGTCAGTGAGCTTCGTAAAACTCGTTAGCGCACACTAACGAATGTATAGCGTACGCTAAAATCATGCTATTAGCATACATTAAGGCTATTTAGCATACGCAAGGCTGAGGACAATAGAATACAGTAGCCTGAGAGCCCATTAGCGTGCGCTAAGCTGGAAGTGTAGCGCACGCTAATAATCATTTATTATAAATAAGACTTCACCACTATTTCATTTTTCACCCTGAACTTCGGCCTTTAATCGACTGCCACAGCCTGGTCCAGCAACCTCACGATATTTCCACCCCATATAAACCTCTACCCATGATTTTTTGATGGTATAGAACATTGAAGATTGGTGTTCAAGCATCCGACGTTGATTTTCACCAAGTGGTTTCATTGTTCCCTTATTTGTTCCTTCATTATTCTTCTGTGGTAAGGTATGTAGTACGATTTTACTCTATATTTTCGTAGTCGTGATGTTAGTAATATAGTATACTACACCTAATGATTGAATTAATCAAGTAGAACATGTTTGTAGTTAAGTTTTTGACAACTTAGTGATGAATATGGTGGTTAAGGTGTTGAAATGATGTGTTCTTGATGTTTTAATTGTGGTAATCATGTTTAGTAGAACCACACTCTTCTTGATGGACTATTAACATCACTAGGACAATAATAATCCTTAGTTTCATTTTAGATAGGTTGATTTGTAGAATTATTATCATTATATTGAATCGATCTATCATGCTTAGGAAGATTTTGAACTAGATGAACTTAGGTTTTCATCGGATTTGGTTGAACCTTGTATTATATCAACATAAGGTTATAAGTTCAGAGATGTTTAATTCACCTTGATGATGATTTCGTGATGATCTTGTGATGAATAACTCGACTATATCATTAACCTAACTAGGTGAACTCATAACCGATGAACACAGTAATAATTTTACAAAAATGATACATGGTTCATACGGATGATGATAAACCTTTGAGTAATCTTAATAATGATAAATGTTTCTGTGAAACAAAGTTGTTTGGATTATCACTTTCAAAACATTGATTATGTTTTTAGGGAATTCTACCGGCATATCGATATTTTAACAAAGTCCTTCTTAGTGATTGTTCTCGATAAATTCTTATCCGTTTCAACCATATAAATAATTGAGAACATCTTGAAATGATAACCGAATCGTAATAACGAATCAAAGTTAGTATGAATCCTTGAAATGGAATGTGGATATATATATATATTTATATAGAAAGTTGAACTATTCAAATAGAAATTAGGATGTCGTCTCACTAAACTCGATATCGATGATTATATGAATGTGTTATTGAGTAAAATATATTTCATTCAAGGTTGATTGTCCGGGTAACCGATATTAGTCGAGGACCGTTCGTTCGTTCGTCAAGGAAGGATTATTCTCGTCTCCATATTGAGGCAAGTTATCTTACTTGGTTATAATGATTTTTGGATTCTTGTGATGGTTATGCGTTTTGTGTATATGAAACACTTATGAAATTGTGATCCGTGATTTGATATTATACTTGATGATGTTCCGTCTTCATCGTGGGATTGCATTCCGTAGTTTGTCATTTTTTAACCATTGATATCATTGATCCTTATTGTCATTTCGGTGAGTTTCTTGATCCTTAATCAGATATGTGATTTATTGAATTCGTTGTCATGTTGTATCGTGACATATCCGGAATCATATATGCATTGCGAATGGTTATTGTGTAGGATTTTTAGCCACGCACATATATAGTCATGCATGGATGTTTTTGTATTGGACTGTGCACACGAGATATAGTTCGTGAGGCTAATTAGGTACATTGTCCCATGTATATTATGGATTCCGTATACGGGGTGGACATGTGCATTGACACATTTCCGGATCGTGCGTACTGTGATGTCCATCTTGAGCCATATTATCTTGGTCGTTCATAATCCATGTATAATTGGATGTGTTCGACGTCTTGTGACTAATCGTTCATACGCTCGAGGGTTATGTTCGTTGGTTGGGTCGTTATCCTTGAGATTTAATTTATGTGAATTGTATAATATCTTGAAAAATTATTTATCATGTATATCTGACCCTATCTTGGGCGAAATACTTGTGTTGTATTTTAGGTCGAGGCAAAGGCAAGGCACGGGAAGATCATGGTGACGGCGAAGGTTTCGAAGGATACTAGTTCGGGGCCCCCACTTATTTTGTTATCCGGTTATGTTCAAACCGTGTAATGTTATCTTTCCGCTTTATTTAAATTGTTGACCGAATGTATTGTTATTCAAGGTATAGTCCATCTCCATATGGTTTATACTTGTATTTTGGATCATGTGCATAATAAGGTTGTTGGCCATACTACTGTAAACTTCTAATCGGAGTAAGTACTATTTATTGTGGTTTGGTATCACAAGTATTACGTATTTAATCTGTATTTCTGGCGTCGCCTGGTGGGTCCCAGAGTAGGGTCCACGGCACTGTAATGGCCGCCTTTTTGTGGTGTTACAGAAGATGGTATCGGAGACAATTTTTTTTAGAGTCATTGTAGTATCAAGAGACCTTCGTGTCACGTGTGACCTGTGCAAGCGCCTGACCCTACGAGCCAAATATGGTACGTACTTTATGATCCATGATTTAATTACTGGCATGATATTGATATCGGAATGGATCTCTTTGTTGATCTTGATATTTTGAGGATTTGTGGCCGGATTTATATGATTGATAATTCGAAGTAAATTCTAGATTGATTATATGATTGAAATTGTTCGACTCAATGTCGATATGATATTTTGTGTGACACTCATAGTGTCGATAATTCGTTATGAACTGTTTTCTTGAATATGTAATTCCTTATTGCTATTAACTTAGCATGAATTTTGATTGGTATCATGAACTGTACTTATGGTTATCATTATGATTTGATTCTTCAAGTATGGAAAGAAATCTGAGAGGCCGTGGCAGAGGGGGACGAGGCTGCGGAAGGGGCCGAATCCCTACATCACGAGCCAACAGGCGTGCGAATGCGGAGCATAGTTCTGTAGGCAGTGATTCGCCTTCTAGGGACCAATCACACCACACTGGACGCGAGGATGCGCGTGTCGATCCCTACGTTGTGATGCAGGGCATGATGGCTCAGATGACCCAGATGGGTCAATTAATGGAAGCTATGCAGAGAGCTACTACCGACCAGCAACAGGGACCACCTCATGTACATGGCGGACCTGTGAATCGGATCATCATCCATATCTCTCTCCAGCGACCCCCGACTTTTGAAGGCTCCTCTAAGCCTGCTGATATCGTGCATTAGATTGAACACTTCGAGAAATTATTCGATATGGTAGATTTTCCAGAAGAGAATCCCGTCTCCGTAGCAGCTTACTATCTTGGCAAGGGCGCCCACACCTGGTGGCTTTCGGTGAGGCCAGCTGATGGCATATGTACTTGGGAGGAATTTAAAAACCTCATGATAGACCGTTACTATCCAGCTCCGCTCCGCGAGGCTAAACTGTCGGAATTGCTGAACCCAGACCCATCTGAAGATGATGATGTACTATCTGTTGCTGAGAAATTCCAGGCACTTCTTCCCTTTACCTCGACGATTGTCCGAACGGAGGACGATAAGATTAGATATTTTCTGAAGAGGCTTAAACCCCGAATGAGAATGCAACTGTTGAATCACCACTGTACGACCCTACTTGAGTTCATCAAGAAAGCTTTGGAGTATGAACTTACCGCAAAGGAGATTTCCAAGAAACAACCGCAATCCAACAACAAGAAATTCAGCAACCAGAACCAAACTGACAGCAACCGGGGAACATTCAAGAGGCCCCAACCAGTGCAAAATCCTTCTGAATGGCAACCCATGGCATCGAAGCCAACCAGATCGCAACATCAAGCGGTCAGCCTGTCTGTTGTGTGTTATAACTGTGGAGACTACGGGCACATTAATTCTAAATGCCCGAGGCCGGCCGTCGCATGCCATACTTGTCGAAAGAATAGACACCATGCTCGTTATTGTAGGAGTGGACCAGGACGTACTCCAGCAGCATCTCATTCTCCAGTTCAGTCTTCTGTCCAGGACCGTGTACCTCCATTCGCTTCTTCTTAGACTACCGGGGCAAACAGAGGGATGGGCCGTGGAAATCAAGCTGGTATATCTGGTACAGGGGCTGCAAAACCCAGAGTCTACGAGATGAAGAAGGCCGACGATCCCGAAGCCAGCATGATTGCAGGTACTCTCGAGATTTGATCTCAGCCCGTCTATGTTCTTTTTGATACTGGTGCTTCACACTCCTTTTTATCTGCTTCTTGTTTGAGTCGTTTACAATTAGATCATGTTACCAATTATGAACCTTATATAATTGGTCTACCCGATGGTAGAAGAATTATTGGGAATCGTGAAGTGTAGAACTGTCCGATTCGCATAAACGACCATGAGTGGTTGTCGAATTTAATTGTGGTTGATTTACCTAAAGATAATGTGATCTTGGGTATCGATTGGATGGATCGTCATGATGCCATACTTAGTGTCCGCAAACGAACAGTGTCCATCACATCTGATGATGGTATTGAGTGTATTTTTCAGGGTGACAATCCCAGCCATTCCGGAAGAGTCATCAGCGCTATGAAAACAGTGAAACTGCTTAATCAGGGGTGTTGTTTATTGGTGTTACTTTACCAAAATAGTGGATCGACCAGTCGAATTGGCTGATATTCCGGTAGTCCGAGACTACCCAGACGTATTTACAGATGAGTTGCCAGGCTTACCTCCACATCGTGATGTAGAGTTTACTATTGAGTTAGAGCCAGGTACGTCCCCGCTTCTCTATATCGAATGGCTCCGACTGAGATGCAGGAATTGAAGAACCAACTTGAGGACTTGACGGAGAAGGGCTATATTCGACCTAGTGCGTCCCCTTGGGGAGCACTAGTGCTTTTTGTACAGAAGAAAGACGGATCCCTGTGTTTGTGCATTGATTACTGTGAGTTGAACAGGGTAACCATCAAGAACAAATATCCATTGCCTCGTAGTGATGATTTATTGGATCAACTTCAGGGAGCTGCTGTGTTTTCTAAGATCGACTTGAGGTCCGGATATCATCAGTTGAGGATTCGAGAGTCTGACATTTCAAAGACTGCTTTTCGTACTCGCTATGGGCCTTATGAGTTCGTAGTGATGCCTTTGGGACTGACTAATGCACCAGAATTATTCATGGAGTTGATGAATCGGGTCTTTATTAATTATCTGGATCGCTTTGTGGTCATTTTTATCGATGACATTCTAAATGTCAGTTCTGGATGCGTGAAGTTATCTTTCTCGAACATGTGATATTAGTTGATGGGGTGAGAGTAGACCCACAGAAGACAGAAGCTATCCGAGACTGGCTATCTCCGAAGAATGTGAAGGAAGTTCGCAGTTTTCTGGGTCTATCAGGTTATTACCGACGGTTCGTGGAAGGTTTTTCCAAGACTAACCAACCGATGGCTAATCTGCTGAGGAAGGATAATAAGTATTTATGGTCAGAGGCATGTCAGTGGAGGTTTGATGAACTCAAGAGTCGGTTGATTTCGGCACCTATTTTGGTTCTACCAAAAGGAACAGAAGGATTTATGGTGTATAGTGACGCGTCAAAATAGGGCCTTGGATATGTGCTAATGCATAATGGGAAGGTGATCTCCTATGCATCAAGACAGCTACGATCTTACGAGGTCAAATATCCGACCCATGACTTGGAACTAGCAGCCGTGGTCTTTGCTTTGAAAATCTAGCGTCATTATGTGTATGGGGTTACTTGTCAGATTTTTTTACGGATCACAAGAGCCTGAAGTACATTTTTACTCAGAAGTAGATAAATATGAGGCAGAGAAGGTGGCTAGACTTAATAAAAGACTATGATATCGAGATCCTTTATCATCCGGGTAAAGCAAATGTAGTTGCCGATGCTTTGAGTTGTAAGACAGTATAGGAGCAGATGCTAGCCCGCTTGACAGTTCAGAGAGAATTGTAGTTAGAGTTCGTGAGGCTGGAAATTGAAGTCTGGTTATAGCGTATTCAGGGTCCGCTCTGCACGCTTGAGATTTCATCATCCCTTGATGATATGTTTAGATCGAAACAAGTTACGGACCCATTCTTATCTCGAGTTCAGGATGAAGTAACTCAAGGGAAAGCCCCTAGATTTGTAATCCACGAGGATGGATTGATACGCTTCAGGAATCGGGTTTGTGTACCCGCAGATGAAGAGTTGAGTAACTCTATCATCAGAGAAGCTCATGCTTCCCCGTACTCCATTCACCCGGGATCTAACAAGATGTATAAGGATTTGAAGCAATGTTATTGGTGAGGAATATGAAGCGTGAAGTAGGAGAGTTCATTTCGAGATGTTTAACCTGTCAGCAGGTAAAGATTGAGCATCAACGACCCACAGGAATGCTGAAACCACTCCCGATTCCCGAGTGGAAATGGGAGGACATATCGATGGATTTTATCACTAGCTTATCGACAAGTCGTCGAGGGATGAATATGATTTGGGTGATTGTGGATCGTCTGACCAAATCAGCCCACTTTTTGGAGATTAAAGACACATGGGGACCTGAGAGATTGGCCCAATTGTTTATATAAGAGATTGTCAGTTTGCATGGCACCACGAAGAGTATTGTATCGGATCGAGATGGGAGATTCGTGTCTCACTCCTAGAAAGTAGTTCATGGTTCGATGGGTATGCAGTTGAACTTCAGTATGGCATTTCATCCGCAGACTGATGCTCAGTTTGAAAGGACTATCCAAAGTCTAGAGGATATGTTGAGGGCGTGCGCTTTTGACTGGAAGGATGATTGGGAGGCTCAACTGTCTTTGGTGGAATTCACTTACAATAATAGTTGGCATGCTTCCAATCAGATGGAACCTTATGAAGCATTGTATGGCCGTCGTTGTAGGTCTCCCTTGTGTTGGAACGACCTCTCTGAATCTTTGGGTACAGAACCTGATATGTTGTTAGCAGCCCGTGAGAAGATCACCCTGATTAGGAGTCATTTGTTAACGGCTCAAAGGCGACAGACCGCTCGAGTTAGAGGTCGGCGACCATGTACTAATGAAGGTGTCCCCTACTCAAGGTGTTTTTCGTTTTGGGAAGTGAGGCAAGCTGAGTCTGAGGTATATTGGACCGTTTGAGGTTTTAGAACGAGTAGGCAATCTGGCCTATCGTCTGGCATTTCCACCAGCTCTGATTCGGATTCATAAAGTATTTCTCCCAGTTGAGAAAATATATTGCTGATCCGGGACATATACTTCAATTCGATGAGATCGAGATAGCGGAGGATCATTCGTACGAGGAGCATCCCGTACAAATACTTGAGAGAAGGATCAAACAGTTGCAGAACAAGATGATTCCCCTACTGAAGTTTCAGTGGTCACGACATGGAGTCGAGGAGGCTACGTGGGAGACGGAGAGCATCATACGAGGGAGATATCCCGAGTTGTTTACCCCGGAGTATGTAATATCCGGATAATTTATATGTAATTTATCTGTATTGGAACCTTCTTAATATTTGCTTACGTTGTATTACTGACGGATGTATGCTTCTATGCTTTCGTAAATCAATAGTGTGGATTGTACGATTTTATAGAGTTTTAGTTGTGCATCTTCTCATTCATGATTAGCGCACGCTACACTTATTTCGTAGAGCACACTAATACTGAATGGTAGTGCACGCTAGTGTTATAACTTAATGCGCGCTACACTTAGTCAACTAGATCGTGACTGGTTCAATAGGTGGGAAACTGGATCGCGGGAATCACGGACCCTTTTGGACTCACCCGGACTACTTTTGAAAAGTTGAGTCAATGGGGTTTAGCGCACGCAAGAGTGTTGTTAGCGCGCGCTAAATGAAGGTCGGTGGGCAGTCAGTGAAGCCAGCGAACTTCGTAAAACTCATTAGCGCACGCTAACGAGTTTGTGGTGTACGCTAAAATCATGCTATTAGCGTATGTTAAGGATATTTAGCATATACAAGGCCGAGTACAGTAGAATACAGTAGCCTGAGATCCCGTTAGCGCGCGCTAAGCTGAAAGTGTAGCGCACGCTAATAATCATTTCTTATAAATAAGATTTCACCCCCATTTCATTTTTCACCCTGAACTTCGGCATTTAGTCGACTGCCATATCCTGGTCCAGCAACCTCACGATATTTCCACCCCATATAAACCTCTACCCATGATTTGTTGAAGGCATAGAACATTGAAGATTGGTGTTCAAGCATCCGACGTTGATTTGCACCAAGTGGTTTCATTGTTCCCTTATCTGTTCCTTCATTATTCTTCTGTGGTCAGGTATGTAGTACGATTTTACTCTATATTATCGTAGTCCTGATGTTAGTAATATAGTATACTACACCTAATGATTGAATTAATCAAGTAGAACATGTTTGTGGTTAAGTTTTTGACAACTTAGTGATGAATATGGTGGTTAAGGGTTTGAAATGGTGTGTTCTTGCTGTTTTAATGGTGGTAATCATGTTTAGTGGAACCGCACTCTTCTTGATGGACTATTAACATCACTAGGACACTAATAATCCTTAGTTTCTTATAGAATTGTTGTCATTATATTGAATCAATCTATCATGCTTAGGAAGATTTTGAACTAGATGAACTTAGGTTTTCATCGGATTTGGCTAAACCTTGAATTATATCAACATAAGCTTATAAGTTCAGAGATGTTTAATTCACCTTGATGATGATTTCGTGATGATATTGTGATAAATAACTCGACTATATCGTTAACCTAACTAGGTGAACTCATAACCGATGAACATACTAATAATTATACAAAAATGATACATGGTTCGTACGGATGATGATAAATCTTTGAGTAATCTTAATAATGATAAATGTTTTTGTGAAACAAAGTTGTTTGGATTATCACTTTCAAAACACAGATGATGTTTTTAGGGAATTCTACCATCATATCGATATTTTAACAAAGTCCTTCTTAGTGATTGTTCTCGATAAATTCTTATCCGTTTGAACCATACGAATAATTGAGAACATCTTGAAATGATAACCGAATCATAAGAACGAATTGAAGTTAGTATGAATCCTTGAAATGGAATGTGGATATATATAAATATATATAGATGTATATATATATATATATATATAGAAAGTTGAACTCTTCAAATAGAAATTAGGATGTCGTCTCACTAAATTCGATATCGATGATTATTTGAATGTGTTATTGAGTGAAATATATTTCATTCGAGGTTGATTGTCCGAGTAACCGATATTAGTCGAGGACCATTTGTTCGTTCGTCAAGGAAGGATTATTATCGTCTCCATATTGAGGCAAGTTATCTTGCTTGGTTATTAATGATGTTCGGATTCTTGTGATGGTTATGCGTTTCGTGTATATGAAACACTTATGAAATTTTGATTCGTGATTTGATATTATACTTGATGATGTTCCATTTTCATTGTGGGATTGCATTCCCAGGTTCGTCATTTTTAAACCGTCTATATCATTGATCCTTATTGTCATTTCGGTGAGTTTCTTGATCCTTAATCGGATATGTGATTTATTGAATTCGTTTGTCATGTTGTATCGTGACATATCCGGAATCATATCTATGTTCCGATTGGTTATTGTGTAGGATATTTATCCAGGCACATATATAGTCATGCGTGGATGTTTCCGTATTGGACTGTGCACACGAGATGTAGATCGTGAGGCTAATTAGGTACATAGTCCCACGTATATTCTGGATTCCGTATAGGGGGTGAACATGTGCACTGACACATTTCCGGATCGGGCGTACTGTGATGTCCATCTTGAGCCATATTATCTTGGTTGTTCATAATCCATGTATATTTGGATGTGTTCGGTTTTGTGACTAATCGTTCATACGCCCGAGGGGTATGTTCATTGGTTGGGTCGTTTTCCTTGAGATCTAATATATGTGAATTGTATAATATCTTGAGAAATAATTTATCATGTATATGTGACCCTGTGTTGGGCGAAATACTTATGTCGTATTTTAGGTCGAGGCAAAAGGCAAGGCACGGGAAGATCATGGTGACGGCGAAGGGTTCGAAGGATACTAGTTCGGGGCCCCCACTTGTTTTGTTGTCAGGTTATGTTCAAATCGTGTAATGTTATCTTTCCGCTTTATTTAAATTGTTGACCGAATGTATTGTTATTCAAGGCATATTCCATCTCCATATGGTTTATACTTGTATTTTGGATCCTGTGTATAATAAGGCCGTTGGCCATACTACTGTAAACTCCTAATCGAAGTAAGTACTATTTATTGTGGTTCGATATCACGAGTATTGCGTATTTAATCTGTATTTCATGTATCGCCTGATGGGTCCCAGAGTAGGGTCCACGACACTGTAATGGCCGCTTTTTTAGGGTGTTACATTATAAAGAGACCAAGTATCGAAATGATACAACACATTCATACATATACATGATAACATTAATCTCATTGACTATTACAAGTATAAAACTTGTCTCAAACCGAAGGCGAGAAAGTCCTTCCACGATCAATATCCTTCCATGAAACAATCAGTCACACGAACAACCTTGAACAAAAAGTAATTCATTCAATAATAATCATCGACAATCTTGAAATAACATCAACGATAGTACAACTTTGATTCTTACAAGAATCGCTAACTAACACACTCGAATTCTCAAGCCTTAAAGCTTGTGAATCCTCGAATCATTATCTCACCTTAATTATTACATCAATAAGGTAATACCGTTCTAAACATGAAACTCATTGGTTTCTTCAAGAACACTGAGAACACCAAAACACTAAGAACATCAAAACACCAAGAACACCAAGACACCAAATCACCAAGAACATACTTATCATCTTCTCTTCCAAAACATGATAATATATCATATAGCTACGAAAACAACTCAAGGATAACAATAATCCAACCAAGAATTGGATGTAATCATCAATATATCCAAGAACACCTCCTAAGCATATTAATACACATAAAAAGATCAAGAACACCCTCCAACAACCTAATCATATCATAGAATCATCAAGAATAACTCTAGACATGACTAAACTCAACATTAAACTCGAAAATCACTTGAAGAACAAGAGATTAGGAGAACTTACCCAAGAAAAACAAGAAGAACTCTCCAAATACCAAAGCAGCACCAACAAGCTTCCAACTTCAACCTTCAAACCAATCTAGGATGATCAAAATCACGTTGGAAGAGTCTAAATATCAAGAACAAGTCCAGAGGGACGGTTCTAGGGAGAGAAGAGAGGTTTTGGTTCGCGAAGAAATGAAATACGAAACCAAGATATATAATCTGACAATCACATTACGTATGCTATACACCAGGCGTAACTTTCGTAAGGATCATTACGTATGCTAATCGCAAGAGTGTTACGTACGTAACGATCCTTCAGAGGCTACTGCCTCAAAACAGGATACTCGTTAGGTACGTTAACCTCACTACGTACGTAACCAACCTCACCATTACGTATGTTATCAACCATGCATAGCGTATGTAATGGGCGTTGACTTGCCTGTCACAATCCAGCCACAGGAATCCAGCCCCGTCCGTCCCCACACGCCGAAAGACAAAACCGAATCAGATACCCTGTGTTACGTACGTAACCCACATGGTTTAACGTACGTAACCTGCTCTCCTTAACGTACGTAATGCTATGCACGTAGCGTACGTTAGGCCCAATCTACTTAGCCAAAAATCCAAACTCACCAAACAACAACTAAACGGAGAATACAATACCGGCGAGAAGTATAAATAATTCGATTCCGAAATAACGCAATACAACATACATTGTATCAGTCAAATAAAACAACACTTGTACAATTCCAAGTGAATACACACAACCAACAGTAAGACGAAAAAAATTACCCCCGGATATTAGATACTCCCCCCTTAAAAAGAGTTTCGTCCCCGAAACTAAGGGTACACAACTCAGGGTACGATCTATCCATCAGGATCTGAAAACAACATTTCCAGGAATACTTTTCACTGTGAACCACTTTGCCTCAGTAACTGGGCCAACACGTCGGGTCCCCGCATCTTCCTTGCCTGAACACGGCGAAAGTCAAGTGATAAAAACACACACCCAAGTGCAAGATCAGTCGAATCATGATTCCTCTGCCAGAGACCAGCTAGAAAGTCGTACCAACCGCATGACTCGTAACACCGGCGTACACACCCTACGGGAGCCGCCCATTGTACATGTCTACAATCATCGGTGTAGATTCCCCCATTCTCATCGGCATCGGATGCCCATGCAATCATTGACTCACGCCACACAAGGATAACAATAATACATATATATAGTCCTCAAGACCATATCGATCGTACGCCCAAGTCCTCACGACTTGATGTCGCAATTCACAATGAATAATTACCCAGATTGTCACAAAATCTTGGGTATAACACCAAAAGGAAATAAAAACGCATTGAACGACCTCAAATCTCAAGATTCTCAAATACTATTATTATAAGATAGATCAACAACAAATGGTTCACAACCACAATACATTATTATAGATTAAGTTAAACATTAATCTGAAAAACAAAGAAAGGAATACATAAATCAATGCTACATCTCAAGTGTACCCAACATCGATATCCTCCAAATCATCTATCTCCCCGATCTCATAGACTCGAGGAGGACCCAAATCCGAAATCATTGCTCCCCCTCGGCTGTCCTTACCTCTGGCTTCAGAAGCCTGATAGGACCCCTTGGATGAAGTACGGATTGGAGTAACAAAATATCTCGAGGCCCGTGAGCTCTCTCGAGACCTGCTAGCACTAGAACTCCTTCAGTATTTCTGAAGGTGTCCCTGCCTCCCACATGAACGAAAAATAAAAGCCGGCACTGTACAACGAGTGCTAACGTGCCCCACTGAATCACAGTTAAAGCAAACAACAGTTGAACTCGTCGCCTGAGAAGAAGATGCTTACCCAGCACGAAGACGACTAGAAAATGACCTCTTGGATGTCGGAGCCCTATGTCCCTCTAAATGAACCGGGATCCTAGTCCTCTCACTAGAAGAAACTGAAGGGTGCCTCCGAGCAAGCTCCTTGATCAAAAGCTCTGCTCCAAGAGCCTTCTCGATAAATTCACCAAGTGAGTTACAATTATGATTGAACAACTGCATCTTCAACTGCGGGTTTAGCCTCTTGCTATAATACTTGATCTTATCCGCCTCAGTACGGATAACAGACGAAGCAAACTGTAGAAGTCCTTGAAACTTCTCAGCAATAACAATAACACCCTCGTCTTCGATGGATTCGGGGTTCAAAACCTATGACAGCTTGGCTTCATGAAGTGGAACCGGATAATACCTCCCTAACATGAGAGTCTTGAACTCGCTCCAAACATAATCACGATTGGTGGGTTTCACAGAAAACCACCAAGAACAAGCGCCCTTACTCAGATGGTAAGCCGCGATTTCCACCTTACTCTCCTCCGGACACTGAACCACGTCGAAGAGTTTATCGAAATATTCAAGCCAATGAACAAGGTCAGCTGGTTCCGATGAACCCTTAATAATAGACGGCCTCTAACGAGAGATATCGCCAACAATCTGACTCACTCTCCCAGTCTGCCCATGAAACGGCACCTGGAATCCCAGCTGCGGTGCACCATGAACCATCGAGGCCTGCATGGTCTCCACTATCTGTGTCATCTGAGTCATCTGGGCCATCATGCCCCTCATAAGCAAGAAAGAGTCAACATGTCCACTCTCAGTCTGATCGACCTCTCGAGTATGACGTCCTGAAGCAGAATCGGTCGCGTAGGTAGCACTCCATTAGAACTCTAATCAATCTCGGCATCCGCACGCAGATAAACATGAGGTTCTGAGTTTCGGCCTGCTCTGTAACCTCTACCCCCTATGCCACATCCTCGGATTACTCTTTGCATACTGAAAGAATAGCATTCGATCATGAGCAAAGCTCAAACATGCCTCAAAGGCCAATCCACAATGCTAAGTCAATAACCAAACACGAATATACATACTCAATAGCTAAACAATCGCCTCAAACGTGCTAGTTATAGCTAATACTGAGCCCACATGCTCCAAAACAAATAATCATGAACGAATCGTAACACAAATGTTACATACAGGTTTTCAACAAAACATGTATAATCAATGACATATTGAATGTATGAACATAAAAGAGAATCGAGTCCTTACACAGGTCATTCGAAGCTTCGAGGTCTTGCGATACTAGTCTTTACTGATGACGACTCGATGAAAGAGTGACTCATACAGTCACCCAACTATCACGACTCACAAAAGCCGAATGTCCAGTTTGTCGTAACCTGACGGCCCCACGACTACCGCGTCGGTAGAACCACATAACTCACATATAAGGGTATCTCACAACCCAATGCTCTGATACCATCTTCTATAACACCCCCAAATCCTATTGCGTCATTACAGTGCCGTGGACCCGACACCAGGAGATCCACCAGGCGAACACGACCAAAATACAACAAACAGACCAAAAGGGGAATCTCAGTCCCTACTATGATATCCGTCATAATATTCCGATATGGAATTTTAACGACAAAATTAGGCCTATATGGCCAAAATAAAATACAACAACATCCACGAGTCTTGCTCGGATAATACAAAATGGCAACAACTGAACAAAACTGGAGTACTCCAAACTGTCAGACTGACATGAACACCAAAACTAGTATCACTCGAATGCCTCGTCTCCATCGTCATGCCCCTGTGTCTCAACTCTCTCCTCGCAAGCACCTAAAACATGAAAACATGTTCCGCCCCCACGGGGTCAGTCATACAGATAATGAATATCAAATACATGTACAACATGATATGCATCCAACGGTAGAATAAATAGTACAATAATGGTAATACGAGATGCTCACAAACCAAAGTGAGAATCGAGAATTCGTGAAACACTATGCCCACGGCATACGATCGGTACCTACTCAACAGGTTAGAATATAAGTGCCCAACGGCGATTCATCAACACAGAACACAACAATGAACTACCCGAAGGTAACCCAAACCAAAGCTGAAATACGAATCACAATGCCCGAAGGCTCCAACAGAAATACCAAAACATCACAATAGCCTGAAAGCCCTCAGCCGAAGCTGCCAAAATATCACAATGGTCTGTAAACCACTCAGCCGAAGCTGCCAATCATCACAATGGCCTGAAGGCGAACAACCCGAAGTTGTATATCATCACAATACGGATCTCAAAGAAACAAACCCGACTGTCGAACATACTCCTCGGCGTATGAACAACCAGTCGCAAATCATCGGACATATCCAATACAACATGGACTATGAATGACCAAAATAATAAGGCTCAAGAGGGACATCACAGTACGCCCGATCCGGAAATGTGTCCGTGCACATGTCCACCCCGTATACGGAATCCAGGATATACGTGGGACAATGTACCTAATTAGCCTCACGAACTACGTTTCGTGTGCACGGTCTAATGCGGAAACATCCATGCATGACCATCGTGTGCCTGGCTAAAAATCCTACACATAACCAATCGGCAAGCAGATATGATTCCAGATATGTCACGATGCAACATGGCAATGAAACTCAAAGGATAACACATCCAATACGGATCAAAAGACTGACCAAAGTGAACGATGACACACGGATAATGAAAGATCGACACGACCAACAATATCCAAAACAACCATCCTGGGATTACAATCCCTAAGGACCGATTAACGCGATCAACAATCACAACACAACAATTATGGAATCCTCAACCCTCAACGATCACAAAATTACCGATTTTACAAGAATGATAATGTGCTGTCTTGAGTCGGCCAACACGACAACAACAACCTACGGATGGGCACCGTCATCGGCGATCCCAATTCAAATACCTCGACTGCCTTAGAATGGCCAATCGATAAGGACACGACGGATGGTAACTCTCTTCGATAATCCCAATTCAATACCTTGATTGCCTTAGAATGGATCATCGATAACAACGACACAACAGATGGGAACTATCCTCGATAATCCCAATTAAATACCTCGATTACCTTAGAACGGCCAATCGATAACAATGATACAACAGATGGGAAATGTCTTCGACAGTCCCAATTCAATACATCGATTACCTTAGAACAGTCAATCGATAACAACGATACAATGGATGGGAAATGTCTTCGACAGTCCCAATTCAATACATCGATTACCTTAGAACGGTCAATCGATAACGACGATACAACGGATGGGAAATGTCTTCGACAGTCCTAATTCAATACATCGATTACCTTAGAATGGTCAATCGATAACGACGATACAACGGATGTCTCGACACCTTTAATCGGTTACCGATAACGAAGATGATAATCGAATACGTCAATGCCTTCAATCGGCCAATACAACATCAATAACGAAGCACCAATATCAATAACAATGATCACAACTATGTCTTAAATCGACATCAATATCAACCACAACAATCGATACATCGATACCGCGAACCGGCTATCGATAACAATATTTCCAACAAGTATCAAAATTCCTTAAACCGGCCATATACGAACAACAATAACATTTGGCATAATTTGCCGAAGGGTGTCGTATCAAACAATCCCCTGATATCAACAAAATCATAAATAGACCGAGTCTCGAAATGATACACACATTCATATACATATATGATAACATTAATCTCATTGACTAGTACAAGTATAAAGCTTGCCTCAAACCGAAGGCGAGAAAGTCCTTCCACGATCAACGTCCTCCCGCGAAACGACGAACGGCGTCTTCCAATGATCACAAGCACTCGAACAACCTTGAATGAAATATGATTCATTCAATAACACAAAATCAATAGAAAACAACACCAAGAAAAATCTCGATTCAACCCCGAATTGGTTAAAATCCACAAACGTATATCATAGTTCCCAACTATGAATTCTAACATCCTCCAACACCTCAATGATCGATATGATCAAACGTTCTTAACACTTGTGAAAACAATTCAACAAGAATCACTTAAGTTATGGAAACTCATCAAGAATCATGATATACTCCAACAATCACCAACTATACGAGGAAAACAACAACAACGTCATCATCATATTCAAAAATCACTTGAAGAACAAGGGATTAAGAGAACTTACCAATGAAGAACAAGAAGAACTCTCCAAACACCAAAGGAGCACCAACAAGCTTCCAACTCCAAGCTCCAAATCAAGTTATGATGATAAAAAACATGTTGGAAGAGGCTAAATATCAAGAACAATTCCAGAGGGACGGTTCTAGGGAGAGAAAGGAGGTTTTGGTTCGTGAAGAAATGAAATACGAAACCAAAATATATAATCTTACAAGCACATTGCATCCGCTAACCACAACGTATAACGTACGTTAATCCACCTTACGTACGCTACCGTCCTTGCATAGCGTACGCTACGCCAAGTCAGAACTCACTGACTCGAAATGGGACCTGCATTACGTACGTAATCATGAACACTTAACGTACGTTATCTCCCGTTGACTGCAATAGTGAGATCTGATCGAAAGATTCCCGGCCCTACCAGTTGAAAGTTGACGTCGAGGAAGGTTCCTACAACTGACCACTCATTACGTACGTAAGCATATAGGTTTAACGTACGTAATACCCATCCCATAGCGTACATAATGCTACCGATATAGCGTACGTTATGGCTAGTATGCTTAGCCAAAAATCCAAACTCTCCAAGCAACATCCAAATGACGAAGCAATACCGACGAAAAGCACAAATATCTCAATTCCGAAATATCCCAATATAATATACATTGTATCAGTCCAAATCAACAATACTTGAACAATTCCAAACGAATACGTACAACTCAACAGTGAAATGAAAAAAATTACCCCCAGATATTACACTCCCATCGGTTAAAAACAAAAAGAATGAGAAATGAAGGAAAAAGAGGTTGTTGTCCAGTATTTATACTGGACAGTTGTTAGCGTGCACTAACTAATATATTTAGCGCGCGCTAACAAGGTCAACTCTCCAGCACCTTCTGCTCGAAACACTATTAGCGTGCGCTAGCCAATATACGTAGCGTGCACTAACGGGTCATGTGTCCAGTCCAGTAGCTTCTGGACAGTTTTGCACCTTCCAGGTAGCGTGTGCTAAAAAGGACAAATAACGTGCGCTAAGACAGATGATAGCGTGCGTTTACTACAAGGGTTAGCGTGCGCTATCGAGACTATAGTTCTAGTCCAGTAGCTTCTGGATTACCTCCGAACTTCCAGTTAGCGTGCACTACAATCCCCATAGCATGCGCGAACCGTGGCACAGTAGTGCGTGATACACCACTTAGTGGCTTGCGCTACACTACAACGAACCAAAAACTCACGCAACGATGTGAATCGCAACCAAACATGTGTCAAATATTGTACACCCAAACATGGCACACGATTCCAAACACATAGGCAACAACTATCCGCTAAACCACAGAAAAAAATTCAACGAAATCGGAATGAAGATCTCGGGTATTACACATCATACCACAATACTTCACAGCACAATGTAACAATTTATGGCAATCCAATAATAGCACGACACGAATATCTATTCAGGATAATTAAAACATCTTATTTGAAATCACTTGCGAAACAATAATCCGAAAAATTATGTCACACCCAAAATAACATCATCAAGATGACATGTTATCATGCAACATCATCACAAATAACAATGCACAAGGTATTCCGCGGCCATGCTCCCTTGGCATCCACCCCCAGAGGTTTCACCGAACCATCACCGGGTGGAACAACTATTCATACCCGCATTAAACATTCCCATAGATCAACAATCACATCTAAATAACACCGTACCAGATACAAAGTAGAACCAAACCATACAACACAATGCATCTTAAAGCAAACTAAGCCTACGATTAGCATGCGGTAACTATAACATTATGTCCGCCCAGTCTAGTTAGCGTGCTTTAACTAGTACGTTAGGTGCGCCTACTGACCCAATTCGGAATACTTTCATCTTTCACCACTTTTGAAAACAAAATCACATTTTGATTTGAAATACAAAAATTTTATGATGTGAAATATTTATAAAAATCGATTACTCAAGTTATTTGAAAATAACACCGATACGCGAAAATTATTTTCAAAATCCTTTGAAACACGACAAAAGATCAATGATGGTAACATTTAAACAATTATGTAAAATACTTCAAAACACATTCTTCAAATACCGCCATAAGGTTTAATTTGAAATGGCTGGATCTCAAAAGTCAAAACAAACTTCCAAAATCTACACTAAATCGCCTTTTGACCGCACCGTCAAAACATTTTTGAAAATGATTTTTTTTCCACAACATACTCAAGTCTCGGAAATTTCAAAAAAACCATTTGTAAACACACTCACGCGGATATAACTACAACAACAATCCGAAATCAATCCATTTCCAAACACATGCCCATCCGGCATACAAAGATCACCAATTCAGCAAACATAACTCATGCATACTAAATTCAAACACATGTCAACACCATCTATCTGAGTTTCTTAACAAACTCTACCATCGATACATTTTTTGAAACATCATTAATATTCAAGGTTTCATAACACACTACACCACTCAGTGTCCAATCCCTCAATATATCCAGCTCATTATACACGTAATATACCACAAGCATCAAATACGGATTCTATTTCACAACACACATATAACAAAGTTATGAATCACAAACATCGCACATAAAAGAGGAGACTTACATTCACAAGTCGCACTAAGATGACAGTCGCCCATGATACTAATCTCCAATTTTCATGCGACAACTCAAACGACGGAACCAAACACAAATCGATTCGACCCAACATCCTAGGTTTCCACAACCTAAGCTCCGATACCATAAATGTAACACCCCCAAAAATCATCCGGGAATATCACACGTTGTAGACCCTTCTCACAAGGATCTAGCAGGATAAACACTACAAAACGACCAACTGTTTGACCGGCTGGGGTCAAACAAGATGATGACATGGACTGATAAGATCACACAACTACAACACATACCCATGCAGGGGTCTAAATACAAAATGATATAGGACATCAGAAGACTGAAAATGACACAATAACACAACGACATCAGACTGAACTCTATTTTTCCTGATTAGTATCACAGCCCATCATCTTCCATGCCAATCCTAGGACTGCCCCCACGAACCAAGCAAACCTGAATGCATGAAACGCATTTCCCCCATATAAGGGGTTAGCAAATCGAATTTGTCAGTACAAGTATCATAACCATATGAAATGTAGCAAGCAAACAACAATCACGAATGTAATACCTTGGGTATTTCAAGCTCTAATTATGTGTATTTCATGAATTTAAATGTAATTTCTATCATTTTTGATGTTGTCTTCTTATATTATGTGGTTTCATTAAAGTTCTATTGCGATATAATTGTGTGATGTGAATGGGACGGAGGTGACGTACCTTGACTCTGTTGGAAAATTGTCGGTGCGAATATGACGGTGGCCAACGTCTTGTTCTCCGAGGAATTGTTGACGAGTGAAAAGGTAGTCACCCCGAGTTGGTTAAAATGTGATAAATGACTAAGGGACTGAGTGACTAACGTATGCTAATTGGCATGCATAACATACGTTAGTTTCACAATATTACATACGTTAACATCACTTGATTATGTACGTAAGGTTAGAATTGGTCTTCCGACCAGAATCTTTCTTTTGACGTGGATTGGGGTACTTCCGGCGGGCTAGAAGACAAATGAGTCAACTGCTTGTAATGACGCTAATTGCCAAGTTTAGCGTATGCTATGGTCAGGTGTCTTACGTACGTTATGACACCTTACGTACGTAATAGGTGGGGACATTCCAGGTAGTAACCTCTGGACGACCTTTACGCACGTTAACTAGAGTACATTACGTATGTAATACTCTTTACGTACGTAAAGCCTTGAGCGCTAACATATGTTAACGCAATCGAGTGTTATAAAATAACACTTCCTCCATTTCCCTCAACCAAAAGACACTTGTGAAGCCTCCTTGAAGCCTTTCCCAGCCCTTATACGATTTTTGGCCTCCCAAAACGCTTGTATTAATATAGAGGAGGGGATTACTCAAGCTCCAGAGAAGATTATCTAGGTCAATCGATCCATTCTTCGTTCCTCCTCATTTTTCTTCATTGGTTCGTCATCATTCCTCATTGTTCTTCCTCTATTAAGGTAAGTCTATCAATCCTTGAGGTTATCTCTTCAATATTGTTGTTATGCCTATTGGATTACGGGTATTTGGTGTTAGCTCTCGTAGACAATCTAATCGGATGAACTTGTAGTAATCAAAACTATCATTGTAAGTATATTTCGTTTCCGAACCATTAATTCATGTATCTTGTTGTATTAATCATATGCGAAATTCTCATTTCAATCAACCTTAGAAATGTAAACTTGACAAATCAATTGTAGGAGAAATTGCGTTCGGAATCCTATCACCGTATGCTAAATTCGTTGTAACCCATTTTGCTAATATGATTTTCAACATTAATTAACTAAGAGAAATCAACTCGATAGTATTACCATAATTAAGAATCGACCATTGAAATCATTGTGTGAAACGGTAACCACCGAATGGAGAACTCGGAATAGAGAATTGAATTAGTAGTTATGGAATTAAATTGTGCTATAGTCGATTTTTGTCAACCGAAATAATGTTGGGGATAATCTTGTTGAGAAAATTGTTATAAAAATTGGTAATCAAATAATTGAACAACGTAATAATGCGTATTTCTATTGAACTTAGAAACACGATACTAGTTTTGCGAAATCGAACTAAGTTAAGAATTTGATTAGGAAAGGGAATGGAAAACTAGTTTCATTCGCCGTTATCCGTATGGAATGTTAATCGAGGATTATGTGATTAGGTTGAACTCGATCGGACGTGGACGTTCTAATTGTCGTAAGGCGCTTACTGTCGGATTTAAGGTAAGTAAAATCTTGCACGAGAAATGTTAATTTTATTTACAATATTCGGAATACATGATTGTGTTGTTGTGTGATGAATGCCGAACGATTGTCTGTTACGAATGGGCCGATGTGTTGGGGATAAAACTTGAATGGTACCCGTGTGGAAATGTGTTGAGGGATAAGACCTAAAATGGCACCCATGTTCCGAAGTATTTCTATGTAGATACTTCCGTGACCCTTGGTTGCGACCTTGGAGTTTATGTGTTAAAAGAGAAAGATAACGTCGGCTATACTGTAAATTATCATCTATATGTTATGTGGACGGTGCTAATAAATCGTGTGTTTCATTGTGAAACATTGTTATTGATTATCATTCTCTGACCCCGGTTTTTCTGGCATGATTCGTCGTGCCAGGTAAATTTGTTGAATATGTGCACGACATTCCTAAGGGTCTCGGTCAGGCTTGAACGGTGTTGGGCTAAAGTTCTGCTACCGCATGTTTTAGTTTGATTTCCGAAAACTCTGTTTATGTAATAATCGTGTTTTGAATTATGTTTATTGCAAAGACATTCCGTTTCATGCTATGTAACGGTGGATCCGCTCGTTTTATAATACCTTAATTAAAATATCAATTTCCTAAAATAGCCTTGTGGGTCCCACACGGGATTCACAGCACTGTAATGCCCCAAAAATTTTGGGGGTGTTACAACGAATCAGATAAAGACAACCATCCAGTAGTTATTCCCGAGAGATTTTGGTATTTAGAAAACAAAGCACTTGAAGCATTTGAAAATAGAATCATCATCTCGGGAATTTAGATATACAAAGCCTTTAGGACATCGAGTCCTAAGTTTTAAGAATTATTTCAAAATATTAGGGTCTTAACCCGATCTCATATCAAATGTCAATAGTTTTACAATACGAAAATATTTCCATAAATCGCTTGGGTCTCAACCCAATCATTCCATTTTCGTAAAACTTTCCTTTCAAAAACTTTGTTCATCAAAACACACTAGTAAAAAAGTGATCATATGTAACATGCATAAAGTGTTGCATAAATGCTCCAGAATGTTACTATAGCTCATAGATAACACTTTCATTGGTGATACTCCTGCTTGTGCTCCCTATGCTCTTAGGTAACACTTTTGACCATTTTTGGTAACATTTTAACCAGTTTTCTATTAACTCATTTTATGTAGCACTTTATAGTTATATTTCGTAGCACTTCCAAAGTGTTCTCCAAATTCTTTAAGTAACACTATTTTACTATTTAGTAACAATTTCTAATATATTTAAGAACACCATTAGGTTATATATGTATCACTTTCTACTATCTCATGTAGCACAATGTTCATTATTAGGTAACACTTATTATTATTATCGTTATTATTATAACCATTATTATTATTACCATTGTTATTATTATTATGATCATTATTATTAGTATTGTTATTTTCTTCATTGTTATTATTATTATGAAAACAAGAAGAAAATACTTTATTGTATTGTGAAAATGGAAAATAAATAGAAAAAATTAATTACATAAAACAGAAATATCCATTACAAAAATGTCATTTCAATGGATTAAAATTTTTCAATGCCATGATTCGTAATCTGTCAAATATCTAAAATTAAAAAATTCATACATTAAATAAAAATCAAGGTCAAAAAATAATTCTAATAGTGTTTATTTTATTTCTACGCTGCCACCATTCAATGTTATCAATATGCCATTTCATGTGATCACAAGATGCATTACTCCACACCATATTCTTGATCTTTCAAGATAAAAATCAAATGGTGTTCATCTCACCTTCTTTTGGTAATATAGCATATTAAATTAACCACAACTTCCTACAATCTTAAGCAAGCAGAACTGCAAACAAACTGCAAAGTAATGTAACGCCCCCAAATCCCATTGAGTTATTACAGTGCCGTGGACCCACACTAGGAGATCCACCATGCAAACACGACTAAAACACAACAAATTGACCAAAAGGGGAAATCACAGTCCCTACTATGATATCCGACATAATATTCCAATATAGAATTTCAACGAGAAAAATGGGCCTACGTGGCCAACATAGAAATCAACAACATCCACAAGCCTTTCTCTCGTAATACAAAATGACAACAACTGACGAAACTGGAGTACTCCAAACTGTCTGACCGACATGAACACCAAAACAACTCGGACTAGGATCACTCGAATGCCTCGTCGCCATCGTCATGCCCCTGTGTCTCAACTCTCTCCTCGCAAGCACCTAAAACATTAAAACATGTTCCGCCCCCATAGGGTCAGTCATCCAGATAATGAATATAAAATACATGTACAACATGATATGCATCCAAAGGCAGAATAAATGGTACAACAATGGTAATACGAGATGCTCACAAACCAAGGTAAAAATTGAGCATTCGTGAAACACTATGCCCCCCGCATAGGTTAGAGCGCAAGTGCCCAATGGCGAATCATCAATATAGCACACAATAACGAATTACCCGAAGGTAAACCAAACCAAAACCGAATTAGTATACGAATCATAATGCCCGGAGGATCCAACGGAAATATCAAAATATCACAATGGCCTGAAAGCCCTCAGCCAAAGCTGCCAAAATATCACGATGGCCTGAAAGCCACTCAGCCGAAGCTGCCAATCATCACAATGGCCCGAAGCCAAACAACCCAAAATTGTATCACATGAGGGCCGAGGCCACGTCCCGAAGCCGTATTACAATGAGGGCCGAAACCACGGCACGAAGCCGTATCACAATGAGGGCCGAAGCTACGGCATGAAGCCGTATCACAATGAGGGCCAAAGCCATGGCGCGAAGCCGTATCACATGAGGGCCGAAGCCATGCAACGAATCCATATCACAATGAGGGCCAAAGCCATGCAACGAATCCATATCACAATGAGGGCCGAAACCACGGCAAGAAGCCATATCACAATGAGGGCCGAAGCCACAGTACGAAGCCATATCACAATTAGGGCCGAAGCCACGGCATGAAGCCGTATCACAATAAGGGCCGAAGGCACGGCACGAAGCCGTATCACAGTGAGATCATCCAATGACCGTGACCTGCTGAATTGCAGGTGCTTGGAAACCAACCGCAAAGGATCATGCCCCATACTTACCCATAATAAGATCATCCAGTGACCGTGACCCACTGAACTATAGGTGTTGGGAAACTAACCGCGAAGGTTCAAGCCCCAAACTTATCCATAATGAAATCACCCACTGACCGTGACCTACTGAATTGTATGTGTTGGGAAACTAACCGCGAAGGTTCAAGCCCCAAACTTACCCATCGAGCACTAGCCGAGACTAGCCTCCAAACACCATTAATCACATACGGCAACGATCACAAAATTATCGTATTCACAAGAATGATAGTGTGCTGCCTTGAATCGGCCAACACGACAACAATAACTCACGGATAGACACTATCCCCGGCGGTCCCAAATCAATACCTCGATTATCTTTAGAACGGAAAATCGATAACAATGATATCATAGATGGGAAATGTCCTCGACAGTCCCAATTCAATACATCAATTACCTTAGACTGGTCAATGGATAACAACGACTCAACAGATGTAAAATGTCCCCGACAGTCCCAATTCAATACCTCGATTGCCTTATAATGGCTAATCGATAACAACGGCTCAATGGATGTGAAATGTCCTCGACAGCCCCAATTCAATACATCGATTACCTTAGAACAGGTAATCGATAACAACAACTCAACGGATGGGAAATGTCGTCGATAGTCCCAATTCAATACATCAATTACATTATAACGGATAATAGATAACAATGACTCAACGGATGGGAAATATCCTTGACAGCCCCAATTCAATACATCGATTACCTTAGAACGGCTAATCGATAACAACGACTAAACGGATGGTAAATGTCCTTGACAGCCCCAGTTAAATACAACGATTAGCTTGGAACAGCTAATCGATAACAACTATACAACGGATGGATCGGCCCCTTTAATTGGTTACAGACGACGGAGATGATAAGCGGATACGTCAATGCCTTCAATCGGACAATACAACATCAATAGCAAAACACCAACAATAATAACAATGATCACACAATGTCTTAAATCGGAATCAATGTCAACAATAATAATCGATACATCAATACCGTGAACCGGCTATCGACAATAACATCAACAATGAGTGTCTCAATGCCTTGAACGGCTTTTGCCGAGCAACAATAACATTTGGCACAATTTTGCAAAGGGTATCGTATCAAACAATCTCCAGATATCAACAAAATCATATGTAATATCCGGATAATTTATACGTAATTTATCTGTATTTAAACCTTCTTAATATTTGCTTATGTTGTATTACTGAATGATGTATGCTTCTACGATTTCGTAAATCAATAGTGTGGATTATATGATTTTATAGAGTTTTAGCTGTGCATGTTCTCATTCATAATTAGCGCACACTACACTTATTTCGTAGCGCACGCTAATACTGAGTAGTAGCGCACGCTAGTGTTATAACTTAACGCGCGCTACACTCAGTCAACTAGATCGTGACAGGATCAGTAGGTGGGGAACCAGATCGCAGGAATCACGGTCCCTTTTGGACTCACCCGGACTACTTTTGAAAAGTTGAGTCAACGGGGTTTAGCGCACGCACGAGTGTTGTTGTTAGCGCGCGCTAAATGAAGGTCGATAGGTAGTCAGTGAAGTCAGTGAGCTTCGTAAAACTTGCTAGCGCACGCTAACGAGTGTATTGCGTACGCTATAATCATGATATTAGCGTACATTAAGGCTATTTAGCGTACGCAAGGCCGAGGATAGTAGAATACAGTAGCTTGAGAGCCCATTAGCGCGCTAATTTGGAAGTGTAGCGCACGCTAATAATCAATTATTTTAAATAAGACATCACCACCATTTCATTTTTCACCCTGAACATCGGCCTTTAGTTGACTGCCACAGCTTGGTCCAGCAACCTCACGATATTTCCACCCCATATAAACCTCTACCCATGATTTGTTGAAGGTATAGAACATTGAAGATTGGTGTTCAAGCATTCGACGTTGATTTGCACCTAGTGGTTTCATTGTTCCCTTATTTGTTCCTTCATTATTCTTCTGTGGTAAGGTATGTAGTACGATTTTACTCTATATTTGCGTAGTCGTGAAGTTAGTAATATAGTATACTACACCTAATGATTGAATTAATCAAGTAGAACATGTTTGTAGTAAAGTTTTTGACAACTTAGTGATGAATATGGTGGTTAAGGGTTTGAAATGATGTGTTCTTGATGTTTTAATGGTGGTAATCATGTTTAGTAGAACCACACTCTTCTTGATGGACTATTAACATCACTAGGACAATAATAATCCTTAGTATCAGTTTAGATAGGTTGATTTGTAGAATTGTTATCATTATATTGAATCGATCTATCATGCTTAGGAAGATTTTGAACTAGATGAACTTAGGTTTTCATCGGATTTGGTTGAACCTTGAATTATATCAACATAAGGTTATAAGTTCAAAGATGTTTAATTCACCTTGATGATGATTTCGTGATGATCTTGTGATGAATAACTCGACTATATCGTTAACCTAACTAGGTGAACTCATAACCGATGAACATAGTAATAATTTTACAAGAATGATACATGGTTCGTACAGATGATGATAAACCTTTGAGTAATCTTAATAATGATAAATGTTTTTGTGAAACAAAGTTGTTTGGATTATCACTTTCAAAACATTGATGATGTTTTTAGGGAATTCTACCGGCATATCGATATTTTAACAAAGTCCTTCTTAGTGATTGTTCTCGATAAATTTTTATCCGTTTGAACCATACGAATAATTGAGAACATCTTGAAATGATAACCGAATCGTAAGAACGAATTGAAGTTAGTATGAATCCTTGAAATGGAATGTGGATATATATATATATATATATATATAGAAAGTTGAACTATTCAAATAGAAATTAGGATGTCGTCTCACTAAACTCGATATCGATGATTATATGAATGTGTTATTGAGTGAAATATATTTCATTCAAGGTTGATTGTCCGAGTAACTGATATTAGTCGAGGACCATTCGTTCGTTCGTCAAGGAAGAATTATTCTCGCCTCCGTATTGAGGCAAGTTATCTTGCTTGGTTATAATGATTTTTGGATTCTTGTGATGGTTATGCATTTCCTGTATATGAAACACTTATCAAATTGTGATCCGTGATTTGATATTATACTTGATGATGTTCCGTTTTCATCGTGGGATTGCATTCCCTAGTTCGTCATTTTTGAACCGTTGATATCATTGATCCTTATTGTCATTTCGGTGAGTTTCTTGATCCTTAATCGGATATGTGATTTATTGAATTCGTTGTCATGTTGTATCGTGACATATCCGGAATCATATATGCGTTCCGATTGGTTATTGTGTAGGATTTTTAGCCAGGCACATATATAGTCATGCGTGGATGTTTTCGTATTATACTGTGCACACGAGACATAGTTCGTGAGGCTAATTAGGTACATTGTCCCACGTATATTCTGGATTCCGTATACGGGGTGGACATGTGTATTGAAACATTTCCGGATCAGGCGTACTGTGATGTCCATCTTGAGCCATATAATCTTGGTTGTTCATAATCCATGTATAATTAGATGTGTTTGACGTTTTGTGACTAATTGTTCATACGCCCGAGGGGTATGTTCGATGGTTGGGTCGTTTTCCTTGAGATCTAATATATGTGAATTGTATAATATCTTGAGAAATCATTTATCATGTATATCCGACCTTGTGTTGGGCAAAATACTTGTGTTGTATTTTAGGTCGAGGCAAAAGCAAAGCACGGGAAGATGATGGTGACGGCGAAGGGTTTGAAGGATACTAGTTCGGGGCCCCCACATCTTTTGTTGTCCGCTTATGTTCAAATCGTGTAATGTTATCTTTCCGCGTTATTTAAATTGTTGACCGAATGTATTGTTATTCAAGGTATAGTCCATCTCCATATGGTTTATACTCCTAATCGGAGTAAGTACTATTTATTGTAGTTCGGTATCACAAGTATTGCGTATTTAATCTGTTTTTCAGGTATCACCTGGTGGCTCCCATAGTAGGGTCCACGGCACTGTAATGGCCGCCTTTTTGGGGTGTTATAGAAGATGGTATCGGAGACGATTTTTTTAGAGTCATTGTGAAATGAACTAGTATCAAGAGACCTTCGTGTCACGTGTGACCTGTGCAAGCGCCTGACCCTACGAGCCAAATACGGTACGTACTTTATGAGCCATTATTTAATTACTGGCATGATATTGATATCAGAATGGATCTCTTTGTTGATCTTGATATTTTGAGGATTTGTGGTAGGATTTATCTGATTGATAATTCGAAGTAAATTCTGGATTGATTATATGATTGAAATTGTTCGACTCAACATCGATTTGATTTTCTGTGTGACACTCGTAGTGTCGATAATTTGTTATGAACTGTTTTCTTGAATATGTAATTTCTTATTGCTACTAACTTAGCATGAATTTTGATTGGTATCATGAACTGTACTTATGGTTATCATTATGATTTAATTCTTTCAGTATGGAAAGAAATCTTAGAGGTCGTGGCAGAGGGGGACGAGGCTGCGGAAGGGGCCGAATCCCGATACCACGAGCCAACAGGCATGCGAATGCGGAGCATAGTTCCACAGGCAGTGATTCGCCTTCTAGAGACCAATCACACCACACTGGACGCGAGGATGCGCATGTCGATCCTTATGTTGTGGTGCAAGGCATGATGGCTCAGATGACCCAGATGGGTCAATTAATGAAATCTATGCAGAGAGCTACTACCAACCAGCAACAGGGGCCACCTCCTGTACATGGTGGACCTGTGAGTCATACCATCAGCCATATCTCTCGCCAGCGACCCCCGAATTTTGAAGGCTCCTATGAGCCTGCTGATATCGTGCATTGGATTGAACACTTCGAGAAATTATTCGATATGGTAGACTATCCAGAAGAGAATCACGTCTCCATAGAAGCTTACTATCTTGGCAAGGGCGCCCACATCTCGTGGCTTTCGGTGAGGCCAGCTGATGGCGTATGTACTTGGGAGGAATTTAAAAACCTCATGCTAGACCGTTACTATCCAGCTCCGCTCTGCGAGGCTATGCTGTCGGAATTGCTGAACCCGGACCTGTCGGAAGATGATGATGTACTACTTGTTTCAGAGAAATCCCAAGCACTTCTTCCCTTTACCTCGACGATTGTCCGAACGGAGGCCAATAAGATTAGATATTTTCTGAAGAGGCTTAAGCCCCGAATGAGAATGCAACTGTTGAATCACCACTGTACGACCCTACCGGAGTTCATCGAGAAAGCTCTGGAGTACGAACTTACCGTAAAGGAAATTTCCAAGAAGAAACCGCAATCCAACAACAAGAAATTCAGGAACCAGAACCAGACTTACAGCAACCGGGGAACATTCAAGAGGCCCCAACCAGTGTCAAATCCTTCTGAACGGCAACCCATGGCGTTGAAGCCAACCGGATCGCAACCTCGAGTGGTCAACCTATCTGTTGTGTGCTATAACTGTGGAGACCAGGAGCACATTAATTCTAAATGCCCGAGGCCGTCCGTCGCATGCCATACTTGTGGAAAGAATGGACACCATGCTCGTTATTATAGGAGTGGACCAGGACGTACTCCAGCAGCATCTCATGCTCGAGTTCAGTTTTCTGTCCAGGACCGTGTACCTCCGTCCGCTTCTTATCAGACTACCAGGGCAAACAGAGGGATGGGCCGTAGAAATCAAGCTGGTACATCTGGTACCGGGGCTGCAAAACCCAGAGTCTATGAGATGAAGAAGGCCGACGATCCCAAAGCCAGGATGATTGAAGGTACTCACGAGATTCGATCTCAGCCCGTCTGTGTTCTTTTTGATACTGGTGCTTCACGCTCCTTTTTATCTGCTTCTTGTTTGAGTCGTTTACAATTAGATCATGTTACCAATTGTGAACCTTATATAATTGGTCTACCCGATGGTAGAAGAATTGTTGGGAATCGTGAAGTGCAGAACTGTCCGATTCCCATGAACGACCGTGAGTGGTTGTCGAATTTAATTGTGGTCGATTTACCTAAAGATAATGTGATCTTGGGTATCAATTGGATGGATCGTCATGATGCCATACTTAGTGTCCGCAAACGAACAGTGACCGTCACATCTGATGATGGTGTTGAGTGTATTTTTCAGGGTGACAATCCCAGCCGTTCCATAAGAGTCATCAGTGGTATGAAAGTAGTGAAACTGCTTAATCAAGGGTGTATTGGTTATTGGTGTTACTTTACCAAAACAGCGGATCGACCAGTCGAATTGTTCGATATTCCGGTAGTCCGAGACTACCCAGACGTATTTCCAGATGAGTTGCCAGGCTTACCTCCACATCGTAATGTAGAGTTTACTATTGAGTTAGAGCTAGGTACGTCCCCGCTTTCAAAAGCACTATATTGAATGGCTCCGACTGAGATGCGGGAATTGAAGAACCAGCTTGAGGACTTGATGGAGAAGGGCTATATTCCACCTAGTGCGTCCCCTTAGGGAGCACTAGTGCTTTTTGTACGGAAGAAAGATGGATCACTGCATTTGTGCATTGATTACCATGAGCTGAACAGGGTAACCATCAAGAATAAATATCCATTGCCTCATATTGATGATTTATTGGATCTACTTCAGGGAGCTGATGTGTTTTCTAATATCGACTTGAGGTCCGGATATCATCAGTTGAGGATTCGAGAGTCTGACATTTCAAAGACTACTTTTCGTACTCGCTATGGGCATTATGAGTTTGTAGTGATGCCTTTCGGACTGACTAATGCACCAGCAGTATTCATGGAGTTGATGAATCGGGTCTTTATTAATTATTTGGATCGCTTTGTGGTCATTTTTATCGATGAAATTCTGATTTACTCTCGTGACCACGTAGAGCATGAGCATCATCTCCATCAGATTCTCGATGCTTTGAGGCGGGAACAGCTCTACGGGAAATTTTCCAAATATGAGTTCTGGATGCGTGAAGTTATCTTTCTCGGACATGTGATATCAGCTGATGGGGTGAGATTAGACCCACAGAAGACAGAAGCTATCCAAGACTGGATATCTCCGAAGAACGTGAAGGAAGTTCGCAGTTTGCTGGGGCTAGCAGGTTATTACCGACGGTTCGTGGAAGGTTTTTCCAAGATTACCCAACCGAGGGCTGATCTGCTGAGGAAGGATAAGAAGTATTTATGGTCAGAGGCATGTCAGCGGAGGTTTGATGAACTCAAGAGTCGGTTGATTTTGGCACCTATTTTGGTTCTACCAAAAGGAACAGAAGGATTTGTGGTGTATAGTGATGCGTCAAAACAAGGCCTTGGATGTGTGCTAATGTAGAATGGGAAGGTGATCTCCTATGCATCAAGACAACTATGACCTTACGAAGTCAACTATGCGACCCATGACTTGGAACTAGCAGCCGTGGTCTTTGCTTTGAAAATCTGGCGTCATTATTTGTATGGGGTTACTTGTCAGATTTTTACGGATCACAAGAGCTTGAAGTACATTTTTACTCAGAAGGAGCTAAACATGAGGCAGAGAAGGTGGCTATAGTTAATCAAAGACAATGATATCGAGATCCTTTATCATCCGGGTAAAGCAAATGTAGTTGCCGATGCTTTGAGTCATAAGACAGTATAGGAGCAGATGCTAGCCCGCTTGACAGTTCAGAGAGAATTGGAGTTAGAGTTCGTGAGGCCAGAAATTGAAGTCTGGTTACAGCATATTCAGGGTCATCTCTGCACGCTTTAGATTTCATCATCCCTTGATGATATAATTATATCGAATCAGGTTATGGACCCATTCTTATCTCGAGTTCGGGATGAAGTAACTCAAGGGAAAGCCCCTGGATTTGTAATCCACGATGATGGATTGATATGCTTCAGGAATCGGGTTTGTGTACCCGTAGATGAAGAGTTGATGAACTCTATCATGAGAGAAGCTCATGCTACCCCGTACTCCATTCACCCGGGATCTAGCAAGATGTATAAGGATTTGATGCAATGTTATTGGTGGGCGAATATGAAGCATGAAGTAGCAGAGTTCATTTAGAGATGTTTAACCTGTCAGCAAGTAAAGATTGAGCATTAGCATCCCACAGGAATGTTGAAACCACTCTCGGTTCCCGAGTGGAAATGGGAGGACATATCGATGGATTTTATCACTAGCTTACCGACAAGTCGTCGAGGGATGAATACGATTTGGGTGATTGTGGACCGTCTGACCAAATCAGCCCACTTTTTGGAGATTAAAGACACATGGGGACCCGAGAGATTGGCCCGGCTGTTTATTAAAGAGATTGTCAGGTTGCATGGTACCCCTAAGAGTATTGTATTGGATCGAGATGGGCGATTCGTGTCTCACTCCTGGAAAGCAGTTCATCATGCGATGGGTACCCAGTTGAACTTCAGTATGGCATTTCATCCGCAGACTGATGGTCAGTCTGAAAGGACTATCCAAACTCTAGAGGATATGTTGAGGGCGTGCGCTCTTGACTGGAAGGATGATTGGGAGGTTAACTGCCTTTGGTGGAATTCACATATAATAACAGTTGGCATGCTTCGATTCAGATGGCACCTTATGAAGCATTGTATGGCTGTCGTTTTAGGTCTCCCTTATGTTGGGATGACCTGTCAAAATCTTTGGGTACAGAACCTGATATGTTGTTAACAGCCCGTGAGAAGATCACCCTGATTAGTAGTCATTTGTTAATGGATCAAAGCCGACAGAACGCTCGAGTTCGAGGTCGGCGACCATGTACAAATGAAGGTGTCCCCTACTCGAGGTGTTTTTCGTTTTGGGAAGAGAGGCAAGCTGAGTCCGAGGTATATCGGGCCGTTTGAGGTTTTGGAACGAGTAGGCGATCTGGCCTATCGTCTGGCATTGCCACCAGCTCTGAGTCGGATTCATAAAGTATTTAATGTCTCCTAGTAAGAAAATATATTGCTGATCCAGGACATATACTACAATTCAATGAGATCGAGATAGCGGAGGATCATTTGTATGAGGAGCGTCCCATACATATACTTGAGAGGAGTATCAAACAGTTGCAGAACAAGAAGATTCCCCTAATGAAGGTTCAGTGGTCATGACATGGAGTCGTGGAGGCTACGTGGGAGATGGAGAGCAGCATACGAGAGAGATATCCCGAGTTGCTTACCCCTTAGTTTTGAGGACGAAACTCCTTTTACGGGGGGATTATGTAATATACGGATAATTTATATGTAATTTATCTGTATCGCAACCTTGTTAATATTTGCTTACGTTGTATTACTGACTGATGTATGCTTCTACGCTTTCGTAAATCAATAGTGTGGATTGTACGATTTTATAGAGTTTGAGTTATGCATGTTCTCATTCATGATTAGCACACACTACACTTATTTCGTAGTGCACGCTAATACTGAGTGGTAGTGCATGCTAGTTTTATAACTTAACGCGCGCTACACTCAGTCAACTAGATCGTGACTGGATCAGTAGGTGGGGAACCGGATCGCGGGAATCACGGACCCTTTTGGACTCACCCAGACTACTTTTGAAAAGTTGAGTCAACGGGGTTTAGCGCACGCAAGAGTGTTGTTGTTAGCGCGTGCTAAATGAAGGTCGGTGGGTAGTCAGTGAGCTTCGTAAAACTCGTTAGCGCATGCTAACGAGTGTATAGCTTAGGCTAAAATCATGCTATTAGCGTATGTTAAGGCTATTTAGCGTATACAAAGCTAAAGACAGTAGAATACAGTAGCCTAAGAGACTGTTAGTGCGCGCTAAGCTTGAAGTGTAGCGCACGCTAATAATCATTTATTATAAATAAGACTTCACCCCCATTTCATTTTTCACCCTGAACTTCGGCCTTTAGTTGACTGCCACAGCCTAGTCCAGCAACCTCACGATATTTCCACCCCATATAAACCTCTACCCATATAAACCTCTACCCCTGATAGGAATCCTTGGATGAAGTACAGATTGGAGTAACAAAATATCTCGAGGCCCGTGAGCTCTCTCGAGACCTGCTGGCACTAGAACTCCTGCAGTATTTCTGAAGGTGTCCCTGCCTCCCACATGAACGACAAATAAAAGCCGGCACTGTACAACGAGTGCTAACCTGCCCCGCTGAATCACAGTTAAAGCAAACAACAGTGGAACTCGTCGCCTGAGAAGAAGATGCTTTCACAGCACGAAGACGACTAGAAAATGAACTCTTAGATGTCGGATCCCGATGTCCCTCTAAATGAACCGGGATCCTAGTCCTCTCACCAGAAGAAACTGAAGGGTGCCTCCGAGCAAGCTCCTTGATCAAAAGATCTGCTCCAAGAGCCTTCTCGATGAATTCACCAAGTGAGTAACAATTATGATTGAATAACTGCATCCTCAACTGCGGGTTTAGCCTCTTACTAAAACACTTGATCTTATCCGCCTCAGTACGGATAACAGACGAAACAAACTATAGAAGTCCTTGAAACTTCTCAGCAATAACTATAACACCCTCCTCTTCGATGGATTCGAGGTTCAAACCTTTGACAACTTGGCTTCATGAAGTGGAGCCGGATAATACCTCTCTAACATGAGAGTCTTGAACTTGCTCCAAACACAATCACGATCGGTGGGTTTCACAGAAAGCCACCAAGAATAAGCGTCCTTACTCAGATAGTAAGCCGTGATTGCCACCTTACTCTCCTCCGGACACTGAACCACATTGAAGAGTTTATCGAAATGTTCAAGCCAATGAACAAGGTCAGCTGGTTCCGACGAACCCTCAATAATAGACGGCCTCTGACGAGAGATATCGCCAACAATCTGACTCACTCTCCAAGTCTGCCCATGAAACGGCACCTGGAATCCCTGCTGCGGTGCACCATGAACCATCGAGGCCTGCATGGTCTCAACTATCTGTGTCATCTGAATTATCTGGGCCATCATGCCCCTCATAAGCAATAAAGATTCGACATGTCCACTCTCAGTCTGATCGACCTCTCGAGTATGATGTCCTGAAGGATAATCGGTCGCGTAGGTAGCACTACCGGCCGAACTCTAATCCATCTAGGCATCCGCACGTGCATAAACATGAGGTTCTTAGTTTCGGCCTGCTCTGTAACCTCTACCCCCTCTGCCACATCCTCGGATTCCTCTTTCCATACTGAAAGAATAGCATTCGATCATGAGCAAAGCTCAAACATGCCTCAACGGCCAATCCACAATGCTAAGTCAATAGCCAAACACGAATATACATACTCAACAGATAAACAATCGCCTCAAATGTGCTAGTTACAACCAATACTGAGCCCACACGCTCCAAAACAAATAATCATGAACTAATCGTAACACAAATGTTACATACAGGTTTTCAACAAAACATGTATAATCAATGACATAATGAATGTATGAACATAAAAGAGAATCGAGTCCTTACACAGGACATTCGAAGCTTCGAGGTCTTGTGATACTAGTCTTCACTGACGACGACGAGATGAAAGAGTGACTCATACAGTCGCCCAACTATCACGACTTACAAAACCCGACTGTCCAGATTGTCGTAACCTGACACCCCCACTACTACCGCGTTGGTAGAACCACATAACTCACATATCAGGGTATCTCACAACCCAATGCTCTGATACCATCTTCTATAACACCTCCAAATCGCATTGGGTCATTACAGTGCCGTGGACCCGACACCAGGAGATCCACCAGGCGAACACGACCAAAATACAACAAACTGACCAAAAGGGGAATCTCGGTCCCTACTATGACATTCGTCATAATATTCCTATATGGAATTTTAACGACAAAAGTGGGCCTACATGGCCAAAATAAAATACAACAACATCCACGAGTCTTGCTCGGATAATACAAAATGACAACAACTGAACAAAACTGGAGTACTACAAACTGTCAGACTGACATGAACACCAAAACATCTCGGACTAGTATCACTCGAATGCCTTGTATCCATCGTCATGACCCTGTGTCTCAACTCTCTCCTCGCAAGCACCTAAAACATGAAAACATGTTCCGCCCCCACAGGGTCAGTCATCTAGATAATGAATATCAAATACATGTACAACATGATATGCATCCAAGGGCAGAATAAATAGTACAATAATGGTAATACAAGATGCTCACAAACCAAAGTGAGAATCGATCATTCATTAAACAATATGCCCACGGCATACGATCGGTACCTACTCAACAGGTTAGAAGACAAGTGCCCAACGGCGAATCATCAACACAGAACACAACAATGAACTACCCGAAGGTAACCCAAACAAAAGTTGAAATACGAATCACAATGCCCGAAGGCTCCAACGGAAATACCAAAACATCACAATAGCCTGAAAGCCCTCAGCCAAAGCTGCCAAAATATCACAATGGTCTGAAAACCACTCAGCCGAAGCTGCCAATCGTCACAATGGCCTGAAAGCCGGACAACCCGAAGCTGTATATCATCACAATACGGATCTCAAACAAACAAACCCGACTATCGAACATACTCCTCGGCGTATGAACAACCAGCCGCAAATCATCAGACATATCCAACACAACATGGACTATGAACGACCAAAATAATAAGGCTCAAGAGGGACATCACAGTACGCCCGATCCGGAAATGTGTCCGTGCACATGTCCACCCCGTATACGGAATCCAGAATATATGTGGGACAATGTACCTAATTAGCCTCACGAACTACGTTTCGTGTGCACGGTCCAATGCGGAAACATCCATGCATGACCATCGTGTGCCTGGCTAAAAATCCTACACATAACCAATCGACACGCAGATGTGATTCCAGATATGTCACGATGCAACATGACAACGAAACTCAAATGATAACACATCTAATACGGATCAAAAGACTCACCAAAGTGAATGATGACACACGGATAATGAAAGATTGACACGACCAACAATATCGAAAACAACCATCCTGGGATCACAATACCTAAGGACCGATTAACGCGATCAACAATCACAACACAACAATTCTGTAATCCTCAACCCTCAACGATCACAAAATTACCGATTTTACAAGAATGATAGTGTGCTGCCTTGAGTCGGCCAACACGACAACAATAACCTACGGATGGGCACCATCATCGGAGATGCAAATTAAAATACCTCAACTGCCTTAGAATGGACAATCGATAACGACACGATGGATGGGAACTCCCTTCGATAATCCCAATTCAATACCTTGATTGCCTTAGAATGGCTCATCGATAATAACGACACAACGGATGGGAACTATCCTCGATAATCCCAATTAAATACCTCGATTACCGTAGAACAGCCAATCGATAACAATGATACAACAGATGGGAAATGTCTTCGACAGTCCCAATTCAATACATCGATTAACTTAGAATGGTCAATCGATAACAACGATACAACGGATGGGGAATGTCTTCGACAGTCCCAATTCAATACATCGATTACCTTAGAACGGTCAATCGATAACGACGATACAACGGATGGGAAATGTCTTCGACAGTCCCAATTCAATACATCGATTACCTTAGAACGGTCAATTGATAACGACGATACAACGGATGTCTCGGCAACTTTAATCGGTTACCGATAACGAAGATGATAATCGAATACGTCAATGCCTTCAATCGTCCAATACAACATCAATAACGAAGCACCAATATTAATAACAATAATCACAACTATGTCTTAAATCGACATCAATATCAACAACAACAATCGATACATTGATACCGCGAACCGGCTATCGACAACAATATTTCCAACAAGTATCACAATTCCTTGAACCGACCATTGAACAACAATAACATTTGGCATAATTTGCCGAAGGGTGTCGTATCAAACAATCCCCTAATATCAACAAAATCATAAGTAGACTGAGTCTCAAAATGATATACACATTCATACAGATATATGATAACATTAATCTCATTGACTAGTACAAGTATAAAGCTTGCCTCAAATCGAAGGCAAGAAAGTCCTTCCACGATCAACGTCCTCCCACGAAATGACGAACGGTGTCTTACAATGATCATAAGCACTCGAACAACCTTGAACGAAATACCATTCATTCAATAACACAAAAATCAATAGAAAACAACACCAAGGAAAATCCCGATTCAACCCTGAATCGGTTAAACTCCACAAACGAATATCATAGTTCCCAACTATGAATTCTAACATCCTCTAACAACTCAATTATCGATATGATCAAACGTTCTTAACACTTGTGAAAACAATTCAACAAGAATCACTTAAGAACAACATGAAATTAATCCCCATACAATGAAAATATCATCAATATTATCACTATCACCTCAAGAACATCACCAACACAACAAACATGATGTCTAAACAATAATCAATCACCAATTCATCATGAATTTGGATTAATCAACAAGGTTAAATCAACCATTGCAAGATTATGATAATCATTACATAATTCCTCATAATCCTATCTCAAAATGGTTATAATCTCCCTAAGAAACACAAACAACAACATCAATCATATCAAGACTATGTTAATCATATACAATCTTAACATAATCCTACCTAGACATGATTAAAACCTCCCAACATCCTAAAATATCAAGAAAAACTGCTCCTCAAACCACAATCACCATGTTCTTCATCATAAGTTATGGAAACTCATCAAGAATCATGATATACTCCAACAATCACCAACTATACGAGGAAAACAACGACAACATCATCATCATATTCGAAATCACTTGAAGAACAAGGGATTAAGAGAACTTACCAATGGAGAACAAGAAGAACTCTCCAAACACCAAAGGAGCACCAACAAGCTTCCAACTCCAAGCTCCAAATCAAGTTATGTTGATAAAAAACATGTTGGGAGGGCTAAATATCAAGAACAAGTCCAGAGGGATGGTTCTGGGGAGAGAAAGGAGGTTTTGGTTCGTGAAGAAATGAAATATGAAACCAAAATTTATAATCTAACAAGCACATTGCGTCTGCTAACCACAACGCATAACGTACTTTAAGCCACCTTACGTACGCTACCGTCCTTGCATAGCGTACGCTACGCCAAGTCAGAACTCACTAACTCGAAATGGGACCTGCATTACGTACGTAATCATGAACACTTAATGTATGTTATCTCTCGTTGACTGCAATAGTGAGATCTGATCGAAAGATTCCCGGCCCTACCAGCCGAAAGTTGATGTCGAGGAAGGTTCCTACAACCGACCACTCATTACGTACGTAACCATATAGGTTTAATGTATGTAATACCCATCCCATAGCGTACATAATGCTACTGATGTAGCGTATGCTATGGCTAGTATACTTAGCCAAAAATCCAAACTCTCCAAGCAACATCCAAACGACGAAGCAATACCAACGACAAGCACAAATATCTCAATTCTGAAATATCCCAATACAATATACATTGTATCAGTCCAAAACAATAATACTTGTACAATTTCAAACGAATACGTACAACTCAATAGTGAAACAAAAAAAAATTACCCCCGGATATTACACTCCCATAGGTTAAAAACAAAAAGAATGAGAAATAAAGGAAAAAGAGGTTGTTGTCCAGTATTTATACTGGACAGTTGTTAGCGTGCACTAACTAATATATTTAGTGCGCGCTAACAAGGTCAACTCTCCAGCACCTTCTGCCTGAAACACTATTAGCGTGCGCTAGCCAATATACGTAGCGTGCACTAACAAGTCATGTGTCCAGTCCAGTGGCTTCTGGACAGTTCTGCACCTTCCAGGTAGCGTGCGCTAAAAAGGACAAATAACGTGCGCTAAGACAGACGATAGCATGCGTTAACTACAAGGATTAGCGTGCGCTATCGAGACTCTAGTTCTAGTCCAATAGCTCCTGGATTGCCTCCGAACTGCCAGTTAGCGTGCGCTACAATCCCTGTAGCATGTGCAAACCGTGACATAGTAGTGCGCCCTACACCACTTAGTAGCGTGCGCCACACTACAATGAACCAAAAACTCACGCAACGATCTGAATCGCAACCAAACATGTGTCAAACATTGTACACCCAAACATGGCACACGATTCCAAAGACATAGGCAACAACTATCCGCTAAACCGCAGAAAAAAATTCAACGAAACCAGAATAAAGATCTCGGGTATTACACATCATACCACAATACTTCACAGCACAACGTAACAATTTATGGCAATACAATAATAGCACGACACAAATATCTATTCAAGATAATTAAAATATCTTATTTGAAGTCACACCCAAAATAACATCATCAAGATGACATATTATCATGCAACATCATCACAAATAACAACGCACAAGGTATTCCGCGGCGATGCTCCCTTGGCATCTACCCCCAGAGGTTTCACCGAACCATCACCGGGTGGAACAACTATTCATACCCGCATTAAACATTCCCATAGATCAACAATCACATCTGAATAACATCGTATAAGATACAAGGTAGAACCAAACCATACAAAACAATGCATCTTAAAGCGAACTAAGCCTATGATTAGCATGCGGTAACTATAACATTATGTCTGCCCAGTCTAGTTAGCGTGCTTTAGCTAGTACGTTAGCGTGTGCTAACTGACCTAATTCGGAATACTTTCATCTTTTACCACTTTTGAAAAAAAAAATCACATTTTGATTTTAAATACAAAAAATTTATGATGTGAAATATTTATAAAAATCGATTACTCAAGTTATTTGAAAATAACATTGATATGCGAAAATTATTTTCAAAATCCTTTGAAACACGACAAAAGATCAATGATGGTAACATTTAAACAATTATGTAAAATACTTCAAAACACATTCTTCAAATACCGTCATAAGTTTTAATTTGAAATGGCCGGATCCCAAAAGTCAAAACAAACTTCCAAAATCTACACTAAATCGCCTTTTGACCGCACCGTCAAAACATTTTTGAAAATGATTTTTTTTCCACAACATACTGAAGTCTCGGAACTTTCAAAAAAACCATTTGTAAACACACTCACGCGGATATAACTACAACAACAATCCGAAATCAATCCATTTCCAAACACATGCCCATCCGGCATACAAAAATCACCAATTCAACAAACATAACTCATGCATACTAAATTCAAACACATTTCAAAACCATCTATCTGAGTTTCTTAACAAACTCTACCATCGATACACTTTTTGGAACATCATTAATATTCAAGGTTTCATAACACACTACACCACTCGGTGTCCAATCCCTCAATATATCCAGCTCATTATACACGTAATATACCACAAGCATCAAATACGGATTCTATTTCACAACACACATATAACAAAGTTACGAATCACAGACATCGCACATAAAAGAGGAGACTTACATCCACGGGTCGCACTAAGATAACAGTCGCCCATGATACTAATCTCTAATTTTCATGCGACAACTCAAACGACGGAACCAAACACAACTCGATTCGACCCAACATCCTAAGTTTCCACAACCTAAGCTCCTATACCATAAATGTAACACCCCCAGAAATCATCCGGGAATATCACACATTGTGGACCCTTCTCACAAGGATCTACCAAGCTAAACACTACAAAACGACCAACTGTTTGACCGGCTGGGGTCAAACAAGATGATGACACGGACTGATAAGATCACACATCTACAACACATACCCATGCAGGGGTCTAAATACAAAATGATATAGCACATCAGAAGACTGAAAATGATACAATAACACAACGACATCAGACTGAACTCCATTTTTCCAGATTAGTATCGCAGACCATCATCTTCCGTGCCGATCCTAGGACTGCTCCCACGAACCAAGCAAACATGAATGCATGAAACGTATTTCCCCCATATAAGGGGTTAGCAAATCGAATTTCCCAGTACAAGTATCATAACCATACGAAATGTAGCAAGCAAACAACAATCACGAATGTAATACCATGGGTATTTCAAGCTATAATTACGTGTATTTCATGAACTAAAATGTAATTTCTATCATTTGTGATGTTGTTGTAATACCCGGTTGTAATTCAGTAATTATCATTCAGTATTTATCATTCAGTAATTGATACTCAGTAATTTCACTCATTATTGATCATTTGTCACTCAGATTCAGTCATGGTATTCATCATTCAGAGTAATTGTATCGAGTATCAATCGTCATTCATCACTAATCTGATTGGAGTTTCGTGTCGTGTTTATCATCATTGTCAATTTCGTTGTGAACTGTGCGTGAAGGGTAGCGCACGCTACGTACTCCTTTTAGAGTACGCTAATTGGGTATAGGTAGCGCACGCTACCACTCAGCTTTAGCGCACGCTAAGGTTGCCCTGGCTGCAGTCCAGAAGGTACTGGACTGCAGGTGAGTTATAAGTAGCGCACGCTACGAATGGTAAGTAGCGCGCGCTAGTGAGTTGTAGTAGCGCACGCTAATATGTGGTGTAGCATGGGCCTCTCTCAATATTGAGTTTTCCAACTCGTCGTTCACCGGTACACATAACTGATTCTTAAATCGCAAAAGTCTATCCTCGTGGACCATAAATCCAGGGGCTTTACCTTGAGTCACATCATCTCGAACGCGCAACAAAAATCGGTCCGATCCCTGATTCTCCCTGATCGCCTCCTCGAGTGGCAATGAAATCTCTAACATACAAAGTTGCCCTTGTACTTGCTGTAATCAGACCTCTATCTCGGATCTTTTGAATTCTTGTTGGAGCTCCTTCTGAACTGTTAAACGAGCAAGCATCTGCTCCTGAACGGACTTATGGCTCAAGGCATCGGCGACAACGTTTGCCTTACCCGGGTGATACTGAATCTCGATATCATAGTCCTTGATCAGTTCTAGCCACCGTCTATGACGCATATTTAACTCCTTCTGAGTAAATATATACTTCAAGCTCTTATGATCGGTGAAAATCTGACAGGTAACGCTAAGGACAGATCAGGTTGAGTCCAATGGCTACTGGACTGCACTGGATTAATTCTTAGCGCACGCTATGTGTTGTTTTTAGCGTACGCAATCGATATTATAGCGCACGCTAAATAATGGTTGTAGCGCACGCTATCGAGGTCAGATCAGAGGACAGGCAGTTTCTGGATTCCAGTACTGGGCATCTCATTATTCGTTAGCGCACGCTAACTATGAGTATTAACGTACGCTAGTGGTATGGCCGTAGCGCACGCTACAAAAAGGTACGTAGCGCGCGCTACCGTTTTTGGACAGTGGGTACTGGAATACCCAAATTACCCGTTAGCGCACGCTATGCATAAGGGCTAGCGCACGCTAACCTGGAGTGATTATATATTGGACAGTCAGCTTGAGTTCGTCATTTAGCATTCTATTCTCATTCTCTCGTCGGTTCTAGGCGATTTGGGCGATTTAGAGAGTATTCTTCAAGGTGTAATCATCAATCATCATCTTCAAGTCTTTGAGTTGGATTAATCATCACTTCATCATCTCCAAAACATCGAATCAAAGGTATTAATTTCTTGGATCTAGAATTTCGGATTTTTGGGTTTTCCTTCCGATTTCTTCGTGTAAGCTTGGATTATCATTGGAAAATGTTAGATATGGATTATCTACCTTGGATGAATATATTCCTACGGATTTAATGGTTATTTTCGGAATTGTTTTCAAGAACCCTTGGGGTTGACTTCGGTTAATTGGGAATTTTCCGATTGATGTTGTTGTAATCATGAATTATGGATTCCTAATGGATTATTGATATCATTGAAGTGTTTTGTTAGTTCGAAATACTCATTTTGGTGTGGGTTTCGACATATTCGGGATTGGATATTTCCGAAGTTGTGTGGTTGGTTATGTATTCGTTGGAATGCCCTATGAGTTTGATTATCGTTGTTTTCGACCTTTCGGTTAGTCGTGTTTTGTTGCTTGATACGTGTATTGAGCGATTGTTGGTAATTATTGTTATTCAAGGTTGTTCGAGCGACCGGTATCTTGGTTAGGACGTTGTTCGTGGACGGACATTCTTCATCGTTGTTGTGTAAGTTAAATCTTACTCGGTTAAAAGGATACTCATTCCTTTTGTTGTTGATTGCTCATAATCATAATTCATTCATCATAATATTAATCATTTTGAGACTTATAATTGTCGAATAATCAATTCATTCACGAGGAACGACGGTTCCAAATCATTTCATTGGGTTATCAATCACGTCACTATTACTTTCATATCGGTGAGTCATCTTGGCCTTGTCTAATTATTATTTATTGATATTCATCATGGTCATTCTCGTTCATGTGACCTTCCGGGTTCATATTGCGTGGCCGGGTGTGGCTGTGTGGAATTTTTAGTCGGGCACACGATGGTCATGTATTGGGTTCACCGATACATCGGACCGTGCACACGGTAACGCTTACCTCCATGAGACTAATTAGGTACAAGGACGGGTGTGTCCGGTCATTCGTCTTGTACACTTGCACAGAACATTACGGGCGTACTATGATACTCCTCTTCAGCGTAATTCATAATTAAGAATATTTCATAACTTAAGTTAATTCATGATTGTGTAATTTCAACTCTTGAGGATTGTTGTTACGTATGGCCCGACCCGTTGGGGATTTTGTTTTGTGTCACGGCAAGGCAAAGGCACGGGAAGAGCATGTTGACGGCGACGAGTCCCAGTGATACTAGTAGGGGGCCCTACCATTCCGTTTGTTCGATCATCTTGATCATTTTAGTTATTCCGTCATTTGTATTTTCCGCTGCAAATTCCGTTTGAGATGTTTATTTATTCAGGGTGGTGTATTTTATCTTCATATAAAATATACTAGTATTCGGTATTGTCCTGGTGTGTTGTACTTAAACTCCTCATCGGAGTACTTGGTAATATAATGTGGTTCGGTACTACAATTATATTATTTAATTCATCATTTCCATTCGCCTGGTGGGTCCCAGTCGGGGATTCACGGCACTGTAATATCCGCCTAGTTTGGGGTGTTACAGAGTTGGTATCGGAGCGTGGTTTTGAATACTACCCTCCAAGTCATGTCTCGTTCGAAATCATCGTCATCGGACTAGTATCATTGGACTTTCGCGTCACGTGTGACCTGTGCAAATGCCGAGCCAATCAGACCAAGAACAGTAAGATTTCTAATGCCATGGTATAATTTCTGGCAATAATCATTCATTCATAATTCATCAGTTAACAATCCTCAATCATCATTGTCACTTTGACCAGGACGGTCAGGTTAACTCATTAATCACTCAATTCATTTCATTACTCAGTTGTTGATCTGGAAGATCAAATCATTAATCTTGTTAACTCATTCAAGATAATCATTTCAGTAACTTCATCAGACAATCATGTCACGTCAATTAATCATTCATGTAATCACTGTATTTGAGCGCGTATGCTCATTTTCATCATTTCATAATATAATCATAATGTGATACTCATGCGAGATATATAATCATCATATGACTTTCCACTTCAGTATGGAAAGGTCTGGCAGAGGACGTGGAGGACAAGGCCGTGGAGCGGGCCGAATCCCGAGAGCTCGTGTGAATACACGTGCAAACGCGAGGAATAATGCTAATTCATCGAGCAGCGACGCTGCCACTCATTCACCTGGACGCGATCATTCACTATAGGGGAGTCGTACCCGGGACACGACTCAGTCAGAGGGTGTCCGGGTTGACCCACTCGCTTTTATGCAGGGCATGATGGCCCAAATGACCCAGATGGCTCAGTTGGTGGAGACGATGCATAACTCCGTCAATCAGAATCAACAGGCTCCTCCGCCGCCACCTCAGAGGCAAGAGAGGAATGTGAGCAATATCATCGGCGACATATCTCGCCAGAGGCCACCTACTTTCGAGGGCTCATCTGAGCCGGCGGATATCATTCATTGGCTCGAGCATTTCGAGAAGTTGTTTGCTATGGTAGATTGTCCCGAAGGACACAAAGTTTCTGTTGCGGCTTACTACCTGGGTAAGAGCGCACATTCTTGGTGGTTGTCGTTAAAGCCCACCGAAGGATCATGTACTTGGGATCAGTTCAAGACTCTCATGATGGAGAGGTATTATCCGGCCCCGCTCAGAGAGGCCAAGCTGTCAGAATTACTCACCCCAGACCCCTCAACGGACGAGGATGTTCTCGCCATTGCTGAGAAGTTTCAGGAACTTCTTCCCTTCGCCTCATCTATCATTAATTCCGAGGCAGATAAGATTAAGTATTTCAGCAAAAGGCTGAAACCCCGTATGAGACTGCAGTTGCTTAACCATAATTGCACCACGTTGGCCGAATTCATTGAGAAAGCTCTCACCTACGAGCTTACTGCTAAGGAAATTGCTAAGCAGCAACCTTCGTCTGCTAGCAAGAAATCGAAGAATCGTAATCAGTCTAAAGGCGGTCAGACAACCTTCAAGAAACCCCGTGCGGGCTCTGCTTCGAGCGACCTCTGTGTCGTCTAAACCCGCAGAATCTCGCCGAGTGGTGGCCATTCGTCCATCACCTGTTTCAACCGTGGGGATCTTGGTCACCTCGGTACCAAGTGTCCAAATGACTATCACATGTCATAATTGTGGAATTGCCGGGCATAAGGCCCGTTTTTGCCGTAGGGACTCCAAACCTACTCGACGTCATCTCGTGCACCTAAGCGGTCGGCCGTTGAATCGGGCCACTCAATCGGCGTCGTCTAAAGCAGCGGGAGAGCGACTAAAGGTGGAGCCTATAGCCAGCAGACGGAGGCGTCGGTGCCGGGACTAGCAAGCCCCGGATCTATGAGATGAAGAAGACCGATGATCCAGAGGCCCGAATGATCTCAGGTACACTCGATATTCTATCTCAACCTGTGTGTACCCTTTTCGAAACTGGTGCATCGCATTCATTCATTTCCGATTCATGTTTGAGTAGACTACGTCTGGGTAGTGCTACTAGTTGTGAGCCTTATGTCATTGGCCTACCTGATGGTAGACGAATTACTGGTAATCGTGAGATTCAGAATTGTCCAATTCAGTTTCATGGTCGTGTATGGCCAGCGGACCTAGTCGTGGTGGATTTTCCGAGGGACGACGTCATCTTGGGTATTTATTGGATGGATCGTCATGATGCCATCATTAGTGTCCGTAAGCGTATGGTCACTATCATTTCAGACGATGGGGTAGAATGTGTGTTTCAGGGAGGTAATCCCGGCTGTTCTGGTAAGGTGATTAATTTGATGAAAGCAGTAAGGTTACTCAATCAGGGATGTGTCGGTTATTGGTGCTATATGGCCGAAACCGAGAAATCATCAGTAATGTTGACGGATATTCCGGTAGTGAGGGAATATGCCGATGTTTTTCCAGACGAGTTACCTGGTTTGCCTCCACAGAGGGATGTGGAATTCACGATTGAGTTGGAGCCTGGTACGTCCCCGATATCGAAGGCACCGTACCGGATGGCCCCGACCGAAATGCAGGAATTAAAGAACCAACTTGAGGAGTTGTTCGAGAAAGGTTATATCCGACCGAGTGCGTCCCCGTGGGGAGCACCAGTGTTGTTTGTCAAGAAGAAGGATGGTTCATTCCGCTTATGTATTGATTATCGGGAGTTGAACAGGGTGACGATCAAGAATAAGTATCCCTTACCCCGTATTGATGATCTCTTAGATCAACTTCAGGGAGCTTCAGTATTTTCCAAGATCGACTTAAGGTCTGGATATCATGAGTTGCGGATCCGAGAGTCGGACAATGCGAGGACGGCGTTTCGAACACGCTATGGTCATTATGAATTTGTGGTTATGCCGTTTGGATTGACTAATGCACCTGCGGTATTCATGGAGTTAATGAATCGGGTTTTCATCGACTTTTTGGATCAGTTTGTTGTTGTCTTCATCGATGAAATTTTGATTTATTCCCGTGACCGGGAGGAACACGAGTTTCACCTTCATCAAGTACTCGACGTGTTGAGACGAGAACAACTTTATGGGAAGTTCTCCAAATGTGAGTTCTGGATGTCCGAAGTGACTTTTCTCGGTCATGTAATTTCATCAGACGGAGTTCGTGTCGACCCTCAGAAGACGGAGGCTATTCGAGATTGGCTACCTCCGAAGAACGTTAAGGAAATCCGAAGTTTCCTCGGATTAGCGGGTTATTATCGGCGATTTGTAGAGGGATTTTCTAGAATCGCTCAACCCTTAACGAACCTTTTGAGGAAGGATAAGAAATACACGTGGTCCGATGCGTGTCAACGGAGTTTTGAGGAACTCAACAGCCGGTTAATGTCAGCACCTGTACTTTCCTTTCCGCAGGGGACGGAAGGATTTGTGGTTTATAGTGATGCGTCCGGACAGGGTCTCGGATGTGTACTCATGCAGAACGGGAAGGTTATTGCCTATGCTTCACGGCAATTGAGACCTTACGAGGTTAATTATCCGACACACGACCTGGAGCTAGCAGCCGTGGTGTTCGCCTTGAAAATTTGGCGTCGTTATCTTTATGGCGTTACCTGTCAGATATTCACCGATCATAAGAGTTTAAAGTATATATTTACTCAGAAGGAGTTGAATATGCGTCAGAGACGGTGGTTGGAATTAATCAAGATTATGATATCGAGATCCTCTACCACCCGGGCAAGGCGAATGTTGTCGCCGACGCCTTGAGTCGTAAGTCCGTTCAGGAGCAGATGCTTGCCCGTTTAACAGTTCAGAAGGAACTTCAGCAGGAATTCCTTAGACCCGAGATCGAGGTCTGGCTTCAGCGAGTTCAGGGGCAGCTTTGTATGTTAGAGATTTCATCGTCACTCGAGGAGGCAATCCGAGAGAATCAGGGTTCGGACCCATCATTGTTGCGCATCCGAGAGGATGTGGGTCAAAGGAAAGCCCCTGGATTTGTGGTCCACGAGGATGGACTTTTGAGGTTTAAGAATCGGTTGTGCGTACCGGCGAATGTCGAGTTGAAAAACTCAATTTTGAAAGAAGCCCATGCTACCCCTTACTCTGTTCATCCGGGGTCTAGCAAGATGTACAAGGACTTGAAACAAAATTACTGGTGGAGTAATATGAAGCGAGAAGTCGCAGAATTTGTTTCGAGATGCTTAACTTGTCAACAAGTTAAGATTGAACATCAGCGACCGGCGGGTATGCTGAAACATCTTCCTATTCCTGAATGGAAGTGGGAAGACATTTCTATGGATTTCATCATGAGTTTGTCGACCACTACACCATAGATTGCATACAGCAACGTGTAAAATACGTTGCAATATGCCCTAAATTCATTGCAATAGGTCCTATTGCAACGATTATGCAAAAATCAAGCGTGCCCTTTGCTCTGGTTGCCATAGGGCCCTTATGGCAACAAATTTGGTACCATATTGCAACGGCATATTATCGTTGCAAATATAGTATATGGCAACGATTTAACGGCTATAGCAACAAGTTTAACACCATTGCAATATCTTGGACTACCTATGGCAACATTTTTTTGCAACGTTTTTTTTGTGTTAATTGTTGCAATACATGGACTCAGGCAACCCTAAGGCAACATATATATGCCCAATTGCAACGTATTTAGAATCAAATGCAATCTAATTTTATTAATGAATATGACATATATGGCAACATTTAAGCTTCTATTGCAATGCTAAATAAAAAAACTGGCATGACCATTAAATTTATTTCAATTGGTATATCGTAACATCAATCCAAACGAGCAATATTACTGTTGTTCCAACATCAAGACTAATTTTAGGAAAATGACCAAGTTGAAGCAAAATAACTAAGTTCAAGTGACACACAATCTAACTTAGTAATACATAGACCAATATCTTAATTAAACATTATATAAACATGAGTCATGGCTCTTCTTCCTCTTCCTATTCCTCTTCCTCTTCATCTTCATCTTCATATATCTTCATCTTCATCCGTCTCATCTCCGTCCTCAATAGAAGTAGTAGCACATCTAAATCCTTCTCTGAATCATTATGGACTTCTCCCAATCTGAAATTAGAAAAAAAAAGTTAGCTCATCACAAAGTAGTTAGCTCACCCACCTCAAGATATAATAAGACACAACCTTGAAAAACACCCACCTCAAGATATAATAAGACACAACCTTGAAAAATTCCACCGCATCATCAAAGAAGCAACAAATACTCCTCTTTGCCAATAAGAAAATAAATTCGAGCCATTAAATCATTAACGAACATAAAAACCAAAAAAGGCTTATTCATGCTCTTGAAGATGTGTTTCCTGATGCATCTCACAGGTTTTGTGTTAGGCATTTGCACTCTAATTTCAAGCTGGCAGGATTTAAAGGATTAGCCTACAAGAATGCATTATGGGCTGCTGCAATAGCATCCACTATTAGTGAGTGGACATTGAGAATGGATGAAATGAAGTCTTTAGGAAGAGAAGCTTTTGCTTGGTTTGAGGATAAACTTCCTGAGCAGTGGAGCAAGAGTCATTTTACCTTTCATCCCAAGTGTGGTATGCTCTTAAACAATTGTTGTGAGAGCTTCAATGCAAAGATACAAGATGCAAGAGAAAGCCTATAATCACCATGTGTGAGTGGATAAGAGAGTACCTACTGAGGAGGCCGCAGGAAAATAGAGATAAAGAAGAGAAGAGATGGAAGAAAAGATTGTGTCCAAGAATCAATAAAATTCTGAAGAAACATGTTGAGTTGGCTAGGGACTGCATTCCAATGAAGTGTGACAACACTCATTAACAGGTTGGAGTATGTGATGGTTCTCAGTTCTGTGTTAACCTGGAGGAGTGGAGTTGTACATGCAGGAAATGGGAACTTAGTGGGATACCTTGCAAACATGTCATATCAGCTCTACATGATCTTGAACTGAATCCAGAAGACTCCATGGATGAAATTTATACACTGGATAGATACAAGTGTAGTATGAATAGTCTATTTAGTTCATCAGCATAGCATCACAACATATTGCAAATTGTGACACAATACGATGGATCGTACCCCTTCGCTAGATTCGTCAAGTCTTCGTCGCCATACAAACCAAGAAAGTTATCTTAAAAAGGTCCTGCTCCCTTTAAGATATGATAAGAACACAAAACCTGTGAAAATCAACTACAACATCAAACAAGCGATAATGAAATGTCTTCAACAAGTAATCTTCTCAACGAAATAATGATGGTTGATAACTCCGTCCTCCCTAACCATTAGTGACATCAGAACTGTCACTAAAACATACGAACAGTAATCTCACATGACTAGTAGGAACCAAAACTGACCAAAAGAAAAAGTATACAACAAGCCAGCAGGAACCATAAAGACAATGTTATGTAGCTTATATAAACCCGGGAAGACAATGCTACGTAGCTTATATTTGGGTGTGTTTGGTATGCCACCATCAATCACAATGGGAATGATTTTGATAGTAGTGATGGGCCCCTCGGTATGAAAGAACAGATGTGTTGTGCGTTCTAATGCAGTCAAATCCGGAGGTAATCCGTATGGGTTTTTATGTTCTTTTGCCTGTAAAACCACTGAAACATGTGACATTGCATAGTCCGTGTGATTCTCTTCCAACATTTGCCTCTTTATCTTTGTGATTAAAAAAGGAACATTAGCTTAAAACAAACCTAATTAGGAACATTAACACTTGAATGTTATGAAATCTGCTTGTCAATTCAGGTATTCGCTATCAGATTTCAGTAAAGGTGGAAAGCGTGTACTCGCTTGACCATAGCCTCACTGCAGAAATAACGAATAGATAACACAAAATGGCCTTAGACTTTGCTAAATCCATTGCAAAAGTAACCGGATGTTGTTCGACAATACCAACATCAAACGAACCACCTAATTAACTGGTTTGCAATTAATATGCTTATGAGTCAAAAGTCGTTACCGAAAGCTATTTCAGCTGAAATCAAATTTTAAACCAAATAAGATATGGAATTATATATCAGCATTTTATATAACTCCAGTGAGCTATCAATCCACGACCTCAACTTGCTATAAGCATCGTGGTACTTTGAAGTGTTCCTTGAAGAGCCCTGATTTTCTCTGCTTCCATTGTAGAAAAATAAAATGAAATGTTAACACATCAAACCTGTCTTTCAAGAAGATGTTCAAAAGTACTGTTAGCCATTGTAGTGTCACACTTGTTATTAAAACTAAAAAATAGTAAGTTTGAATCGCATTTTTACCGTAAAACTTACGATATGTAATAGTCTAGAACCTGAAATTGACACCCACATTGCTTCTACTTCAGATTCATGGTGACGTGAGGGATATGAAATAGCAAACACAAAATACATAGTGAATAAGCATTTTCACCTCGTAAAATTCACCTTTAACATTACATTAGTTTATGAAATCAAATTAGTTATTCGAAAGTCGTGTTGGTAAAAACACAATTCAATAATTGTGACCAAGATATACCGCCGTGGCGAGGCAACATCAAAAATAAATTAAGTAAAGAGTTAAGATAACCTAACATGGTCTACTCAAATGGACTCTCCATCTTTCTATTTGGATTTACACCAACTAAAAGTAAAGAGTTAAGAAATTACTATAATCCTAATTGATTGGAAATTATGGTTCAGAGATATCATTGTACCTGAGTGGTTGTATTAAGCTTCATCTTCAACTGATGCTTCTAACTTCGCGAGTCTGTCAAAAAATTATATGAACATGTTTAATGATTTGAAAACACAATTAAACAATTAAGCTCACATCAAACAATTAAACAATTGAACATCCGCGTGGATGAGACATTAGGAGACCCTAATACAGAGATATTGTTTTGCAAAAATCATGTGAAATTTGGAATAAACAAAAATTCCCTCAAATAATTATAAGAAATCCTTTGAAAATAGCGAATACGACATAGAAAGATCAAAACTGTCAGAGGATTAGGGTTTGGATGCGGATAAGAACGCCTAGGGCGGGCGAGACTTACACAGTGTATCTGGTGGTGGTGATGCGGCCTGGTGGTGGAGGCGGATGCTTTCCCTGATGGTGGTCGCGGCGTATTGTTCTGGTGGTAGCGGCGGCGACACGGTTCGGAGAGAGACGGTTCTTGTGTTCGTGTGTTTGTTTTGGTGTCTGTGTGCCGTGTGGGTTGTGTTGTGTGTCGTGTGGGTTTTGTTTTTTCTTTTCTTTTTTCTTTTGTTATTTTTTGTACGCCCGCCAACATTTTCCCAAAATCCCGCTCATATTTTACAAGCCCGCCACATTTTCCCCCCAAAATGAATAGATACCGCAACGATTTTAAAAAAGTATTGCAATAGAATGCATGTTTTATACTTTCTTAGATTTTTCCAATGGAATTGCAACGCTTTTCAAAAGCATTGCAATTTATGTGATTTGGTTTCTCAATTGCAATGGTTTTTAACAATTTTTTAGAAATATGGTTGCAGTAGGAAATCTATGGTGTAGTGGACGAGTCGTCGTGGCATGAATACGATCTGGGTGATCGTGGACCGCTTAACTAAATCAGCTCATTTCCTTGAGATCAAGGAGACGTGGGGTCCCGAGAGACTTGCTCAACTGTTCATCAAAGAGATAGTCAGACTGCACGGTACTCCTAAAAGTATCGTTTCCGATCGTGACGGACGGTTTGTGTCTCATTTTTGGAAATCAGTTCATCGTGCTATGGGAACCCAGCTTAATCTCGATTGCTTTTCATCCTCAGTCCGACGGACAATCAGAGAGGACCATTCAGACATTAGAGGACATGTTGAGGGCATGCGTCCTCGATTGGAAAGACGATTGGGAAGCCCAACTACCATTGATCGAGTTCACGTATAATAATAGTTGGCATGCTTCGATCAAGATGGCACCTTACGAGGCCTTGTATGGTCGTTGTTGTCGATCTCCGTTGTGTTGGGACGACTTATCAGAATCAATCGGCACCGAGCCCGATATACTTATAGCCGCCCGTGAGAAGGTAACTTTGATCAGGAGTCGTTTGTTGACAGCTCAGAGTCGACAGAAATCATACGCAGATAACCGTCGTCGACCTTTAGAGTTCGAGGCTAGTGACCATGTGTTGGTCAAGGTATCCCCGAGTCATGGTATCTTCCGTTTTGGGAGGAGGGGAAAGTTGAGTCCAAGATTCATTGGATCGTTTGAGATTTTGGATCGAGTAGGCGAGTTAGCTTATCGATTGGCTTTACCTCCGGCGTTGAGCCGAATTCATAATGTGTTTCATGTCTCTCAGCTGCGGAAGTATGTTGCCGACCCGAGTCACATACTTCAGTTCGACGAAATCGAGATCGCCGACGATCATTCATATGAGGAGCGTCCTATACGAGTTTTAGAGCGGCGAATCAAACAGTTGAGGAATAAGACGATTCTTTTGGTTAAAATTCAGTGGTCTAGACACGGAGGCGAAGAGGCTACTTGGGAAACCGAGGATAGTATGCGGGAGAGTTATCCCGAGTTGTTTGACCCTTAGTTTCGGGGACGAAACTCTTTTAAGGGGGGGTGTATGTAATACCCGGTTGTAATTCAGTAATTATCATTCAGTATTTATCATTCAGTAATTGATACTCGGTAATTTCACTCATTATTGATCATTTGTCACTCAGATTCAGTCATGGTATTCATCATTCAGAGTAATTGTATCGAGTATCAATCGTCATTCATCACTAATCTGATTGGAGTTTCGTGTCGTGTTTATCATCATTGTCAATTTCGTTGCGAACTGTGCGTGAAGGGTAGCGCACGCTACGTACTCCTTTTAGCGTACGCTAATTGGGTATAGGTAGCGCACGCTACCACTCAGCTTTAGCGCACGCTAAGGTTGCCCTGGCTGCAGTCCAGAAGGTACTGGACTGCAGGTGAGTTATAAGTAGCGCACGCTACGAATGGTAAGTAGCGCGCGCTAGTGAGTTGTAGTAGCGCACGCTAATATGTGGTGTAGCGCGCGCTAAGGACAGATCAGGTTGAGTCCAGTGGCTACTGGACTGCACTGGATTAATTCTTAGCGCACGCTATGTGTTGTTTTTAGCGTACGCAATCGATATTATAGCGCACGCTAAATAATGGTTGTAGCACACGCTATCGAGGTCAGATCAGAGAACAGGCAGTTTCTGGATTCCAGTACTGGGCATCACATTATTCGTTAGCGCACGCTAACTATGAGTATTAACGTACGCTAGTGGTATGGCCGTAGCGCACGCTACAAAAAGGTACGTAGTGCGCGCTACCATTTTCGGACAGTGGGTACTGGAATACCCAAATTACCCGTTAGCGCACGCTATGCATAAGGGCTAGCGCACGCTAACCTAGAGTGATTATATATTGGACAGTCAGCTTGAGTTCGTCATTTAGCATTCTATTCTCATTCTCTCGTCGGTTCAAGGCGATTTGGGCGATTTAGAGAGTATTCTTCAAGGTGTAATCATCAATCATCATCTTCAAGTCTTTGAGTTGGATTAATCATCACTTCATCATCTCCAAAACATCGAATCAAAGGTATTAATTTCTTGGATCTAGAATTTCGGATTTTTGGGTTTTCCTTCCGATTTCTTCGTGTAAGGTTGGATTATCATTGGAAAATGTTAGATATGGATTATCTACCTTGGATGAATATATTCCTACGGATTTAATGGTTATTTTCGGAATTGTTTTCAAGAACCCTTGGGGTTGACTTCGGTTAATTGGGAATTTTCCGATTGAGTTGTAATCATGAATTATGGATTCCTAATGGATTATTGATATCATTGAAGTGTTTTGTTAGTTCGAAATACTCATTTTGGTGTGGGTTTCGACATATTCGGGATTGGATATTTCCGAAGTTGTGTGGTTGGTTATGTATTCGTTGGAATGCCCTATGAGTTTGATTATCGTTGTTTTCGACCTTTGGGTTAGTCGTGTTTTGTTGCTTGATACGTGTATTGAGCGATTGTTGGTAATTATTGTTATTCAAGGTTGTTCGAGCGACCGGTATCTTGGTTAGGACGTTGTTCGTGGACGGACATTCTTCATCGTTGTTGTGTAAGTTAAATCTTACTCGGTTAAAAGGATACTCATTCCTTTTGTTGTTGATTGCTCATAATCATAATTCATTCATCATAATATTAATCATTTTGAGACTTATAATTGTCGAATAATCAATTCATTCACGAGGAACGACGGTTCCAAATCATTTCATTGGGTTATCAATCACGTCACTATTACTTTCATATCGGTGAGTCATCTTGGCCTTGTCTAATTATTATTTATTGATATTCATCATGGTCATTCTCGTTCATGTGACCTTCCGGGTTCATATTGCGTGGCCGGGTGTGGCTGTGTGGAATTTTTAGTCGGGCACACGATGGTCATGTATTGGGTTCACCGATACATCGGACCGTGCACACGGTAATGCTTACCTCCGTGAGACTAATTAGGTACAAGGACGGGTGTGTCCGGTCATTCGTCTTGTACACTTGCACAGAACATTACGGGCGTACTATGATACTCCTATTCAGCGTAATTCATAATTAAGAATATTTCATAACTTCAGTTAATTCATGATTGTGTAATTTCAACTCTTGAGGATTGTTGTTCTGTGTAACTGACCCCGTTGGGGGATTTTGTTTTCAGGTCACGGCAAGGCAAAGGCACGGGAAGAGCATGTTGACGGCGACGAGTCCCAGTGATACTAGTAGGGGGCCCCAGTCATTCCGTTTGTTCAGTCATCTTCAGTCATTTTAGTTATTCCGTCATTTGTATTTTCCGCTGCAAATTCCGTTTGAGATGTTTATTTATTCAGGGTGGTGTATTTTATCTTCATATAAAATATACTAGTATTCGGTATTGTCCTGGTGTGTTGTACTTAAACTCCTCATCGGAGTACTTGGTAATATAATTTGGTTCGGTACTACAATTATATTATTTAATTCATCATTTTCATTCGCCTGGTGGATCCCAGTCGGGGATTCAAGGCACTGTAATATCCGCCTAGTTTGGGGTGTTACAGTTGTCTTCTTATATTATGTGGTTTCATTAAAGTGCAATTGCAATATAATTGTGTAATGTGAATGGGACGGAGGTGACGTACCTTGACTCTGTTGGACAATTGTCGGTGCGAATATGATGGTGGCCAATGTCTTGTTCCCCGAGGAATTGTTGACGAGTGAAAAGGTAGTCACCCAGAGTTGGTTAAAATGTGAAAAATGACTAAAGGACTGAGTGACTAACGTATGCTAATTTGCATGCATAACGTACGTTAGTTTCACAATATTACATACGTTAACATCACTTGATTATGTACGTAAGGCTAGAATTGGTCTTCCGACCAGAATCTTTCTTTTGACGCGGATTGGGGTACTTCCAGCAGGCTAGAAGACAAATGAGTCAACTGCTAGTAACGACGCTAATTGCCAAGATTAGCGTATGCTATGGTCAGGTGTCTTACGTACGTTATGACACCTTACGTACGTAATAGGTGGGGACATTCCAGGTAGTATCCTCTGGACGACCTTTACGCACGTTAACTAGAGTATATTACGTACGTAATACTCTTTACGTACGTAAAGCCTTGAGCGCTAACATATGTTAATGCAATCGAGTGTTATAAAATAACACTTCCTCCATTTACCTCAGCCAAAAGACACTTGTGAAGCCTCCTTGAAGCCTTTCCCAGCCCTTATACGATTCTTGGCCTCCAAAGACGCTTGTATTAACATAGAGGAGGGGATTACTCAAGCTCCGGAGAAGATTATCTAGGTCAATCGATCCATTCTTCATTCCTCCTCATTGTTCTTCATTGGTTCGTCATCATTCCTCATTGTTCTTCCTCTATTAAAGTAAGTCTATCAATCCTTGAGGTTATCTCTTCGATATTGTTGTTATGCCTATTGGATTACGGGTATTTGGATATTTTTGTTAGCTCTCGTAGACAATCTAATCGGATGAACTTTTAGTAATCTAAACTATCATTGTAAGTATATTTCATTTCCGAACCATTAATTCATGTATCTTGTTGTATTAATCATATGCGAAATTCCCATTTCAATCAACCTCGGAAACGTAAACTTGACGAATTAATTGTAGGAGAAATTGCATTAGGAATCCTATCACCGTATGCTAAACTCGTAACCCGTTTTGCTAATATGATTTTCAACGTTAATTAACTAAGAGGAATCAACTCGATAGTATTACATCATTAAGAATCGACCATTGAAATCGTTGTGTGAAACGGTAACCACCGAATGTAGAAGTCAAAATAGAGAATTGAATTAGTAGTTATGGAATTAAATTGTGCTATAGTCGATTTTTGTCAACCGAAATAATGTTGGGGATAATTGTAATATCCGTATTTTTCTTTCCCTTGTATTTTCGTTTTTGGTGTATTTCTCGATCGTAGTGACCCTCGTGTACTTTTCAGCGTGTCCTTCCTGTCAAACTGTTGAACTGTATTCTCGTTATTGTTGTGCAGAACCGCCGTTTCGGGGTTACCGTGGATCCATTTCGTGTTGTTGGTTCCCAAATATTGATTCCTATTGTTTTATTCTCTTCCGGATCATTTTTATCATTTTGGGACCCAAAATGGGGTGTGGACCGCGGCACAAGATGCGTGCGCCGCGGCACACAAATTTCTCCAAATGTGGTCGAGCGATCTGTACTGTGTGCCGCGGCACACCCATCCGGTGCCGCGGCACAGTGCCAGGCCAGTGCCGCGGCACACCTGTCCGGTGCCGCGGCACACTCGTGTGTCTTCCGCGACCAAAACCCAACTGTACCGTGTGCCGCGGCACATGCAGGCTGTGCCGCGACACAATGCTAAAACCTGGGAGTAAATTTTCGGCCTGTGCCGCGGCACACTTCGGCTGTGCCGCGGCACACGAAGCGGTTATTGCGCAGTCTCATCTTTATTAGACGAAATCGGTCGTCTTCTCCCCCATTTCCACCTGCATCGCGAGGGAGAGTGAGAGAGAGGGGAAGGGTTCTTCATCTATATCCATTGGGGGGTTGATTTTCACCATCTTTCTTCAGTAGTGGAGCCCGGGCAATCAATCTAACGCGTGTTCTACGGATCTTAGTACTCGAATCTTCCAAGGTAATATTCTAAAACCCTATCTTCGATTAATTTGGGGGTTTTTGGGATTTTCTTCCGATTAGTTCCGTTTTGTTGGTGGATTCATGATGTATACGATTAATATTGTTAGTATCTTTAGTTTTCCTACGGATTCATGGATATTTTGTGGATTTTTACGGAATCGAGAGGGTTTGGTTCTGGTCCGCCCTCGTTGTTATTTTGGTACGAATATACATGAATCGTAGGTGGGTTTCCGGGTGTATTCCATTTCCATAATCGTTTAGAAGTGGTTGTGATTGTGCTATTCGAATCGTTAGGTTCATTTTCGTCGGTTCCTCGTGGTTGTGCTTGATCATTCCGTTCCGTTCGTGTCATCGTCTATTTAATCGAGGCAAGTATCCTTATGAACTTACAATCTTGACATAGTAGTTTTGTATGAGAAATCGTGTGTGTGTATGCTCACTGCGGGTTAGACTCGACGGGGTCTCGGTAGGGTTCCACGAAGCTGTGGGACCGCGAGCTTGCTTTTAACCACTGTGGGTTAGATCCGACGGGGTCTCGGCAGGGATCCACGAAGCTGTGGGTCCGCGGTTAATTGTGGTGAATTTTTACAAATGTGGTTTGATCATTGGCATTTCCGGAAATGAGTATTTTGGAACTATGTTTTCTTGAATTGCATGCATTACTATATGTGTAAGATGTAAGTCGTTCATCTGGTTACTTGTACTAGCGTAATTGCTAACCCCTCTAGGGACCCGTTTTGGGGAAATTCGTTTTATGAATTTGTGTCGTTCATCGGGACGAGCGGTACTGACCAGTACACGGATGATGGCCATGCGTGATGATTGTGCATAAGTGACGTCTTAATGTCTTTTTGTCTTTTCATCTTTTGTGGCTTTTGAACTAATAGTTGTACTCGAGTACTTAAGAGTTCTTGTTCGTCCGGATTGTATTGTTGCCTATACGTTTGTGTTGATTGATAATGTTATGTTTGACCAGTTGAACCGGGTGGATTATTCTGTTTTGCGTCTTTATGTCATGGTGTTGGTTTGTCGTTTATGTGAGTCGATGAGTATGATGTTGTTCAGCCTGGTGGGTCCCATATAGGGATTCACGGCGCTGTAATATACCTCGAATATCTTGAGGGTGTTACAGAAAATGGTATGGGAGCACTAGGTTTATGGATACCTAGGCTTGTCGGTTTATTGGGTCCTGTGGTGTTTTGTTTTGCACATCATCGTCACGCTGCCATGATTCCGGTACTACCAGTATCCGTAAGTTTTCCTTCCTCTGTTCATTAATTCCTTGTATCGTACCCTTGATTCTCGACTTGTAATTGTTCTTTTCTTGTACTGATCCTCGTATGGCTTTTGCTACTTATTTAACTCCAGTATGGATGCTGGAAGAGGTCGTGGTCGCGGCCGTGGTCGTGGACGCGGCCGGGGACGTGGGGCAGCCGGTGGGGCGGCCACGTCACGGATCTTGAGCAGCGATGGCGACCGTCATAGCCATGCTTCTTCTCATGAGCGTGCCGATCTTGGTATTGCGGCCGTTATGCAGCAAATGGTGAACCAAATGGCGGCAATAGCTCAGGTGGTTCAGAACCCGGACCAGGCCCACGCTAATCGGGGCGGAGCGGATCGTTGGCTCCAAGATGTTATCAAGATGCATCCTCCTCAGTTTTCGGGAGCTTCAGACCCGATTGGCTGGGAAGGGTGGATTAAGGAGATATCTAAGGTCTTCGTTGCCACTAACTGTCCCGAGGACCGTAAAGTCCCTATTGCTCAATATTTCCTCACTGGGGACGCTACGGACTGGTGGGAGGCCGTTGGGCCCAAAGACCATGCTGCTTTGTGGGCTGAGTTTCAAGAGTTGATGGAGGCTGAATATTGCCCATGGCCAGTCAGACAGGCTCGGGTACATGCTTTTTATGATGCTCAACCGCGGGATATCCCCGTATCTCAAGCTATTGCTGATTTTAATAAGGAGTTGGGTTATGTGAAGACCCAAGTTGTCGAGGAGAGCGACAAAATTTTCCATTTCTCCAGACGGATGAAGTTGCCGATTCGGGACTATATGTCGGGGCTTGTATGCACTACCTTGAAAGATTACCAGAGCAGGGCCCTTGCTTACGATATGTCGGTGACGGCGAGTGAGGCGGCCCGCGAGAGTAAGAAACAGAAGTCCGCCGGGAATTTTTCGGGCCACAAAGGTGGGGGTCAGCAGAAATTTCAGTCTGCTAACTTTTCCGCTGGTGGTGGCCCAACTCGATCTATTGGGTTTCCCCGTAGGGCTGCCAGTGCCCCTTCTCGAGAGGTGAAATGCTTTAACTGTGGCCAGCAGGGCCACATCAGTCGTGTTTGTCCGAACCCTTTGCTGACGTGTAATCAGTGTGGCCAGTCGGGTCACAAAGCTGCTTTCTGTGCTGAGAGGGAGAAGATCCTTGGTGCCCGGGCTTCCATTCCAGCGCCTAGGGAACCAAGTGTGAATCAGGGGTCGTTTGCTCCTCAATCTCCGCCGAGTGCTAGTCGGGGGAGAGGTCGGGGTCAGCCCTCAAGAGGGGGAGCTTCCAGTGTTGGCTCCGCCCACCCGCGTGTCTATGAGATGCGGAGAGCCGATGACCCAGCGGCTACCGTGGCGACAGGTACCGTTTATATTCTTTCTCACCCTGTCAGTGTGCTTTTCGATTCCGGTGCTACGCATTCGTTCATATCTCTGGATTGTGTGCGCCGTTTGAGTCTCGACCGTTTGACGCCTTGTGAGCCCTTCATCGTTAAGCTTCCTAGCGGTGATAGGATCGTTGGTGATCAGGAGGTTCGAGACTGTTCTGTGTTTATTTGCGAGAGGGCTTGGCCCTCTAATCTTATTGTTGTGGGTATTGAGGGTGAGGACTTAATTCTCGGGGATGATTGGCTCGAGCGGCATGGTGCAATCATGAACTACCGCACGAGAATCATCACCATGTTAGCCGATGATGGCACCGAGCACTCTTTCACCGGGCGAAAGAGGGGGAACCAGAAATTCGTTATTAACGCCTTGAAGGCGATGAGACTCCTGCGAAAGGGGTGTACCGGCTATTGGTGCTACGCCTTGAAGACGGGGAGTGGTGGAGTCGAGCTTTCGTCGATTCCAATCGTTAATGAATTTCCTGATGTTTTTCGTGACGAGTTACCGGGATTGCCACCGGATCGTGAGGTTGAGTTTGCCATAGAGTTAGAGCCGGGCGCGGCTCCTATTTCGAAGGCGCCCTATCGCATGGCACCTTCAGAGATGTCCGAGTTGAAGAAGCAGTTGAGTGAGCTTCTTGAGTGGGGTATGTTCGGCAAGCGCCTCGCCTTGGGGCGCACCGGTCCTGTTTGTGCGGAAGAAGGATGGCTCACTACGTTTGTGTATCGACTATCGCGAACTAAACAAGGTGACCATCAAGAACAAGTATCCTTTGCCGAGAATTGATGACTTGTTCGATCAGTTGCAGGGAGCTGCGGTATTCTCGAAGATTGATTTGAAATCGGGGTACTATCAGCTCCGGGTGAGAGAGTCCGATGTGCCGAAGACAGCTTTTCGGACGAGATACGGACATTATGAGTTTGTAGTTATGCCTTTCGGGTTAACTAATGCGCCGGCGGTGTTCATGCAGTTGATGAACAAAGTTTTTATCGAGTATTTGGATAAGTGCGTCGTCGTCTTTATTGACGATATTGTTATTTATTCGAGGAATGAGGAAGAGCATGCCCATCATTTACGGATAGTGTTAGACATTTTGAGGGCCGAGCAACTCTATGCGAAGTTCTCGAAATGTGAGTTCTGGCTGAAGGAAGTGATGTTTTTGGGTCACGTGATTTCAGTCGAGGGGGTTCGTGTAGATCCGCAGAAGATCGAGGCGGTATTGGATTGGGCACCGCCTAAAAACGTGAGAGAGCTCCGAAGTTTCTTGGGTTTGGCGGGCTACTACCGTAGGTTTGTCGAGGGTTTCTCGAAACTGGCTCGACCACTTACACAGTTGCTCCAGAAATCCGAGAAGTTAAATGCGGAATGACGAGAGCGATTCGATTTTGAGGAGCTGAAGAAGCGTTTGACTTCAGCCCCGGTTTTGGCGTTGCCATGTGGCAACGAGGGTTTTTTCGTTTATAGCGATGCTTCGGGTCAGGGTCTTGGGTGCGTATTAATGCAGTACGGCAAGACCATTGCCTTTGCGTCGAGACAGTTGAGGCCGTATGAGCTTAACTACCCTACTCATGATTTGGAGTTAGCGGCAGTCGTTTTTGCGCTCAAGATTTGGCGTCATTATCTTTTCGGCTCTGCATGTCAGATTTTTACCGATCATAAAAGTCTGAAATACATATTTACTCAGCGGGAGTTGAATATGAGGCAGAGGAGGTGGTTGGAGTTGATTAAGGATTATGACCTTGAAATCCTTTATCATCCGGGTAAGGCAAACGTCGTGGCCGACGCCTTGAGTCGGAAACCAGTTGCGTTGCGAACGCTTGAGATCCTTACGTCTCAGTCTGAGCTTCGGAGGGCTTTGATCGAGTTAGACGTTGAGGTCTCGTTGCCGGGAGCTGTCGGGCAACTTTGTGCTTTAGAAATTTCATCATCCTTGATCGATGAAATTAAGCTGAAGCAGTTAGAGGATCCGATGATTACTCAAATCCGAGAGAACGTTCTTAAGGGAAAGTCCCCTGGGTTTGTGATTCACGAGGATGGTGTTTTGAGATTCCAGAGTCGGCTTTGTGTGCCGAACGACTCAGAGTTGAGACAGATTATTTTGCGGGAGGCCCATGCTACACCTTACTCCGTTCATCCTGGTTCGAATAAGATGTACAAGGACTTGAGAAGGAACTTCTGGTGGAATGACATGAAGGATGAGGTCGCACAGTTTGTAGCGAGATGTTTGACTTGTCAGCAGGTCAAAATCGAGCATCAGCGACCGGCTGGGCTTTTGCAGTCACTTCCCATTCCAGAATGGAAATGGGAAGATATATCGATGGATTTCATTACGAGTCTGCCGAGATCGAGGTCGGGCATGAATATGGTATGGGTGATTGTTGATCGTCTGACCAAGTCGGCACATTTTCTGGGCATCAAGGACACTTGGGGCCCAGAGAAGTTAGCTCGTGTGTTTATCGCGCAGATTGTGAGACTTCACGGTACTCCGAAGTCTATTGTTTCGGATCGTGACGGCCGTTTTGTATCGCACTTCTGGCAGGTGGTGCATAAGGCGTTGGGTACCCGATTGCGTTTGAGTACCTCTTTTCATCCCCAGTCAGATGGACAGTCGGAACGCACTATCCAGACGTTCGAGGACTTGCTGCGTGCCTGTGCTCTCGATTGGAGTAGTGACTGGGAGGAACATTTGCCGCTGATCGAATTCACGTACAACAACAGTTGGCACGCATCGATTCGGATGGCACCGTATGAAGCACTTTATGGGCAGCGATGCCGATCACCTATTTGTTGGAATGAGGCGTCCGATTTGGTCGGGACCGAGCCGGATGTCGTTTTAGAGACGAGGCGTAAGATAGAAGTAATTCGGGAACGGATGTTGGCGCCCGAGTCGGCCAGTCGTATGCGGCGTCCGTCGTCGACCTTTGGAATTCGAGGTGGGAGATCACGTTTTGCTAAAGGTGTCGCCGACGAAGGGAGTTTTTCGTTTTGGGAAGAAAGGGAAGTTGAGTCCGAGATTTATCGGCCCCTTTGAGATCCTCGAGCGAGTAGGTGGGTTGGCGTACCGTTTGGCGTTACCTCCGGCTTTGAGTCATGTTCATAGCGTTTTCCATGTTTCCCAGTTGAGGAAATATGTTCCGGATCCTAGTCACGTCATCGATTATGGCGAGATTGATATTGCTGAAGATATTACTTTTGAGGAGCGTCCTTTGAAGATTTTGGAGCATCGTGAGAAACGACTGAGGCATAAAACCATCCCATTGGTCAAGGTGCAGTGGTCGAGACACGGTGTCGAGGAGGCAACTTGGGAAACCGAGGATAGCATGCGTGCTAGGTACCCCGAGTTGTTTGTTTCTTAAGTTTCAGGACGAAACTTATTTTTAGAGGGGTAGAATGTAATATCCGTATTTTTCTTTCCCTTGTATTTTCGTTTTTGGTGTATTTCTCGATCGTAGTGACCCTCGTGTACTTTTCAGCGTGTCCTTCCTGTCAAACTGTTGAACTGTATTCTCGTTATTGTTGTGCGGAACCGCCGTTTCGGGGTTACCGTGGATCCATTTCGTGTTGTTGGTTCCCAAATATTGATTCTTATTGTTTTATTCTCTTTCCGGATCATTTTTATCATTTTGGGACCCAAAATGGGGTGTGGGCCGCGGCACAAGATGCGTGCGCCGCGGCACACAAATTTCTCCAAATGTGGTCGAGCGATCTGTACTGTGTGCCACGGCACACCCATCCGGTGCCGCGGCACAGTGCCAGGCCAGTGCCGCGGCACACCTGTCCGGTGCCGCGGCACACTCGTGTGTCTTCCGTGACCAAAACCCAGTATGCCGTGTGCGCGGCACACGCGGTATCTTTGCGGCACAATGCTAAAACCTGGGAGTAAATTTTCGGCCTGTGCCGCGGCACACTTCGGCTGTGCCGCGGCACACGAAGCGGTAATTGCGCAGTCTCGTCTTTATTAGACGAAATCGGTTGTCTTCTCCCCCATTTCCACCTGCATCGCGAGGGAGAGTGAGAGAGAGGGGAAGGGTTCTTCATCTATATCCATTGGGGGGTTGATTTTCACCATCTTTCTTCAGTAGTGGAGCCCGGGCAATCAATCTAACGCGTGTTCTACGGATCATAGTACTCGAATCTTCCAAGGTAATATTCTAAAACCCTATCTTCGATTAATTTGGGGTTTTTTGGGATTTTCTTCCGATTAGTTCCGTTTTGTTGGTGGATTCATGATGTATACGATTAATATTGTTAGTATCTTTAGTTTTCCTACGGATTCATGGATATTTTGTGGATTTTTACGGAATCGAGAGGGTTTGGTTGTGGTCCGCCCTCGTTGTTATTTTGGTACGAATATACATGAATCGTAGGTGGGTTTCCGGGTGTATTCCATTTCCATAATCGTTTAGAAGTGGTTGTGATTGTGCTATTCGAATCGTTAGGTTCATTTTCGTCGGTTCCTCGTGGTTGTGCTTGATCCTTCCATTCCGTTCGTGTCATCGTCTATTTAATCGAGGCAAGTATCCTTATGAACTTACAATCTTGACATAGTAGTTTTGTATGAGAAATTGTGTGTGTGTGTATGCTCACTGCGGGTTAGACTCGATGGGGTCTCGGTAGGGTTCCACGAAGCTGTGGGACCACGAGCTTGCTTTTAACCACTGTGGGTTAGATCCGACGGGGTCTCGCGAGGATCCGAAGGCGTGGGTCCGCGGTTAATTGTGGTGAATTTTTACAAATGTGGTTTGATCATTGGCATTTCCGGAAATGAGTATTTTGGAACTATGTTTTCTTGAATTGCATGCATTACTATATGTGTAAGATGTAAGTCGTTCATCTGGTTACTTGTACTAGCGTAATTGCTAACCCCTCTGGGGACCCGTTTTGGGGAAATTCGTTTTATGAATTTCAGGTCAGGTTCATCGGGACGGCGGGCTGGACCAAGATACGGATGATGGCCATGCGTGATGATTGTGCATAAGTGACGTCTTAATGTCTTTTTGTCTTTTCATCTTTTGTGGCTTTTGAACTAATAGTTGTACTCGAGTACTTAAGAGTTCTTGTTCGTCCGGATTGTATTGTTGCCTATACGTTTGTGTTGATTGATAATGTTATGTTTGCCGGTTGAACCGGGTGGATTATTCTGTTTTGCGTCTTTATGTCATGGTGTTGGTTTGTCGTTTATGTGAGTCGATGAGTATGATGCTGTTCAGCCTGGTGGGTCCCATATAGGGATTCACGGCGCTGTAATATACCTCGAATATCTTGAGGGTGTTACAATAATCTTGTTGAGAAACTTGTTATAACAATCGTTAATCAAAGAATTGAACAACATAATAATGCGTATTGCTATTGAACTTAGAAACACGATACTAGTTTTGCAAAATCGAACTAAGTTAAGAATTCGGTTAGGAAAGGGAATGGAAAACTAGTTTCATTCGCCGTTATCCGTATGGAATGTTAATCGAGGATTATGTGATTAGTTTGAAATCGATCGGACGTGGACATTCTAATTGTCGTAAGGCTCTTACTGTCGGATTTAAGGCAAGTAAAATCTTGCTCGAGAAATGTTAATTTTATTTACAATATTCGGAATACATGAATGTGTTGTTGTGTGATGAATGCCGAACGATTGTCTATTACGAATGGGCCGATGTGTTGGGGATAAAACTTGAATGGTAGCCGTGTGGAAATGTGTTGAGGGATAAGACCTAAATTGGCACCCATGTTCCAGAGTATTTATGTGTAGATACTTCCGTGACTCTTGGTTGCGACCTTGGAGTTTATGTGTTAAAAGAGAAAGATAATGTCGGATATACTGTGAATTATCATCTATATGTTATGTGGACGGTGCTAATAAATCGTGTGTTTCATTGTGAAACACTGTTATTTATTATCATTCTCTGACCCTGGTTTTTCTGGCATGATTCGTCATGCTAGGTAAATTTATTGAATATGTGCACGACATTCCTGAGGGTTTCGGTCAGGCTTGAACGGTGTTGGGCTAAAGTTCTGCTACCGCATGTTTTAATTTGATTTCCGAAAACTCTGTTTATGTAATAATCGTGTTTTGAATTATGTTTATTTCAAAGACATTCCGTTTCATGCTATGTAACCGTGGATCCGCTCGTTTTATAATACCTTAATTAAAATATCAATATCCTAAAATAGCCTTGTGGGTCCCACACGGGATTCAAGACACCGTAATGCCCCAAAAATTTTCGGGGTGTTACAACGAATCAGATAAAGACAACCATCCAGTAGTTATTCCCGAGAGGTTTTGGTATTTGGAAAACAAAGCACTTGAAGCATTTGAAAATAGAATCATCATCTCGGGAATTTAGATATACAAAGCGTCTAGGACATTGGGTCCTAAGTTTTAAGAATTATTTCAAAACATTAGGGTCTTAACCCGAATCTCATATCAAATCTCAATAGTTTTACAATACGAAAATATTTCCATAAATCGCTTGGGTCTTAGCCCAATCATTCCATTTTCGTTAAACTTTCCTTTCAAAAACTTTGTTCATCAAAACACACTAGTAAAAAAGTGATCATATGTAACATGCATAAAGTGTTGCATAAATGCTCGAGAATGTTACTATAGCTCATAGATAACACTTTCATTGGTGATACTCCTGCCCGTGCTCCCTATGCTCTTAGGTAACACTTTTGACCATTTTTGGTAACATTTTAACCAGTTTTCTATTAACTCATTTTAGGTAGCACTTTATAGTTATATTTCGCAGCACTTCCAAAGTGTTCTCCAAATTCTTTAAGTAACACTATTTTACTATTTAGTAACAATTTCTAATATATTTAAGAACACCATTTGGTTATATATGTATCACTTTCTACTATCTCATGTAGCACAATGTTCATTATTAGGTAACACTTATTGTTATTATCATTATTATTATAACCATTATTATTATTACCATTGTTATTATTATTATTATGATCAATATTATTATTGTTATTTTCTTCATTGTTATTATTATTATGAAAACAAGAAGAAAATACTTTATTGTATTGCGAAAATGGAAAATAAATAGAAAAAATTAATTACATAAAAAAGAAATATCCATTACAAAAATGTCATTTCAATGGATTAAAATTTTTCAATGCCATGATTCGTAATCTGTAAAAAATCTAAAATTAAAAAATTCATACATTAAATAAAAATCAAGGTCCAAAAATAATTCTAATAGTGTTTATTTTATTTCTATGCCGCCACCATTCAATGTTATCAATATGCCATTTCATGTGATCACAAGATGCATTACTCCACACCATATTCTTGATCTTGCAAGATAAAAATCAAATGGTGTTCATCTCACCTTTTTTTGGTAATATAGCATATTAAATTAACCACAACTTCCCACAATCTTAAGCAAGCAGAACTACAAACAAACTGCAAAGTAATGTAATGCCCCCAAATCCCATTGAGTTATTACAGTACCGTGGACCCACACCAGGAGATCCACTAGGCGAACACGGCTAAAACACAACAAATTGAAATACAACAACTGACGAGACTGGAGTACTCCAAACTGTCTGGCCGACATGAACACCGAAACAACTCGGACTAGTATCGCTCGAATGCCTCGTCGCCATCGTCATGCCCCTGTGTCTCAACTCTCTCCTCGCAAGCACCTAAAACATTAAAACATGTTTCGCCCCCACAGGGTCAGTCATCCAGATAATGAATATAAAATACATGTACAACATGATATGCATCCAAAGGCAGAATAAATGGTACAACAATGGTAATACAAGATGCTCACAAACCAAGGTAAAAATCGAGCATTCATGAAATAGTATGTCCCCCGCATACGATCAATACCTGCTCAATAGGTTAGAGCACAAGTGCCCAATGGCGAATCATCAATATAGAACACAATAACGAATTACCCGAAGGTAAACCAAACCAAAACCGAATTAGTATACGAATCACAATGCCCGGAGGATCCAACGGAAATATCAAAACATCACAATGGCCTGAAAGCCATCAGCCAAAGCTGCCAAAATATCACGATGGCCTGAAAGCCACTCAGCCGAAGCTGCCAATCATCACAATGGCCCGAAGCCAAACAACCCAAAACTGTATCACATGAGGGCCGAAGCCACGGCCCGAAGCCGTATCACAATGAGGGCTGAAACCACGGGACGAAGCCGTATCACAACGAGGGCCGAAGCCACGGCATGAAGCCGTATCACAATGAGGGCCAAAGCCACGCAATGAGTTCGTATAACAATGAGGGCCAAAGCCACGCAACGAATCCGTATCACAATGAGGGCCGAAACCACGGCAAGAGGCCAAATCACAATGAGGGCCGAAGCTACAGTACGAAGCCGTATCACAACGAGGGCCGAAGCCACGGCATGAAGCCGTATCACAATGAGGGCCAAAGCCACGACGCGAAACCGTATCACATGAGGGCCGAAGCCATGCAACGATTTCGTATCATAATGAGGGCCAAAGCCACGCAACGAATCCGTATCACAATGAGGGCCTAAACCACGGCAAGAAGCCATATCACAATGATGGCCGAAGCTACGGCACGAAGCCGTATCACAACGAGGGCCGAAGCCACGGCATGAAGCCGTATCACAATGAGGGCCGAAGCCACGGCACGAACCCGTATCACAGTGAGATCATCCAATGATCGTGACCTAGTGAATTGCATGTGCTGGGAAACCAACCGCAAAGGTACAAGCCCCAGACTTACCCATAATAAGATCATCCAGTGACCGAGACCTACTGAACTGTAGGTGTTGGGAAACCAACCGCGAAGGTTCAAGCCCCAAACTTACCCATAATGAAATTACCCACTGACCGTGACCTACTGAATTGTAAGTGTTGGGAAACTAACCGTGAAGGTTCAATCCCCAAACTTACCCATCGAGCACTAGCCGAGACTAGCCTCCAAACAACATTAATCACATACAGCAACGATCACAGAATTATCGTATTCACAAGAATGATAGTGTGCTGCCTTGAATCGGCCAACACGACAACAATAACTCGTGGATAGACACTGTCCCCGGTGGTCCCAAATCAATGTCTCGATTATCTTTAGAATGGATAATCGATAACAATGATATCACGGATGGGAAATGTCTTCGATAGTACCAATTCAATACATCGATTACCTTAGAATGCTTAATCGATAACAACGACTCAACAGATAGAAAATGTCCCCGACAGTCCCAATTTAATACCTCGATTGCCTTAAAATGGCTAATCGATAACAACGGCTCAACGGATGGGAAATGTCCTCAACAGCCCCAATTCAATACATCGATTACCTTAGAATGGATAATCGATAACAACAACTCAACGGATGGGAAATGTCCTCGATAGTCCCAATTCAATACACCAATTACCTTATAACGGATAATCGATAACAATGACTCAACGGATGGGAAATATCCTTGACAGCCCCAATTCAATACATCGATAACCTTAGAATGGCTAATCGACAACAATGACTAAACGGATGGTACATGTCCTTGACAGCCCTAATTAAATACGACGATTACCTTGGAACGGCTAATCGATAACAAGTATACAATGGATGGCTCGGCACCATCAATCATAAAATACAACATCAATAGCAAAACACCAACAATAATAACAATGATCACACAATGTCTTAAATCGGCATCAATGTCAACAACAATAATCGATACATCAATACCATGAACCGGATATCGACAATAACATCAACAATGAGTGTATCAATACCTTGAACGGCTTTTCCCGAACAACAATAACATTTGGCACAATTTTGCAAAGGGTATCGTATCAAACAATCCCCGGATATCAACAAAATCATATGTACTATCTGTATAATTTATATGTAATTTATCTGTATTGGAACCTTCTTAATATTTGCTTATGTTGTATTACTGACTGATGTATGCTTCTACACTTTCGTAAATCAATAGTGTGTATTGTATGATTTTATAGAGTTTTAGCTGTGCATGTTCTCATTCATGATTAGCGCACGCTACACTTATTTCGTAACACACGCTAATACTGAGTAGTAGCACACGCTAGTGTTCTAAATTAATGCACGCTACACTCAGTCAATTATATCGTGACAGGATCAGTAGGTGGGGAACCGGATCACGGGAATCACGGACCCTTTTAGACTCACCCAGACTACTTTTAAAAAGTTGAGTCAACGGGGTTTAGCACACACAAGAGTGTTGTTGTTAGCGCGCGCTAAATGAAGGTCGGTAGGCAGTCAGTGAAGTCAGTGAGCTTCGTAAAACTCGCTAGCGCACGCTAACGAGTGCATTGCGTACGCTAAAATCATGCTATTAGCGTATGTTAAGGCTATTTAGCGAAGCAAGGCCGAGGATAGTAGAATACAGTAGCCTGAGAGACCGTTAGCGCGCTAATTTGGAAGTGTAGTGCACGCTAATAATCATTTATTATAAATAAGACTTCACCACCATTTCATTTTTCACCCTGAACTTTGGCCTTTAGTCGACTGCCACAGCCTGGTCCAGCAACCTCACGATATTTCCACCCCATATAAACCTCTACCCATGATTTGTTGAAGGTATAGAACATTGAAAATTGGTGTTCAAGCATCCGACGTTGATTTACACCAAGTGGTTTCATTGTTCCCTTATTTGTTCCTTCATTATTCTTCTGTGGTAAGGTATGTAGTACGATTTTACTCTATATTTTCGTAGTCGTGATGTTAGTAATATAGTATACTACACCTAATGATTGAATTAATCAAGTAAAACATGTTTGTAGTTAAGTTTTTGACAACTTAGTGATGAATATGGTGGTTAAGGGTTTGAAATGATGTGTTCTTGATGTTTTAATGGTGGTAATCATGTTTAGTAGAACCACACTCTTCTTGATGGACTATTAACATCACTAGGACAATAATAATCCTTAGTTTCATTTTAGATAGGTTGATTTGTAGAATTGTTATCGTTATACTGAATGGATCTCCATCAGGTTCTCGATGCTTTGAGGCGGGAACAGCTCTACGGGAAATTTTTCAAATGTGAGTTCTGGATGCGTGAAGTTATCTTTCTCGGACATGTGATATCAGCTGATGGGGTGAGAGTAGACCCATAGAAGACAGAAGCTATCCGAGACTGGCTATCTCCGAAGAACGTGAAGGAGGTTCGCAGTTTCCTGGGGCTAGCAGGTTATTACCGACGGTTCATGGAAGGTTTTTCCAGGATTAGCCAACCGAGGGCTAAAATGCTGAGGCAGGATAAGAAGTATTTATGGTCAGAGGCATGTCAGCGGAGGTTTGATGAGCTCAAGATTCGGTTGATTTCGTCACCTATTTTGGTTCTACCAAAAGGAACGAAAGGATTTGTGGTGTATAGTGATGCGTCAAAACAAGGCCGTAGATGTGTCTTAATGCAGAATGGGAAGGTGATCTCCTATGCGTCAAGACAACTATGACCTTACGAGGTCAACTATCCGACCCATGACTTGTAACTAGCAGTTGTGGTCTTTGCTTTCAAAATCTGGTGTCATTATCTGTATGGGGTTACTTGTCAGATTTTTACGGATCACAAGAGCCTAAAGTACATTTTTACTCAGAAGGAGCTAAACATGAGGCAGAGAAGGTGGCTACAGTTAATCAAAGACTATGATATCGAGATCCTTTATCATCCAGGTAAAGCAAATGTAGTTGCCGATGCTTTGAGTCGTAAGACAGTACAGGAGCAGATGCTAGCCCGCTTGACAGTTCAGAGAGAATTGCAGTTAGAGTTCGTGAGGTCGGAAATTGAAGTCTGGTTACAGCGTATTCAGGGTCATCTCTGCGCGCTTGAGATTTCATCATCCCTTGATGATATGATTATATCGAAGCAGGTTACGGAACCATTCTTATCTCGAGTTCGGGATGATGTAACTCAATGGAAAGCCCCTGGATTTGTAATCCATGAGGATGGATTGATACGCTTCAGGAATCGGGTTTGTGTACCCGCAGATGAAGAGTTGAGGAACTCTATCATGAGAGAAGCTCATGCTACGCCGTACTCCATTCACTCGGGATCTAGCAAGATGTATAAGGATTTGAAGCAATGTTATTGGTGGGGGAATATGAAGCGTGAAGTAGCACAGTTCATTTAGAGATGTTTAACCTGTCAGCAAGTAAAGATTGAGCATCAGCGACCCACAGGAATGCTGAAACCACTCCTAGTTCCCGAGTGGAAATGGGAGGACATATCGATGTATTTTATCACTAGCTTACCGACAAGTCATCGAGGGATAAATACGATTTGGGTGACTGTGGACCGTCTGACCAAATCAGCCCACTTTTTGGAGATTAAAGACACATGGGGACCCGAGAGATTGGCTCGGCTGTTTATTAAAGAGATTGTCAGGTTGCATGGTACCCCCAAGAGTATTGTATAGGATCGAGATGGGCAATTCGTGTCTCACTCCTAGAAAGGAGTTCATCGTACGATGGGTACCCAGTTGAACTTCATTATGGCATTTCATCCGCAGACTGATGGTCAGTCTGAAAGGACTATCCAAACTCTAGAGGATATGTTGAGGGCTTGCGCTCTTGACTGGAAGGATGATTGGGAGGTCACCTGTCTTTGGTGGAATTCACATACAATAACAGTTGGCATGCTTCGATTCAGATGGCACCTTATGAAGCATTGTATGGCCGTCGTTTTAGGTCTCCCTTGTGTTAGGATGACCTGTCAGAATCTTTGGGTACAGAACCTGATATGTTGTTAGCAGCCCGTGAGAAGATCACCCTGATTAGGAGTTGTTTGTTAATGTCTCAAAGCCGACAGACCGCTCAAGTTTGAGGTCGGCGACCATGTACTAATGAAGGTGTCCCCTACTCGAGGTGTTTTTCGTTTTGGGAAGAGAGGCAAGCTGAGTCCGAGGTATATCGGGCCGTTTGAGGTTTTGGAATGAGTAGGCGATCTGGCCTATCGTCTGGCGTTGCCACCAGCTCTGAGTCGGATTCATAAAGTATTTCATGTCTCCCAGTGAGAAAATATATTGCTGATCTGGGACATATACTTCAATTCGATGAGATCGAGATAGCAGAGGATCATTTATACGAGGAGCATCCCATACAGATACTTGAGAGGAGTATCAAACAGTTGCGGAACAATACGATTCCCCTAATGAAGGTTCAGTGGTCACGACATGAAGTCATGGAGGCTACGTGGGAGACGGAGAGCAGCATACGAGAGAGATATTCCGAGTTGTTTACCCCTTAGTTTTGAGGACGAAACTCCTTTTATGGGGGGGAGTATGTAATATCCGGATAATTTATATGTAATTTATCTGTATTAGAACCTTCTTAATATTTGCTTACGTTGTATTACTGACTGATGTATGCTTCTACGCTTTCGTAAATCAATAGTGTGGATTGTACGATTTTATAGAGTTTTAGTTGTGCATGTTCGCATTCATGATTAGCGCACGCTACACTTATTTCGTTGTGCACGCTAATACTGAGTGGTAGCGCATGCTAGTTTTATAACTTAACGCACGCTACACTCAGTCAACTAGATTGTGACTGGATCAGTAGGTGGGGAACCGGATCGCGGGAATCACGGACCCTTTGGGACTCACCCAGACTACTTTTGAAAAGTTGAGTCAACGGGGTTTAGCGCACGCAAGAGTGTTGTTGTTAGCGCGTGCTAAATGAAGGTCGGTGGGCAGTCAGTGAAGTCAGTGAGCTTCGTAAAACTCGTTAGCGCATGCTAACGAGTGTATAGCTTAGGCTAAAATCATGCTATTAGCATATGTTAAGGCTATTTAGCGTACGCAAGGCTGAGGACAGTAGAATACATTAGCCTGAGAGCCCGTTAGCGTGCGCTAAGATGGAAGTGTACCGCACGCTAATAATCATTTCTTATAAATAAGACTACACCCCCATTTCATTTTTCACCCTGAACTTCGACCTTTAGTTGACTGCCACAGCCTGGTCCAGCAATCTCACGATATTTCCACCCCATATAAACCTCTACCCATGATTTGTTGAAGGCAAAGAACATTGAATATTGGTGTTCAACCATCCAACGTTGATTTGCACCAAGTGGTTTCATTGTTCCCTTATTTGCTCCTTTATTATTCTTCTGTGGTAAGGTATATATTAAAATTTTACTCTATATTTTCGTAGTCGTGATGTTAGTAATATAGTATACTACACCTAATGATTGAATTAATCCAGTAGAACATGTTTGTAGTTAAGTTTTTGACAACTTAGTGATAAATATGGTGGTTAAGGGTTTGAAATGATGTGTTCTTGATGTTTTAATGGTGGTAATCATGTTTAGTAGAACCGCACTCTTCTTGATGGACTATTAACATCACTAGGACAATAATAATCCTTAGTTTCATTTTATATAGGTTGATTTGTAGAATTGTTATCATTATATTGAATCGATCTATCATGCTTAGGAAGATTTTGAACTAGATGAACTTAGGTTTTCATCGGATTTGGTTGAACCTTGAATTATATCAACATAGGGTTATAAGTTCAGAGATGTTTAATTAACCTTGATGATGATTTTATGATGATCTTGTGATGAATAACTCGACTATATCGTTAACCTAACTAGGTGAACTCATAACCGATGAACATATTAATAATTATACAATAATGATACATGGTTCGTACGGATGATGATAAATCTTTGAGTAATCTTAATAATGATAAATGTTTTTGTGAAACAAAGTTGTTTGGATTATCACTTTCAAAATACTGATGATGTTTTTAGGGAATTCTACTGGCATATCGATATTTTAACAAAGTCCTTCTTAGTGATTGTTCTCGATAAATTCTTATCTGTTTAAACCATACGAATAATTGAGAACATCTTGAAATGATAACCGAATCATAAGAACGTATTGAAGTTAGTATAAATCCTTGAAATGGAATGTGGATATATATATATATATATGTAGAAAGTTAAACTATTCAAATAGAAATTAGGATGTCGTCTCACTAAATTCGATATCGATGATTATTTGAATGTGTTATTGAGTGAAATATATTTCATTCAAGGTTGATTGTCCGAGTAACCGATATTAGTCGACGACCGTTCGTTTGTTCGTCAAGGAAGGATTATTCTCGTCTCCTTATTGAGGCAAGTTATCTTGCTTGGTTATTAATGATGTTTGGATTCTTGTGGTGGTTATGCGTTTCGTGTATATGAAACACTTATGAAATTGTGATCCGTGATTTGATAGTATACTTGATGATGTTCCGTTTTCATCGTGGGATTGCATTCCCATGTTCGTCATTTTTGAACCGTTGATATCATTGATCCTTATTGTCATTTCGTTGAGTTTCTTGATCCTTAATCGGATATGTGATTTATTGAATTCGTTGTCATGTTGTATCGTGACATATCCGGAATCATATCTACGTTCCGATTGGTTATTGTGTAGGATATTTAGCCAGGCACATATATAGTCATGCATGGATGTTTTCGTATTGGACTGTGCACACGAGACGTAGTTCGTGAGGCTAATTAGGTACATTGTCCCACGTATATTCTGGATTCCGTATACGGGGTGGACATGTGCATTGACACATTTCCAGATCGGGCGTACTGTGATGTCCATCTTGAGCCATATTATCTTGGTCGTTCATTATCCATGTATAATTGGATGTGTTCGACGTTTTGTGACTAATCGTTCATACGCCCGAGGGGTATGTTCGTTGGTTGGGTCGTTTTCCTTGAGATCTAATATATGTGAATTGTATAATATCTTGAGAAATCATTTATCATGTATATCTGACCCTGTGTTGGGCGAAATACTTGTGTTGTATTTTAGGTCGAGGCAAAGGCAAGGCACGGGAAGATCATGGTAACGGTGAAGGGTTCGAAGTATACTAGTTCGGGGGGCCCACATCCTTTGTTGTAAAGTTATGTTCAAACCGTGTAATGTTATCTTTCTGCTTTATTCAAAATTTGACCGAATGTATTGTTATTCAAGGTATATTCCATCTCCATATGGTTTATACTTGTATTTTGGATCCTGCATATAATAAGGTCGTTGGCCATACTACTGTAAACTCCTAATCGGAGTAAGTACTATTTATTGTGGTTCGGTATCACGAGAATTGCGTATTTAATCTGTATTTCTGGTATCGCCTGGTGGGTCCCAGAGTATGGTCCACGACACTGTAATGGCCGCTTTTTTGGGGTGTTACATCATAAAGAGACCAAGTCTCGAAATGATACAACACATGCATACACATACATGATAACATTAATCTCATTGACTGGTATAAGTATAAAACTTGCCTCAAACCGAAGGCGAGAAAGTCCTTCCACGATCAACGTCCTCCCATGAAACGATCAGTCACACGAACATCCTTGAACGAAAAGTAATTCATTAAGTAACAATCATCGACCATCTTGATATAACATCAACGATAGTACAACTTTGATTCTTACAAGAATCACTAACTAACACACTCGAATTCTCAAGCCTTAAAGATTGTGAATCCTCGAATCATTATCTCACCTTAATGATTACATCAATAAGGTAATACCGTTCTAAACATGAAACTCATTGGTTTCTTCAAGAACACCAAGAACACCAAAACACTAAGAACATCAAAACACCAAGAACACCGAGACACCAAATCACCAAGAACATACTTATCATCTTCTCTTCCAAAACATGATAATATGTCATCTAGATACGAAAACAACTCAAGGATAACAATAATCTAACCAAGAATCTGGATGTAATCATCAATATATCCAAGAACACCTCCTAAGCATATTAATACACATAATAAGATCAAGAACACGCTCTAATAACCTAATCATATCATAGAATCATAAAGGATAACTCTAAACATGACTAAACTCAACATTAAACTCGAAAATCACTTGAAGAACAAGAGATTAGGAGAAATTACCAAAGAAGAACAAGAAGAACTCTCCAAATACCAAAGCAGCACCAACAAGCTTCCAACTTCAACCTTCAAACCAATCTAGGATGATCAAAATGACATTGGAAGAGTCTAAATATCAAGAAAAAGTCCAGAGGGACGGTTCTAGGGAGAGAAGAGAGGTTTTGGTTCGCGAAGAAATGAAATACGAAACCAAGATATATAATCTGACAATCACATTACGTATGATATACACTAGGCGTAACTTACGTAAGGATCATTACGTACGTTAATCGCAAGAGTGTTATGTATGTAATGATTCTCCAGATTCTACTGCCTCAAAACAGGATACTCGTTACGTACGTTAACCTCACTACGTACCTAACCAACCTCACCATTACATACGTTATCAACCATGCATAGCGTACGTAATGGGCGTTGACCTGCCTGTCACAATCCAGCCATGGGAATCCAGCCCCGCCCAAATTACCCAAATTGTCACAATCTTGGGTATAACACCAAAAGGAAATAAAAATGCATTGAACGACCTCAAATCTCAAGATTCTCAAATACTATTATTATAAAATAGATCAACAACATATGGTTCACAACCACAATACATTATTACAGATTAGGTTAAACATTAATCTAACAAACAAAGAAAGGAATACATAAATCAAGGATACATCTCAAGTGTACCCAACATTGATATCCTCCCAATCATCTATCTCCCCGATCTCATAGACTCGAGGAGGACCCAAATCTGAACTCCTTGCTCCTCCTCGGCTGTCCTTACATCTGGCATCGGAAGCCTGATAGGACCCCTTGGATGAAGTACGGATTGGAGTAACAAAATATCTCGAGGCCCGTGAGCTCTCTCGAGACCAGCTGGCACTAGAACTCCTGCAGTATTTCTGAAGGTATCCCTGCCTCCCACATGAACGACAAACAAAAGCCGGCACTGTACAACGAGTGCTAATGTGCCCCGCTGAATCACAGTTAAAGCAAACAACAGTTGAACTCGTTGTCGAAGATGCTTTCCCAGCATGAAGGCGACTAGAAAATGACCTCCTGGACATCGGAGCCCGAAGTCCCTATGAACGGACCGGCATCCTAGTCCTCTAACCAGAAGAAACTGAAGGGTTCTTTCGATCAAGCTCCTTGATCAAAATCTATGCTCCAATAGCCTTCTCGATGAATTCACCAAGTGAATTACAATTATGATTGAACAACTGCATCCTCAACTGAGGGTTTAGCCTCTAGCTAAAATACTTGATATTATCCGCTTCAGTATGGATACAGACGAAGCTAACTGAATAAGTCCATGAAAGTTCTCAACAATGACAACAACACCCTCGTCCTCAGATAACTTGTCTTCACGAAGTGGAGCCGGATAATACCTCTCTAACATGAGAGTCTTAAACTAATCCCAAACACAATCACAATCGGTGGGCTTCATAGAAAGCCACCAAGAATAAGCGCCCTTACTTAAATAGTAAGTCGTTACTGCCACCTTACTCTCTTTCGGACACTGAACCATGTCGAAGAGTTTATCAAAATGTTCAAGCCAATGAACAATGTCAGCTGGTTCCGACAAATCCTCAAAAGTAGGCAGCCTCTAATGAGAGATATCATCAACAATCTGACTCACTCCCTCAGTCTTCCCATGAAAAGGCACCTGGAATCCCTGCTGCGGTGGACCATGAACCATCGATGCCTGCATGGTCTCTACTATCCGTGTCATCTAAGTCATCTGGGCCATCATGCCACTCATAAGCAAGAAAAGGTTGACGTGTCCACCCTCAGTCTGATCGACTCCTCGGGTATGACGTCCCGAAGGAGAATCGGTCGTGTAGGTAATACCACCGGCCAAACTCTGATCCATCTGAGCATTCGTACGTGCATAAACATGAGGTTCTGGGTTCTGGCTCGATCTGCAGCCCTTACCCCCTCTGCCACGTCCTCGGATTCCTCTTTCCATACTGAAAGAATAACGTTCGATCATGATCATAGCTCAAATACGCCTCAACGACCAATCCAGAATGCTAAGTTAATAGCAAAACACGAGTATACATACTCTACAGATAGACAATCATATCAATCATGCTAATCGTAGCCAATACAGAGCTCACACGCTCCAAAACAAATAATCATGAGTCAATCGTACCACTAGTGTCACATACAGGTTTCAACAAAACATGTATAATCAATTACATAATGAACATATGAACATAAAAGAGAATCGAGTCCTTACATACGAAGCTTTGAGGTCTTGTGATACTAGTCTTCACTGACGACGACTCGATGAAAGAATAACTCAAACAGTCGTCCAACTATCACGACTCACAAAACCCGACTGTCCATATTGTCATAACCTGACAGCCCCACTACTACCACGTCGGTAGAGCCACATAACTCACATATCATGGTATCTCAAAACCCATTTCTCTGATACCATCTTCTGTAACGCCCCCAAATCCCATTAGGTTATTAAAGTGTCGTGGACCCAACACCAGGAGATCCAACAGGCGAACACCAGTAAAACAGAACAAACTGACCTAAAGGGAAAATCACAGTCCCTACTATGATATCCGACATAATATTCTGATATGGAATTTCAACGACCAAAATGGGCCTACATGGCCAACATATAAATACAACAACAACCACGAGCCTTGCTCTAATAATACAAAATGACAACAACTGACGAAACCGGAGTACTCCAAACTATCTGACCGACATGACGAAACAACTAGGACTAGTATCGCTCAAATGCCTCGTCGCCATCGTCATGCCCCTGTGCATCAACTCTCTCCTCGCAAGCACCTAAAACATGAAAATATGTTCTGCCCCTATGGGGTCAGTCATACAGATAATGAATATCAAATACATGTACAACATGATATGCATCCAAAGGCAGAATAAATGGTACAACAATGGTAATACGAGATGCCCACAAACCAATGTAAGAACCGAGCATTCGTGAAACACTATGCCCCCAGCATACGATCAATACCTGCTCAACAGGTTAGATCACAAGTGCCCAACGGCGAATCATCAATATAGAACACAACAACGAATTACCTGAAGGTAAACCAAACCAAAACTGAATTAGAATACGAATCACAATGCCCGAAGGCTCCAACGGAAATACCAAAACACCACAATGGCCTGAAAGCCCTCAGCCGAAGCTGCCAAAATATCACGATGGTCTGAAAGCCCTCAGCCGAAGCTGCCAATTATCACGATGGCCCGAAGCTAAACAACCCAAAACTGTATCACATGAGGGCCGAAGCCACGGCCCGAAGTCGTATCACAATGAGGGCCGAAACCACGGCACGAAGCCATATCACAATGAGGGCCGAAGCCGTATCACAATGAGGGCCGAAGCCACGGCACGAAGCCGTATCACAATGAGGGCCGAATCCACGGCACGAAGCCATATTACAATGAGGACCGAAGCCACGACACGAATCCATATCACAATGAGGGCTAGAGCCACGGCATGAAGCCGTATCACAATGAGGGCCGAAGCTACGGCACGAAGCCGTATCACAATGAGGGCCGAAGCCATGACACGAAGCTTTATCACAATGAGATCATCCAATGAACGTGACCTGCTGAATTGCAGGTGCCGGGAAACCAACCGCAAAGGTTCAAGCCCCAGACTTAACCATAATAAGATCACTCAGTGACCATGACCTACTGAACTGTAGGTGTTGGGAAACCAATCGCGAAGGTTCAAGCCCCAAACTTACCCATCGAGCACTAGCCGAGAGTAGCCTCCAAACACCATTAATCACATATGGCAACGATCACAAAATTACCGAATTCACAAAAACGATACTGTGCTACCTTGAATCGGCCAACACGACAACAATAACTCGCGGATAGACACCATCCTCGGCAGTCCCAAATCAATACCTCGATTATCTTTAGAACGGCTAATCGATAATAATGATATCTAGGATGGGAAATGTCCTCTACAGTCCCAATTCAATACATCGATTACCTTAGAATGGTCAATTGATAACAACGACTCAACGGATGGGAAATGTCCTCGACAGTCCCAATTCAATACCCTAATTGCCTCAGAACAACTAATCAATAACAACGGCTCAACGGATGGGAAATGTCCTCGACAGCCCCAATTTAATACATCGATTACCTTAGAACGGCTAATCGATAACAACGACTCAACGGATAGGAAATGTCCTCGACAGCCCCAATCCAATATCTCGATTACCTTAGAATGGCTAATCGATAACAACAGCTCAATGGATGGGAAATGTCCTCGACAGCCCCAATTCAATATATTGATTGCCTTAGAATGGATAATCGATAACAACGACTCAACAGATGGGAAATGTCCTCGACAGCCCCAATTCAATACATCAATTACCTTAGAATGGCTAATCGATAACAACTACTCAATGGATGGGAAATGTCCATGACAACCCCAATTAAATACATTGATTACCTTGGAACGGCTAATCGATAACAAAGATACAACGGATGACTCAGCGCCTTTAATTGGTTACCGACGACGGAGATGATAATCGGATATGTCCATGACTTCAATCGGCCAATACAATATCAATAGCAAAATACCAACATCAATAACAATGATCACACAATGTCTTAAATCGACATCAATGTCAATAAAATCAATCGATACATCGATACCGCGAACCCGCTATCGACAATAACATCAACAATGAGTATCTCAATGCCTTGAACGGCTTTTGCCGAACAACAATAACAGTTGGCATAATTTTCCGAGGGGTATCGTATAAACAATCCCCGGATATCAAAAAAATCATAAAGATACCAAGTCTCGAAATGATACAGTACATTCATACATATATATGATAACATTAATCTCATTGACCAGTATAAGTATAAAACTTGCCTCAAACTTTCCACGATCAACATCCTCCCACGAAACGATCAGTCACGCGAACAACCTTGAACGAAAAGTAATTCATTCAATAACAATCATCGACCATCCTGATATAACATCAACGATAGTACAACTTTGATTCTTACAAGAATCGCTAACTAACATACTCGAATTCTCAAGCCTTAAAGCTTGTGAATCCTCGAATCATTATCTCACCTTAATGATTACATCAATACGGTAATAACGTTCTAAACATGAAATTCATTGGTTTCTTCAAGAACACCAAAACACTAAGAACACCAAAAAACCAAGAACACCAAGACACCAAATCACCAAGAACATACTTATCATCTTCTCTTCCAAAACATGATAATATCTCATCTAGATACGAAAACAACTCAAGGATAACAATAATCCGACCAAGAATTCGGATTTAATCATCAATATATCCAAGAACACCTCCTAAGCATATTAATACACATAATAAGCTCAAGAACACCGTCCAACAACCTAATCATATCATAGAATCATCAAGAATAACTCTCGACATGACTAAACTCAACATTAAACTCGAAAATCACTTGAAGAACAAGAGATTAGGAGAACTTACCCAAGAAGAACAAGAAGAACTCTCCAAACACCAAAGGAGCACGAACAAGCTTCCAAATTCAAGCTTCAAACCAAGCTAGGATGATCAAAATCACGTTGGAAGAGTCTAAATATCAAGAACAAGTCCAGATGGACGGTTCTAGGGAGAGAAGAGATTTTGGTTCGCGAAGAAATGAAATACGAAACCAAGATATATAATCTGACAATCACATTACGTACGCTATACACCAGGCGTAAATTATGTAAGGATCATTACGTACGCTAATCGCAAGAGTGTTACGTACATACCGATCCTCTAGAGGCTACTGCCTCAACACGGTATACTCGTTATGTACGTTAACCTCACTACATACGTAACCAACCTCACCATTATATATAGCGAGGGTAATGGGCGTTGACCTGCCTGTCAAAATCCAGCCACGAGAATCCAGCCCCGCCCGGCCCCGCACGCCGAAAGACAAAACCGAATCAGATGCCCTGTATTACGTATAACCCACATGGTTTAATGTACGTAACCTGATATCCTTAACGTACGTAATGCTATGCATGTAGCATACGTTAGGCCTAATATACTTAGCCAAAAATCCAAACTTACCAAACAACAACCAAACGGCGAATACAATACCGACGACAAGTATAAATATTTCGATTCCAAAATATCCCAATACAACATACATTGTATCAGTGAAATAAAACAACACTTTTACAATTCCAAATGAATACGTACAACACAACAGTAAAACGAAAAAAATTACCCCCAGATATTACAAGTAAGACTACAAATAGACGGCCTGACTACAACTCACAACAGTTTGACAATTGGTGTATAAACTGATTACACGACGGTGATGTTGAACCTTGGTGTTGTATTGTTCCTTGCTTATTACTGAAATTTTACCTTTTCCCAAAAGAAAAAAACAACTATAGCAAGCTGACTGCAACAACTCACAACTCATCCAAAAAATGAATGAACTTTAACCTTCTTTTAATGGCAAGGACCTTTAGCTTTAACATTATACAGAATATTCTATTACACCAAGACAACACAAACGAACATAGAAAAACAAAACTCAAAATACTGAATAGGTAATGAAACACTAGTCATAATTAACTTGAATTAGAAATTATTAAGCAATCCTAATTATCCCATGCTTATTTTGTCCAGAAAAAAAGAACAAAAATAAAAAAATTACCTGAACATCTTCTTGATCACTTGTGCCTCTAGAAAGATTCTTTGCGTTATTTATTTATGGATCATTGTCTATTTCTGGAACAAATGATTAACCACCAAGTGACTGGGCTATATTAGCAAATGTTTGAGAAGGGAGTTGTTGGTTGAAAATCTTCATTACTTCTCCAATAGTATCTTTCACAATATGGGTTCGAATTGGCTCTAGATACTCATTAGGAATTATTATACCACCCACCGAAACTCTGTTACTCTTTCCTTTGATTATTGAGCACCTCCCCAATTGCATTTGACTTCTTGAGTTATTTGATTTCATTACTTCACAATATGCAGTATCTCCATCAATATGTCTCTGCATTTGGACTTCCTCCATCTTGTCCTAAAACAAAATTAAAGAATTTTACAACCAACTTAACATGGCATAAACATGCATACTGTAACAGAGATAAATGAAACTTACAATGTTACTTTGAATAGACTCATATGGTGTTTTGTATTTCTTACCGGCTTTCCGTTTTCGAGTTTCTTTGTACATAAAAGCTTCAGAAGGTTGCTTTTTCTCAGCATCTTGTTGTTGCTATCACAAAGATAAGTTTAACATTATAAAAATAGTATACGGTAATGGTTATATTGGGAACAAAGATAAAATAGTGATACAGTAAATAAAATGGATTCAATGATATAATTCATTTAAACACAACAAACACTACTAAAAAAAAGACATTCAACATCGCTCGTTTAACATTGGTTTTGTGAAAACCGATGTTAAAAAAGACGCGGTGGCATAATTGAAAATTTTAAAACAAATTAACAACGGTTTTATAAAAACCGATGTGAGTTATACTCGATTAACATTGGTTATCTAGAAACCGATGTGAATATATTACTTTAACATCGGTTTCTAAACGAACCGATGTGAATTTAAATTATTTTTTTTAGTGTAACATCGGTTTATATAAAACCGATGAGAATATTGTTACTTGACATCGGTTTTTATTTGTAATCGATGTGAATTTATTTTATTTTTGCTGGGTTTCTCGATAAAAATCCAAACACTCCTCTCTTCTTCTATCCGTAAAACCCCAATCGTCAATCTATTTCCATCCGCCCCTGATCTCCATTTCCATCCGCCCCAAATCCCAGCTCTCGCCCATCCTCGTGGGCCATTTTCTCCATAGGTTCGCCGCCCATTATGCTACGTCTGCCATCGTTGCCGCTCCTCCCCCATCCAAATCCCCCAGCAGTGGAGCCGGTGGTGTAACACCCCCAGATCCGATCGGGAATATTATAGCGCCGTGGGCCCCGAGATGGAACCCACAAGGCTGAAGGAAATGCCAAAACTCAACAGTTTAAAAACATACGTTAAGCTATTGCTTACACGTACCGACAGAATAGATTTAGAAAACGATTGCCAAAGTGACCTAAGTTACCAGATACCAAAGGCCATTTAAAAATACTCACGCAGCGGAAAAAGACAAACAATTTAAAATACTCTAACAGCGGAAATACAACAACTGATCAGAAACTCAATACACAAATACATGTCCTAGCCAGTATCCTCCGGGAAGTTCATCTCTCCACGACCGCTACAAGCTTGATAATCCAAGAACCTAAAAAGAAAGCCCACGACGGGGTCAGCCATAATATCCAACAATGATAACCATCACATCTCGTCAATAATTACATATCAATGGAAATACTAAGTAAGAATACGACCAATGTAATCTTACCGTTGTAACTTTACGAGAATCCAAGATTCGTATCCTTAACAACACATTAAGATAATACCGAAAAATTTGTACGGTATCTCAACAATACTCAAGGTTCTCAAAACATTATCATAACTCGAGATACGGAAATTATACCAAATCTGGCCAATTTAATCCGTCGGATAACGTCGACAATTCCAATATGATAATCGATTGTCCATCAAAGACAAGTATCAAGGAAATACGGAACATACCTCAAGATACGAAATACCATTACCATCACGTCAGTGTAATCCGAGATCAGATCCACACAACATACGGACATGGTCCTAACACAAGACCTACAAATGCATACTCATATGACAACCTCAATATGATCACAACAATAATGACAATGTATACTTATGGCAAACCCATAATATACATATGCACAACAACAATACATGGCAATCCGATGATCCAGCGTTCACTGCCTAGATCCCCCGATGATCCCGTCAAACCAACCCGAGGTGGAAAACCCGTCCGATGATCCAGCGCACGCTAGCATAGATCCCCCGATGATCCCGTCGGACCAACCCGAGGTGGACATATGACAACAATGCACAACTGCACAAAACAACAGTACACAATACACGACAACAACAATGCACAAATGCATGACAACAACGATACACGAATGTATCACGACATGATCGACACAAATAATAAAAATGATTAGAGTACTTGCCCCGAGTCCTTCGAAAACGATCTCAATGCCTAAACCATCACGAACCATTATCCTCAATACTCGACGGTTCAAAGTATCACGGATTGCAGATAATTCATATCTTCGTCTTTATCACAATATATCCTCGATATACAAGTATACCAATAACAAAAGTAAATCATATACATTATGATTTAGATTCCCAAAACTCGAATACGATTTATAATCCCAAATCTCCTGTGATTACGATTATAAACATTGCTATACGAATTATACACGAATGAAACGGAAACCAGTCATTAAATAATATAAACTGAGCAAGTAATAACTTACCTCGATAATTGATGCCGAAAGTCCCGACGAACACGGCTCACCCGATCGATCCATTGAAATTCAAACCTTTAATATAAATACATAATAGACAACTTAATATAAAAGTCCAATTTAATATTTTATAATTTCGAGGTAATTAGTCGGCTAATATATTACCTCAATTGCGCCCCTTAATAAATTGATCGGATCAAACGACCAATGATAATTAACCCGGATCCACAACTCGATTATTGCTCCGAACACAAATTCCACTCCGAACTCTGGCTCACTCCAAAGGTCTAAATATACTCAACCGCTCGTAGACCAAATTATCAAAACCTTCATCTACATCTATGTTTTTTCCCGTCCGAATTCCAATACGAACACACACACACACACACAATCGCGACTACACACACGCATATATATATATACACACACACCACATTCAAAGCACTCCCGCACACATACACCTGCACACATATATAATATATATATATACATACAACACACAGCACACTCTGCACACACCTGCACACACACACACACACACACACACACACACACACACACACACACACATATATATATATATATATATTATATATATATATATACACACAACACACATCACACACTCCTGCACACACACCTGCACACACGCGCGCACACACACACACACACATATATATATATATATATATATATATATATATATATATATATATATATATATATATATACACACAACAAACATACACAGATACAGCACACATAAAGTACCGAGCTCCCGTCAGAATCCGACCGTCTCCTGGCCGGGATCAACTTCCGATCACCTGAATCCCGTTCAAACCGACTCTCAACCCTTCTACCGCCTACCGGAGTAAGTAAACAAATTCTAAAATTTCATCCTCTAATCCCGACCAACCTTCGCCGGAAAAACCCATCGTCGGAAAAGTCGAACCAAGCAGTTGACTTTCGTCGGAAGCTCTCACTAGTCGATCTAAATCTATCTCACCGGAACACCACAAATCAGCCAACATCCGATATGAAAATCGAGTCCGTTGCCGGAGACTATGAAGAAATAAACCGCCGGTTCTTCAGCCCCACCTCGTCAGAAAATCAAGGCTCGAACAGCCCGATCTAAATCCAGTGTCCAACGGCCTGACCTCGTCTATCTCCGCCTCCGACCGCCCGTCCCGGAAATCGAGCCGCCGGAACACGATTCCGGTGTCAGGAACCCATTTCGTTTCCAGCTCCATCCGAACCTCCTTTAACTCCGACCAAAGACTCAGAATCCGGCCTATTTCGAGCTCTTCCGCCGTTGGGAGCCCGGACCGGAGCCCACCAAGACCAAGTCCCATGCCTCGCCCTCCATTGATGTCGCCTGGAACTCGTAGAGAGAGAGAGAGAGAGAGAGAGAGAGAGAGAGAGAGAGAGAGAGAGAGAGAGAGAGAGAGAGAGAGAGAGAGAGAGAGAGAGAGAGAGAGAGAGAGAGAGAGAGAGAGAGACTAGACGTGAATTAGAGAAGAGAGAGAAAGGAGAGTTGAAAAATCAATTAGGTGTTTAATAATGAACTTAGTGATTATTTAAAATAGGTAGTAGGACATAATGTCAAATTATGTCATATCCAATCAAAAACGGATAAATTACAGATCTATTATTCAGTCTTCTGACTCGATTAATCGATTAATTCATACTGCGCCCGATAAAACTAATAACTCACCAATATTCTAATCTAATATCTCAAGAGTTTGGATAATTTCTCTAATTCTCGTTGAATAATTTATCGAAGAATACAACGTTGGCCACCGCCACATTCTTACCAATAATTATTCGACGATATTAGAAAATACTACCTGACATATTACTCTCATTTACTCAATATTACGTCCAGAACCAAAATTAAATATTCATATTACCAGTATTCCAACAAGGTCATGATAAAATATTATTCTAAAATTCAGGATATTACAGGTGGAAAGATCACGGATGAGTTCACCGGTCAAGGGGCAATCAAGAAGGTGTGCCAGGTCATCGGTGCCGTCGTCGATGTGAGGTTCCATGAGGGTTTACCCCCGATTTTGACGGCGCTTGAGGTTTTGGATAATCAGACCAGGTTTCTCGACAAACACAGATGAAATTGTTCGTAAGATTTTTTATTTCTGAAATTTCAACTTTTAGGTTCAGCATTTTTTTTAATTTCTTATTTTTTTTTTGTGTTAGGTTAAATTTTTGTGGTTAATTTTGTTCCAGATTTTGAATTCGATTATTTCTACTTGGTTTGATTTTGTATTCCTAGTTGGTGATCCCCTTCTTCTTAGATTTGTCTCGTCTTCATGTTTCTGACATTAATTAATGAACGAAACCAGGAGAATGTGTTGAAAATTTGAGATTTCTATGAAAATTTTGTAATTTACCTTTTGAAATGTGTATTTAGTTCTTAGTATATGATGTAATGTTGTTAATTGAGATGGTTTTGATTTGAAGTAATGTCTGTTCGTATTCGTCCAGGGTTTTGTGTTATGTATTGAACTTTTATTCTGTGGATTGATTTGGTTTATGTGGTGCTCTGTGTGGGAAATCAGGGGGAAAGCTAGTATATCAGAGCACCAAGAAGAGGGTAACTGGACCAAAATGCTCCAAGAGAATCCAAGGGGTATGTTCTTTTTTTCTTTTTCTTTTTATCCATGTATCTGATGCAATATTGAAACAAGAAATGGGGACAATGCAATATGGCAACTTTAGTAATGAATATTGTTTTTAGATCGGTTGAAAGGTTTCAGATCTTTTTGCTAGAAGTGTTAATGGGAAATGTGGTGACTACTGTTTAGAATGGTAGAGTTAATGGGAAATGTGGTGACTACTGTTTACGTGAAGATCCAGGAACTGATCAGCTCTCATTGAGAAATTCGATTGTGGCCACCAAAATACATACTTTTATTTTGTTTATTTTGTCAAAAGAATTATGAGGATGTTGTGTTTCCCTAGTAAACCTGAGGGGTCTTCCAAGTATCTTGATATTTAAATTTTCAAGTTTTTAATTCCAAAAATTATCGGCGCAGTGCACCATGCCATTGAGTTTCTCTTATCTAGTAAAATAAAATAAAATTGCTGCACTTACTGATAAATGAAAGGGTTTTGGAACAGAGGCGAAAGGAATGAAAAAGATTTTGATTGCTGAAAGTATTGAGGCCATGACAGTGTTTATAGTTACATGACATCACTCCTGGATGTTTGCTACTATGCTTGTAGTCTAACATAATATAATAGCAGTTACAGGAACATGAGCTTGTTGTATATAATTTATTTTTCAAAATAAAAGTGTTCGATTATGATATACATTTAGTATCAATATACATTTATTGAAAGGTTTCAGATCTTTTTGCTAGAAGTGTTCGATTATGATATAACATCCTGCAGGCCCAAGCTATCTGCGTATTTGGAGGTCCCTAAATTTTACTGAGATAGCATATAGATAATATAATAAGAGTCTGCAAAATACTCCAAATTTTTATGAAGTCTACAGGACGAATAGTCGAGCCTATTCTTTTTATTTTCAATTGGCATTAACGTGTAATCAGGATCTCCTTATGGCGTGTTGTTTTCGCTTAACTCATATTCCGGGAGGGTGAAAAGATCGTTTAATGTTCATGCAGGAGATGAACAAGATTGATGCTTACAAGCAAACAAAATGCAATCCAAAGTCGCTAGTTCAGCTCTACAAAACCCGTCTTTCGGTAAGGGTTTTGCCATCTAATACAACAATTTACAACTTACCATTTGTTTCTGTTGTTTGTTACTGAGATGAATGTGAATCAAGTTTCCTTACTTCATACATATTTCTTCTTTTTGCAGGCATCGAGTTAAAATATGAAGAAGTTGGCTTCCTATGTCCGTTCGAGTCTCGAGTTATTTTGTATGTTGTCTATATATGGTGTTATGAACAATATATAGACTCCATGAGTATATGTAGTATGCTCTTGGATGGAACAATGTAGTGAACATTTAAGTTTGTGTGGTTGTTGCTCTATGAATAAATCACAATTATTAAACTTGATAATGAACTTGTGGCAGACATTCCATTATTGATTTATCACTGATAATGCAATTTTGTTTTTAATAAATATTGTAATTTAAGAAATTGACGTTAAATTTTTAGCTTCAAATTTACATCGGTTAGAACTCAAAACCGATGTGTATTACGGCAATTCACATCGGTTATTGAAGAAACCGATGTGAATTTTTTTTTGCATCAATTTCACATCGGTTGTGGCATAACCGGTGTGAATTACTCATTTTCACATCGGTTTTTAAAAACCGATATAAATTTTAACATCGGTGGATACAACATCGGTTTTAAAATCGATGTGAATAGTACTTAAAAACCGATGTGAAATCCTATTTTCGTAGTAGTGAAAAATTAGATATAGATCTTCTGGAAAATTCAATGTGACCAGAGTGATATTATTTAAAAAAAGCACAAGTATACCTCCACTATTTCAAAATTCCAATATGCTAATAATTCTGTGAAATGCTCTTTCAAAATTTTATCAGGAGCATTTGTTAACCTATCAGCATCATTGTAGGTAGAAAAGTGGTTTTCCTTCACACTGCATTTATATTTACGCCAGAGTTCTCCAACAGATGCCAACGCATGATCTTAACCTTCTTTAGATATGATGTATTTCTTCTGCATCACGCATTATTAAGTAGTAAAGTTAAAACAAGTTAGCCACTTTTTGTATATCAGAGAAGAGCAAAAAATGTAAAGAAACATGTCATCATCAATCAACCTCATTTCATATCCCACTAAAATAATCTTTATAGTTTTTCCAGTGTCTCAGGAAGAAAGTATAACAATATAAAGTGTTTGAAATAAGTAAAAGAGACATAGCTTTACATAATTCCAAATGTTATCCTTATCTCCAACATAATGGCAACTGATCTTGTTCAATGGTGCAAGAGAAGAATTATGAGCTAAAGTCCCTAAGAAACTAGAAAATTTGTCTAACGTCTTCTTAGCAGGACCAATAAGCTTCCCCATTTCATTTAGAATGATTGGCCTATGTTCATCTAATGTCCATTCATGGACATCTTTACACACAGTTGGTCCTCTAGTTCTCTTTCACTTTTGTCTTGAAGGCTCTGCACATAGGTTATTTAAAAGATTGATTGAACATGGAACATATTTAGGTATTAATATTTTACATATTAAGATAAAAAAATAATTATGTAAATGTTCACCTTCTTGGTTCATTTGCATCTCCATTTGATCACCATCACCAATATGCACTCCATCAGTTAAATCAACACATTCTTCTCTATGAAGTTTTAAATCAAGTTCATGTTTGTTTGGCTTAAAAAGGTTTTTTACCGAGGCAACATGTTATGAACCATGATAGTATTAGTGCTCGATACAGAGGGAGTGTTCCGGGATATCCTTCCCTTGTTGGTGTCTTGCCAAAAAATGGTTGTAGGGAGATACATAGATGGAAGGTTGTAGATCCTTCTGGAGGTATTAGGATCCCGCCAGATGTCTTACAGTATCTAGGAATCCTATGTATGGATGGACTCTCATTATAATGCCTATATAAAGGCCCCCTCTATCAGTATTATGAATATAATTGATTGACTCATCTTTACAGCATTCTTACTTTCTCCTGAAACAAAGTGAAAATAATAATGAGCCCTATTCTTAATCATATAGGGATGTGCTAGTTACACGTAAATGAAAAGTGATTTTTTTTTTTTCAATTTTCAAGTCAATTTTTGATGAAGAACAATGTATTTGGAGAAGTGAAGAGTTTGCTGCAGACAGAGATAAAGGACGACAGACGACGGCGACGAACAAAGGTGGAGAGCCAGAGTCGGACGTGCGAGCCGTGAGCAAAAGGAAAGGAGAGAGAAAGAGAGAGAGAGAGAGAGAGCTAGTGGGGAGAGGAGAGAGAATTTTCAAACAGAGAAGAGATATATGGTGCAGGAAGAGAAAGGGGTAGAGGAAGAGAGATGTGAACCAACGTATGGGCATATCTATGTGCCGGCGGAGGCGCCGGAAGCTAGAGGCACGACAGTGACTGGCATAGGGAGAGAGAGAGAGAGAGAGAGAGAGAGAGAGAGAGAGAGAGAGAGAGAGAGAGAGAGAGAGAGAGAGAGAGAGAGAGAGAGAGAGAGAGAGAGAGAGGGAGAGGGAGGGAGAGAGGGAGGGAGGGAGGGAGGGAGAGAGAGAGAGAGAGGGAGAGAGAGAGAGAGAGAGAATAGAGAGAGGGGGGTGGGTGGATGGAGGGTTGTAAATCAATCCAAACAAATCAAATGTATATCTTCAAATTTTTTTAAAATTTTATCGAGTTTTAAGTATTATGTTTGAGCTTTATTTGATTAGTATTCGATCCGAGTTTGAGCGAGTTTTTATCGAGCCGAACACGAATCAAGCTCGAATAATTTGATTTTTAAATATATTTATAATTTTTATTCAAATCGATCAGAGTTCGAGCCGAGCTTTATATTTTATCAAACAAAAAATTACGTTCAAGTTTGATTCATTATATTAACAAACAAAGCTCAAACGGACTTTTTATCAATAGAACTTGAATCGAGTATTGAATAGCTTGATTTGATTTTCAGCCCTAGGTGGGTGGCGGGTGTTGTAACACCCCCGATATATTCTGGAATATTACAGCGCCGTAAATCCTTTACATAAGAATTTACAAGGCTAAATAGATGAAAAGACAATGACAGATACCAAATTATGAAATCACTGAAAATACATTACGATAGTTCTGGTTCGGTACCGGAAATACAAATATCCAAAATGAGAATATTAATACACCACTGAAATCCAAACATCACAAATTGCGACGTATTCGAGTACTTATTAAAATAACCAACAACAGACAATAAACCCGGCCGGAACATCACTCTGCACCCTCGTCGTCATGCAGCTCCAGTGGTTGTTTCCCCACTCTCCTGGATCCTGAACATAAAAAAAATGTTCACCCCTGAAGGGGTTAGCACAACGATGCTAGTACAAGTACAATATTCATACAACAATGATGTAATCAACAATTATCATAACAAGTTTCTCCGACGAGAATTAACAACAACATTTATCACATCACAACAGTCTCAACATACTGATGGTATTCCAACGATCCAGCGCACACAGCTATAGATTCCCATGATAATCCCATAGGACCAACGCATGGTGGAACTACCTATCCAACGATCCAGCGCACACAGCTATAGATTCCCATGATGATTCCCGTAGGATCAACGCATGGTGGACATTTAATCACAACACATATACACAATACAATCACAATATAACTGTCATGATATAAACAATTCTAATTAGAGTACTTGCCTCGGTTCGATGACAAGAATAAAGCTTCCACGAATATCAAAATACTCGAAGGTCGCCCCCTTCGATCAATCACGTTGCTAAGCTCGAACCTTAACAAAAGAAATAATATAGTATTCATCTCAAGTCGTACGAACATCTAACAATCCAAATTACAGTCGGAAGTCATAAAATATAATCTGTCTGGCTTGCTTAACGCACGCTACATATCATGTGTAGCGTACGTAAGGCTACTCATTAGTGCACGCAATAAAATGTAGCCTATCGTACGTTAACCATGCACGGTCAGTACCTCACTGATCATCCGACTGACTCGCCTGAAGACATAACGTACTCTATGTACCAAAAGTAGCGTACGCTAAACATGCCCGATAGCGTACGTTAATCTGCATAGCTTAGCCTACGCTAAGCGTGCATGGCAGTTTCATTGCTGGGCAGCAGACTATTATAACAGTGATGAAATTTACGAACTCCTCAGTGATTAACGTACGTTATCCGTCGACATGTCATGTTCATAAACTTATGAATGATCTTACGGATTCAAACATCTTTGAATTCCAAGGAAATGAATATCATCACAACTCTTATATTCAAACTTGACTATCATTCTCATGTGAAGTTCGTGAACTCAAGTTGATGCACTAGATTCCACTGTCATTATCACATTCAGACTTCATCTTAAAGGTGAACTAACAATTCCAACTACGATGTTTCAATGACGATATATAAGCATAATCATTCCCACTCCTAAACATGACATTTGTTGAATAATTCACTAATGAAACTCAATATATTGATAGCATGATTCATCTAACTCTTCAGAACACGAATCTAATGCTGGAGAAAGAATTAACATACCTTAAGATGAAGAAAACACCGAGTTAAAAAGGTAGAATCCAGCTCTGGTTGTTTGTATGCCAATCCAAGGTGTTTCTCTAATTCAACAATCCATCACAAGTGACATTCATTTTCCAATGATCAAGTAGAGGTGGTATAAGTGTGTTTAAGGAGAAAAACAGGCTCTCTGGACTATCAAGTAATGAGGAAGAGTGAAGGGAACAAGAAGAAATGGAGTGTTGTCCCTTAAATAAAGTTTTTGCACACTAGCTGATTAGTGCACGCTACCCTACTTCCCTTAGCGCACGCTAAATAAGAGTTGACTCCAAAAATGTCCAGTTCTGCCCGCGGGAATCTTATCCAGACCCACATCCGGCTGGCGCATGTGCTAGCCATCTAGCTCAATAATTAACTGCCTAGCGCACACAAATTCTTCATTCGTAGTGTGCGCTAGTTGTAGCCCGATAACGCACGTTAAGCTACATTCTTAGTGTGCGCTATCACGAGTTTGCATGAAAAATTTTGCATGTTGTTAGACTTATGTGCAAGGATACAATTGTGAGAAATATCATACTCCAATTATCGAGATCACAATTCCGAATAATACAGGGTTCAAATACAGATGAAATACACAATAATAAATCCGGATATTACATACTCTCCTACTAGAAAGGAGTTTCGTCCCGAAACTCATGACAAAAATAACTCTGGATATCTAGACTTCATGCTATCTTCCGTCTCCCAAGTGGATTCTTCCACTCCGTGGCGTGAGCACTGAACTTTGACCAAAACGATGGATTTGTTCCTCAACTGCTTAACTCGACTCGCGAGTATCTTGACTGGTCTTTCTTCAACGTTCCATCCTAAGCGACTTCGATCTCTCCGAAATCAATGACATGACTAGGATCCGGTATATATATCCGTAACTGGGATACGTGAAACATGTTATGAACATGGCTCAATGACGGCGGTAATGCCAATCTGTATGCCAACTCTCCAACTCTCTCAAGGATCTCGAATGGTCCGATATATCTCGGACTCAGCTTTCCCTTCCTTCCAAAACGAAAGATTCCCCGAGTAGGAGAAACTTTTAAAAGTATGTGGTCTCCAGTACTGAACTCCAATGGGTGACGGCGTACGTCTGCATAAGATTTCTGTCGACTCTAGGCGGTCAACAGCCTTTTATGAATCAAGGCTATCTTCTCTCGTGTCTGTACGATTAACTCTGGTTCTGTCCCGATCAAGTCTGATGAATCGTCCCAACATAGGGGCGATTTGCATCTCCTCCCGTATAATGCCTCAAGCGGTGCCATCTTAATGGAAGTATGCCAACTATTGTTGTAGGTAAATTCAATCGACGGTAGATGAACTTCCCAATCGTTTGACCAATCTAAGGCACAGGTCCTCAGCATGTCTTCCACCGTTTGAATGGTCCTTTCGGATTGTCCGTCAGTCTGCGGGTGATTAGCTGTACTGAAGTTCAATTCGGTCCCCAATGCCTTATGAACTGCTTTCCAAAAATGCGATACAAAGTGACCGTCTCGGTCAGAAATAATGGTCTTCGGCGTACCATGCAATCAGACTATTTCTGAAATAAATACTTCTGCCAACCTCTCTGGTCCCCACGTGTCCTTAATGCGTAGAAAATGAGCTGATTTGGTTAAACGATCAATTATCACCCAAATCATGTTCATTCTTATCTTGGTTCTCGACATACCAGTAATAAAGTCCACTGATATGTCCTCCCACTTCCATTCAGGAATCGGGAGTGGCTTCAACATCCCGGAAGGTCGTTGGTGCTCGATCTTAACCTGCTAACAAGTCAAAAATTTTGAAACATAGTCCGCTACATCTTTCTTCATGTTGCCCCACCAGAAATTCTGCTTCAAGTCTTTGTACATCTTACTGGTGCCTGGGTGGATAGAATAGGGCGAGCTATGAGCTTCCTTCATAATCGTCAGTTTTAGAACATCGACATCAGGAACCCAGAGTCGGTTCTGAAATCTCAAAACTCCATCATCATGAATTACGAATCCGGGGGCCTTCCCCTTGATCACTTCATCACGTAACCGAATCATCAGAGGATCATCTGCCTCCTTAGATTTGATTTCTTCGGTTAACGATGAAGTTATTTCCATCACGCACAGTTGTCCTTGGACTCTTTGTAACCATACTTCAATTCCTCCTCGAATCATCTCTCGTTGAATGCTGAGCTGGGAGGTCAGAGTCTCCAGCATCTGGAAAGAAACAGGCTTGCGGCGGAGTGCATCGGCCACTACATTCGCTTTGCCTGGATGATACAGAATCTCCAGGTCGTAGTCCTTAATCAGCTCTAACCATCTCCTTTGCCGCATGTTCAATTCCTTCTGACTAAAGATGTATTTGAGACTCTTGTGATCCGTAAAGATCTGACAGTGAGTCCCGAACAGGTAATGCCTCCAGATTTTCAAAGCGAAAACTACTGCTGCTAGCTCCAAATCATGCGTTGGGTAATTCACTTCATAAGGTTTCAGCTGGCATGACGCATAAGTGATCACCTTATCATTCTGCATCAATACGCATCCGAGTCCTTGGTTCGAAGCATCACTGTAAACTATGAATCCTCTAGTTCCCTGTGGAAGTGTTAAAATCGGTGTTGTCGTCAATCTCTTCTTCAATTCATCAAAGCTATTCTGACACAACTCGTTCCACTTAAACTTTTGTGTTTTCTGCAGTAGTCGAGTAAGTGGGTGGGAAATTTTGGAAAACCCTTCCATGAACCGACGATAATACCCAGCAAGTCCTAAGAAACTCCGGACTTCTTTCACGTTCTTTGGAGGCTTCTAATCCATAACCGCTTTGATCTTCTGAGGATCTACTCGGACTCCTTCAGGTGATATCACATGACTGAGGAACATTACTTCCTTTAGCCAGAATTCACACTTAGAAAGTTTGGCATACAATTGCTCGCTTCTCAAAAGTTCTATTACAATCCGCAAATGCTGCGCATGTTCTTCCGGGCTCTTGGAATAAACTAGAATGTCATCAATGAACACAACCACAAATTTATACAAATACTCGATGAACACTCGGTTAATCAATTTCATGAATACAGCAGGTGCATTAGTGAGACCAAACGGCATCACTACAAACTCATATTGTCTGTAGCGAGTTCTGAATGCTGATTTCGGAACATCAGATTCCTTAATCCTCAGGTGATGATATCCTGATCTCAAATCGATTTTAGAAAATACTATTACTCCTTGCAACTGGTCAAACAAATCATCAATCTGTGGCAATGGATACTTGTTCTTAATCGTCATCTTGTTCAGCTCTCGATAGTCAATACACAGTCGAAGCGATCCATCCTTCTTCCGGACAAAAAGAACTGGTGCTCCCCAGGGCAAAACGCTTGGCTGGATATACCCTTTGTCCAATAACTCCTCCAGCTGCTTTTTCAGTTCATACATCTCAGTAGGTGCCATACGATAAGGTGCCTTAGAAATTGGTGTAGGTCCGGGTTCCAGCTCAATGGTGAATTCTACATCCTGTCGTGGAGGTAGTCCAGGTAACTCGTTAGGAAATACATCCGGAAACTTGTTCACAATATGAATGGATGAAAGTTCCACAATTTCGTCTTCTTTCTTCATTGCATAGCACCAGTATCCGGTACAGCCCTGTTTCAACAATTTGACAGCTTTTCATCGCCTTGATCAACTTTCCTGAGCTTCCTGGTTTCCATCCTTCAAACAGTATTTCGGAACCATCGTCAGCGATCAGCGAGATATTCCTCCTTCGGTAGTTTACAATAGCTCCATATCGATTAAGCTAATCGTCTCCGAGTAGCAGGTCGTCTCCTTACATTTCTATCAAAATCAGATTTGAGAGCCACTCTCTGCCTCCAAACGATACAGGGAAATCTCTAGTTTCTTAGTTTCCAACAATTCTCTCTCCACTCGGTAATCCAACAACATAAGGTTCACAATTATGAAAACAAGAAATATTCAAACGATTTACACAAGATAAGGATATAAATGAATGCGTAGCTCCTGTATCGAATAAAACGCTAACTGGCTGGGAAAGGATCTGGACAGTACCTGATGCGACAGCAGCATCCTGATCATCTATCCTCCTCATCTCATACAGACATGGGGGAACAGATCCGGCACTCGATGTCCCCTTTCGGTCCCAGTGTCCTCTGCCTCGTCCGCGGCCAAAATTCTGAGGCATCTGAACACTTTGCTGCGTCTGTTGGATACTAGTTTCCTTATGAACTAGCTGCGATGTATGGGTTCCATTAAACTTGGTGACATCCTTGCAAAACGTCGCACGGTGCCCTTCCTGTCCGCAATCAAAACATGTAACTGGAGTGCGCAAACAGTCACGCCAAAGGTGACCTGGGCGACCACAGTTAAAGCACCTCCTAGCTATATCCGTCGTGGCCAACATTGTTCCAAAATTCTTTCCGCTCTTAGATAGGTGTGGAGGTTTCTTGAAAGAATGAAAAGACGACTGGGCCTTGTGGGGACCGCTCCTCTTGTGCTCTGTAAAAGTACCAAAGACTTTTGCTTCTTGGATTCCGTAAACTTCCCCATTGCTGCTTCCTTGATTTCATACGCCAATGCTTTATCCTAGTATTTATGGAGAGTGGTACATTCAAAACCGGACATGTACCTCTAGATTTCTGGTTTCATCCTCATATCAAAATGGATCATCATTTCTGCATCTGTTCTAACCAGATGTCGAATAAATGCCAGTTGCTGGTTAAACGTCTTAATTGTCTGGGATACAGGTTCGTCTGACGGCTGAGCAGAGAAAAACTCCCGAACTTTGGCTTCCCTCACAGGACGAGGGCAGTAGTGAGCTTCCATCATCAATTTAAATTCTGTCCAGTCAGCATCATGATCTGCAGGTCGGATGGCTTCCCACCACTCGGATGCTTCCTCTATTAGAAAGTACTGAGCAATAGAGGCTCTCTGGTCATCTGGGTAATTAATTCCGGCAAAAAATTTCTCCAGTTCCTTCAACCAATGGTCCCATGTGGGAGTCTCAGAAAAGCCATCGAATTTGGGTGTTTACATCTTCACCACCTCTTGCAGCCATCGGTCACCTCGATTTCCCATGTCTGGGATCCCTTGCTGTCTATCTCCCTGCTGTAATCTCACCACCACCTGCATTCGGTCCATGACCTGGGCGAACTGAGTCATCTGGTTCACCACCTGACGAAGGATTTCGGGCACAGCAGGTTCCGGTTCATTATTAATAAACCTCTGTGACTCGCCTGAGCTTTGTCTAGAAGGTGACGCTTCTCTTTCGGCATTCCTTCATCCGCGTCCGTGACCGCGACCACGTCCACGTCCACCTCTCAACATATTGAAAGCATAAATACTCAATATACAGGAAACAATATCGTTCTAACGTTCAAGTATAAAGAGATACAACATGTAAAGGACGAGATAGAGTTTAGGAACTTACAACTACCGTTCGCACGAAGACGCAGGCAGTACAGTGATGTTGTTCACGGCCGGTTATCTCAAAAGACGTATACGACCCCTATTTTAACCCAATGGCCAAGATATCAATAATCTTAGCTCTGATACCATATTCAGTAACACCCTCGATATATTCAGGAATATTACAGCGCCGTAAATCCTTTACATAAGAATTTACAAGGCTAAATAGATGAAAAGACAATGACATATACCAAATTATGAAATCACTGAAAATACATTACGATAGTTCTGGTTCGATATCGGAAATACAAATATCCAAAAGGAGAATATTAATACACCACTGAAATCCAAACATTACAAATTACGACGTACTCGAGTACTTATTAAAATAACCAACAACAGATAATAAACCCGGCCGGAACATCACTCTGCACCCTCGTCGTCATGCAGCTCCAGTGGTTGTTTCCCCGCTCTCCTGGATCCTGAACATAAACAAATGTTCACCCCCGAAGGGGTTAGCACAACGATGCTAGTACAAGTACAATATTCATACAACACTGATGTAATCAACAATTATCATAACAAGTTTCTCCGACGAGAATTAACAACAACATTTATCACATCACAACAATCTCAACATACTGATGGTATTCCAACGATCCAGCGCACACAGCTATAGATTCCCATGCTGATCCCGTCTGACCAACGCATGGTGGAACTACCTCTCCAACGATCCAGCGCACATAGCTATAGATTCCCATGATGATTCCCGTTGGATCAACTCATGGTGGACATTTAATCACAACACATATACACAATACAATCACAATATAACTATCATGATATAAACAATTCTAATTGGAGTACTTGCCTTGGTTTGATGACAAGAATAAAACCTCCACGAATGTCAAAATACTCAAAGGTCGCCCCCTTCGATCAATCACGTTGCTAAGCTCGAACCTTAACAAAATAAATAATATAGAATTCATCTCAAGTCGTACGAACATCTAACAATCCAAATTACGGTCGAAAGTCATAAAATATAATTTGTCTGGCTTGCTTAACGCACACTACGTATCCTATGTAGCGTACGTTTAGGCTACTCGTTAGCGCACGTAATAAAACGTAGCCTAGCGTATGCTAACCATTCACGGTCAGTACCTCACTGATCAGCCGACTGACTTGTCTGATGACATAACGTACGCTACGTACCAAAAGTAGCGTACGCTAAACATGCCCGATAGCATACGTTAATCTGCATAGCTTAGCGTACGCTAAGCGTGCATGGCAATTTCATAGCTGGGCAGCAGACCGTTCTAACGGTGATGAAATTTACGAACTCCTCAGTGATTAACGTACGTTATCCGTCTACATGTCATGTTCATAAACTTATGAATGATCTTACGGATTCAAACATCTTTGAATTCCAAGGAAATGAATATCATCACAACTCTTATATTCAAACTCGATTATCATTCTCATGTGAAGTTCGTGAACTCAAGTTGATGCACTAGATTCCACTGTCATTATCACATTCAGACTTCATCTTGAAGGTGAACTAAAAATTCCAACTACGATGTTTCAATGACGATATATAAGCATAATCATTCCCACTTCTAAACATGATGTTTGTTGAATAATTCACTAATGAAACTCAATATCTTGATAGCATGATTCATCTAACTCTTCAGAACACGAATCTAATGCTGGAGAAAGAATTAACATACCTTAAGATGAAGGAAACACCGAGTTAAAAAGGTAGAATCTAGCTCCGGTTGTTTGTATGTCAATCCAAGGTGTTTCTCCAATTCAACAATCCATCACAAGTGGCATTCAATCTCCAATGATCAAGTAGAGGTGGTATAAGTGTGTTTAATGAGAAAAACAGTCTCTCTCGACTATCAAGTAATGAGGACGAGTGAAGGGAACAAGAAGAAATGGAGTGTCGTCCCTTAAATAAAGTTTCTGCACACTAGCTGATTAGCGCATGCTACCCTACTTCCCTTAGCGCACGCTAAATAAAAGTTGACTCCAAAACTGTCCAGTTCCGCCTGCGGGAATCTTATCCGGACCCACGTCCGGCTGGCACATGTGCTAGCCGTCTCGCTCAATAATTAACTGCCTAGCGCACGCAAATTCTTCATTCGTAGCGTGCGCTAGTTGTAGCCTGATAACGCACGTTAAGCTATATTCTTAGCGTGCGCTATCACGAGTTTGCATGAAAAATTTTGCATGTTGTTATACTTATGTACAAGGATACAATTGTGAGAAATATCATACTCGAATTATCGAGATCACTATTCCGAATAATACAGGGTTCAAATACAGATGAAATACATAATAATAAATCCGGATATTACAGGTGTGCGGGGTTGGCGACTGGTTTAGCGTAGATGATAGGTTTTCTTTTTTGTTTTGTCTTTTAATTGAATTTATTATTAAATCTTCTAAAAAAATTTATTAAATTATTTCATTAAGGGTATATTAAGTTTAACACAAAAAATCAATCCATATTTAGGTTTTTAATTTTTATACTTTATTTGTTTTTATTTATAAAATCATTATTTTTACCACTATTTTCGCTTTTAAGATCTATATATATTTTAAAAGTGGTATCGGTTATTTGGTTATAACCGATAATTGGTCGGTTATAACTAAAACATAAAATATCAAAGATATCGTAACCAAACTGAGAATCGATATTATCGGTTAACAGAAAATGTTTAAGCAGCCCTAGCTAGGGTGGTAGATTTGAGGCGAGTTGGGTACTCTACTCGGAATTTTAAAAAAATGCACCCGGATCGACCTGTTTTCAGTTAGATTGATTCTCTATACTCGGTCTAGGCGTTTAATATATCGGGTATTTGAAAATCCCTATCTAAAAATATTTGAAATAATACCTCTATTATAATTCCCGAGTTTTTCACTTGTTTTGGTTTCGTTTTCTCAACAATTCTTGATACACATCAATCTATATATATTACTAGTATAACACCCGTGTAATTACACGGGAACACAAAAAAGAACTCTTATGTAAATATATAATATGTAAATCGTTCATTATAAATTTTATAATACTTTTTTATAAACTACACTATTTGTTCTGTTTATGATTACACCATTCTCATTGTATCAAAATATTTCTAATATTTTCTGATCTTCACTCTTGATGTGACTACATAAATATAACCATGACCGAATGCGGTTCTTGGGAAGATTCATACTGACATGAGAGAGCATTTCACCTTGACTCTTAAATATAGTCATGGCAAAGCTCACAATAAGTGGGAACTGGCGTATTTGAAATTTAAAGGGTAATCTGATATCTAACAGACTTAATATCAATTGTGGAATAAATACTTTACTCTCAAAATTATTCCCCGAATTTTTTGTTCAATAATGTGGTTATGGATTTGGATAATTATTAATGATGCGGCGTTGCATAATCCTGATGATTGATCCATATTTTGAATTAGCATAATTGAAACTCTAACTTGCGATTTGAAGATGTGATTTGGAATTCTAGAACACTTGATGCTATTCAAAAAAATCCATTGGATATGCTTGATTTTGACTTTTAGAGGTCGCAAAAAAATTGCATATACTATCATAACTGAGATATATCCGGTTGTTGAAATTATAGACATCACGTAACTATCTCCATAACGTCGTTTGTTGGCGCCAGGATTGCTCTTTCTTCAAAAAATTACTTTATGGAAAGTTACTTATAAGTGAATGATAGTGCTTTCAACAATGGCTGAAATATGATCTTCGACATTCCAGATTAGTAAATATCAAGAATATCAATCAAGGTTTCTCTATCGAATTCTTCACCTAGCTCACCATTTACAATTTTCAGGATTCATTCGGAGAAGTCCTTAATTTCTTGTAGATGGTGATATGACATTGTTTGTCCTATAATTAATCCCATATTCTTGGTGAGTCTTATAAGTTTGCAATGATGCCAAAGTGAAGAAGAGCTTATACTTGAATAACCGATATATGCACTGTCCTTTGGTACAACTTCATATGTAGAATTGTACTAAATAATTTTGGCAAGGATAATTTTAATAATATTTCAAATTTAAAAAGCTTTTGAAAATACATAAGAGATTTTGATTATATAGCTTAAAATTAAGCACTCCTCAAATTGAAATTAAAAAACATAGTAGTAGTATATGTAATATAATTACTTGTATGGCCTATTATAAATATACCCGTTAATTTAGAAAACTTCATCCAAGTCCCAGGCTTAAAATTACCAAGAAATTTAACAATTTAGATTATAATATAAGAATAGATTGGATAAGTTAAAAAATATACATCCAAATTTTTTCCTAATTAAAAACGACGTTAAAATCTTAGAAAATTACAAAAGAAAAAACTCAATTGATTTGATTGGAGTGAAACGACATATTATGCTTATATGATATTTTTGAAACACTTAGCTTCATATTTAAGAGTATTAAAGTCTACCCATTTTATATTGAAAAATAGAAAAAGAGTTGAAGTACTTTTAGTAATTTCTGAAACTTGTATTACAAAAAATCTCGACGGCATTTGGTTGAAGTGAAACTATATGTATATTTATTTTAAAATAGGTTTTGGAATTACAAAGTAAGAGGATTATGACGTATAACTTAAAATTAAATACTTCCCAATTTGCCAAAAAAAAACAAAAAGGAAACAGCAGCATCGTAGTATATATATAAGTGAATTAGTTGCACGACTTATTGTAAATATACTAATCGCGGGGTTAACTAAGAAAACTACATCCACATCCTAGCCTAATTAAAATTATTCTCATTTTCTAAAAGTAAAAAAATGCCCATTTTTGTTTGTAATATAAGATGAGCTGGGAAAAGTTATAGGGTACCTTTCAGGCAATGAACTTCATATTTAAGACTACTAAATTCAAGAAATTTTACATTCAAAAGAAGAGAAAAATAATTAGAGTATTTTTAGTAATTTTTGAAACTTGTATTAGAAAAAATCTAAGTGATATTTGGTTGAGTTGAAACTTTATATTATTTTTATATGATATTATTTTCAAATATTTAACTTAATATATAGAAGTATTAAAGTTGGCACATTTACATTCAAGAGAACACATAAATAGTTGGGCACTTTTAGTAATTTCGGGAACTCGTATTAGAAAGAACCTCAGGTCATATCTGATTGTGTTAAACTGTATTTGATATTTTAGTTCCACGTTCCAAATCGTTAAGTATTTAACAGTTTCTGTTAAATGGCAGGAGTTAATTTAATCCTTATCTTTGAAAAAAAGAATTACAAAAATTATTTAGATATAATTTAAAATACAAAATCAAATCCAAAACTTTCAAAAATATATAGTTGATTTCAAAAGTAGATAAATTAACAAATCTTTTAAAACTAAAAAAAAATAAAAATTACTTATAACGATCAATTTTTCTTTTTTGAAATCCTCTTTGTACAAAGATCTACAGATTATTAAATTAAATTTCTTATATATTTTGAAATATCTCTGTAATACCCCCAAAACCATCCGGGGACATTATAGCGTTGTGGGCCTCACGCCGGAACCCACAAGGCTAAAACTCATTTTCGCAATCATTTCAAACACGCCAAAGAGGCAAAAAAGGTAATATTTTAAATACTCAAATATTTCCCAAAATATAGTTCTCAATTACCATCATAAAATACCAGTTGAAAGTACAAAGCGAAGATGCCAAACTCAATATTTTCAAAATGTACGTTATGTAATACCCGGTTGTGAATTCATTTATTATCATTCAGTAATTGTCACTCAGTAATTTTCACTCATTAGTAATCATTCATCAATCATATTCAATCATTTATGCTCACCGTTTCGGCGTATTTTTGAATCTTATACCAGTTATTATTCGTCATTCAACCCTCTTCGTGATCGAGACGAGAATATTGTCACTATCATCTTAGTTTGATAGTCTGTGTGTGAAGAGTAGCGCACGCCACGTACTCTTTTTAGCGCGCGCTAATTGAGTACTGGTAGCGCATGCTATCGCTTAGTATTAGCGCACGCTAGTGCAATTGAGGCAGACATTCCAGAAGGCACTGGACTGAACTGAAGAATTTGTAGCGCACGCTATGAGTGGAAATAGCGTACGCTAACTATACTGGTAGTGCACGCTATCGCTCAGCATTAGCACACGCTAGAGCAATTGAGGCAGACAATCCAGAAGGCACTGGACTGAACTGGAGAATTCATAGCGCACGCTATGAGTGGAAATAGCGTACGCTAACTGTATTGGTAGCGCACGCTAAGTCGTCTTAGTAGCGCACGCTAAGGTGAGCAGGGCAGAGGACAGTAGGTTCTGAACTCCAGTACTGGGCACCAACCATCAGGTAGCGCACGCTAACATCCGGTTAACGCACGCTAAGAGGAAGGCGTTAGTGCACGCTACCAAGTACGTAGCGCACACTAACGCGGCAGGTAGAGTTCACTAGACTACCCGACGAACCAGCTAGCGCACGCTAATCCCAGGAGATAGCGCACGCTAAGCTGGGTTTGGTATAAAAGGACACTTCACTCTCGATTTCATCATTTCTTCGTTTCTCCTCCTTTCCGGGCGATTTTGGGCGATTTACGAAGAGTTCTTCAAGCTGCAATCATCTAGTAACATCTCTAAGCTTCTAGTTCAGATTAATCAACATTTAATCCTCTCTATCGCTCCAAATCAAGGTAACTTTTCTTGAACCAAGAATTTCGGGATTTAAGGGTTTTCTTCCCGATCTCTTCGAGTTAGCTTGCTATTATGTTGGAATATGTTGGATATGGATTATCTACCTTGGATACATGTATTCTTACGGATTTATTGGTGTATTATCGGAATTGTTGAGTATTTTGGGAATTGTTCAAGAACACCTTGAGTGTTGACTTTGAAATTTGGGGTTTCGATTAGATGTTGTTGGAATCTCGTATTGTGTCTTCCTTTTTGGATTATTGAGTGTATTGAGGATGTTTTGTTGGATTGAATCACTCATTTGGAGGTTGGTTTTCGATATATTTGGGATTGCTTGTGTAATACCCAAATTTTCAGTATAAATTTTTCGCGTTATTTTATCTGAGATATACTGCATAGCTTGGTGTCTTTAAAGTATGGATAAAATAAATTGAAGACTGAGACAGCTGTATTTGTATAATTGTTGTACTTGGTGGACAATTGTATTTGAGGATATCGTGTATCAGAGGTATCGCATGATAATATTTTGGGATGAGTATATGTATTCAGTATGTTAGTATGGGTATCCGGTATGTTGAGACGGACAAGAACAGTTGGATTTTGGTCAAGTACATGTAACACCCCCGATATATTCAGGAATATTACAACGCCGTAAATCCTTTTCATAAGAATTTACAAGGCTGAAGAAATGAAAACACAACAACAAGGACCAACATATGAAAGTAACTGGAATAAATACAATAGTTGTAGACAAAAATACTGAAAACACAATTATCCAAAGGAAGAATATTAATACATCACCAAAATCTAATCATCAGAAACGACGTCGTACTCAAGTACTTATTAAAAGTAACACAACAACAGACAATGAAACACGGCCGAAACATCACTCTGCACCCTCATCGTCATGCAGCTCTAGTGGTTGTTTTCCTGCTCTCCTGGATCCTGAACATACACAAATGTTCACCCCCGAAGGGGTTAGCACAACAATGCTAGTACAAGTACGATAATCATATAACAATTATTTAATCAACAATAATCATGACAAATTTCGCCAACGAGAAAATAATAACACCACATATCACATTATAAAAGTCTCAACATACTCATGGTATTCCAACGATCCAGCGCACACAGCTATAGATTCCCATGATAATCCCGTCGGACCAAAACATGGTGGAACTACCTGTCCAACGATCCAGTGTACATAGCTATAGATTTCTCATGATGATTCCCATCGGATCAACACATGGTGGACAATTAATCACAACATATGTACACAGTACAATCATAATATAAGCGACATAATTCGGACAATTCTAATTAAGGTACTTGCCTCGATTCGATGACAAGAATGATACTTCCATGAAAAACATAACCCTCGAAGGTCACCCCTTCGATCAATCACGTAACAAGCTCGAACCTTAAACAAAACAAATAATATAGAATTCATCTCTCGTCCCACGAATGTTAACAATCTAATTTATAATCAAAAGTTCATAAATCGTAATGTGCCTGGCTTGCTTAATGCACGCTACGTATCCTATGTAGCGTACATTAAGGATACTTGTTAGCGTATGCAATAATATGAAGTTTAGCGTACGCTAACCACGCACTGTCAGTACCTCACTGATCAGTCGATTGACTCGTCTGATGATATAATGCACGTTACGTTCCAAGCATAGTGTACGTTAACTTATGCCCGATAGCGCACGTTAACTATAAAGCTTAGCGCACGCTACACATGTATGACACTTCTTCCCCGGGCAGTCGACTGTTCTAACTGTGATGAAACTTACGAAATCCTCAGTGTTTAATATACGTTATCTCCATGCATATTACGTTCATCTTATTACAAATGATCTCACGGATTCAAACATCTTCGAGATATAAGGATACGTATAATCATCACAACACCATATTCCATCTTGATTACAATTCTCATGCGAAGTTTGATGTTCTTAAGGTCGATGCACTAGATTCCAATATCATCATTACATCTCGATTTAACCATGAAGATGAACTAACAATTCCAACTTATAAGAAAGGATGCAAATCTTCTATGATTCTTTCCTAAGTCCATTTAACAAAAGTGATAACAACTTTACGTCTACGACCAATATGGTAACGTCATCAATACGGATAATCAATCTCAGAATACTTCTTTCATCATTCGACGTGGTAAGATGTTAATCATGATGTTTCCAACGATGATATCTTAAGTATAAACATTCCAAATTATAAACATGATGTTGTTTGGATAATTCATCAATGGAACTCAATATCTTGATAGCATAATCCTCATATCCTTATTAACACGAATCCAAGGTAGGAGACAGTATTAACATACCTTAAGATGATAAAAAAACTGAAACAATAGATAGACTTCAACCTCGGTTGCTTGTGTGTCACTCCAAAGTGAGTTTCTTCTTCAATGATCAAGTGTAAGTACTTTCCAATCTTCAATGATCATGTAAAGAGGATTTATATGTGTTTAAAAAGTAGGGAAGGCTCTCTGGACTTTCCAAGATAAGAAGAACGAGTGATAGAATCGTAAACCAAATGAAATGGGGTGCTGTCACTTATATAAAGTTTCTGTACGATAGTTGTTTAGCGCACGCCATCGTACTGTCCTTAGCGCACGCTAATTAGCGTTGACTCCAAAACTATCCAGGTTCATCCGAGGGAATCTTATCCAAACCCAAGTCTGGACGGCGCATGTGCTAGCGGCCTAGCTCAATAATTGACTGCCTAATGCACGCAATTCCTCATTCGTAGCGTACGCTAGTTTAGTCGATAACGTACGTTAAGCTATATTCTTAGCGTACGTTATCACGTGTTCGCATGAGAAAATTTACATGTTGTTATACTCATGTACAAGGATACAAATATAGGAAATATCATACTCCAATTATCGAGATCACAATTCCAAATAATACAGGGTTCAACAACAGATGAAATACACAATAATAAATCCGGATTTTACATACTCTCCTACTAAAAAGGAGTTTCGTCCTGAAACTCAAGACGAAAATAAATCTGGATATCTGGACTTCATGCTATCTTCCATTTCCCAAGTGGCTTCTTCCACTCCGTGGCGTGACCACTGAACTTTGACCAAAGCGATTGGTTTGTTCCTCAACTGCTTAACTCGACTCTCGAGTATCCTAACCGGTCTATCTTCAAACGTTCCATCCCGAGCGATTTCGATCTCGCCGAAATCAATGACATGACTAGGATCCGGTATATATCTCCGTAACTGGGATACGTGTAACACGTTATGAACATGGCTTAATGACGGCGGTAATGCCAATCTGTATGCCAACTCTCCAACTCTCTCGAGGATCTCGAATGGTCCGATATATCTCAGACTCAGCTTTCCTTTTCTCCCAAAAGGAAAGATTCCCCAAGTAGGAGAAACTTTTAAAAGCACGTGATCTCCAATACTGAACTCTAATGGACAACGACGTACATCTGCATAAGATTTCTGTCAACTCTGGGCGGTCAACAGCCTTTCGCGAATCAAAGCTATCTTCTCTCGAGTTTGCACGATCAACTCTGGTTCCGTTCCGACCAAATCTGATTAATCGTCCCAACATAGGGGCGATCTTCATTTTCTACCGTATAATGCCTCAAATGGTGCCATCTTAATAGAAGCATGCCAACTATTGTTGTAGGTAAATTCAATCAACGGTCAATGAACTTCCTAGTCAGTTGACCAATCAAAGGCACAAGCCCTTAGCATATCTTTCACTGTTTGAATAGTCCTCTCGAATTGTCCATCTGTCTACGGGTGATAAGCTGTGCTGAAGTTCAAATCGGTCCCCAAGGCTTTATGAACTGCTTTCCAAAAATGAGACACAAAACGACGGTCTCGGTCAGAAATAATGGTCTTCGGCGTACCATGCAATCGGACTATCTCTAAAATAAATACTCGTGTCAACCTCTCTGGTCCCCACGTGTCCTTAATGCCTAGGAAATGAGCTGATTTGGTTAAACGATCAACTATCACCCAAATCATGTTCATTCCTGTCTTGGTTCTCGGCATACTAGTGATAAAGTCCATCGATATGTCCTCCCACTTCCATTCAGGAATTGGGAGCGGCTTCAGCATTTCGGCAGGTCGTTGATGCTCAATCTTAACCTGCTGACAAGTCAAGCATTTCGAAACATAATCCACTACATCTTTCTTCATGTTGCCCCACCAAAAGTTCTGCTTCAAGTCCTTATACATATTACTGGTGCCCGGGTGGATAGAATAGGGCGTGTTGTGAGCTTCCTTCATAATCGTTTGTTTCAGAACATCAACATCGGGAACACAATGTAGGTTCTGAAATCTCAAAACTCCATCATCATGAATTACGAATCCGGGGGCCTTTCCCTTGATCACTTCATCACGTAACCGAATCATCAAAGGATCATCTATTTGCTTAGATTTGATTTCTTCGGTTAACGATGAAGTTATTTCCATCACGCACAATTGTCCTTGGACGCTTTGCAACCATACTTCAATTCCCTCTCGAATCATCTCTTGTTGAATTCCGAGCTGGGAGGTCAGAGTCTCCAGCATCTGAATAAAAACAGGCTTGCGGCTAAGTGCATCGGCCACTACATTTGCTTTCCCTGGATGATAAAGAATCTCCAAGTCACAGTCCTTAATAAGTTCCAGCCATCTTCTTTCTCGCATGTTCAACTCTTTCTGACTGAAGATGTATTTGAGACTCTTGTGATCCGTAAAGATCTGACAGTGAGTCCCGTATAGGTAATGTCTCCAGATTTTCAAAGCGAAAACTACTGCTGCCAGCTCCAAATCATGCGTTGGGTAATTCATTTCATAAGGTTTTAGCTGTCGTGATGCATAAGCGATCACCTTATCATTTTACATCAATACGCATCCAAGTCCTTGGTTCGAAGCATCACTGTAAACTATAAATCCTCCAGTTCCCCGTGGGAGTGCTAAAATCAGTGTCATCGTCAATCTCTTCTTCAATTCATCAAAGCTATTCTGGCACAACTCATTCCACTCAAACTTTTGAGTTTTCTGCAGTAGTCGAGTAAGTGGGCGGGTAATTTTGGAAAATCCTTCTACGAACCGACGATAATATCCAGCAAGTCCTAAGAAACTCCGGACTTCTTTCACGTTATTTGGAAGCTTCCAATCCATAACTGCTTCGATCTTCTGAGGATCTACTCCGACTTCTTCAGCTGACACCACATGGCCATGGAACATTACTTCCTTTTGCCAGAATTCACACTTAGAAATTTTGGCGTACAATTGTTTATTTCTCAACATGTCTAACACAATCTGTAAATGTTGTGCATGCTCTTCCGAGCTCTTAGAATATACCAGAATGTCATCAATGAACACAACCACAAATTTATCTAAATATTCAATGAACACTCGGTTCATCAATTGCATCAATACAGCAGGTGCGTTAGTGAGACCAAACGGCATTACTACAAACTCATAGTGTCCGTAGCGAGTTCTGAATGCTGATTTCGGAACATCAGATTCCTTAATCCTCAGCTGATGATATCCTGATCTTAGATCAATTTTAGAAAACACTGTTGCTCCTTGTAACTGGTCAAACAAATCATCAATCTGTGGCAACGGATACTTGTTCTTAATCGTCATCTTGTTCAGCTCTCGATAGTCAATACACAGTCGAAACAATCCATCCTTCTTTCGGACAAAAAGAACTGGTGCTTCCTAGGGCGAAACGCTTTGCTGGATATAGCCTTTGTCTAGTAACTCCTCCAGTTGCTTTTTCAGTTCGTAGATCTCAGTAGGTGCCATACGATATGGCACCTTAGAAATTGGTGTAGCTCCGGGTTCCAGCTCGATGGTGAATTTTACATCCCGTCGTGGAGGTAGTCCAGGTAACTCCTCATGAAATACATCCGGAAATTCGTTCACGACAGGAATGGATGAAAGTTCCACAATTTCGTCTTCTTTCTTCATTGCATAGCACCAGTATCCAGTACAGCCCTGTTTCAACAACTTGACAGCTTTCATCGCCTTGATCATCTTTCCTGAGCTTCCTGGTTTCCATCCTTCAAACAGTATCTCGGAACCATCGTCAGCGATCAGCGAGATATTCCTCTTTCGGTAGTTTACAATAGCTCCATATCGATTAAGCCAATCATCTCCGAATATCAGGTCATCTCCTTGCATTTCTATCACAATCAGATGTGAGCGCCACTCTCTGCCTCCAAATGATATAGGGAAATCTCTAGTTTCTAAGTTTCCAACAATCCTCTCTCCGCTCGGTAAACCACAACATAAGGTTCACTTGGTTAGATTTATAATCTTGTTTTCCGAGTGGACATGTAGTTTCAGGTTCGATTGCTTCGGAATAGTTGTAATTATGTCCACCGCGTGTAGGTTTGAAGACGACTTTCTTAATTGTAATTATGAGCTTGAGTATGTTTGTAAAGAACCAATTTTTGAAAATACTTCGATGGTGCGGTTAAACAATAATTTTGTATGGATTTTGAAATTGGTTGAACTTTGACGAGTTGGTCATGTATTTTTGTTACGTATTTTAGTGAACGCAAGTGCACGTTGTCGTAAGTAAGTAATAAAGTGATAAGAAAAATATCGTTCCCTCGAGGACTGATGTACTAATTATCAATTTATTTGTATTCTAATTTTATTTGAACGATCGAATTTGGTGGTGCAAGGATTATTAAAGAAAACTAATATAGTGATAAACTAAAACGACTAATAAAATCGATGGTTCAAATAAAGAGGATCAAATAAGAGAAGAATTTAGGATTGAGAATCCGCCTCGATTAATTTTAATTACTCTTGATTTATATAAATTAAGTAATTTCCCAATTTATTGAAGGCGAAGATTTCTAAGATACTCTAATGCCTCTCCCGAGGTCAGTAGAATTTTCTAAGATGAATAAATCACTCTATTCCAAGGTGAATTAATTCAACAATAGGCAAAAAGTACAAAATCTTCAGACGGGCCACGTAGTTCCTATGAGTATATTCCTATCTCACAAGATAAAACGTTTCTCACCAATTTTTCCTACTAACTCTCCTCTCCCGATTCAGGTTGCGTAATCAAAACAATTCAATCATAGGCCACATAATTGAACTCATTAAGAACAATTGGAGAAAACTCAATAGAAAAGGGAAATATATTAATAATGTAAAATCAAAAATTAATCCGTCAAAATCTTGGTTTCATCACAATCCTATAAAAGGGTTCTAGTCCGACATGCTATAAAATAATACACAAATAATTAACGAAAGCATACGAAAAATCAAACATAGTTTAGGAACTTGAATTTCTCCGTTCTCTGGCTTCTGATCTCTGCTCCCATGTATTTTCTCCTTCTCTTTTATGATCTATTCAGACCTTCAATGCCTATTTATAATATTTCTCCAGTCTCTAAAACGCATGCAAAAATTAGGTCAAGATGGCCTCCGAAACAGCTAAAAATCATGGGCTGCAGTCACAAATGCCTCGCGGCGGGCCGCGGCCTGGCATTAGTGTGCCGCGGCCCTGTCTTCATGCGGCCAGGCCTGGGCACAATTTCTCCATACGGGCCGCGGCTCAGAACGAGTGTGTCGCGGCCCCCGATACAGTTTGTATCGGTTCTAGCTGGGCGTCTCCTGTGTCGCGGCCCACTCTGTATGTGCCGCGGCTCTTCACCAAAAAATGTCGTTTTGGCCCGTTTTTCTTCGTTCAAGCTCCCGGACTCGAATTTCCTTCAAAACATATAAAGATAATGCATTAAAAGCTCATTTACGCAGATCTAAACTAAAAATGGGTATAAAATAATGATAATTAAGCGCATAAAAATATATCTAACAAATACCCCCAAACTTAAGCCTTTGCTTGTCCTCAAGCAAAAATTAATTTCAAATGAGATGACAAGTATCGTGGGTAAACGTGCAAATCCATAGTGTTTACCTGATTAATACTAACCTGAAAATCTCAAAGAAAAATACAAGTATCGTATTAGTGGGTCACATCACGGACAATGATTTCACAAAGCAATCATTTTTAGTGCTCATCTATCGGTCATGAAGAATATCAAGGCTCAAAGATTAACAAGCGTGAATTTAGCCGACCACCAATATGAAGGGTTAGATTAAACAAGCCAACTCACCCAGTCCCACAGTCTCGTGGCAAAAATGCAAGAGTTTCATCGTAAATAATAATCCTCGGACAACATTCCCTTATATATTATAATGGTTCGAGTTAACCACTAGGTTCTGACTCACGGTATGTTTCATGAAATGACCCTAGGGTGGAAATCCATTCTCATGTATTGGGGAACCGTTTGACATAAAAGACACTCATGGGGCTCATGAGTGCTTCTAGTTACTAAGTCTCCTTCTACAGCGGAGAAAAAACTCGAATGGCTATTCCCGCATGTCCGATTCAAAGTTGCTGTTTTACGCGAATGTAAACGACGGGTCACGTGAATACATCCGGTTACTTGGCTTCCTTTCATCATCATACGATTTTTTTTGAACCATTAGTCTATTCAGGGTTGTCGTTTTACACGAGAGTAAACAACGGGTCATGTGAATACCCCCGGTTACTAGACTTCACATCATAGAACATGTATAATTTCTCGAATTTTTGGGAAAATCTGTCCGACTCAATACCTAAACTCAAATTAAATGCCAAGAAGACTCATATTACTGGATGACTAGCTATGTGAAAAGTGTAACCAAATGTATAGACGACAGTTCGTAAACACGTATGTCTCATTTCTTATATGCTAGGATTTCTACAATGACGCAAAAAATCAGACCGAAATGAATACTCAAAGGAAACAAATATCGCAGAATGCAAATTCGACCGAAACTCAACCGTTTATTTAAAAAGAAATCATTATCATATCATCCGTCTTACACAAGGCTGCACAAAAAATTCACGAATGCAAATACAATCCAGAATATTTTAGAAGACAAGCAAGGCTAGAATCAATAACAATGAAAAATAGCAACGAAAAAGTAAATAACAACTAATAGTAACCCCCCCAAACTTAAGACGTACATTGACCTCAATGGATACAAATAATAATATGCAATATGAAAAAGGTCAAGTACTCCCCTAATATCAGCTCAAGAACTAGCGCCAGCCTCGTCCGGCGAGGAGGGTGGTGTAGATGGCCTGACTGGTGGAATGAAGGGTCCATCCGGATGGAGTATATGGCTCGTCCATACAGCTAAATAGTCCTGATGATAAGCACCCCTCGCCGCTAAGCGCCTCTCCGCACGCCGATTCGCCCGGCGGGCCTGCTCGCGCATCTCCTCTGCGAAGAGGTTGGCTCTCTCTGCCAGCATCTCCTCCCTCATGCTGTCAAACATCGCCTGAAGGTGCTCTCTCGCTGGCGGTGGAGTGGACTCAGTCTGATCCTCAGCATCTGCTGCCGGCTCATGAGTCAGAAGTAGTGGCTCGGGAGAGTGCTCGTGTGGCTCATCGATAAGAAATCCTCGCCCCTGCTCATGTGCCATTGCGCCACCCCACTGGTCGAAATGGGAGATAATACGGTGTTCGATCGGACCCTGGGGTGCTATAGACGGCTCGTCATCAGACCAAGTCACGCCCGACTGGCGACATAGGGCACAAATCTGCGAGGGATGTTTTAATCCTGTATTTGCCCCTCCCTGGATGCACTGAAATATAGAACGGGACAGACATGGGACCATATCAAATCGGAGTCCCGTTGTGATGGCATACAATAATCAGGCACGAGGAAGCAAGACTGAGCGGATCTGTGATGTAGGGTCGATTCATGCACAGAGGAAATAAATCCAGGCTCGCCCGAGCCGAATGAGGCGAGAACTCTTGAAATATAAAGTTGTGGAACCCGGGACGCGCGTTTCCCCGACGGAACCGAGCTGAGCAAGTGCCTCCAGCAAAGCCTCCCTCGTGAAGCTACTCATAGTCTGTGTGTACTCCGATTCGTCCACTCTCGTAGCTCGTACAGCCACCGAATCGCGGCCATCGAGAAGTCCACTGTTTGGCCTCATACGACGACCTCAGTCTGTGTATCCGGTCGTCCCATCATCTGCCCTGCCTGGATTTGTCGCAATAGAGCACTGACGTAGAACTCTTGGACAATAGAAATCACCGCCGACTCGGGCGGCACAGTGAATCGAGTCCATCCCATTTCATTGATCATTGCCAATAGCTCGCCGTCTTGGGGGGTGGGAGCGAATCCCCGCTCCAGAATTATTGGACGAGGATGGATTCTCTCGTTGAATATTCGATGGATGTCAGGGTCAGAGAATTAGTGGGATACCATATCCGGTCGGTTTTGTGATGTTTCCCCTCTTGTGGGGGATGATCGCGTCCTAGCCCTTGTGCTCAACTTTCTTTTCCGAGCCATGACGAAGTCCTGAAAAATAAACACAGCATAACTTAGACAACTTTTAAAATCACTACACCACTCTCAACTTATAATGTGCGGAAAATGGATATAGCGTCGAATGAACTCGCACTTCCGTATGAGGGATATGATGCAGATATTTAAACTCAAACTTGACGTAAGGGTTGGGGTCACAAATTAATCCGATAATCGAATTCGTTGCACACAATTTGGAGATGTTTGGCTCAAAAAATTTCATTGGTGCATTTTATCAAATACTTTGCATGCGTTAGCTTAATTGAAGAACAAAAAGCAATAATTTACTCAATTCAATCCTCAACAACAACAATTTCAATCGACAATCACATCAATTCACGACAAAATAACAAAACACCCTCAATCAATCAATAATCTTAGCATATCCGATACAAATTTTGATAAAAATTTAGAAAATAAACACAAGTTCATCAAAGAATATTACCCCAATCATTAATCCATGTTGCATTGAAACTTAAGGGATAAGAATTACCTTGTGTTAGATTGAAGAAGGTGAGAAGAAGAAGAAGAGATTTAAAGGGAGACCTACGGCGCCGCGCGAAGAAGAAAGGATTTTAAGACTACCTTGTCTCGGCCGACTTAATTATAAACCGGCCCTGGCCGTTTAAAATTCTCAGCAGGGGCCGCAGCACGTATCAAGTGAGCCGCGGCCCATAGTACAGGCTGCTTTTGAGTGATGGGAGTATGGCAATGTTCCGCGGCTCACTGCACGGGGGCCGCGGCCTCCAGGGTTAGTTTGCCGCGGCTCAGCGCTTGCGTACCGCGGCACAAAGTACAGGCTCCTTAGCTAATTTCTGGGTCTTCGGCGTGCCGCGTCCTGGCTTCATCGTGCTGCGTCTCTTGGGGAAAGTGTGCCGCGGCTCAGCATCCTCGTGTCGTGGCACAGAGTACAAAATGTTTTCCAGGATTTTAGACTTTTGTGTGCCGCGGCCCGCTCTGTGTGTGCCACAGCCCCTGATGGATTTTTATCCCTGGGAAGTTCCTGCACAAAATTTTCAAACGAAAGCACCTAGAACATGAGAGATAGGTATAGCAAAGCCAAAAACGCCAAAAAATAGTCTCCAAAAATGAAGGAAAAATAGCGAAAAACTAAAATCTATACTAATACTCGGGTTGCCTCCCGAGAAGCGCTAAGGTTCAGCCAGACCTTTTTAAGATCAATTTGCTTTTCGCAAACACCATTTGGGCTCCGCCCCGTCCATCGAACCGTTAGTATGTGTTTTAAATTTTTGACCATCAGTCTTTGACAGTTTGATTTTTGGTTTGGACATCCAATGTTTTTTGCTAAAAGATTTGAATAATAGTAACTTTCCAAAACACCCAAATTTCACATGACTTGGCAACCGTTTCACTTCCGGCTTAATTTTCTTTTCCACGGACAAATTTATGACGGCCTAAGAATTTTTAGATGGTGAGTGAACGGATGATGAAGACGACATGTCCAAATGCCTAAGATATGCGACTCGTTCTACATTTTTCTCAGATGTCGAAACAACTACAACAGATTCTGAAATTTCGACTGATAGCTTTCCCGGTGTGTGTCTTTCGCCAAAATATCTAAGCTTTCAAATTGAGAACCCTTCTCCAAATTGCTTGGACACGGGACAGATCGAAACATTTTGAATGTGACTTGCTCATCTTGAACCCGTAAAGTGAGTTTCCCTTTCTCAACATCAATGAGAGTACGGCTGGTTGCTAAAAATGGTCTTCCCAAGATAATTGGGATGTCATGGTCCTCCTCCATATCAAGCACAATAAAACCGGCCGGAAAGATGAATTTATCGACCTTGACCAAAACGTCTTCTATTACCCCCCTCAGATACTTGATAGATCTGTCAGCTAATTGCAAAGAGACCATCGTCGGCTTGGCTTCCCCAATACCCAGCTTCTTAAAAATGGAAAGGGGCATAAGATTTATGCTGGCTCCTAGATCACATAAGGCTCTGTCCAAGGAAAAATTTCCAATAGTGCATGGAATAGTAAAGCTTCCCGGATCCCTCAATTTAGGTGGGAGCTCCTTCTGTAGAATAGCACTGCACTCTTCCGTCAATGCCACTGTCTCATACTCTTCGAGCTTCCTTTTGTTCGATAAGATCTCCTTCATGAACTTCACATAGCTCGGCATTTGTTCCAAGGCGTCGACAAATGGAATGTTGATATGTAGTTTCTTGAAGACGTCAAGAAACTTGGAGAATTGCTTTTCCAATTTTTTCTTTTGCAGGCGTTGTGGGAATGGAATTGATGGAGTGGGATGAGTGGTCGACACTGCTTTTGGCTTGGGCTCCTCGTCCTTTGTTTTCTCACTGTGGTTGCTCTTGTCCTTGCTATTCTTAGGCTTCTCTTGTAGCTCCTTTCCACCTCGTAGCTCGATTTCTTGCACATTTTCCTTGGGGTTCATCTCGGTGGTGCTGGGTAATACACCTTGAGGTCGAGAAGACAATAAATTTGCGATCTGCCCCATTTGTACTTCCAAGTTTCGGATAGAAGCGGAATGATTTTGTAGAGTAGTCTCCGTGTGAGTCATGAATTGGCTCGTATTAGCCGCCATTTGAGCAAGAGCATCTTCCAAAGATACCTTCGGTGGTTGCGGGGGCTGCTGTGGGGGCTGCGTGAATTGAGATTGCGGAGGTTTATTTAAAGCTTGCCCGTTCCTCCACGAAAGATTTGGGTGATTTCGCCACCCTTGATTGTAAATGTTGGAATATGGGTTGTTCTGCCGATTTCTGTTCCTCACAAACTGAGCTTGTTCCATCGGAGATTGCTCGAAAGGATTTCTGACTTGGCACTCAGCACTAGGATGAGACCCGTTGCACCAATTACATGTTTCCATGGTATTGGTATTAGTGGTATGTGAAAAAGCTTCCAATTGTTGAGTTAGCACTACAACTTGGGCTGATAGTGTAGAGATTGGATCATTGTCGGAAACTCCCATAACTCGCTTTGGGTTCACACGTTCGGAAGGCCACTAATAAGCATTTGCAGCCATCGCTTCCAATAAAAAATGAGCTTCCGCCATCGTCTTACCCATTAAGGCTCCTCCAGCGGCTGCATCAACTAGAGTGCGTGTAGAAGCACTTAGTCCGTTATAGAATGTCTGAATTTTTAGCCAATCCGGTAGACCATGGTGTGGGCATCTTCTTAGCAAATCCTTGTATCGCTCCCAAGCATCATGAAGCGATTCCATGTCAAATTGCCCGAAGGTCGTTATTTCATTCCGAAGTCTCGCTGTCTTTGCCGGTGGAAAGAACTTAGCCAAAACGGCTTGTGCTAACTCTGCCCAAGTCGTGATAGAGCCCTACGGTAGTGAATTCAACCAAAACATGGCTTTGTCCCTCAAAGAAAATGGGAAAAGCCATAGACGAATGGCGTCATCAGAAACTCCATTATTCTTGAATGTATCGCATATCTCGAGAAAGGATGCAATATGAGCATTAGGGTCGTCATTCGCTAGTCCGCAGAATTGACTTGCTTGTACCATCTGGATTATAGCTGGCTTAATCTCGTAATTGTTTGCTTGGATAGTTGGACGCCGAATCCCCGAAAAATTTGCGTTGATTTGAGGCAATGCATAATCCCGGAGTGCCAATGTCGGTTGAGCTTGCTGAATAGGGTTTTCAACCTCATGATTTTCTGTGTTGTCGGTCATGGTATCCTTTGTTGACAGCTCACGCCTTTCCTTCTTGTTTTTCCGCAAAGTGCGCTCGAGTTCAGTATCCTAAGGTAATAGAGCTTCGTCACCGAATTTTCTCATGCACTAAACAAAACTCCTGAAAGGAAAATAAATAAAAAAAATAACACAAAAATAAAATAAAATTCAAATTAAGACTAGAAATACTGAAATTGATAGTATTAAAACAATCAGTCCCCGAAAACGGCGCCAAAAACCTGTTACGTATTTTAGTGAACGCAAGTGCACGTTGTCGTAACCAAGTAATAAAGTGATAAGAAAGATATTGTTCCCTCGAGGACTGACGTACTAATTATCAATTTATTTGTATTTTAATTTTATCTGAACGATTGAATTTGGTGGTGCAAGGATTATTAAAGAAAACTAATAAAGTGATAAACTAAAACAACTAATAAAATCGATGGTTCGAATAAAGAGGATCAAATAAGAGAAGAATCTAAGATTGAGAATCCGCCTCGATTAATTTGAATTACTCTTGATTTATATAAATTAAGTAATTTCCCAATTTATTGAAGGCAAAGATTTCTAAGATACTCTAATGCCTCTCCTGAGGTCAGTAGAATTTTCTATGATGAATAAATCACTCTATTCCTAGGTGAATTAATTCAACAATAGGCAAAAAGTACAAAATCTTCAGATGGGCCACGTAATTCCTATGAGTATATTCCTATCTCACAAGATAAAACGTTTCTCACCAATTTTTCCTACTAACTCTTCTCTCCCGATTCGAGTTGCGTAATCAAAACAATTTAATCATAGGCCACATAATTGAACACATTACGAGCAATTAGGGAAAACTCAATAGAAAAGGGAAATATATTAATAATGCAAAATCAAAAATTAATCCGTCAAAATCTTGGTTTCATCACAATCCTAGAAAAGGGTTCTAGCACGACATACTAGAAAATAATACACAAAGAATTAACGAAAGCATAAGAAAAATCAAACACAGTTTAGGAACTTGAATTGCGCCGTTCTATAGCTTCTGCTCTCTGCTCCCAGGTATTTTCTCCTTCTCTTTTATGATCTCTTCAGACCTTCAATGCCTACTTATAATATTTCTTCAGCCTCTAAAACGCGTCCAAAAATTAGGTGAAGACGGCCTCCGAAACAGCTAAAAATCACGGGCTACAGTCACAAATCCCGTGCGGCGGGCCACAGCCCGATATTAGTGTGCCGCGGCCCCTGTCTTTATGCGGCCAGGCCTGGCCTAAATTTCTCCATACGGGCCGCGGCTCAGAACGAGTGTGCCGCGGCCCCCGGTACAGTTTGTACCGGTTCTAGCTGGGCGTCTCCTGTGCCGCGGCCCACTCTGTATGTGCCACGGCTCTTCACCAAAAAATGTCGTTTTGGCCCATTTTTCTTCGGTCAAGCTCCCAGACTCGAATTTCCTTCAAAACATATAAAGATAATGCATTAATAGCTCATTTACGCAGATTTAAACTAAAAATATGTATAAAATAATGATAATTAAGCGCATAAAAATACATCTAACAATTTTCAAATGACACCTTCAGACAGTATCTGAAGTAGGCGTTTTAAAGTATTTTGGACATTGTAAAATGTTACCGTCATTTTAGTTATGATCGAAAGGATTTTGGAAATTTTTGCTAAGATTCGAAAGTTTCATTTCGAAACGGAGCGGGATGTTGATGATTTAAAATTTCTTTTTCAGACTGAGTTCTTTCCGCTTTATGAGGAACGACAAGTCTTCTAATCACACTTTTTTCAGAACTTTCAAAATAAAAGATCCTTGATCCATTCGCAATGAATTGATATTTACAAGCATTTTTGTTGTTTGAGAATGAAATTTCATTTTTTTTTAAGATGTGCGTCCGGTAATTATGTTTGAAATATACGTGTGTTGGCTAATATCATTACTCGTGTTGATGATGCTCGAGTTTGTGGTCGTTAAACTATTTTTTCGTGACTCTTGTTAAAAAGGTTTGAACTTTGATAAACTTCGGAAAAATTCAGTTCTTTAACTCAAAATTTTGACTTCAGATCTTCAATAGTTCAACTGAATTGAGATGTTCTTGGTTATTAGAAAATCGATGAGTTTTGTCAATTTAAGTTTGGGAATTTGCGACTATTTTATGAGAGCAGTTGAGAATGGTTCGAAACTTGAATGATATTGTCGCATATGCAGTGATTGCTGCACTTAATGCCTTGGGCATGTGTTGAATGTTTCCATTGGTTTACCCATGTGCTTGATTCTAATGTGTGATGACTTTATAAATGTTGTTGTCGGAGATATTCATTTCCGTGTCTAAGAGAACTATCAGATATGAGTTTGCGGTGTGAACGCTCTATGGTAACTCTTGTTACCAAGAATGTTTCTGTGCTTCGCGTTGTGTCTTTTATGGATCTCCTTTTGTGATTGATGTTATGTGTTGCTATGTCTCATCTTAACGAACGGTTGTTCAGTTTCGTATGTCGAGAGCCAGAGGTTGGAGTCGTGGTAATCAGTCGCGCGATTAGGATCATGTTGTCGGTGATGGCGTTGGTAATGGTGTTGCTACTATACTTTAGCAGGTGGCAAACCAGATGACTCATTTGACCCAGGCGGTTCAACGTAACACTGCTGTGACTGAGAACGTCGGGTTGACTCAGTGGCTTAGAGAGGTGGTTCGTATGCGTCCTCGCTGTTTTGCGTACGTAGGTGATAATTTGGGCTAGGACGGTTGGCTTTTCCTATTGGAGAAGATTTTCAAGGCAGTTGGTTGCCCAGAGGAACGGAGGGTTCCTATCGCTCATTTTCTTCTCGATAGTGATGCTGCTAATTGGTGGGAGGCCGTTGAGACTCAGGGTCATGCTGTTACTTGGGAAGAGTTCAAGAAGTTGATGGAAACGGAGTTCTGTCCGGAGCCGATTCGAGAGCAGAGGATCCGAGATTTTTATCTTGCCGGGCCGCAGGATGTACCCGTGCCGCAGGCTATTATCGATTATAGTCAACAAATCACTTACGTGAAATGGCAGGTGAGGCTCGAGGAAGACATAATCCGTCATTTTGATATGCGGATGAGACCAGAGATTCGACAGTACATGTCGGGTTTCACTTGTGCTACTTTGAGAGAGTATCAGAATCTAGCCATGGCGTATGAGATGGCATCATTACCTACTGGGCCTTTGCATGAGCCGAAGAGGTAGAGGACGTCTGGAGATTTTACGGATAGTGTGGGTGTCAGAACTTCTTCTCATCAAGTTTCACGTAGTCCTACGGTGAAACCTTCCTTTTCTTCGTGTGGTGGAACCAAGAGTTCCAATCCATCTTCTTTGACTCTCATTCAGACTGGGAGGTGTTTCAATTGCAACGTTATGGGTCATGTGCAAGCTAATTGTCCTTCGCGACCGATTAATTGCTATAACTGTGGACTCGAGGGCCACAGAGTTCAGTATTGTGAAATATTCCATGAAGTTTCCCAGAATCATGCTTCGACATCGGTATCAGGATCGATTCGTCGGGACCGCTGAGATTTTGTCCTCCGTTCTTTGTTGTTTGTGACTTCACCCTTTTTTTTTAAGTTTCGGGGCAAAACTTCTTTTTAGAGGGGTAGAATGTAATACCCATGATTTTCTCTTTCGGTAATTTTTTATTTTTGGCATTTTTCTGATTTCCAGAACTCCCTTGCGAGCGTTTTGACATTTGTATAATGTTTTGTTCTGTGTGTTTGGTCATCTGAGTTTGTTTCGGGGCTGTTTTACCCGAATCCGTATTTTGAGCAACTTTTTCCGCTATTTGGTTCATTTCGTGTGATTGTGGTTCGAAACTACGATTTCATATTTCTTGTAAGTCCTTTTGACTTTGTTAGCCATGTTGTGAACTTCGATTTAGTTGTTTGATGCCATATCCTGTTTTTCGGACATTTTGGTCCGTTTTGTAATTTCCCAAAGTTTGGGGGTAATTACTCCTGTTGTCGTATTCCGAACCTTCGGGTAGTCGGAATCGTGTTTTCTTGTAATGCTTGAGTTCGTCGTTGCGCACTCTTCGTGTGCATGTCTTCGTCTTGTGTTATTGTTGTCGTTTCACGGGTTCGTCGCGCTCGTACTCGACAAGCTAAACTTAGCAGTTTGGAAATGCTAAGTGCCTTACGTACGCTATGCGATCAGCATATCGTACGTTAGCTTTATGTGTCTTACGTACGTTAAGACCTACTCATAACGTACGTGAGGGTCTTCACAGTTTCTGGCAGTAGGTTATGGCCATTGATTAGGTACGTAATCTTGCGTGCCTTACGTATGTAACGTTGCTAACATACATTAAGCTTCTTCCCTAACGTACGTTAAGCAGGCGCAGGTGTTTATATTTAGGGGTTGACCGTGTTCGTCATTTTCAGCCTTCCTTCTCTCACCCGCGGCATTGGCGAATTGTGGGCAATTGGTGGGAGATTTTGGAGTCTTGTAACTCCAAGTTTTCATCTTTCTTGAGTTCTTGGTGTTGGTTAACATCATCAATCCGTGTTCTTCGTCTTTGATTCGAGGTAATTGTCTCGAAACCTTTTTCTATGTATTTTGAGAATATTAGGATTCAAGTTGTTCTTTGTGAATCGTAGTGTTGTGTATCCTTATTCGGTTGTATTGATTATATTCCAATGTTTTGTTTCGTATTTTCTCCCCGTGTTCGGGTTCGGGTGATGTTCTTGATGTTCTTGGGAAATTATTGAGCCTCAAGTGTTCAATCCTACGTTTCTACGAATTCTTGTTGAGGATTTCGTATGTTTTGCATCCTCCTTGCGATCGACATTGTAGTGATTATGTTGTTCTTGTGTTTCTGACCTAGTTGGAGGATTCAAGGGTTTCAAATCGAGCTTTCTCGTTGCTTCGCGTGCTTTGGACTTGAGGCGAGTATCTTGTCTATATTCTTTATACTTCGAGAATGTCATTTGTCGTGAACTTAACGTGGACTTGTTAGTGATTGAATATCGAACCGTAACTTACTTCTAAATGAATATGTGATTTCTATGAAAGTAAATCCGAATGTAAACTTGAGTTTCTTAAAGAATGATAAGAACCATTTCATGTTATATTGTGTTTAAAACGGATATTAGAAATGAGGAGTTATCCGAGGAATTGTGGAATTGCGTAATATTTATATTATTCGCTCGTTAACCTTTTCCTGAATGATGGTGTGCTGTGAATGTTGTGCCTTGTGGAAGTTATGATGTGTTAACTTATGTTTTACGTGTTTGCGATTGTGGTGAATTTTGTACCTTTGTTAATGTGTATCTTAGTGAGTTGAGATGTTATCCGGGTAGGGACCCGTGTGGCCTCCGGCGGCGCGTGCTTGCGAGTACGGCCAGACGTTATGATTTGACCATAAGGTTATCAATTCGGGTAGGTCTGGAAGGGGCTCCAAGAATCATCACTTGCGAGTGCGATGTCACGATAACTTATGGACATGTTTAAATGATATTATCCGGGTAGGGACCCGTGAGGCCTCCGGTGGAGCGTGCTTGCAAGTACGGCCAGACGATATGATTTGACTATAAGGTTATCTAATCGGGTAGGCCGGGAGAGGGCTCCGAGAATCGCCACTTGCGAGTGCGATGTCAAGATAACTTATGGGTGTGTTTGAGTTTGTTTATGATTAGTTAATCCGAGTGGGTCCCATCGAGGCCATGGAGGCGATTTGGGTGTTTGATTTGATATCTCTGAATTGTGAATACTTGAATCTTAGATCCCGGTTATATTGGTGAATTTGGTTTTTTCTTTGAGGCTTGGTTGAGAAATGAATTATTTATATAGTTTTCAAAGAAAACACTTTTGAAAAGAAGAATTATAAATCTTTTTATGATTTTACACTGAGACCCCCAACGTCTTCAATTATTCTTTTAAATGTGTTTTGAAGTTATTCTTATGATCTTTCCTAATGGAAACTGTTTTCGAAAAGAATTTAGACTCGGGGATCGTGTTGCTACCTTGTCGAAAGGTTATTTTCATAACTGTTGTATTCTTGATGTATAACTTTATAGCTTGGTTACTTGCTAGCAATTTCCATCTTTAACCCCTCGTTGGGGACTATTTATATTCTTTTCATGTTGGTAGTGTTGATGATGTTCTTGAGGTGATAGTGATGATATGGTAATATTATCAATTTGAGATGATTAATATGATGTTGTTCTTAATGATTCTTGTTGAATTCATTTCATAAGTATTAAGAACATTACTATCATGTTAATTGATCATTGAGGTGATTGGAGGATGTTAGGGTTCATAGTTCAGGACTATGATATTTGTTTGTGTGGTTTGACCTATTCGAGATTAAACCAAGGTTATCTATTGTGTTGTTTTCGATCGATATTGTGTTATTGAATGAACTGTATTTCATTTAAGGTTGTTCGAGTGCTTGTGATCGTCGGAGGACGTCGTTTGTCGTCCGTTGGAGGATTTAATCGCCTTCGGTTTGAGGCAAGTTTTATATTTGTACTGGTCAATGAGATTAATGTTATCATGTATGTGTATGAATGTGTTGTATAATTTCGATACGTAGTCTCTTCATGATTTTCATTGATATCAGGGAATTGTTTGATACGATACCCTTTGGCAGTTATGGCAAATGTTATTTTTGATCGTCTGGTTGTTACTGTTGTTGCCGATAGCCGGTTCGTGGTATCGATGTATCGATTATTATTGTTGACATTGATGTTCGATTAAAACATTGACATGAGTGTTTCTATTAATGTTAGTGTTTTGTTATCGATCTTGTAATGACCGATTGAAGGTATTTGATTATCATTTCCATCATGAGTAACCAATTAAAGGTACTGAGGCATGCATTGATTCGTCGTTATCGATTGGTCATTCTGAGACAATCTAGGTATTGAATTGGGACTGTCGAGGATAGTTCCCATCCGTTGATTCGATGTTATCGATTCATTCTAATACAATTGAGGTATTTAATTGGGACTTTCGAGGATAGTTCCCATCTGTTGATTCGTTGTTATCGATTTGTCGTTCTATGGCAATCGAGATATTGAATTGGAACTGTCGAGGATAGTTTCCATCAATTGATTCGTTGTTATCGATTGGTCATTCTAAGACAATCGAGGTATTGAATTAGGACTCTCGAGGATAGTTCACATTCGTTGATTCGTTGTTATCGATTGGTCATTCTAAGACAATCGAGGTATTGAATTGGGACTGTCGAGGATAGTTCCCATCCGTTGATTTGTTGTTAATCGATTAGTCGTTCTAAGACAATCGATGTATTGAATTAGGACTGTTGAGGATAGTTCCCATCCATTAATTCGTTGTTATCTATCGGTCATTCTAAGACAATCTAGGTATTGAATTAGGACTGTCGAGGATAGTTCTCATCCACTGATTCGTTGTTATCATTTGGCCATTCCAAGGCAATCGAGGTGTTTGAATTGGGACCACCAAGTACGATGCCCATCCGTGAGTTATTTTTTTCGTGTTGGCCGACTCAAGACAGCACACTATCATTTGTGTGAATTCGGTAATCTTGTGATCATTACCGATTGTGCTTAATTATGTTGTGGAGGCTAGTCTCGGCTAGTGCTCGATGGGTAAGTTTGGGGCTTGAACCTTCGTGGTTGGTTTCCCAACACCTACAATTCAGTAGGTCACGGTGACTAGGTGATCTCATTATGGGTAAGTCTGGGGCTTGAACCTTATCAGTTGGTTTCCGAGCACCTGCAATTCAGCAGGTCATAGTCATTGGATGAACTCATTATGATACCGTTTCATGTTGTGTGGCTTCGGCCCCTAATTGTGATACAGCTTCGTGCTGTGTGATGTCGGCCCCTCATTGTGATACAACTTCGTGCAGTGTGGCTTCGGACCCTCATTGTGATACAGCTTCGTGCTGTGTGGCTTCGGCCCCCCATGTCATACAGCTTCATGTTGTTTGGCTTCGGCCCCTCATGTCATACAACTTCGGGCTGTTTGGCTTCAGGCCATTGTGATGATTTGCAGCTTCGGCTGAGTGGCTTTCAGCCCATTGTGATATTTTGCAGCTTCAGATGAGGGATTTTAGGCCATGTGTGTTGTTTTGGTGTTTCCGTTCGAACCTTCGGGCATTGTGGTTCGTATCTGTTTCAGATTTGGTTTGGTTTACCTTCGGGTAATTCATTTTTGTGTTCTATATTAGTGATTCGCCACTGGACACTTGTGTTCTAACCTGTTGAGCAGGTATTGATCGTATGCCATGGGCATAGTGTTTCACGAATGCTCGGTTCTTGCCTTGGTTTGTGAGCATCTTGTATTATCATTTTTGTACCGTTTATTTTGCCTTTGGATGCATATCATATTGTATATGTATTTGATATTCATTATCTGGATGACTGACCCCGTGGGGGCGGAACATGTTCTCATGTTTTAGATGTTTGCGAGAGAGAGTTGCGGGGCTGTCAGGTTATGACAATATGGACAGTCGGGTTTTGTGAGTCGTGATAGCTGGGCGACTGTATGAGTCATTCTTTCATCGAGTCATTGTTAGTGAGAACTAGTATCGCAGGACCTCGAAGCTTCGTGTGACCCGTGTAAGGACTCGGTTCTTCTTTATGTTCATACATTCATTATGTCATTGATTATACATGTTTTGTTGAAACCTGTATGTGACATTCGTCTTACGATTGATTCATGATTGTTCGTTTTGGAGCATGTGGGCTCTGTGTCGGCTATGATTAGCATGATTGTTGTGATTGTTTATCTGTTGAGTATGTATATTCCTGTTGGACTATTAACTTAGCATTATGGATTGGCCGTTGAGGCATATTTTAGCTACAATCATGATCGAACGTTATTCTTCCAGTATGGAAAGAGGAATACGAGGATGTGGCAGAGGGGGTAAAGGCTACAGAGCAGGACGGAACCCAAAACCTCATGCTAATGCAAGTGCGGATGCCGAGATGGATCACAGTTCGGCTGGCAGTGTCATCTACATGACTGATTCCCCTCCAGGACGTCATACTCGAGAAGTCGATCAGACTGAGAGTGGACACGTCGACCAATTCTTGGTTATGAGGGCATGATGGCCCAGATGACCAAGATGACACAGATAGTGGAGACCATGTAGGCGTCGATGGTTCATGGTCCATCACAGCGGGGATTCCAGGTGCCATTTCATGGGCAGACTAGGGTAGTGAGTTAGATTGTTGGCGATATCTCTCGTCAGAGGCTGCCTACTTTTGAGGGTTCGTCGGAACCAGCTGACATTGTTCATTGGCTTGAACGTTTTGATAAACTCTTCGACATGGTTCAGTGTTCGGGAGAGAGTAAGGTGGCAGTAGCGGCTAACTACTTGAGTAAGGGCGCTTATTCTTGGTGGCCTTCTGTGAAACCCACTGATCGTGATTGTGGTTGGGGCAAGTTCAAGACTCTCATGTTAGAGAGGTATTATTCGGTTCCACTTCGTGATGCTAAGTTTCAGAGGTTTTGAACCCCGAATCCGTCGAGGATGAGGGTGTTGTTGTCATTAGTGAGAAGTTTAATGGGCTTCTTCGGTTTGCTTCGTCTCTAATCCGTACTGAGGTGGATAAGATCAAGTATTTTAGCAAGAGGCTAAACCCGCAGTTGAGGATGCAGTTGTTCAACCATAATTGTAACTCACTTGGTGAATTCATTGAGAAGGCTCTTGGAGCAGAGCTTTTGATCAAGGAGCTTGCTCGGAAGAACCCTTCTGTTTATTCTGATGAGAGGAGTAGGATGTTGGTTTGTTCAGAGGGACATCGGGCTACGACGTCCAATAGGTCATTTTCTAGTCATATTCATGCTGGGAAAGCATCTTCTTCTCAGACGATGAGTTCGACTGTCGTTTTCTTTAACTATGATTCAGCGGGGCACCTTAGCACTCGGTGTACGGTGCCAGATTTTGTTTGTCGTTCATGTGGGAGGCAGGGACACCTCCAGAAATAGTGCAGTAGTCCTGGTGCTAGTAGATCTAACGAGGGCTCACGAGCCTCGAGAGATTTTGTTACTCCAGTCCGTACTTCATCCAAGGGGTCCTATCAGGCTTCAGGCGACAGAGGTAGGGACAGCCGAGGAGGAGCAGCGAGCTCAAATTCGGGTCTTTCTCGAATCAATGAGATGGAGGAGATCGATGATCTGGAAGATATCGATGTTGGGTACACTTGAGATGTAGCCATGATTTATGTATTCCTTTCTTTCATTTTTGGATTAATGTTTAGCTTAATCTGTATTATGGTATTGTGGTTGTGAACCATTTGTTCTCGATCTATCTTCCAACAATAGTATTTGATAATCTTGAGATTTGAGATTGTTTTATGTGATGTTATTTTCTTTTGGTGTTGTACCTGAGATTTTGGTGATAATCTGTGTAGAACCTTGTTGTGATTCTATACGTCTAGTCGTGAGGACTTGGGCGTGCGACTGATATGGTCCCGAGGACTATATATGTATGTTGTTGTTTTCCTTTTGTGGCGTGAGTCAGTGATTGCATGGGCGTCTGATGCCGACGAGAATGGGGAAGTGTACACCGATGATTGTAGACATGTACAATGGGCGGCTCCCGTGGGGTGTGTACATTGGTGTTATAAGTCATGTGGTTGGTATGACTTTCTGGCTGGTCTCTAGCGAAGGAGTCATGATTCGACTGATCTCGCACTTTGTTGAGTGTTTTATCACTTGATTTTTGCCTTGTTCAGGCAGAGGAGACGCGGGGACCCGAGGGTTAGCCCAGTTAGTCACGCAGAGTTGTTTGCATTGAGGAGTATTCCTGGAGATGTTGTTTTCAGTTCCCAATGGATAGTTCATATCCTGAGTTGTTTACCCTTAGTTTTGGGGACGAAACTCTTTTTAAGGGGGGTGTATGTAATATCCGGGGGTAATTTTTTTTGTTTTACTACTATGTTGGACGTATTCATTTGGAGTTGTACAAGTGTTGTTGTATTTGACTGATACAATGTATATTGTATTCGGATATTTCGAAATCGAAATATTTATACTGTTCGTTGGTATTGTGTTTGCCGATTGGATGTTGGTTGGTGAATGTTGATTTTTTGGCTAAGTATACTAGCCATAGCGTACGTTATATGTCTAGCATTACGTACGCTACAGATGGTGTGTTACGTACGTTAAACCATGTTGGTTACGTACGTAACACAAGGTATCAGATCAGATCTGCCTTTCGACGTGTGGGACCGGGCTATGCTGGTTTCATGTGGTTCGATTGGGATAGGAAGGTCAACGCACATTATGTACGCTATACCTTGTGGTTAACATACGTAATGCTGAGGCTAGTTACGTACGTGATTTGGTTAACGTATGTAATGGATACCCCATTTTGAGGCAGTGAGCTTTGGACTACGTAGTGTATGCTACATAGAGGTGATAACGTACGTTAGACGTATAACGTACGTTAAGTGGGTTGTATAGTGGCCGTAATGCGATGTGCAGATTATAAAGAGATGTTTTATCTTTCAACTTTTCACGACCCATTTTCGATTTCTCTCTTTAGAAATCATCCCTCTGCATCCCTTAGTGATTTCCAACCCCTTCCAACTTGTTTTGGAGGTTCCTAACTTGGATTGGAGCTTGGGAGCTTGAAGATTGGAGTGTTTCTTGAAGGGTTTGAGGTTGTTCTTCACTTTCAAGAGGTATGTTGGCTAATCTTGTGTTTAACTCGAGATTACAATGATGTTGTTGTTGATTACCTCGTGTAGCTAGTGATTGTTGGAGGATAGTATAATTCTTCATAGTTTTATGAACTTATGATGAAGAATATGGTGATTATGGCTTGCTGTTGATTGTGTTCTTGATGTTTAAGAACACTTGGAGATTATAATCATGTTTAGGAAGAGTTATGTTAAGATTGTTAGATGATTAACATAGCTTTGGGATGATTATTGATGTTGGTTGTGTTCTTGGGAGATTTTATCCATTTTTTGTGTAGTATTATGATTAGTTCTGAGATAATTATCATAATCTTAAAATGGTTAAGTTAATCTTGTTGATTAACCGAGATTCTTGATGAATTGGTGATTGTGATTGTATAGACATCATGTTGGTAGTGTTGATGATGTTCCTGAGGTGATTGTGATGATATTGGTAATATTATCATTTTGAGATGATTAATATGATGTTCTTCTTAATGATTCTTGTTGAATTCTTTTCACAACTATTAAGAACATTATGATCATGTTAATTGATCATCGAGGGGATTGGAGGCTGTTAGGATTCATAGTTGAGGACTATGATATTCGTTTATGTGGTTTGATTGCTTCGCGATTGAACCAAGCTTATCTATTGTGTTGTTTTCGATCGATATTATGTTATTGAATGAATTGTATTTCATTCAAGGTTGTTCGAGTGCTTGTTATTTTTGGAGGACGCCGTTCGTCGTACGCTGGAGGATTTCACATCCTTCGGTTTGAGGCAAGTTTTATACTTGTACTCGTCAATGAGATTAATGTTATCATGTATGTGTATGAATGTTTTGTATCATTTTGAGATGTAGTCTCTTCATGATTTTCGTTGATATCAGGGAATTGTTTGATACGATACCCTTCGGCAGTTATGCCAAATGTTATTATTGATCGACTTGTTGTTATTGTTGTTGTCGGTAGCCAGTTTGCGGTATCGATGTATCGATTGTTATTGTTGACGTTGATGTTCGATTAAAACATCGATATGAGTGTTGCTATTGATGTTGGTGTTTTGTTATCGATGTTGTATTGGCCGATTGAAGGCATTGACATATTTGATTATCATTTCCATCATCGGTAACCAATTAAAGGTACTGAGGCATCCGTTGATTCTATGTTATCGATTGGTCGTTCTAAGACAGTCGAGGTATTGAATTGGGACTGTCGAGGATATTTCCCATCCGTTGATTCGTTGTTATCGATTGGTCGTTCTAACATAACGAGGTATTGAATTGGGACTGTCGAAAATAGATCCCATCCATTGATTCGTTGTTAAGCGACTGGTCGTTCTAAGACAATCGAGGTATTGAATTGATACTGTCGAGGATAGTTCCCATCTATTGATTCGTTGTTATCGATTGGTCGTTCTAAGACAATCGATGTATTGAATTGGGACTGTCGAGGATAGTTCCCATCCGTTGATTCGTTGTTATCGATCGGTCATTCTATGATAATCGAGGTATTGAATTGGGACTGTCAATGATAGTTCCCATTCGTTGATTCGTTGTTAATCGATTGGTTGTTCTAAGACAATCGATGTATTGAATTGGGACTGTCTAGGATATTTCCCATCCGTTGATTGGTTGTTATCGAGCGGTCGTTCTAAGATAATCGAGGTATTGAATTGGGATTGTCGGGGATAGTTCCCATCCGTTGAGTCGTTGTTATTGGTTGGACATTCCAAGGCAATCGAGGTATTTGAATTAGGACCACCGAGGATGGTGCCCATCCGTGAGTTATTGTTTTCGTGTTGTCCGACTCAAGGCAGCACACTATCATTCTTCTGAATTCGGTAATCCTGTGATCATTGCCGTTTATGATTAATTATATTGTGGAGGCTAGTCTCGGCTAGCACTCGATGGGTAAGTTTGGAGCTTGAACCTTTGCGGTTGGTTTCCCAACACCTATAGTTCAGTAGGTCACTGTTACTGGGTGATCTCATTATGGGTAAGTCTAGGGATTGAACCTTTGCGGTTGGTTTCCTAGCACCTGCAATTCAGTAGGTCACGGTCATTGGTTGACCTCATTGTGATACAACTTCGTGTTGTGTAGCTTCGGCCCATCATTGTGATACAGCTTCGTGCTGTGTGGCTTCTGCCCCTCACTGTGATACAGCTTCGTGTTGTGTGGTTTCGGCCCCTCATTGTGATACAGCTTTGTGCTATGTGGCTTCGGCCCCTCATTGTGATACAGCTTCGTGCTATGTTGCTTCGGCCCCTTATTGTGATACATCTTCGTGTTGTGTGGCTTCGGCCCCTCATTGTGATACAACTTCGTGCTGTGTGGCTTCGGCCCCTTATTGTGATACAACTTCGTGCTGTGTGGCTTCAGCCCCTCATTTCATACAGCTTCGGGCTATTTGGCTTCAGGCCATTGTGATGATTAGCAGCTTCGACTGAGTGGCTTTCAGGCCATTGTGACATTTTGCAGCTTCAGCTAAGGGCTTTTAGGCCATGTGTGATGTGTTGGTGTTTCCATTGGAGCCTTCAGGCATTGTGTTCGTTATGTGGGAGTATTACGCTGTTAATGTTTCACTTGCACATTCATTCATTTGTAATCACGGTTTGTTACCATATGAATAAAATAAATAACAACTTAGTTGCTATCAATATGTAGTTCATAGACCTTTCCTAAATATTGGGCCAAGAGAATGACCCAACAAAATAAGAGGAAATATAAATCTAGTCTTGAATCACCGTCTTCCTAATGGATCACCTTGGGCCACCGTCTTAAAAAACTATTTATAATATTTGAATAATTTGCAACCTATACAAATATTCTAGTAAAATAAATAAATAGGCTCAAAAACAACCTTTACAACCCCATCGAATAACGTTGAAGCAAAAACAAGTTCATGAACTACATCATCATCACATAAATATGCCAAACATACGACAAGTAATGGTTTGGATTAATTTAGTAATTCAACAATAATCGACAATTTAATTTATTCGTAGTAAACCCTCAAAATATTTTCTTTAAATTTCCCCATCATCAAAAAATTCAAGAGTTAATGATTTAATAACATTAAACATAATTTAATATTGGAAAAATAATTTTTGAAAATATACTGAAAAACGAGGCCCCATACCCGACAGTCAGGAAGCTGCCATGCATCAGCTGCGTACCTGCCGACACCAGAGGGGTATCCTATCACCGACTCACTGTCGGCACCCACTGGGTCGTGCTCAACAGCGCTCGACACCCAGCTGGGTCACGCTCGGCAGCACCCGGCACCAAGTTGGTTCAGTTGGATTCACGCCCGGCCCCTGGCTGGTTTAGCTGTGTTCGCACTGGCACCCAGTTGGGTCATCCCACGCAGTCGCGTGCTGCTTCGTCCAATGAAGGCACTCAGATCGTTCAGATTTCTAAAATTTCAAAATTTCTGACTTTCATATTATTAATATAAATCATTTACTAAGAAAATTCAAATTTATATCATAATATAAAATCACAAAAAAATATTACTACGACAAATAATTAAATATCTATGATTAATTTTATGATACCAGATCATAAATCACCATCAACCATGCATTCGAAATGAAAAAAATATCGGGTATATGATTGTATTGACCTCTTTCCAATACCACTGTTGGAGTTCAAGCCATTAATCAAATATGCAGCGGAAATAAAAATCGCACAAACCGTGTTCATTCGAACTCCTAAGAAAGGATCGATCAAGGAACGTATAAACGAATAAATAAACAGTTTCATATCCTCGTAATCCCGACTCCTTTAATATGATGATGACAAGCACGAATACAATCCGTGAAGTTTTGTAATTCCAATGGCGAAAATGCCGAAATTCTCTACGATTTAAGCGGCAGAAAAACTCGTGGAATAAAACACTATTCTCCTCGTTCTGCAAGAACACGGTTATAGAAGATAGCGTAAGCCTCAACTAAAATGGAAGCCAGATTCTAAACTTAGTTTTTCTCTCTTTTTCTTTATTGCACAACAAGTAGCAAAATACTTTTTCCATCTTCACTTGTTTTTCTCACGCAAGTCTTTTTATGAAGTGCTGATCATTAAATATAAACACACCACCTTTCCACTAGTTAAAAGTCTCCTTAATATAATAATCCTTGTTGGCCACTAAGTATACTGGATACAGTTTGGAAAATAGTTTAAACAACAAACTGTATGGATTTTAAATCTGAGTGCGTAGCGGAAGTCTTGGATACAGTAGGTTCTTTGTGGATCTGACAACTAAGTGTATAGTGTATACTTAATTTATCACGGTAATTAAAACATTAAAAGTGAAGGTAAATAACACATTAATTAAAGTGGTTCGAGGTAAACCCCTCTACGTCCACCGGTCCTCCACACAGAGTAAAGTTTATTATAATTACTACGTACACAACTACGTAATTATAACAACACACACAATCAATATATCGTTCACAGTTGATATAAAGATCTTAGCTTAAACCGTTCACACAGTTGGTTTTGAGCTAATGCTTTGGCTTGCTTCTTCACACACGATTACGAAGCTTCGTCTTCTTCAATGCAAATCCTTCACACACGATTAGGAGAAGCACAGTTGTTCGGTCCACACGGGGCTGATCTTGAGTTTGTTCAACGTATAGAATGATGGTGAACAACAACTTTGACTTTAAGAGCTTTCAGCTGATGAAGTGTTGTTCAGGATGATGAGCACTATATATCTCTTTAGATCTTAATTGCAGTAAGCTTTGGAGATATGTTTTGCTCTGATGATAACTTTTGATAGCTTGAGTGTTAGGTGACTGGTAACTGATCTTCAATACCTTCAGAAGATATATATAGTCTCTGAAATATATATCCGTTGAGATGTATCCGTTTGAATGAGATTTCGTTCCAACGGGATTATGACACGATCCGGATTTAGCGGGATTCTGAAGATCTGTTGACTGGCAGTATTTAAATACTTTATCCTTGAGTATTTAAACACTTTTTTATTCAACGGGACTTGACTTCTGGATATTCCTTCTTTGTCCTGTTGTGAGCTGTATGGAAGATAACTGTATTTTGAGTTTCGAGACAGTTTCCATTCTTTGGTCTTTTACAAGACTTCTTGCTGTACTGAAGGGCTTCACTATATGCTGATTCGAGGCAGGTCTTCGATACAGGATTAAACCTAAAAGCTTCGATACAGTTTCCTTTACTGTATTCGGATTTCGCATATATGTCAAAACCTCTTTATCAAATACCATTCGATACAGGGATCGGATATCCCGGCTGTTTCGATACAGGGTTCTTGTTTTCCCAACAATTTCCCCCTTTTTGACAATTTGCCAAGACTTACTTCTTAACTTTTCAAGTCTTCTTGATGATGCCAAAACCTTCTTCATGAAGTGATCTTCTTTGATGACTTCTGGCAGATTTCTTGGTCTTTCGTCAAAGGGTCTGACTTAGTCTAAATGATGAACTGCTCGCAGGCAAGTTCGATATAGTTTAAGGATTATTACAACTTAAGCTTATGATTGGCGCGCAGGCACAATCTTACAATGTATTCTAAGCTTACAACTGAATTTATGAGTATTCGTAGACTAGTTAAATGCTGACATAATTTTCAATTAAGTTATCTAACTTGAGATTGCTATCAAACAATTTAAGTAATCATACATCAACACAGTAGATTACGAGTTGTAATCTTTCAAGACAAACAAACGCTTTTATTGATATTCAAAATGAATTGAGTACAAAGTTTGCTGTTTCGAAGAGAAATTACAAAACAAGAATAATATACAGAGATTTCAGCTCCTATCTATAGTCCGCATGCCTCCATGGCCTTTTTCCTGGGTCATTCTCGGTGCGGGTTATTATACAAACAGGTTACTAAAGTTTACCAAAAATGACAATTTTCTGACTAAAGTTTTTTTTGTTACAAAGAGGTTACTCAAGTTTTCGGGTTTGTCAACTGGGTTACTCAAAAATTAAAATCTTACACAAATGTAACTGCGAGAGTGGGCAACCGGATGATTACCGGTTCCCCTTATCCACGTCAGCACCATAGTTTTAAATGTTATAAAGAAGTTACTATAGTTTACGGGGTTATTAAATAGGTTACTGAACTTTACAAAAAGTTACTATGCGTGTTTTTTTTTTCTTTTTTTTCAAAAAAATAAAAAATAAAATTTTCTAGGAAAAACTTTATCTTTTCGAAAAAAACATTATTTATGGAAATTTTTTATTTCTTCCGAAAAAATTAAAAAAATATTTTCTGGAGAAATATTTTTTTTGGCAAAAAAATATTTTGAAAAAATTTATTTTGGAAAAAATATATTATTTTTGAAAAAATAAAATTATTTTACGGAGAAATATTATTTTTGGCAAAAAATATTTTCAAAAATTTATTTTACGGAAAAATATATTATTTTTTTGAAAAATAAAATTATTTTACGGATTTTTATATTTTTTAAAAAAATACTTTTTGCGAAAAATAAAAAAATATTTTCTAGAAAAAAATAATATTTCAAAAAAATTATTTTACGAAAAATATATTTTTTAAAAGAAATGTATTAGCCAAACACTTTTTTTATGAAATATTGTGTAGGTAGTTTTTTTATATGCTGCAATCACCCCTAGCTATAAGTCAAACCCTAAGTCAAATTTTTTTTTTAAAAAAAAAAAATCCACGTTGGCAATGTAACCGGTATCAATGGGTTAAAACATCTTTAGTTACTTAAGTAACCGGTTACAAAACTTTAGTAACCTATTTGTAACAAAATAAACTTTAGTAACAAAATTGCATTTTTTAGTAAACTTTAGTAACATGTTTGTATAATAACCCTTCTCGGTGTCACGCCACCAGTTCTGAAGAGAATCATTGCCTCGATCCTGGTATATAGCTCTTCCTTCATAGGATCGATCAAAGGCAAGAATCCAGTCTTCTCGATGGGTGATCCGATCTCCTCTTCTGTGTTTGGATTTCATCTCGATTTGGAGAGGGAGTTTTCCGTCTTCTAGCATCTTCGTAAATTTGTCTGCGGCCTCCGCTAACGTTTTATAGTTCTTGGAGATGGCGGATTCCCTGATGAGTTTGACAAAGTATCTCATTAGTTCGTTCTTCCTCCAATGCTTCACTTCGTCGGCAGTATGATTGCGGTTGGTCGGCAGACGAATTTCAGAAGGTCTCTGAATAAGAGTTTGCCAAGGGACATTGGGATCATGAAATTCAGGTCGGGAGCCTGAAATTTTAAAACTTTGGGAGGGAGGTGCTAGTTTGTTCAACTCGGCAGTGATGCTGTTTTGAGCAGCCTCAAATTCCCTTTCTTGCTGAATCCTGATTCTCCTAGCAGCTTCTCTCGCCTCTTCCCCCTTTTTGGCTTCATCAAGACTTTTCAGGATTTCTAGAGCAGCATCATGTTTTGTCTCGATGTTAGTCATTCTCTCTACAAGGGAGGAAAGAGTCTGCGACATATCCTTAATGCATTTGTCGTGAGCGCGCAGTTGAGAGCTGTTTTCAATCATAGCACAAGCGGTCTTGGCTTCAGCTATCCTCGTTTTTGTCGCTTCTTCCTTCAGCAGTTGCTCCTGCTTATCTTCCATGATTTTCAAATCTTGTTTGAAAACTTCTGGCAAAATAGTGAATGCTTCGACAACACGAGATACTTCATGTTGAAGAGTGGTCATTTCTTCCACTGCAGAAGTATGCATCTAATTTAATGCTTTTTCAACGGAATATAGAGCATTTACTACATCCTGGATGAATACAGTTTGAAGACCAAGTGCACGCAGGCGTTCTTTCCTTGCGGCAGAAATCGGAGAATCTGGTTGGGCAAGGTCTCCAGAGCTGTTCAACCTTCTTACATTCACGGATGGGCGTGAAGTAAGTTGGACATCCTCAGGTTCGATACCGTCCTCGGATTCCACGGTTGAAGGGGCGGGAGCAGCTTGCTCTGGTTCGGAGAGAGGGGGTTGAGAGGCTTCCTGTTGCGAAGATTCTTCAGTATACATGGATACAGGAGGGACTGAATCCTCCTGTTGTCTTTCAGGAACAGCTTCTTCGGTCGCAGCAGGCTCAGGTGCCTTTTCCAAAATTTCTTCTACTTCCTCGACTGGAGGGATTGATTCCTCTTCGTCGGGAATGTTCTCATGCTGTGGCAAAGGGGGATTGTTATGAGTAGAAGGCCCTTCGTCGTCTCTGGGTGGAGAGGCGTCTCTAGCTTCAGCCTCTTCACGACTCATCCTCATACCTGCTTGAAAAGCATGGTTGTCGTCGTCTGAGTCATGATCTTCGTCGTCTTTTGGATTAGTGGGAGAGTCCTCTGACTTGTTCTTTCCTTTCCTCCGAGCGTCAGATTTGTGCAGAAGATGGCTTTCAATTAGTTCCTTGTAGGAGGGATTGTCCCATCGAATCAGGGCCTCAATTTCTGTTGATCCGTCACTTCTGAGACGAATCTCTCTTCGTGGCTCCAATCGCTCCAGTTGTACAATGTTTCGTACGGAGCTATCCTGTATCCTTTCCATTGCAAAAATCTTTCGTAGGCGTGTTCAATTTGAACAGAAAGAAGGGTCTGATTAATAATCGAGTCAGGGGAGGGACTGCGTACAACGTCTGGAGACGCTGTAGCGAGGGATTCCTGTACAGGTATGGGATCCTGTACGGAAGTGGGACTCCTTACAGGAGATGGTGCCCTGAAGGAACATGGATCCTGTACGGGTGTAGGATCCCGCAGAGGAGAAGTAGCTTTTGGCTCCAAATGGGCAGCCGACTCGCTAAAGTCTTGATCGTTGGCAGATGTCTCATTATCCGTCCTACCCGCCAAAGGCTCGGGATCTACTGTCGATACAGTAGGAGACACCTCTTCCACAGGGGTTGGGCCCTGGGGTTCTTCGTCAGTGGGTTGAGCCACGGGGGAGATTTCCTTGGAGGGCTTGGCATATTTGACTTTCGAAAGCCTCCGAAGTCTCTTCTTGGGCTTCTCACCAGCAGTGCATTTCGTGCTGTGAGATCTCTTTCTCTTCTTTGAAGATTCCACTTCTTGGAACTTCAAGGATTCATCTCTTGGATTATCAGAAATTGGCATATGTCTGGTTCTCGGGTGGTTGCAAGACAAGGTGCTCTGGTTATACGCAGTAGGCTTGACGCCTCCTAAGTATATTTTCGAGCTATTCTTCTTTGCATCGGCGGATTGCGTCAGTCCGCACTTCGTCAGGATATAGTTCAACATTAAACCAAAAGATTTCTTCTGGGTGGCAGGTTTGCACACCTCCTCTTGTAGGCGCTTCAGGATTATTTGGCACCAATTGACCTTTTCACAGGTCAGAATAGCCACCATCATCCTGAACCTCAAGTTGGTACACATTTCGAACGCACCGATTCGATTTTCAATTATCCTGGAGCAAAAATCATGAAGATACACATAAGGAAGACAAAAGTTTTTCTTGTGACATGTAGTCTGCACCATGTCAACAACTTTGGACCCTGTGAACAGTCCATAAAATTTAGTAATGAGCTCTTGGGACCCGAATGTCTCAAGTTGATCCATGGTCAGGCCATCAGCGGGTAGCCTGTAGATGTTCTTGAGCAGATCGTTATTGACACAGATCTCAACTCCCTCGACTGTAGCAGTGATGTCAGCAACATGACCTCCTTGGGCCAATGACAGAAAACGTACGGCGGCGTTGAGGTAAAATTCCTCAACCAGATGGGTGTCGTATTTGTCAGCAGTCTTGCTTCCAAGGCGATAGAGGCCTTGTTGTTGAAGACGAGTTATGATATACTCCATGGGTTCTGCGTCGTTGGTTTACGGCGAATACGCTCAATGATGACAGGTTTGGAGAAGATCCGGCCATCAATGATGTTAGCAGATTTCTTCAGAGCAGGAGAAGAAGATTGTCCAGCCATTGATGATTTCTTAAGAAAAAGGTGCAAGAAAATAATTGAAATATGCAGTAAAATGCAGAAAAGTATGTAGGCTGTTTTTGCTTGAGAACTCGTGAATTTGCAGAAAGCGTAAAGAGTCTCTAATGGCAGATTTAGTCCTTTTATAGTTGGGCGGCGAAATAGGGTTTTGCAGAGTAAGAATGGTCAGATTTTAGGGATGGGAACCGGTTTTGAAATCAACGGTTAAGATGGACTGAGTGTAACTGGTACGCTAATCCATTGAAATGTTTAAAAATATCATCGGGTCCCACTTCTGACATAAGTTGATACCCTAAATGCCTAAAACGGCGGTTTAAAAATAATAAACAATTTAAAACATCGCGGCTTTTGAGATTCAGTTGTCCAGATGTCGTGTAAGGCATTTAATGTACATGACGTTTGACATAAAAGCGAGACGTGGACAAAAATTATTTTGAAAGGAAATAATATTATATTATATACTGAATCAAAATCCTATAGCATGTGCTGTTTCCGCGTCGATACAGCGTTCCCCCTTAAAAATGTGCTTATAGGTTTTGAATTCCATACAGCAATGTTTGGATTAATGTTGTATTCATGGGTCCTACAGTATTCCCCCTTAATTATTGCACACGCCAGCTGTAGGATTCATATGTCTTCGCTCGCTACAGTGCTGTATTGACGATTCTGAGTGTACAAATAATTAACATTGGATACTGTATTCTTGGGTCTTACAGCATTCCCCCTCAATTGTTGAGTAAAAACAGTAAATTACTTACAGGGAGTCTGACTGTAGCATTCCCAATTCTTGTCTGAGCATGTTGAATCTTGCTGTGTCGAGAGGCTTGGTGAAGATGTCGGCCAGCTGAACGTCTGTATGAACTTTTTCCAGGCGAACATCCTTGTTCTCGACGTGATTCCTTATAAAATGATGCTTCATGTTGATATACTTAGTGCGCGAGTGCAGAGCAGGATTGTGCGTGATTGCAATTGCACTCGTGCTATCACACATGATTGGAGTCTCTCTAGCATCGATTCCATAGTCGGCGATTGTTCTTTGCATCAAAGGATCTGCATACGGCGGCTACCCGGCTGACATAGTACTGATCCGGCCGTGGAAGAGAGTTAGCCAATTGCTTCTTCTTGAACCAAGAAACGAGTCTAGGTGCGAGAAAGTGACAAGTTCCACTTGTACTCTTCCTATCTAGCTTGCGACCTCCGAGATCCGAGTCATTTGTATCCAACTAAATCGAATCCGCCTTCCTTAGGATACCATAGTCTGCATCATTGTTCCTTTAATGTACTTCAGATTCGTTTAGCCGTATTGAAGTGTGATTCCTTAGGTGCAACTTGGTATCTCGCACACACTCAACAACAAGCTGGATATCGGGCACTGCTGGCCGTTAGGTACGGGAGCGAACCAATGAGCTTCTGTAGAGTGATTGGTTAAACGGCTTTCCGGCTTCATCGGCACTAATTTGCGGAAGTGCTCATGGGGGTTGGCGAGGATTTGGAAGTGTTCATTCCAAATTTGTTGAGAAGCTCCTTCTTTGTATTTCTCTGGTTGATAAATATCTGGTAGGCAAGCTGCTTTACACTGCAAACCTAGGAAATAACTAAGTTCCCCCATCATACTCATTTCAAATTTACTTTGCATGAGATGAGAGAACCTTTGACATAGAGCAAGGTTAGTTGAACCAAAAATAATATCATCCACATAGATTTGTACCAATAGAAGGTCATCACCTTCCCGTATCTTGAAACAGGTCTTGTCCATGACACCTTTCTCAAATCCGTTGTTGGTTAGATCTTGAGACGGGGTTTCGTACTGTGCTCTAGAGGCTTGTTTAAGTCCATACAGCGCTTTCCTTAGCACTGTAAACTAGATCAGTACCGTCTGTGTTGGCAAACCCTGGTGGTTGTTCAACATAAACTTCTTCTGCAAGATCTCCATTCAGAAAGCACTTTTGACGTCCATTTGGTATACGATAAAACTCTTATGGGCGGCAAAGGCTAAAAATATCCTAATGGCTTCTAGTCTCGCTACGGGCGAAGGTTTCATCATAGTCTATTCCTTCTTCCCGACTATAGCCTTGTGCTACTAGTCCGGATTTGTTCCTTATGATAAGTCCATTTCGATCCTTTTTGTTTGAAATACCCATTTGGTTCCTATAACCGATTGGTGTGTTGGTGCAGGTACAAGATACCATACATTGTTTCTTTCCAAACCGTTAAGCTCTTCTTCCATAGATGTTATCCAATGAGAATTGTTAAGAGTGTCTATGGTCGAAGCAGTTGATCGGGCTAAGAATACGGCGATAGTGCACATATTGAGTCTTCTAAGTTCGGATTGAGATTTCCATTCAGGAAACTGTGAAACTTCAGTATTAGATTATTCTTGTGCACAAAGTACATTTCCTTGTGTACTCTGTATTCTCCTACGAGTAGAAACACCGGCATTAATGTTTCCAATGATCAGCTCTTGCGGGTGATCTCTCAACCATCTTCGGTCGGGTTCTAATTCAGGATCCCGTACTGTATCGAAAGATCTTTGTGGATCTGACTTCATCTTGTCTGGTCGGCTTCATCCACATCGATTCTTACAGCTGTGGGGTTGATTTCTAAATCAACGACAGGTTCTATGGGTGTTGGTGGATCCAAGATAGATAGATGGTGAATGTTCTGAGTGGTATCATCTACTCCTGTAGGGTCATGGTGTGGTTCGTCGAACACATGAACTGATTCCTCGATCGTCAGCTTCCTTTTATTAAAGATTCTGAAAGCTTTGCTGATGGAAGAGTATCCTACGAATATTCCTTCATCTGATTTTTCATCAAAGGTTCTAAGTTGGTCCTTCCCATTGTTCAATACATAACACCTGCATCCAAAAATGTGGAAATACGAAACTGACGGAGTTTTGTTATTCCATACCACATATGCTGTTTTGTTGTGGTGCTTGTTGACGATATAGCGGTTTTGAGTGTAGCATGCTGTATTGGTTGCTTCACCCCAGAAACGCTGTGGCAATTTTCTTGCGGCAATCATTGTCCTTGTTGCTTCTTTCAACGTCCTATTCTTGCGCTCGGCAACACCATTTTGTTGGGGTGTACGGGCAGCTGAGTATTCGTGCTGTATTCCATTCTCCGAACAGTATTTCTCTATAAAGCGGTTAGTGAATTCTGTACCTCTGTCGGAACGAATGCACACGATACTAGATGCTTTTTCATTTTGCAACTTTCTCAGGAGCTCGGGCAGCTTTGATGTTGTTTCCTTCTTCTTGCTAAGAAAGATCGTCCAAGCATACCTGGAATAATCATCAACAATAACCATGCAGTATTTCTTACCTCCCAAACTTACTGGGTCTACAGGACCGTAGAGATCCATGTGTAGCATTTCCAACACTCTTTGGGTTGAAAGGTAGGATTTGCTTTTCAGGGTTGACTTGATTTGCTTGCCTTTCTGACATGGTCCGCAGACGCTGTCCTTCTTGAATGACACATTTGGCAAACCTCTAACCATTCCCTATCTTGAGAGCTTGTTGATCGTCTTGAAGTTGACGTGAGACATCCTCTTGTGCCATAACCAGCTAAGATCTGCAGTGCCTTTGGCAACAAAGCATGGAATTGAGGAGCTCATAGGCTTCCAGTCAGCAATATACATATTACCTGATCTGCTTCCTGTAAGCACAACTTCCTTGGTTTGGGTGTTCTTGACTCTACAACGATCTATATAGAACTTCACCGAGAACTGTTTATCACAGAACTGGATAATACTAAGTAGATTATACTGTAAGCCTTCAACATATACAACATCGGTGACCTTGAATTTCCCGACAAGTAGGTTTCCTTTCCCTCTTGTTCTTCCTTTAGACTTATCGCCGAAGCGAACTTTTGGACCGCGACCTTCGACAAAATCAGATAGCTTGCTCCTATCTCTGGTCATGTGACGAGAGCATCCACTATCAAAGTACCAGGTATCCTCCTCTAGAATGTCCTGTAACAAAGAAATTAGGTAGATTTAGGTCCCCTTTGATTTTTGGGTCCATGTATGTTAGTTCCTTTAGGTACCCAAGTTTTCCTGGCAGCAATTGGTTTACTTTAGGACATACTTGGTACAGTGTTGTGATATCTACGGGGGGCATATCCTTAGTTGTTATAATCATGATAATTATTATGCATGTAAAATTCAGGGTTATTTTTATTAATCCAGTACGAGTGCCGTCTTGGAGGTGGAGCCATTTTCTTAGGCCTAACAGCTTGTCTTCTGGGTCTCCAGTTGGATTCCCAATGCTGTTGTTGATACTGAACTGGCATCTGCTGTCTTGAGGGATAACGGGGCTCTTGTATCCAATACCTCGGCGTCTTTGTCGATAATCTTGCCGTGCGGGCCTTTGGTGGTTGGATCTGACCTTCCTTCACGAGCATTTGTTGCGGCTGTTGATATGCTCGGGAGCATCTTTGTTGAGTGCGCCTCACGGGTTGGAATGGCTTATGATTACCTGTATGCAGTATAGGATTGTGGGGCGGAATTGCAGCCTTCGGTTTTCGGACAAAGAGTTCCTTCACAGGACTAGGGGTATCTTCCGATTCTGGAATGTGTTCCACACTCTTGACGAACACTGTACTAGTTTTCCCTTTGTTTGAACATGAGCTGTATCCTAAGCCACTTTTATCATGAGCATGTTTCCCAGTGCTCAGAATTTCTTCCATTCTTTTGGACGATTTTTCAAACGACTTCAGAATGGTCTCAAGTTCAGTTTCTCGCTTTCGAGAGTTGTGATTTTGGCTTGTAGTAGAACCAAATCATTTGTCTTGCTCTCATTGTGGGTTTTAACCTCATTTAGTTCATGAGCAAGTTGATGATTTCTCTCCATGAGTTTTTCAAAATCGACCTTGCTGGTTTCACAATCAAGAGACATATTTTCATAATTTATTTTCAGCAAGTCATTTTCATCTTTCAGCTCTAAATTTGTTGATTGAAGCTGTATATTCTCAGTTTTTAGAGTCTCATGGGCCTTTTGAATGTTTTTAAATTCATTCATCATATTTTCGAAAGTATAAAATGCATTTGACGGAATAGCTGAGGTTGAACTTACCTCATCGTCGCTGTCTTCACCTTCTGGAACATCTTTAGCCATAAAGCACATATATGCTTTATCATCGAACTCATCATCAGATGAATCACTTTCAATGACCGCCTGAAGACATTCTGCTGATTTGGATGGTGTGGGGGAGGCTTCTGATTCTCCAATCAGGGCCTTGAGCTTGTCTTTCCAAGCACGTCTTCTTTCATCTCTCTCTTGTTTCTCGGCCTCAGGCAATCTTTGGACTTTGGGATGAGGACATTTATTTGCATAATGCCCTGGTTTCCTGCAATTATAGCACAGGTTAGCATCACCAGATGATGTTTCGGTACTTACCATGTGGACAGGTTTGGGCATGTAGGGAGTCTTTCCAGACTGTTTGATGAACTTTTTGAATTTATGCATGAGAAGCGCCATTTCATCTTGAGACAGGATGTCGTCGTCACTGTCAGCATTCATGTGACTGGGCTTCGACGAGCTAGGCATGCTGTGTCGACGGTTCGATACAGCGGCGAGAGCTGTAACCTTTGAAGGAGATTCTTCAGCTTTCTCTCTTCTGTCAATATCATACTCAAAAGCTTTGAGGTCAGAGAAGAGATCAAAAGTGGATATTTCATTAAGATTACAGGATACACGCATAGCTGTGGTCTTAATGTCCCATCGGGCTGGGAGAGATCTGAAAATTTATAAGTTCTTCTCCTTTTGGGTGTAAATCTTGCCCAACGCTTCAAGTTCACCAACAATACCAGTAAATCTGAGGTCAAGTTCCTCAAGTGTTTCCGTTGGTTTCATTTCAAAAGATTCAAATTGCTGAGTAAGTTTTGAAATCTTGTTTTCTTTTGAGAGCTCAGTTCCCTCACAAATTAACTTGAGTTTATCCCAGATTTCTTTGGCTGTTTTACAGCTCTTTACCTTTGAGAATGTGCCTTTGTCAAGAGTGACAAATAACGCGTTCTTAGCCACGTTGTCGAGATTGGCTCGCTTCCTTTCATCTGTTGTCCATTGCTCGCGTTCTTTCTCGAGCATTTCAGCATGGGCTTGGCCCTCAATCCTTGCAGCTGGATTTACCTTCATGATCTTGATAGGACCATCCTGTATAACAAAAATCATCTCTTCGTGCATTGCTGCAAGGTGAGCTTCCATTCTAATTCTCAAGTCGTCAAATTCGTTAATAGAGAACATAGGGACTTTGTTAATTATAGAAGTATCCATAATGATAATATAGGAATGAAAGAGACTGTTTTGAAAATAAGTGATTTGAATCTGATTCGGTTAAAAAGAAATACGACTGATTCTTTTTAGAATCAACCGCTCCGATACCACTTGTTGGCCACTAAGTATACTGGATACAGTTTGGAAAATAGTTTAAACAACAAACTGTATGGATTTTAAATCTGAGTGCGTAGCGGAAGTCTTGGATACAGTAGGTTGTTGTGGATACAACAACTAAGTGTATAGTGTATACTTAATTTATCACAGTAATTAAAATAGTAAAAGCTGAAGGTAAATAACACAGTAATTAAAGTGGTTCGAGGTAAACCCCTCTACGTCCACTGGTCCTCCACACAGGAGTAAAAAGTTTATTATAATTACTACGTACACAACTACGTAATTATAACAACACACACAATCAATATATCGTTCACACAGATTGATATAAAGATCTTAGCTTAAACCGTTCACACAGTTGGTTTTGAGCTAATGCTTTGACTTGCTTCTTCACACACAGCTCAAGCTTCGTCTTCTTCAATGCAAATCCTTCACACACAGTTCCGGAGAAGCACAGATTGTTCAGTCCACACAGGGCTGATCTTGAGTTTGTTCAACGTATAGAACAGATGGTGAACAACAACTTTGACTTTAAGAGCTTTCAGTTGATGAAGTGTTGTTCATGATGATGAGCACTATATATCTCTTTAGATCTTAATTGCAGTAAGCTTTGGAGATATGTTTTGCTCTGATGATAACTTTTGATAGCTTGAGTGTTAGGTGACTGGTAACTGATCGTCAATACCTTCATAAGATATATATAGTCTCTGAAATATATATCCGTTGAGATGTATCTGTTTGAATGAGATTTCGTTCCAACAGGATTATGACACGATCCGGATTTAGCGGGATTCTGAAGATCTGTTGACTGGCAGTATTTAAATACTTTATCCTTGAGTATTTAAACACTTCTTTATTCAACGGGACTTGACTTCTGGATATTCCTTCTTTGTCCTGTTGTGAGCTGTATGGAAGATAACTGTATTTTGAGTTTCGAGACAGTTTCCATACTTTGGTCTTTTACAAGACTTCTTGCTGTACTGAAGGGCTTCACTATATGCTGATTCGAGGCAGGTCTTCGATACAGGATAAAACCTAAAAGCTTCGATACAGTTTCCTTTACTGTATTCGGATTTGGCATATATGTCAAAACCTCTTTATCAAATACCATTCGATACAGGGATCGGATATCCCGGCTGTTTCGATACAGGGTTCTTGTTTTCCCAACAATCCTTCACATGGTAAGTAAAGGCTTTCTTAAAGTCTTAGTCTTCCACCAATGAAGGTGGAATAAAATACCAAGTGGGAGGGGCGGCCAAATGGATTACTAAAGGTCCAACAATTTAGTCCGTGTTCCTCAGACCCCGTGTATCTAGTCCGATAGATAAACTTTAGCCTGTCATAGTGTATTTATATTATTATTTAATATAATTAATTAATTATATCAAATATATCAAATACTATATAATTAATTTCTCAAAGAAATAATTATATTTTAGTTAAATTAATAATCCGATAATTATTTAATTTATTTGACTGATTTATTAAATTCAACTAGACATCTAATGTCAAATATTCATTAAGATAGAGTAAACTTAATTTAATCCATTATTGATCCTGTATGCGTGACTCTGTAGGTCGTCTCAGTCTGCAATGGGATGATCCAAAGAATGTAAGGAAGACTTACCCATTTCGTGTCTCACACCGTAATCTAACTGAGAACGAATGATGTGAATCATTCCAAAACCTATTATGAATATCGTATATGTATAAACCCTTCAATCATATGTCCCGATCAAATTTTAGGGTCACGGTAAAGTAAAACCCTATCTATACTTGACTCTGTGATGTGTTAGTACAAATCAAGATCACAGAGCTCTCGTGTATCAAATACAACTAGCTCAATTGCTTTGGCCAAGGACTTTTGATCTCATTTGCCACTAACCATAGAGGACATTATACTGTTCACTTACACGAGAAATAATCCTTTCTTGGTACTCAGTAAAGACTGCTACTTGCCTATTAAGTCGCATTTCGAGGTTGATCCTTACCGACAGGTGATCGGATCGAACTACTCCAATGTTTAGCTTAATTAAACAAGCACATATTCTACTAAATCCTAAAGTCAAAGGTTCATGCATACCTGTCATAATCTCACGATTCAATTATTGACTATCCTGGAGTGAAACGCGTGTGATCGAATCCAGGTGATGTTGGAAATAAAGTGCAAGCGAGGTTGATGAAGTGTGAATAAAGCGTTTTAAGCATCCATGAGCATAAAATCTATTTAGGCATGCTAATTAACTAACTACCAAGATTAATAAGTAATTTAAATACTATTTATTATTTATTAAATAATATTGTTGGTGAACATAATATCCTAATCTAGATTAAAAGATCATAGGATATTTACGTCTTGAAGTGTAGTGGTTTCTACTTTGATTTCTTTCTCAAAACCTTCTAGAGTATGATCCCGACTTAATCCGGACGTTGTGTGTGCAACGAGCTACCGAATCTTGCTTGACTATGGAGATGGATCACCCGAACTTATTCCTTACAACTCCCGATTTTTCTTTTCTTTAGGTAATTCCAATTGATAGCAAAAATTAAAGTTTTATCTCAATTGTGGAATCAAAGACACAAGCCAAGATCCACAATCAAACACTCAGAAGAAAAAATTCAAAACCCTTGTGTTATTGAAGTATGTCGCAGCTGATCCCCTCCCCCATATCTCTTATTTATAGGCTTTGGACTACTCTAGGTATCTTAAGGAGGATTAGGTTAAGGACTCCTAGTGTAACCCAACCTTCCATAGTAAGGTCTTCCTAATATTGTTGAGTTCATTAATATCAATTCAACCCGCTAAAGAATTAATATTGCACTTTCAACCCAAATTCTACTTTACGAAATTGGGCTCCTTATTTAAATATACTATTTCCCGTGTTTAAGATATCGAATCCATTAATTAATTTGAGCTACTTACAGCCTTAATTAATTAATTTCTTGTCCAAGAGTAGTAACACTAGAACCTTATTATTATATCTGAATCAAATCTACCTGGAGGGTTTAATATAATAATCATTATCGAGCTCATCAATGGGACATCATCAACCTACACGAGTCGGGACACAATTTTTAGTTATAATAATAATTGTCATATAAATAATGTTATTGCCCAAGATAAGAAGTATATTGAGTCAATCACTGTGACTCTTACACATGGTAAATCAAAACAATAAATATTATAAATACACAATTAAATATTATATACTTAAAATTAAGAAATAATAATCATCCGAGATTTACATTCTTCTTACAGCCAGTACAGAAGACACTATCTCACTGCGATCCAGTTCAACGTATGCAAATACGCTAATGCATGCTAATAGTCAAGACCAACTAATCTCAAGCATACATTACAACCTTTCTTATAATTTGTCTAGTAATTATATAGGTTGTGAACTATTATATATTTTATAAGGCACCGATAATGTAATCTTCCGTATGATACTAACAAACCACATTATCTATAATATAAAATAATTAGAAAATACATTTTCATAACCATGACGTAAATAAATATGGTAGTTATAGGAAAATAAGCTAATACAAGCATAAAGTATGTTTTGCAGTATACAACCCTAACAATCTCCCACTTATACTCAAAGCATGATTTTAAGTATACTACTCTATTACATAGTCTATCATATCTGCCACTTACACTCAAAGTAATGATGCCATACACTATAATCCCATTCCTTCCACATGCATTTCAAAAACATTTGAAGATAGGCCTTTCGTGAAAGGATCAGCAAGTTGATGTGGTACTTGCGGTTGATATGTTTACTTGCCTTATGGGCTCTTGGTTCCCTTGAATCTTTTACTATAGCGATATTATCACAATAAAGTGTAATACTCTTGGCAAATCGGGATTCACATCTAAGTCATGCAGGAAGTACTTGAGCTATACCGCCTCTTTGGCCGCCTCAGAGGCTGCTACATACTCGGCTTTCATAGTAGAGTTCGAGATGCATTTCTACTTCACACTCCTCCAACCAATGGCTCTACCTCACAGAGTAAACACATAGCCTGAAGTAGACTTGGATTTTTCTTTGTCCTATGAAAAATTTGAGTCAGTATATCCCACTGGACTTAGGTCATCTGATTGATATACTAGCATGTACTACCTAGTCTATCTCAGGTACTTGAGTATGTGCTTGACAACAATCCAGTGTCATGGTCCAGGGTTCGACGGACATCTAGCAGAGAGGCATATGGCATGACAGATATCTGGTCTAGTGCGAAGCATGACATACACGAGGCTTCCCACTACTGACGCATAAGGGACCAACTTCATATAATCTATCTCCTTTTGTGTCTTAGGACACATATCCGTAGATAGTTGAATTCCATGTCTATAAGGTAGAAAATCTTTCTTGAAATTCTCCATGCTAAACCGTTTTAGCAGTGTATCGATATAGGATGCCTGAAATAAGCACAACATCCTTTTCTTTCGATCAGGAAAAATCCTAATCCCAAGGATGTGCTCTTCTTCTCCCAAATCCTTCATATCAAACTGCTCAGACAGCCATACCTGTACGTCCGACAACTCCTTCACGTTGTTTCCAACCAGAAAGATATCATCTACGTACAGCACATGAAACACCAAAACATTTCGATTATATTTATTATACACACAACTCTCAATCACACATTGGACAAATCCATATGACTGGATAACCTCACCAAATCGATTGTTCTAAGATCTAAATGCTTGCTTTGTTGGGTTTTACGTGTATCTAATACAATAAATTTGAGCAAAACCCAACAACAATAATTAACAAAAAATCCAGATGAGGATCTTCATGCAGTAATTTAATTGATTTATAAAGATTTCGTCAAATTACCTTAATTCGAAGAACAAATCTGTAACCCGAACCAGAAGCTGATTAATATCGTCTTCCTCTTTCGGTGATCCACACACGAACAACTGGTACAAGCTAGATTGCTATATCCTTACGAATAATGTTGATAAAGAGTACAACAGATAATTCATTGCTAGAAGGATTTGTACTATTGATCAAAATCAACTAAGGAAAGTAGACGTAGATGACCGAAATGGATTTCCCGGACAGAAAAAACATCGGCCAAATCTCTTAGAGGCGAGGGGCGATTTTTCTTCTACCACAATTAGGGTTGTGTAATTAATCTTATGACAACTCCTTGTCCAAGACCCTTTATTTATACTAAGTAAACTCTAGAGTCAAACTCTAGTATTTATTTAGTTGCCCTTCAACTTATTGAATAATACAATACATATAATATCTCATATTATATAAATTACTTATTAATTAATCCTCTAATAAATATAATATCTAATATTATATTTATCTTTCCCAGTTGATATAATTAAATAATATAATATATAATATCCTATATTATATATTACTCATTATTTAATTTCCTTAATAAATATAATATCCGATATTATATCTATTAATTATTCTTGCCTTTAATTATCGTATGTGTGACCCAAAGGCTTATATTATGTTTGCAATAATTTAATACCTTATTAAATAATAAGTCATAAACGGTCTCTAGCAAGACATTAGGACTACCCAAATAATATAAGTTTATAGTTCATTAAACCATTTAACGTGTCAAATCCCTTTGTCGCTGTAATATCCTGAATTTTAGAATAATATTTTATCATGACCATGTTGGAATAATGGTAATATGAATATTTTTTTTGGTTCTGGATGTAATATTAAGTAAACGAGATTAATATGTCGGGTAGTATTTTTTAATATCGTTGAATAATTATTGGTAAGAATGTGAACATTGTATTCTCTGAGAAATTATTCAACGAGAATTAGAGAAATTATCCACACTAAATATGAGATTGTGAATTTACTTGGATGTATCGGAGATATATTGGCGGTTGGACTATTTAAAATAAGAAAGGAGTACCGAAAGTGTAAATTGAAATAAGATTGAAGATTTTATGGGAAGTGTCGTGGACAAGTTTCAACTTTGAAAAATAACCACGGATATTTGAGAAGTCCAAAAATTCTAAAAATCAAGAGTATTTACATAATTGAGTTACTTTCCAATGGTTCAAGTGGCAAGCCTATCAGAGTCCGTACGAAAACGTTATGACCGAATAAGTGGAGACTGCCAACTGCCGAGCACCCTGCGTCATTGCGTGCGTCAGCTATTGGCAGGCGGCTAGAAGCTTCCGCGTGGAGTCGTCGAGCATGATGTGCGAGATTTGGTCGAAAATCGCCAGGCGTGATGCACAGCCTGATGTCCGGTCCGCTGACGTATGGCCTTATGTCATGCGCGTAGTTGACCGAACACCTATTTTGTAGCCTATAAATATAGACCTTCTGCACTTCATTTCTCCACACAACTTACTTATCTGTATACAGAAAGTCTTCCTATATTAATATACATCTTTAGATTTCCGATCGGAGTCCCTTTTTCTGATGAAAAAAGGTTGTTTTCTGGCGAGCCAGATAAGCTTTTCCATGAGACTGACTAGGACCTGTTCGATGAATTTCTCCAGCGAGTCTGAGAATTCCAGACTAGGTTACCTTTTTTGAACACTATTAGATCACAACCTATATGTATTTTGAAAATACCTCTCGAGTATTTTGTAAATAAAATACACATTAAAATGAATGCAATTTTTGTCATCGGTATTGAGTCATAATACCTAAACAAAATAAGCCATTTTATAATGAGTCAGCCCTATTCGTATCAGTCATTTCCAACAATCTGTCCTTTAAAATTTGATCGAGGTGTCGAACTTGAACACGTATATCTTTGAACATGCACGTAGAATCTTAATAACGTTTCATGAAATTTATCTCTGAAATACATGTTATCATAAATTAGTTTTTATTTTGATTTTTCTCAAGTGCTAATACTCTTGTATTTATCAATATATTACCGAGTTGACTCTATATATTTCGTATGTATCGAATGGGTTGAATACCTTATATTTCTATTAGGCTGGAAAATTTAATAACGATTATTGTTAGTATTTTTATATACGAGGATTATGAGTTTTTGAAATTGATGATTTTGAAATATTTTCTGTATTAAAATAATATGAAGTTTTCATTCGATCAAATTGATATAAATAACGGTTATACCATAAATACGACCGAAAAATATTGAATATTATTTTTGTATTTAAAATAATATGCTGGAGTTTTTGTAATGAAATTGTTAAAGTTCGGATCGTCTTTTTTGAGAAAGGGGAACTAAAATTATAAAATTGGGGGATAGTCGTTGATCACGGAAATTGAATACGAAATATATTGCCTTTAGTGAGTTCTTGATATCAGAATATCAATACCTTTTTTAGGCATGGAAACCGGACCTCGGAGACCAAAACAGATATGCTCTACCAACTCTGCTATTTAAGGCAGGTTATTTACTTGTTCAGTTTATAATATTTAATGGATGGTTTTATTTTCATTTCATCTATAATTCATATAGCAATGAGTATAAGTATGAATTCTAGAGATTTGGATATTATGTTGTCTTCCGGATTTTGGAGTTAAATCATAAGGTATATGGTTTATGTTCATTATTGGTATGCTTGAGTATCACAGATATATTTTGGTAAAGACGAGGATATGAGTTATCTACAATCGATGATACTTTGGATCATCGAATATTGAGGAAATTGTTGGTGATGATTTTGACATCGAGATTGCTCTCAAAGGACTCGGGTCAAGTACTCTAATCATTTTTGTCATTTAGTGTCAATCATGTTGTGATACATTCATGTATTGTTGTTGTCGGACATGTGTGTATTGTTGTTATAATCATTTGTGCATTATTGTTGTTTGTCCACCAAGTGTTGATCCGACGGTATCATCTTAGGTATCTATGCTATGTACGCTGGATCGTTGGACGGGTTTTTCACCACGTGTTGGTCCGACGGGATCATCGTGAGAATCTATGCTGTATGCGTTGGATTGTTGGATTACCATGTGTTGTTGTGCATATGTATATTGTTGGTTATCCACATCATGTTGATCTAACAGGATCATCTTGGGATCTATACAATGATCGCTGGATCATCGTATTTCCATGGTATATGTTGTTGTTATTATTGTGGGCATATTCATGTTGTCACGTGAGTATGCATTTGTAAGTCTTTTGTAGGACCATGTCCGAATGTTGTATTGATTTGATCTCGGATTAGACTGACATGATTCATCGTGGCATTGCGTATATTGAGGTATGTTCCGTATTTCCTTTTTGATACTTGTCTTTAATGGACAATCGATTATCATGTTGAAATTGGATGATGTTATCCGATGGATTGGATTGGTCGGAGTTGCTATATTTTCGTATTGGTGAGTTATGATGATGTTTGAGGATCTCGATATTGTTTGGGATACAGTATAGATATTTGGGTATGAGTTTATTATGTTGTTGAGAATACGAGATGTGAAATATGGTAAGGATTACTTTGGTGAGGATTGTTAGGAGTTGGTAAAGTTATGGTGGTAAGATTTCATAGTAATATTCTTACTTTATAATTAGATTGGTCTGTAATTATTGATGTGATGTGATCGTTATCATTGTTGAGTATTATGACTGACCCCGTCGTGGGCTTTATTTTTAGGTTCTTGGATATTGGACTTGTAGCGGTCGTGGAAAGACGAGCTTCCCAGAGGATACTGGCTATGATGTGTGTTTTATGGATCGAGTATTTTTATCTAATTGATCCCACTGCAAATGTATTTTTAATTGATAAATTTTTATCCACTGCATGAATAATTTCAAAATAGCATTTTGGAATTTTGTAAACTTGGGTTATTTTGGAAAATCATTTTCTAAACTATTTTGTCGATATGTGTAAGTGGTGGCTTAACGTATACTTTTGAAACTGTTGAGTTTGGGAATTCTGGCCTTGTATTTTAAATGGGATTTTATGACGCTATTTGGAAAATGGATTTTATAGTCTTTTTTAAAAAAAGATATTACCGCATTGCCGCTTGGGCGTATTTGAAATGATTACAAAAATGTCTTTTAGCCTTGTGGGTTCTGGGGCGGGCCCACTGTGCTGTAATATTCCCGGATGTCTCCGGGTGTATTACAGTCGCACGATATCATATTTGAACTAATTCATGGATGTTGTCATACTTATTATGTTCAAATGCTTTCTCGATCTTAAGTAGACTAATTGAATCAAATGACTCTTTATTTGAGCATGGCCATACATTTCCTTCAGTCCTACTTATCGAGGGGCCTATCGGATATCTCTCTCCCTAAAGAGGGGCACCAATCCCCATCTTGATTATCATTGCCCTCTACATGACTCCCACACTAACCTTTATGATCCCCATGTTTCAGTTGATGCTGGATTATGTCAAGGCATATCAGTTATCATGTTGGACTCTATGAAAATCTCAGGTTCAATGATTTATTGATATAATATTATATTGAGATTCACTTATGACATTTTCATGGAGTGATATCAACGTGGGTCTGTCCAGTATTGCGTTCTTCATCCAATACCCATATGTTTTATCCGTACCATACGCATGATCATCCAATGATTATCAATCAAACATATACTAGTATATTAATCACTTGAGTCCCCACTCAACGTGATTGGACCAGGGACATTTGAATAATCTTATTATTCGTTTTAAATTATTATAATATTAAAACATGCACACATTATAATAATCAACGAGAAATAAATGATATCAAATAACTTTATTTAAATGTGACAATTACCAATCTAGGCACATCGAATGTCTTAGGACACTATTCCCAACAATCTCCCACTTGCACTAGGACCATTCATTCATGCCTTTTAGTCCTACTGATCTAGCATGCTCTGCATGCTTTCCTTGTGAGGGAGGCTTGGTAAGTGGATCAAAAACATTCTCTTTTGTTGCTACTTTACATACACTGAGTATGTGTTTAGATCTCTAATCAGACCTTGACTCTTTAGCTCGTGCAATAGCACCATTATTGTCATAGTTTAGACTTATAAGACCTAAAATATCCACACATTCTCCTCGGCTGCATCCGATGCTGCCATGTACTCAGATTTAGTAATAGAATATATTAGCGTGCTTTAATTGGAACATTTCCAACTCATAGCACCTCCATTGTAAACAAAAACTCAAAACCATATACAATCTAAAATCATCTCTATCGGTTTTGAAACTTATATTGGCGTAACCATTTACAACCAGCTCGTTTTCTACACCTCCATAAATTAGGAACACATCCTTGGTTCTTCTAAAGTACTTTAGGATGGTTTTCACTGCTGTCCAATGACTTTCACCTGGATTTGATTGGTATCGACTTGTCATGCTAAGGGTAAATGATACGTCTGGCGAGTACAAATCATGGCATACATGCTCGATCCAATGGCAAAAGCATATGGAATCTTGCTCATGCGGGCTCGCTCATCAGGAGTCAAAGGAGTCTGAGTCGTACTCAGATGAATGCCATGTGACTTTGGCAAGAGTCCTATCTTGGAGTCCTGCATATTGAACCTCTTCAATATTTTGTTAATGTAGGTATTTTGACTCAGACCAATCATTATACTTGATCTATATCTACAAATTTTTATCCCAAGAATGTCAGCGACTTCCCAACCAAGTATTGACTCTCTGCAAGGTTGGTATGTCATTTCCAATGAGTAATACGTCATCTACATATAAGACTAGGAAAGCAACTATGCTCCCACTAACTTTCTTATACACACATGGTTCATCTTCATTTTGAATAAACCTAAAGTCTTTGACAGTTTCATCAAAACAAAGATTCCAACTCCGAGAAGCCTGCTTCAACCCATAAATCGATCTTTGAAGCTTGCAAACCTTTTTAGAATTTTCTGGATGAACAGAACCCTAAGGTTGTGTCATGTACACTTCCTCAAGTAAGTTTCCCTTAAGAAACGCTGTTTTGACATACATTTGTCATATTTTATAATCATAGTATGCAGCAATAAAAATAAAATTCTAATTGATTTAAGAATGACTACTAGCGAAAAAGTCTCATCATATTCAACACCATGAGTCTATCTATAACCTTTTGCCACTAGTCTAGCTTTATAGGCTTGTAAATTATCGTACATGTCTTTCTTCTTTTTGAATACCCATTTGCACCCAATGGTTTTAATGTAATACCCGAGATTTCTGATATGTAATTGAACCTTGTGATATTGTAATTGTTGCATTTTGATCTGAATATTATTCTCCGTATTTCATGATCCATTGTTATTTAGCGCATGATTTCATGAATGTGATCTAAATTGTGATTCTGCGCATGTAGCCCATGCTATCGAGTATATGTAGCGTACGCTAATTTGGATCCGTAGGGCACGCTATGTATGAACCTTAGCACGCGCTACACGTGTCAGCATGATTGAGACAGGGCGGTAGGTGAGATCGGCTATGGATCTCGGTCGGATTATGTCGGGATGAACCTGGACGGCTTTCGGGAAAAAGCTAAGTCAACGCGGTAGCGCACGCTACTGATATAAGGATAGCGCGCGCTAAATGCTGAGTACAGTATAGTCAGTAAGCCGTTAGCGCACGCTATGAATATGGACTAGCGCGCGTTAATAACCACTTTCTATAAATAGGACATCATCTTTTTTCGTATTTTCAGCCTTTTCACTTCCCACATCCGAATCCTTGGACTTAGAGAGTCATACTCTTCATCCTAAACCCTTCATATCAGCATCCTAGCTTGAGTCGAAGATTGTAGATCATTGGAGGTTGGTGTTCAAGCCTTCGGCGTTGGATTGCTTCGAGTTCCTCCTTGTTCTTCACTACTTTGAGGTAGGTGATTCTTCACCAATATTAAGTACTATTATGAAGGACGTTTTGATCATGATTTGGGACTATCTAGTCAGTTAAATACGTATGTAGTCGAACATCATGTGTTAGAAGGATATTTTCGACGTTTCAGTACTTATTCATCGTATAATCCATTGAACCTTTTTAGTGTATGGACTCTTAAGCATATTCATGTATCTTCAAAACCGATTATGACCAGTATATGGAGATTACCAAGTTCTTATGTCTTTACATATAGGAATCATACGTTTTGGGACATGAAATAGATTGGACTTAGGATATTTTCTTGATGATTATACGTATCCTTGTATCTCGTAGTCATTTGATACATAAAGATCTTTCACAAACCGTATGAGCATGATATGAACGGAGATGGCATGTATTAGCACTGAAGATTTCATGAGTTTCATCACCATTAGATTAAGTTTTCTGCCCAGTAGTAAACTGCCACGCACGGTTAGCGCACGCTAAGATGTGTATATTAACGTGCGCTATCGGGAATGAGTAATGTACGCTACATTTGGTACGTAACGTACGTTATGTCATCAGGCGGGATAGTCGGCTGATCAGAGAGGACTGTCAGTACACAGCTAGCGTACGCTAGACATGGTCATTTGCATACGTTAATGGGCAGGCTTAGCGCACATTACGTAGAGTACGTAGCGCACGCTAAGTAGTTCAGGCAGAATTCATTTTTAGAGCTTTAGGCCGTAAACCGGATTGTTAGAAATTCGTACGGCATGAGATGAATTCTTTATTATTTCTTAGGTTCGAGCCTTGCATAGGGGACGATCGAGGGGCGGTGACATACGGACGCGTGTCATTTGTTGGAGTATTTCATTCTTGCCATTTTCGAGGCAAGTATCATATGTTGAGTTTGATTTATATTGGAACTTTGATCATGCATATGGTTTTGTTCATGTTGTCGAATATGAGATTTATTTCTTTAATTTCTCGTGGTATTCGTTGTTAATTGTTTGTATTGATGAACATATTGAAATGCATATATGTATGCATAATTGATTGGTTTATGATATAAATGATCCGAGGGGGTCATGAGGATCTATGCTGAGGGCGTTGGATCGAATGTCCACCATGCATTGGTCCGACGGGATCATCATGGGGATCTATGCTGAGGGCGCTGGATCGTTGGACGGGTTTTCCACCATGCGTTGGTCCGACGGGATCATCATGGGGATCTATACCAAGGGCGCTGGATCGCTGGATTACCCTGTATTATGTTGATGGAATCATGAGGATTCACATCGTTGGATTCCGATGACGGAAGTCCGTTTGGCGTGTTTTATGATGCACTGATGATTTATGTATTATACTTGTACTAGCATTGTTTTGCTAACCCCTTTGGGGGTGGACATTGTTTTGATGTTCAGGTAGCCGAGGAGCGGGGAAGCAACCACAGTACCGACAGGACGATGAAATGGCTCAGTGATGTGGTTGATGTTTATTGTTATTGTGATTTGTCTCCTTGGTTCACTTTAGTACTCGAGTACGTGTGTTTTAATAATGTCATTTTCGATATAGTTGTATAAGTTGACTCTTTGGATCAGTTGAACCAGTTCTGTATTTTGAACTTCAGTTGTAAGGTTGGATTATATTTACATTTCTTTTAATTAGCCTTGTAAATCCTTACTTAAAGGGTTTACGGCGCTGTAATTATTCCGAACATCTCGGGGTGTTACAGAATATGGTATCGGAGCTAAGATTCATGGATATCTTGGCAGTCGGGTTAGTTGGGTCTGTTTACGTTATTTGATTATTGGTCTTTTGTAACATCACTGCTGAGCCAGCATCGTCGTGTGGACCGTGGTTGTAAGTTTCCTAATCTGAATTACTACCGTTTTATTTAATTCATGTTTTGTGAACATTGATGGACTTTCTTTTAAAAACTTTGCCCTGGATATTGAGTGTTTGTGTTTACAGTATGTTGAGGGGAGGTCGTGAACGCGGACGTGGTCGTGGACGCGGACGTGGAAATGTCAGACAGGAGGATTCGGCGTCTACCCTAGAGATTTCTGCTAGTCGAACCGATTCCCATTCTGGAGGACAGCAGGGATCAGCTAATAATAATGCAGATCCTAATGTGCCGGGAGTGCTTCAACAGGTGGTTTCTCAGATAAACCAGTTTGCTCAAGTTGTTGATCGCATGCAGACGGCGATGGGGCAGCAGCATGACGAGGATAATCGGGGGCACAAATGGCTTGCTGAAGTGGTCAAATTGCACCCTCCGAAATTTGACGGTTCTGCTGAGACGCTTTCTTGGGATCACTGGCTAAAGGAGTTAGAGAAGATCTTTGCAGGGATTAACTGTCCCAACGATAGAAAGGTTCCGATCGCCCAGTATCTTCTTACTGGGGAGGCTTTCGATTGGTGGGAGGCCATTCAACCGGAAAAACATAATGCTGACTGGACGGAGTTCAAATTAATGATGGAAGCGCAATATTGTCCTCGCCCAGTTAGAGAGGCCCGAGTCCGGGAGTTTTTCTCACCACAAAATTCAGAGGCATCTATGACAGACGTGATTAAGACTTTTAATCACCAGCTGAATTATGTGCGCCACTTGGTTAGAACCGAGGCAGAGAGGATTTTTCATTTCGATATGCGGATGAAGCCGGAGATTCAGCAGTATATGTCCGGATTTGAATGTACCACCTTGCGACAGTATCAGGACAAAGGATTGGCCTATGATATGAAAGAGGCGGCAGTAGAAAAGTCAATGGAAGCAAAGAAGCAGAAAGTGGCCGGCAACTTCACGGAAAATAATTGTAGTGGGCCCCGCAGGGGCCAGTCCTCATTTCATTCATCCAGGAGGCCTCCGCATCGTTCTCGAGCTGGAAAGAAGTTCCGGGCAGCACCAACCGTTTCAGACGCAGGGAAGAAATGTTATAACTGTGGCAAAGCGGGGCATGTTCGACGTGACTGTTTCGCGCCTGCTGTGACCTATTTCGAGTGTGGACAGGAAGGTCATCGCGCAACATTTTGTGGAAATGCAACTCGATCTTTTGGTACTCGCACTCCTGCACCGGTTCTGAAGGACACTAGTGTAAACCAGACGCAGCAAAGCGGTTTCCAACAGCAGAATGTTGGGAAAAGAGAGGCATCCAGTGCTGGGTCCGTTCCTCCGCGTATTTACGAGATGAAGAAGTCAGGCGATCAGAACATAGCTATTGCATCAGGTACGATTCAGATCCTTTTGCAACCAGTTAGTGTCTTGTTCGATTCAGGAGCTACGCATTCTTTTATATCTTTGAACTGTGTTAATCGTTTGAAAATCTCGTGTTTGTATGATTGTGAACCTTATGTTGCGGGATTACCGAGCGGAGAGAAAATTGTGGGAACCCTAGAAGCTAGAGATTTTCCAGTGTCTATAGGAGGGATAGATTGGCCATCAAATCTTATTGTAGTTGACATACATGGTGACGACTTAATTCTCGGAGACGATTGGCTCAACCGTTATGGAGCTATTCTCACCATCAAAGAGAGTCATTTCTATCATTGCCGATGACGGAATCAAGACTTATTCAGAGGATGGAGACCGAAGCTCGGGAAAATTGATCAAAGCAATGAAAGCCATGAAATTATCAAGGTGGATGTCATGGACTTTGGTGCTATGCCATGAGGAAAGAGGAAGGAGTAGAGCTCTCATCTATTCCAGTTGTGAATGAATTCTCAGATGTATTTCCTGACGAACTACCTGGGTTACCTCCACAGAGAGAAGTGGAGTTCACTATCGAATTAGAGCCTGGAGCCGCTTCTATTTCCAGAGCACCATACCGCATGGCGCCAACCGAGATGTATGAACTAAAGAAGCAACTGGAGGAATTATTACAGAAGGGTTATATTCAACCTAGCGTTTCTCCTTGGGGAGCGCCCGTTCTCTTTGTCCGGAAGAAAGACGGATCCCTTCGATTATGTATTGATTACAGGGAGCTCAACAAAGTGACGATCAATAATAAGTATCCTATACCTCAGATCGACGACTTGTTTGATCAACTGCAAGGGGCAAGAGTATTCTCGAAGATTGACTTGCGATCAGGATACCATCAGTTGAGAATTAAAGAATCGGATATACCGAAGTCTGCTTTCAGATCCCGGTACGGGCATTATGAATTTGTAGTGATGCCATTTGGACTTACCAATGCTCCTGCGGTATTCATGCAATTGATGAATCGGGTATTCTTAGGATACTTGGATAAATTTGTGGTCGTCTTCATCGATGACATCTTGATATATTCGAAAGACACAGAGGATCATGCCGAGCATTTGCGTGTGGTTTTGAGCACCTTGAGGAAGGAACAGCTGTATGCGAAGCTTTCCAGATGCGGGTTCTGGCTTAGGGAAGTAACTTTCCTTGGGCATGTGATATCAGCTGACGGAGTTCAGGTGGACCCGAAGAAAGTCGAAACAATCTTGGAATGGGAAGCTCCTAATAACGTGAAAGAAGTCCGGAGTTTCTTGGGACTTGCTGGATATTATCGCCGTTTTGTAGAGGGATTTTCCAGAATTACTCGTCCGCTCACTCAGCTGTTACAGAAAACTTAAAAGTTCACGTGGGATGAGAAATGCCAGGCTAGTTTTGATGAACTTAAGAAGAGACTGACGACATCACCTATATTAGCGTTACCGGATGGGACTGATGGATTCATGGTATACAGCGACGCTTCAAATCAGGGTCTGGGATGTGTGTTGATGCAAAAGGATAAGGTGATTGCCTATGCTTCTCGGCAGTTGAAACCGTACGAAGTCAATTACCCAACTCACGATCTGGAGCTAGCAGTTGTGGTCTTTGCCGCTGATGCACTGAGCCGTAAACCTATTTCTCTTCGAGTGTTGGAAGCGTTTACATCCCAAACCAGCATTCAACGAGAACTGATCCGCGAAGGGATTGAAGTATGGTCACCAGGAATCCAAGGGCAACTATATGTGATGGAACTGACTTCGTCACTAGTCGAGGAAATCAAATCTAAGCAGTTGAACGATTCTCTGATCCTTTGGTTATGTGACGAAGTAAAGAAAGGAAAGGCCCCAGGATTCGTGATACAAGATGATGGAGTTCTAAGATTCCAGAGTCGACTTTGAGTTCCCGATGCTGATGATTTGAGACGGACAATTCTGAAGGAAGCTCATAGCACGCCTTATTCTATTCACACAGGCAGCAGTAAGATGTATAAGGATCTAAAACAGAACTTCTGGTGGGGGAATATGAAAAAGGACGTAGCAGAATACGTTTCGAAGTGTTTGACTTTTCAGCAAGTTAAGATTGAACATCAGCGACCTGCCGAATGTTAAAGCCGCTTCCGATCCCTGAGTGGAAGTGGGAGGATATCTCGATGGATTTCATCACCAGTATGCCAAGGACCAAGATGGGAATGAACATGATTTGGGTTGTAGTTGATCGACTAACCAAGTCGGCTCATTTCCTAGGAATTAAAGATACTTGGGGACCCGAGAGATTGGTGTAACACCCCCAAATCCCATTGGGTTATTATAGTGTCGTGGACCCCACATCAGGTGATCCACCAGGCGAACACGACTAAAATACAACAAACTGACCAAAATGGGAAATCACAGGCCCTACTATGACGTCCGACATACTATTCCGATATGGAATTTCAACGACAAGGATGGGCCTACATGGCCAAAATAAAAATACAACAACATCCCCGAGCCTTGCTCGGTTAATACAAAACGACAACGACTGAACAAAAATGGAGTACTCCAACTGTCTGACCAACATGAACACCAAAATAACTCGGACTAGTATCGCTCGAATGCCTCGTCACCATCATCATGCCCCTGTGTCTCAACTCTCTCCTCGCAAGTACCTAAAACATAAAAACATGTTCCGCCCCCACGGGGTCAGCCATCCAGAATAATGAATATCAAATACATGCACAACATGATATGCATCCAAAGGCAGAATAAACAGTACAATAATGGTAGTACGAGATGCTCACAAACCAAAGTAAGAATCGAGCATTCGTGGAATACTATGCCCATGGCATATGATCAATACCTGCTCAATATGTTAGAACATAAGTGCCCAATGGCGAAACATCAATATAGAACACAACAATACATTACCCGAAGGTAAATCAATCCAACGCTGAAATAAATAAGGATCACAATGCCCGAAGGCTCAAACGGAAAATACCGATACATCATAATGGCCTGAAAGCCTCAACCGAAGCTGCCAAAATATCACGATGGCCTGAAAGCCGAACAGCCCGAAGCTGCCAAAATATCACGATGGTCTGAAAGCCGAACAGCCCGAAGCTGTGAATCATCACAATACAGATCTCAAAGAAACAAACCAGACTGTCGAACATACCCCTCGGGCGTATGAACGCTCAATCACAAAACGTCAAACTCATCCAATACTATGGACGATCAAAGTTGTACGGCTCAAAGATGGACATCACAGTACGCCCGATCCGGAAATGTGTCCGTGCACATGTCATGGAATCCAGAATATACGTGGGACAATGTGCCTAATTAGCCTCACGAAACTACGTCTCGTGTGCACAGTCCAATGCAGAATAATATCCCCCAATGACTATATATGTGCCTGGCTAAAAATCCTACACAATAACCAATCGGAACGCCGATATGATTCCGGATATGTCACGATACAACATGACAACGAAACTCAAAGGATAACACATCCAATACAAATCATACGACTCACCAAGTGAACGATGACACACGAATAATGAAAGATCGACACGACCAACAATATTCAAAACAACCATCCTAGGATCAAAATCCCTAAGGACCGATTAACACGAGCAACGATCACAACACAACAGTTCGGGAAATCCTCAACCTTCAAAGATCACAAAATTACCGAGTTCACAAGAAAAATAGTGTGCTGCCTTGAATTGGTCAACACGACAATAATAATTCAACGGAAGGGAACTATCCTCGACAGTCCCAATTCAATACTTCGATTACCGTAGAACGGCCAATCGATAACAATTATACAACGGATGGGAATTATCTTTTTGACAACGGATGGGAATTATCTTTGATAATCCCAATTCAATATATCGATTACCGTTAGAGCGGACAATCGGTAATAATTATACAACGGATGTCTCGGCACCTTTAATCGGTTACCGATAACGAAGATGATAATCGAATACGTCAATGCCTTCAATCGGCCAAAACGACATCAATAGAAAAACACTGATATCAATAACGACGATTCACAAAAATATCTTGATGGAACATCAATCAATAACAACAATCGATACGTCGATGCCGCGAACCGGCTATCAACAACAATATCTCAAAGGAACATCAATCAACAATAACAATCGATATGTCGATACCGCGAACCGGCTATCAACAACAATATCTCAAAGGAACATCAATCAACAATAACAATCGATATGTCGATACCGCGAACCGGCTATCGACAAATATATTACCAACAAGTATCGCAATGCCTTAAATCGGCCATTTACGAACAACAATAATATTTGGCATAATTTGCCGAAGGGTATCGTATCAAACGATCCCCTGATATCAACAAAATCATAAAGAGACCAAGTCTCGAAATGATACACACATTCATACACATACATAATAACATTAATCTCATTGACCAGTACAAGTATAAAACTTGCCTCAAACCGAAGGCGAGAAAGTCCTTCCACGATCAACGTCCTACCACGAATCGATCAACGGCGTCCTCCGACAATCACAAGCACTCGAACAACCTTGAATGAAATACAATTCATTCGATAACACGATATCGACCGAAAACGACACAATAGATAATTCCGATTCCAACACGAACACATACTATACTCATATTTATCCGTATACACACATATATATAATATACATACATCACATATATATATATACAACTCACAATATCTATATATATATATATATATATATAAATATATATATACTTACTGCACTCACACATTATATATATATGTATATATACCACTTTACTATATATATATATATACCTACACACTATATATATATATATAACAACACACACGAACCACACACACCAAACACACACATATATATATATATATATATATATATCGATATATATATATATATATATATATATATATATATATATATATATATATATATATATATATATATATAACAGTACACATTACACACACACACACATATATATATATATATACATTCCTGTACACACACAACACACAACACACAACACAAAGACTTACCCGGAAAAGTCGATCGGCCGGGCAACCTTCGCCGGAATCCGGTCAGAAAACAACTCTCCTGCTGGAACTCGGCCGCCGGAAAAACTGACCCGCCGTCCGTTCCGCCGTCCGTTCCGGACAAAAACCACCTCCGGTCGCCGGAAACAATGGAGAAGCGTCCATGGCCGGAAACCATGAAGAACCGGTGCCTGAGCTCCGACTCGCCGGAAAGAGCCGGCTGGATTCTCCGTTCGAATCAGATGTCGACGAACAGCTCGACCGCATTTGCAACGCCTTCCGATCCGGAAATTCCGATCGGCCGCCGCCGAGCTCCGGTCGTCGCCGTAGATGTCAGCAAACTCCGGTTGTCAACTCCAGTCCGTCGCCGGAAATGAAGAAACCGCTGCCCGTCCTACAGCTCCACCTCGCCGGAAAAAAAAATGAAATGGAAGAGATGGAGAGAAGAGAGGGAGGACGAGAGGGAGAGATGATACAGAAAAAGAAAAAAAATGAGAGAGGGAACGAGAGAGAGAGAGGACAAGATGATATATAAGATATATATATCTATATAATGAGGGAAGGTGAGGGATGAGTAATTCACGTGAGGGAGAAGGTAAACACAAGTTGATAACATATTATATATATATATATATATAAATGATACCCCAAAGATACCCTCGCCCCGAAAGTTGACCACGAGGAAGGTTCCCACCACCTACCACGCATTACGTACGAAAACCTCAGGACGTAACGTACGTAATCGCAACAAATTAGCGTACGTAATGCTATACAGATAGCGTACGCTATGGCTATAAACTTATCCAAAATTCCAAACTCGCCAAGCAACAACCAAACGACAAAACCAAACCGACGACCAGTATAAATATTTCGATCCCGAAATATTCTAATACAATATACATTGTATCGGTCCAAACAACAACACTTGTACAATTCCAAATGAATACGTACAACTCAACAGTAACACGAAAAAAAAAATTACCCCCGGATATTACATACTCCCCCCCTTAAAAATAGTTTCGTCCTCGAAACTCAGGGTGCACAAGGGCACGGACTATCCATCAGGATAAGAAAACAACATCTCTAGGAATACTCCTCAATACGAGCAATTCCGCTTGAGCAACTGGACCGACCCCACGGGTCCCCACGTCTCCTCTATCTGAACAAGGCGAAAAAATCAAGTGATAAAGACACTCAATCAAATGCGAGATTAGCCGAATCATGACTCTCCTGCTAGAGACCAGCCAGGAAGTCGTACTAACCGCATGACTCGTAACACCGGCGTACACATCCCGAGGGAGCCGCTCATTGTACATGTCTACGATCATCGGTGTACACTCCCTCGTTCTCATCAGCATCGGGCGCCCATGCAAACACGGACTCGCACCACAAAAGAAAATAACAATGCACGAATAGCCCTCGGGACCATATCGAACGCTTGCCCAAGTCCTCACGACTTGACATCTCGAATCATAATGAACAATTACCCAGATCATCAAAAAAATATCGGGTACAGGACCAAAACGAAAGAAAATCACATCAAATGACTCAAGTGTCAAGATTCTCAGATACAATGATTACAAGATAGATCAACCATAAATGGTTCGCAACCACAATAATAAAATACAGACCGAGTCAAACATCAATCCGAGAGACAAGGAAAATACAGATCAAGGCTATATCTCAAATGTACCCAAAATCAACATCCTCCAGATCATCGAGTTCCTCGATCTCATCGACTCGAGGAAAACCCAAATCTGAACTCGCTACTCCCGCTCGGGTGTCCATACCTCTGGCTCTCGAAGCCCGATATGACCCCTTGGATGAAGTACGGACTGAAGCAACAAAATCTCTCGAGACCCGTGAGTTCTCTCGAGATTTACTGGCACTAGAACTCCTGCGGTATTCTGAAGGTGTCCCTGCCTCCGACACAGAAAATAAATAATAGCTGGCATCGTACATCAAGTTCTCACATGCCCCGCTGAATCACAATTAAAACAAACAACAGTCGAACTCGTCGCCTGAGAAGGAGATGCTTTCCCAGTACGAAGCCGACTAGAAAATGACCTCTTGGACGTCGGAGCTCGATGTCCCTCTGAACGAATCGGCATCCTAGTCCAATCACTAGAAGAAACTGAAGGATCCTTCTGAGTAAGCTTCTCGATCGAAAGCTCTGCTCCAAGAGCCTTCTCGATGAATTCGCCAAGTGAACTACAATTGTGATTGAACAACTGTATTCTAAACCGCGGGTTCAACCTCTTGTTAAAATACTTGATCTTATCCGCCTTAGTACGGATAACAGATGAAGTAAACTGAAGAAGTCCTTGAAACTTCTCAGCAATAACAATAACACCCTCGTACTCGACGGATTCGGGGTTCAAAACCTCCGACAGCTTGGCTTCACGAAGTGGAGCCGGATAATACCTCTCTAACATGAGAGTCTTAAACTCGATCCAAACACAATCACGATCGGTGGGTTCTCGAGCACGACTCCGAAAATGATTCGTGAGCCCCCAAATTATTAGAACGAGGTTTCGGGTGTCGGCCCACTCTGCAGCCTCTACCCCCTCTGTCACGTCCTCTTTCCAGACTGAAAGAATAACGTTCAATCATGACCACAGCTCAAATACGCCTCAACGGCCAGAATGCTAGGTAAACGCAAAACACGAGTATACATACTCAACAGATAAACGATCACATCGATCGCGCTAATCATAGCCGATACAGAGCCCACACGCTCCAAAGCAAATAATCATAAATCAATCGCACCCGATCGTCACATACAAGTGTCAACAAAACAGGTTTAATCAATGACATAATGAATGTATGCACATAAAAGAGAATAGAGTCCTTACACAGGTCATACGAAGCTTCGAGGTCTTGCGATACTAGTCTTCACTGACGACGACTCGATGAAAGAATGACTCATACAGTCGTCCAACTATCACGACTCACAAAACCCGACTGTCCAGATTGTCATAACCTGACAGCCCCGCTACTACCGCCTTGGTAGAGCCACATAACACACAAGCCAGGGTATCTCACAACCCAATTCTCTGATACCATCTTCTGTAACACCCCCAAATCCCATTGGGTTATTACAGTGTCGTGGACCCCACATCAGGTGATCCACCAGGCGAACATGACTAAAATACAACAAACTGACCAAAATGGGAAATCACAGGCCCTACTATGACGTCCGACATACTATTCCGATATGGAATTTCAACGACAAGGATGGGCCTACATGGCCAAAATAAAAATACAACAACATCCCCGAGCCTTGCTCGGTTAATACAAAACGACAACGACTGAATAAAAATGGAGTACTCCAACTGTCTGACCAACATGAACACCAAAATAACTCGGACTAGTATCGCTTGAATGCCTCGTCGCCATCGTCATGCCCCTGTGTCTCAACTCTCTCCTCGCAAGTACCTAAAACATGAAAACATGTTACGCTTTACAGGTCACCATCCAGAATAATGAATATCAAATACATGCATAACATGATATGCATCCAAAGGCAGAATAAACAGTACAATAATGGTAGTACGAGATGCTCACAAACCAAAGTAAGAATCGAGCATTCGTGGAATACTATGCCCATGGCATATGATCAATACCTGCTCAATAGGTTAGAACATAAGTGCCCAATGGCGAAACATCAATATAGAACACAACAATACATTACCCGAAGGTAAATCAATCCAACGCTGAAATAAATAAGGATCACAATGCCCGAAGGCTCAAACGGAAAATACCGATACATCACAATGGCCTGAAAGCATCAGCCGAAGCTGCCAAAATATCACGATGGCCTAAAAGCCGAACAGCCCGAAGCTGCCAAAATATCACGATGGCCTGAAAGCCGAACAGCCCGAAGCTGTAAATCATCATAATACAGATCTCAAAGAAACAAACCTGACTGTCGAACATACCCCTCGGGCGTATGAAGGCTCAATCACAAAACGTCAAACTCATCCAATACTATGGACGATCAAAGTTGTACGGCTCAAAGATGGACATCACAGTACGCCCGATCCGGAAATGTGTCCGTGCACATGTCCGCCCCGTATATGGAATCCAGAATATACGTGGAACAATGTACCTAATTAGCCTCACGAAACTACGTCTCGTGTGCACAGTCCAATGCAGAATAATATCCACCAATGACTATATATGTGCCTGGCTAAAAATCCTACACAATAACCAATCGGAACGTAGATATGATTCCGGATATGTCACGATACAACATGACAACGAAACTCAAAGGATAACACATCCAATACAAATCATACGACTCACCAAGTGAACGATGACACACGAATAATGAAAGATCGACACGACCAACAATATTCAAAACAACCATCCTGGGATCAAAATCCCTAAGGACCGATTAACACGAGCAACGATCACAACACAACAGTTCGGGAAATCCTCAACCTTCAAAGATCACAAAATTACCGAGTTCACAAGAAAAATAGTGTGCTGCCTTGAATCGGTCAACACGACAATAATAATTCAACGGATGGGAACTATCCTCGACAGTCCCAATTCAATACTTCGATTACCGTAGAACGGCCAATCGATAACAATTATACAACGGATGGGAATTATCTTTTTGACAATGGATGGGAATTATCTTTGATAATCCCAATTCAATATATCGATTACCGTTACAGCGGACAATCGATAATAATTATACAACGGATGTCTCGGCACCTTTAATCGGTTACCGATAACGAAGATGATAATCGAATACGACGATCAATAGAAAAACACTGATATCAATAACGATGATTCACAAAAATATCTTGATGGAACATCAATCAATAACAACAATCGATACGTCGATGCCGCGAACCGGCTATCAACAACAATATCTCAAAGGAACATCAATCAACAATAACAATCGATATGTCGATACCGCGAACCGGCTATCAACAACAATATCTCAAAGGAACATCAAACAACAATAACAATCGATATGTCGATACCGCGAACCGGCTATCGACAAATATATTACCAACAAGTATCGCAATGCCTTAAATCGGCCATTTACGAACAACAATAATATTTGGCATAATTTGCCGAAGGGTATCGTATCAAACGATCCCCTGATATCAGCAAAATCATAAAGAGACCAAGTCTCGAAATGATACACACATTCATACACATACATGATAACATTAATCTCATTGACCAGTACAAGTATAAAACTTGCCTCAAACCGAAGGCGAGAAAGTCCTTCCACGATCAACGTCCTACCACGAATCGATCAACGGCGTCCTCCGACAATCACAAGCACTCGAACAACCTTGAATGAAATACAATTCATTCGATAACACGATATCGACCGAAAACGACACAATAGATAATTCCGATTCCAACACGAACACATACTATACTCGTATTTATCCGTATACACACATATATATAATATACATACATCACATATATATAAATATATACAACTCACAATATCTATATATATATATACATATATAAATATATATATATACTTACTGCACTCACACATTATATATATATGTATATATACCACTGTACTATATATATATACCTACACACTATATATATATATATAACAACACACACGAACCACACACACCAAACACATATATATATAACAGTACACATTACACACACACACACACACATATATATATATATATATACCTGTACACACAACACACAACACACAACACACAATACAAAGACTTACCCGGAAAAGTCGATCGGTCGGGCAACCTTCGCCGGAATCCGGTCAGAAAACAACTCTCCTGCTGGAACTCGGCCGCCGGGAAAACTGACCCGTCGGACTTCATCCAACTCCAGTCCATTTCCGTCCATGGCCGGTTTTCACCACCTCCGCCTGCAACTCTTCGCCGGAAGAATGTCAAACCTCCGTTCCGCCGTCCGTTCCGGACAAAAACCACCTCCGGTCGCCGGAAACAATGGAGAAGCGTTCATGACCGGAAACCATGAAGAACTGGTGCCTGAGCTCCGACTCGCCGGAAAGAGCCGGCTGGATTCTCCGTTCGAATCAGATGTCGACGAACAGCTCGACCGGATTTGCAACGCCTTCCGATCCGGAAATTCCGATCGGCCGCCGCCGAGCTCCGGTCGCCGCCGGAGATGTCAGCAAACTCCGGTTGTCAACTCCAGTCCGTCGCCGGAAATGAAGAAACCGCTGCCCGTCCTACAGCTCCACCTCGCCGGAAAAAAAAATGAAATGGAAGAGATGGAGAGAAGAGAGGGAGGACGAGAGGGAGAGATGATACAGAAAAAGAAAAAAAATGAGAGAGGGAACGAGAGAGAGAGAGGACAAGATGATATATAAGATATATATATATATATCTTATATATCATATATATATATATATATAATGGGGGAAGGTGAGGGATGAGTAATTCACGTGAGGGAGAAGGTAAACACAAGTTGATAACGTATTATATATACCCCAAAGATACCCTCGCCCCTAAAGTTGACCACGAGGAAGGTTCCCACCACCTACCACGCATTACGTACGAAAACCTCGGGACGTAACGTACGTAATCGCAACAAATTAGCGTACGTAATGCTATACAGATAGCGTACGCTATGGCTATAAACTTAGCCAAAATTCCAAACTCGCCAAGCAACAACCAAACGACGAAACCAAACCGACGACCAGTATAAATATTTCGATCCCGAAATATTCTAATACAATATACATTGTATCGGTCCAAACAATAACACTTGTACAATTCCAAATGAATACGTACAACTCAACAGTAACACGAAAAAAAAAATACCCCCGGATATTACAATTGGCGCGAGTATTTATTGGAGAGATAGTCAGATTACATGGGACACCGAAGACCATTATTTCAGATTGAGATGGTTATTTCGTGTCGCACTTCGGGAAGACAGTTCACAGGGCTTTGGGGACCGATCTAAACTTTAGCACGTCTTATCATCCTCAGACGGACGGTCAGTCCGAAAGGACTATACAAACAGTAGAAGACATGATTAGAGCTTGTGCTTTGGATTGGTCAACTGATTGGGAAGTTCATTTGCCATTGATTGAATTCACCTACAATAATAGCTGGCATGCCTCTATTAAGATGGCACTATTTGAAGCTTTGTACGAGAGAAGATGTCGATCACCCCTGTGGTGGGATGATTCTTCGGACTTGATCGGGACGGAACCGGAATTGATAGTTCAGACTCAAGAGAAGATAGCTTTGATTCGGGAAAGACTGTTGACTGACCAGAGTCGACAGAAGTCTTATGCAGACGTGCCTCTTCGCCCTCTAGAGTTCGACATTGGGAACCACGTACTATTGAAGGTGTCCCCTACACGTGGAATTTTCCGTTTTGGGAGGAAGGGCAAGCTAAGTCCGAGATATATCGGACCATTCGAGATCCTCGAGAGAATTGGGGATTTAGCATACAGGTTGGCCTTACCGCCATTGCTGAGTCACGTTCACAATGTATTTCACGTATCCCAACTATGGAGGTATGTACCGGATCCCAGTCATATCATTGAGTTCGATGAGATCGAGATAGCTAATGACGGCACCTTCGAAGAGAGACCAATCAAGATACTTGAGAGTCGGACCAAACAATTGAGGAATAAACCAATACACTTGGTTAAAGTACAATGGTCACGACATGGAGCTGAAGAGGCCACTTGGGAAACGGAGGACAGTATAAAGACTAGATATCCAGAGTTGTTCTTATCTGAAGTTTCGGGACGAAACTTCTTTTTAGGGAGGAAAGATGTAATACCCGAGATTTCTGATATGTAATTGAACCTTGTGATATTGTAATTGTTGCATTTTGATCTGAATATTTTTCTCCGTATTTCATGATCCAGTGTTGTTTAGCGCATGATTTCATGAGTGTGATCTAAATTGTGATTCTGCGCATGTAGCCCATGCTATCGACTATATGTAGCGTATGCTAATTTGGATCCGTAGCGCACGCTATGTATGAACCTTAGCGCGCGCTACACGTAGTCTGCATGATTGAGACAGGGCGGTAGGTGAGATCGGCTGCGGATCTCGGTCGGATTATGTCGGGATGAACCTGGACGGCTTTCGGGAAAAAGCCAAGTCAACGCGGTAGTGCACGCTACTGATATAAGGATAGCGCGCGCTAAATGCTGAGTACAATATAGTCAGTAAGCCGTTAGCGCACGCTATGAATATGGACTAGCACGCGCTAATAACCACTTTCTATAAATAGGACAGCATCCTTTTTCGTATTTTCAGCCTTTTCACTTCCCACATCTGAATCCTTGGACTTAGAGAGTCATACTCTTCATCCTAAACCCTTCATATCAGCATCCTAGCTTGAGTCGAAGATTGTAGATCATTGGAGATTGGTGTTCAAGCCTTCGGCGTTGGATTGCTTCGAGTTCCTCCTTGTTCTTCACTACTTTGAGGTAGGTGATTCTTCACCAATATTAAGTACTATTATGAAGGACGTTTTGATCATGATTTGGGACTATCTAGTCAGTTAAATACGTATGTAGTCGAACATCATGTGTTAGAAGGATATTTTCGACGTTTCGGTACTTATTCATCGTATAATCCATTGAACCTTTTTAGTATATGGACTCCTAAGCATATTCATGTATCTTCAAAACCGATTATGACTAGTATATGGAGATTACCAAGTTCTTATGTCTTTACATATAGGAATCATACGTTTTGGGACATGAAATGGATTGGACTTAGGATATTTTCTTGAAGATCAAACATGAATTATGGTGTTGTGATGATTATACGTATCCTTGTATCTCGTAGTCATTTAATACGTAAAGATCTTTCACAAACCATATGAGCATGATATGCACGGAGATGGCATGTATTAGCACTGAAGATTTCATGAGTTTCATCACCATTAGATTAAGTTTTCTGCCCAGTAGTAAACTGCCATGCACGGTTAGCACACGCTAAGATGTGTATATTAACGTGCGCTATCGGGAATGAGTAACGTACGCTACGTTTGGTATGTAACGTACGTTATGTCATCAAAGACGATCGGCCGATCGAGAGGACTGTCAAGATTACAGCTAGCGTACGCTAGACTTAGTCATTTGCGTACGTTAACGGGCAGGCTTAGCGCATGTTACGTAGAGTACGTAGCACACGCTAAGTAGTTCAGGCAGAATTCATTTTTAGAGCTTTAGGCCGTAAATCGGATTGTTAGACATTCGTACGGCATGAGATGAATTCTATATTATTTCTTAGGTCTGAGCCTTGCATAGGGGATGATCGAGGGGCGGTGACATACGGACGCGTGTCATTTGTTGGAGTATTTCATTCTTGCCATTTTCGAGGCAAGTATCATATGTTGAGTTTGATTTATATTGGAACTTTGATCATGCATATGGTTTTGTTCATGTTGTCGAATATGAGATTTATTTCTTTAATTTCTCGTGGTATTCGTTGATAATTGTTCGTATTGATGAACATATTGAAATGCATATATGTATGCATAATTGATTGGTTTATGGTATAAATGATCCGAGGGGGTCATGAGGATCTATGCTGAGGGCGCTGGATCGAATGTCCACCATGCGTTGGTCCGACGGGATCATCATGGGGATCTATGCTAAGGGCGCTCGATCGTTGGATGGGTTTTCCACCATGCGTTGGTCCGACGGGATCATCATGGGGATCTATACCAAGGGCGCTGGATCGCTGGATTACCCTGTATTATGTTGATGGAATCATGAGGATTCACATCGTTGGATTCCGATGACGGAAGTCCGTTTGGCATGTTTTATGATGCACTCATGATTTATGTATTATTATACTTGTACTAGCATTGTTTTGCTAACCCCTTCGGGGGTGGACATTGTTTTGATGTTCAGGTAGCTGAGGAGCGGGGAAGCAACCACGATGCAACGGAGACGATGAAATGGCTCAGTGATGTGGTTGATGTTTATTGTTATTGTGATTTGTCTCCTTGGTTCACTTTAGTACTCGAGTACGTGTGTTTTAATAATGTCATTTTCGATATGGTTGTATAAGTTAACTCTTTGGATCAGTTGAACCAGTTCTGTATTTTGAACTTCAGTTGTAAGGTTGGATTATATTTACATTTCTTTTAATTAGCCTTGTAAATCCTTACTTAAAGGGTTTACGGCGCTGTAATTATTCCGAATATCTCGGGGTGTTACATTTAACACCCTCAGGTGGATCTATCAAGTTCCAAACTTGATTGTCATACATGGACTGCATCTTTGACTTCATGGCCTCCAGCCATTCCTCCGACTCTGGCCCTGAAGCAGCTTCTATATAGGTACTAGGCTTATCATATATGAGCGATGCGTAATCATCCTTTGTTTCAAGATACCTATATCTCTCAGGTTCATGTCGCACCCTATGAAATCTGCAGGGGTTGTGTACTTTGAACTAGCTCTTTAACCAATTGTTGAGCTTATTCATTATGTATTTTAGTGAACGCAAGTGCACGTTGTCGTAATCAAGTAATAAAGTGATGAGAAAGATATCGTTCCCTCGAGGACTGACGTACTAATTACCAATTTATTTGTATTCTAGTTTTATTTGAATGATCGAATTTTGTGGTTGAAGAATTATTAGAAACCAAATAAAGCAATAAACTAAAAACAACTAATAAAATCAATAGTCTGATGAAAGGAGATCAAATAAGAGAAGAATCTAGGATTGAGAATCCGCCTCGATTAATCCGGATTAATCTTGATTAATATAAATTATGTAATTTCCCAATTTATTGACAGCGAAGATTTCTAAGATAATCTAATGCCTCTCCTGAGGACAGTAGAATTTTCTATGGTGAATAAATCACTCTATTCCCAGGTGAGGTAATTCAACAACAGTCAAAAAGTCTAAAATCTTCAAATGAGCTATGTAATTCTTGTTAGTATATTCCTAATTTTTCCTACTAACTCTACTCTCCAGATTCGATTTATGCAATTAAAACAATTCAATCATAGGCCACATAATTGAAAGCATTAAGAACAATTGGGGAAAAACTCAATAGAAAAGGGAAATAAATTAATAATGTAAAATCAAGAGTTAATCCGTCAAAATTTCAGTTTCATCAAAATCCTAGAAAAAGGGGTCTAGCCCGACATGCTAGAAAATAATATACAAATATTTAAATTAAACATAAGAAAGAAAATCAAACACAATTGAAGACTGGCTTCTTTTGATCTCTGGATTTTGCTTTCTGCTGCTAGGTATCTTCTCCTCCTCTTCGATGATGATATTTTCTGACCTTCAATGCCTTTTTATAACTTTCCTTCCGCCTCCAAAACGCGTCCGAGAATTGGCTCGAAAACTGCCTTCAAAACAGCCAAAAACGCAGGTTGAACAACAAAGAACCCGCGCCGCGGTCCGCGGCTCGGTTTTAGTGTGCCGCGGCCCTTGGCCATGTGTTGCCAGGCCTGGGCGCTTTTTTTTCTTACGGGCCATGGCTCAGGATGAGCGTGCCGCGGCCCCCGGTACAGTTTGTACTGATTACTTCTGGGTGTGCCTGTGCCGCGGCTCCAGCTCGATGCGACGCGGCCCTTGACCAAAAATTGTCGTTTTGCCCGTTTTTCTTCGTTTAAGCTCCCGGACTCTAATTTCCTTTAAAACATATAAACATAATGCATTAAAAGCTCATTTATGTAGATTTAAACACAAAATGGAGATAAAATAATGATAATTAAGTGCACAAAAATACATCTAACAAATACCCCCAAACTTAAGCCTTTGCTTGTCCTCAGGCAAAAATCAATTTCAAATAAGATGACAAGTATCGTGAACGATCGTGCAAATCCATAGTGCTTAACTAATTAATATTACCTTGAAAATCTCAAAGAGTAATACTAGTATCATACTAGTGAGTCACATTACGGACAATGATTCCACAAGGTAACCATTTTTAGTGCTAATCAATCGTTCATGAAGAAAATCAAGGCTCAAAGATTAACAAACGTGAATTGAGCCGACAACCAATATGAATGTTGAGAGTAAACAAGCCAACTTGGCTAGTCCCACAGCCTCATGGCAAAGAAAACACAAGAATCTCATAATATTCCTCGGACAGCACTCCCTTATATTTAATATTTAATGATTCGAGTTAACCACTAGGTTTCGACTCCCGAGATGTTTCATGAATTAACCCTAGGGTGGATTTCCATTCTCATGTATTGGGGAACCGTTTGATGTAAAAGACACTCATGAGACTCATCAATGCTTCTAGTTACTAAGTCTCCCTCTACAGCGGAGAAAAAACTTGAATAGCTATTCCCGCACTTCCGATTAAAGGTTGTTGTTTTACGCAAATGTAAACGACGGGTCACGAGAATACATCCGGTTACTTGGCTTCCTATCATCGGGGATGTGATTTTTATGAACCATTAGTCAATTCAGGGTTGTCGTTTTACGCGAGGGTAAACAATGGGTCATATGAATACCCCCAGTTACTAGACTTCCCATCATAGAACATGTACAATTTCTCAAATTTTTGGGAAAAACTATCCGACTCAAAGCCTAAACTTAGGTACTTAATTTAATGCCAACAAGACTAATGTTACTGGACGACTAGCTAAGTGAAAAGCGCAACCAAACGTATATACGACGGCTCGTGTAATGCGGACACTACAAACACGTATTTCTCATTTCTTATATATCAAGACTACCACAATGACGCAAAAAATTCAGACCGAAATGAATACGCGAGGGAAAAAATCACATAATGCGAAATCGACCAATACTCATCCGTTTCTTCAAAAAGAAATCAGTATCATATAATTAGTCTTACACAAGGCTGCAAAAAATATTCACGAATGCAAACAAAATCCAGAAAATCATAGAAGACAAGTAAGGCAAGGCTAGAATCAATAACAACGAAAAATAAATAACAACTAAAAAGTCCCCCCCCCCCCAAACTTGAGATGTACATTGACCTCAATGGATAACAAAAAATAATAATATCCAGTAAGAGAAAGGTCAAGTACTCCCCTAAGGTAAGCTCAGGCACTGGCATTGGCCTTGTCTGGCGAAGAGGGTGGTGTAGGTGGCCTGACCAAAGGAATGAAAGGTCCGTCCGGGCGAAGGATGTGATCCGTCCAAATAGCTAAATAGTCCCGGTGGTAGGCGTCTCTCACATCTAAGCGTCTCTCCGCACGCCGATTGGCCCGGCGGACCTACTCGTACATCTCCTCTCGAACGTCTGCAAGGACGCTATCTCTCTCTGCTCGCATCTCCTCCCTCAAGCCATCAAACATCGCCTGAAGAAGGTGATCTCTTGCTGGCGGTGGGGTGGACTCGGACACATCCTCAGTATCAGCTGCTGGCTCATGCGTCAGAATAAGTGGCTTGGGGGAGTGCTCATGTGGCTCGTCTAGAAGAAATACTCATCCCCGAGCGTGTGCCCGCGCTCCACCCCACTGGTCGAAGTGAGAGATGATACGATGATCGATCGGACCCTGAGGTGCTATAGTCGGCTCGTCATCCGACCAAGTTACGCCCGACTGGTGTCATAAGGCATAAATTAGAGAGGGATGTTTTAGCACCGTCTTGGCCCTTCCTTGGATGCACTGGAGAATAGACCGGGCCAGACGTGGGGCCACATCAAATCACAGTCCGGCCGTAATGGCATATAGAAGTCAGGCACGAGGAAGCAGGACAGAGCGGATCTGCGACGTAGGGTCGACTCGCGAGCAGAGAAAATATAGCCAAGCTCGCCCGAGCCGACTAGGACGGGAACTCTTGAAAAAGAAAGTTGTGGACCCCGGGACACGTGTTTCCCAAATGGAATCCGGCTGAGCAAGAGCCTCTAGCAATGCCTCCCTCGTGAGGCCACCCATAGTACATGTGAATGCTGATTCGTCTACCTCAGGTAGCTCGTATAACCTCCGAATCGCAGCTGCCGAGAAGTCAACTGTCTGGCCTCGGACGACGACCTCAGTACGTAAATTTGGCCTCCCCAACATCTGACCTCCCTGGATATGAAGTAATAGAGCACTGGGGTAGAATTCTTGGATGATAGAAATTACCGCCGGCTCGGGTTGTGCAGCGAATAGAGTCCATCCCATTTCAGTAATCATTGTTAAAAGCTCGCCGTATTGGGGGGCGGGAGTGAATCCCCGCTCGGGAATTATGGGACGAGGACATATTTTCTCATTAAATATGCGATGGATCTCCGAGTCGGAGAATTGTTGGGAATGCTCTTTCATGCGGTTTTGCGAGGTTTCTCCTCTAGGGGGATAAGAACGAGTCGTAGCATGAGTGGAACTCAACTTTCTCTTGCGTGCCATTATGTATTCCCGAAATATAAAAGCAGGACAATCAGACGACTTAAATAACAAAACACCAACCACAACTTGTAACGTGCGGGAACGAATATAGCGTCAAAGACTCGCACTTCCGTATGATGCGAATATTTTAACTCAAGCTAAGCATTAAGGTAGGGGGTATATTATTCAGATAATCGAACTGTTGCAGACAAATTGGGGATGTTTAGATCAAAAAATTTCATTGGGGTATTTCATCAAACATTTTGCGTGCGTAAACTTAAATGAAGAACAAGAATAAACCTTGGTGAATTCAATCCCTAGCAACAAACAAAATCGCAATAATTCATGACAAATAAATGAAACACAATCAATCAATCGATAATCTCAACATATTCCGATAAAAATCTTGATAGAACTTTAGGAAATAAAAACAAATTCATCAATGAATGAAGAACATTACCTCACTTCTCAATCCATGTTGCAAATAAGATTAAGGAATAGGGATTAGATTGATAAGATGAGAAGAAGAAGAACTTCGGAGAAGGTAACCTTGCGCCGCAAGGAAGAAGAAAAGGATTTGTTAAGTGATAACTTATTTCGGCCGAATGTGTTCTGATTCGTGCGCAGGCTCTTTAAATTCTCGGCAGGGGCCGCGGCACGTACAAAGTGAGCCACGGCCCATAGTACAGTTTGATTTGGGCGTCCGCGGCTCATTGCACGGGTGCCGCGGCTTCTAGGGTTAGTGTGCCGGGCACAAGGTACAGTTCGCTGGCCACATTTCTGGGTCTTCGGCGTGCCACGACCTGGCTTCATCGTGCCGCGGCTCTTTGGGCAAGTGTGCCGCGACTCAGAACACTTGTGCCGCGACACAGAGTACAGTTAGTTAGCCGATTCTTGAGACTTTCATGTGCCGCGGCCCGCTCTCATCGTGCCGCGGTCCTAAGTTAAAATTTTGCCCTGGAGAGTTCCTGCACAGATTTTTCAAATGAAAACACATAGAACATGAGAGAGAAGCAAAGCAAAGCAAAATGCCGAAATAAAAGACTCCTAAAATGAAGGAAAACAACGAAAAACTAAATTCTATAATTAATGCTCGGGTTGCCTCTCGAGAAGCGCTAAGTTTATAGTCTTCACCCGGACTTTGCTAGAATTCACTCTGTGGCGGATAGGACGACTGTTGACGTCTGCACGTCCATTGGATTACCCGTGTATACCTTCAACCACTGACCATTTACTTTAAATTTTTGGTCATCTTTTTGTACTTCCATTGCTCCATGTGGAAATACTTGAACTACAGTGAACGGTCCCGACCATCGTGAACGTAATTTCCCAAGACACAACCTCAAGCGAGAATTAAATAATAACACCTCTTAACCCGGAACAAACTCTCGATGTGTAATGTGCGTATCGTGCCAATTCTTGGTCCGCTCCTTATAAAGTTTCGCATTCTCATATGCATCATGGTGTATCTCCTCCAGCTCATTCAACTGCAAACAACGCTTTTCACCAGCCGATTTAAGATCAAAATTGAGTTTCTTTATCACTCAATATGCACGATGCTCAATCTCTACCGACAAATAACAACCTTTCCCAAAAATCAATCTATACGGTGACATGCTGATAGGTGTCTTGTACGCAGTACGGTATGCCCAAAGTGCATCATCGAGTTTAAAGGACCATTCTTTTCGAGACGAGCTGACTGTTTTTTCTAAGATCCACTTTAGCTCTCAATTGGATATTTCGACTTGACCACTCGTTTGGGGATGGTAGGCTATAGCAACACGATGAGTGACTCCGTATTTCTTTAAGACCGCATCAAGGAACTTGTTGTCAAAATGTGAGCCACCATTACTGATAATAGCACGTTGAGTCCCAAAACGCGTGAAAATATATTTTTTTATGAATTTGATCATGACATTGGACCCATTTGTTGGTAGTGCCACCGCTTCAACCCACTTCGAGACGTAGTCCACTACTACTAGAATATAAAGGTTCTTATTTGATGGAGGGAATGGACCCATAAAGTCGATCCCCCATACGTCGAACAATTCAACGTCAAGTATGGTGTTCAACGGCATTTCATGTCGTTTTGAGATGTTTCCCATCCGTTGACACCAGTTACACGTGGACACAAAGGAATGAGCATCCTTGAATAATGATGGCCAGTACTAACCCGATTGCAAGACTTTTGCCGCTGTCCTATTGCCACCAAAATGCCCTCCGTACGGTGATGCATGGCAATGACTCAACACGCTGTGGATTTCCTCATCCGGAATACATCTGCTAATAATTCGATCAGGACATCTTTTAAAAAGAAAAGGGTCCTCCCACAAGTAATACTTTGCGTCTGAAATCAGCTTCTTCTTTTGATGACGCGAGAGATCATTCAGAATTATTTTGCTTACAAGATAGTTCACTTGGTCAGCGTAGCAAGGTGCTTGTTGCGAATCCACCTTGTAGAGCTGTTCATCGGGGAAGTTTTCTACAATTGATGGATAACTCTCCTCCTTCTCGAGGGGATTTTCTAAGCGTGAAAGGAGATCGGCAATGACATTCTCGGTCCCCTTCTTGTCTCGAATTTGCAAATTGAATTCTTGTAGGAGAAGTACCCACCTAATCAACCTTGGTTTAGCATCATTCTTCTCCAAAAGGTATTTGATCGCCGAATGGTCAGTCCACACAACTACTTTTGTTCCCAATAAATAAGCCCGGAATTTATTAAAAGCAAAAATCACGGCCAGTAATTCTTTTTCTGTCGTGGCATAATTTCTTTGTGCGTCGTCAAGAGTTCGGCTTGCATAATACACGACCTGAAACACTTTCCCTCGTCGCTGTCCCAAAATAGCCCCAATGGCAAAATCGCTAGCATCACACATCAACTCGAATGGAAGACTTCAGTCTGGAGCGACTATGACAGGAGTGGTGCTTAGAGCCTTCTTCAATAGGTCGAAGATTTCTTTACAAGACTCATCAAAATCAAACGGGACATCTTTCATGAGAAAATTGCACAACGGCTTCATGATCTTCAAAAAATCTTTAATAAAACGGCGGTAAAAACCGCCGTGTACTAAAAAACTCCTCACCCCCTTTACAGAAGTAGGCAGAGGCATCTTCTCAATTGTTTCAATTTTAGCACGGTCGACTTCAATCCCATGGGCAGATATGCGATGGCCTAGTACAATGCCCACCTCGACGATAAAATGGCACTTCTCCCAATTCAACACCAGATTTGTTTCTTCGCATCTTTTTAGGACTTTCTGCAAATTTGGAAAACATAAATCAAACAAATCACCAAAAATAGAAAAATCATCCATAAAAATTTCAATGCAATGCTCTACCATGTCCGAAAAAATAGCCATCATACACCTTTGAAAAGTGGCCGGCGCATTACATAAACCAAAAGGCATGCGCCTATAGGCGAAAATGCCGTAAGGATATGTAAACGTCGTCTTTTCTTGGTCTTCTAGGGCTATATAAATCTGATTATACCCAGAATAACCATCAAGAAAACAGTAAAAATCTTGTCCGGATAATCTATCCAACATTTGATCAATAAACGGTAAAGGAAAGTGGTCTTTTCTAGTGGCTTTATTTAATTTTCTATAATCTATGCACATACGCCACCCCGTAACAATTCTAGTGGGAATTAATTCATTATTATCATTTTGAATAACCGTTATCCCACCCTTCTTGACACAACTTGAACCGGACTTACCTGCGTCGAGGAGTTTTTAAAACCTTGACTTTTACCACCTCTTTCATATTTGGATTTAAACGACGTTGATGCTCCACAGAGGGTTTGTAGTCTTCCTCCATCAGAATCCTATGCATACAAATGGACGGGTTGATTCCCTTAATATCCGCAATAGACCATCCAAGGGCAGATTTGTACTCCCTCAATACTCTCAATAATTTCTCCTCTTGATCACCCGCTAAAGTGGCAGAAAGAATGACAGTCAGGGAATCGCCGGGCCCCAAAAATGCGTATTTCAAATGATTTGGTAGCTGGTTGAGCTCTAGCTTTGGGGGCTTTTCAATTGATGGGACGGGTCGAGTTGGTGATCTTCCGAGCTCCTCACATGGTCTACGAGTAAAATATGGTGGTGATGCATCCATGTGTCGTAAATGGGCAACATGCTCTGAATTCAACTCGGTAGCGGACCCGTCTAAACCGGACTCCAGTAGATCCGATGGATATCTCTCCCAAAAAGCTCTTCTTACACACGAGTCAATGACGTCAACTTGAAAACAATTCTCAACATCCCTAGGATGTTGCATAGATCGATATATATTAAACGTAACCTGCTCCTCTTGAACTCGTAAAGTGAGTTTCCCTTTCTCCACATCAATGAGAGTTCGGCCGGTTGCTAAAAATGGTCTTCCCAAGATAATTGGGATGTCATGCTTCTCCTCCATATCGAGCACAGTAAAATCGGCAGGAAAGATGAATTTATCGACCTTGACCAAGACGTCTTCTATTACCCCCCTCGGATACTTGATAGAACTTTCAGCTATTTGTAAAGAGACCATAGTCAACTTGGCCTCCCCAATACCTAGCTTCTTAAAAATGGAAAGGGGCATAAGATTAATGCTGGCTCCGAGATGACATAAGGCTCTGTCAAAGGACGAATTTCTAATAGTGCATGGTATAGTGAAACTTCCCAGATCCCTCAATTTAGGCAGGAGCTTTTTCTGTAAAATAGCGCTGCACTCTTCCGTCAATGCCACTGTCTCATACTCTTCGAGCTTACTTTTGTTAGATAAGATTTCCTTCATAAATTTCACATAGCTCGGCATTTGTTCTAAGGCGTCGGCAAATAGAATATTGATATGTAATTTCTTGAAGACGTCAAGAAACTTGGAGAATTACTTGTCCAATTTTTGCTTTTGCAGGCTTTGTGGGAATGGGATTGGTGGTGTGGGATGAGTGGTCGAGACTGATTTTGACTTGGGCTCTTCATCCTTCGCTTTTTCAATGGGGCTGCTCTTTTCCTTGCTACTCTTGGGCTGCTTGTGTAGCTCCTTTCCACTTCGTAGCTCGATAGCTTGCACATTTTCCTTGGGATTCATCTCGGTAGCGCTTGGTAATACATCTTGAGGTCGAGAGGATAATAAATTTGCGATCTGCCCCATTTGTACTTCCAAATTCCGAATAGAAGTGGAATGATTTTGTAGAGTAGTCTCCGTGCAAGTCATGAATTGGCTCGTGTTAGCCGCCATTTGAGCAAGAGCATCTTCCAAAGATACCTTCGGTGGTTGAGAGGGCAGCTGTGGGGGCTGAGTGAATTGAGCTTGCGGAGGTTTATTTGAAGCTTGGTCGTTCCTCCACGAAAGATTGGGATGATTTCGCCACCCTTGGTTGTAAGTGTTGGAATACGGGTTGTTCTGATGATTTCCATTCCCCACAGACTGAGCTTGTTCCATCTGAGATTGCTCAGAAGGATTTCCGACTTGGCATTCAGCACTAGGATGAGACCCATTGCACCAATTACATGTTTCCATGGTATTGGTTGACGGGGTATGTGAAAAAGCTTGCAATTGTTGAGTTAAAGCTGCAACTTGGGCTGATAGTGTAGAGATTGGATCGTTTTCGAAAATTCCCATAACTCGCTTTGGGTTCACACGTTCAGAAGGCCACTGGTAAGCATTTGTAGCCATAGCTTCCAATAAAGAACGAGCTTCACCATCGTCTTGCCCATTAAAGCTCCTCCAGCGGCTGCATCAACAAGAGTGCATGTAGAAGCACTCAGTTCATTATAGAAAGTCTGAATCTGCAGCCAATCCGGTAGACCATGATGTGGGCATCTCCTTAGTAAATCCTTGTATCGCTCCCATGCTTCATGAAGCGATTCCATCTCAAATTGCCCGAAGGTCGTTATTTCATTCCAAAGTCTCGCTGTCTTCGCCGGTGGAAAGAATTTAGCCAAAAAAGCTTGTGCTAACTCCACCCAAGTCGTGATAGAGCCCGTGGGAAGTGAATTCAGTCAAAACTTGGCTTTGTCCCTCAGAGAGAATGGGAAAAGCCGTAGACGAATGGCGTCATCAGAAACTCCATTATTTTTAAATGTGTCGCATATCTCGAGGAAGGATGCAATGTGAGCATTCGGATCGTCATTCGCCAGTCCGCAGAATTGGCTCGCTTGCACCATTTGGATGATGGCCAGCTTAATCTCGAAATTATTCGCTTGAATGGTTGGACGCCGAATCCCCAAAAAATTCGCGTTAATTTGTGGAAGCACATAATCACGGAGTGCCAATGCCGGTTGTACTTGCTGAATAGGATTGTCGATCCCTTTATTTCCGGTGTTGTCAGCCATGGTATCCGTAGTTGACAACTCACGCCTTTCCTTCCCATTTTTCCGCAAGGTGCGCTCGAGTTCGGTATACAAAGGGAATAAACCTTCGTCACCAAATTTTCTCATGCACTAAACGAAACTCCTGAAAGGAAAACAAATAAAAACAAATTTACACAAAAATAAAATAATGTTCAAATTAAGACTAAAAATACTGAAATTGATATTAGTAAAAACAATCAGCCCCGGCAACGACGCCAAAAACTTGTTACGTATTTTAGTGAACGCAAGTGCACATTGTCGTAATCAAGTAATAAAGTGATGAGAAAGATATCATTCCCTCGATGACTGACGTACTAATTACCAATTTAATTGTATTCTAGTTTTATTTGAACGATCGAATTTTGTGGTTGAAGAATTATTAGAAACCAAATAAAGCAATAAACTAAAAACAACTAATAAAATCAATAGTCTGATGAAAGGAGATCAAATATGAGAAGAATCTAGGATTGAGAATCCGCCTCGATTAATCCGGATTAATCTTGATTAATATAAATTATGTAATTTTACAATTTATTGATAGTGAAGATTTTTAAGATAATCTAATGCCTCTCCCGAGGATAGTAGAATTTTTTAAGGTGAATAAATCACTCTATTCCTAGGTTAGTTAATTCAACAACAGTCAAAAAGTCTAAAATCTTCAAACGAGCTACGTAATTCTTGTGAGTATATTCCCATCTCACAAGATAAAACGGTTCTCACCAATTCTTCCTACTAACTCTCCTCTCCAGATTCGAGTTACGCAATTAAAACAATTCAATCATAGGCCACATAATTGAAAGCATTAAGAAGAATTGGGGAAAAACTCAATAGAAAAGGGAAATATATTAATAATGTAAAATCAAGAGTTAATCCATCAAAATCTTGGTTTCATCACAATCCTAGAAAAAGGGGTCTAGCCCGACATGCTAGAAAATAATATACAAATATTCAAATTAAACATAAGTAAGAAAATCAAACACAATTGAAGACTGGCTTCTTCTGTTCTCTGGCTTTTGCTTTCTGCTGCTAGGTATCTTCTCCCCCTCTTCGATGATGATATTTTCTGACCTTCAATGCCTTTTTATAACTTTCCTTCCGCCTCCAAAACGCATCCGAGAATGTTAAAAACGGGCTTCAGAACAGCCAAAAATGCGGGCTGAACAACAAAGAACCCGCGCCGCGGGCCGCGGCTCGGCTTTAGTGTGCCGCGGCTCTTGTCCGTGTGCTGCCAGGATTGGGCGCCTTTTTTTCTTACGGGACGCGGCTCAGGATGAGCGTGCCCCTGCACGCTTTGTACCGGCATTTCAGGTGTGCCTGTGCCGCGGCTCCGGCTCGATGCGACGCGGCCCTTGACCAAAAATTGTCGTTTTGGCCTGTTTTTCTTCGTTTAAGCTCTCGGACTCTAATTTCCTTCAAAACATATAAACATAATGCATCAAAAGCTCATTTATGCAGATTTAAACACAAAATGGAGATGAAATAATGATAATTAAGCGCATAAAAATACATCTCACATTATTCAGTTTTCATCGGTGAAGCAATGTCTTCTTGTGGTTCTCGAGTTTCCTTGAGAATTACTTTTCTCCTACTGTCTCTTTTGGAAAAAAAATCCCTTTCTAAGAAGACAGCATTCGAGCAACAAACACTTTGTTCTTTGGGGGCTTATAAAATTAGTATCCTTTAGTTCTCTTAAGATATCCCACGAATAAATATCTATGATCTGGCCGCCAGTTTGTCAAACACTTGGCATCTTACGAAAGCTTTGCAACCCTAGATCTTTTGAAATGACAAGTTTGGTCTCTTACCAATCCATTTCTCAAATGGTGTCTTTTCCACTGCTTTAGATGAAACACGGTTAAGGGTGAATTCTGCTGTTTCTAAGGCGTAGTCCTAAAATAATAATGGAAGCTCTGGTCGACTCATCATGGATCGAACCATATCTAATAAAGTGTAATATTCGGGGGTAATTTTTTTTTTCGTGTTACTGTTGAGTTGTACGTATTCATTTGGAATTGTACAAGTGTTGTTGTTTGGACCGATACAATATATATTGTATTAGAATATTTCGGGATCGAAATATTTATACTGGTCGACGGTTTGGTTTCGTCGTTTGGTTGTTGCTTGGCGAGTTTGGAATTTTGGCTAAGTTTATAGCGTACGCTACCTGTGTAGCATTACGTACACTAATTTGTTGCGATTGCGCACGTTACGCCCGAGGCTACGACGTAATGCGTAGTGGTGGGAGCGAACCTTCCTCGGCCAACTTTCGGGCGGTATATACTGGGGTATCATTTATATATATATATATATACACCTTGTCACCTTTTTATTCCCTCCCTCACGTGATTTCTTTTCCCCCATGCTATATTATATGTATATATATATATATACTATACCCTCAATCATCAACATCATCATCCTCACTTCTCCCTCTCGGCAGCTCTCGTCCCCCTCTCATTTTTTTTTCTTTCTTTTTCTTCCCATGCCATCCGCCAGCTCTCTCTCCCTTCTCTCCATCATATTTTTCCGGCAAGGTGGAGCTTCAATACGGGCGGTCGGTTTCTCCATTTTTCCGGCGAGCTTGAGTTCGGCGGGCAGGCAGCTCACGACCGGAGCTCGGCGGCGGCCTGGTCGGAATTTCCGAACCGGAAGGCTGCGAAACCCGGTCGACGTGTTCCGGTATTTTTTCTTCTTTTTCCGGCGAGGCGGAGCAAGCACCAGCTTCTCCATTTTTTCCGGCGACCGGAGGAAGGGCCGACGGCTCCGACGGCGACTGTAGCTCGGCGGCGGCCGATCGGAATTTCCGGGTCGGGAGACATTATAAATCCGGTCGATATGAAGTATTCCGGCATTTTTCTTCCGGCAACCGGAGGTGGTTTTTGTCCGGAACGGAAGGCGGAACGGAGTCTTGTCATTTTTCCGGCAAAGGTTGCCCGGCCGATCGACTTTTCCGGGTAAGCCTTTGTGTTGTGTGTTATATATATATACTGTTATATATATATCTACTGTGTGTAAGCTGTAATATGTATATATATATATATGTTGTGATGTGCAGATGTATTATGTATATTATATATATATATATATGTGTAACAGATGTGTGTGTGTGTTGTGTGTTTTATGTATATATATATATATATATGAGCAGTGTGTGTTGTGTGTTATGTATATTATATATATGTAATGAACAAGTATGAAGGCGCCCGCTGCGTTGCAGCGGGATTTTTCGAGAAATTTTTGCATAAATCATTTACGAATAATGTTTGGAAAGAGCTCTTCGTTGTGAGATCATGGTATGTTTTTTAACGACACGTGTTGTATTTGTTTGCAATAAATATTGTGTCAAGCTATATTTGTAGTTATCATATTTGGTCGGGTACTATCAGTATAGCATGGGTTAATTTCAACACTTTTTATGAAATTATACGTACGTCAAAACCATATCAAGATTGAGCTTGTTTTGTTCGTTATCGAAAGACCTTTTTCTCAGTATTTTTTTTATATATTGGCTCTTCGCTAGGTATTTATTATATATTTGGGAAATAAAGTTTGTTATATAAAAAAATCTTAAATATTAAAAGGTTCAATGATTGTTTTGTAATTTCTTATTTATTTATTTGTTTTATTTTATTTATTTAATTTTTTTTTAATATTTTTTTTAATATTGGCTCTTCGCTAGGTGGGGCTAGGTATTTATGCAACCGCCCTTTTTTCGTTTTTTAATTCATAAGCTTTTCTTTTATTAGGGGTACATCAAACTACTACGCAGGTCCTCCTTTTCTTTAAATGATAAACTATATTTAATGGCGAAATGAATTTTTTATCTATGCACGGAAACCTATTTCCCCTCCTATAGTATTTAGAGAGATTAAGCTGACAAAATAGATATTTTTGGATTTGATTCTGACATGTTAAATTTTTTGATTCTGACATGTTAAATTTTGGAAGTGTTTCAGAGTGTTACTTTTCTAATAGAGAGAAATATTTTACTACTCAAAATAGAACAATGTCTTGCAAAGTAATTTAAATTTTAATGTTTCCTATTAAAGTAGTTTTTTCTTATTTATATATATGATTGCTTGTTTGTAAGTAAAATATTATTCAGGTCAAAATAGTAACACACAACACATGTAAAAAGTTGTTATTTTTTAATATAACAAAAAGTTACTCTATTTACTCCTTTATATATTATTCACTACCTACACTACATTTATTTAGTCAAGCCCGAAACCCTATGGCTTCTCCCATAGTACACAACACATCATAATATTTAATCATATGCTCAATTTTCTATATAGAGAGAATATATAAAAAAAAGAAAAAAAGAAAAAAAAAAGTAAAAAAAACGACCGGAGGTGCATAGAATATAAAGAAAGAAAAAAACCAACAAAAAAGGGGGGGGGGGGATTTTGAGAGAATATATAAAAAAAAAAAAAAAAAAAAAGTAAAAAAAACCGACCTAAAAAAAGAAAAAAACCAAAGGAAAAAAAAAAGGGGGGGAATTTTTTAATCGGGCACGCAACCCTATTCCTCCGCTTATAGTATGTAGTAGGAATGTGTGCGTGTGTGTTGTGATGTGATCAGGTGTGGCGTGAGTTGTATTATATATATATTATATATATATGTAATATATATTATATATATACGTATGTATACGGATTAATACGAGTATAGTATGTGTTCGTGTTGGAATCGGAATTATCTATTGTGTTGTTTTCGGTCGATATCGTGTTATCGAATGAATTGTATTTCATTCAAGGTTGTTCGAGTGCTTGTGATTGTCGGAGGACGCGTTGATCGATTCGTGGTAGGACGTTGATCGTGGAAGGACTTTCTCGCCTTCGGTTTGAGGCAAGTTTTATACTTGTACTGGTCAATGAGATTAATGTTATCATGTATGTGTATGAATGTGTGTATCATTTCGAGACTTGGTCTCTTTGTGATTTTGTTGATATCAGGGGATTGTTTGATACGATACCCTTCGGCAAGTTATGCCAAATATTATTGTTGTTCGTAAATGACCGATTTAAGGCATTGCGATACTTGTTGGTAATATTGTTGTCGATAGCCGGTTCGCGGTATCGACATATCGATTGTTATTGTTGATTGATGTTCCCTTGAGATATTGTGGTTGATAGCCGGTTCGCGGCATCGACGTATCGATTGCTATTATTTATTGATGTTCCATCAAGATATTTTTTTTGTGAATCGTCGTTATTGATATCAGTGTTTTTCTATTGATGTCGTTTTGGCCGATTGAAGGCATTGACGTATTCGATTATCATCTTCGTTGTCGGTAACCGATTAAAGGTGCCGAGACATCCGTTGTATAAATTGTTATCGGTTAACCGTTCTGAAGGTAATCGATATATTGAATTGGGATTATCAAAGATAATTCCCATCCGTTGTATAATTATTATCGATTGTCCGCTCTAACGGTAATCGATATATTGAATTGGGATTATCAAAGATAATTTCCACCCGTTGTTAAAAAGATAATTCCCATCCGTTGTATAAATTGTTATCGATTGGCCATTCTACGGTAATCGAAGTATTGAATTGGGATTATCAACGATAATTCCCATCCGTTGAATTATTATTGTCGTGTTGACCGATTCAAGGCAGCACACTATTATTCTTGTGAACTCGGTAATTTTGTGATCTTTGAAGGTTGAGGATTTCCCGAACTGTTGTGTTGTGATCGTTGCTCGTGTTAATCGGTCCTTAGGGATTTTGATCCTAGGATGGTTGTTTCGAATATTGTCGGTCGTGTCGATCTTTCATTATTCGTGTCATCGTTCACTTGGTGAGTCGTATGATTTGTTTTGGATGTTTTATCCTTTGAGTTTCGTTGTCATGTTGTATCGTGACATATCCTAATCATATCTGCGTTAGATTGGTTATTGTGTAGATTTTTAGCCGGGCACATATAGTCTTCGGCGGATATTATTCCGCGTTGGCCGTGCACACGGGACGTAGTTTCGTGAGGCTAATTAGGTACATTGTCCTACGTATATTCGGATTCCATATACGGGCGGACATGTGCACGGACACATTTCCGGATCGGGCGTCTTGTGATGTCCATCTTGTGAGCCATAAACTTTGATCGTCCATAGTATTGGATGAGTTTGATGTTTGTGATTGAGCGTTCATACGCCCGAGGGTATGTTCGATACCATGGTTGTTTCTTTGAGATCTGTATTGTGATGATTTACGGCTTCGGGCCGTTCGGCTTTCGTGCCATCGTGATATTTTTACAGCTTCGAGCCATTCGGCTTTCGTGCCATCGTGATATTTTGGCGGCTTCGGTGAGGGCTTTTAGGCCATTGTGATGTATCGGTATTTCCGTTTGAGCCTTCGGGCATTGTGATCCTTATTTATTTCAGCGTTGGATTGATTTACCTTCGGGTAATGTATTGTTGTGTTCTATATTGATGTTTCGCCGTTGGGCACATATGTTCTAACCTATTGAGCAGGTATTGATCGTATGCCATGGGCATAATATTCCACGAATGCTCGATTCTTACTTTGGTTTGTGAGCATCTCGTACTACCATTGTTGTACTGTTTATTCTGCCTTTGGATGCATATCATGTTGTGCATGTACTTGATATTCATTATACTGGATGGCTGACCCCGTGGGGGCGGAACATGTTTTCATGTTTTAGGTACTTGCGAGGAGAGAGTTGAGACACAGGGGCATGACGATGGCGACGAGGCATTCGAGCGATACTAGTCCGAGATATTTTGGTGTTCATGTTGGTCAGACAGTTGGAGTACTCCATTTTTGTTCAGTCGTTGTCGCTTTGTATTATCCGAGCAAGGCTCGTGTATGTTGTTGCATTTTATTTTGGCCATGTAGGCCCATCCTTGTCGTTGAAATTCCATATCGGAATAGTATGTCGGACGTCATAGTAGGGTCTGTGATTTCCTATTTTGGACAGGTTGTTGTATTTTAATCGTGTCCGCCTGGTGGATCACCTGGTGTGGGGTCCACGGCACTGTAATGACCCAATGGGATTTGGGGGTGTTACAGAAGATGGTATCAGAGAAATTGGGTTGTGAGATACCCTGGCTTGTGTGTTATGTGGCTCTACCAAGGCGGTAGTAGCGGGGCTGTCAGGTTATGACAATCTGGACAGTCGGGTTTTGTGAGTCGTGATAGTTAGACGACTGTATGAGTCATTCTTTCATCGAGTCGTCGTCAGTGAAGACTAGTATCGCAAGACCTCGAAGCTTCGTATGACCTGTGTAAGGACTCTATTCTCTTTTGTGTGCATACATTCATTATGTCATTGATTAAACCTGCTTTGTTGACACTTGTATGTGACGATCGGGTGCGATTGATTTATGATTATTTGCTTTGGAGCGTGTGGGCTCTGTATCGGCTATGATTAGCGTGATCGATGTGATCGTTTATCTGTTGAGTATGTATACTCGTGTTTGGCGGTGACCTAGCATTCTGGCCGTTGAGGTGTAATTGTGTTGTGGTCATAATTGAACGTTATTCTTCCAGTCTGGAAAGAGGACGTGATAGAGGGGGTAGAGGCCGCAGAGTGGGCCGACACCCGAAACCTCGTACCAATGATTTGGTGGCTGACGAATCATTTTCGGAGTTGCGCTCGAGAACCCACCGATCGTGATTGTGTTTGGATCGAGTTCAAGACTCTCATGTTAGAGAGGTATTATCCGGCTCCACTTCGTGAAGCCAAGTTGTCGGAGGTTGAACCCGCGGTTGAGAATGCAGTTGTTCAATCACAATTGTAGTTCACTTAGCGAATTCATCGAGAAGGCTCGTGGGGCAGAGCTTTCGATCGAAGAGCTTACTCAGAAGGATCCCTCAGTTTTCTTCTGGTGAGAGGACTAGGATGCCGATTCGTTCAGAGGGACATCGAGCTCCGACGTCCAAGAGGTCATTTCCTAGTCGGCTTCAGATCGGGAAAGCATTTTCTTCCTGTGCACGAGTTCGACCGTTGTTTGTTTTAATCGTGATTCAATGGAGCATATGAGTACTGATGTACGGTGCCGGATATTATTTATTTTCTGTGTGGGAGGCAGAACACCTTGAGTACCGCATGAGTTCTAGTGTCGAGGTCTCGAGAGAGCTCATGGGCCTCGAGAGATTTTGTCACCTCGGTCGTACTTCATCCAAGGGGTCATATCGGCTTCGGGAGCCGAGGTATGGACACCCGAGGGGAGTAGCGAGTTGACAGGGTCTTCCTCGAGTCGATGAGATCGAGGAGCTCGATGATCCTGGAGGATGTGGATTCCTGTACATTTGAGATGTAGCCTTGATTTGTATTTTCCTTGCCTTTCGGATTGATGTTTGACTCGGCCTCGTATTTTAATATTGCGGTTGTGAACCATTTATTATTAATCTATCTTGTAATCATCAGATTCGAGAATCTTGACACTTGAGTCATTTGATGTGATTTTCTTTCCTTTTGGTCCTGCACTGAGATTTTTGTGATGATCTGGGTAATCGTTCATTGTGATTCGAGACGCCAAGTCGTGAGGACTTGGACGTGCGTTCGATATAGTCCCGAGGACTATGTCTCGTATTGTTATTATCTTTTGTGGTGCGACTTGGCCGGTCTCCGCGAGGAGTCATGATTCGGCTAATCTCGCATTTGATTGAGTGTCTTTATCACTTGATTTTTCGCCTTGTTCTGGCAGAGGAGACGTGGGGACCCGTGGGGTCGGCCCAGTTGCTTAGGCGGAATTGCTCGTATTGAGGAGTATTCCTAGAGATGTTGTTTTCTTACCCTGATGAATAGTTCGTGCCCCGACTTGTGCACCCTGAGTTTCGAGGACGAAACTATTTTTAAGGGGGGGAGTATGTAATATCCGGGGGTAATTTTTTTTTTCGTGTTACTGTTGAGTTGTACGTATTCATTTGGAATTGTACAAGTGTTGTTGTTTGGACCGATACAATATATATTGTATTAGAATATTTCGGGATCGAAATATTTATACTGGTCGACGGTTTGGTTTCGTCGTTTGGTTGTTGCTTGGCGAGTTTGGAATTTTGGCTAAGTTTATAGCCATAGCGTACGCTACCTGTGTAGCATTACGTACACTAATTTGTTGCGATTGCGTACGTTACGCTCTGAGGTTACGTACGTAATGCGTGGTAAGCATGAACCTTCCTCGCCAACTTTCGGGCGGTATATACTGGGGTATCATTTATATATATATATATATATACACCTTGTCACCTTTTTATTCCCTCCCTCACGTGATTTCTTTTCCCCCATGCTATATTATATGTATATATATATATATATATACTATACCCTCAATCATCAACATCATCATCCTCACTTCTCCCTCTCGGCAGCTCTCGTCCCCCTCTCATTTTTTTTTCTTTCTTTTTCTTCCCATGCCATCCGCCAGCTCTCTCTCCCTTCTCTCCATCATATTTTTCCGGCAAGGTGGAGCTTCAATACGGGCGGTCGGTTTCTCCATTTTTCCGGCGAGCTTGAGTTCGGCGGGCAGGCAGCTCACGACCGGAGCTCGGCGGCGGCCTGGTCGGAATTTCCGAACCGGAAGGCTGCGAAACCCGGTCGACGTGTTCCGGTATTTTTTCTTCTTTTTCCGGCGAGGCGGAGCAAGCACCAGCTTCTCCATTTTTCCGGCGACCGGAGGAAGGGCCGACGGCTCCGACGGCGACTGTAGCTCGGCGGCGGCCGATCGGAATTTCCGGGTCGGGAGACATTATAAATCCGGTCGATATGAAGTATTCCGGCATTTTTCTTCCGGCAACCGGAGGTGGTTTTTGTCCGGAACGGAAGGCGGAACGGAGTCTTGTCATTTTTCCGGCAAAGGTTGCCCGGCCGATCGACTTTTCCGGGTAAGCCTTTGTGTTGTGTGTTATATATATATACTGTTATATATATATCTACTGTGTGTAAGCTGTAATATGTATATATATATATATGTTGTGATGTGCAGATGTATTATGTATATTATATATATATATGTGTAACAGATGTGTGTGTGTGTTGTGTGTTTTATGTATATATATATATATATGAGCAGTGTGTGTTGTGTGTTATGTATATTATATATATGTAATGAATGTGTGCGTGTGTGTTGTGATGTGATCAGGTGTGACGTGAGTTGTATTATATATATATTATATATATATGTAATATATATTATATATATACGTATGTATACGGATTAATACGAGTATAGTATGTGTTCGTGTTGGAATCGGAATTATCTATTGTGTTGTTTTCGGTCGATATCGTGTTATCGAATGAATTGTATTTCATTCAAGGTTGTTCGAGTGCTTGTGATTGTCGGAGGACGCGTTGATCGATTCGTGGTAGGACGTTGATCGTGGAAGGACTTTCTCGCCTTCGGTTTGAGGCAAGTTTTATACTTGTACTGGTCAATGAGATTAATGTTATCATGTATGTGTATGAATGTGTGTATCATTTCGAGACTTGGTCTCTTTGTGATTTTGTTGATATCAGGGGATTGTTTGATACGATACCCTTCGCAAGTTATGCCAAATATTATTGTTGTTCGTAAATGACCGATTTAAGGCATTGCGATACTTGTTGGTAATATTGTTGTCGATAGCCGTTCGCGGTATCGACATATCGATTGTTATTGTTGATTGATGTTCCTTGAGATATTGTGGTTGATAGTCGTTCGCGGCATCGACGTATCGATTGCTATTATTTATTGATGTTCCATCAAGATATTTTTTTGTGAATCGTCATATTGATATCGGTGTTTTTCTATTGATGTCGTTTGGCCGATTGAAGGCATTGACGTATTCGATTATCATCTTCGCTTGTCGGAATCGATTAAAGGTGCCGAGACATCCGTTGTATAAATTGTTATCGCTAACCGCTCAAGGTAATCGATATATTGAATTGGGATTATCAAAGATAATTCCCATCCGTTGTATAATTATTATCGATTGTCCGCTCTAACGTAATCGATATATTGAATCGGGATTATCAAAGATAATTTCCACCCGTTGTTAAAAAGATAATTCCCATCCGTTGTATAAATTGTTATCGATCGCCATTCTACGGTAATCGAAGTATGAATTGGGATTATCAACGATAATTCCCATCCGTTGAATTATTATTGTCGTGTTGACCATTCAAGGCAAGACACTATTATTCTTGTGAACTCGGTAATTTTGTGATCTTTGAAGGTTGAGGATTTCCAATGTTGTGTTGTGATCGTTGCTCGTGTTAATCGGTCCTTAGGGATTTTGATCCTAGGATGGTTGTTTCGAATATTGTCGGTCGTGTCGATCTTTCATTATTCGTGTCATCGTTCACTTGGTGAGTCGTATGATTTGTTTTGGATGTCTTATCCTTTGAGTTTCGTTGTCATGTTGTATCGTGACATATCCTAATCATATCTGCGTTAGATTGGTTATTGTGTAGGATTTTTAGCCGTGCACATATAGTCTTGGGCATGGATATTATTCGCGTTGGTCGTGCACACGGGACGTAGTTTCGTGAGGCTAATTAGGTACATTGTCCTACGTATATTCTGGATTCCATATACGGGGCGACATGTGCACGACACATTTCCGGATCGGCGCATCGTGATGTCCATCTTGTGAGCCATAAACTTTGATCGTCCATAGTATTGGATGAGTTTGATGTTTGTGATTGAGCGTTCATACGCCCGAGGGGTATGTTCGATACCATGGTTGTTTCTTTGAGATCAGATTATTGTGATTTACGATTTCCGTGCTCGACTTTCGTGCCATCGTGATATTTTTACAGCCTTCGGCCGCTCGCTTTCGTGCCATCGTGATATTTTGGCGCTTTCGGTGAGGGCTTTTAGGCCATTGTGATGTATCGGTATTTCCGCTTGAGCCTTCGGCATTGTGATCCTTATTTATTTCAAATATTGGATTGATTTACCTTCGGGTAATGTATTGTTGTGTTCTATATTGATGTTTCGCCGTTGGGCACATATGTTCTAACCTATTGAGCAGGTATTGATCGTATGCCATGGGCATAATATTCCACGAATGCTCGATTCTTACTTTGGTTTGTGAGCATCTCGTACTACCATTGTTAGACTGCTTATTACGCCTTTGGATGCATATCATGTTGTGCATGTACTTGATATTCATTATCTTGGATGGCTGACCCGTGGCGGAACATGTTTTCATGTTTTAGGTACTTGCGAGGAGAGAGTTGAGACACAGGGGCATGACGATGGCGACGAGGCATTCGAGCGATACTAGTCCGAGATATTTTGGTGTTCATGTTGGTCAGACAGTTGGAGTACTCCATTTTTGTTCAGTCGTTGTCGCTTTGTATTATCCGAGCAAGGCTCGTGTATGTTGTTGCATTTTATTTTGGCCATGTAGGCCCATCCTTGTCGTTGAAATTCCATATCGGAATAGTATGTCGGACGTCATAGTAGGGTCTGTGATTTCCTATTTTGGACAGGTTGTTGTATTTTAATCGTGTCCGCCTGGTGGATCACCTGGTGTGGGGTCCACGGCACTGTAATGACCCAATGGGATTTGGGGGTGTTACATAAAGTTCGTCTCCTCCTCTGAGACACGCTGCTAAGTTGAGGTGTTCCAGGAGGAGTAAGTTGTGAAACAATTCCACAACTCCTAAGATGATCATCGAATTCTTGGCTCAAGTATTCGCCAACTCGATCCGATTGAAGGTCTTTTAATCATCTTGCCAAGTTGATTATGTACTTCACTGGAACTTTTGAACATTTCAAAAGATTCATGTTTATGCTTCATACGATAAACATATCCATACCGACTAAAATCATCGGTAAAAGTGATGAAGTATTGATATTTGATATGGCATGAGGTAATTCGGATTAGAATCATTGAGCTTATGTTTCTTGGTTGCAATGTTATATACTTCCAAAGTATTGAACTTATCTATATAAATATTGTAAAGGCCAGTATAACTTTGTCGTACCATAAAGCAAGTCATCAAAGAAAATACGAATAATCTTATTCTTAATAAGAAAACTGTAACCTTCACAATCTAGTGTAGAAACTGAAATAATATTCCTATTCATAGCAGGAATATAATAGCAATTGTTCAAAAGTAACAAAATCGCATTGGGTACGACTAGATCATAAGTTCCAATGGCTAGTGAAACAACTCTTTCTCCATCGCGGACTCTTAAATATACTTTCTCTTTCTTCAGCTCTCTACTACTTCTCAGCCCCTCCATTTTATTAAAATATGATATCCATATCCAGTATCCAATACCCAGGAGTTAGAAGTAGATAAGTTAACTTATATAATAAATATACATGTGGCAGTCTCACTACCCTTGGTACGCTTTAGCTCTTCCAAGTAAACCTTGCAATTTCTTTTCCAGTGTCCTCGTTTATTGCAATGATGGCAGTTTCCGTCTTTGCGAGCTTTAGCCTTGAAAACCGGCTTAGTTGGGTCTCTAGCTTTGGCAACTTTTGCCTTACCTTATCCCTTGCTTTTGTTCTTAATGGATTTCCCTTTGCTGACCACCAGCACGTGGTTTGGTTTCTTCTTAATATTCTGCTCAGCCATTTTAAGCATCCCATGCAGCTCAACAATAGACTTCTCCATCTCATTCATATTATAGTTCATAATGAACTGACTGAAGCTATCGGGTACTGAGTTTAGGATCAAATCCCTGGAGTGCTCCTTAGAAAGTGGAAAACTAAGCTTATCAAGATGATCAATATATCCTTTCATCTTGAGTATATGAGCGCTGACAGATGTTCCCTCAACCATCTTGCAAGCATACAAGGCTAGAAAGGTCTCATGCCTCTCTTGCCTAGTGTGCTTTGAGAAAGTTTCCTTGAGGTGAGCATTAAGGTCATAGGCTTCCATGTCTTCCAGATTCTTCTGAAGTTCTGGACAAATGGTAGCCAACATAAGACAACTGACATCAATGGAATCATCACAATGTTTCTTCCATTTGTATTTTGTTGCTTCGTTAGCATTGTAAGAAGGCTCGTCGGGAATTATTTCCTCAAGAACGTATAGCTTTCGTTATTGCTTGAAAACTATTCTCAAGCTCCGGATCCAATCTAAATTATTGCTGCCGCTTTCTTTGATCTTGTCCTTCTCAAGGACGGATCACAGTAAAATGGTGGATGTGTTGTTTGATGCCATTCTATTATCTGCAAAATTCAATATGCAAAGTATTTAGTCATATTTTTATTTCTCAAAAAATACTCCCACTAAAACAAAATACTCTCATTTTACAACATTTGTAATTTTAATGGGCTAGGACTCCATTTTGCACAATTCTAAACTCGGCTTTGGCATGACGCCTAGAATTGAGCTACTTTAGGTCGATAACTCTTTATCAATTACATCATACGTAACTCTTAGATTACACTTATGGGATTTGGCATCTTATGCCCAAACATGTTATAATTCCATCTTATGCCTTAAGGTTCAAAACTACTTTGAATTCTTAGTTCATTAAAACATATAGGTATCACCATTACCTATCCTACCTTACTAAGATAATCTGAGCACGCAGATTTGGCATGGCCTGCTCAAGATGATCTAAGTCTTGATAGGTTTTTTAATTGAAGGAAATTAAAAATTTTTAACGAGGGGTTTTATCCTATGTTGCATGTCTATGTTGGCTAACATACATATAAACATACTTCACATCACATGTATAAATTTAAACACACATAGCATCATATGACACAAAAAGCATAGAACAGTGTATAACATGACCATAATCCTAACATGATTTTCATGAGCCAACATGAAAATCACAAAGGTCAATTTAGTGGGTGTAATTGGTCTCTATTGATCTTCCAACTCCTCGGGTCCGTCCTTTGTCTTCTTCTTATCTTCATTACATTAATCAAAACTATACTACACTAGTAAAATTAAATTACAAGAGGGCAAACGACACACAGACTGTAAATTATAATAATTAATTAAAAGACGACTCGCAAGCCGTAAAAACCAATTATAATTAAATGACAGGTAGGTCGTAAAAGCAACCCAATAATAAATTAAAACATCCAATCATATTGGTCAATTTATGGTCATGTCATACACCATACACAAACCATAATTAATTATCACACAATTAATAAAACACAACATTAATATGCGTGACGTGCGGTATAAGATTAATATCCGCTCAAGAATTAACAATATGAAACACTAGCCCAGTTGGCCGAGTAATCTCTTGCCGCACACAGCCGCGCGAGTTGGAATCCGGCTGGCCTCAAGAAATGTATTTTTGAAACAATTATTTTGGGTTTACAAATCAGGGGTTAAATAAGATATCAATGAACAAGATTCACAACATGAGTTCCAGTCGAGATGGTCGTGACGGGGCTTCGGGTCTGAACCGCGCGGGATCGAATCTCCTCAGCAGTGGGATTTTATTTTGTGATTTTATCGCTACCAGCGGTTCTTGGTCTGCGGTTCGCAACTCGACCCGAACCTGACCCGTTTCACTGTGCTCTTCCAGAACAGTTCTAGACAGCAGTTTCTGCGATAAACAGTCCAGAAAATTAAATTAAAAAATAGTTATATAATCTCTATTCATAAATATGATCAACAGTATAATTTTCTATATTCAAAGCATATAAAATACGTTTGGCTCTGATACCACCGTTGGGTTTCACGTGTATCTAATACAATAAACTTGAGCAAAACGCGACGGAAATAATTAACGAAAAATCCATATGAGGATCTTCATGCAGTAATTTAATTGATTTATAAAGAGTTCGTCGAATTACCTTAATTTGAAGAACAGATCTGTAACCCAAACCAGAATCTAATTAATATAGTCTTTCTCTTTCGGTGATCCACACACGAACAACTGATACAAGACGGGCTGCTCGATCCTTACGAATAATGTTGATAAATAGTACAGCAAATAATTCCTTGCTAGAAGGATTTGTACTGTTGATCAAATCAACTAAGGGAAGAAGACGGAGATGGCCAAAATAGATTTCTTGGGCAGAAATAAAATCAGCCGAATTTCTTAGGGGGGTTTCTTCTCAAACAATTAGGGTTGTTTAATTAATCTTATGACAACTCATTGTCCAAGACCCTTTAGTTATACTAAGTAAACCTTAGAGTCAAACTCTAGTGTTTGCTTACTTGCCCTCAACTTATTAAATAATACATTACATATAATATCTCATATTATATTTTACTTATTATTTAATCTTTGAATAAATATAATATTCAATATTATATTTATATTTAACAATTGATATAATTAAAAAATATAATATATAATATCCTATATTATATATAATATTTTATATTATATATTATATCTTTATCTTTTATCTCATATTACAGTGGCATTCTTTTCTCATTTTTTGAAAATAACTGTCAGAAGGAGCATCAAACAAATATGTTGATTGACCGATCTTTGTATTTTGAATGGATCATCTTGTATTATTTTTGAGTAGTGCTATTTGGATCGGACTGATCCAGATCGATATGTATATTTGGAATTTAAATTCATCAGGAACAATATACAAAGAATGTAAAATCAGGAATCAACAATACCTCACTAAATTATACATTTTTTATTGATATCGAGTTGGTCGTGCCAGTCCATGTAGAATTATTTTTTAAATAACTACTGTTTAGTGTTGATTCTTTTTAAATATTGAATATTGTTTTTTTCATTTCTAATATTTTAGTTAAAATATTTACTTATATGTCCGTAGATTTTCTACAAACTAAAATATATATAATAGCGAAGTTTTTGTATACTACGGTGCCCGCCCACAGTTCTTTCATTCCTATTTATCTTGATTCTCTTATTTTCTCCACTAATAATTTAATTATATATATATATGTGTGTGTGTGTATGTGTGTGGCTAGTGCTCGATGGGTAAGCTTGGGGCTTGAACCTTCGCGGTTGGTTTCCCAACACCTACAGTTCAGTAGGTCACGGTCACTGGGTGATCTCACATGGTAAGTGCACTGGCAACCTTTTCGAGGGTTTCCCACCTCAATTAAGAGGCCACGGTCCATCGATGACTGACCTCATTGTGATACAACTTCATGTTGTGTGGCTTCGGCCCCTCATTGTGATACAGCTTCGTGCTGCGTGGCTTCGGCCCCTCATTGTGATACAGCTTCGTGCTGTGTGGGTTCCTCATGTCATACAGCTTCGTGCTGTATGGCTTCAGCCCCTCATGTCCTATAGCTTCGGGCCGTTTGGCTTCAGGCCATTGTGATGATTTGCAGCTTCGGCTGAGTGGCTTTTAGGCTATTGTGACATTTTGCATCTTCAGCTGAGGGCTTTTGGGTCATGTGTGATGTTTTGGTGTTTTCGTTGGAGCTTTCGGGCATTATGGTCATATCTGTTTCAGATTTGGTTTGGTTTATCTTCGAGAATTCGTTGTTGTGTTCTATATTAGTGATTCGCCACTGGGCACTTGTGTTCTAACCTGTTGACATAATCGTATGCCGTGGGCATAGTGTTTCATGAATGCTCGGTTCTTGCCTTGGTTTGTGAGCATCTTGTATTATCATTGTTGTACCGTTTATTATGCCTTTGGATGCATATCATGTTGTATATGTATTTGATATTCATTATCTGGATGACTGACCCATGGGGGCGGAACATGTTCTCATGTTTCAGTTGTTTGCGAGAGAGAGTTGAGACACAGGGGCATGATGATGGAGACGAGGCATTCGAGCGATACTAGTCCCGAGTTTTTTTCGGTGTTGATGATGGACAGTATGTTTGGAGTGTTCTCCAGTTTGTCAGTTGTTGTCATTTTGTGTTATCCGAGCAAGGCTCGTTGATGCTGTATTTTATCTTTGGCCATGTAGGCCCACCGTTGTCATTGAAATCCTACATTAGAATATTGTGTCGGATATCATAGAATGGACTGTGATTTTCCTTTTGGTCAGTTTGATGTATTTTAGTTGTGTTCGCCTGGTAGATTTCCTGGTGTGGGGTCCACGACACTGTAATAACCCAATGGGATTTTGGGGGCGTTACAGAAGATGGTATCATAGAAATGGGTTGTGAGATACCCTGATATGTGAGTTATGTGGATCTACCGATGCGGTATTAGCAGGGCCGTCAGGTTATGACAATATGGACAGTCAGGTTTTGTGAGTCGTGATAGCTGGACGACTGTATGAGTCATTCTTTCATTGAGTCGTTGTCAGTGAGAACTATTATCGCAGGACCTCGAAGCTTCGTGTGACCCGTGTAAGGACTCTATTCTCTTTTATGTTCATACATTCATTATGTCATTGATTATACATATTTTGTTGAAACCTGTATGTGACATTTGTGTTACGATTGGTTCATGATTGTTCGTTTTGGAGCATCTGGGCTCTGTATCAGCTATGATTAGCGTGATTGATGTGATTGTTTATCTGTTGAGTATGTATGTTCGTGTTTGACTATTGACTTAGCATTCTGGATTGGCTTTTGAGGCGTATTTGAGCTACGATCATGATCGAATGTTATTCTTCCAGTATGGAAATAGGAATTCGAGGACGTAGCAGAGGGGGTAAAGGCTACAGAGCAGGCCGGATGCCGAGATAGATCACAGTTCGGCTAGCGGTGTCATCTACGTGACCGATTCCCTCTTAAGAACACTTATTATATTTTGATGATGTCATCCCTATATTTATTTGATTATTCAAATATATGTTTTAAATACTTGGAGAAATGTAAAGAAGAACCAAATGAGTATCTTCTGTAGGCCAAAATATGTATAGTTGAATACTTGACAAAATGTAAAGAAGAACCAAATGAGTATCTTCTATATGCCATGTAAGTTAAGCTCAAAATCGGCTAAGTATAAATCACAGACAAGTTCAAATCAGAGAAGTTTTGGTCAAACAGATACATCAGAGAGGTTTGAACAAACACTGCAGAAAGTCGAGTTGCAGTCAAGTTTAATCAGAGAAGTCTTGGTCAACTCAACTGTTCAGAGAAGGTTGACCACAGACGACTTATCATCAGACAACGTTCTGAAGAAAGTGATTTATCAGAGAAGTCCTTGTCAAAATAATTATCAGAGAAGTTGTTACGTATTTCTGTGAACGCAAGTACACGTTGTCGTAATCAAGTAATAAAGTGATGAGAAAAGTATCGTTCCCTCGAGGACTGATGTACTAAGTACCAATTTATTAGTATTTCTAATTTTATTTGAACGACCGAAATTTTGTGGTGGAATAACTAAATATTGCAATAAACTAAAAACAAACAATAAAATTGACAGTCCGATAAAAGGAGATCAAATAAGAGAAGAATCTAGGATCGAGAATTCGCCTCGATTAATCCAAATTAATCTTGATTAATATAATTTATGTATTTTCCCAATTTATTGAAAGCGAAGATTCTAAGTTAATATAATGCCTCTCCCGAGGTCAGTAGAATTTTCCAAAGCGAATAATTCACTCTATTCCTAGGTGAGTTAATTCGACAATAGCCAAAAAGTTCTAAAATCTTCAAACGAGCTTCGTAATTCTTATGAGTATATTCCTATCTCACAAGACAAAACGGTTTTCTCCCAATTTGCACTACTTACTCTCCTTTCCCGATTAAAGTTACGTAGTTATAACAATTCAATCATAGGCCACACAATTGAAAGCATTAAGAACAATTGGGGAAAACTCAATAGAAAATGGGAAGATATCAATTACGTAAAATCAAGAATTAATCCATCATAATATTGGTTTCATCTCAATACTGGAATAAAAGGGTCTAGCCCGACATTCTAGAAAACAATTCACAATTATTTGAATTAAACATAAGGAATAAATTCAAACACAATTGATGAACTCGTCTTCTTCCGTTCTCTGGCCTTGCTCTCTGCTGCTAGGTATTCTTCTCCTCTCCTTCGATGATTTCTTTTTTGACCTTCTCTCGAATTTTATAACTATCTTCTGTCTCCGAAAATGCGTCCGAGGATTAGGTCGAATCCGCCTCCAAAACAGCCCAAAATCGCGAGCTGAAATTTGGGATCCCCCGCCGCGGGCCGCAGCCCGGCATAAGTGTGTTGCGGCCCTATTTGATCAGCTGCCCAGACCTGGGCATAAAGTCATTACGGGCCACGGCTCAGAATAAGTGTGTCGCGGCCCCCGATACAGTTTGTATCGGTTAGCTCTGTGTGATGTCTATGACGCGGCCCAGCTTTAATGCGACGTGGCCATCGACCGAAAAATGTTATTTTTGGCCCGTTTTTCCATGTTCGAGCTTCCAGACTCTAATATCCTTCAAAATGTGCAAATGTCATGCATTAGGGGCTCATTTTCACATAATTAAACCAAAATATAGATAGAATAATGACAATAAAGCGCACAAAAATAACATGTAATAAATAACCCCAAACTTAAGCCTTTGCTTGTCCTCAAGCAAAAATCAATTTCAAACAAGAATACAAGTATCGTGGACAATCGTGCGAATCCATAGTGCTCAACTAATTAATACTACCCTGAAATCTCAAAGAATAATACGAATATCATACTAGTGAGTCACAATACGGACAGTGATTTCTCAAGGTAATCATTTTTAGTGCTAATCTTAGCTCATAAAGAGAGTCAAGGCTCAAAGATTAACAAACGTGAATTGAGCCGATCGCCAATATGAATGTTGAGAGTATAACAATCCAACTCGCCCAGTCCCACAGCCTTGTGGCAAAAACATAAGAATTTCAGCATACATAATATTCCCCGGACAACACTCTCTTTTATTTAATAACTATTATGAGTCGAGTTAACCACTAGGTTTCGACTCCCAGGATGTTTCATCGGAAAAACCCTAGGGTGGATTTCCATTCTCATGTATTGGGGAACCGTTTGACGTAAAACACACTCTTGGGGCTCATGAATACTTCTAGTTACTAAGTCTCCCTCTACAGTGGAGAAAAAACTCGAATAACTACACCCACACGTCCGATTCAAGGTTGCTGTTTTACGCGAATGTAAATGACGGGTCATGCGAATACATCCATTTACTTGGCATCCTATCATCGGAGATGCGATTATTCTGAACCATTAATCTACCCATGAACATGTCTATTCAGGGTTGTCGTTTTACGCGAGAGTAAACAACGGGTCACGTGAATACACCCGGTTACTAGACTTCCCATCATAGAACATGCAAGGTTGCTCAAAATTTTGGGAATTAATACTGTCCGACTCAATGCCTAATCGTAGGTACTTAATTGAATGCGAACAAGGCTAAAGTTACTGGACTACTAGCTAAGTGAATAGTGCCACCAAACATATAGACGATGGCTCATCTAATGCGGACACTACAAACACGTATGTCTCATTTCTTATATGCCAAGACTACCGCAATGACACAAAAAATCAGGACGAAATGAATACTCGAGGGAAACAAATATCGCATAATGTGAACTCACCTAATACTCATCGGTTTCTTCAAATAGAAATCAGTATCATAAATTCTGTCTTACACAAGGCTGCACGACATACTCACGAATGAAAACAAAATCCAGCATACCATAGAAGACAAGCATGGTAACTAAATAAATAACAACTAAAAATAAATAACAACTAAAAAGTAACCCCCCCCCCCAAAACTTGAGAAGTACATTGACCCCAATGGACGACAAATAAGAATAAGCAGTAAAAACAGGTCAAGTACTCCCCTGAAGAAAACTCAGGCACTAGCATCAGCCTCATCCGGTGAAGTGGGTGGTGTAGGTGGCCTGGTCGGAGGGATGAAAGGTCCGTCCGGGTGGAGGATATGGCCCGTCCACATAGCTAAGTAGTCCCGATGGTAAGCGTCCCTCGCAGCTAAGCGACTCTCCGCATGACGATTGGCCCAGCGGACCTGCTCGTATATCTCCTGTCGAATGGCTGCGAGCACGCTGTCTAACTCTGCTCGCATATCCTCCCTCAAGCCATCAAACATCGCCTAAAGAAGGTGATCTCTCGCTGGTGGTTGAGTGGACTCGGTCTGATCCTCAGTATCTGCCGCCGGGTCATGAGTTAGAAGAAGTGGCTCTGAGGAGTGCTCATGTGGCTCATCTAGAAGAAATCCTCGTCCTTGCAGGTGTGCCCGCGCGCCACCCCAGTGGTCGAAATGAGAAATAATATGATGGTCGATCGGACCCTGGGGTGCTATAGTAGGCTAGTCATCCGACCAAGTCACACCCAACTGGCGGCGTAAGGCGCAAATCAGAGAGGGATGTTTTAGCCCCGTATTGGCCCCTCACTGGATATACTGGAGAATAGACTCGGCCAGACGTGGGGCCACATCAAATTGAAGTCCGGTCGTGATGGCATATAGAAGTCGGGCGCGAGGAAGTAAGACACAGTGGATCTGCGAAGTAGGGTCGACCCGTGAGCAGACGAAATATAGCCAAGCGTGCGCCAGCCGACTGAGATAGAAGCTCTTGAAGAAGAAATTCGCGGACCCCGGGACACGCGTTTCCCAAACAGACTCCGTATGAGTAAGTGTCTCCAACAATGCCTCCCTCGTGAGGCTACCCATTGTCCGCGTGAATGCCGATTCATCTACCTCGGGTAGCTCGTATAAACCCTGAATCGCTGCTGCCGAGAAGTCCATTGTCTGGCCACGGACAACAACCTTAGTACGTATATCCGGTATCCCCAACATCTGTCCTCCCCGGATATGGAGTAATAAAGCGCTGGCGTAGAATTCTTGTACTATAGAGATTACGGCCGGCTCGGGTTGTGCGACAAATCTTGTCCACCACATTTTGTTGATCATGGTTAATAGTTCGCCGTCTTGGGGGGCGGGAGTGAATCCCCACTCAGGAATTATGGGCCGAGGACGAATTCTTTCATTGAAGATTCGATGGATCTCAGGGTCGGAGAATTGTTGGGATTGCCCACCCATCCGATTTTGCGATGTTTCCCCTCTCGGGGGGACGATCGAGTCCTAGTCCTTGTAGAGCTCAACTTTCTCTTTCTGGCCATTGCGAATTCCTGGAAAATAAACGCAGGATATCAGGTCAAAATGGTATATGAAAGAACTACCCACAACTTATGAAGTGCGAGAAACGAATGTAGCGTTAAAAACTTTTCACTTTCGTATGAGGGATATGATGCGAACGTTTAACTCAAACTAAGCATTAAGGCAAGGGGGAGATACACTATTCAGAATATCATGTTCATTTCCAAAGATTGATGATTTTTTGTTCAAGTGTTTCACTGGGGCATTTCATCGAACACATGATATGCATGATTTCAAGTCAAGAGAAAGAGAGTTATTTGTGAGTTCAATCACCACCCACAAATTCTTTCAAATTAACTCATGTCAACACATGAAGCAAACTCAGCAAAAATTGACATTCACAATTCATTACGATCAAAATCTCAATATAGAGCTCAAGATATAAACAAGTTCATCAAAAAAAAAAAATGAAACAAAAATCACCCCACATCTCAAACCTTGTAATTATTAGCAATTCAGGCTAAGGGATATGGATTACCTGATATAGATCAAAGAAATTAAGAAGAAGAATTTGCTTGAAGGGAAAACCACTGCTCCGTAACGAAGGGTTGAAGGAGTGTTACCTTTGTTTTGGCCGACTGATTTCTAACCTTCCCGTGTGTTTAAAACTTTCAGCAGGGGCCGTGGAATGTAGCAAGTGAGTCGCGGCCCATGGTACAACATGTTTAGCGTTCGGGGAAATTAACAGTGTGCTGCGGCTCAGAACCAGCGTGCCGCAGCTTCCAGAGCTAGTGTGTCGCGGCTTAGCACTATCGTGCTGCGGCTCGTGGTACATGAAGTTTTTTGTGTTCTGGGCGTTTCGCAGTGTGCCGCGGCTCAGAATTAGCGTGCCGCGGCCCATAGTACAGTTAACTGGGCGTGTGTTTGGGGCTTTGTCATGCTGCGACCTGTCCTCAGCGTGCCACGGCTCTTAGGGCGAGTGTGCCGTGGCTAAGCACTATCGTGCCGTGGCCCCCAGTACAGGAGGTTGCGCCAAAATTTTTCTCTTTTGCGTGCCGCGTCCCAATCTTGGTGTGCCGCGGCCCTAACTGAAATTTGGCCCTGGAGAGGTTCCTGCTAAGATTTTTTCAAGTGAAAACACATAAAACATGAGAGAGTGCCACAGAAAAACAAAAATACCAAAAAAATAGACTCCTAGGATGGGAAAACAACTAAAACTAGAATCTACTACTAATACTCGGGTTGCCTCCCGAGAAGCGCTAAGTTTGTAGTCTTCAGCCGGAGTTTGGTAGAATTTACTCCACGGCGGATAGAGCGACTGCCGACTTTTGCGCATCCATTGGACTACCCGTGTAGATTTTCAACCGCTGTCCATTTACTTTAAATTTTCGATTCTCACATTGTACTTCCACTGCTCCGTGTGGAATTACTTGAACTACAGTGAACGGTCCCAACCATCGTGAATGTAGTTTCCCAAGAAACAACCTCAAGCAGGAATTGAATAATAAAACCTTTTGACCTGGAACGAACTTTCAATGTATAATGTGCTTATCATGCCACTCCTTGGTTCGGTCCTTATAAAGTTTAGCATTCTCGTAGGCATCATGACATATCTCCTCCAACTCATTCAATTCCAAGCAGCGCTTTTCACCGGCCGATTTAGGATCAAAATTGAGTTTCTTTATTGCCCAATATGCACGATGCTCCATATCTACCGGCAAATGACAACCTTTCCCAAAAACCAACCTATATGGTGACATGCCAATAGGTGTCTTATACGCTGTACGGTATGCCCAAAGTGCATCATCGAGTTTAAGGGACTAATTTCGAGACGAGTTGACTGTTTTTTCTAAGATCCACTTTAGCTCTCGATTGGATATTTCGACTTGACCACTCGTTTGGGGATGGTAGGCTGTAGCAATACGATGAGTGACTCCGTATTTCTTTAAGAATGCATCAAGGAACTTGTTGTCAAAATGTGAGCCACCATCACTGATAATTGCACGTGGAGTCCCAAAACGCGTGAAAATGTATTTTTTGATGAACTTGATCACAACGTTGGACCCATTAGTTGGTAGTGACACCACTTCGACCCATTTCGAGACGTAGTCCACTGCTACTAGAATATATAGGTTCTTATGTGATGGAGGAAATGGACCCATAAAGTCAATCCCCCATACGTCGAACAATTCAACCTCAAGAATAGTGTTCAATGGCATTTCATGCCTTTTGGAGATGTTTCCCATCCGTTGACACCGGTGATATGTGGACACATAGGAATGAGCATCCTTGAATAATGATGGCCAGTAGAAACCCGACTATAAGGCATTTGCTGCTGTCCTATTTCCACTAAAGTGCCCTCTGTAGGGGGATGCATGGCAATGATTCAACACACTGTGAATTTCCTCTTCTGGAATACATGCGAATGATTCGGTCAGGACATCTTCTGAAAAGAAAAAGGTCGCCCCATAAATAGTACTTTGCGTCTGAAATCAGCTTCTTCTTTTGATGACGAGAGAAATCATTCGCAATTATGTTGCTTGCAAGATAGTTCACTAGATCAGCGTACCAAGGTGCTTGTTGCGAATCCATCTTGTAGAGCTGTTCATCGGGGAAATTTTCCATAATTGGTGGATGATTCTCCGCCTTCTCGAGGGGATTTTCTAAGCATGAAAGGTGATCTGCAATGACATTTTCGGTCCCTTTCTTGTCTCTAATCTGCAAATTTAATTCTTGTAGGATAAGCACCCACCTAATCAACCTTGGTTTAGCATATTTCTTTTCCAAAAGGTATTTGATAGCCGAATGGTCAGTCCACACAACCACTTTTGTTCCCAACAAATAAGCACGGAATTTATCAAAAGCAAAAATCACGGCCAATAATTCTTTTTCTGTCGTGGCATAGTTTCTTTGGGCAATGTCAAGGGTTCGACTTGCATAATATACGACATGAAAACTTTTCCCCGTCGCTGTCCTAAAATAGCCCTAATGGCATAATCACTAGCGTCGCACATCAATTCAAATGGAAGGCTCCAGTCTGGAGCGATTATGACAGGAGTGGTGCTTAGAGCCTTCTTCAAGAGGTCGAAGCTTTCTTTACAAGACTCATTAAAATCAAACGGGACATCTTTCATGAGCAAATTACACAAAGGCTTTGTGATCTTTGAAAAATCTTTGATAAAACAGCGGTAGAACCCGGCGTGTCCCAAAAAGCTCCTCACCCCCTTTACGGAAGTAGGCGGAGGCATCTTCTCAAACGTTTTAATTTTCGCACGGTCGAGTTCAATCCCATGCCCGCATATGCGGTGCCCCAACACAATGCCTTCATTGACCATAAAATAGCAATTCTCCCAATTTAACACAAGATTCGTCTCTTCGCATCTCTTTAGGACCTTCTGCAAATTCTGCAAACATAAGTCAAATGAATTACCGAAAACAGAAAACTCATCCATAAAAATTTCAATACAATGCTCTAACATGTCATAAAAAATGTCCATCATACACCTTTGAAAAGTGGCCGGTGCATTACATAAACCAAAAGGCATGCGCCTATAAGTGAAAATGCCGTAAGGACATGTAAAGGTTGTTTTTTCTTGGTCTTCTGGGGCTATATAAATCTTGTTATACCCAGAATAACCATCAAGAAAATAGTAAAAATCGTGTCCGGCCAATATATCCAACATTTGATCAATAAACAGTAAAGGGAAATGGTCTTTTCTAGTGGCTATATTTAATTTTCTATAATCTATGCACATACGCCACCCCATAACAATTCTAGTTGGAATTAATTTATTTTTATCATTTTGAATAACCGTTATCCCACCCTTCTTTGACACAACTTGAACAAGACTTACCCACTAGCTATCAGAAATAGGAAAGATCATACCTGCGTCGAGGAGTTTTAAAACCTCGACTTTTAACACCTCTTTCTTATTCGGATTTAACCGATGTTGATGCTCCACAGAAGGCTTGTAGTCCTCCTCCATCAAAATCCTATGCATACAAATGGACGGGCTGATTCCTTTAATATCCGCAATAGACCATCCAAGGGAAGATTTGCACTCCCTCAATACTCTCAACAACTTCTCCTCATGATCAGCTGCCAATGTGGCAGAAAGAATGACAGGCAGGGAATCGTCGGGCCCCAAAAATGCATATTTCAAATGATTCGGTAGCTGTTTAAGCTCTAGCTTTGGGGGCTTCTCAATTGATGGGACGGGTCGAGTTGGTGAACTTACAAGCTCCTCACATGGTCTACGAGTAAAAAATGGTGGTGACGCATCCATGTGTCGTAAACAGGCTACATGCTCTGAATTCAATTCGGTAGAGGATCCGACTAAAACGAACTCCAGTGGATCTGGTGGATAGCTATGCCGAAAAGCTATTCTTACACACGAGTCATTGATGTCAATTTGATACCAATTCTCGACATCATTGGTATGTTGCATAGATCGAAATATATTAAAAGTAACTTGCTCCTCTTGAACTCGTAAAGTGAGTTTCCCCTTTTCCAAATCAATTAGAGTTCGGCTGATCGCTAAAAATGGTCTTCCCAAGATAATTGGGATGTCATGGTCCTCCTCCATATCAAGCACAATAAAATCAGCATGAAAAATGAATTTATCGGCCTTGACCAGGACATTTTCTACTACCCATCTCAGATACTTGGTGGATCTATCTGCTAGTTGTAAAGAGACCGTTGTCGGCTTGGCCTCCCCAATACCTAGCTTCTTGAAAATGGAAAGGGGCATAAGATTAATGCTGGCTCTGAGATCACATAAAGCTCTATCAAAGGACGAGTTTCCAATATGAACATGGTTATGGATTATTTGGTGTTCTTAAAGAACTTCTTGGTGAATATATCATAGCAAGATAACTATATGTTGAAGTATTGGTGTTTTCGGATATGAACATGGAATATTCATATCTATAATTAAGTTAGGTTGATTGACGATGTGATTTCCGTATAACAATACGAGTATGGTGATGAGATTGAATTTGTAAATGTTATTATTGATCTTGGAGTATGATTTCCTTTACATTTGTGTTCGTAATCGCAAGGTGTTGACTGGTACCTATAATGCATGCAACTGCATGACATTAACGCAAGCTAGATGACTGGCTAAGGCACGCTAAATGGAATATTTAGCGTACATAAATATTGAGGTATTACGTATGTAAACTATGTTCTGGGTAAGATACAAGTCAATGACTATTAACGCATGCTATGTAATATGACTAGCATACACTAAGTCAACAGACAGCGTACGTAAATCATATTGTAGTTATGAATTTGTAAGTGTTTGAGTTTGATTGTTCAGACCGTGTTTAATCGAGATATTGTGGAACCGTTGGGTTTGTGGATTGGTTATATTGATTATTGATTGTTATCGAACTTGTTGTTTATCGATTATTACAATAGGTTGTGAGGATTTATAGTTGATTAGAATATTATGTTGTGGTCGAGTTCTAGGATGTTCGTGAACTACTATGGTCAGGTCTGAGGAACTCATTGACGCATACAATGGAATTGGTAACAACTTTGTCGTATCGGTATTGAGGCAAGTTTATACTTGTTCAATTCATAATGTTTAATGAATGATCTTGATTTTATTTCATTTATAATTCATATAGCAATGATATTATAAATATGAATTATGGAGATAATAGTTTGTAGGTTGTGCTTTGATTGGATTAAATCATAATGTATATGATTTAAATGTGTTTGGTGAAGGCGGAGATGTGGGTTATCTTCGGTCTGTGTTATAGATTATCGGATATCGAGGGTAGTTATCGTGATGACATTAGCATCGTGATAACGGTTTATTGGTACTGAATTGATTGTATTTCATTTGAGGTTCTTTGAATCAGTTGGATATTCGTTAAGGGATGTTTGTTCGTGGGAAAGATATTGTCTCCAGCTTTGAGGTAATTTAAGTATTACTCAGTTATGAGAATAATTATCCCGATGAATTGTTGTATATGGTGTACGATGATGTTTTGTATATTGGGATTCATATTGATTGTTTCTTTGAAGGATGTTGATCCTAGGACCATTGTTGGTATTTCTGATCGTGTTGATCGATTGTTGAGGGATGATGATCCCAAGACTGTTTGTATTGAGATTGTTGGTCGTGTTGATCATTCATTGGGAATGATGATCCCAGGATTGTTGTATTGGATATTAATTGATCGTGTCGACTTTTCATTTTTAGTTTGCCGTTGTTCACTTTGTTGAGTCTTTTGATCCTTATTGGATATGTGATTTCTTTGAGTTTCGTTGTCATGTTGCATCGTGACATATCTGGAGTCATATCTGCATGACGAATGGTCATTGTGTATGATTTTTAGCCAGGCACATATGTCGTGCGTTGATGTTTCCGCATTTGGACCGTGCATAGGAGACGTTACTTCGTAAGGTTAATAAGGTACATGTCCCACGTATATCCTGGATTCCATATACGGGGTGGCCATGTGCACGGTCACATTTTCAGATCGAGCATACAGTGATGTCCATCTTGAGCCATATTGATTGGTCGTTCATACTCCATGTATGGTTGGATATGTTCCACCATTTGTGACTGGTTGTTCATACACCCGAGGGGTATATTCGACGGTCGGGGTTATTTCTTTGAGATCCATTATATTTGATCTTGTTTGGAGTTTACCAGGTTGATGGTATTCTCGGTCGTTGTTGATTCTTTGTTGATCTTGTTTTGGAGTTTACCATGTGATGGTATTCTCGGTCATTGTTGATCCTTTGCTGATCGCGTTGGAGCTTACCATGTGATGGTATTCTCAGTTGTGGCTGACCATTGATTGGTCGTATTGTAGTTTATCATGTCGATGATATTCTCGGTCGACTTCATGGATGATCATTGTTATATTTTGATCGTATGAACATTCAGACCTTGAGTCGATGTTTTGGGACTGATTGTCATTGTATTGGGCAGTTGTTTCAGAGATCTATTGTGATTGATAATATTTTATCAGGGTTGATATTTGATTGTGTGATCCGACGGACAGGATTTGGCATAGATGAATTATTACACTCTTATGAGTTATGATGATGTTTTGAGGATTCTTGGTATTGTTTGAATACAATAGAGATGGTTGTTGTTGAGTTCATTTCGTCATTTGATAATGCGAAATGTGGATTTTGGTAAGGATTGATTTGGTATGGATTGCTATGGGTCGGTAAGGTTATGACGTTAAGATTACATTGGTAGTATTCTTACTTTGTAATTACATTGGTATTTAATTATTTATGTGATGTGATCGTTATCATTGTTGAGTATTGTGGCTGACCCCGTCGCGGGCTTTATTTTCTAGTACTCAGAGATTGAGCTAGTAATGGTCATGAAGAGATGATCTTCCCTGGTGATACTGGCTAAGACATGTATTTGGGAACCGAGTAATTTGTTGTTCATTATATTCGACTGGAAATGTATTTTTAATTATGTCTATATCCGCTGAGTGTGTATTTTAAAATGGCTTTTCGGTATCTTTACCAACTCGTGTATAACTTTAAATTGGCCTTTTGGGTATTTTGTAAATTTGGGTTTATTTTGTAAAATCGATTCCCTAAACTAATTATTTTATCGGTATGTGTAAGTTGTGGGTTAACGTACATTTTGAAACTGTTGAGTTTTGCCGTTTGCCTTGAACTTTGAAATGATTTTATTTCGTGATGGTATTTGGAAAATGGATTTTTGAAAATTATTTAAAATACATTACCATCTTTCGCCTGTTGGCGTATTTCAAATATTTGCGAAAATGAGTTTTAGCCTGGTGGGTTCCGGCACGGGGCTCACGGCGCTGTAATATCGCCGGATGGTTTTTGGGGTGTTACAGAAGATGGTATCAAAGCTTTGGTTTTGTGAAACCCGAGCAAGTGTGTTATGTGGCTCTACCAGTACGGTGGTAGCGCGGCTTTTGAAAATGATTTTTCTTACTTTTGAGTCAACCCGATTTTTGGAGGATCCAAAATTTTTGATTGTTTTTCAAAATTGTCATAATTCCGATATTGGTGCATGATTGGTATTGTATTGAGACTTCGCATGGGAGTCGTATGCTAGTATCACGGGAGATCATCGGCTTCACGTACCTGTAAGTATATTGTTTTGGTTATTCGCTTGTGGCGACAAATGATTGCTTTTGTGATGAGTTTGGAAATTTTGGTTGATCTGTTGGTTCTGACAGGATTGCAAGTTTCGTGGACAAAAGTTATTTTAAGGGGGGTAGTATGTAATATACTGGATTTTCGGTATAAATTTTTCGCGTTATTTTATCTGAGATATACTGGATAGCATGTTATGTATACAGTATGGATAAAATAATTTAAGAACTGAGACAGTTGCGTTTGTGTAATTGACGTGATTGGTTGACAGTTATAACTGAGGATATTGTGTATCGTATGAGAGTATTATTGGAATGAATATATGTATTCAGTATGTCGTATATATGTACATGGTATATCAAGACGACGGACAAGAACAGTTGGAATTGGCTAAGTATAGCCTGAATTAACGTACACTAGTATGAGGAATTAGTGAACGCTAAGGTGCAGAGTTTACATACGCTAAGAAGGACCGTTAACGTACGTAAGATCATTTGGACAGGATCCAAGACGTGGTCAACAGCTAGGTCCCGACCTGTGTCATCAGCATTTAGCGCACGCTAATGCATATGGTAGCGTATGCTAATATCAGATCGGTCAAAGGGAATCCTGACAATCATGGGTGCTTTCGGCAAGTGGGACACATGCACCTTCGGGGTAGGTGCAGATTGTTCAGTCAGCTATGAGTAGCGCACGCTACGTGTGGAGTGTAATATCCGGATTATTTATGGAGTATTTCATCTGTGTTTGAACCCTGTATTATTTTGGAATGATGATATTGATAATTGAATTATGATATATATCGTATTTGTATCCTTGTACATGAGTATGGCAGCATGTAAATTTTCTCCATACATATATATGATACCGTACGCTAAGAATGTAGCTTAACGTACGTTACCTGTTAATAATAATGTACGCTACGAACGAAAGCGTACGTAATGCAGTCAATTATTGAGTAGGTCTGTAACGCCCCAATACTTATTTAAATGCTATTTATTTTGCTAACGATCATGGATTTTAATTTTTTAATATTTACAGGTTGTCCGATACTTGGACCGATACGTTCCTAGCATAAAATGAAAGATTTAAAAAGAAAATATTTCAAAATAAATTATAAGGATCATTTTTAGAATTTATGAAAGTGATTTCGAAAAGTTCCGACGATTTTGATACGATAAAATTTCATTACAGAACACTTATACTGCAAAAATAATATTAATTTATTATTTTAATATTATCGAAAATCAGTTCCGAGCATATCGAAGATTTAACTCCGACGAGTCCGCAACAGGTCGGAAAATAGAATTTGGACATCGGGAAGCGGTCGAACCGGCTGAGCCAAGTTAACGGACATTTGCTTGGCCACCACGGACACGCCGATCGACAACTACCGGCCATGGCCGGCGAAGCTTCTAGGCCACTCTCCGGATAAGGTCGCCCATCTGCTCGATAAGGTCGGTCACGACCGGCGAAGCTTCTCGACCACTATCCGGATAAGTCTGTCCACTGTCTCGGATAAGGTCGGTCAAGACCGAAGCTTCTCGCCACTGTCGGATAAGGCTTCCAATTGTCCGGGTAAGGTTGATTTTCAACCGACTTTGAGCCCTTATTTATATATGTTCCGGACGTGGTTTTGTACATATCATATATTATTTTGAAGCTGTGAACCTCTACTTTAAAACGCCCGAAACATATTTTCCTTCCCAAATTTATAAAAGCCACAAAAATCCCGATCAAACAGATAGCTCAAATCTGACAGTTTTTCAAAGGTGTTTGATAAAAGTCCTCAAAGAGATTTCAGATTTTACATCAAGAATTTATGACCGGAAATATAAAAAAGTATTTTCAAGTGATAGGAGAAGCGTATCCGGGATCCAAGAAGGACAACCGAGCCAAATTCAAAGGAAGATATTTCAAGATTTCAGCAAACGAGGTGAGGTTATACTGTTTTAATATGTTCCGGTCATCGTTATGTCGTGTAACATGACGACCCGAGAGGGGTCGAAAGAATGAAAGAAATCCGAGACGAGTCTCACACAGATAAGAATGTTTTATGTGCATTACACAACATGATTTTGACGATTTATAAGGGTTTAATCTCACTGAGTATGCTCGCGTACTCACACCTCGTCATTTATGTTTTTCAGGCAAAGGAATCGACGAACGTGACAAGCAGAAGATGATTACATACTCCCAACACGATGAAGTTCTAAATAATCAAAGATGTTGTCGCCGTAATTATTATTATTTTTACGAAACACTTGATGTTCTTCGACGAATATAAATTTCAACGTGTTGTGTCAAGAATTAACACCTTCCGACCGGCGATCGCCTAGGAGGACGGGCGACCGAGTTACTGCCGAGCGGCCAAGGCGGATCTGCCGATCAGCGACCTGGCGACCGAGCCTCAGCCCAGCGGACAAGCTGCATCGACCAACCGAAGGTCCCAGGACAAGTCCCGGTATCGAGCGATCAACCTCAGATACGATCGCCTCTCGATACTCGGCGACCGACTCCTGGCGATCTACTAATGGACGATCATCTCTCGGTACTCGGCGACCGATCCTTGGCGATCGTCACTCGGTACTCGGCGACCTACTCCTAGCGACCGACAGTCGGGCGACCATCCTTCGGCACTTGCCGACCTACCCTTGGAGACTGACCATTGCCGACCCTCATCCACTGGCCGATGGCGACCTCTGATGACCAGCTAGAGGCGATCGCCTCATGTCGATCAGCACCGATGGCCATCCAGTCGGCGAAGACCGAGCCTCAAGACTGACACCACGTGCAAGATCCGGGACAAGATCCGCGAATCACGGGCCATTGACCACAGTCTGACAGATTCTCTCCACCAGCCGACAAGCCGCCGAAAGCTTGTCAGTAGGGCGACATGTTGACTGATTCCGGACGCGTGTTGGCTCCTTATTGGACCGCCCAGCTGTGCCAGCCTCTTCCTTGGACTTTAGCCCGACAGCCAGCATCTTCCTTAGACTTTAGCCCGACAGCCCAGGAGATCGCCCCATTATAATATTGGCCGGCAGGCGATCGGCACAATATTATAATGGCCGGCAGGCGATCGGCCACTACAGGACAGGACCCGGCTGCCCCTATATATACGAGGCTCCCAGCACTTGTCCAGGGACCGAAACTCTTCTGCAATATCGCAATTTGAGCACACAATACAGAAACATTATACAGCACTTGGCTAATCTCCAACTCTTGGCAACGGCTATCATTCGGTCTTACTTCTCCCGGCCTATCTCATCCAACAGATTATCGGCGGGGACGAAGAACACCAAGCTTCGCTCAAGAGCCGGATTAACAGAGTCTTTTTACACTCATTGTATTTAGATTTCTCTCATTAATACTTGTATCCACGAATATTTGTATTAATAACATCTCGCGAGAGCATTCAAGCCCGGGCCTAACAAACCCGGCAAATCTTGTATTATTTATCTACTCTCGGAAGTGCTCCCGCAATTGTTGTTTGTTGTCCGTCTTCCAGCAGTGTTAATCTTCGGATAAATATTTTGGGCAACAACAATTGGCGCTAGAAGAAGGGGATCCAATCCTCGATTTTTTATACCTACCGTCCCGAAGAACACTCACTGTTCTCGGGCGGATACTTGAAGTGACACTTACCGCACTTCAAAGAAATCCTTCGAAAACATGTCTTCCGCCTCCGCGTCGAAGAAAGCCGCCGACTCACCGGCCGACCACTGCTCTGGCCCTGGCACCGAGCCGCGGCCCGATGGTGGAAGGTAGCCGCCGCGGTCGAGACGCTCGACCCGTCCCGAAGGCGGCCCGAGCCTCTCGCTCGATCGGGCCCAACCAATGAACAGATCGAAGAGGCCATAGCCGTCCTTCAGAGCGACGGAGTGCTCTCGACGCGCCTCCGCTATCACTCCCTCGGTCTCCCGCCAAGATCAGCGGAAGCTCAAGGCACTACCGCCGAGCAAGCGCCAGAGGCTCTCGCCGCAAGAAGAGGCGCTCGGCACTGGGCACCTCGTCTTCGATCGCACAGGCGTGACCCGACACAGCGGCCGGGCCGTCCGGCCCTGGCTACGAGACGACGGAGTTGGTGTCCGTCACCAGAGCTCGGCCTACCCGGCTCCCACAAGGCGATCCACCACTGGCTCCCGCCGCCGATTCCCGAGGTCGGCAGCGGTGGGGTCCGAGGTCGGTACACGATCGCCTCGGCCCCCGCTCCCAAAGCCGATCCGCAAGCAATGAGCCGCGGCGATTGCCGCAATGCAACGCCGATCGACGACGTGAAGGCGCCTCGCACCGGCAGGCGCCGTGAAGACGATCGCCGCGCCAAGCGAGCCGCTCGCGATCGACATCGAGCTCGCCCCGGTGCAGCACAAGATCGCCCCTCCTCAGACACCCGTGTACCAGGGGCGATCGGACCCCCAAGCACACCTGCACAAGTTCAACATCTACATGACCGGGTGTGGGGCATCGGACGCGACCCGGTGCCGAATGTTCCCTCTGACACTAGACGACCTCGCCCACCGGTGGTACACCTCATTGCCACCTCGGTCCATTGGCTCCTTTAACGAGCTGGCGCACGTCTTCACGGAATACTTCGCCACCAGGGCCGCTCGGCCAGAAGGTCCCCATCGCATGTGGCGGATCAGGCAAGGGGAAGAGGAGTCCGACTCGGACTACATCGACCGGGTTGACATGATCATCCTCAACGGCGAGCCCGTGAGCGATGAGACCGCCCTCTACGCGGTTCTAGGAGGTTTTCAGGGCTTCTCGCCTATGTTCAGGCATCTCACGAAGACCCTACCGACGACCTACGCAGCCTTCCGGGCTAGAGCCGCAGATTTCCTGTCTAGGCAAAGGCTTCTTCTCAGCCTAGGAGTAGATCGATCGGCGCCCGTACGACGACCTCCAGCCTACTGCACCGATCGCTACTACCCAGCAGAACCGGAGGACTCGATCCCGCCTACATCCATTTTAAATGACGGACTAGCCGCCGCCCGATCGCCAATATCGACCTACGAATAAAGCGATCGGCCGCCGAGCGACGATCTCGATCTTCCGCCGATCGCAACATCATCAAGAACCCGGTGGACACGATCGCCATCTACAACCGCACATAACATGACAGACTAAGGCATAAGATCGCTCCACCGCACATCATAAAGCCATGGTCCGTGCAACGATGGAACTGCCGCTGCCATGCAAGGTCCCTTTCGGCCTAGATCGCCCGCCCTTCGTTTAAATACGAGGCCGGCGTAGTCCGAGGGCTCTCCAACATTAATCGGTGGACACATGCCACAACCCCGTCTCAACGCACACCGCCGAGGTCGGCCATCTCCATGGGGCCGAGGTGGAAGCAGAGCTAACAAGCCGCGGAGGTGGAGTTGATTCATCCGACGCCGCGCGCAAGGACTCCTCTAGACCGAGACCGCACGCCCTTCATTTAAATACGAGGCGAGGCGCAGCCAAGAGGACCCTCATAATAAAGTGAGTCACGAGACACTCATTGTCTTCGCGCACCAAGACACGGTCATGGAGTCGGTCCATCGATCTCCGCGACTGTGCACGATTCCTCAAACAAAGCGAAACCACCAAGTTTCCATGGGGGATCGGCCAATGTTGTTTTTGCAGGTACAAGACCGAAAGATAGCTAGCCAATCGACGATGATAGCCCAACTCCGAGTCCTAAGTCAGCTCAGATCGCCCGTCCTCATCCAGACACGATCGCCAGCAAGAACCACCTCGCCCCATGTCTTCAACATAGGAGCAAGTTGGGGGGCAATTGTTGTGTCAAGAATTAACACCTTCCGACCGGCGATCGCCTAGGAGGACGGGCGACCGAGCATCGCTGAGCGGCCAAGGCGGATCTGCCGATCGCCGACTGGCGACCGAGCCTCACCAATGGACAAGCTGCATCGACCAACCGAAGGTCCCAGGACAAGTCCCGGTATCGAGCGATCAACCTCAGATACGATCGCCTCTCGATACTCGGCGACCGACTCCTGGCGATCTACTAATGGACGATCATCTCTCGGTACTCGGCGACCGATCCTTGGCAATCGTCACTCGGTACTCGGCGACCTACTCCTAGCGACCGACAGTCGGGCGACCATCCTTCGGAACTTGCCGACCTACCCTTGGAGACCGACCATTGCCGACCCTCATCCACTGGCCGATGGCGACCTCTGATGACCAGCTAGAGGCGATCGCCTCATGTCGATCAGCACCGATGGCCATCCAGTCGGCGAAGACCGAGCCTCAAGACTGACACCACGTGCAAGATCCGGGACAAGATCCGCGAATCACGGGCCATTGACCACAGTCTGACAAATTCTCTCCACCAGCCGACAAGCCGCCGAAAGCTTGTCAGTAGGGCCACATGTTGACTGATTCCGGACGCGTGTTGGCTCCTTATTGGACCGCCCAGCTGTGCCAGCCTCTTCCTTGGACTTTAGCCCGACAGCCAGCATCTTCCTTGGACTTTAGCCCGACAGCCCAGGAGATCGCCCCATTATAATATTGGCCGGCAGGCGATCGGCACAATATTATAATGGCCGGCAGGCGATCGGCCACTACAGGACAGGACCCGGCTGCCCCTATATATACGAGGCTCCCAGCACTTGTCCAGGGACCGAAACTCTTCTGCAATATCGCAATTTGAGCACACAATACAGAAACATTATACAGCACTTGGCTAATCTCCAACTCTTGGCAACGGCTATCATTCGGTCTTACTTCTCCCGGCCTATCTCATCCAACAGATTATCGGCGGGGACGAAGAACACCAAGCTTCGCTCAAGAGCCGGATTAACAGAGTCTTTTTACACTCATTGTATTTAGATTTCTCTCATTAATACTTGTATCCACGAATATTTATATTAATAACATCTCGCGAGAGCATTCAAGCCCGGGCCTAACAAACCCGGCAAATCTTGTATTATTTATCTACTCTCGGAAGTGCTCCCGCAATTGTTGTTTGTTGTCCATCTTCCAGCACTGTTAATCTTCGGATAAATATTTTGGGCAACAACACAACGGACCATGTCCGAATATTTGATTTCCCATGTTTTTGTAAAACTGTAGTGATGGTTGAATAAACGAGTTTTATTGAAGATTTACTGACTAAAATGCTTCCGCAAATACTCCGAATTTATATAAAAAAATTTTAAGGAAAAATGAGCTGTGTAACGTTCTTTTTAATTGAGAAAGCCAGGGCGTTACAGAATGGTATCGGAGCGGACCTCTCTCAGTACGGTGAGATTTGGGGATGAACCAAGCGGAAGCTGGTGAACATGTGACACCCGGGGCCGACGAGGGCGGGGAGTGATCGCCGGTGCAATAGAAAAGGGCACGGACAATGAGCGGCTCCGAGAAAGGGGAGTGATCGCCGGTGCAATAAGAAAAAGGGCACGGACAATGAGCGGCTCCTAACAAGGCTTCTAGGCGGAGGGGGACATGACTGAACCGAATTCTTACCAGAACGAGAGGTATTCCAAGACTGTATAGGTATGGGACTATACAGTTAAGGAGTTTTAAAAAGGTTTACTTATACAAAACAAGATATTTCAAAACTTTCTCATTTTTAAAAGTATTACGAATAATTACGGCATGATTATATTTTCGGGAGAATATGTGGTTCATCGCTGCTGCCCAACGTCGACTCCGAGGTAATGTTTTCAAGTATTCACTCTTTTATGAGAACATAAAAATTACGGTATGAGTATAGAATGATTGTGTCGGCAAAAGATTTGAAAGGATATGTGAAAGTTTAAATGTTGTCCGAAAGGGACAAAATATGATTTCAAAGAAAGGTTTCAAAGTGATTTTTGCTGACACAATATTTTTAAAGTTATTGATGAAAATACTCATACAAAGTTTGATACAGATTTTCAAAGTTCTTTACGAAGCTCAATTTCGAGGACGAAATTTTTTAAAGGGGGGAGGATTGTAACGCCCCAATACTTATTTAAATGCTATTTATTTTGCTAACGATCATGGATTTTAATTTTTTAATATTTACAGGTTGTCCGATACTTGGACCGATACGTTCCTAGCATAAAATGAAAGATTTAAAAAGAAAATATTTCAAAATAAATTATAAGGATCATTTTTAGAATTTATGAAAGTGATTTCGAAAAGTTCCGACGATTTTGATACGATAAAATTTCATTACAGAACACTTATACTGCAAAAATAATATTAAATTATTATTTTAATATTATCGAAAATCCGTTCCGAGCATATCGAAGATTTAACTCCGACGAGTCCGGAACAGGTCGGAAAATCGAATTTGGACATCGGGAAGCGGTCGAACCGGCTGAGCCAAGTTGACGGACATTTGCCGGTCACCGCCGGACACGCCGACTAACAACTACCGGTCATGGCCGACAGAAGCTTCTAGGCCACTCTCCTGATAAGGCCGCCCATCTCTGTTCAGGATAAGGTCGGTCACGACCGACAGAAGCTTCTCGACCACTATCCGGATAAGTCTGTCCAGCTGTCCGGATAAGGTCGGTCAAGACCGACAGAAGCTTCTCGGCCAGCTGTCCGGATAAGGCTTCCAGCTGTCCGGGTAAGGTTGATTTTCAACCGACTTTGAGCCCTTATTTATATATGTTCCCGGACGTGGTTTTGTACATATCATATATTATTTTGAAGCTGTGAACCTCTACTTTAAAACGCCCGAAACATATTTTCCTTCCAAAATTTATAAAAGCCACAAAAATCCCGATCAAACAGATAGCTCAAATCGATGCTTTTCAAAGGTGTTTGATAAAAGTCCTCAAAGAAATTTCAGATTTTACATCAAGAATTTATGACCGGAAATATGAAAAAGTATTTTCAAGTGCTAGGAGAAGCGTATCCGGGATCCAAGAAGGACAACCGAGCCAAATTCAAAGGAAGATATTTCAAGATTTCAGCAAACGAGGTGAGGTTATACTGTTTTAATATGTTACGGTCATCGTTGTGTCGTGTAACATGACGACCCGAGAGGGGTCGAAAGAATGAAAGAAATCCGAGACGAGTCTCACACAGATAAGAATGTTTTATGTGCATTACACAACATGATTTTGACGATTTATAAGGGTTTAATCTCACTGAGTATGCTCGCGTACTCACACCTCGTCATTTATGTTTTTCAGGCTAAGGAATCGACGAACGGGACAAGCAGAAGATGATTACATACTCCCAACACGATGAAGCTCTAAATAATCAAAGATGTTGTCGCCGTAATTATTGTTATTTTTACGAAACACTTGATGTTCTTCGACGAATATAAATTTCAACGGACCATGTCCGAATATTTGATTTCCCATGTTTTTGTAAAACTGTACTGATGGTTGAATAAACGAGTTTTATTGAAGATTTACTGACTAAAATGCTTCCGCAAATACTCCGAATTTATATAAAAAAATTTTAAGGAAAAATGAGCTGTGTAACGTTCTTTTTAATTGAGAAAGCCAGGGCGTTACAAGGTCGGATAGCACATGGGGTATCTGGTGGTGGGCTCGGCCAAGATACCCACCAGATTTGCACGGCATGAACCTGGACACTTTTAAGTCAACGGACTTGCTGGATATTATCGTCGGTTCGTGGAAGAGTTTTCCAAAATGTTCCTCGGCCATGTGGTGTCAGCTAAAGGAGTCCGAGTAGATCCTCAGAAAATCGAAGCGGTTATGGATTGGAAGCCTCTAAAGAACGTGAAAGAAGTTCGGAGTTTCTTAGGACTTGCTAGATATTATCGTCGGTTCGTGGAAGAGTTTTCCAAAATTTCCCGCCCACTTACTCGACTACTGCAGAAAACACAAAAGTTTGAGTGGAATGAGTTGTGCCAGAATATCTTTGATGAATTGAAGAAGAGATTGACGACAACACCGATTTTAACACTTCCACCAGGAACTGGAGGATTCATAGTTTACAGTGATGCTTCGAACCAAGGACTCAGATGTGTATTGATGCAGAATGATAAGGTGATCGCTTATGCGTCACGACAGCTGAAACCTTATGAAGTGAATTACCCAACGCATGATTGGAGCTGGCAGCAGTAGTTTTTGCTTTGAAAATTTGGAGACATTACCTGTACGGGACTCACTGTCAGATCTTTACGGATCACAAGAGTCTCAAATACATCTTCAGTCAGAAAGAGTTGAATATGCGGCAAAGGAGATGGCTTGAACTTATTAAGGACTATGATATGGAGATCTTTTATCATCCAGGCAAAGCAAATGTAGTGGCCGACGCACTTAGCCGCAAACCTGTTTCTATTCAGATGCTGGAGACTCTGACCTCCGAGCTCAGCATTCAACGAGAGATGATTCGTGAAGGAATTGAAATATGGTTACAAAGAGTCCAAGGACAACTGTGCATGATGGAAATAACTTCATCGTTAACTGAGGAAATCAAATCTAAGCAAGTAGATGATCCTCTGATGATTCGGTTATGTGATGAAGTGATCAAGGGGAAGGCCCCGGATTCATAATTCATGATGATGGAGTTTTGAGATTTCAGAACCGACTCTGCATTCCTGATGTCAATGTTCTGAAATAGACGATTATCAAGGAAGCTCACAACTCGCCCTATTCTATCCACCCGGGCACCAGTAAGATGTATAAGGACTTGAAGCAGAATTTTTGGTGGGGAAACATGAAGAAAGATGTAGTGGATTATGTTTCGAAATGCTTGACTTGTCAGCAGGTTAAGATCGAGCATCAACGACCTGCCGGAAACCGCTCCCGATTCCTGAATGGAAGTGGGAGGACATATCGATGGACTTTATCACTAGTATGCCGAGAACCAAGATAGGAATGAACATGATTTGGGTGATAGTTGATCGTTTAACCAAATTAGCTCATTTTCTAGGCATTAAGGATACGTGGGGACCAGAGAGGTTGGCACGGGTATTTATTTCAGAGATAGTCCGACTGCATGGTACGCCGAAGACCATTATTTCTGACCGAGACGGTCGCTTTGTATCGCATTTTTGGAAAGCAGTTCATAAGGCCTTGGGAACCGAATTGAACTTCAGCACAGCTTATCACCCGCAGACAGACGGACAATCTGAGAGGACTATTCAAACGGTGGAAGATATGCTAAGGGCTTGTGCCTTAGATTGGTCAGCTGATTGGCAAGTTCATATGCCATTGATTGAATTCACCTACAACAATAGTTGGCATGCTTCCATTAAGATGGCACCGTTTGAGGCATTATACGGTAGGAGGTGTATATCACCCCTATGTTGGGATGATTCGTCAGACTTAATTGGAACGGAACCGGAATTGATCGTACAGACACGAGAAAAGATAGCCTTGATTCGTGAAAGGCTGTTGACTGCCCAGAGTCGACAGAAATCTTATGCAGCCATACGCCGTCGCCAATTGGAGTTCAGTACTGGAGACAACATACTTTTAAAGGTTTCTCCTACTCGGGGAATCTTTCGTTTTGGAAGGAAAGGAAAGATGAGTCCGAGATATATCGGACCATTCGAGATCCTTGAGAGAGTTGGAGAGTGGGCATACATATTGGCATTACCGCCATAATTGAGCCATGTTCATAACGTGTTCCACGTATCCCAGTTACGGAAATATATACCAGATCCTAGTCATGTCATTGATTTCGGAGAGATCGAAGTAGCTAAGGATGGAAAATTTGAAGAAAGACCGGTCAGGATACTCGAGAGTCGAGTTAAGCAGCTGAGGAACAAACCAATCGCTTTGGTCAAGGTTCAGTGGTCGCACCACGGAGTGGAAGAAGCCACTTGTGAAACGGAAGATAGCATGAAATCCAGATATCCAGAGTTATTTTCGTCTTGAGTTTCAGGATGAAACTCCTTTTTAGTAGGAGAGTATGTAATATCCGGATTATTTATGGAGTATTTCATCTGTATTTGAACCCTGTATTATTTTGGAATGATGATATTGATAATTGAAGTATGATATTTATCGTATTTGTATCCTTGTACATGAGTATGGCAGCATGTAAATTTTCTCCATACATTTACATGATAACGTACGCTAAGAATGTAGCTTAACGTACGTTACCTGTTAATAATAACGTACGCTACGAATGAAGCGTAGCGTACGTAATGCAGTCAATTATTGAGTAGGTCGGCTAGCACATGGGGTATTTGGTGGTGGGCTCGGCCAAGATACCCACGCGATTCGCACGGCATGAACCTGGACACTTTTAAGTCAACGGACTTTAACGTACGTTATGAACAATTTGTAGCGTACGCAAATTATATGGATTACGTACGTAACCTGATAAGTGTAGCGTACGTAATGAAGTTCAGAAACAAGATAGTGAGCTAGTTTAGACGATAACATACGTTATGAAGTAGTTCTAGCGTACGTAACACTCAGGAAGTTATAAATGGGGCAGCACCCCATTTCATTTCATTTCGTTCTCTTGACTCTAGATTCACCATATTTCATCCCTAGAAGATTTCCAGCCCCTCTTAACACACTTAGATCACTTGTTACTGAATCATTGAGATTGGAAGATACTACTTGATCATTGAAGACTACTTATATTGGACTTTGGAGTGGAAATCATCACAAGTCGGCGTTGAAGCAACCGGAGTTGGATTCTACTTATAATCTCAGTATTTTCTTCATCTTAAGGTATGTTATACTACTTCCAACCTTGAAGTTATGTTATTAAGGACGATATGATCACATTACCGAGAATAGTAGATCACTTTGACGATGTATGCAACCTAGTATCATGCTTAAACAATGATGATCGAGTTATTATGGTTAAGAACACCGTAGTTGAACCTTGTTATGGCAAAGGATTAGAATAGTGTTCTGAGAATTATAAACCCTATCAAATGTTATCGTCATATTGATCGTAAACTTAGTGTTGATTTCCACTTTTACTAAATGGATTTTGGAAAGAATCATCAAAGTTGTACTCTTGCTTATAAGTTGGAATAAGTAGTTCACCTTCAAGATAAGCCTGGATATAATGACGATATTAGATCAAGTACATCAACCATAGATCAGCCGAACTTTACATGAGTATTATAATCAAGATTCAGAATAGTGTTACGATGATATTCGTATCCTTGAATTTGAAGATATTAATCTGTAGATCATTCATGAGCATGATATATATTCGAAGATGTTATAAGTTACTCACTGAGGATTTTGTTATACTCCGTCACTAATCGAGACAATCGTCTACCTAGTGAGAAACTGACATACATGTTTAACGTACGTTAAGCTTTGTAACTAACGTACGCTATCTGGCATAGTTAACGTATGCTATGTTTGGTACGTAACGTACGCTATACTATCAGGCAAGTCAAGTCGACTGATCATAGAGGAACTATCGATACACGGTTAGCGTACGCTAGACTTCATAGTTTTCATATGATAACGAGTAAGTTTAACGTACGTTACAAAGGATATGTAGCGTACATTATATAGGTCAGACAGCCTTCGTTTTATGAACTTCCGACCGTAGTTTGGATTGTTAGATGTTCGTCCGACGTGAGATAAATTCTTTATTATTTCTTTTATTAAGGTTCGAGCTTGCTACGTGATTTGATCGAAGGGGCGACCTTCGAGTGTTTTGTTTTTCGTGGAAGTAGCATTCTTGTCTTCGAATCAAGGCAAGTACCTTAATTGTATTATGTATTGGTGTTATACATATTGTTGTACATGTATGTCGTTGTTGTATGTCCACCTCGTGTTGGTCCTACGGGATCATCGGGGGATCTATGCTAGCGTGCGCTTGATCATCGGACGGGTTTTTCCACCTCGGGTTGGTTTGATGGAATCATCGGGGGGGTCTAGGCAGTGAACGCTGGATCATTGGAATTACCATGTGTATGTTGTGATATCATGTTGTGATTGTCATGTGTGTATGTTATTATTGAGTTTCTCGCAGGAGAAGACTCGTTGGTTCTTTTGTCATTTATGTTATTATTATTCTTCGTGAGATATTGAATAATATGTTGTGGTACTTGTACTAGCAATCGTTGTGCTAACCCCTTCGGGGGTGAACATTTGTTTATGTTCAGGATCCAGGAGAGAAGGGAAACAACCACTGGAGTTGCATGACGACGAGGGTGCAGAGTGATGTTCCAGCCGGGTTTATTTGTCTGTTGTTTGTATCGTTTTAATAAGTACTCGAGTATGTAGTCGTTTATGATGATTTGGATTTGGTGATGTAATAATACTTTTCCGTTGAACATTCGTATTTTCAGTATTGGTCAGAACCATTGTATATTATTTCCGTTATTTTCATACGTTGGTATCTGTTAATGTCTTTTCAGTTCTTCAGCCTTGTAAATCCTTATGTAAAGGATTTACGGTGCTGTAATATTCCTAAATATATCGGGGGTGTTACAGACAAGAACAGTTGGAATTGGCTAAGTATAGCCTGAATTAATGTATGCTAGCACGAGGAAATGATTGGTATTGTGTTGAGACTTCGCATAGGAGTCGTATGGTAGTATCACGGGAGATCATCGGCTTCACGTACCTGCAAGTATATTGTTTTGGTTATTCGCTTGTGGCGACAAATGATTGCTTTTGCGATGAGTTTGGAAATTTTGGTTGATCTGTTGGTCCTGACAGGATTGCAAGTTTCGAGGACGAAACTTATTTTAAGGGGGGTAGTATGTAATATACTGGATTTTCGGTATAAATTTTCACGTTATTTTATCCGAGATATACTGGAATGCATGTTATGTATACAGTATGGATAAAATAATTTGAGAACTGAGACAGATGTGTTTGTGTAATTGACGTGATTGGTTGACAGTTATAATTGAGGATATTGTGTATCGTATGAGAATATTATTGGAATGAATATATGTATTCTATATGTCGTATATATGTACCTGGTATATCGATACGACGGACAAGAACAGTTGGAATTAGCTAAGTATATCCTGAATTAACGTATGCTAGTACGAGGAATTAGTAAACGCTAAGGTGCAGAGTTTACGTACGCTAAGAAGGACCGTTAACGTACGTAAGATCATTTAGACAGGATCAAAGACGTGGCCGACAGCTAGGTCCCAACCTGCGTCATCAGCATTTAGCACACGCTAATGCATATGGTTAGCGTATGCTAATATCAGATCGATCAGAGGGAATCCTGACAATCGTGGGTGCTTTCGGCAAGTGGGACACATGCACCTTCGGGGTAGGTGCAGATTGTTGAGTCAGCTATGAGTAGCGCACGCTACGTGTGGAGAATAGCTTACGCTAATGAGTCTTTTACTATATGAAGTCAACGTCGATATTACGTACACTACGGCATGGGTGTTGCGTACGTAAATCATTATACGAAGAAAGGCAGTAGCCTCTGGACTATGATAGCGCACATTAACAAAGTTTGCATATGCTATGCAAGTAACGCACGCTATTTTGTGAGTGTAGCGCACGGTAGTAATGTGCAGTATACATATGTGCATTTGAGGATTTTTATTCATTTCGGCCATTTTCTCCCTTCATTCGATAGAGAGTGTTCTTGGAGGAGGTTTTGATGTTCCAAACACTTGAGTATTTGTAGAGTTGATCATCCTTAAAATTATTGAGCTTGGAAGCAATTGGAAATGGAATCAACCTTGAGAATCAACCCGTTTCCTCAAAGAGGTAATTAATATTCACTTTGGATTTAATTTTGGATTGAATATTGATGTTCTTGAGTTGATGATTATCATATAAATGAGTTGATAAGTAGGATTATGAGATGGATTATAAGTTGACCTTGTTGTTGATATATGGATATTGATATGAATCTTGTGGTTTTAATTGTGTTGTTCGTCTTCTTGAGATATGTTGGTCAATCCTTCTCCTAATTTTCGGATGTTGATGTTGTTTTGATGTTTACTCCCTGTAATGATAGTGTTGTTATGATTCTTGGTGTTTCATGGAGCTTGGGTTGAGGAAGATGATGATATGATGATATATATATATATATATACATCTTGAATTATGTTGCTTTGCTATGAACATGGTTAAGGATTATTTGGTTTTCTTGAAGAACTTCTTGGTGAATATAACATAGCAAGATGACTATATGTTGAAGTATTGGTGTTTTCGGATATGAACATGGAATGTTCATATCTATAATTAAGTTATGTTGATTGACAATGTGATTTCCGTACACCTATACGAGTATGGTGATGAGATTGAATTTGTAAGGTTATTATTGATCTTGGAGAATGATTTCCTTTACATATGTAATCGTAATCGCAAGGTGTTGACTAGTACATGTAATGCATGCAACTACATGACGTTAACCCACACTAGCTGACTGGCTAAGGCACGCTAATTGGAATATTTAGCGTACGTAAATATTGAGGTATTACATACGTAAACTATGTTCTTGGTAAGATACAAGTCAATGACTATTAGCGCATGCTATGTAATATGACTAGCGTACGCTAAGTCAACAGATAGCGTACGTAAATCATATTGTGGTTATCAATTTGTAAGTGTTTGAGTTGGATTGTTCAGACCGTGTTTAATCGAGATATTGTGGAATTGTTGGGTTTGTGGATTGGTTATATTGATTATTGATTGTTATCGAACTTGTTGTTTATCGATTATTACAATAGGTTGTGAGGATTTATCGTTGATTAGAATATTATGTTGCGGTCGAGTTCGAGGATGTTCATGAATTACTATGGTCAGGTCTGTGGAACTCGTAGACGCAGGCAATGGAATTGGTAACGGATTTGTCGTATCGGTATCGAGGCAAGTTTATACTTATTCAGTTCATAATGTTTAATGAATGATCCTGATTTTATTTCATTTATAATTCATATAGTAATGATATTATAAATATGAATTATGGAGATAATAGTTTGTAGGTTGTGCTTTGATTAGATAAAATCATAATGTATATGATTTAAATGTGTTTGGTGAAGGTGGAGATGTGGGTTATGTTCGGTCTGTGTTATGGATTGTCGGATATCGAGGGTAGTTATCGTGATGACATTAGTATTGTGATAAGGGTTTATTGGTACTGAATTGACTGTATTTCATTTGAGGTTTTTTGAATCAGTTGGATATTCGTTCAGGGATGTTTGTTCGTGGAAAATATATTAGCTCTGGCTTTGAGGTAATTTAAGTATTACTCAGTTATGAGAATAATTATCCTGATGAATTGTTGTATATAATGTATGATGATGTTTCGTATATTGGGATTCGTATTGATTGTTTCATTGAAGGATGTTGATCCCAGGACCATTGTTGGTATTTTTGGTCGTGTTGATCGATTGTTGAGGGATGATGATCACAGGACTGTTTGTATTGAGATTGTTGGTCGTGTTGATCATTCATTGGGAATGATGATCCCAGGATTGTTGTTTTGGATATTGATTGATCGTGTCGACTTTTCATTTTCAGTTTATCATTGTTCACTTTGTTGAGTCTTTTGATCCTTATTGGTTATGTTGTCATGTTGCATCGTGACATATCTGGAGTCATATATGCGTGCCGAATGGTCATTGTGTAGGATTTTTAGCCAGGCACATACGGCCATGCATTGATGTTCCCGCATTTGGAGCGTATACGGGGTGGACACGAACACATTTTCGGATCGGGCGTACTGTGATGTCCATCTTGAGCCATATTGATTGGTCATTCATACTCTATATACGATTGGGTATGTTCCAAAGTTTGCGACTGGTTGTTCATACACCCGAGGGGTATGTTCGACAGTTGGGGTTATTTTTGAGATCCATTATATTTGATCTTGTTTGGAGTTTACTAGGTTGATGGTATTCTCGGTCGTTTTTTATTCTTTGTTGATCTTGTTTTGGAGTTTACCATGTGATGGTATTCTCGGTCGTTGTTGATCCTTTGCTGATCGTGTTGGAGCTTACCATGTGATAGTATTCTCGGTTGTGGTTGACCATTGACTCGTCGTATTGGAGTTTATCATGTCGATGATATTCTCGGTTGACTTCATGGTTGATCATTGTTATATTTTGATCGTATGAACATTCAGACCTTGAGTCTATGTTTTGGGACTGGTTGTCATTGTATTGGGCAGTTGTTTCAGAGATCTATTGTGATTGATAATATTTATCAGGGTTGAGATTTGATTATGTGATCCTACGGACAGGAATTGACACAGATGAATTATTCCACGCTTATGAGTTATGATGATGTTTTGAGGATTCTTGGTATTGTTTGAATACAATACAGATGGTTGTGGTTGATTTCATTTCGTCATTTGAGAATGAAAAATGTGGATTATGTTAAGGATTGATTTGGTATGGATTGCTTTGGGTCGGTAAGGTTATGACGGTAAGATTACATTGGTAGTATTCTTACTTTGTAATTACATTGGTATGTAATTATTTATATGATGTGATCGTTATCATTTTTGAGTATTGTGGCTGACCCCGTCGTGGGCTTTATTTTTAGGTACTCAGAGATTGATCTAGTAACGGTCGTGAAGAGATGAGCTTCCCTGGTGATACTGGCTAAGACATGTATTTGGGAACCGAGTATTTTACTGTTCATTATATTCCGCTGCAAATGAATTTTTAATTATGTCTATATCCATTGCGTGTGTATTTTAAAATGGCTTTTCGGTATCTTTACCAACTCGTGTATAACTTTAAATTGGCCTTTTGGGTATTTCGTAAATTTGGGTTTATTTCGTAAAACCGATTCCCAAAACTAATTATTTTATCAGTACGTGTAAGTGGTGGCTTAACGTACATTTTGAAATTGTTGAGTTTTGGCGTTTTGGCCTTGAACTTTTAAATGATTTTATTTCATGACGGTATTTGGAAAATAGATTTTTAAAAATTATTTAAAATACATTACCATCTTTTGCCTGTTGGCGTATTTGAAATGTTTGCGAAAATGAGTTTTAGCCTGGTGGGTTCCGGCGCAGGGGTCACGGTGCTGTAATATCCCCCGATTGTTTTTGGGGTGTTACAGAAGATGGTATCGAAGCTTGGGTTTTGTGAAACCCGGGCACGTGTGTTATGTGGCTCTACCAGTATGATAGTAGCGCGGCTTTTGAAAATGATTTTTCTGACTTTTGAGTCAACCCGATTTTTGGAGGTTCCAAAATTTTTTATTGTTTTTCAAAATTGTTATAATTGCGATATTAGTGCATGATTGTTATTGTGTTGAGACTTCGCATGGGAGTCATGCTAGTATCACGAGAGATCATCGGCTTCACGTACCTGTAAGTATATTGTTTTGGTTATTCGCTTGTGTCGACAAATGATTGCTTTTGTGATGAGTTTGGAAATTTTGGTTGATCTGTTGGTTGTGACAGGATTACAAGTTTCAAGGACGAAACTTATTTTAAGGGGGGTAGTATGTAATATACTGGATTTTTGGTATAAATTTTTCGCGTTATTTTATCTGAGATATACTGGATAGCGTGATATCTATATAGTATGGATAAAATAATTTGAGAACTGAGATAGTTGTGTTTATGTAATTGACGTGATTGGTTGAAAGTTATAATTGAGGATATTGTGTATCGTATGAGAATATTATTGGAATGAATATATGTATTATATCGTATATATGTATCTGGTATATCGAGATGACGGAGAGGAACAGTTGGAATTGGCTAATTATAACCTGAATTAACGTACGGTAGTACGAGGAATTAGTGCACGCTAAGGTGCAGAGTTTACGTATGCTAAGAAGGACCATTAACGTAAGTAAGATCATTTGGACAGGATCCAGACTGTGTCCGACAGGTAGGTCCCGACCTGAGTCATAAGCATTCAGCGCACGCTAATGCATATGGTTATCGTACGCTAATATCAGATTGGTCAGAAGGAATCCCACTAATCGTGGGTGCTTTCGGCAAGTGGGACACAGGCACCTTCGGGGTAGGTGCAGATTGTTGAGTCAACTATGAGTAGCGCACGCTACGTGTGGAGAATATCGTACGCTAATGAGTCTTTTACTGTATCAAGTCAACGTCGATATTACGTACTCTACGGCATGGGTGTTGCATACGTAAATCATTGTACGAAGAAAGGCAGTAGCCTTTGGACTACGATAGCGCATGCTAACAAAATCAGTTAACGCATGCTATGGCAAGTAACGCACGCTATTTTGTGAGTGTAGCGCACGCTAGTAATGTGCAGTATATATATGTGCGGTTAAGGATTTTGAGTTCACTTCGTGATTTGAGAACACGAAATATAGATTATGGTAAGGATTGAATTGGTATGGATTGCTATGGGTCGGTAAGGTTATGACGGTAAGATTATACTGGTAGTATTCTTACTTTGTAATTATAGTGGTACGTAATTATTTATATGATGTGATTGTTATCATTGTTGAGTATTGTGGCTGACTCCGTCGTGGGCTTTATTTTTAGGTACTCATAGATCGAGCTAGTAACGGTCGTGAAGAGATGAGCTTCCCTGGTGATACTGTCTAAGACATGTATTTGGGAACCGAGTATTTTACTGTTTGTTATATTCCGCTGCAAATGTATTTTTAATTATGTCTATATCCACTGCGTGTGTATTTTAAAATGGCTTTCCGTATCTTTACCAACTCGTGTATAAATTTAAATTGGCCTTTTGGGTATTTCGTAAATTTGGGTTTATCTTGTAAAACCAATTCCCTAAACTAATTATTTTATCGGTACATGTAACTGATGGCTTAACGTACATTTTGAAACTGTTGAGTTTTGGTATTTTGGCCTTGAACTTTTAAATGATTTTATTTCGTGACGGTATTTTGAAAATGGATTTTTGAAATTTTTTTAAAATACATTACCGTCTTTCGCCTGTTGGCGTATTTGAAATGTTTGCGAAAATGAGTTTTAGCCTAGTGGGTTCCGGTATGGGGCTCATGGCACTGTAATATCCCCGGATGGTTTTGGGGGTGTTACAGTATGATCTTTTAAGTGAATTTTTGATTTCAAATGACTACAAACGAGGTAACATAGATAACACACTTTTTGTGAAAACTTTAGATAAAGATATTCTTGTGTGTCAAATTTATGGAGACCATATTATTTTTGGAGCTACTAATGACTCTCTATGTCAAGAATTTTCCAAATCTAATGAAAGGATGTTGGAAAATTTTATTCCAAACATTCATATTAAAGGTTTTGATGATAAGTTAATGAATAATGAAAAACAACAATTAATAAACAGCACTTGAAGAAGCACGAGCTGGTCATAAAAGAAAAGAATTGAAGCATAAAACTAAGCTAATGTACGATATGTATCATAGCTAACGTACATAACGAAGATCCAGCTGAAGTCAGCCGAGTAGAGCAATGTTATCGCATGCAGCATAGACAAGTTAACGTACGTTAAGTACGCTACATAACGTACGCTACAAGAATTACATTATGGATGGAAAAACATTTGAAAGCTGAATTCAAAATTAGATCGTTGACGTCATGAAGTATGTCATCATTTCATCGGCTATCTCAGGATATATATAATGTACGCTACATGATGATATAGCGCGCACTATGAATGAAGCAGTAGCTACTGGACTAAATTGAACAGCAGATAAATTACGTAATAGGGAAGGATTACGTATGCTAAGGTCTTAACGCACGCTACAGGAATAACATAATGTATGCTAAAGAGGAGCAGGCAGCAAAGGCTATTTGGCTCTCAAGCCTATAAATACCATTGCATTAGATGTTATTTAAAAAAACAGCTTCAAGCAAATTGCTATACATATACGTTATAAAACATTATTGTTGTTGTAATCGAGCTTAATTATCCTCCTTCTTCTATTCTTCTTCTTCTCCTTTATCATCATTATCATCTTTTTTTTCTTTTCTTATTCCTTCTCATATTCTTTTTATTCATCCTCTTCTTTTTCTTCTTTTTTTTCCTCCTCTTCTTTTTCTTCTTTTTCCTCTTCTTCAACCTCTTCTCCTTCTTCAGCTTTTTCCAACTCTTCTTTCTTTTCGACTTCTACTTCCTCAGACTATTTTTCGAATATTATTTTTTCTTCTTCTCCTTCTACTTTTTCTTCTTCCACAACTTCTTCTATTATTATTCCTTTCTCCTTTTCAACTTCACCTTCATCTTCCTTCCTTGCTGATACACCCTACATTACTAAAAGGACGAACTGGTCCATGTTGGTTTTGAAATTTGACATGAACCAGTTCTCCTGGAGCATTAGAATCACATTCGTCTGATGGCAAAAACACATGACCACTTGCTCCGTAGCCTGGGGATATTCCCATCTACTCTTCTCAATAGATGTTTGTAATTGGTTAAATGAAAGAGACTTTAAGTTCTTCCATTATTCTAAAACATTGACAAAGGAAACTTTGAGAGAATGGTGTTTCACCATGTGTAGTTGTTCTACAGATAGCTCCAAAGGGTTGTTCTCCAGAAGATTGAGGGAGTAACCGGATTCTGAGATGTTAATAGTCAGGTCTGCATCTTCCTCTTCTGTCATGCTTGGATGAGTCAGCAGAGGGATGATATCAGCCATCAGGTGTGGATGATCAGGCTCATCCTCTTCATCAGGGATAGGAGCAGGTGCAGGTGAGTGAGGTGTCTGCTCTGCATCTTCAAAGTCAAGGCGTCTAGGTCTTTTTGGAGAAGGCTCAGGTGATGATGTGACATGCACCACCTGTTCTGAAATTGGAGCTTTCATTTTAAATCTCAGAGCCAGAGGAGTGTTGTCTGAGTTTGAGTCCGAGTGATCTGCAGATGGCTCCTCCTCTGCAGATGGCTTGGTTACTGCAGGTGACATATGCGCTGCAGATTGGTCGGCAGCATCAGATCGGTCTTCATCTGAATTAGAAGGCCCTCTGTAGGGAGGAGGTCCACTTGACATATTCTTCAATATTTGGGCAGCATTCCTCTCGCCTCCCAGATTCTTCAAGGTATCTTGGTCCAGGTGACCAAGTCTCTTATTGACATGAAAGGGGTCTGCAGTCCCTTTTGCCTTTCCGAGAAATTCCAAGATCCAGCTTATTTGCATTCCAAAAGCCAGCTTGGTCTTGAATTTCTTCTCTTCCTCCATCCATTGAACCTTATTAACTTCACGGACCAACTGTCTGTAAATATAATCGGCCCAATCAATCCTCTCACTCTGGAGAAGGGCTCCCATCACCTAAATTTTTTAGATGACAGCTGGTCATAGCTGTCTGCCATCCCTATCACGATTTTGTTTGTGATGTCCACTACATATCTGTACACCTTTTTTAAATCGCCTCTCTTCGCCTTGAGCTTCAGCTTGGACGGCTATTCTGGTAGTTTGATTCCATACCATGTTTCGACTGCGCTCTGTTTTAGGTCTTCAACACCAACGCCTCTAGATTTCATTCCGAACGCCTTCGCGAATGTCTGAGGTGAAATCGTTACTTCCTCTCCAAAGAGCAAACTTCTGATGCCTGCTTCGGTAACTTCAGCTTCCTTGAAGAAAGAAATCACTGCCTCTTTGTAGAGAGATTTGGGCTTTATGTCCAGGAATGGGTATATCCCATTTTCCTTCATTGAGCGGATGATGCAGTGCATATCCGATTACAGATTTGCCTCGAGAAATCCTTCAAAATCGACTACTAGACTGAAAATAATCTGGTCCTTGACAAGCTTCAGATTAACTCCTTCAAAATAAGATTACATTTCTGCAAGGAAATAGTTTTTCACTGAGTGTATTGAATATTCAAAGGGTTTTCTGCTTTTTAAAAAATTATGGTTTTCGAAAGCTTGGAGACGGTAAAGTTGTGAAATGATGTCCGCGCCTTAAATGCAACACCCCCGATATATTCAGGAATATTACAGCCCCGTAAATCCTTTACATAAGGATTTACAAGGCTGAAGAATTGAACAGGCATTAAAAGGTACTAACGAATGGAAATAATGGAATTACGATACAACAGTTCTGACCAAATACAAAAATAGTACAATTGTTCAACAGAACTCAATAATACATCACCAAATTCAAATTCATCATAAATGACTTCGTACTCGAGTACTTATTGAAATAACCAATAAACAACAGACAAATGAACCCGGCCGAAACATCACTCTGCACCCTCGTCATCATGCAGCTCCAGTGGTTGTTTTCTCGCTCTCCTGGATCCTGAACATAAACAAAATGTTCACCCCCGAAGGGGTTAGCACAACGATGCTAGTACAAGTACCACAACATATTATTCATATCTCACGAATAACGTAAACGACAAGAAAAATACCAACGAGTCTTCTCCTACGAGAAACTCAAAAATGACATGCACAACTGATAATCACAACATGATATCATAACATACACATGGTAATTCCGTCGATCCAGCTTCATCGCCTAGAACCCACGATGATCCCGCTGACCAACCCGTGGTGGAAAACTGTCCGATGATCCAACAAGACGCTAGCATAGATCCCCCGATGATCCCGGACCAACACGAGGTGGACATACAACAACGACATACATGCACGACAATATGTATAACATCAATACATAAAACAATTAAAGTACTTGCCTCGATTTGAAGACAAGAACAACACTTCCACGAAAATGAACACTTGAAGGTCGTCCTCCTCAATCAATCACGTAACGAGACCAAACCTTAACAAAAGAAATGATATAAGATTTATCTCACGTCGTACGAATGCTTAACAATTCGATTTATGGCCAAAAGTTCATAAAATGCAATATGTCTGAACTGCTTAGCGCACGCTAAGTACTCGTAGCGTCGTTAAGTCTGCTCGATAGCGCACGCAAACAGCAAAGCCTAGCGTACGCTAACTATGCATGGTCAGTACTTCACTGATCAGTCGCTTGACTCGTCTGATGTCTTAGCGTACGTTATGTACCAAACGTAGCGTACGCTAACTCATGCTCGATAGCGCACGTTAATCTTCATAGCTTAGCGTGCGCTATCTATGCATGGCGCCATCACGGGCGAATCGCTCTCATCATGATCAAAACAATGAAATCTTCCGTGATAATTCATGTTACCTCCATGAATATCATGTTCATACGATTATGAATGATCTTACGGATAGCAACAACTTCGGATTCGAGGATATGCATACCATTATAAAACCATATTCCATTTCGACTACAAATCTTCATACGACAATTCGAAAGGCTTAACGGTTGATATCAACACCTCTATATCAATCAATATTATCATGTTGAAGTTGTTAAACGTTCCATCTATACTAGATAAATCCTTCCATGATCAATCCTTTAGATTTATCTAACAATAATGATGTTAAAGTCAAGTCCAAGATTTCTATGAAGTCATCTACTAGATTCGGATTACCAATGATAGAAGCTTCCTTTACTATTCAATGTAATAAGATTCGAATCATGATGATCATAATCAAGGTACTTAAGGCTTATTCATCTCAATATTCCAAACATGATATACTTTGGATAATTCATCTATGAAAATCAATATCTCGCTAACATGATCATCCAATTCTTTAGAATCCAACTCTAAGTCTGGAGATAGATTGAACATACCTCAATATGATGAAAATCACTGAACCGTAAGGTAGAATCCGACTCCGGTTGGTTGTATGCCACTCCAAGGTGCTATTACACTTCAATGATTACTCCCAAGTGATAACCAATATATAAACACCAACAAGATGTGTTCTAAGTGTGTAGAAGGATTATTTCAGCTCTCTGGCCTCTCAAGAATGCAGAATGGACGAGTAAAATGTAAGCCAAAATGGGTTATTGTCCCATTTATAATATTCTGCATTTTAACAAGTTAGCGCACGCTACTAAGCTTTCCTTAGCGTGCGCTAATAAGAGTTGACTTCAGAACTGTCCAGGTTCGTCCGCGGGAATCTTATCCGGACTCATGTCCCGGCTGGCGCATGTGCTAGCCGTCCTGCTCAATAATTGAGTTCTTAGCGCACGCAACTCCTACCTGCATAGCGTGCGCTAATAGTAGCCCGATAGCGCGCGTTAAGATACATTCTTAGCGTGCGCTATCACGAGTTTGCATGAGAAATTTTGCATGTTTCTATACTTATGTACAATTATATCAATGCAAGAAATATCATACTCCAATAATCAAAACCACAAATCCGAATAATACAGGGTTTGAATACAGATGAAATACACCGTAATAAATCCGGATATTACATAATCTCCTACTAAAAAGGAGTTTCGTCCCGAAACTCAAGACGAAAATAACTCGGGATATCTAGACTTTATATCAGCTTCCGTTTCCCAGGTGGCTTCTTCCATTCCGTGACGTGACCATTGAACTTTGACCAAAACGATTGGTTTGTTCCTCAGCTGCTTAACTCGACTCTCGAGTATCTTGACCGGTCTTTCTTCAAACGTCCCATCCTGCGCGACTTCGATCTCGCCGAAATCAATGATATGACTGCGATCTGGTATATACCTCTGTAACTGGGATATGTGGAACACGTTATGAACATGGCATAATGACGGCGGCAATGCCAATCTGTATGCCAACTCCCCAACTCTCTCAAGGATCTCAAATGGTCCGATATATCTCGGACTCAGCTTTCCTTTCCTTCTGAAACGAAAGATTCCCCGAGTAGGAGAAACCTTCAAAAGTACATGGTCTCCAGTATTGAACTCCAATGGGCGACGGCGTACGTCCGCGTAGGATTTCTGGCGACTGCAGGCGGTCAATGACCTTTACGAATCAAGGCTATCTTCTCTTGAGTCTGCACGATCAACTCTGGTTCTGTTCCGATCAAGTCCGATGAATCATCCCAGCATAGGGGCGATCTGCATCTCCTTCCGTATAATGCCTCAAACGGTGCAATCTTAATGGAAGCATGCCAACTATTGTTGTAGGTAAATTCAATAAACGGTAGATGAACTTCCCAATCGTTTGACCAATCTAAGGCACAAGCCCTCAGCATATCTTCCACAGTTTGAATGGTCCTATCGGATTGTCCGTCAGTCTGCGGGTGATAAGCTGTACTGAAGTTCAATTCGGTCCCCAAGGCGTTATGAACTGCCTTCCAAAAGTGAGACACAAAATGGCCGTCTCGATCACAAACAATGGTTTTCGGCGTACCATGCAATCGAACTATCTCCGAAATAAATACTCGTGCCAATTTCTCTGGTCCCCATGTGTCCTTAATGCCTAGGAAATGAGCTGATTTGGTTAAACGATCAACTATCACCCAAATCATGTTCATTCCTGTCTTGGTTCTCGGCATATTAGTGATAAAGTCCATCGATATGTCCTCCCACTTCCATTCAGGAATTGGGAGCGGCTTCAACATTCCGGCAGGCCGTTGATGCTTGATCTTAACCTACTGACAAGTCAAGCATTTCGAAACATAGTCCGCTACGTCTTTCTTCATGTTGCCCCACCAGAAATTCTGCTTCAAGTCCTTATACATTTTACTGGTGCCCGGGTGGATAGAATAGGGCGAACTATGAGCTTCCTTCATAATCGTCTGCTTTAACATCAATATCGGAACGCAGAGTCGATTCTCAAATCTCAAAACTCCATCATCATGAATTATGAATCGGGGCCTTTCCTTTGATCACTTCATCACGTAACCGAATCATCGAGGATCATCTCGTTTAGATTTGATTCCTTCGGTTAATGATGAAGTTATCTCCATCACGCACAATTGTCCTTGGACTCTTTGTAACCACACTTCAATTTCTTCACGAATCATCTCTCGTTGAAGGCTAAGTTGGGAGGTCAGCGTCTCCAGCATCTGAATAGAAACAGGCTTGCGGCTAAGTGCATCGGCCACTACATTCGCTTTGCCTGGATGATATAAAATCTCCAAGTCATAGTCCTTAATCAGTTCTAACCATCTTCTTTGCCGCATGTTTAATTCTTTCTGACTGAATATGTACTTGAGACTCTTGTGATCCGTAAAGATCTGACATTGAGTCCCGTACAGATAATGCCTCCAGATCTTCAAAGCAAAAACCACTGCTGCTAGCTCCAATTCATGTGTTGGGTAATTTACTTCATAAGGTTTCAGCTGTCGTGACGCATAAGCGATCACCTTATCATTCTGCATCAATACGCACCCGCGTCCTTGGTTCAAGCATCACCGTAAACTATAAATCCTCCGGTTCCATGTGGAAGTGATAGAATCGGTGCCGTCGTCAATCTCTTCTTAAACTCATCAAAACTAGTCTTACACGACTCGTTCCACTCAAACTTTTGAGTTTTCTGCAGAGTCGAGTAAGTGGGCGGGAAATTTTAGAAAATCCTTCCACGAATCGTCGATAATATCCGGAAGTCCTAAGAAGCTTCGGACTTCTTTCACGTTCTTTGGAGGCTTCCAATCCATAATTGCTTCGATATTCGAGGATCTACTCGGACTCCTTTAGCCGACACCACATGGCCGAGGAACATTACTTCCTTTAGCCGAATTCACACTTAGAAAGTTTGGCGTACAATTGCTCGTTTCTCAAAAGCTCCAATACAATCCGCAAATGCCGCGCATGTTCTTCCGGCTCTTAGAATACACGAGAATGTCATCAATGAACACGACCACAAATTTATCCAAAAATTCAATGAACACACGGTTCATCAATTGCATAAATACTGAAAGTGCGTTAGTGAGACCAAACGGCATCACTACAAACTCATAATGTCCGTAGCGAGTTACGAACGCTGATTTCGAACATCGATTCCTTAATCCTCGGTGATGATATCCCGATCTCGATCGATTTTAGAAAATACTGTTGCCTTGCAATCGGTCAAACAGATCATCAATCCGTGGCAACGGATACTTGTTCTTAATCGTCATCTTGTTCGGCTCTCGATAGTCAATACACAAGCGATCCATCCTTCTTTCGGACAAAAGAATCGGCGCTCCTGTGGTGAAACGCTTGGCTGAATATAGCCTTTGTCCAGTAACTCCTCCAGTTGTTTCTTCAGTTCGAACATCTCAGTAGGTGCCATACGATACAGCGCCTTAGAAATTGGTGTAGCTCCGGGTTCCAGCTCAATGGTAAATTCTACATCCCTTCGTGGAGGTAGTCCAGGTAACTCGTCAGGAAATACATCTGGAAATTCGTTCACAACAGGAATGGATGAAAGTTCCACAATTTCGTCTTCTTTCTTCATTGCATAACACCAGTACCCGGTACAGCCCTGTTTCAACAATTTGAGAGCTTTCATCGCCTTGATCAATTTTCCTGAGCTTCCCGGTTTCTATCCCTCAAACAGAATTTCGGAACCATCGTCAGCGATCAGCGAGATATTCCTCCTTCGGTAGTTTACAATTGCTCCATATCGATTAAGCCAATCGTCTCCGAGTATCAGGTCGTCTCCTTGCATTTCTATCACGATCAGATTTGAGAGCCACTCTCTGTCTCCAAATGATACAGGGAAATTTCTAGTTTCTATGTTTCCTACAATTCTCTCTCCACTCGGTAAACCAACAACATAAGGTTCACAAGTATGAAAACCGGAAATATTCAAACGATTTACACAGGACAAGGATATAAAAGAATGTGTAGCTCCTGTATCGAATAAAACGCTAACTGGCTGGGAAAGGATCTGGACAGTACCTGATGCGGCAAAGACATCCGATCGTCTGTCCTCCTCATCTCATACAGACGTGGGGAGCAGATCCGGCACTCGATGTCCCCTTTCGGTCCCATTGTCCTCTACCTCGTCCGCGGCCAAAATTCCGAGGCATCTGAACACTTTGCCGCCTGCTGATATCTGGCTTCCTTCGATTTGCCGTGGTGTACGGCTCTAAAAGACTTTGCAGCCTCTTCACAAAACACCGCCCGATGTCCTCTCGTCCACAATCAAAACAAGTCACGGCATAAAGGGGGCAATTTCGATAGTGCCCGTCTGGCGCAGATTAAAGCATTTCTGGTAACATCGGTAATAGTCGATGTCGCTCCGAAGTTCTTTCCGCTCCTAATCAGGTGCGGAGGTTTCTTGAAAGAGTGAAAGGATGACTGGGCCTTACGGGCCCCGCTGTTCTTGTGCTCTGTAAATGTACCAGAGACTTTCTGTTTCTTGGATTCCGAAAATTTCTCCATGGCTGCTTCCTTGATCTCATATGCCAACGCCTTATCCTGGTATTGACGGAGTGTGGTACATTCAAATCCGGATATGTACCTCTGGATTTCTGGTTTCATTCTTATATCGAAATGGATCATCATTTCTGCATCTGTTCTGACCAGATGTCGAACAAATGCCAGCTGTTGGTTAAACGTCTTAATCGCCTGGGATACTGGCACATCAGAAGGCTGAGCGGAGAAAAACTCCCGAACTTTGGCTTCCCTCATAGGACGAGGGCAATACTGATCTTCCATCATCAATCTAAACTCTGTCCAATCGGCATCATGGTCTACAGGCCGGAAGGCTTCCCACCATTCGGACGCTTCCCCTATCAGAAAATATTGAGCGATAGAGGCTCTCCTATTGCGTCTCGGCGATTAATTCCGGCAAAGATTTTCTCCAGTTCTTTCAACCAATGATCCCAGGTGGGAGTCTCAGAAATACCGTTGAATTTGGGTGGTTGCATCTTCGCCACCTCTTGCAGCCACCGGTCACCTCGATTTCCCATGTCTGGGATCCCTTGCTGTCTCTCTCCCTGCTGTAGTCCCACCGCTACTTGCATTCGGTCCACGACTTGGGCGAACTGAGTCATCTGGTTCACCACTTGACGAAGGATCTCTGGTACAGCAGGATCTGGTTCGTTATTAATAGATTGTTGCGGCTCGCCTGAGCTATGACTGGCCTGATTAGAAGGCGACGCTTCCCTTTCAGCATTTCTTCGTCCGCATCCACGACCGCGACCACGTCCACGTCCGCCTCTCAACATACTGTAAGCATAAATACTCAATATACAGGAAACAACATCGTTCTAATATTCGAGTATAAAGAGACACAACATGTAATGAACGAGATAGAGTTTAGGAACTTACAACCACCGTTTGCATGAAGATGTAGGCAGTGCAGTGATGTCATTCACGGCCGGTTACCTCAAAAGACATAAATGACACCTATTTTAACCCAACGGCCAAGATATCCATAATCTTAGCTCCGATACCATATTCTGTAACACCCCCGATATATTCAGGAATATTACAGCGCCGTAAATCCTTTACATAAGGATTTACAAGGCTGAAGAATTGAACAGGCATTAAAAGGTACTAACGAATGGAAATAACGGAATTACGATACAACAGTTCTGACCAAATACAAAAATAGTACAATTGTTCAACAGAACTCAATAATACATCACCAAATTCAAATCCATCATAAATGACTTCGTACTCGAGTACTTATTGAAATAACCAATAAACAACAGACAAATGAACCCAGCCGAAACATCACTCTGCACCCTCGTCATCATGCAGCTCCAGTGGTTGTTTTCCCGCTCTCCTGGATCCTGAACATAAACAAAATGTTCACCCCCGAAGGGGTTAGCACAACGATGCTAGTACAAGTACCACAACATATTATTCATATCTCACGAATAACGTAAACGACAAGAAAAATACCAACGAGTCTTCTCCTACGAGAAACTCAAAAATGACATGCACAACTGATAATCACAACATGATATCATAACATACACATGGTAATTCCGTCGATCCAGCGTTCACTGCCTAGAACCCACGATGATCCCGTCAGACCAACCCGTGGTGGAAAAACCTGTCCGATGATCCAGCGCACGCTAGCATAGATCCCCCGATGATCCCGTCGGACCAACACGAGGTGGACATACAACAACGACATACATGCACGACAATATGTATAACATCAATACATAAAACAATTAAAGTACTTGCCTCGATTTGAAGACAAGAACAACACTTCCACGAAAATGAACACTTGAAGGTCGTCCTCCTCAATCAATCACGTAACGAGACCAAACCTTAACAAAAGAAATGATATAAGATTTATCTCACGTCGTACGAATGCTTAACAATTCGATTTATGGCCAAAAGTTCATAAAATGCAATATGTCTGAACTGCTTAGCGCACGCTAAGTACTCTGTGTAGCGTGCGTTAAGTCTGCTCGATAGCGCACGCAAACAGCAAAGCCTAGCGTACGCTAACTATGCATGGTCAGTACTTCACTGATCAGTCGCTTGACTCGTCTGATGTCTTAGCGTACGTTATGTACCAAACGTAGCGTACGCTAACTCATGCTCGATAGCGCACGTTAATCTTCATAGCTTAGCGTGCGCTATCTATGCATGGCGCCTTCACCGGGCAAATCGTTCTCATCATGATCAAAACAATGAAATCTTCCGTGATAATTCATGTTACCTCCATGAATATCATGTTCATACGATTATGAATGATCTTACGGATAGCAACAACTTCGGATTCGAGGATATGCATACCATTATAAAACCATATTCCATTTCGACTACAAATCTTCATACGACAATTCGAAAGGCTTAACGGTTGATATCAACACCTCTATATCAATCAATATTATCATACTGAAGTTGTTAAACGTTCCATCTATACTAGATAAATCCTTCCATGATCAATCCTTTAGATTTATCTAACAATAATGATGTTAAAGTCAAGTCCAAGATTTCTATGAAGTCATCTACTAGATTCGGATTACCAATGATAGAAGCTTCCTTTACTATTCAATGTAATAAGATTCGAATCATGATGATCATAATCAAGGTACTTAAGGCTTATTCATCTCAATATTCCAAACATGATATACTTTGGATAATTCATCTATGAAAATCAATATCTCGCTAACATGATCATCCAATTCTTTAGAATCCAACTCTAAGTCTGGAGATAGATTGAACATACCTCAATATGATGAAAATCACTGAACCGTAAGGTAGAATCCGACTCCGGTTGGTTGTATGCCACTCCAAGGTGCTATTACACTTCAATGATTACTCCCAAGTGATAACCAATATATAAACACCAACAAGATGTGTTCTAAGTGTGTAGAAGGATTATTTCAGCTCTCTGGCCTCTCAAGAATGCAGAATGGACGAGTAAAATGTAAGCCAAAATGGGTTATTGTCCCATTTATAATATTCTGCATTTTAACAAGTTAGCGCACGCTACTAAGCTTTCCTTAGCGTGCGCTAATAAGAGTTGACTTGAACTGTCCAGGTTCGTCCGCGGGAATCTTATCCGGACTCATGTCCCGGCTGGCGCATGTGCTAGCCGTCCTGCTCAATAATTGAGTTCTTAGCGCACGCAACTCCTACCTGCATAGCGTGCGCTAATAGTAGCCCGATAGCGCGCGTTAAGATACATTCTTAGCGTGCGCTATCACGAGTTTGCATGAGAAATTTTGCATGTTTCTATACTTATGTACAATTATATCAATGCAAGAAATATCATACTCCAATAATCAAAACCACAAATCCGAATAATACAGGGTTTGAATACAGATGAAATACACCGTAATAAATCCGGATATTACATAATCTCCTACTAAAAAGGAGTTTCGTCCCGAAACTCAAGACGAAAATAACTCGGGATATCTAGACTTTATATCAGCTTCCGTTTCCCAGGTGGCTTCTTCCATTCCGTGACGTGACCATTGAACTTTGACCAAAACGATTGGTTTGTTCCTCAGCTGCTTAACTCGACTCTCGAGTATCTTGACCGGTCTTTCTTCAAACGTCCCATCCTGCGCGACTTCGATCTCGCCGAAATCAATGATATGACTGCGATCTGGTATATACCTCTGTAACTGGGATATGTGGAACACGTTATGAACATGGCATAATGACGGCGGCAATGCCAATCTGTATGCCAACTCCCCAACTCTCTCAAGGATCTCAAATGGTCCGATATATCTCGGACTCAGCTTTCCTTTCCTTCTGAAACGAAAGATTCCCGAGTAGGAGAAACCTTCAAAAGTACATGGTCTCCAGATTGAACTCCAATGGGCGACGGCGTGCGTCCGCGTAGGATTTCGCGACTGGGCGGTCAATGACCTTTACGAATCAAGGCTATCTTCTCTCGAGTCCGCACGATCAACTCGGGTTCTGTTCCGATCAAGTCCGATGAATCATCCCAGCATAGGGGCGATCTGCATCTCCTTCCGTATAATGCCTCAAACGGTGCAATCTTAATGGAAGCATGCCAACTATTGTTGTAGGTAAATTCAATAAACGGTAGATGAACTTCCCAATCGTTTGACCAATCTAAGGCACAAGCCCTCGGATATCTTCCACAGTTTGAATGGTCCTATCGGATTGTCCGTCATCTGCGGGTGATAAGTCATCTTGAAGTTCAATTCGGTCCCCAAGGCGTTATGAACTGCCTTCCAAAAGTGAGACACAAAATGGCCGTCTCGATCACAAACAATGGTTTTCGGCGTACCATGCAATCGAACTATCTCCGAAATAAATACTCGTGCCAATTTCTCTGGTCCCCATGTGTCCTTAATGCCTAGGAAATGAGCTGATTTGGTTAAACGATCAACTATCACCCAAATCATGTTCATTCCTGTCTTGGTTCTCGGCATATTAGTGATAAAGTCCATCGATATGTCCTCCCACTTCCATTCAGGAATTGGGAGCGGCTTCAACATTCCGGCAGGCCGTTGATGCTTGATCTTAACTACTGACAAGTCAAGCATTTCGAAACATAGTCCGCTACGTCTTTCTTCATGTTGCCCCACCAGAAATTCTGCTTCAAGTCCTTATACATTTTACTGGTGCCCGGGTGGATAGAATAGGGCGAACTATGAGCTTCCTTCATAATCGTCTGTTTCAGAACATCAATATCGGGAACGCAGAGTCGATTCTGAAATCTCAAAACTCCATCATCATGAATTATGAATCCGGGGGCCTTTCCTTTGATCACTTCATCACGTAACCGAATCATCAGAGGATCATCTGCCTGTTTAGATTTGATTCCTTCGGTTAATGATGAAGTTATCTCCATCACGCACAGTTGTCCTTGGACTCTTTGTAACCACACTTCAATTTCTTCACGAATCATCTCTCGTTGAAGGCTAAGTTGGGAGGTCAGCGTCTCCAGCATCTGAATAGAAACAGGCTTGCGGCTAAGTGCATCGGCCACTACATTCGCTTTGCCTGGATGATATAAAATCTCCAAGTCATAGTCCTTAATCAGTTCTAACCATCTTCTTTGCCGCATGTTTAATTCTTTCTGACTGAATATGTACTTGAGACTCTTGTGATCCGTAAAGATCTGACATTGAGTCCCGTACAGATAATGCCTCCAGATCTTCAAAGCAAAAACCACTGCTGCTAGCTCCAATTCATGTGTTGGGTAATTTACTTCATAAGGTTTCAGCTGTCGTGACGCATAAGCGATCACCTTATCATTCTGCATCAATACGCACCCGCGTCCTTGGTTCGAAGCATCACTGTAAACTATAAATCCTCCAGTTCCATGTGGAAGTGATAGAATCGGTGCCGTCGTCAATCTCTTCTTCAACTCATCAAAACTAGTCTGACACGACTCGTTCCACTCAAACTTTTGAGTTTTCTGCAGGAGTCGAGTAAGTGGGCGGGAAATTTTAGAAAATCCTTCCACGAATCGTCGATAATATCCAGCAAGTCCTAAGAAGCTTCGGACTTCTTTCACGTTCTTTGGAGGCTTCCAATCCATAATTGCTTCGATATTCTGAGGATCTACTCGGACTCCTTTAGCTGACACCACATGGCCGAGGAACATTACTTCCTTTAGCCAGAATTCACACTTAGAAAGTTTGGCGTACAATTGCTCGTTTCTCAAAAGCTCCAATACAATCCGCAAATGCTGCGCATGTTCTTCCGGGCTCTTAGAATACACCAGAATGTCATCAATGAACACGACCACAAATTTATCCAAAAATTCAATGAACACACGGTTCATCAATTGCATAAATACAGCAGGTGCGTTAGTGAGACCAAACGGCATCACTACAAACTCATAATGTCCGTAGCGAGTTACGAGCTGATTTGAACATCGATTCCTTAATCCTCGGTGATGATATCCCGATCTCGGATCGATTTTAGAAAATACCGTTGCCCCTTGCAATCGGTCAAACAGATCATCAATCCGTGGCAACGGATACTTGTTCTTAATCGTCATCTTGTTCGGCTCTCGATAGTCAATACACAATGGGCGATCCATCCTTCTTCGGACAAAAGAATCGGCGCTCCCTGTGGTGAAACGCTGGCTGAATATAGCCTTTGTCCAAGAACTCCTCCAGCTTGTTTCTTGATTCGAACATCTCGGTAGGTGCCATACGATACAGCGCCTTAGAAATTGGTGTAGCTCCGGGTTCCACTCAATGGTAAATTCTACATCCCTTCGTGGAGGTAGTCCAGGTAACTCGTCAGGAAATACATCTGGAAATTCGTTCACAACAGGAATGGATGAAAGTTCCACAATTTCGTCTTCTTTCTTCATTGCATAACACCAGTACCCGGTACAGCCCTGTTTCAACAATTTGACAGCTTTCATCGCCTTGATCAATTTTCCTGAGCTTCCCGGTTTCCATCCCTCAAACAGAATTTCGGAACCATCGTCAGCGATCAGCGAGATATTCCTCCTTCGGTAGTTTACAATTGCTCCATATCGATTAAGCCAATCGTCTCCGAGTATCAGGTCGTCTCCTTGCATTTCTATCACGATCAGATTTGAGAGCCACTCTCTGTCTCCAAATGATACAGGGAAATTTCTAGTTTCTATGTTTCCTACAATTCTCTCTCCACTCGGTAAACCAACAACATAAGGTTCACAAGTATGAAAACCGGAAATATTCAAACGATTTACACAAGACAAGGATATAAAAGAATGTGTAGCTCCTGTATCGAATAAAACGCTAACTGGCTGGGAAAGGATCTGGACAGTACCTGATGCGACAGCAGCATCCTGATCGTCTGTCCTCCTCATCTCGTACAGACGTGGGGGAGCAGATCCGGCACTCGATGTCCCCTTTCGGTCCCATTGTCCTCTGCCTCGTCCGCGGCCAAAATTCTGAGGCATCTGAACACTTTGCTGCGTCTGTTGGATACTGGCTTCCTTCTGGACTGGCTGTGGTGTACGGGCTCTAAAAGACTTTGCAGCCTCTTCACAAAACACTGCCCGATGTCCCTCTCGTCCACAATCAAAACAAGTCACGGCAGGAAGGGGGCAATTCCGTCGATAGTGCCCCGTCTGGGCGCAGTTAAAGCATTTCCTGGTAACATCAGTAATAGTCGATGTCGCTCCGAAGTTCTTTCCGCTCCTAACTGGGTGCGGAGGTTTCTTGAAAGAGTGAAAGGATGACTGGGCCTTACGGGCCCCGCTGTTCTTGTGCTCTGTAAATGTACCAGAGACTTTCTGTTTCTTGGATTCCGAAAATTTCTCCATGGCTGCTTCCTTGATCTCATATGCCAACGCCTTATCCTGGTATTGACGGAGTGTGGTACATTCAAATCCGGATATGTACCTCTGGATTTCTGGTTTCATTCTTATATCGAAATGCATCATCATTTCTGCATCTGTTCTGACCAGATGTCGAACAAATGCCAGCTGTTGGTTAAACGTCTTAATCGCACAGGATACCGCACATCAAGGCCGAGCGGAGAAAACTCCCGAACTTTGGCTTCCATCATAGGACGAGGGCAATCGAGCTTCCATCATCAATCTAAACTCGTCCAATCGGCATCATGGTCTACGAGGAAGGCTTCCCACCATTCGGACGCTTCCCTATCGTAAAATATTGAGCGATAGAGGCTCTCCTATTGCCAGGCGATTAATTCCGGCAAAGATTTTCTCCAGTTCTTTCAACCAATGATCCTGTGGGAGTCTCGAAATACCGTTGAATTTGGGTGGTTGCATCTTCGCCACCTCTTGCAGCCACCGGTCACCTCGATTTCCCATGTCTGGGATCCCTTGCCGTCTCTCTCCCTGCCGTAGTCCCACCGCTACTTGCATTCGGTCCACGACTTGGGCGAACCGAGTCATCGGTTCACCACTTGACGAAGGATCTCTGCACAGCAGGATCTGTTCGTTATTAATAGATTGTTGCGGCTCGCCCGAGCTATGATCGCCTCGATTAGAAGGCGACGCTTCCTTTCAAAGATTTCTTCGTCGCATCCACGACCGCGACCACGTCCACGTCCGCCTCTCAACATATCGTAAGCATAAATACTCAATATACAGAAACAACATCGTTCTAATATTCGAGTATAAAGAGACACAACATGTAATGAACGAGATAGAGTTTAGGAACTTACAACCACCGTTTGCATGAAGACGTGGCGGCGGTGATGTCATTCACGCGGTTACCTCAAAAGACATAAATGACACCTATTTTAACCCAACGGCCAAGATATCCATAATCTTAGCTCCGATACCATATTCGTAACACCCCGATATATTCAGAATATTACAGTCCGTAAATCCTTTACATAAGGATTTACAAGGTCAAGAATTGAACAGCATTAAAAGGTACTAACGAATGGAAATAACGAATTACGATACAACAGTTCGACCAAATACAAAAATAGTACAATTGTTCAACGAACTCAATAATACATCACCAAATTCAAATCCATCATAAATGACTTCGTACTCGAGTACTTATTGAAATAACCAATAAACAATGACAAATGAACCCACCAAACATCACTCTGCACCCTCGTCATCATGCAGCTCCAGTGGTTGTTTTCCCGCTCTCCTGGATCCTGAACATAAACAAAATGTTCACCCCCGAAGGGGTTAGCACAACAATGCTAGTACAAGTACCACAACATATTATTCATATCTCACGAATAACGTAAACGACAAGAAAAATACCAACGAGTCTTCTCCTACGAGAAACTCAAAAATGACATGCACAACTGATAATCACAACATGATATCATAACATACACATGGTAATTCCGTCGATCCAGCGTTCACTGCTTAGAACCCACGATGATCCCGTCAGACCAACCCGTGCTGGACAAACCCATCCGATGATCCAGTGCACGCTAGCATAGATCCCCCGATGATCCCGTCGGACCAACACGAGGTGGACATACAACAACGACATACATGCACGACAATATGTATAACATCAATACATAAAACAATTAAAGTACTTGCCTCGATTTGAAGACAAGAACAACACTTCCACGAAAATGAACACTCGAAGGTCGTCCTCCTCAATCAATCACGTAAAAAGACCAAACCTTAACAAAAGAAATGATATAGGATTTATCTCACGTCGTACGAATGTTTAACAATTAGATTTACGGCCAAAAGTTCATAAAATGCAATCTGTCTGAACTGCTTAGCGCACGCTAAGTACTCTGTGTAGCGTGCGTTAAGTCTGCTCGATAGCGCACGCAAACAACAAAGCCTAGCGTACGCTAACTATGCATGGTCAGTACTTCACTGATCGCCGATCGACTTGCTCGATGTCTTAGCGTCGTTACGTACCAAACGTAGCGTCGCTAACTCGTGCTCGATAGCGCACGTTAATCTTCATAGCTTAGCTTTCGCTATCTATGCATGGCGATTCTTCCGGGCGAAACTGTTCTCATCATGATCAAAACAATGAAATCTTCCGTGATAATTCATGTTACCTCCATGAATATCATGTTCATATGATTATGAATGATCTTACGTATAGCAACAACTTCGGATTCGAGGATATGCATACCATTATAAAACCATATTCCATTTCGACTACAAATCTTCATACGACAATTCGAAAGGCTTAACGGTTGATATCAACACCTCTATATCAATCAATATTATCATGCTGAAGTTGTTAAACGTTCCATCTATACTAGATAAATCCTTCCATGATCAATCCTTTAGATTTATCTAACAATAATGATGTTAAAGTCAAGTCCAAGATTGTTATGAAGTCATCTACTAGATTCGGATTACCAATGATAGAAGCTTCCTTTACATATTCAATGTAATAAGATTCGAATCATGATGATCATAATCAAGGTACTTAAGGCTTATTCATCTCAATATTCCAAACATGATATACTTTGGATAATTCATCTATGAAAATCAATATTTCGCTAACATGATCATCCAATTCTTTAGAATCCAACTCTAAGTCTGGAGATAGATTGAACATACCTTAATATGATGAAAATCACTGAACCGTAAGGTAGAATCCGACTCCGGTTGGTTGTATGCCACTCCAAGGTGCTATTCCACTTCAATGATTACTCCCAAGTGATAACCAATATATAAACACCAACAAGATGTGTTCTAAGTGTGTAGAAGGATTATTTCAGCTCTCTGGCCTCTCAAGAATGCAGAATGGACGAGTAAAATGTAAGCCAAAACGGGTTGTTGTCCCATTTATAATATTCTGCATTTTAACAAGTTAGCGCACGCTACTAAGCTTTCCTTAGCGTGCGCTAATAAGAGTTGACTTAGATCGCCTGTGTTCGTCCGCTGGAATCTTATCCGACCCATGTCACAGTGGCGCATGTGCTAGCCGTCCCGCTCAATAATTGAGTTCTTAGCGCACGCAACTCTTACCTGCATAGCGTGCGCTAATAGTAGCCCGATAGCGCGCGTTAAGATACATTCTTAGCGTGCGCTATCACGAGTTTGCATGAGAAATTTTGCATGTTTCTATACTTATGTACAATTATATCAATGCAAGAAATATCATACTCCAATAATCAAAACCACAAATCCGAATAATACAGGGTTTGAATACAAATGAAATACACCGTAATAAATCCGGATATTACATTAAATAAAGAAATGAAAAGACGTTTTGAATTTAATATTAAATTAAATAAGTGTCGGTCCAATTTTAAAAAATTACGGTTGAGATTTTTATTTGGACATAGTGTTGGTCGTGTGACGTGTATTTGTCACGTGTAAATGAATAATAATATTATACTCAAGAATCGGTCAGGGATAGAAAAACTTAGCTGGTTGGCCGTTTGACTGCTCTGCATCAGGTAAGCTGTGTCACCTGTGGGACAGCTAACTTTTCCTTGTCTGATCTGCATCATCTAGCTATCTGCATCAGGTTGGGTGTGTTTCCCGAGATCAGCTTCGTCTGTCCTTTGTCTTCTCGTCTGATCTACTCAGGTAGAATGATTGTCTGCTCTGATCAGGTGGATCCTTCTTGACTGCTTCAGGTAGCTCTTCCCTTGTCTGATCTGATCATCAAGTAGCTTTCTCATTTGTACTAGATTCCCAATCTGCCAAACCAAGTTCTGTGCTCAGCTTCAAAAACCTTTCTTCTGGCAAAGCTTTGGTGAATATGTCAGCAATACTCATTCTACTCTGACTCTTTTATTAAGCACATGATCTCTGATGAATGATATTTAACATCAATGTGCTTTGTCCTGCAGTGCAATACTGGATCGTTGGTTATTACAATTGCACTGTTGCTATCACACCATATTGGGACTTCATTTGTAATGATGTTGTAGTCCCTTAGCTGTTGTCTGATTCAAAGAATCGGTACACAACAGCTACCTGCAGCTAGGTATTATGACTTTGTTGTTGATATTGAGTTAGATACCTGCTTCTTGCTAAACCAGGATATCAATCTAGTTTCTATAAATTGGCATGTTCCACTGGTGCTTTTCCTATTAATTTTTCATCCTGTAGCATCTAAGTATCCTGATAGCTCAAAGTTGTCATATTTAGGATACCATAGTCCAACATTGACTGTAGACTTAAGGTATCTGATAGTCCTTTTGGCTACTTCCTGGTGAGACTGCTTTGGCTTGGATTGAAATCTTGCACATACACCCACTGCATATGAAATATCAGGTCTGCTTGCAGTGAGGTATAGTAATGACCCAATGAGTCCTCTGTAGTGGGTTGAGTACACTAATATGCCTCCTTCATCTGCATCTAGGTGTAGGCTTGTGCTCATTGATACTCTTGCTGGTTTGGCTGATTCCATTCCAAATCTCTTGATTAAGTCTCTTGTGTATTTGGCTTGATTGATGAAAATTCCATTATTCATCTTCTTGACTTGCAATCCAAGAAAGAAATTTACCTTTCCCATCAGACTCATCTCAAATTCTCCTTGCATGAGATTTGAGAACATCTCACATAGCTCCGGGTTGGTTGAGCCAAATATGATGTCATCCACATATATTTGTACTAATAATATGTGGCCTTCATTGTAACACCCCAAACTAGGCGGATATTACAGTGCCGTGGATCCCCAACTGGGACCCACCAGGCGAGTGAAAATTAATAAATTAAATAATATAATTGTAGTACCGAACCACATTATTTTACCAATTACTCCGATGAGGAGTTTCAATTACAACACACCCAAGAATACAGAATACATGTATATTTCATATGAAGATAAAATATATAACACTGAATAAAACGAAAATCCAAACGGAAGTGCAGCGGAAAATGCACATCAAAGAAACATGAATAAGTGGACAGACTGAAGCCCCCTACTAGTATAACTGGGACTCATCGCCATCAACGTTCTCTTCCCGTGCCTTTGCCTTGCCATGGCCTAAAAACAACATCCCCAACGGCGTCAGTTACACAGAACACAATCCTCAAGAGTTGAACATATATAATAATCACATGAATTAGTTATGATATTAAGTTGAGCGATGGCATCATCGTATGCCACGAATGGGATGTGCAAGTGCACAATCCTGTCGAGTGCCCGGCATCCCATATAAACACCTGCAAAACTTGGCCTAATTAGTGTCACGGAGGCACGTTACCGTGTGCACAATCCAATGTGTCCGGATTCCCGCATATACACAATGACCTTAGTGTACCCGACTAAAAATTCCACACATATACCACCCGGAATGCAATACAATCCTGAAAGGTCACAAGAACAAAAGCGACCATGATGAAGAACAATGAATAGAAAGCCGACAAGGGTCAAGAATGACTTAGTGAGGTGAAATAATGACGAAATGAGTGATAGTTTCAAATGAAATGATTGGAACCATTGTTCCTCGTGCATTGAATGATTAGTTTTATAATTACAAGTTTCAACATGATAGATGTATGATGAATGAATTATATGTATGAATGAACAACAACGAAAGGAATGATTATCCTTTTAACCGAGCAAGAATTAACTTGCCTCAATACCGGTGATGAAATGTCCTTCCTCGGACAAACGTCCTTAATGGAGTTATCGGTCGCTCGAACAACCTTGAATAACACAAGTACCAACAATTCGTAATATACGTATCAATTACGATCATAACCATTTCAAGAAGTCGATACAACAAATCCAAACTCATTGGGGCATTTTGACAAACAAGTTGCAAACATTCTTCCATTGTTTACAACCAACCTCAATTGTATCGAAACCAACCTCCAAATGAGTGATTCAATCCAACAAAACATAATCAATACAATCAATAATCCAATAGGAATACTCTATTCGAGATTACGACAACATCTAGTCGAAACCCCAAAATTTCAAAGTCAAATCTGAAGGTGTTCTTGAACAATTTCCTCAGATACTCAACAAATCTGAAAAAATACACCAGTAAATCCATAGGAACACATGTATCCAAGGTAGATAATCTATATTCAGTGTATTCCAATATAATAGCAAGCTAACTTGAAGAGATCGGAAGAAAAACACTCAAATCCCAAAATTCTAGATTCAAGAATAGTTTACCTTGATTTGGTGTGGAGGAGAGGATTAAATGTTGATTAGTCTGAACTAGGAGCTTGAAGATGATGCTAGATGATTGCAGCTTGAAGAACCCTTCGCGAATCGCCCAAAATCGCCCGGAATGGTTGAGGAATGAAGAAATGACGAAATGAAGAGTGAAGTGTCCTATTTATACCAAACCCAGCTTAGCGTGCGCTATCTCCTGCGATTGGCGTGCGCTAGCGGGTTTACCGGGTAGTCCAGTGAACTTTGCCTGCCGCGTTAGCATGCGCTACATACTTGGTAGCATGCGCTAACGCCTTCCTCTTAGTGTGCGTTAACCGGATGTTAGCGTGCGCTACCTGATGGTTGGTGCCCAGTAACTCGATTCCAGAACCTACTATCCTCTAACATGCTCGCCTTAGCGCGCATTACACCGATAACCTAGCATGCGCTACTAAAACAGTTAGCGTGCGCTACCCTCACACATAGCGTGGACGACGAATTTCCAATACAGTCCAGTGCCTACTGGACTGCCTGCCACAATTACACGAGTATCGTGCGCTAATGAAGGCCGATAGCGTGCGCTGCTGATACAACTAGCGTGCGCTATTTTCCACACATAGCGTGTGCTACGAATACTCCGAATCAGTCTAGTGCCTTCTGGACTGTCTGCCTCAATTGCACTAGCGTGTGCTAATGCTGAACGATAGCGTGCGCTACCAGTACTCAATGAGCGCGCGCTAAAAAGAGTATGTAGCGTGCGCTACTCATCACACACAAGTTGCCAACAATGATGATAACGATAGTATTCTTGTCTCGATCTCAAACAGGGTTGAATGACGAATAATAACTGATATATGATTCAAAAGTACGCTGAATGGTGAAACACAATGAATGAATATGAATGATGAATGATTATTAATGAGTGAAAATTACTGAGTGATGATTATTGAATGATAATAAATGAATTCACAACCGGGTATTACATACTCCCCCCTTAAAAAGAGTTTCGTCCTCGAAACTAAGGGTCGAACAATTCGGGATAACTCTCCCGCATACTATCCTCGGTTTCCCAAGTAGCCTCTTCGACTCCGTGTCTAGACCACTAAATTTTCACGAAAGGAATCACCTTGTTCCTCAACTGTTTGATTCGTCGCTCTAGGACTCATACAGGACGCTCCCCATACGAATAATCATCCGCGATCTCAATTTCATCGAACTGAAGTATGTGACTTAGGTCGGAAACATACTTCTACAGCTGAGAGACGTGAACCACATTATGAATTCGGCTCAAAGCTGGAGGTAAAGCCAATTGATAAGTCAAGACTGCCTACTCGATCCAAAATTTCAAATGGTCCAATGAATCTCGGACTCAACTTTCCTCTCTTCCCGAAACAGAAAATACCTCGGCTCGGGGAGACCAGAATGTGGTCACCTACCTCGAACTCTAATGATCGACGACGATTATCCGCATATAATTTTTGTCGACTCTTAGTGGTTAGCAAACGACTCCTGATCAAAGCTACCTTCTCACAGGTGGCTATAAGCATATTGGGCTTAGTGCCGATTGATTCTGATAAATTATCCCAACACAAGGGAGATCGGCAACGACGACCGCATAAGGCCTCGTAAGGTGCCATCTTAATCGAAGCATGCCAACTATTATTATACGTGAACTCGATCAATGGTAGTTGGGCTTCCCAATCATCTTTCCAATCGAGAACACATGACCTCAGCATGTCATCTAACGTCTGAATAGTTATCACTGATTGGCCATCGGACTGAGGGTGAAAAGCTGTGCTGAAGTTTAGCTGAGTTCCCATGGCACAATGAATGGATTTCCAAAAATGTGATATGAATCGCCCATTATGATCAGAAACAATACTCTTAGGAGTACCGTGTAATCTCACGATCTCTTTAATGAATAACTGGGCAAGTCTCTCAAGAGCCCACGTATCCTTAATCTCAAGGAAATGAGCTGACTTAGTTACACGGTCCACAATTACCCAAATTGTATTCATGGCACAACGACTCATCGGCAAACTCGTGATGAAGTCTATTGAAATATCCTCCCACTTCCACTACGGAATAGGGAGCAGTTTCAGCATACCCGCCGGTCGCCGATGTTCTATCTTGACTTGCTGACAAGTCAGACATCTCGAAACAAATTTTGCTACTTCTCGCTTCATATTATTCCACCAGTAATTTTGTTTCAAGTCTTTGTACATCTTCCTAGACCCCAGATGGATAGAATAAGGGGTAGCATGGGCCTCTCTCAAAATTGAGTTTTTCAACTCGTCATCCACCGGAACACGTAATCAGTTCTTAAATCGCAAAAGTCCATCCTCGTGGACCACAATCCAGGGGCTTTCCCCTAAGCCACATCATCTCGTATACGCAACAAAAATGGGTCTGAACCCTGACTCGTTTTGATCGCCTCCTCCAGTGGCGATGAAATCTCTAGCATGCACAGTTGCCCTTGTGTTGCGATATTTCCTACACGCAAGTGCACGTCATCGTTTACAAGTAATAAAGTGATAAGTAGAGTATCGTTCCCACGAGGATTGAATCTCTAACTACCGACGTTTTCGTATTCCAATTTTATCTGAACAATCGAAGTTGGGTTTTTGGATTAATAACTAAAGAATTTCTAAAATACTAAGCAGTAGAAAACAATATCTTGGATTAAGGAAATCAAATGATGAATACGTCTAGAGTTCTGAATCCACCTTAGTTTATCCGAATTTACTCTCGATTATCCGTAATAAATAATTTTCCCAATTTACTGAAGGCGGAGATTGCTAATATATTCTACCGCCTCTCCCGAGGTCAATAGATTTATCTAACGGCGACTAACGCACTCTATCCCTAGGTGAATTATCTCGTCGATAGGTAAAAAGCATGAAATCTCCTAAAGGCCACGTAGTTTCTATGAGTATATTCCTATCTCACAGAATAAAACGGTCCTCACCAATAGTTCCTCACCAAATCTCCTCTCCCGATTCAAAGTGAATGATTAAATCAATACAACTATTGGCCAGATAATTGCAAGCATTAAACATAATTGGGAAAACTCAATAAAAAGGTAATAAATTGGATAATCTTAATCAATTCGTCAAAACAAAGGTTTCATCAAAACCCTAGATTAGGGCTTTAGCCTGACATACTAAAAACTGAAAATACAGAATAAATAAATGAAAGCATAAAATTCAAACGCAGATGAAGCTTGGATTCCTCCGTTCTTGACTCCCGCCTTCGCCCTTGAATTCTTACGCTTTCCTCCTCTTCTCTCGTCTCCAAGCTTAAGCTCTCCTAGGTTTAGATTCAATGATTCCAAGGTAATTAAATTAGGGTCTTAAGCCCTATTTAAAGCTCAAGACCTCCACAAATCGCGTCCGTATTAATCGGTTGAAAATCGGCCCAAACGCCTAATCCGCAGACGTACCAAACCCGCTAAGTGTGCCGCGGCTCATCAACTCGTGCCGCGGCACATCGCCAAAAGCCGAATACAGGCGTAAATAAATCCTTCGTGCCGCGGCTCACCTGGGCGTGCCGCGGCACGAGTACACCTACTCGCCCTTCGGTGGTGTCTTCTGTGCCGCGGCTCAGATTCCTTGCGCCGCGGCTCATCGCCCGCTTTGCTGCTGCTCGCTTTGCCTCGTTTTAGCTCCTGACTTCAATTTCCATCAATCATACAAAATCAAGGCATTAAAAGCTCATTTAGATGATTTTACTCACCAAAACACTACAAAATAATGATAAATAAGCGTATAAAAATACGCCTAACAAATACCCCCAAACTTAAGCCTTTGCTTGTCCTCAAGCAAAAAGAATTAAAGTCAATAAAAGAATGTCGTGAATAATTGTGCAACTCATAGTGTTCAACCTAATCAATACTATCCTGTAATTCTCTCTAAATAACACGAGTGTCATAAAAGCGAGCTGCACTCAGAATAATGATTCCGCAAAGTAATCAAGTTCAGTCCTAATCGCTCGTTCATGAAGAAAATCCAGCTCAAAGATCAACAAAACGTGAGTCAAATCGACCGTCAATATGAAAGGCTAATATAAACAAGCTAGTTCGTCGCGTTCCACAGTCTAAAGGCACAATTCTCACGAGTCTCATAATAAATAAACCTCGGACAGTATCCCCTTATATATATGCTCAAAAATTTGATTCGAGTCGACCACTAGGTTAGGATCTCGAGATGTTTCATCGGGATAATCCTAGGGTGGAACTTCCATTCTCATGTATTCGGAAACCGTTTGACGTAAAAGACACTCATGGGGCACATGGATGCTTCTAGTTACTAAGTTCCCGTTTACAGCGGAGAAACAACTCGAATACATAATTTCCGCATGTCCGAATCAAGGTTGCCGTTTTACGCGAGAGTAAGCAATGGGTCACGAATGCCCCCGGTTACTAGGCTTCCTATCATTGGCACATGTGAAATATCTAAATCATTAATCTAATCAGGGTCGTCGTTTTACGCGAGAGTAAACAACGGGTCACGCGAATACCCCCGGTTACTAGACTTCCCATCATAGAACACATTATCTCGACTTTTAGGGAAAAACTGACCGACTCAAAACTCAAACTAAGTGCTAACACGATCAAGAAACAAGATTTACTCACCGTCCAGGAAAATGTAGCCAAACGTATTGATGGGGATTTTAAACAAGTATGTATCGTCTCTTATCGCCAAGACCTCTACAATCACGAAAAATTTCGGACCTAATTGAATACTAAGGCAATGAAATAATCGACTACAACTCGACTAAAACTCGCCCGCTTCTTCGAGAGAAAGACAAAGTGTCGTAACATCGATATCACACAAATAGAAGCACGAAAATTCACGAATAAAGAAAACTACGACAAGCAAGGCTATCTCGAAAAAAATTTTATGCAAAGAAATGAAAAGTGCAATGTAATATAATGTACTGCAAGAAAATAGAGTACAGAATGAATGTAGACTGAATGTAAATGCCCCACCCCAAACTTAGGACGTACATTGACCTCAATGGACAAAAAATGAAATTCAAGAAAAGTAAAAGGTCAAGTACTCCCCTCCAGTCTGCTCAGGAGCTGGTGCCGACATCGTCCGGTGAGCTTGCATGCTTCTTGACTACATCATGCGGAATGTGAATAAACAAGCTTGCATCATCAAAAAGGAAGTTAAGTATAGCTCTCAAGTTGAACATGATGTAGAGGTTGGGGATAATGTGACAACATGATTCATTGCATATAAGTTGGAAAATGCCTAGCTTACCCATTTTTCATTGCTGCAATTTATCAAACACCTTGTGTGCACAAGTTAAAATGAAGAACAAAAATTTTCATGGTTAATTCCAAATCCCAAAAAATAATAACACAGATTATAATCCTGAATTACGAAAACCATCATCAACAATTCGTTCATAAACATCAATTCCATCACAATAATAAATTCCCCATATACCAACTCCATTTTAGAAACAACAATGAAGAATAACTAGCAATATAAAACTCCAAATCTTTTCACATCAAGAATCATTAATGATTTAGAAATCAAAAATAACCTGGAGAATTTGAGAAGGAGACTCATAGAGTGGAGCCAACTAACCTCCATGTGTGCAGGAAGGAAGGGAGGGAGGGTAGAAGTATCCTATACATGCCGATCAACTGAATGAGCCTTACCTGGATGCTCTTATTTTGCGACGGGGGCCGCGGCACAATATAAGTGAGCCGCGGCCCAAAGTACGCCGAACGGGACGTTTTGGTATGTCGTCGGGTGCCGCGGCTCAAATTTCGTATGCCGCGGCTCGGTGTGTTAGTGTGCCGCGCACAAAGTACTGTGCGCCACAGGCGTTTCTCGACCATTTAGTGTGCCGCGGCTCAGTTATCGGGTGCCGCGGCTCGGCGACCTGGTGTGCCGCGGCTCAGTAAGATCATGCCGCGGCACAGGGTACAGTTTGATCGGCCATTTTTCCTCCGCTGGAGTGTGCCGCGGCTCACCTGGACTGTGCCGCGGCTCATCATTGAATTTCTCCCCTTTTGCTGATTCCTGCACAGAAATTTTACACGAAATCATTAAGATGAGAGGGAAGGATGGATCAAAGAAGAAAGAAGACAAAAAGAGACTCAAAAAATGCAAGCAAACAACAAAGAATCTACAACTACGAACTCGGGTTGCCTCCCGAGAAGCGCTAAGTTTATAGTCTTCAGCCAGACCTATTGGACAACGTTAGTTCGCTTTTCGCAAACTCCATTTGGCTTCCGCCCCGTTCATCGAACCGTTTATATTTTGGTTAAAATTATGACCATTGGTCATCAGTGGTTCGAGTTTCGGTTCGGTCATCAAATGTTGTTTGTGAAAAGGTTTCGACTTGAAAAATTTTCCGAAACACCCGATTTCTCCATGACTAATTTTTCGCTTGGCTTTTGGCTCACTTTTCTCCTTCACAAACGAACTCACGATTGCAGCAGATTTTTCCTCATGCTCGAGGAACACCACTTGTTCTACATCCTTCTTAAAACTCGGGCCATTTAACACAACATCTGAATTTTCCCACCGACGATGTTTTCGGTGCTTTCCTCTTTCAACGGCATTTACCCTCTCAATTTGTGATCCTTTATCAGCACTTCCTGGACATGGGAATGACTTGAATACTTGAAAAGTAACTTCCTCGTCTTGGACCCTCAGAGTTAGCTCTCCCTTTTCCACGTCTATAAGGGTTCGGCCCGTCGCTAGAAATGGTCGTCCCAAGATGATCGGAATATTGTCATCTTCGTCCATGTCTAGTACGATGAAGTCGGCTGGAAAGATGAACTTGTCAACCTTAACTAATACATCCTCGATCACTCCCCTCGGATACTTTATCGATCGGTCCGCCAATTGTAATGAGACTGTGGTTGGCTTAGCTTCCCCAATATTCAGCTTTTGGAAAATCGACAGAGGCATGAGGTTGATACTCGCACCAAGATCGCATAGTGCCTTATTAAATGAAAAATTCCCCATGGTGCAAGGTATGTTGAAGCTTCCCGGATCTTTTAATTTAGGTGGGAGCTTCTTTTGAAGAATTGCACTGCACTCCTCTGTCAAGGTGACCGTTTCAAACTCTTCAAGTTTTCTCTTCTTAGATAATATCTCTTTCATGAATTTGACATAACTCGGCATCTGCTCCAATGCGTCGTGAACGGAATATTTATGTGAAGCTTTTTGAACACATCAAGGAATTTAGAAAATTGTTTGTCCGCCCTTCTTTGTTGTAGTCTCTGCGGAAACGGAACGGGGGGAACACATGTCTTCAAGTTATCCGGCTTCACATCCTTTGACTCCTCTGGCTTTAAATCCATCTCTTCCTCAATCACTTTCTTCTCTTTACCCAGCTCCGGCTGATCCAAAGAATCCTCTCCCGCTTCTCAAGCTAACTGCGTTTAGACTCTCTCTAGGATTAGTCTCGTTGTACTCGACAATGCTCCTCCTGACGAGCCGTCAACACATTAGCGATTTGGCCCACTGACCTCCAAATTCGAATGGAAGCGGAATGATTTTGTAGTGTAGCTTAGTCCGAGTCATAAATTGACTCGTATTTGCCGCCAATTTTGCAAGCGCTTCCTCGAGAGACACTTTGGGAGCGGAAGGGGCCGCCGTTGATTCCGAGCGAAAGGGGGCTGGTGTGCGTCTGTCCGTTTCTCCATGAAAAGTTGGGATGATTGCGCCACCTCGGATTATAAGTATTGAGTACGGGTTATTCGGTCGATTCCCATTTCCTACGAATTGAGCCTGCTCCATCCGATTTTGCTCGAACGGATTTCCAAATTGACACTCCGCTCGGGTGTGATCCGTTACACCAATTACATGTCTCAATGGTAACGGGGCTGGTGCGTGCGAAAATGTATGGAGTCATTGTGTCAAAGCGGCGACTTGAGTCACAAGGTGGAGATCGGATCATTGCTTGAAACTTCCATTACTCTTTTCGGTGTCAATCTTTCGATGGCCATTGGTATGCGTTTTCGGCCATATCTTCCAAAAGCACGTGTGCCTCGGCCATAGATTTTGCCATGAATGTCCCACCGGAGGCCGCATCCACTAAAGTGCGTGTAGAAGCACTCAAACCACCATAAAACGTATGAAGTCAAGCCAATCGGGAATACCGTGATGAGGGCATCTTCGTAGTAATTCTTTATATCGCCCACGCCTCGTGGAGCGATTCCATATCGAATCAGGCAAAAGTGGTTATTTCATTTCTCAACCTCGCCGTCTTAGCTGGTGGGAAAAATTTGGCAAGGAAGGCTTGCGCTAACCTCTCCCATGTTGTAATCGACCCCGGCGGTATGGAATTTAACCAAAACTTTGCTTTATCCCTCAAAGAGAAAGGGAAAAGCCTCAATCGGATGGCATCGTCGGTGACACCATTAGTTTTGAAAGTATCGCATATCTCAAGGAAAGACGCAATGTGGGCATTCGGGTCGTCCTTCGGCAATCCACAGAATGGGCTCGCCTGCACCATCTGAATAATGGCGGGCTTGATCTCAAAGTTATTTGCTTGGATAGTGGGACGCCGAATTCCCGAAAAATTAGCGTTGACCTGCGGCATGGCATAATCTCGGAGAGCGAGTTCCGGTTGAACTTGCCGCACTTGGTTGTCTCATCCTTGGATTTCAATATTCTCGGCCATGATGACCGTCGTCTGCAACTCTCTTTTCTCCTTTTTGTTCCTTCTTAGCGTGCGCTCGAGCTCGGTGTCCAAAGGTAGTAGGCCTTCGTTATCGAGTCTTCTCATGCACTACACAAAAGGTCCTGAAAGGAAAAACAAATAAACGAAAATAAATACACAAAAATAAAAATAAAACGTTCAAATTAAGACTGGAAATACTTAAATCGATATTAGAAAAATTTCAATCCCCGGCAACGGCGCCAAAAACTTGTTGCGATATTTCCTACACGCAAGTGCACGTCATCGTTTACAAGTAATAAAGTGATAAGTAGAGTATCGTTCCCACGAGGATTGAATCTCTAACTACCGACGTTTTCGTATTCCAATTTTATTTGAACAATCGAAGTTGGGTTTTTGGATTAATAACTAAAGAATTTCTAAAATACTAAGCAGTAGAAAACAATATCTTGGATTAAGGAAATCAAATGATGAATACGTCTAGAGTTCTGAATCCACCTTAGTTTATCCGAATTTACTCTCGATTATCCGTAATAAATAATTTTCCCAATTTCATCAAGGCGGAGATTGCTAATATATTCTACCGCCTCTCCGAGGTCAATAGATTTATCTAACGGCGACTAACGCACTCTATCCCTAGGTGAATTATCTCGTCGATAGGCAAAAGCATGAAATCTCCTAAAGGCCACGTAGTTTCTATGAGTATATTCCTATCTCACGAATAAAACGGTCCTCACCAATAGTTCCTCACCAAATCTCCTCTCCCGATTCAAGTGAATGATTAAATCAATACAACTATTGGCCGATAATTGCAAGCATTAAACATAATTGGGAAAACTCAATAAAAGGTAATAAATTGGATAATCTTAATCAATTCGTCAAAACAAAGGTTTCATCAAAACCCTAGATTAGGGCTTTAGCGACATACTAAAAGCGAAAATACAGAATAAATAAACGAAAGCATAAAATTCAAACGCAGATGAAGCTCGGATTCCTCCGTTCTTGACTCCCGCCTTCGCCCTTGAATTCTTCCGCTTCCTCCTCTTCTCTCTGTCTCCAAGCTTAAGCTCTCCTAGGTTTAGATTCAATGATTCCAAGATAATTAAATTAGGGTCTTAAGCCCTATTTAAAGCTCAAGACCTCCACAAATCGCGTCCGTATTAATCGGTTGAAAATCAAGCTTCAAACGGCCCGTAATCCGCGCAGACGTACCAAACCCGCTAAGTGTGCCGCGGCTCATCAACTCGTGCCGCGGCACATCGCCAAAAGTCAATACCAGGCGTAAATAAATCCTTTCCGTGCCGCGGCTCACTGGCCGTGCCGCGGCACAGTACACCTACTCGCCCTTCGGTGGTGTCTTCGTGCCGCGGCTCGATTCTTGCGCCGCGGCTCATCGTCCCGCTTTTGCTGCGCCCGTTTTGCCTCGTTTTAGCTCCCGGACTTCAATTTCCTGTCAATCATACAAAATCAAGGCATTAAAAGCTCATTTAGATGATTTCACTCACCAAAACACTACAAAATAATGATAAATAAGCGTATAAAAATACGCCTAACACCTTGCACTCGCTGTAACCAGACCTCGATCTCGGGTCTTAGTAATTCTTATTGAAGTTCCTTCTGAGTAGTCAAACGAGCAAGTATTTACTCCTGAATGGACTTACGGCTCAACGCGTCGGCGACGATGTTCGCCTTACCCGTGTGGTATTGTATCTCAATATCATAATCTTTAATCAGTTACAACCACCGTCTCTGTCGCATATTTAACTCCTTCTAAGTAGATATATACTTCAAACTCTTATGATCGGTGAAAATCTGATAGGTGACGCCATAAAGATAATGATGCCAAATGTTCAACATGAATACCACGTTTGCTAGCTCCAGGTCGTGGGTCGGATAATTGACCTCGTAAGGCCTTAGTTGCCGCGAAGCATAGGCAATCACTTTCCCATTCTGCATTAATATATATCCGAGACCTTGTCCAGACGCGTCACTATAAACTACGAATCCTTCCATCCCTTGAGGTAAAGATAGGACAGGCGCTGAAATTAAACGACTCTTGAGCTCCTCAAAACTCTGCGGACATGCGTAAGACCACGTGTATTTCTTATCCTTCCGCAAAAGGTTAGTCATAGGTTGAGCGATTTTAGAAAATCCTTCCACAAATTGCCGGTAATAGCATGCTAATCCGAGAAAGCTTCGGATTTCCTTAACATTCTTCGGAGGTTGCCAATCTCGGATAGCCTCCGTCTTCTGAGGGTCAGCACGTGCCCCATATGATGAAATCACATGTCCGAGAAACGCCACCTCGGACATCCAGAACTCGCATTTGGAAAATTTTCTATAGAGTTGCTCCCGTCTCAACACGTCGAGGACCTGATGAAGGTGAAGTTCATGCTCCTCTCGGTTACGGGAATAAATCAAAATGTCATCTATGAAAACAACCACGAACTGATCCAAATAGTCGATGAAAACTCGATTCATTAACTCCAAGAATACCGCAGGTGCATTTGTTAACCCAAACGGCATCACTACAAACTCATAGTGCCGAAAGCGTGTTCGAAACGCCATCCTTGCGATATCCGACTCTCGAATTCACAACTGATGATACCCAGATCTTAATTCGATCTTGGAAAATACTGAAGCTCCCTGAAGTTGATCTAAGAGATCATCAATACAGGGTAGAGTATATTTATTCTTGATTGTCACCATGTTCAGCTCTCGATAATCAATGCACAAGTGAAATGTACCATCTCTCTTCTTGACAAATAACACGTGTGCTCCCCACAGGGACGCACTCGGTCGGATATAACCTTTCTCGGTCAATTCCACCAGTTGATTCTTCAGTTCCTGCATTTCAGTCAGGGCCATACGATACGGTGCTTTCGATATTTGGGACGTACCAGGCTCCAACTCTATCATGAATTCAACATCTCTCTGTGGAGGCAAACCAGGTAACTCGTTTGGGACTACATCAGCGTATTCTCTCACTACCGGGATATCCGCCAATGTCACTGATGGTTTCCTGGTCTTGGTCATATAGCATCAATAACCAACACACCCCTGATTGAGTAATTTCACTGCTTTCATCATATTAATGACTTTTCCGGAACGGCTGGGGTTACCCCCCTGAAATACACACTCGACTTCATCGTCTGAAATGATAGTGACCATACGCTTACGGACACTAAGTATGGCATCATGACGATCCATCCAATCAATACCCAAAATAACATCGTCTTTAGTTAAGTCCACCACGATTAGGTCTGCCAGCTATTCACGGCTATTAAGCTGAATCGGACAATTCTTAACTTCACGATTCCCAATAATTCTTCTACCGTCTTGTAGGCTGATGACATAAGGTTCGCAACTAGTAGCACTACCCAGGTGTATTCTACTCAAACATGACTAAAAAATGAATGAATGTGATGCGCCAGTATAAAAAAGGGTACACACAGGTTGAGATAGACTTTCGAGTGTACCTGAGATCATTCGGGCCTCTGAATCGTCGCTCCTATTCATCTCGTAAATTCGGGGCTTGCCAGCCCCAGAACCGGATGCTCCTGTCTGATAATTGTGGGCTCTGCCTTTGTTTGCTCCCGTCGTCTTAAACGACGCGGACTGAGTGGCCTGATTCTGAACGACTGACTGCTTCGGGATCTGAGATGCCGTCGGAGTAGGTTTGGAGGCTCTTCGGCAGAAATAGGCCTTATGCTCAGCAATCCCATAGTTATTACACGTGATAGTCTGCCTCGGACACTTAGTGCTGAAATGACCCTGCTCTCCACAGTTGAAACCGGTGATGGCCGAACTGGCGGCTTGAGACTGAGATTCCACAGGTTTAGGCACCATCGGAGGTCACTCAGAAAAAGTAGGGCCCACACGAGGCTTCTTGAAGGTTGCCTGACCGCCTTCGGACTGATTACGATTCTTCGATCTCTTACCAGAAGATGAAGTTTGATGCTTAGCAATTTCCTTCGCAGTAAGCTCATAGGTAAGAACTTTCTTGATGAATTCGGCCAGGATGGTGCAATGATGATTAAGAAACTGCATCCAAATACAATGGTTCAACCTCTTACTGAAATACTTGATCTTATCCGCCTCGTAGTGGATAATAGATAAGGCGAACGGAAGTAGCTCCTGAAACTTCTCAGCGATGGCGAGAACATCTTCTCCTGTGATTGCTCAATTGGCATCTAACACTAGTCAATTCATGACCCACACGGAAACTACTCTACAAAATCATTCCGCCTCTATTCGCAATTTGGAAGTCCAAATCGGTCAAATAGCAAATTTATAAACAGCCCAACCTCAGGGCACTTTGCCAAGTACAACTGAGATGAACCCCAGAGAGAGTGTTAATGCCATTGGCTTGAGAAGTGGGAGAGAAGTGTGTGAGCAACCCGGGAAAAACAAAGTGAGAGATGAAGATAAGGAGAAGAAAAATTCGGTAGTAGGAGAATCAAAAATTTCCAAAAACTTGAAATTGTTTCCAGATAATCCAATAGCCTATGTGCCACCAGTCCCATCTCCACAGCGGTTGCAAAAGCAAAAGTTAGACAAGCAATTCTCCAAGTTTCTTGACGTCTTCAAGAAATTACATATCAATATCCCATTTGCCGACGTTTTGGAACAAATGCCGAGCTATGTGAAGTTTATGAAGAATTTATTATCAAAAAAAAAGAAGCTCGAAGAATATGAAATGGTGGCATTGACTGAAGAGTGTAGCGCTATCTTGCAGAAAAAGCTCCCGCCTAAATTGAAGGATCTATGAAGCTTCACTATACCGTACACCATAGGAAACTTGTCTTTTGATCGAGCATTATGTGATCTCGGCGCCAGTATAAATCTTATGCCTCTTTCTGTGTTCAAGAAACTAGGAATTGGCGAGGCCAAGCCTACTATGGTTTCTCTGCAACTAGCCGATAGATCCATCAAATATCCGAGAGGGGTAATAGAAGATGTCCTAGTCAGGGTGGATAAATTCATTTTCACTACTCATTTTATTGTGCTTGATATGGAGGAGGATCATGAAATTCGGATTATTTTGGGTAGACCGTTTTTGGCCACTGGTAGAACTCTCATTGATGTTCAGGAGGGTGAATTGATGCTTTGGGTTCAAGATGAGCAAGTCACATTTAAAGTGCTTAAATCTCTCCCGTGTCTAAGAAATGTCGAGAAGGGTTCTCAAATGGAAAGCTTAGATATGTTTGCGAATGACACACACCGGGAAGGTCATCAGTCGAAATGTTCAGAATCTGTTGTAGTTGCTCCGACATCTGACAAAAATTTAGAACGAGTCACATATATTAGGCATTTGGACATGCCATCGTCATCAGCCGTTCACTAACCATCAAAAAATTCTCATGCCATCAAAAATTCATCTGTAGAACAGAAAACTAAACCGGAAGTAAAACGGGTGCCAAGCCCAGTGCAATTTGGGTCTTTTGGAAAGTTACTTTTATTAAAATCTTTTCGCAAAGAACGTTGGATGTCCAAACCAAAAATCGAACTGTTAAAAACTAATGGTTAAAAATTTAAAAAACAGATTAACGGTTCGATGGACTGGACGGAGTACAATTGGTGTGTGCGAAAGGCAAATTGATCTTAACAAGGTCCGGATGAAGGCTATAACCTTAGCGCTTATCAGGAGGCAACCCGAGCATTAGTATAGATTTTAGTTTTTTTTCTATTTTTCTTCATTTTAGGAGTCTATTTTTTGGCGTTTTTGGCTTTCCTATGCTTATCTTTCATGTTCTACGTGTTTTCATTTGAAAAATCTGTGCAGGAACTCTCTAGGGAGAATTTTAAGCCCAGGCCCGCGGCACATAAAAAGCGGGTCGCGGCACACACAAGTCTCAAAAATTTGGCCAAGAAACTGTACTGAGTGTCGCGGCACGCTAATTCAGAGCCGCGGTACACTTGCCCCCATGATCCACAACACGATGAAGCCAGGCCGCGGCATGCCGAAGACACAAAAAAGCGCCCAAGAATCTGTACCCTGTGCCGCGGCACGTAGGGTCTGAGCCATGGCAAACTTACCCCAGAGGCGGCGTCACCCGTGAAATGAGGCACGACACACATCGAAACTCACCAATGCCCAAAAACTAACTGTACTATGGTCCGCGACTCACTTGATACGTGCCGCGGACCCTGCTTGGAATTTAAACAGTCTGCACACGACTCAGAATTCATTCGGCCGAAACACAAGGTATTCCTCTAATACTTTCTTCTTCGCGCGGCGCAAGGGTATCATCTTCAAAATTTCTTCTTCTTCTTCAATACAACACAAGGTAATTCTTATCCCTTAAACTTCAATGCAACATGGATTGAGAGTTGGGGTAATATTCTTCATTCATTGATAAACTCTCTTTTTGTTTTATTTCCTAAATTTCTATCAAATTTTGTATCGTATTATGTTATGATTATTGATTGATTGATGGTGTTTTGTTGTTTTGTCATGAATTGCTGTGATTATATATTGATATTGTTGTTGTTGGGGATTGAATTAAGCAATTATTGTTTTTGTTCTTCATTTAAGCTAACGCATGCAAGGTGTTCGATGAAATACCCCAATGAAATTTTTTAAGCTAAACATCTCCAATTTGTCTGCAGCGAATTCGAGTATTGGAATAAGATATCCCCCCAACCCTTACGTCAAGTTTGAATTTAAATTTTTGCATCATATCCCTCGTACGGAAGTGCATGTTTTGTTGCTATATTCGTTTCCCGCACGTCATAAGTTGAGATTGGTGTAGTGTTTTTTTTAAGGTCATCTAAACTATCCTGCTTTTATTTTTCAGGACATCGCTATGACTCAGAAGAGAAAGTTGAGCACAAGGGCTAGGACGCGATCATTCCCCACGAGAGGGGAAACGTCACAAAACCGAACGGAATGGGAATCCCACCATTTTTCCGACCCAGAAATCCATCGAATTTTCAACGAGAGAATCCGTCCTCATCCTATAATTCCCGAGCGGGGATTCACTCCCGCTCCCCAATATGGCGAGCTACTAACGATGATTAATGAAATGGGATGGATTCGTTTCACTGTACAGCCCGAGCCGGCGGTCATTTCTATCGTCAAAGAATTCTACGCCAGCGTGTTATTACGGCATATCCAGGATGGGCAAATGATGGGATGACCGGATACACGTATTGAGGTCATCGTCCGTGTCTAGAAAGTGGATTTCTAGGCAGCTGCGATACGGATCTTATACAAGCTTCCTGAGGTTGATGAATCGGTATACACGCAGACAGTGAGTACCCTCTCGAGGGAAGCCTTACTAGAGGCGCTTGCTCAGCCGGATTCAATCTGGGAAACACGCATCCCGGGATCGTCGGCCTTCTTCTTCAAGAGCTCCCGCCTCAGACGGCTCGGGCGAGCTTGGCTTTACTTTCTCTGCTCCTGAGTCGACCCGACATCGCAGATCCTCTTGGTCCTGTTTCCTTGTGCCCGACTTCTTTATGCTATTACGGCCGGACTGCGATTCGATGTGGCCCCACGGTTTGTCCGGTCTATTCTACAGTACATCCACGGAGGGGCCAAGACGGGGCTGAAACACCCCTCTCTCATTTGTGCCTTATGCCGCCAGTCCGGCGTGACTTGGTCGGATGAAGAGCCGACACTAGCACCCCAGGGTCCGATCGATCATCGCATTATCTCTCACTTCGACCAGTGGGGTGGTGCGTGGGTACAACCGCAGGGATGAGGATTTATTTTGGATGAGCCGCATGAGCACTCCCTCGAGCCGCTTCTTCTGATACATGAGCCAGCGGCTGAGACTGAGGATCAGACCGAGTCCACCCCGCTGTAATATCCGTACCTTTCCATTTTTAGTAGTTTCCATTTTTGGTGTATGTCTACTTTTATTGATTCGCTTATAACCGTTTCAACATTTTGAATCTACTTTATTCTTGGAGTTTTTTCATTTGGACGAGTTTTGGTGATGTTTTCACGTAATTCCATTTTATGACATGTTTTGCCGTATGAACATTCGATTCTCTTAAACTCATTCGTTTTCGTTGTTTCTTGGTTTGTGAAAGTTCATATGGTTGAGTTTGTCGTGTTGAGACTTTTGGTTCATAAATCCGACGTCGTATCGTGATTTTCGGGCACTTGGGCCATTTTTGTAATTTCCTATAAATTTAGGGAATTTCATCTTCTTTGTCGTATTTCGAATTCCCCGGTAGTCGGAATTATATTTTCATTCAGCGCTTAGCACTGTCGTCTTGTATATTTCGTGTTTATGTTTCTAGATTCTGGCCTTGTCGTGCGTTTTGAGTTTCCTACCTTCGGCAGCAGTGTACTGATCTGAGCAGTACTGAACTGCTGCGTGGGTAGCGCACGCTACTCCTTATTCCCTTGCGTGCGCTATCGGTGTGCAGTTAGCGTACACTAACTCATTATTATTAGCGTGCACTATCGAGTGGTATTTAGCACGCGCTAAGCATGTCTAGCGCACGCTAGCGACGTCGGGCAGTAGCCACTAGACCGTTTTTAGCCCCGTTAGCGCGCGCTACCTTTTGGTAGTTAGCGTGCGCTAACTATGCAATTTAAATAGGACAGCGGGCAGGTCAGAACAGCATTCTTTTTCATTCTTTCTCTCGTTTTCTTCTTCGGGCGACGCAGAGGGTGATTCCCTTCAACTTCTATCCGAGAATTATTCGTATTCCACCACTGTAGAGTCGAGCTAACATATCATCAGCAGCATAATCATCCTTCATCATCCGAATCCGAGGCATTTCTTCAGGAACCCTAAACTTGTCCAATTTGGGGGTTTTTCGGGTTTTTCTTGATTAATTCCGAATTGTCCATATATGTTGTACATTTCCTCATCGATTGATGTTATCGGATGAATCCCAATCCATTTCATCTAGTTAAATTCGTGAATTATCGATTCGGGGAGGTTTTCGCGTTAACCCTCGCCCGTATCGATTGATCGTTCATTGTCGTGGTTTGTAATCGGGTTATGGGTGTTTTCCATTCGATTATTGTTGTCCGTTGGGACTGAGTTATGTTGAACCTTCGTTTAGGAACCGTCGTTTTCCATCCAGACGGTTCATAGTCATATTTCATTTCCGATTCTCCAAAGATATCTCAAAGGCAAGTACTTTACATTTGTTTACGCATTCTAGTACTTGAATTTGATTTAAGTACTCGAGTACTTCCTTTTTGAATTTGTTAATATTGTGTTCCCGTTTTGGGAAATAGATTTGATGTCAGATTGTATTTGTCGGATTTTAGTCTTTTAGTTAAATGTCGTGGTTTTAGAAATTGTTCGATTATTAGTGACGTATGTCCTTGTTATTTGTCGGGTCGGTGTGTCAGCCTGGTGGATTCCAAGTGTGGGGTCCACGGCGCTGTAATACGCCCTGAACGTCTTGGGAGTGTTACAGAATATGGTATCAGAGCTTAGGTTTATGGATACCTAGGCTGTCGGTTATTTGGGTCTAGTTGAGTGTCGTTTTTTAATAGTATCGCTCCCATGCCATCATCTTAATTAGCCGGTGCTCGTAAGTTTTTCCGAACTTGACTCGTTATGTTGTCCTATTCTGTTTCCTTTCCTGATATCTTGTTGCGTTTTGCGTCTGAATTGTACTCACCTGCTACTTCTTCAGAATTCCTGCTGGTAGAGGACGCGGACGCGGTAGGGGACGTGGCGCAGCTGGTGGGGCGGCCATGTCCGATAACTCGGGAACTGATTCGGCAATGCCTTCCATGTCGAACAGTGTTCCACCTAGTTCCGGAGGTCAGTAGGATCAGTCTGCTAGCTCCGGTAATGCACATGAGAATGTTGGAGTGGCAAATATTTTATAGCAAGTAGCGAACCAGATGATGCTACTGACTCAGGCCGTTTTGGTCGGCCAAGCTAATGCTAACCTGGTTCCGCCTACTGGATCTGGTAATGATAAGCTACTTCAAGACGTGATTCGTATGCGTCCTCCGCAGTTTGATGGTGCTTCCGACCCTTCCGGTTGGGAGAGTTGGCTATTTGAGATGGAGAAAGTATTCGAGGCTGCTAACTGCTCTGAGGAGAGGAAGGTACCCATCGCTCAGTACTTCCTCGCCAAAGAGGCGGCAACGTGGTGGCAAGCGGTGAAACCTCGTGACCGGGTAGCCACATGGGTAGAGTTTCGAGAGCTGATGGAAGACGAGTTTTGTCCGTGGCCAGTGAAAGAGGGGAGGATCCGAGCCTTCTTTGAGGCTAAGCCCCAGGATGTTCCTATTTCTCAAGCTATCAAGGACTATAACCAACAACTTCATTATGTGAGAAACCAAGTCCGATATGAGCTTGATAAGATCCGGCATTTTGACATGCGAATGAAGCCGAGAGTGCGTCACTACATGTTTGGTCTGGGGTGCACGACTTTGAAGGAGTATCAGAATAAAGCGATGGCTTATGAGATGTCGTTTTCTGCGACAGAGACGGCAGCCAAGGGAAAGAAGCAGAAGACCTCCGGCCAGTTTTTGGGAGGCAAGTATGGAGGGCATCAGAAGAATCAGTTTGGATCGCGAGTCTTCGGGAGTCAGTCCCTGTCATTTGGACGAGGAAACGGTTCTAAGTCTGCTCCTACTGGTTCAATGCATGGTCCTAATTGCTTTAACTGTGGTTGCCCTGGACACGTTATGAGTGAGTGTGACAGGCCTCCGATTAAGTGTCATTCCTGCGGTCGGATGGGGCATCATGCCATGTTTTGTACAGATGCTGCTCGGGCACCAGTTACTCAGATATCAGCCCCAGCTGCGGGAGAACCGAGCGTTAATCAGACACCAGCAGTGTCTCAGCCACAGTAGAGTTTTGGTAGAGGTCGAGGACGTGGGCAGCCTTCTAGAGGGGGAGCTTCTAGTGCGGGGTCTGTTCCGCCCCGAGTATATGAGATGAGATGAGTAGGAGACCCAGACGCGACGGTGGCTACAGGTACCGTCCACATTCTTGATCATCCTGTTTCTGTGTTATTCGATTCTGGTGCTACGCATTCTTTCATATCTCTGGATTGTGTGCGTCGTCTGCATGTTGATTGCCTAGTTGCGTGTGAACCTTTTGTTGTTAAACTGCCTAGTGGGGATAGCATCGTGAGGGATCGCGAGATTAGAGATTTTCCAGTGAGTATCGCGGGGAGGGTTTGGCCTTCTAATCTGATTGCGGTAGATATTAGAGATGAGGATTTGATTCTGGGTGAGGATTGGCTGGACCGTCATGGGGCAATCATGAATTATAGAACGAGAACCATTTCAGTGTTAGCCTCTGACGGTACCGAGCATTCTTTTGTGGGGCGTAAGCGGAGTAGTCAGAGGTTCTTGATCAGCGATTTGAAAGCGGTGAGACTTCTTCGAGGAGGTTGTGCGGGGTATTGGTGTTACGGTTTGAGATCGGGAGAAGAGGGAGTCGAGCTCTCGTCCATTCCGGTAGTGTGTGAGTATCCTGACGTCTTTCCAGATGAGTTGCCGGGTTTGCCACCGGATCGAGAGGTCGAGTTTACTGTTGATTTGGAGCCGGGTGCGGCACCGATTTCTAAGACGCCATACCGCATGGCGCCTGCCGAGATGCTGGAGTTGAAGAAACAGTTGGGAGAGTTACTAGACGTCGGGTATATTCGACCGAGCACTTCGCCTTGGGGCGCACCAGTACTGTTTGTGAAGAAGAATGATGGGTTACTTCGTTTGTGTATCGACTACCGAGAGTTGAAGAAAGTGACTATCAAAAACAAGTATCCACTCCCGAGGATTGATGGTTTGTTCGACCAATTGCAAGGGGAGACCGTATTTTCAAAGATTTATTTGAGATCGAGGTATTATCAGCTCCGGGTGAAAGATTCCGATATTCCGAAGATGGCCTTTCGGACGAGATACGGTCACTACGAGTCTGTGGTTATGCCTTTTGGGCTAACTAACGCCCCAGCCGTGTTCATGTAGCTTATGAATAAAGTCTTTATCAAGTACCTCGATAAATGTGTAGTCATTTTTATCGACGATATCCTGATTTACTTGAGGAGCGAGGAGGAGCATGCCCATTATTTGCATATCGTGTTAGATATTTTGAGAACTCAACATCTTTTTGCGAAGTTCTCAAATGTGAGTTTTGGTTACGGGAGGTTACGTTTCTCGGTCATGTGATCTCGGCCGAGGGTGTTCGTGTGGACCCACATAAGGTAGAGGCAGTATTAGATTGGGCGCCGTCCAAGAACGTGAAGGAGGTCCGTAGTTTTCTGGGTTTGGCCGGATATTACCGTAGATTTTTCGAGGGGTTTTCTAAGATCGCTCGACCGCTGACTCAGTTGTTACAGAAGTCAGAGAAGTTTATGTGGACCGATGAGAGGCAGAATGGTTTTGAGGAGCTGAAGAAGCGGTTGACGACCGCTCCTGTTTTGACTTTACCGAGTGGTAATGAGGGTTTCTCAGTTTTTAGTGATGCTTCGGGCCAAGGGCTCGGATGTGTACTCATGCAGCACGGGAGGACAATTGCCTATGCTTCCCGTCAGTTGAAACCGTACTAGTTGAATTACCCTACGCACGATCTTGAGTTGGCCGCAGTTGTATTTGCATTGAAGATCTGGCGTCATTACTTGTATGGCTCGTCGTGTCATATTTTCACCGATCACAAGAGCCTGAAGTACATTTTTACGCAGAAAGAGCTTAACATGAGACAGTAGAGATGGTTGGAGTTGATTAAGGATTACGACCTTGAGATCCTTTACCATCCGGGCAAGGCAAATGTGGTGGCACATGCCTTGAGCCGGAAATCGGTATCGCTTCGGACGCTTGAGTTGCTTATGGCCCAGTCGGGACTTCAGCGAGAGTTAATGAGGTTGAGCGTTGAGATCGTACTACCATAGAGTTCCGGGCAGTTGCGTACACTTGAGATTTCGTCGTCTCTAGTCGACGACTTTAAGTCGGGACAGTTAGAGGACCCGATGTTTATTCAGCTTCGAGAGAATGTAGGGAAGGGGAAAGCCCGGGGATTTGTGATATATGAGGATGGTGTGTTGAGATTCCAAGGTCGTATTTGTGTTCCGAACGACTTGGAATTGAGGCAGAGTATTATGTGAGAGGCTCACGCGTCACCTTACTCAGTCCATCCGGGCTCGAGTAAAATGTATAAAGATTTGAGGAAGAATTTCTGGTGGAATGACATGAAGAATGAAGTAGTTCAGTTTGTGGCTAAGTGTTTGACTTGTCAATAAGTCAAAATCGAGCATCAGCGGCCAGCCGGATTGTTGAAACCACTTCCCGTCCCGGAATGGAAGTGGGAGGATATCTCAATAGATTTTTTTACGAGTTTGCCTTGGACGAAGACCGGAATGAATATGGTGTGGGTGATCGTGAACCGACTGACTAAGTCGGCACATTTTCTGGGCATCAAGGATACTTGGGGTCTAGAAAAATTAGCTCGTATTTTTATCGCTCAGATAGTGAGGCTTCATGGTACGCCGAGGACTATTATTTCGGACAGAGATGGCCGGTTTGTATCGCATTTTTGGCAGGTGGTACATAAGGCACTGGGGACACGGTTGCATTTGAGTACATCTTTCCACCCTCAGACTGACGGACAGTCCGAGCGTACCATTCAGACGTTCGAGGATATGTTGCGCGCGTGTGCGTTAGACTGGAGTAGTGACTGGGAGAAGCATCTGGCCTTGATTGAGTTTACGTATAATAATAGTTGGCACACATCGATTAAGATGTCACCGTATGAGGCGCTTTATGGCCGACGTTGCCGATCACCGATATGCTGGGATGAGCCGTCCGATTTAGTTGGCACCGAGCCGGACCTTGTGTTAGAGACGAGGGAGAAAGTTGAGTTGATTAAAAAGAGAATCTTGGCAGCTTAGAGTCGGCAAAAGTCTTATGCGGATGTTAGGCGTCGACCTTTGGAGTTTGAGGTGGGAGATCATGTTCTGTTGAGAGTGTCTCCGTCGAAGGGAGTTTTCCGTTTTGGGAAAAAGGGGAAGCTCAGCTCGAGGTATATTGGGCCTTTCGAGATATTGGAGAGAGTTGGCGAGCTAGCGTACCGTTTGGCATTACCTCCGTCGTTGAGTCATGTACATAGTGTGTTTCACGTCTCCCAATTGAGGAAGTACGTTCCGGACCCGTCCCACATTATTGATTTTGGAGACATGGAGATCGAGAAGGATGTTACGTTTTAGGAGAGGCCCGTCAGGATTTTGGAGCGTTGAGACAAGCAGTTAAGGCACAAAACCATTCCTTTGGTTAAGGTGCAATGGTCGAGGCACAGAGTAGAAGAAGCGACGTGGGAGTTAGAGGAGGATATGCATTCGAGGCACCCCGAGCTTTTTGATTCTTAAGTTTCGGGATGAAACTTTATTTTAGAGGGGGAGAATGTAATATCCGTACCTTTCCATTTTTAGCAGTTTCCATTTTTGGTGTATGTCTATTTTTATCGACTCGCTTGTGACCATTTCGACATTTTGAATCTACTTTATTCTTGGAGTTTTTCTATTTGGACGAGTTTTGGTGATGTTTTCACGTAATTCCATTTTATGACATGTTTTGCCGTATGAACGTTCGATTCTCGTAAACTTGTTCGTTTTTGTTGTTTCTTGGTTTGTGCAAGTTCGTATGGTTGAGTTCATCGTGTTGAGACTTTTGGTTCGTAAATCCGACGTCGTATCATGATTTTCGGGCACTTGGGCCATTTTTGTAATTTCCTATAAGTTTAGGGAATTTCATCTTCTTTGTCGTATTTCGGATTCCACGGTATTCGGAATTATATTTTCTTTCAGCGCTTAGCTCTATCGTCTTGTATATTTCGTGTTCATGTTTCTGGATTCTGGCCTTGTCCTGCGTTTCGAGTTTCGTACCTTCGGCAACAGCGTACTGAACTGCTGCGTGGGTAGCGCACGCTACTCCTTATTCCCTTGCGTGCGTATCGGTGTGCAGTTAGTGTACGCTAACTCGTTATTGTTAGTGTGCGCTATCGAGTGGTATTTAGCGCGCGCTAAGCATGTCTAGCGCACACTAGCGACGTCGGGCAGTAGCCACTGGACCGTTTTTAGCCCCGTTAGTGCATGCTACCTTTTGATGGTTAGCGTGCGCTAACTATGCAATTTAAATAGGACAGTGGGCAGGTCAAAACAGCATTCTTTTTCATTCTTTCTCTCGTTTTATTCTTCGGGCGATGCAGAGGGCGATGCAGAGGGCGATTCCCTTCAACTTCTATCCGAGAATTATCCGTATTCCACCACTCTAGAGTCGAGCTAACATATCATCATCGGCGTAACCATCCTTCATCGTCCGAATCCGAGGTATTTCTTCAGGAACCCTAAACTTGTCCAATTTGGGGGTTTTCGGGTTTTTCTTGATTAATTACGAATTGTCCATATATGTTGTATATTTCCTCATCGATTGTTGTTATCGGATGAATCCCAATCCATTTCACCTAGTTAAATTCGTGAATTATCGATTCGGGGAGGTTTTTGCGTAAACCCTCGCCCGTATCGATTGATCGTTCATTGTCGTGGTTTGTAATTGGGGTTATGGGTGTTTTCCATTCGATTATTGTTCTCCATTGGGACTGAGTTATGTTGATCCTTCGTTTAGGAACCGTCGTTTTCCATCCGGACCGTTTGTAGTCCTATTTCATTTCTGATTCTCCAAAGATGTCTCAAAGGAAAGTACTTTACATTTGTTTACGCGTTCTAGTATTTGAATTATGGCTATTCATGGTTGTGTGGATGTATATGTGTATGTTCACCTAGGGATTGGTCCGACGGGGCCTCTAGGGGTACGTTGCCGTGAGTTTCGTATCGCGAACTATGGTTAACCACTCAGGGATGTCCGACGGGGCTCTGCGGGGTATGGTGGCCGTGAGTCTCGTACCAAGGTTAACTTTGAATTGTTTTGTTGGAGAAAATGTGTTTTGTGCTTGTGCACCATAAAATATTCCGGAATATAAATGATTTCTAAAATGATTTTTGGCGCATATTTTCATATGATTAGAATGGTAGTTCAAATGGATTGTACTTGCACTAGCAGTTGTCGCTAACCCCTTAAATGGGGGAAATACTTTTTGTATTTCAGGTACAGGTCTTGGAGACAAGCGAGCACACGAGCCATATGAGAATGATGGGCAAGCATGATACTGTTCAGTAGTCAGTTATTGGTGTTCTGTTATGTCGTTTATTATTGATGTCTTGTGTTGGGATTTCTATATTATGAAATTGATTTAAGTACTCGAGTACTTCCTTTTTGAATTTGTTAATGTTGTGTTCCCATTTTGGGAAATGGATTTGATGTCAGATTGTATTTGTCGGATTTTAGTCTTTTAGTTAAATGTCGTGGTTTTAGAAATTGTTCGATTATTAGTGACGTATGTCCTTGTTGTTTGTCGGGTCGGTGTGTCAGCCTGGTGGATTCCAAGTGTGGGGTTTACGGCACTGTAATACACCCTGAACGTCTTGGGGGTGTTAGACCCGCCGCCAGCGAGAGACCACGTCCTTCAGGTGATGTTTGATAGCATAAGGGAGGAGATACGAGCGGAGAGAGATAGTGTCCTCGCAGCTATTCGAGAGGAGATCCGCCGGGCCAACCGGCGTGCAGAGAGACGCTTAGCCGCGAGAGATGCCTATCACCGGGACTATTTAGCTGTTTGGACGGACCACATCCTTCGCCCGGACGGACCATTCATTCCTCCGCTCAGGCCACCTACACCACCCTCTTCGCCGGACGAGGCCGATGCCAGTACCTGAGCTTACCTAGGGAGTACTTGACCTTTATCTTACTGCATATTATTATTTGTTATCCATTGAGATCAATGTACATCCCAAGTTGGGGGGTACTTTTTAGCATTTATTTATTTTTTGTTGTTTTTTATTCTAGCCTTACTTGTCTTCTATATTCTGGACTTTATTTGCATTCGTGATTATTTTGTGCTGCCCTGTGTAAGACTGATTATATGATACTGATTTCTTTTTCAAGAAACGGATGAGTATTGGTCGAGTTCGCATTATGCGATTTTTGTTTCCCTCGAGTATTCATTTCGGTCTGAATTTTGTTTGCATCATTGTGGTAATCTTGGCATATAAGAAATGAGACATACGTGTTTGTAGTGTCCGCATTACATGAGCCGTCGTCTATACGTTTGGTTACACTTTTCACTTAGCTAGTCGTCTAGTAACATTAGTCTTGTTGGCATTAAATTTAGTATCTAAGTTTAGGCTTTGAGTCGGACAGTTGTAATTCCCAAAATTTATGAATTTTTGCTTGTTCTATAATAGGAAGTCTAGTAACCGGGGGTATTCACGTGACCCGTTGTTTACTCTCACGTAAAACGACAATCCTGAATAGACGAATGGTTCAGAAAAATCGCATCTCTGATGATGGGAAGCCTAGTAATCGGGGGTATTCACGTGACCCGTTGTTTACTCTCACGTAAAACAGCAACCTTGAATCGGACGTGCGGGAATATCTATTCGAGTTTTTTCTCCGCTGTAGAGGGAGACTTAGTAACTAGAAGCATTCATGAGCCCCATGAGTGTCTTTTACATCAAACGGTTCCCCAATACATGAGAATGGAAATCCACCTTAGGGTTATTTCATGAAACATCCTGGGAGTCGAAACCTAGTGGTTAACTCGAATCATTATAATGATTATATTTAAGGGAGCGATGTCCGAGGAAAATTTTGATGATCCTTGTGTTTTTTTCCACGAGACTTTGGGACTGGGCGTGTTGGCCTGTTTAATCTAAACATTCATATTGGCGGTCGGCTCAATTCACGTTTGTTAATCTTTGAGCCTTGATTTTCTTCATGAGCTATTGATTTGCACTAGAAATGTTTACCTTGTGAATTGTTATCCGTACTGTGACTCAATGGTACGATATCCATATTATTCTTTGAGTTTTTCAGGGTAGTATTGATCAGTTAAGCACTATGGATTTGCACGATTGTCCATGATACTTATCGCCTTATTTGAAATTGATTTTTGCTTGAGCACAAGCAAAGACTTAAGTTTGGGGTATTTGTTAGATGTATTTTTATGTGCTTAATTATCATTATTTTATATCCATTTTAAGTCTAAATCTTCATAAATGAGCTTTTAATGCATGATGTTTATATGTTTTGAAGGAAATTAGAGTCCGGGAGCTTAAACAAAGAAAAACTGACCAAAACGACATTTTTTGGTCAAGGGCCGCGTCACATCGAGCCAGAGCCGCGGCCCATGAACACCCAGAAGCATGCCGGTACAAACTGTATCGGGGGCCATGGCACGCTCATCCTGAGCCGCGGCCCGTGAGAAAACAAAGCGCCCAGGTCTGGCTGAAAAAGGGCAGGGGCCGCGGCACACTAAAGCCGGGCCGCGGCCCGCAATGCGGGATTTGTGACTGCAGCCCGCTATTTCGGCTATTCTGAAGTCCGTTTGCGACATAATTTTCGGATGCGTTTTGGAGGTGGGAGAAAAGTTATAAAAAGGCATTGAAGGTCAAAAAATAGGAGGATCGAAGAGGAGGAGAAAATACCTAGCAGCAGGAAGCAAGGCCAGAGAACGGAAGAAGCCAATCTTCAATTGTGTTTGGTTTTTCATCCTTATGTGTTGAATCTTTGTACATTATTTTCTAGCATGTCGGGCTAGACCCTTTTTTCTAGAATTGTGATGAAACCGAGATTTTGACGGATTAACTCTTGATTTTTCATTATTTCCCCTTTCTATTGAGTTTTCCCAATTGTTCTTAATGCATTCAATTATGTGGCATATGATTGAATTGTTTTAATTACGCAACTCGAATCGGGAGAGGAGAGTTAGTAGGAAAAATTGGTGACAACCTTTTTATCTTGTGAGATAGGAATATACTCATAGGAATTACGTTGCTCGTTTGAAGATTTTAGACTTTTTGGCTATTGTTGAATTAACTCACCTAGGAAGAGAGTGATTTATTCACTTTAGAAAATTCTATTGTCCTCGGGAGAGGTTTTAGATTATCTTAGAAATCTTCGCTGTCAATAAATTGGGAAATTACATAAATTATAGTAATCAAGATTTATTCGGATTAATCGAGGCGGATTCTTAATCATAGATTCTTCTCTTATTCGATCTCCTTTCTCCGGATTATTGATTTTACTAGCTATTTTTAGTTTATTGCATCATTTAGTTTTTAATAATTCTTCCACCACCAAATTCGATCGTTCAAATAAAAATAGAATACAAATAAATTGGTAATTAGTACGTCAGTCCCCGAGGGAACGATATCTTTCTTATCACTTTATTACTTGATTACGACAACGTGCACTTGCATTCACTAAATTATGTAACACTATCCATTATATCTCAGATAAAATAATGCGAAAAATTTATACCGAAAATCCAGTATATTACATACTACCCCCCTTAAAATGAGTTTCATCCTCGAAACTTGCAATCCCGTCAAAACCAACAGATCAACCAAAATTTCCAAACTCATCACAATAGCAATCATTTGTCGCCACAAGCGAATAACCAAAACAATATACTTATAGGTACGTGAAGCCGATGATGTCCCGTGATACTAGCATACAACTCCCATGCGAAGTCTCAACACAATACCAATCATGCACCAATATCGCAATTATAACAATTTTGAAAAACAATCAAATGTTTGGAACCTCCAAAAATCGGGTTGACTCAAAAGTCAGAAAAATCATTTTCAAAAGCCGCGCTACTACCGTACTGGTAGATCCACATAACACACTTGCCCGGGTTTCACAAAACCCAAGCTTCGATACCATCTTTTGTAACAGCCCAAAAACCATCCGTCGATATTACAGCATCGTGAGCCCCGCACTGGAACCCACCAGGCTAAAACTCATTTTCGCAAATATTTCAAATACGCTAACAGGCGAAAGATGGTAATGTATTTTAAATAATTTTCAAAAATCCATTTTCCAAATACCATCATGAAATAAAATCATTTAAAAGTTCAAGGCCAAAACGGCAAAACTCAACAGTTTCAAAATGTACGTTAAGCCACCACTTACACGTACCGATAAAATAATTAGTTTAGGGAATCGGTTTTACGAAATAAACCCAAATTTACGAAATACCGAAAAGGCCAATTCCAAGTTATACACGAGTTGGTAAAGATACCGAAAAGCCATTTTAAAATACACACTCAGCGGATATAGAGATAATTAGAAATACATTTGCAGCGGAATATAATGAACAGTAAAATACAAGGTTCCCAAATACATGTCTTAGCCAGTATCACCAGGGAAGCTCATCTCTTCACGACCGTTAGTAGCTCGATCTCCGAGTACCTAAAAATAAAGCCCATGACGGCGTCAGCCACAATACTCAACAATGATAACGATCGCATCACATAAATAGTTACATACCAATGTAATTACAAAGTAAGAATACTACCAGTGTAATCTTACCATCATAACCTTACCGAACATAGCAATCCATACCAAATCAATCCTTGTTAGTATAATGCTCTAAGTCTACTATTTATTAATAATGTGGAGACATTTATTTTTATATAATATTGATTATATTATTTAATTAATATTCTGCTTACGATCATCAAGTATGTGACTTGATCGTAAAGCTCGTTAAAGCATCAAAGAATATTTATTCTAGATATTCCTAGTAATCTGATTACTAGTATGATGATGATACGATGACTATGTTTTACTGGTCATGAACATGAGATGTTATATCATGTCACTGACATATGTACAGACATCGTATTGGATATGACCTAACAAAGAGAATTATATATGGATTAATTCATTACAATTCCTCTGATTGTTATATATTATTTAAGTCCTTATTACCTAAAGACACTACAATTTCCTACATGATGAGTATCGTATTCTAACACAATACTAACATCTTCTGTAACAAGAAACTATACAATTTGTGATTGGATACGGTACGATTTATGCAGAGGGAAGTAGTTTTTCTAGAGGGGACTTGTCCCTCCTATAAAACGGAGAAGATATCCATGAGCTCTTGATAAGTTAAATTGTTTAAATACATGGCCATGCTCAAATTGATCAATAAAGAGTTATTGATAAATATTTGAATTGGACAATTGTAACTCGAGATCAAGAATATTAATTAAGCTATATAAGGTCGACTTATCCATGCCTTATGCTTAATTAGGATATCGCGCGACGAGAGGATTAAATATTATACAGTAACAGGATTTCGTTCGTGCCATCGAATTAATTCTTCTAATACGGGTAGTCATAATGTCAAGCTAGAGGCCGCTTATGATTTATGAGTCGTAAAATTGTTTTTATACTCATTTTCGTATTAATTACACTAGAATAAAAAGTGGATTTGGCTACACCAAAAAAGTGTGACGATATACATATAGTCACACATTTGTTTTCGAAAGTGTGTGACAAAAGGTCGCGCGAACGTAGGGTGTTTATGGTCACATTTTTGAGTTAGTGTCCGTATCCATTAAAAAACAGTGACCAAAAGTGTTAATAAGTGTGACCGTAAACACTGTACAAGCACACAAAACATGTTTTTTTTTTTGTATATTTAGTCACATACAATTTAGCATAAAGTGGCCAAAAGTGTTAATAAGTGTGACCATATGCTGTTTAAAGTGAAGAAATGTATATTTTGTGTGACTATTGATCATCCAATTGCCACATGAATTTTATGTTTGTGTGGGCTTTTGTAATATTTAGTCATACAAAGCATGTTTGTTTTGGGTATTTAGTCACATACAATTAAGCATAAAGTGGCCAAAAGTGTTAATAAGTGTGATCATATGCTATTTAAAGTTTAGTAAAAGTGTATTTTGTGTGACTATTGTTCATCCAATGGCCACATGAATGTTATGTTTGTGTGGCCTTTTGTAATATATAGTCACACAAAGCGTGTTCGTTTTGGGTATTTAGTCACATACATTTAAGCATAAAATGGCCAAAAGTGTTAATAAGTGTGACCATATGCTGTTTAAAGTGAAGAAATGTGTGTTTTGTGTGACTATTGATCATCCAATGGACACATAAATTTTATGTTTGTGTGGCCTTTTGTAATATTTAGTCACACAAAACATGTTCATTATGGGTTAGTCACATACAATTAAGCATAAAGTGGCCAAATGTGTTAATAAGTGTGACCATATGCTGTTTTAAGTGAAGAAATGTGTATTTTTGTGACGCCACATGAATTTTATGATTGTGTGGCCTTTTGTAATATTTAGTCACACAAAGCATGTTTGTTTTGGGTATTTAGTCACATACAATTAAGCATAAAGTGGCCAAAAGTGTTAATAAGTGTGACCATATGCTGTTTAAAGTGAAGAAATGTGTATTTTGTGTGACTATTGTTCATCCAATGGTCACATGAATTTTTAATTTATGTGGCATTTTGTAATATTTAGTCACACAAAGCATGTTTTCTGGGTGTATTTAGTCTCATACAATTAAGCATAAAGTAACCAAAAGTATTAATAAGTGTGACCATATGCTGTTTAAAGTGAAGAAATGTGTAATTTGTGTGACTATTGATCATCCAATGGTCACATGAATTTTATGTTTGTGTGGCCTTTTGTAATATTTAGTCACACAAAGCATATTTTTTTTTTTTTGGTATTTAGTCCTATACAATTAAGGAAAAAGTGGCCAAAAGTGTTAATAAGTGTGACCATATACTGTTTAAAATGAAGAAATGTGTATTTTGTGTGACTATTGTTCATCCAATTGTCACATGAATTTTTAGTTTGTGTGGCATTTTGTAATATTTAGTCACACGTCGAATTAAACAAAGAGTGACCAATAATGTTGATAAGTGTGACTATATTATGTGAGTGCATCTTTTAATCACACGGGTAACTACTGCTAGTAGTAAGTTAGTACTGCTGGAACAGAGTTACTACTGCTAGTACTAAGTTAGTACTGCTGGAGCAAGTTATTACTGCTAGTACTATGTTAGTGCTGCTGGAATGAGTGTATATATATATAAAACGGAATTAAAAACAAAAAACAATTTCAAATTGAATAAAACACGAATGTATATAACTGAACCGAATATACAATTGTAACGTCGTACATAAATTATCAACTACCATAATTTAAAACTGTTGAAGTATAACATTCTTTACATGAGCTGCTGCCGTCTCACCACCACGTCCCTCCAGTTCCAAATACACTACTGCCTTCATCATCTGCCCTTCCTATGTATCAAAGTACAAGAGTCTCATGATTAACACAAAACAGCATACATCATAGCAAAAGAGATTGCCGCTTCAACAAAAAAAAAAAGATTGGAAACATAAGGGGGTATTTGGCTAAGCTTATTGGGTGTTCTTGTTAAGTTAGAGTATTATCAAATTACAACAAGCATAGCCAAACACTTCTAACAAAGTGCTTGTTAGCTTTTTCAAGAGCAAAAAGTTAAAACTTAATGCTGAAGCCATATATTGCTTCTACAGAAGCCAAACACTCCCTTCTTTAAGTAAATAATTCAATATAGAAAATCCAATGATACAAATTTTACCAGCAAATGCACAGCCTAAGTTCCTGGCCAATAGCCATTTAACGCAATCAATGCTGAAAATTCGAACTTTGTGATATTAATGAATTTGTACTGGTATATTATAGTTTTGCAAAACCAAAAAAATGGTTCAACCATATGCATAGAGGTCGGTATTGTGTTTGTCTGTTTGATACTGGTAAAATCAAATGTTTACTTCTTTGTAGAGTAACATGAAAGAATTCAACTGTAATTAGTAGCAGCAGTAGTAGTTACCGAAAAAAGAGCGAGTCCATGCTCAAACTGAGCTTTTCTATGTCCATGATCAGCGGCAAGATTCATCCATTTTCTTGATTGTCTATGGTTTTGCAAAAACTCTCTGCCTAAAGAGAAGCAGAGCGATACATTATACATAGCTCTTACATATCCACCCTCTGCAGCTCGTAGATACCATCTCGCCTATTTCAAAACATAAAAAATAATATATAAACATCATATCTAACCAAAAACGTACGATAAAATTACAAATAGCTAAAGCTGTCTTGTGCAACCATTCGTAAGTTGACTTTGTATGATATGAGAAGAAACTAAGGTGTGATGGTGGATATAAAAGCTTAATATTTAAAGAAACGAGAGATAAATTCAGAAAATGTATAATGCATGAAAGTATCATACACCGGTACGTTTGAGTTACAAATACACACTTATAATTTCCTCGTACAACATCGCCATGGCTCAGGAACATTGTTATGCGTTTTTATGGAGAAAGAAATCGTATGATTGTTAAAAGTTTGCCCTGCCAGAAACTTTTGCGAACAACCTTACATGCCATTTCTTTTGTCCGCGCCTAAATGTGTAGCCAAAAAACATGTTTAATGGCTAGAATACTATTAATGACGGAAAAGTAGAAGAAATGTTTACCTTTATATCTTGTTGATGGTGACAAAGTTTATAGCTTTATATGTTTATATCTCATTTAAGTTTAATGCAACAATTAGCTAACCGCTATTAGCACCAATCTGTCATTGGCAGCGTCACCAGCAGAAAGGCCACTCCATCAGCAAGCCTCGTCAGCAACAATCTGCAAGAAGCAATAAACCGCAATCGTCACCCAGATGCAATCATCATCGAGCCTGCATGAGTGGTAATCTGCAGTAGCTTTCAAAGTCAAAGAAAATCACACAATACATTTGCTAGTTTTAAAATTCAAGCCCAAACACCCCTTAAAACAGATTCAGCGTTACAGATCATATTCGGGAAATAACTGGTAACAAATATAAGTCTTACCTGGTAATGTTTGAAAATCATCCAAGAGGGTCCTTCAATGCTAAATACCAACAATTCACGACTGCATAAACAATATATTATGTTTTCATACAATTAATATGAACTTGTGAGTGTTTGGATATATCCAAAATAGTTTAGGATTACCAGCTTATATTTGATGCTTTGGAGTTCCTTATCTTAAGAAAGTATGAGTTTTTTCATCATAAGTTGAATTCTGGTTGCGTTTCGAACTACACATCGGGATTGGTAAACTATGAAAGCAAAGGCGTTTTAGACAAAAGGCTTGAAAAATACCTGTTTTGGTTGACCATAATGTGTCCAGTTTGATTACCACGTCAATCCACCACCATAGGCTCCATTTCCTAAAACACAAAGGCAATAATGTGAGGATAACACTACAGAAATACATCCGAGAAATTTATAATACGCAAAATCACTCTCAGAACGCAATGAGTCTCTAGGAATATAACCGGGCGGGTATTTAATACTATGAAACTGATCCCACAAAATCCGCATTGATCTTGGAGGAGTTGGAATCACTTTCAATTTCAAATATAGCACACATGTACTGTGTCAAAACGACTTTTCACCTAAAGCTGGAGGACTGTATATCTTCACGGTGACGTTACCCTCGATCTCCCTAGCAAACTGAGCCCTTTCTTCCTTGATTTGCATATGGAGTGCAAGATACCCCGTCCATGGCCAAATAACATCAGAATAAGTGAAATGAATACATAAAAGATTACTTTCCTCATTTGCAGGATGCCAAATGGGTTGACTTTCAACATAACCGATTACTCCCATTCCGTTCAGTATCGTGGTGTTGAAAAGAACAGGCATTGCATCTGCATAGAGTGGTTGTTGGCAAAACGGCCACAAATAAGGACAGTCTGTATAATCAAGAATACTAGAAAAGATGCTTGCTCGAGGTTTATAGTTTTTTAATATTTCATACGATTCCAAGAGATCAACACGCCCTGCACCCTGCTCATACATATTAGGACCAAAAAGTTTTGCAGCTCCTTCAACTAGGGCTTGTTTCATGCTTGCTGGATTTAAGATCTGTTTTCTATCATTTTCTGGGATTACACTAACGAGAAGACACACTACACCAGCAACCACGGGAGTTGCCACACTAGTGCCTGATAAAGTTTTACAACCTGTGCTGATCTTGGATCCCATAATTTCTCGTCCATATCTGCGAAAATAAATATTATGGCCATAAGTTCAAATGTTCATAAGATTTTGTAACGGTTACTAACTTAAGAGTAAATAATTAATTACCCATGGGGAATCTCCCAAGTGCTCATGCCATGTGATGAGAATGAAGCAATGTGATCGTTGTAATCTATACCCCCGACACCAATGACATCACTTTGATCAGCGGGATTGTTCAGTGTCCCATAAAGAGGTCCATCGTTTCCAATTGCAGAGACCATAATAATATTGCTTGCTGTCAATTCCAACACCTGGTAACACATTGACCAATTTGTGTCAAAACGGGGAGCTTTTAGACCTGGTCAACACAAGTTGAGGTCAAACAGACTCTCACCTTCTCTACAAAGGGAAGATCCAAGTAATCAGGACCACCGATGCTCAAGTTTAGAATATCCAAATTGCTTGCAATTGCATAATTGAAAGCATCTAAAAACCATGACGTGTTTGACACCTGGAATAAGCCGAATAAAAACTTATCATCTCAAGAAAATCATAAAACGATTAACAACCTTTAATAGCATAACAAACATATGAGATTCCCATGTATTGAAGAACTATACTAATGCATTACATGTGCATCTGTAAACACGCGAAAAGCATAGATCTCGGTGTCTGGTGCAAAATGAAGGCATTCTGCATCTTCACCAGCAATAACTCCAGTGACAAATGTACCCTGTCCAAGATTGTCATTTAAAGTATCTGCATTGGTCCAATTAGTGCGCTCCTGACATTGTTAAAAACAAAAGTTATATTCTTATTTTCTTAATATATGAGTTTTACAAATTCGACCGATCTTTAAGCACAGTTCCATTAAAGTTATATTGTCAGTATTACCTTGATATTGCGGAAATGAGGATGATCAGAACGAATTCCAGTGTCAAATATAGCCATCCTAACTTTTGTACCGGTGTACCCTTTTGACCAATCGAAAGACTAACTTGACAACACAGAAAGCAAAACCAAATCAAACCCAAGAAGAACACGTTAAAAATCAGAATTAAATTACTTATCTTCTTGAACCGCAATTCCAATAAAATCTTTACAACAAATACCCAATTCAAAAGAAATCAAACCTAGGGTAAATAGACTAACAAAGTCATTATTAGTTCGATTTCGACAACTGCATACCTGAATTTATGAACGACCAACCCCTAAAAATTAGGGTTTTTAGCCTACTCTTTCAACAACAGTTGACAGGTCGACCACAAAACCCAAGTGAACAAAAAGCCCCAGAAAGGAACCTAAACACGCTAATAAGTTAGGGTTTCCTTTTGGTAAAATACCAAAACCGATCGTTATGTGTGTAGGTTTGTGTATGTTGAGATGAGTTGATATCCTTCCAGATGTGAAAAGTATCTCCCGCTAAGGAATCTCAAAAATTTTGGGGAGAAAAGATGATGTGAGATGTGAGAAAAAAGATGATGGATGGAGGGGCAATTTGATTTTGTGGAAAAATTTAGGCGGGGCCTGTGAAAAGTTGAGAGGAAAATTTTATTTTGGGAAAAACAAGTGCGGGATATGTAAAATATTACATATAAATTTAACACGTGAAATATCATAATCTTTGTTTATATTAGGGGCGGAAATGAGCTGAGTCGCTCGTGAAAAGCTCAGGATCATATCAGTAAAAAGCTTGAATGAGTCGAGCTTAAAAGAGCTCGAGCTCGAGCCTATGTTGCAGCTCATCTATCAATCGGGCTCGAGCCTAAGTTTTACATACAAAACTTGATTGAGCTCACGAGCCTAAATGACACTATGATATTTTACATATTAAACATATATAAAATGTTATGCATTTGTATTATAGGTGAACTTATTAACAAGCTCGATAAAAAGCTTATTAACGAGCTCAAAATAGATATATTACGAGCCACGCTCGAGCTAAACTTTAATTTTTTATTTCCGAATTGCATAAACCAGCCGAGCTCGAGCCAACTAGAGTTCGTTCGAGCTGATTCTTATCGAGCTTTGAGCTCAAGCTCAAGCCTATCAAATGAACTCAAAATGTTTAATGAGTTGAGCTCAACCTTATATAAGTTCGACTCGAGTTATTGTTGAGTTTTCGAGCTTGTAAGTGATATATACTAAGTGTAAATACTTATTTATGAATCTATCGGGCTTTTCGAGCTGAAGTCGAACAGAATTCGATTCTTAGGTTATATTTCAATTTTAATTTGTGTAAGGAAACACATCTTTACAAATAAATCGAGCTTTTTGAGTCAAGCTCAAGCCGAGTTCAAACTTTCTCGATCCCGAATAACATGATCGGGAGGTCCCTAGATACTTGCTTCTTAGTGTCTGTTTCAAACGGTATACACCTACCAAGCCAGTGCAACCCATGCATGACCGCCTTTAATAACTTCAAATACAATTCATATAACCTTCACACTATAACTATACCCCTACAAAGCCGGTGCAACCCATGCACGACCGGTGATAATGGATAATTCACATGGGTCATGGGTCATGTGCATTAGGTTATCACCGATCACATTCATTAATGGGTATTTGACATCATATGGGTCATATGCATTGGGTTATAGTTGCTTAGAGTGTCATGTTACGACACATCCATGACTGTTGACAATGGGTAATTAACATGGGTAATGGGTCATGTGCATTGGGTTGTAGTGGCTTATAGTGTCATGTTATCGACCAATACATGACTGGTGATTGACAATAGGTAATTAACATGGGTCATGGGTCATGTGCACTGGGTTTTGTAAACTAAGACAAAAACTATACAATATTTTTATACGTTATGTATTTTTTTTTTACGTTTCCATCCGTTTGTAACGTTCTTCGTCCCTTTTTGACCGTTTTCAATCGATTTTGACCGATTTCGCTAGTTTTCGACCGATTTTGACAATTTTCGATAGATTTCGACGGATTTAGACCGTTTTAGACCGACTACAACTAATTGCGACCGTGTTCGACCGATTTCGACTTTTTCGACCGATTTCGACCTTTTCGACCAATTTCATCCATTTTTGAACGTTCTGGGCAATTTTTGCTCGTTTTCATATGTTTTCAAGCTTTTTTTAACGTTTTACTCCGTATTAAAACGTTATGAAACGTTTATTACATTTTCGTACATTTTTGTACGATTTTTTCGTTTTTATTCGTCCTTCTCCTTTTTTCTTTGTTTTGCTACGTTGTGTTTGCTTTCGTACATTTTGTACGCCTTCATACGTTTTTTTTAATAAAATGTTAGACAACGGACAAAAACGGTCCCAGACGTACAAAAACATTTGAAATCAAGAAAAAAGCGAACGAAAACGGTTTAAACCATTATGATATTTTACCCTTTAAACTAAATAAGCTACAACTTATTTAGTTTTGCTAAATTCGAAATTTTAAAAGTGAAACAAGTTGAAAATAAGCAGAGGGAGAAAAAGCCACGATTTAATAAGCTTCTATAAGCACTCTTTAAGCTACTAGCCAAAACCAATGAAGCTTAAACTCCTATATTAAAAAAGAAATATATTACATTAACGAATAGGTTACTTTGGCAAGATGGTAACCCACTTGACTTCCGTAAGGGAGGTCGCGGGTTCGATTCTCGCTGGGGTGTAACATCCTTTTTTATTTTCTTGTTATTTTTTATTAACATAATTTAGTCACACATTTGTGATATGTTGTGGTTATTGTAAAGGCATATAGTCACGTCACATGATCGTTCTAGAATAAAATGTGACTATACACATTAGTTTTTGGCAAGCTAACACAAACTAAACTTTAAACACACATATTAAGTTACGTGACCAAAAGTGTTAATAAGTGTGACCATATGCTATTTAAAGGGAAGAAATGTAACACCCCAATAAGGCGGCCATTACAGTGTTGGGGAACCCACTCTGGGACCCACCAGGCGATACCCAAAATACAGATTAAATACACAATACATGTGGTACCGAACCACAATACATAGTACTTACTCCGATTAGGAGTTTACAGAAGTACGGCCAACGGCCTTATTATACACAGGATCCAAAATATAAGTATAACCCATATGGAAATGGAATATACTTTAAATAACAATACATTTGTTCTTAAATTAAATAAAGCGGAAATATAACATTACATGATACGAACACGACCGGATAATAAAAGACTTGGCCCCCCCGAACTAGTATCCTTCGAACCCTTCGCCATCACCATGATCTTCCCGTACCTTGCCTTTTCCTCGACCTAAAATACAATACAAGTATTTCGCCCAACACAGGGTCAGATATACATGATAAATGGTTTCTCAAGATTTTATACAATTCACATATATAAGATTTCAAGGAAAACAACACGACTAACAAACATACCCTTCGGGCGTATGAACGCTTAGTCACAAAACGTCGAACACATCCAAATATATAAATGGACTATGGACGACTAAGATAGTATGGCTCAAGAGGGACATCACAATACGCCCGATCCGAATATATGTCAGTGCACATGTCCACCCCGTATACGAAGTCCAGGATATAAGTGGGACAATGTACCTAATTAGCCTCAACGAACTACGTCTCGTGTGCACATCCCAACACGGAAAATATTCACGCATGACTATATATGTGCCCGGCTAAAAATTCTACACAATATCCAATCGGAACGTAGATATGACTACGGATATGTCACGATGCAACATGACAACGAATTCAATAATTCTCAAATCCGATTACGGATCAAGGACTCACCGAAATGACAATAATATCAAGGGATCGAAAGTGACGAACTTGGGAATACAATCCCACGATGAAAACAGAACATCATTAAGAATAACCTCAAATCACAAGTCACAAGTTTTGTAAGGGTTTCATATATATAAAACGTATAACCATCACAAGAATCCAATTATCATTATAACCAAGCAAGATAACTTGCCTCAATACGGAGGCGAGAATAGTCCTTCCTTGTCGAACGAATGAACAGACAGCCCTCGATTCAAAATCAGTTACTCGAACAATCAACCTTGAACGAAGTATATTTTACTCAATAATACGTTCATATGATCATCTATACCGAATTTTAACGAGACAACACCCTAATTCCATTTGAGTAGTTCAACTTTTTAAGATATTGAAGTGTTACTCCAAGAACCTTATTCATACCATTCTATTCTTATAATTTATTCTAAGATGTTACCAAATATTTGCTCGATTAAGAATTGATCCATAATGTGTTTAAACAATAATCTTATACCCTTTAAACTTATCAAGAACATCACAATTGATTAAAAGTAAAAATCTGCACTTCACTCAATCACTTATGTTAAGTTAACTAGTTATAACTCCATATCATGATCATGAAGACTATCTCAAGTTTAACACCATCCTTATTATCTTTTAATTAACTTGGAGATTCAAATATCATTCCTCTGAATTCACCTAGCTTAGGTTCAAGAAGATCATTCCATTCTTCTAATGTTCATCAAGGGTTTCTTAAAACATTTTATGGTAATTCTTGTCAACAAGTTACTTTCATTATGAGAAAACAAGGACTATTATTATCCCAATGGTGTTATTAGTCCAGCAAGAAGAGTGTGGTTAAACTAAGCATGATCATCACCATTTAAAACACTAAGAACACATCATTACAAATCCCTTAATCATCATATTCATCATTAAGTTTGTTGAAAGCTTAACTACAAACATGTTTAGCTTGATTAATTCATCACTAGGTGGAGCATACTTAATCACTAACATTATTATTATGAGTTTATAGGGTTAAATCGTATAACATACCTTCAGAAATGAAGAATAATACACCAACACCACAACAACACAATCTAAGCTTCAAAAATGACTCCAACTTCCAATCAACAAGCTCTAAACCAAGATGAATAGCTCAAACACAAGTAGAAAGGAGGTAGAAGTGATCTAGGGGGGCACGGGATGCTTATACTGGAGAAAATCATGAAGTTGAACGTGTAAAATGAAAGGCACGAGTTGTCTTTTTATAACAGCACCATTCGTTACGTACGTTATCACAAGAGGATAACGTACGTTAACAGCTTTACGTACGCTACACAAAAAGTGTTACGTACGTACGCTAATTCCAGAGGCTGCTGGACTAAAATACGAACATCATTACATACGTTATTGCTTGGAGCATTACGTACGTAATGTAGGTCAACTAGATTGCCTCCAAAAGATCAGATATTTGTATCACGCCCGACCCCACACGCCGAAAGTTGAGATCGGATACGATTACACTGGTTACGTACGTAACAGGTACCTCTTTACGTACGTAAAGGCCTCAATATAGCATACGCTATGCTAAAGGATTAGCGTACATTAGGCTCAGATTTAATAGATCAAAAAATGTACTTAACTATACAACATTGAGAATTCAAATCATAGTGCGAGTGGTAGTTATTATTAAGTCTATTTATGATATATTCCAACATAAATAAACATTACACACATGCAACAAGACTACAACAGTATTGAATTATCCGAATAATAAAACAGTAAGCAAGAATTTCCGTCGGATATTACATACTCCCCCCCTTAAAAGGGATTTCGTCCTCGAAACTAAGGGGTAAACAATTCGGGATACCTCTCTTGAATGCTGCTCTCCGTCTCCCACGTGGCCTCCTCGACTCCGTGTCGTGGCCACTTTCAGTAGGGGAATCGTCTTGTTCCGCAATTGTTTGATCCTCCTCTCAAGTATCCGTACGGGGCGCTCCTCATACGAATGATCCTCTGCTAAATCGATCTCATCGAACTGAAGTACATGACTCAAATTAGCAATGTATTTCCTTAATTGGGAGACATGGAACACGTTATGAATCCGGCTCAGGGCTGGTGGTAAAGCCAAGTGATAGAATAAATCGCCTACTCATTCCAAAACCTCAAATGGCCCGATATACCTCGGACTCAGCTTGCCTCTCTTCCCAAAACCAAAAACTCCTCGAGTAGGGGACACCTTCATTAGTACATGGTCGCCGACCTCGAACTCAAGCGGTCGTCAACGGTTGTCTGCGCAAGACTTCTGTCGGCTTTGAGCCATCAACAAACGACTCCTAATCAGAGTGATCTTCTCACGGGCTGCTAACAACATATCGGGTTCCGTACCCAAGGTCTCAGATAGATCGTCCCAACACATAGGGGATCTACAATGACGGCCATACAACGCTTCATAAGGTGCCATCTGAATCGAAGTGTGCCAGCTATTATTATAAGTGAATTCCACTAAAGGTAGTTGGGCCTCCCAATCATCCTTCCAATAGAGAACGCACGCCGTCAGCATATCCTCTAAAGTTTGGATAGTCCTCTCAGTCTGACCATCCGTCTGCGGGCGAAATGCTGTGCTGAAGTTCAATTGTGTACCCATCGCACGATGAACTGCTTTCCAAAAATGTGACACGAATCACCCGTCACGATCTGATACAATACTCTTAGGGGTACCATGTAACCTTATAATCTCTTTGATAAATAGCTGGGCCAATCTCTCGGGTCCCCAAGTGTTTTTAATCTCCAGAAAGTGGGCTGATTTGGTCAGACGATCCATAATCACCCAAATCATATTCATCCCTGGTTGACTCATCGTCAAGGTGGTGATAAAATCCATCGATATGTCCTCCCATTTCCACTTGGGAATCGGGAGTGGTTTCAGCATTCCTGCGGGTCGTTGATGCTCAATCTTAACTTGTTGACAGGTTAAACACCTCGAAATGAATTCTGCAACTTCACGTTTCATACTTCCCCACCAATAATATTGTTTCAAATCCTTATACATTTTTCTAGACCCCGGGTGAATGGAGTACGGGGTAGAATGAGCTTCTCTCAGGATAGAGTTCCTTAATTCGTCGTCTGCGGGTACACAAACTCGGTTCCTGAAGCGTATCAATCCATCCTCGTGGATCACAAAGACAGGGGTTTTCCCTAGAGTTACTTCATTCCGAACTCGAGATAAGAATGGGTCCGTAACTTGCTTCGATTTAATTATATTCTCAAGGGACGATGAAATTTCAAGTGTGCAGAGTTGTCCCTGAATACGCTGTAACCAGACTTCAACTTCCGGCCTCACCAATTCTAACTGCAATTCCCTATGAGCTGTTAAGCGGGCAAGCATTTGCTCCTATACTGTTTTACGACTCAAAGCGTCGGCAACTACATTTTCTTTGCCCGGATGATAAAGGATCTCGATATCATAATCTTTGATGAGTTCTAGCCACCTTCTTTGCCTCATTTTTAACTCCTTCTGAGTAAAAATGTACTTCAGGCTCTTGTGATCGGTAAAAATCTGACAAGTAATTCCATACAGATAATGACGCCAGATTTTTAAAGCAAACACCACGGCTGCAAGTTCTAAATCATGGGTGGTGTAGTTGACCTCGTAAGGTCGTAGATGTCTCGATGCATAGGAGATCACTTTCCCGTTCTGCATCAGTACACATCCAAGGCCCTGTTTAGATGCTTCACTATATACCACAAATCCTTCCGTTCCTTTCGGTAGGACCAAAATAGGTGCCGAAATCAACCGACTCTTGAGTTCATCAAAACTCCGCTGACATGACTCAGACCATAAATACTTATTATCCTTCCTCATCAAATTAGTCATTGGTTGGGCAATTTTGGAAAAACCTTCCACGAACCGTCGGTAATAACCTGCTAGTCCCAAGAAACTACGTACTTCCTTAACGTTCTTTGGTGGTAGCCAATCTCGGATAGCCTCTGTCTTCTGTGGGTCTACTCGTACCCCATCAGCTGATATCACATGTCCGAGAAAGATAACTTCACGCATCCAGAATTCACATTTGGAAAATTTCCCATAAAGTTGTTCTCGCCTCAAAGCATCGAGAACTTGATGGAGATGGCGCTCATGCTCATCATGGTCACGGGAATACATCAGAATGTCGTCAATAAAAACGACTATAAAGTGATCCAGATAATTAATAAAGACTCGATTCATCAACTCCATAAATACTGTCGGTGCATTAGTCAGTCCAAAAGGCATCATTACGAAATCATAATGCCCATAGCGAGTACGGAAAGCGGTCTTCGAAATGTGAGCCTCACAAATCCTCAGCTGATGGTAACCAGACCTCAAGTCGATCTTAGAAAACACAGCAGGCCCCTAAACCTGATCCAACAAATCATCAATACGCGGCAATGTATATTTGTTCTTAATGGTTACCCTGTTCAGCTCACGATAATCAATACACAGACGTAGGGATCCGTCCTTCTTCCGTACAAATAGTACTGGTGCTCCCCAAGGGGACGCACTAGGTCTAATATATCCCTTTACGGTCAAATTCTCAAGTTGGCTCTTCAGTTCCTGCATCTCAGTCAGAGCCATACGATACGGCGCTTTTGAAAGCGGGGACGTACCAGGCTCTAACTCAATATTGAACTCTACATCACGATGTGGAGGTAAGCCTGGCAACTCATCTGGAAATACGTCTGAGTAGTCTCGGACTACCGGAATATCGGCCAGTTTGACTGGTCGATCCGCTGCTTTGGTCATGAAACACCAAAATCCAATACACCCCTGATTAAGCAGTTTCACTGCTTTTATAGCACTGATGACTCTCCCGGAACGACTGGGATTGTCACCCTGAAAGGTACACTCGACACCATCGTCAGATGTGACGGTCACCGTTCGCTTGTGAACACTAATTATGGCATCATGACGGTCCATCCAATCGATACCCAATATCACATCATCTTTAGGTAAATCGACCACAATTAAATTCGACAACCACTCACGGTCGTTCATGCGAATCCAACAGTCCTGAACTTCACGATTCCCAACAATTCTTCAACCATCGGGTAGACCAATTATATAAGGTTCACAATTGATAACATTATCTAATTGCAAATGACTCAAACAAGAAGCAGATAAAAAGGAGTGTGAAGCACCAGTATCAAAAAAAACACAGACAGGCTGAGATTGGATCTCGAGAGTACCTGCAATCATGCTGGGCTTCGGGATCTTCAGCCTTCTTCATCTCGTAGACTCTGGGTTTTGCAGTCCCAGCACCAGATGTGCCAGCTTGATTTTCACGCCCCATCCCTTTGTTTGCCCCGGTAGTCTGATAAGAAGCGGACGCAGGTACACGGTCCTGAACTGAAGACTGAACTGGAGCATGAGGTGCTGCGGGAGTATGTCCTGGTCCACTCCTACAATAACGAGAACGATGTCCATTCTTCCCACAAGTATAGCATGCCACGGCTGGCCTTGGGCATTTTGAATTGATGTGCCCCTGGTCTCCACACTTATAGCGCACAACAGATAGGCTGACCACTCGAGGTTGCGATCCGATTGGCTTCGACGCCATAGGTTGCCGTTCAGAAGGATTTGGCACTAGTTGGGGCCTCTTGAATGTTCCCCGGTTGCTGTCTGTCTAGTTCTGGTTCCTGAATTTCTTGTTGTTAGACTGCGGTTGCTTCTTGGAAATTTCTTTCACGGTCAATTCATACTCCAGAGCTTTCTCAATGAACTCTGGTAGGGTCGCACAATGATGGTTCAACAGCTGCATTCTCATTCGGGGTTTAAGCCTTTAGAGAAAGTATTTGATCTTATCAGCCTCCGTTCGGACAATCGTCGCAGCAAAAGGAAGAAGTGTGTAACACCCCCAAGTTATTCAGGGTATATTACAGCGCCGTGAGCCCCGCCGTGGGACCCACAAGGCTAAACATACGCGGAACTATAAACTTGACCGATAAGGTCTACATACAATAGAAAGAAAGACGATACAAATGGTATTCAAAACCATAACCAATGAAACCATATACATCACTGCACAAATCAATACCTCGGCAACACAGGCCGGAACATCAAGAAGCGAAATACAATACTCGAGTATTTAAAAATCCATTCCAGTACAACAACACTGAATGGAGGAATCCAAGAAAATAACCGGAGACAAAACACAGTATCACACTTGCCCATCATCTTCATGCCGACCCGTTACCCACCTGTCCGCTCTCCTGGAACCTGAAATACATGAAACGTATTTCCCCCATAAAGGGGTTAGCCGTCGAATAGCTAGTGCAAGTATAACAATATGAAACACAATACTCCTCGACAATAAAGTAAATGTAATCCGTCAATTCATCAATTCAAGACTAGTATTCCGGAATGACTAAAATCTCAAGACGTATGTGAATGTCGTAGAAACGGTTCGTTCATATCATACGCCGTTACATGTAGGAATGCCGTCAAAACGGTTCGTTCATTACATGCCAACATTATTTCATATGAATGCCGTAGAAACGGTTCGTTCATATCAACCATGGAATCGCACCAGAGGCTACGAAACCCTCAGAGGACCATAGGCCCGTCCCGGAGTGGCTAGAAATAATCATACCATCAATATTTCATACTTTCAAAGTCGAGAACGTACAATCATAAATGTATACTTGCCTTAATAAACGTTACCGAAAATCCCGAAGAATACGGTTCGACCGGGAAGCTTGAACCACGAAGAAGACAACAAATGGAAGGGTTCCGACTTGAGTTCTTCACAAGGATTTCGTCCCTAAGTCATATCAATGATAAATCAACAATTGTACGATGAATAATAATCGTACAACGCCAAACCCCCCCTCTTAGACCTTTTGTCGGACACTTTCAAGGCGTCGACTAATAACTCAACCAAAACGACGAATCAATACAATCCAACCGTGGAATAACGATGGAAATGATAGAATACACCTAAATAATCATCAATCCATCACTAATCTAAATTACTACGGATTAAAAGGATGAAGTCAAACAAAACCCCCAATTTCCAACACAAAATTCGAAGTGTTCTTGAATAATCTTTCAATAATCCGATGAATACTCAAACATGTCCATAATCATGCGTATATCACTTCATACCCCATGATTTTAACATCCAAAACATCATTACCCAATACAAAATCGAAATCCAAGGTGTTGAAGAAATTACCTCTTGAAAATCCAAGCACTATGATTCGAAGAGTACGCGATAGATCGATGATACGAGCTTCACAATCGAAAAGAGATGAAGAGAAATCACACACTCAAGCGATAGGTGAAGAAACTTCTTCCTCTCAAGCCTCCTCTCTCGTGCCCAAGTGAAGAAATAGGGAAAAATGAGGTGATCCGCTCAAGAAAACGCAGATATAGGGTAAACTGTCATGTGTGCCGCGGCTCAGTAGAAGTGTGCCGCGGCACAGGCCCAAAATTTGCTCCCAGGGCTCGGCAGTGTGCCGCGGCTCAGCCCAGGTGTGCCGCGGCACCGGGTACAGGCGGTTTTGGCCGAATCTGGAAAATGAGAGTGACTTAGCTATTTCGACCATAACTCCCTCGTCTGGACTCCGATTGACTCACCGTTTGAACCATTGGAAAGCTAACTCGATGCTTTATAATATTGCCAAGATTCAGAATTCTTGGAGTTTCCAAGAATTCATGGTGATTTAAAAAAGTCGAACTCATACGTGGAAAAGTCGCTAAAGAACACGGGATTCAACAGAACGATACCGAAACGAACTCGGATGACAAAAAGTGTAGAATTAATCATTCTCAGGGTGACGAAACGGTCCCAAGAAAGTCGTCAAAACGGACTTTCGCCAACAAATAAAAAATTACCGGAAATCGAATTCGCGGATATTACATTCTACCCTCCTTAAAAGAAGTTTCGTCCTCGAAACTTAAAACAACTAGGGAGAAGCAATATCCCGCCAGGAAAACTCAACGAGATACACAAAAAAACGCGTAACTTACGCCCAACGGCGAAACATTACAAGTAACACAACAATACATTACCCGAAGGTAATCCAAACCAATGCCGAAAAAGATACGAATTCACAATGCCCGAAGGCTCCAACGGAAATACCCATACATCACAATGGCCTGAAAGCCGAACAGCCCAAAGCTGTAAATCATCACAAAATAGATCTCAAAGGAACCAACCTGACTGTCGGACATACCCCTCGGCGTATGAACAACCAGTTGCAAATCGTCGGACATATCCAATACAACATGGACTACGAACGATCAAACAATAAAGCTCAAGAGGGACATCACAGTACGCCCGATCCGGAAATGTGTCCGTGCACATGTCCACCCCGTATACGGAATCCAGAATATACGTGTGACAATGTACCTAATTAGCCTCAAGAACTACGTCTCGTGTGCACGGTCCAATGCGGAAACATCCACGCATGACCATCGAGTGCCTGGCTAAAAATCCTACACATAACCAATCGGCACGCAGACATGATTCCAGATATGCCACGTTACAACATGACAACGAAACTCAAGGGATAAAACATCCAATACGGATCATACGACTCACCAAGTGAACGATGACACACGAATAATGAAAGATCGACACGACCAACGATATTCAAAACAACCATCCTGGGGTAAGAATTCCCTAAGGACCAATTAACACGGCAATAACCACAACACCACAATTCGGGAAATCCTCCATCCTCAACGATCACAAAATTATCGAGTTCATAAGAATAATAGTGTGCTGCCCTGAGTCGGCCAACACGAAAATAATAATTCAACGGATGGGAATTATCCTCGACAGTCCCAATTCAATACTTCGATTACCGTAGAATGGCCAATCGATAACAACGATACAACGGATGAGAATATCTTTGACAACGGATGGGAATTATCTTCGATAATCCTAATTCAATACCTCGATTACCTTAGAACGGTCAATCGATAATCAACGATACGATAGAATAGATGTCCCGGTGTCTTAAACCGACCACCGAAACGAAGATGACAAAAGGATATATCAAATGTCTCCAATCGGTTAATATAATATTAATAGAAGAAACACCGATATCAATAACGACGATCACCACAATATCTCAATGGAACATCCATCACAATCACAATCGATACGTCGGCACCGCGAACCGGCTATCGACAGCGACTTTACCAACAAGTATCGCAATGCCTTGAACCGGCCTTTTACAAACAACAACAACATTTGGCATAATTTGTCGACGGGTGTCGTATCAAACAATCCCCTGATATCAATACAATCATAAAGAGGCCGAGTCTCGAAATGACACACACATTCGTACACCTACACGATAATATTAATCTCATTGATTAGTACAAGTATAAAACTTGCCTCGATATCAATGTCACGAACCGTTACCAATTCAGTTGCTTTCGTCTACGGGTTCCTCAATTCCGACCAAGGTAATCTACGAATTCTTCAACCTCAACCGCAACACAACAGTCATAATCCATGATCACACATCATGTCTTATTGTAAAACGAAGGATTAATAATCAACAGGTTCGATGACGACCAAATGTTAACACCACCAAACCACAAACTCAACCGTTTCACCATATCTCGACTAATCACAGTCTGAACAATCCAACTCAGACACTTACAAATCCTGTCCACAATACGAGTCGAAATATGATGATCATATCAGCAACAAATGAGGACCAATAATAAGGGTCTAAATGTTCCAAACTAAATTCTTAAATTCGAATTGATAAGGTTCCCTTCTCGTAAATCCATCGTTAAAATTTACTTATGACCGTCATCATTTCGAATCATCCGACTGGTTCAAAACAATAGATAATCTTACTAAAAAGGTTATCAAATAGTCCAATCATTCGACTTGAACATTTGCTCCATACGTATGGGCTTCCAAATTCAGAGATGAATAATAGTCTCATCAAACTCATAATCACATTCGTATTCCTATACGAATATTATTTCCAACACATAGTTTAGCTCTAGATATGAATATTCCATATTCATTTTCAAAACATCAACACTTCTTAAAAATTTTCATCACCTCGGATAATTCAAGAGTTCTTCAAGAACATGAAATATCTGAAATCACGTTCAGAACAACATATCCGAGGTATATATCTCCATGTTACCATTTCCTTCATCATGTCATTCATACAACCTCAAGAATCACCACAAAACCCTTATCGTCATATGAAGAAGATCTCAATAATCATATCAACATCCGAAATCTCTTATTACGATTCCAATAAATCTCGTATAGCATTATCACATGATACCAAGATTGTAATACCCCAGATCCTCCTGGGAATATTACACGCCGTAAACCCTTCTCACGAGGATTTACCAGGCTAAGCACAAATTTCCACGTCATTTCAAAAATGCCAAAAAGACCGATGACGGTAATATTTTTCAAATACTAAAAAAAATCATTTTCCAAATACCGTCAAAACGATCAAGGTTAAAATGCCAAAAACTCAGTTTAGGGAATCGGTTTTACAAAATAAAATTCAGTTGGCAAAATACCAAAAATCCATTTCAAAAATACTCATGCAACGGATACAAGTACAGTCCAATTTATGCATTTACATTGAAATAAAAACGAACATCAAAATACGCGATTCCCAACATACTCCCTCCCAAGTAGTAATCCTTAAAGAAAAAAAAATGAACCACTATCAAAGGGATACGAGGATTACTTTGTATGGACTAACCACAAAGAAGAATAATTTGAACTCCATTCCAAGAATCATCAAAAACTTCAAGAACAATACTTAAATCCAAGCTCTCCATCTTAATCTTGTTTAAGAGAATCATCTCTCAATGTTTAGGAACTTCAAGTGCTTCCCAAGGTTCCCTCTATTGACTGAAGGAAGGAGAATGGACAAAATGCCTCTCAGCACTCGTCTATCCTCTCTATAAAACACATCACTAGCGCGCGCTAGACCTTATATTTAGCGTGCGCTACATGACTAGCGTGCGCTATCCTTCCTTGATAACGTGCGCTATCAGGCAGTCCAGAAGCTACTACATTGATTCGAAATTCATCTAACGTACGTAATGCCCATGCATTAGCGTACGCTAACAGGCGTTGACTTGATACAGTGAAATGCTCAGTAGCGTGCGCTAATCATATGGTTTTAGCGTGCGCTAGCTCTACACGACAAGCACTCGTTGACCTTATCTGGACACGCATCGAACATGGCCGGGTCCACCCGTCGAAGCTAAGATTCCATTATTGGCGATCTGGTGTTAGCGTGCGCTAACCAACATTCATTAGCGTGCGCTAACTGAATATAAAAATCAACCTGGGCCTACCTGTCGGCCACCTTTCGGAACTAACCCAGCAAGTTGTTACGCACGTTAGGGGTCCTCCTTAGCGCACGTAACCGAATCTCTTAGCGTGCGCTAAGTATGCACCGTAGCGTACGTTAAGTATATGTCTTAGTGCGCGCTAGGCATACCTTGTAGCGTGCGCTAACGTAGCTGTACTTAGCCATTTTTCGCTATTCTCGACATAAACACATTCAATAATATTATCATACGTTCACATCATCCTCAAGTACAATTATCCATCAACGACATCCAACATATAAACGAAAAAATATATATCCGAAAAATCGGGGTATTACACTCTACCCCCCCTTAAAAATAAGTTTCGCCCTCGAAACTTGCAATCACTCGCACAAACAACATTTCAACGGAAATTTAAATTCACCAAGAATTATCGAATAATCCGAACAACATACTTACAAGTCTGCGAAGTCGAAGATCTCCCGTGATACTAGCATGCGACTCCTAAACAAAGTCTCAACATAATACCGATACACACCACTATCGCAATTAGCAACTTAACAAAATCTCAAGGAAGAGTTCACGTCCGTGACCACGGCCACGATTCTTCCTACTTTCAGCCAACATTCTGAAGGGCACATCCGTGCGTAAGTATAATCTGAATCGCACATTCTCGAAGTGACCAAATCCCAAGAATACCAAGCTATAAACGAAACGATTAAGAAAAATACAAGAAGAGTGAGAGGGCTTACAAGTACCGGTCGCACTGTGATGATGGCAGAGTAGTGATACTGTGGGCAAATGCCGACTCAATCGACCCAAAAGACCGACAACCTAGGTATCCATAAACCTAAGCTCCGATACCATATTCTGTAACACCCCCAAGTTATTCAGGGTATATTACAGCGCCGTGAGCCCCGCCGTGGGACCCACAAGGCTAAACATACGCGGAACTATAAACTTGACCGTTAAGGTCTACATATAATAGAAAGAAAGACGATACAAATGGTATTCAAAACCATAACCAATGAAACCATATACATCACTGCACAAATCAATACCTCGGCAACACAGGCCGGAACATCAAGGAAACTGAAATACAATACTCGAGTATTTAAAAATCCATTCCAGTACAACAACACTGAATGGAGGAATCCAAGAAAATAACCGGAGACAAAACACAGTATCACACTTGCCCATCATCTTCATGCCGACCCGGTACCCACCTGTCCGCTCTCCTAGAACCTGAAATACATGAAACGTATTTCCCCAATAAAGGGGTTAGCCGTCGAATAGCTAGTGCAAGTATAACAATATGAAACACAATACTCCTCGACAATAAAGTAAATGTAATCCGTCAATTCATCAATTCAAGACTAGTATTCCGGATTGACAAAAATCTCAAGACGTATGTGAATGCCGTAGAAACGGTTCGTTCATATCATACGCCGTTACATGTAGGAATGCCGTCAAAACGGTTCGTTCATTACATGCCAACATTATTTCATATGAATGTCGTAGAAACGGTTCGTTCATATCAACCATGGAATCGCACCAGAGGCTACGAAACCCTCAGAGGACCATAGGCCCGTCCCGGAGTGGCTAGAAATAATCATACCATCAATATTTCATACTTTCAAAGTCGAGAACGTACAATCATAAATGTATACTTGCCTTAATAAACGTTACCGAAAATCCCGAAGAATACGGTTCGACCGGGAAGCTTGAACCACGAAGAAGACAACGAATGGAAGGGTTCCGACTTGAGTTCTTCACAAGGATTTCGTCCCTAAGTCATATCAATGATAAATCAACAATCGTACGATGAATAATAATCGTACAACGCCAAACCCCCCCTCTTAGACCTTTTGTCGGACACTTTCAAGGCGTCGACTAATAACTCAACCAAAACGACGAATCAATACAATCCAACCATGGAATAACGATGGAAATGATAGAATACACCTAAATAATCATCAATCCATCACTAATCTAAATTACTACGGATTAAAAGGATGAAGTCAAACAAAACCCCCAATTTCCAACACAAAATTCGAAGTGTTCTTGAATAATCTTTCAATAATCCGATGAATACTCAAACATGTCCATAATCATGCGTATATCACTTCATACCCCATGATTTTAACATCCAAAACATCATTACCCAATACAAAATCGAAATCCAAGGTGTTGAAGAAATTACCTCTTGAAAATCCAAGCACTATGATTCGAAGAGTATGCGATAGATCGATGATCCGAGCTTCACAATCGAAAAGAGATGAAGAGAAATCACACACTCAAGCGATAGGTGAAGAAACTTCTTCCTCTCAAGCCTCCTCTTTCGTGCCCAAGTGAAGAAATGGGGAAAAATGAGGTGATCCGCTCAAGAAAACGCAGATATAGGGTAAACTGTCATGTGTGCCGCGGCTCAGTAGAAGTGTGCCGCGGCACAGGCCCAAAATTTGCTCCCAGGGCTCGGCAGTGTGCCGCGGCTCAGCCCAGGTGTGCCGCGGCACCGGGTACAGGCGGTTTTGGCCGAATCTGGAAAATGAGAGTGACTTAGCTATTTCGACCATAACTCCCTCGTCTGGACTCCGATTGACTCACCGTTTGAACCATTGGAAAGCTAACTCGATGATTTATAATATTGCCAAGATTCAGAATTTTTGGAGTTTCCAAGAATTCATGGTGATTTAACAAAGTCGAACTCATACGTGGAAAAGTCGCTAAAGAACACGGGATTCAACAGAACGATACCGAAACGAACTCGGATGACAAAAAGTGTAGAATTAATCATTCTCAGGATGACGAAACGGTCTCAAGCAAATCGTCAAAACGGACTTTCGCCAACAAAGAAAAAATTACCGGAAATCGAATTCGCGGATATTACAAAGTGCCTGGAATTTCTCGGCAATAGATAGTACGTCATCATCTTCGGACGAGTCTGGATTCAGGAATTCTGATAGTTTGGCCTCGCGGAGAGGACTCAGATAGTAACGGTCTAGCATGAGATTCTTAAATTCCTCCCAAGTACATACGCCATCAGCTGGCCTCACCGAAAGCCACCAAGTGTGGGCGCCCTTTCCAAGGTAGTAAGCTGCTATGGAGACGCGATTCTCTGCTGGACAGTCTACCATATCGAACAATTTCTCGAAGTGTTCAATCAAATGCACGATATCAGCCGGCTCAGAGGAACCTTCAAAAATAGGGGGTCGCTGGAGAGAGATGTCGCTGATGATCCGACTCACCGGTCCGCCATGTACAGGAGGTGGCACCTGATGCTGGTCGGTAGCAGCTCTCTGCATACTTTCAATTAACTGACCTATCTGGGTCATCTGGGCCATCATACCCTGCATCACAGCGTAAGGATCGACACGAGCATCCTCGCGTCCAGTGTGGTGAGATTGGTCCCAAGAAGGCGAATCACTGCCTGCGGAACTATGCTCTGCATTCGCACGCCTGTTGGCTCGTGGTATCGGGATTCGGCCCCTTCCGCGGCTGTAATATCCTGAATTTTCAAGCAATATTTTCTTCGATGATTTTATTGGAATATTGATATGGTGAATTTATTTTCGTGATTTCATGTGAATGAGATTTAATAAGTTGGATGGTATTTTCTAATCCCGTCGAATAATCGTTGGTATAATGCAGCAGTGTACAACGTTATATTCTCCAGTAAATTATTCGATGAAGGTTAGAGAAATTATCCGGATTAAGTAAGGGATTCTTGAGTTGTCATAGATATATTGAAGATGCAATTATATTCTCGGATGGTTTAAAGTACGAAAAAGTACCGAAAGTATTAGTGAAGATAAGATTGGATATTTTTTTTTGAAAAGTATTGTGCACAAGGTTTGACTTTGGAAAATCACCACAGATTTTTCGGATGTTTGAAAATTCTGAGATAAAAAATATTTTATAGATTTGAGTTAGCTTTCTAACATTTCAAACGACGAGCCAATCGGAGTACGAACGAAGATGTTATGGTCGAATTAGTGGAAACTATTTGTAGAAATTTAGTTCCGTCAACGAACATTCACCCGTGCAGTAATGTTACAAACATAATTCATAAAAATACAACCGTCAGATTAATATGAAATTTTGTCAGTCAGTTGTAAACACCGTAGAGTCTATTTTGGACGGTGAAGATTGGATTTGGATGTACCATGTGACTGTACTAATTAACAGAACAAGAGGTTCCTGTTTTCGGATTCATATTGAGAAGTCTCGGTATTTTGTAGATTTCCAAAGATTTAACCATTGAATTGTGCTAAATTTTGGATATGTTATTTACCAAATCATTTGGGGTGTCGAGTTAAAAGAAATAAATCTATATGATTGTAGAAATTTATCATATAGTGAAGTCTATTTTGAGTGGATCGTGGTTTTGTTCCATATTTGGAGTTCCATTTACGGTGGAGCAGCCGTGATTGACTAGCTCGATGAAGGGCAAGACGTGGTCCGATTTTATTGAATTTTGGATAGATTGTTGCTGACTCATGGTCCTTAATTTTCACCGGATGGATCGTGATTTGGAGTTCTAGACCGTGAGTTATTGCTGTTTCACATTACTGGGCAGATTCGGCTTCGTCGTATCGACATTGAGGCAAGTTATACTTGTTCAGTTTATAATATTTAATGAATGGTTTCACTTTCATTTCATTTATAATTCATATAGCAATGATATTGTAAACGTAAATTTTCGGGATGATGGTTTTTTCGTGGAAAGGATATTATCGTCAGTTTGAGGTAATTTAAGTATTGTTCAGTTATGAGGATAATTATTATGTTGAATTGTGGTATATGTCATAAGTTGAAGTTTCATATAGTGAGATTCGTATTGGTTGTTAGTTGAAGGATGTTTATTCCAGGGCTATCGTTTGATATTAATGGTTGTGTTGATCGATCGTTGAGGGATGTTGATCCCAGGCCTGTTGTGTTGAGGTTGTTGATCGTGTTGATCGTTCTTTGGGAATTGTGATCCCAGGATTGTTGTTTTGGATATTGTCAGTCGAGTCAATCTTTCATTATTCATGTGTCATTGTTTACTTTCGGTGAGTCTTTTGATCCTTATTGGATATGCGATTCTTTGAGTTTCTTTGTCATATTGCACCGTGACATATCTGGAGTCATATCTGCGTGCCGATCGGTTATGTGTAGGATTTTCAGGGCGGGCACATATAGACGTGTGATGGGGTCATGTCCTCACATTGGGTTGTGCACACGAGAAGATTACTTCGTGAGACTGATTAGGTACAAGACCACACGTGTATTTGATCGATACATGGGGTGGCTTATGCACGGACACATTTCCGGATCAGGCGCACTGTGACGTCCATCTTTGAGCCATATTGTTTTGGTCGTTCATAGTCCATGTATGATTTGATATGTTCGACAGTTTGCGACTGGTTGTTCATACGCCCGAGGGGTATGTTCGACAGTCGAGGTTATTTTCTTGAGATCCATTATTGTTGATCGTTTGGAGTTTACCTTGTTGATGGTATTCTCGGTCGTTAATTGGTCCTTTATTGATCGTGTTTGGAGTGTACCTTGTTGATAGTATTCTCGGTCATTGTTGATCCTTTGTTAGTCGTGTTGGGGTTTATCATGTTGGTGATATTCTCAGTTGACATATTGGTTGATCTGGTTATTGATCGCATGAGCGTTTAGGCCGTGCATCGATGTTTCGGATTTGTTATCATTATCTTGTGGTAGTTGATCTACAGATGTATTGTGTATGTTTGGTTCTTATCAGGATTGGTATTTGATTGTGCGATCCGAAGGACATGATTTGGCATAGATAGATTATTTTCCGCTTATGAGTTATGATGATATTTTTGAGGATTTTGAGTATTGTTTTGGTTCAGTCCAGATGAGTGTTGTTGAGTTCATTTCGTCATTGGAGAATGCGAAATGTGGATTATGGTAAGGATCGAATTGGTATGATTGCTTTGGATTGGTAAGGTTAAGACGGTAAGATTACATTGGTAGTATTCTTACAGTATTATTACATTGATATGTAATTATTTATGTGATGTGATCGATATCATTATTGAGTATTATGGCTGACCCCTTCGTGGGCTTTATTTTTAGGTACTCGGAGATCGAGCTAGTAGCGGTCGTGAAGAGATGAGCTTCCCGGGTGATACTGGCTGTGGCATTATTTTAGGAATCGAGTATTCTTTTCTGGTTGTTTTATTTCCGCTGCAAATGTATATTTTGAACTGTGTTTTATCCGCTGCGTGCGTATATTTCAAAATGTCTTTCCGGTATTTTTACCAAATCGTGTGTACATTTCAAAATGGCTTTTTGGGTACTTCGTAAACTTGGATTATTTCGTATAACCGATTCCCTAAACCGAGTTTTGGCATTTTGGCCTTGCACGTTTTAACGATATTTTCATGACGGTATTTGATATTTTATAAATGACTTTTGTGAGTATTTGAAAATATTACCGTCATCGGCCTTTCTGAATGTTTTTGAAAATGATTATTAGCCTGGTGGGTTCGGGCACGGGGCCAACGGCGCTGTAATATCCTGGATGATTTTGGGGGTGTTACAGGAGATGGTATCGGAGCCTAGGTTTTGTGAAACCCGGGCATGTGTGTTATGTGGCTCTACCAGTACGGTAGTAGCGTGATTTTTTTTTTTTTGTTTTTTTTGGAAAATGATTTTCCTAAATTTTGAGTCAAACCGATTTTTGGAGGTTCCAAAATCTTTGAGATATTCTCAAAATTGCTATTTGCGATATTGTTGTGTGTTGGTATTGTGTTGACTGTTGAGACTTCGTATGGGAGTCGTATGCTAGTATTATAACACCCGCAGAAACAACTGGGAATATTACACGCCGTAGACCCTTTTTCTATAAGGATCTACCAGGCTAACCACCACAATGCGAATAACGTTTGACCGGCCGAGGTCAAACGACATATTAACATGGACCGATAAGGTCGAATATTAATTTGCACTGACCGATGAGGTCTCTCGACTAAATCAATCCCAAAAATAAACTCATTACTGTACATACCCGCGCAGGGGTCAAAATACAATACAATGGACGACAGAATTTAACTCGACAATCTACCGACATTAACTGACTCTTAACTCTTGATTAGTATCGCGGCTGTGTCCTCTTCCATGCCATCCCTGTGATTGCTCCAATGAACTATGCATACCTGAAATGCATGAGACGCATTTCCCCCATTTAAGGGGTTAGCATTTGAATGGCTAGTACAAGTATTCAGACCATACAACATATATCACGCAAATATCAGTTATATTAAAATAACGACAGACGTGAAAGAAGTTCCCGAGAGGTCTTCAATGTTTAAAGTACAACTAAAGTCTTTGGAAATAATATATATATATATATATATTAACTCAGGAGTTTTTACAAAACGACAGAAGTCTTTAGGGACTTCAAGTTCAAGATTATAAAACCTTTTTCGAAATCAATAGGGTCTCGGCCAAAATCTCGTTCATGTAACAAACATTTATATAACAAGGAAATCTTTATGGACCTCAAGTCCTTAGTTGAAAAACCATTGCAAGATAAATGGGTCTCGGCCCAAAGTCATTTTCCGCAAGATAACCTTTACACAATCGTTGTGGTCTCAACCCAAAATCTCATCAAACCACAGTACACGAAAACAACAACAAGGTTCGTTATAACGCCAAACCTCACAATCAAGGAGCTATACACTTACGAAACATATCCTAGTTCCATTCTAGCCAAGTACCAAAATCCTATATATAATGTGTCTCAACATCGAGAACAAAAACATTATGATATTCCGGACATATCACAATTTACATCAAAACGGTATATCAACATGTTTCTACATCACAACTATCCACATTTGGTAACCCGCAGCCGTACCCATTAGTATCGACCCCCAGAGCCCCCGTCGGACCATCCCCGGGTGGGAAACCACTTCCGCGGCTGTACCCATTAGTATCGGCACCCAGAGGTCCCGTCGAACCATCCCCGGGTGGAAGAACTACAACACAGGCACCCAAGTCCACTTCCGTGGCCGTACCCATTAGTATCGGCCCCCAGAGGCCACACATGCCATCCCCATGTGGAAGAATGACAACATATCCACACGTTACAAAACTGCAAGTCTCGATTGCTGGACACAATATATATAATTAAGGCACTTGCTAGAATTCGCCATTACCGACACATAACTACGACCAAGGATTTGACACAACAACTATCCCTATTATACGTCAACACACAACAATCACCACAAACAGCACTTACGACACAACTGACACGACTTCACAACAACCGAACAATCCTCGACGCTACACTACACATTGATAAGTAAAATCAACTAAACCAAATCATTAATACCGATTCAACTCCTTTTCACGATTACGAACTATCACCACTTAAATATGACCGATGACTTTACACGATTTAATCCACACGACGCAATGATCCGCTAAACATTTCAACACATGTCTAAGTGTACTATCTAACCAACATCTCGCCTCCAATGACGTACTTCTACGTCAAGCAACAACTGACACTAACTCGATCTAATAACGTAACACCTACGATTATTTATATAACGCACAATTGACAAAATGAACAACCATTGCAGATTCATTAAACAACCTCCATTCACACAATATAAAGCGTATAGACAAGAATACTTGCCTCGATAATTGATGCCGAAAGCTCTGACGAACACGGCTCACCCGATCGATCCATTGAAATCCCAACCTTTATTATAAATACATAATAGACAATTTAATACAATGGTTCTATTTAATATCTTATAATTACAAGGTAATTAATTGGATTATAAAATACCTCCATCGTTCCCTTAATTTATCGATCGAATAAAACGACTAACGATAATCAACCCGGGTCCAAGTTCCTGAACGATTGCTCCGAATACGAACCCCGAACTCGAAATCACGCCGTAGGTCTAATTACACTGTTGACTCAAAAAGTATTTTGATGATAATTTCATTCAAAACATTTAACAAAATCAATCTCAGCACGTTGTTATTTTGAAGGAGCAGAATGGTGTTAGCGCACGCTACATATACCAGAGTAGCGCACGCTATTGAGGAATGTATATACAGCCTATTCAGTCAGCTGCAGTCTAGTGAAGTTACCTGATGGATAGCGCACGCAAGTCTTTCAACATTTGCGCACTCTAAATTACTACAGTTAGCGCACACTATACAACAATATTAACGCACGCTATCGCATCATTCAGTCAGAGGACAGTGAGGTCTGGAAAGAAAAAGGAAACGGTTTTGCGCACGTTACGAACAATTATTTACGTACGCTAATACAAGGACTTAGCGCAGGTTATTCTTCGTTACTTGCGCACGCTACAGGATATCATGTTCAGTAGTCCAGTAGCCACTGGACTCAAAATGAGAAGGACTTTACGTACACTACACAGGATAACGTACGTTACCGATGATAGCATTTAGCGCACGCTATGGTATATTATTAGCGCACGCTAAATCAGTCAGCATATTACCGTTAGAGTTTCTATCGTTGGAAAGCAAGAGTCAATGAAGATCCGTGAAATCTGGGATTGATGGAATTAATTAATACTAGCGCATGCTATGCATGCTTGCTAGCGCACGCTAAGTCCAAATTTAGCCGTTGGATAAAGAGACGTTGGGGAGACAAACCAACACTTTCAAAGTCAATATTGAAGACTTGTTGACCAACCGATAACGCACGCTACGAGTACATGACTAGCGCACGCTAGCCATACAATTTTACCGTTGGAATAGTTTTGTGACCGTTCAGGAAAGCCAAGTCAGAATCGATAGCGCACGCTAGAAGGCATTATTAGCGCACGCTAATAATACGATTTTCAGTATTTAAAGAATGGTTTTCACCTATAAATACCCATAGGACTTGGGTATCATTTACACACAACTACAAGCATACAAGCATACAAGCATACAAGCAATCAAAGCATACTTGAGCTCAGTTTCATATCTTTTATTGCATTTTAAGTTGTGAGAAGAGAAATACAAAGAGTGATATACCTTGTAATATTTATTATACTTTGTATTCTTTCATTTGATTTTAAGTGTTGCATCACTTACACTTGAGCATAAGAGAAACGAAACAAGAGTCACTAATCCGGTGTTATTAGGATCTTTGATCCGTCATTGTTAGGATTATACTCCCATATTCGTATAGTGAGGATTATTTAGTTCCTATAGAACACTAGATATACAAAAGTTTATATTGAGAGAGAGGTTGAGCTTGGACCGATAGAAGACAAGCGGTTGTAACAGTTGTGTACTCGGACCGATTGAAGACGAGTCAAATTTGCGGTTGTTCTTGAGCCAATAGAAAAGGAAGTCGGAGAGAGGACGTAGGCAAGTTGCCGAACCTCTATAAATCTTTGAGTCTTTATTTTCCGCACTATTTTTCATTTATTCGCAAGAAATTTCGTTATTCCGCATTAGCACTATTCAACACCCCTTCTAGTGGTAAATTTATCTCTCCAGTTGGTATCGGAGCGGGTCTCTTTTTTAAAGGTTTAACCACCTAAGAGAAAAAGATCCACAAATGGCACTTCTTGGATAAATCGAAGGAAATGCTCTCAACCGTCCTCCCTTCTTCGACGGTTCCAATTTCATGACATGCAAAAAGAAAATGGCTATCTTCGTTCAAGCCTACGATATTGAAATTTGGAAAGTTATTACTCTTGGTCCGAAGTTTGCTAAGAAAGAGGATGGATCATTGAAAAAGTTCGACGAATTCAATGACGAGGATTGGAGAAACACACACGTCAACTCACGAGCTACTCAACTTCTCTATTGCGCTCTTAATCCCGAAGAACTCAATAGGATATCGTCCTACAAAAGCACAAAGGAAATTTGGGAAATTCTCGAAGTCACTCATGAGGGAACCACTCAAGTCAAGGAGACCAAAATCAACATGCTACTTCATGACTACGAAATTTTCTCTATGAAAGACGAGGAAACAATCACAAACATGTTGGATCGATTTTCGTCTATAACCAATGGTCTTGCATCTTTCGGAAAGCCTATATCGAGCAGTGATAAAGCAAAGAAAATTCTTCGCTCGTTGCCACGAGAATGGGATGATACGGTTACCGCGATCATCGGGTCACTCATCAATTATGAGATCGTTCTCAAGTCTAGAGGCACCAAACCAAAGCCTCAGGAAAGAGTAGTCGCATTCAATGTTGATAGTGACATTGAGGAAGATGTTCCCGAAGATGAAGACGACGAGGAACTTGCTCTCTACGCCAAGAACTTTAGAAGGTATAAAATCCTAATTCAAAAGAGGCGAAGTTTTCTTGGCCGGGATGGCAAACCGGAGAAAAAGAAGAGTGGCTATACTCCTATAAAGAAATTCGACAATAATTGTCGGAAATGTGGTCAAGCCGGTCACTATGCCAAAGAATGCCGAGGATCCTCTTCAAAGCCTCAAATGGAAAGATTCAAAAAGAAGGAGGTCTTAATCGCTTCTTGGAGTGATGACGAGGAGGAGATTGAAAGGTCTCTAGACGCAAATCTCGCATTCATGGCACTCGACTCCGAAAGCAATATCGAGGTACCGGCACCAAGGAAAAGCAAGTGGTACATTGATAGCGGATGCTCAAGGCACATGTGCGGCTCCGAGGACTTATTTGAAGACCTCGAATATCAAGAACAAGGACATGTGACCTTTGGGGATAATCAAAAGGGAAAAATCAAAGGCATCGGCAAAGTCGGTAAGGAACCTTCTCCCTCTATCAACAAAGTATTGTTTGTTGAAGGTTTGCATCATAATATTCTTAGCGTTTCGCAACTTTGCGATGAAGGTTTTAAAATTCTCTTTGAGCAAACGCATTGCACGGCATTTAGAAATAATAAAATTGCATTCATTGGTTTGAGATGTGAAAACATCTATATTGTTGATCTTAATGATAAAAGTTCATTCAATGAAAAATGTCTTATTACTTTGGATGATAATGCATATCTATGGCATCGAAAATTGGGGCATACTTCTTTACCTATCATTTCTATTTTATCTAGACACGACCTTGTTCGTGGATTGCCCAAACTCAAGTTTGATAGAAAGCATTTGTGTGAATCATGCATAAAAGGGAAACACATTCGAGAATCTTTTAAACCAAAATTCGAGGTTTCCACTAGTCGCGTTCTTGAACTTGTGCATATGGATTTGATTGGACCATCTAGACATGTTATTTTAAATGGTAAGCTTTATACTTTGGTTATTGTTGATAATTTCTCTCGATTTACAATTGGGTTAGATTTTTAGCGCATAAGGATGATGCATTTTCCGAGTTTTTTAAATGGTGCCATTTGGTATCAAATGAGAAAAATCTCTTCATAATTTCTATTCGCACCGATCACGGAGGTGAATTTGATTGCACTCCATTTGAACTCCTATGTGATAAATACGGGATTAATCATAACTTTTCGGCTCCTAGAATGCCTCAACAAAATGGAGTTGTTGAAAGGAAAAAACGATCTTTGGAAGAAATGTCGAGGACTATGCTTAATGAATACTCTCTTCCACGATACTTTTGGGCCGAAGCAATCTTTACGGCATGCTATGTGATTAATCGGGTTCATGTTCGTAGAACTCATCTTAAGACCCCGTATGAATTATGGAAGGGAAAAAATCCCAATATAGCTTACTTTCATCCTTTTGGTTGCAACGTATTTATTTTGAACAATGGTAAGGATAACTTGGGCAAATTTGATGCTAAATCCGACTCCGGAATATTTCTTGGTTATTGTACTAATAGCAAATCATATCGCGTTTATAATATTAGAACGAATAAAGTTGAAGAGTCCATACATGTTAAATTCAATGATATGATCTCACCCCCGAGAAAGGTCGAATACTTTGATGATGCAGGTACCTTTCCAGATCCCTCACCCGAAGTGAAGAAAATTTTGGAAATCGAAACGAACACAATCGTTGATTTACCGAAAGATTGGGGGCACATCAAAGACCACCCAAAGGATCTCGTGATTGGAAACATTGAAGACGGTGTTCAAACCCGAAGGAGAACCACCGAATTTATGGCTGATTGTGCTTTTGTATCCGAAATAGTTCCCAAGAATATATCCGAAGCTCTCGATGATGAAAGTTGGGTGATGGCAATGCAAGAGGAGCTTGTGCAATTCATGCACAATAATGTATGGAGTTTAGTTCCCGCCCTTAAAGATAAAACAATTATCGGAACTAAATGGGTGCATAAAATTAAGAGTGATGAAGACGGTTATCCAATTCGAAATAAATCTCGTTTGGTCGCTCAAGGGTATAATCAAGAGGAAGGTCTTGAATACGAAGAAAGTTTTGCTCCCGTGGCTCGACTCGAAGCCATTCGCTTGTTATGTGCATTTGCCGCCCACAAAAAGATCAAACTATTTCAAATGGATGTGAAAAGTGCATTCTTGAATGGCTACATTCAAGAAGAAGTCTACGTCAAGCAACCTCCCGATTTTGAAGATCATCATTTTCCGGATCACGTCTACAAGCTCAACAAGGCACTCTACGGGTTGAAGCAAGCACCCCGAGCATGGTATGATCGTTTAAGTCAATTTTTAATTGCAAATGATTATAAAAGAGGCAAAGTCGATAATACCTTGTTTGTTAAAATATTGAATGATGATATACTTGTTTGCCAAATCTACGTTGATGACATTGTATTTGGAGCTACTAATGAATCTTTGTGCCAAGATTTCTGTAATCTTATGAAAGGAGAGTTCGAGATGAGTATGATGGGAGAATTAACGTTCTTCCTCGGGCTTCAAATCAAGCAATGCGAAGATGGAATCTTTATCCATCAAACGGAGTACTCAAATGACCTCCTCAAGAAATTCAAAATGGAAAGTAGCAAGGTGATATCTACTCCAATGTCTTCATCATTAAAGCTTGAAAAATATGAAAATGGCAAATCCGTAGATCAAAAATTATATCGAGGTATGATCGGATCTTTGTTATATTTGACTGCATCTAGGCCAGATATAATATTTGCTACATGTTTATGTGATCGATTCCAAGCTAATCCCAAGGAATCACATTTAATTGCTTGTAAACGTATTTTTCGTTACTTAAAAGGGACTATTAGACTAGGTCTATGGTATCCTTCTTGCTTGGATTTTAATTTAATTGCATATAGTGACGCCGATTTCGGCGGATGTAAAATTGACAAAAAGAGTACTAGTGGTACATGTCATTTTATTGGATCATGTTTAATATCTTGGGGAAGTAAAAAGCAAACCAGTATAGCATTGTCTACATCTGAGGCCGAATATGTTGCCGCAGGGAGCGCCTGTGCTCAGGTGTTATGGATTAAAAATTAACTCCGCGACTACGGCATATATTTTGAAAATACCCCTATTCTATGTGATAATACCAGTGCGATTAATCTGAGTAAAAATCCTGTGTTGCATAGTAGAACTAAACATATAGACATTAGACATCATTTTCTACGTGATCATGTTCAGAAGAAAGATATCTGTTTAATTTTTGTCGGAACGAAGGACCAACTTGCTCATATCTTTACAAAACCTCTTCCCGAAGAATCATTTAATTCTATTTGTTGACAACTTGGTATGGGACATGTAGACAATTTTTGAAATAAGTTTTCTACTCAAGAAATCAATATCCTTGATTCGCTTCATTCGCTAGAGCGCGCTAGCTTCACTTTCTTAACGCGTGCTAAATACCGCTTTCGATAGCGTACGCTAATCGTCTCTGCCTTGCGTACGCTAACTAAAACCTTTCGTATTCCAGATCAGCTACTGGACAATCCAATAAGCTTCCTATTATTACCTAACGTACGCTAACCTTATGTTTCTAGCGTACGCTAATTAAAAACCCAGTTGACTATATAAACTCCATACGACCCAGAAACACTCTCACCCTCTCTTAACGTACGCAATCGCAAGAAACCCCTTCCAGCAAAACCCTAGCCGCAAAATCTGAACCTTCAAACTTCCGATTTCTCCCTCAAATCTTCAAATTTCTTCAGTATGTCTAGCAAGGGACGCAAAACCATGGAGAAACCCTACAAACACCCTCGCAACACCGAATACGACGCGACCAGATTCGTCTCCTACATCGCATAGAATGTATTCTTTGATATACTTCCTCAGAAGAATCTTACCGACTGTTACTTCTTTAACTTCAGCAGTCTCAAACGAGCTAAGGTCAGTATTCGTGAGTTCTTTGAAGCTTTAGGGATAGCTCGGTTTGTTGAGTGCAAAGAAATCGTTTACCCTGCTTGTGTCCGCGAATTTTATGCCAATTTGCACTTGCGTGACGGTAATGGTGGTCTTGTTTTGGGCAGTCTGGTGAAGGGTACAGTGGTGAAGATTTCCTCGGAAATACTTCACGAATTATTTGGTTTATCGAAGGATGGGTATGATTGCGTTGGAAAAACTATTGCCGAAGAATCTCTTGTGTCCGAGAGAGATGTCGCTGACTTTTTGTGCTTGAAAATGGTCATCGAGGTTACGGATGACGTTTCCGAGAATAATGATTTCTGTATTCACATTCGATTGCTGTTGGCTGCCCTAACCAAGTGTTTGATGCCAAAAGTTAATACCCAACACAAGCTAGTAGGCGTCGACAAAAATGTGGTGTATCGTGTGTTGAAGGATGACAGAGTGGACTTTACCGGCATTGTGCTAAACTGGATGAAGGCGAAAGGGGAATCATTTCGATCAAAGCATTATATGTCGAGGACTCGGAAATTGGGGCTACCTTTTGGCTCTATTCTCACGGTGATCTTCCGACACTTTCACGTCGACTTGTCTGGTGAGGCACCCGTTCCTGTGTCTCGAGGACACGAAATAAGCGACCTAACCCTCAAAGCTATGCATTATGTTGAAACATATAATAAAGGTTGGGTGTTGTTTTCGTATCTTCGAGAAGATGATCAAGTACCGAAGAGGACGCGAATGCCAACACCGGTCGAACGTGTGATGCACGGAGGACCCCATATGCTTAGGGAGATGCAAACCGGAAAATTTGTTCGCCACCCGAAGACGAAAGGGAAGCGACCAATGAAAGACGCCGTCACGGAGGAAGAAGAAAGTGATCTTTGCGCTCGGATGCGGAGCATCGAGACCTCTCAGCTGGAAATTCGAGAGGATGTTCGGTCTCTTCGCACGGAAGTCGGGTCTCTTCGTTCAGAAGTCGGGGAAGTTCGTGGGCTGATCTCCGATTTCATTCGATACACACATCCGTCGTTCCCATTCCCATCCTCCTCTTCCGATCCAGCACCTTAGAACCTAGGAACTTGATGCTTGATTGTAGAAACTTAACATTCAAATGGTCTTTATGTTTCACGTATTGAAATTTTATGTATTGCTTGAACTTTGTTTTAATGGAATTTGCATTTCGCTTCATTTGGTATTGTTGTTTACGTGATTTAGTTTTGGTTAATGACATTTTCGTTGGTATTAGTTGTTAAAAATGCAACAATTCAGGAGGAGTTCCTTTTTGTTTATGTCAAAAAGGGGGAGAATACTCCCAAAACCGAAACGCACTAATATATCGAACAAGTTACCTTGATTCGAATCTCTTAAAATGTTTTTGCGGGTATAAATTAAATGTTTTGACATCATCAAAAAGGGAGAGATTGTTGACTCAAAAAGTATTTTGATGATAATTTCATTCAAAACATTTAACTAAATCAATCTTAGCACGTTGTTATTTTGAAGGAGCAAAATGGTGTTAGCGCACGCTACATATACCAGAGTAGCGCACGCTATCGAGGAATGTATATACAACCTAGTCAGTCAGCTGCAGTCCAGTGAAGTTACCTGATGGATAGCGCACGCAAGTCTTTCAACATTTGCGCACGCTAAATTACTACAGTTAGCGCACGCTATACAACAATATTAACGCACGCTATCGCATCATTCAGTCAGAGGACAGTGAGGTATGGAAAGAAAAAGGAAACGGTTTTGCGCACGCTACGAACAATTATTTACGTACGCTAATACAAGGACTTAGCGCACGTTATTCTTCATTACTTGCGCACGCTACAGGATATCATGGTCAGTAGTCCAGTAGCTACTGGACTCAAAATGAGAAGGACTTTACGTACGCTACACAGGGTAACATACGTTAACGATGATAGCATTTAGCGCACGCTACGGTATATTATTAGCGCACGCTAAATGAGTCAGCATCTTACCATTAGAATTTCTACCGTTGGAAAACAAGAGTCAATCAAGATCCGTGAAATTTGAGATTGATGGAATTAATTAATACTAGCGCACGCTAAGTCCAAATTTAGCCGTTGGATAAAGAGACGTTGGGGAGACAAACCAACACTTTCAAAGTCAAGATTGAAGACCTGTTGACCAACTGATAACGCACGCTACGAGTACATGACTAGCGCACGCTAGCCATACAATTTTACCGTTGGAACAGTTTTGTGACCGTTCAGGAAAGCCAAGTCAGAATCGATAGCGCACGCTAGAAGGCATTATTAGCGTACGCTAATAATACGATTTTCAGTATTTGAAGAATGGTTTTCACCTATAAATACCCATAGGACTTGGGTATCATTTACACACAACTACAAGCATACAAGCAATCAAAGCACACTTGAGCTCAGTTTCATATCTTTTATTGCATTTTAAGTTGTGAGAAGAGAAATACAAAGAGTGATATACCTTGTAATATTTATTATACTTTGTACTCTGTCATTAGATTGTAAGTGTTGCATCACTTACACTTGAGCATAAGAGAAACGAATCAAGAGTCACTAATCCGGTGTTATTAGGATCTTTGATCCGGCATTGTTAGGATTATACTCCCATATTCGTATAGTGAGGATTATCTAGTTCCTATAGAACACTAGATATACCAAAGTTTATATTGAGAGAGAGTTTGAGCTTGGACCGATAGAAGACAAGCGGTTGTAACGGTTGTGTACTCGGACCGATCGAAGACGAGTCAAATTTGTAATTGTTCTTGAGCCAATAGAAAAGGAAGTCAGAGAGAGGACGTAGGCAAGTTGCCGAACCTCTATAAATCTTTGAGTCTTTATTTTCCACACTATTTTTCATTTATTCGCAAGAAATTACGTTATTCCGCATTACCACTATTCAACCCCCCATTCTAGTGGTAAATTTATCTCTTCATATACCACTCCAAATTTACCAAAACCTTCATCTACATCTATGTTTTTCCCGTCCGAATTTCAATACGAACACACACACAAGCACTATATATATATATATATACCTGCACACACACACACATATATATACACACACACCACACTCAACACACTCCTGCACACACACCTGCACACATATAATATATATATATATATATACACACAACACACTCCTACATACACCTGCACACACACACACACACACATATATATATATATATATATATATATATATACACACATACAACACACACAACACACTCCTGCGCACACACACACCTGCACACATATAATATATATATATATATATATATATATATATATATATATATACAACACACATACAACACACAAACAATTATATATATTATACATACACTACACGCACACAAAATTTTCAGCACACACACACATATACAAACTTACACACACAAACACACACTTACAGATGCACGCACACACACACACACACACTAGGTGCACACATAAACACACGCATACAACCTACATAACCATTCACCATCCTCGGCAACCCACAACCACCCGGAACTGACCATCACCTAACAGATTTAATCCCAGGCCCGCCGTCCCTGACTTTCCTCTCCCAACAATTCTCCAATTATAGCCCCAAGGTTACCATCATGCCAAAGTTCAGAACTTCGCGGTCATGGAAGTAACACCGATCTGACGGGACTACCACCTTCGGCTGTTAACCACCATTGATGGCCGTTAGAAAACACCCGGCCGCTAGAATCTCGGCCGGCATCTGAAGATTCCATCTTGAATCGGGCTTCAAACCCCGATCGAAAAACCCCTGGTTCCATTTCCGCCTGTCCAATCATCATATGTCGCTGCTTCCTCGAACCACCATCGAACCACCATCGTCGCCTGAACCACCGCCCGTCTCTGTACTTCCCGCCAGTAATTCAAGCTCACCCTGATAGCCGCAACACCGACATTCTCCAAATATCGCCGTCGCAACTTCGATTTTAGAGGCCACCACGCTCAATGCACTTCACCATCGTCGTTCATCATGGCCAAAGGTGAGGCATATGCGGTCAACGCGTGTGAGGTAAAAGAAGGAGAGATCCGCTTCTCTCGTCATATCTGATGTCCTTTCTCCTTTAGCAAAAACGGGCAATTTATTTTGGCCAAGGAATGAAGGAAAATTGGGCCACTATAATAATTTGAGTTAATGGGTCAATAAGGCCCAAGTGGGTAATGTGGTGGAAATATTCTATTCAAGAATGGCCCAACGACGAATAATTAAGTTGTTGCGTCAATCGAATAAATTCTCACTGCTTCGGATAATACTGAATGACAACAAATCACCAATAATCCATCTAAATCCTCCCACAAGTCGATAATTGGAAATAAAAAAATCAAACACAACTCTCAACATGCCAACAAGACGACATGTGCGATGTAAAAAAAACTAAATTAGTAATTACCACTGCACGAAAACATATAACGCACCACGAAAATTAATTCCAAGTAAACATTCAATTGGTAATAATAAATTTGATAGTCGGTAACCACACGACCAACAATTATGAAATAAATAATATAAAAGAAAAATTATACCGCTAAAATTCTAATTTAAAAATTCCGGGATATTACATACTATCCCACTTACAATATGTTTCGTCCCCGAAACTTGTCGTATCATCACCTAACTCACTGTAGCATCACTCCAATTATGCATACGATCCGTTCGGCAATATCGGTAATCTCATGATTCGATCAATTCATACGTACGTAGTCCTCGATAAATAAAACGGCACACGAGAAAGATCACCTCGTATGTGACAGTCATCAGGCAGACTTGCCGTTCATCATACCACCAAAAATACTTAGGGACACCTATCCCACTTAAAATATTTATACATGCCGAAAAAAAACATCGAAATAAATTTTTTGATACTCAAAAATACTGAAAAGAATTTATCAAGAAACTCCATCATTAATTTCAAAAATCTCAACATTCGACTCGTTTGATCAAATTTTAGGACCTTCGCCCTTTGTAAACAATCAAAATAAAATATTTTCTCTCGAAAATTTTCAAAGCATCACTCTATAATATATATGTTCGCATCACGCACCAAGAATATTTTTCAATAATTCAAATATTCTACAAAAATCCATTTTCTGAGTGCCGTCATAAGAATATCATTTGAAAATGCAAAGCTCGAATTGCAAAAATCAATAATTTCAAAACATACGTTAAGTCACCGCTCACACATACCAATAAAATAGTTACGAAAAATTTCCAATTTAACTCAGATTGCAAAATACTAATAAGTCATTTTAAAAAAATACACATGCAGCGGATATAGGCAACGATGAGAGTATAATAAGGTAGCAAGAAACAATCAATCAACTCTCTTATTTGAAAATATAAGGCCGGCTTGTCTAAAATTTCGAGAAAATTTTCAAAAATTCACACTAACCGCCGTTTGACCATACTAGTAAAATGTTTTAGAAGGTCTGATTTTCACAACATACTCGAGTCTATGAAATCTTCAAAAACATTTTCAAATAACACGCAACCTACACAGTTATGAACACGTTTGTAGCAATTAGCAATAATTAGTCAAACATATCCAGTTCCCAAACACGTGCACATCTACCATTCAAATCATCACACTAATCGATACCACTCATGAATATAATCTTAAATTCAAACATACATCGAAACCACCTGTTTGAGTTTCCGATAATCTCTGCCGTCAATACGCCTCCTGGAACACATTAGTGTCCAGAAACTTCCACAACATATTGAACCAATCAAAGCTCAATCTACCGATATATATAAATATGTATATAACGGTTCCCACCTTACCTCTTACTTGTAAACAAAATTATGCTGCACAAAATATAAAATATTATATAAAAGGAGAGACTTACGTCCACAGGTCGCACGAAGAAGACGGTCGCCCACGATACTAATCTCAACAGACAACACGAACGACATGACATGACAACATACAAATCGACTTTGTTGGCTGACAACTCGGACGACGCGACAAGACACGACTCGACCCGACAGCCTAGGTTTCCACAACCTAAGCTATAATACCATAAATGTAACACCCCCAGAAACAACCAGGAATATTACACGCCGTAGACCCTTTTTCTATAAGGATCTACCAGGCTAACCACCACGATGCGAATAACATTTGACCGGCCGAGGTCAAACGACATATTAACATGGACCAATAAGGTCGAATATTAATTTGCACTGACCGATGAGGTCTCACGACTAAATCAATCCCAAACATAAACTCATTACTGTACATACCCGCGCAGGGGTCAAAATACAATACAATGGACGACAGAATTTAACTCGACAATCTACCGAAATTAACTAACTCTTAACTCTTGATTAGTATCGCGGCTGTGTCCTCTTCCATGCCATCCCTGTGATTGCTCCAACAAACTATGCATACCTGAAATGCATGATACGCATTTCCCCCATTTAAGGGGTTAGCATTTGAATGGCTAGTACAAGTATTCAGACCATACAACTTATATCACGCAAATATTAGTTATATTAAAATAACCACAAACGTGAAAGAAGTTCCCGAGAGGTTTTCAATGTTTAAAGTACAACTCAAGTCTTTGGAAATAATATATATATATATATATCAACTCAGGAGTTTTTAGAAAACGACAGAAGTCTTTAGGGACTTCAAGTTCAAGATTATAAAACCTTTTTTGAAATCAATAGGGTCTCGGCCCAAATCTCGTTCATGTAACAAACATTTATATAGCAAGAAAATCTTTATGGACCTCAAGTCCTTAGTTGAAAAACCATTGCAAGATAAATGGGTCTCTGCCCAAAGTCATTTTCCGCAAGATAACCTTTACACAATCGTTGTGGTCTCAACCCAAAATCTCATCAAACCACAGTACACGAAAACAACAACAAGGTTCGTTATAACGCCAAACCTCACAATCAAGGAGCTATACACTTACGACACATATCCTAGTTCCATTATAGCCAAGTACCAAAATCCTATATATAATGTGTCTCAACATCGAGAACAAAAATATTGTGATATTCCGGACATATCACAATTTACATCAAAACTGTATATCAACATGTTTCAACATCACAACTATCCACATTTGGTAACCCGCGGCCATACCCATTAGTATCGACCCCCAGAGGCCCTGTCGGACCATCCCCGGGTGGGAAACCACTTCCGCGGCCCTACTCATTAGTATCGGCCCACAGAGGTCCCGTCGAACCATCCCTGGGTGGAAGAACAACAACACATGCACCCAAGTCCACTTCCATAGTCGTACCCATTAGTATCGGCCCCCATAGGCCACACATGCCATCCCCAGGTGGAAGAACGACAACACATCCACACATTACAAAACTGCAAGTCTCGATTGCTAGACACAATATATATAATTAAGGCACTTGCTAGAATTGGCCATTACCAACACGTAACTACGACCAAGAATTTGACACAACAACTATCCCTATTATACGTCAACACACAACAATCACCACAAACAGCACTTACGACACAACCGACACAACTTCACAACAACCGAACAATCCTCGACGCTTCACTACACATTGATAAGTAAAATCAAGTAAATCAAATCATTAATACCGATTCAACTCCTTTTCACGATTACGAACTATCACCACTTAAATATGACCGATGACTTTACACAATTTAATCCACACGACGCAATAATCCTCTAACCATTTCAACACACGTCTAAGTGTACTATCTAACCAACATCTCGCCTCCAATGACGTACTTCTACGTCAAGCAACAACTGACACTAACTCGATCTAATAACATAACACCTACGACGATTTACATAACGCACAATTGACAAAATGAACAACCATTACAGATTCGTTAAACAACCTCAATTCACACAATATAAAGCGTATAGACAAGAATAATTGCATCGATAATTGATGCCGAAAGATTTGACGAACACGGCTCACCCGATCGATCCATTGAAATCCCAACCTTCATTATAAATACATAATAGACAATTTCATACAATGGTTCAATTTAATATCTTATAATTACAAATTAATTAATTGGATTATAAAATACCTCCATCGTGCCCTTAATTTATCGATCGAATAAAACGACTAACGATAATCAACCCGGGTCCAAGTTCCTGAACGATTGCTCCGAATACGAACCCCGAACTCGAAATCACGCCGTAGGTCTAATTACACCACTCAAAATTTACCCAAACCTTCATCTACATCTATGTTTTTCCCCGTCTGAATTTCAATACGAACACATACACACACACAAGCACTATATATATACCACACATAAACCTGCACACACACACACACACACACACACACACACACACATATATATATATATATATATATATATATACACAACACACACACAACACACTCCTGCACACACCTGCACACACACACACACACACACACACACACACACACATATATATATATATATATATATATATATATATATATATATATACTCCCTCCATCCATGATCAATGTTCCTCAATTTTTTGGGTTCGGGTTTTAAGAAATGTTAGGTGAGTGTGATATGAGTGGAGTTTGGGTCCCATATTAAAAGTAATTTAATGTTAATTAAGTTGGTTAAATAATTTAATTTGTGGGTCAGCCTCGTAAAATATGTAAATATATAAAAATTATAAGGATATTTTAGTAAATTGTATTGTGGGGTAGTGTTTAAAAACAGAAAGGAAATATTTTTTGTGGACATACGAAAATGGCAAAAAGGGAACATTGATTGTGGACGGAGGGAGTATATATATATATATATATATATATATATATATATATATATATACACACAACACACACACAACACACAAACAATTATATATATTATACAAACACTACATGCCCACAAATTTTCAGCACACATACACATATACAAACTAACACACACAGACACACACTTACAAATGCACGCGCACACACACTAGGTGTACACATAAACACACACATACAACCTACATAACCATTCACCATCCTCGGCAACCCACAGCCACCCGGAACTGACCATCACCTACCAGATTTAATCCCAGGCCCGCCGTCCCTGACTTTCCTCTCCCAACAATTCTCCAATTATAGCCCCAAGGTTACAATCATGCCAAAGTTCAGAACTTCGCGGTCATGGCAGTAACACCGATCTGTCGGGACTACCACCTTCGGCTGATAACCACCATTGATGGCCGTTAGAAAACACCCAGCCGCTAGAATCTCGGCCTGCATCTGAAGATTCCATCTTGAATCGGGCTTCAAACCCCGATCGAAAACCCCTGGTTTCGTTTCCGCCTGTCCAATCATCATATGTCGCTGCTTCCTCGAACCACCATCGTCGCCCGAACCATCGCCCGTCTCTGTACTTCCCGCTGGTAATTCAAACCGCCCACCCTGATAGCCGCAACACCGATGTTCTCCAAATATCACCGTCGCAACTTCGATCTGAGGCCGTCCTCGACGATGTCAGATGTAATATCCGACTGTAACTTTTCATTTTTACCTGTCGTTGTATTATTCGGATAATCTGATTATCATAAATCGTTGCATTTAGTATTATGTTGAGGTATTATAGATTTGAATATCATATCGTTGTTATTTCATTTCATATGTGATGATTCGATGTTAATAAGAGAGTTGCATTTTCGAATTTTTCTGTTGATGTAGCGCACGCTACACAGTACGATTAACGTACGCTAATCCTGTGCCTTACCGTGCGTAAGGATTCCTCTGTTGCGTACGCTAAGAGGGAATCTGGCATCAGTTGACTTCAGCACGTGAACTCCTTAGCCGTTAGTGTAATATCTGCAAATTTTCGATTTTCGGTAAATTTCTTTTTTCGGCCGAAGTCCGTTTTGACGACTCGCTTTTGACCGTTTCTGTAATACCCGAGATTTCTGTTATGTAATTGGAACTTGTGATATTGTAATGATTGTACTTTTGTATGAGTACTATTCTCTGTATTTCATTATCCGATGTCGTCGAGCATATAATTTCGTGTATGTGATTTGAAGGTTGAAATTCTGTGCATGTAGCGCACGCTACAGGCTAAGGGTAGCGTACGCTAACATGGTTTCATAGCGCACGCTACCGAGTGTAATTAGCGCACGCTACGCGTGGTCAGATTGATTGAGACGCGCGGTAGGTGAGATCTGGCCGGGGGACCCTTGTCGGATCTTGTTGAATGTATATGGACGGCTTTCGAGAAAAGCCGAGTCAACGCCTTAGCGCACGCTACAGGTATATGCGTAGCGCACGCTAAGTGCCGAGTACAGTTTTGATTGTGAGCCGTTAGCGCACGCTACGAACAGGGTCTAGCGCGCGCTAATAGCCATTTATTATAAATAGGGCAGCATCCTATTCGTGATTTCAGTTCCTTCTCCTCCCACAACCCGAACTTTGACACTTAGAACATAACTCCCTTCGCCCTAAACACTTCGTATCAACCTCCTAGTTCAAGATTGAAGATCATACATCATTGGAGATTGGTGTTCAAGCCTTCGGTGTTGGATTGCTTCATTTTCATCCGTGTTCTTCACTACTTTGAGGTAGGTGATTCTTCACCAATGATTAGTAATGTTCCTGAGGAAGTTTGAATCATGTTTGAATAGCAAGTATTTCGTTTATAATCGGTCATCACATGTTAGAAGGATACTTTTGACGTATCGGTACTAGATATCGAATGAACCTTCGAACCATCTTATTATAAGGACTCCTAAGCATGTTTAAATCGATTTATGATCAAATAATCGGATATTACCCAGTTGATACGTTGTATACGTTGGAATCATGTGTTTTGGAACGTAAGACGATGGAACTTAGATTATTTCTTGAAGATCGTAGAGGAATTATGATATTGAGATAACTATCCGTATATTTGTATCTCATGATCATAGAACTTCCACAAACCTTATTAGCATGATATGCCCGAGGATAACTTGCAATATCACCATAGGATTCTTGAGTTCTTCACCATTCAACCCAGTTTTCGGTTTGCAGTATTCTGCCATGCAAGATTAGCGCACGCTAACATGTGTGAGTTAACGTGCGCTATCGAGGTTCGGTTTTCGCACAAAACGTACGTAGCGTACGTTATGAGACAGCCGAGTCAGACTGCCAGTTCGTGGCTAGCGCACGCTAATCTTATACGATAGCGTACGCTAACAGTCCAGCTTAGCGCACGTTACGTAGAGTACGTAGCGCGCGCTAAGCAATCCAGGCAGCTTGTTTATTTTGAGCTTTTCGGCCGTAGGCCGAATTGTTAGGCCATCGTTCGACTTGAGATGATTTGTATATCGTTCCTTTTGTTAAGGTTCGAGCTTGTTACGTTGATCGAAGGAGGCGGCCTTCGAGTGCGTCGAGAGCATTGAAGTATATCGTTCTTGCCATCTTCGAGGCAAGTATCGTGATATGTTAATATCGGTATTTTTGGAGTATGCGTATGATTATGCATGTTGTTGAACATGATATTTACTTCGTTGATTTGTCATGATATTCGTTATAGTGTTTATATGTTCATGTTGATGAACATAATGATTTGTCATATGTGTATGCATGAGTTGTGTTTGTATACGTGTACGATCTATGCTGAGGGCGCTGGATCGGATGTCCACCTCGTGTTGGTCCGACGGGATCATCTTGGGATCTAGGCTGAGGGCGCTGGATCATTGGACGGGTTATTTCCACCTCGTGTTGGTCCGACGGGATCATCTTGGGATCTATGCTGATGGCGCTAGATCATTGGAATACCCATGCTGTGTAATGGAATCTTGTAGATTCGCATTGTCGGATTCCGGTAGCGGAAGTCCGCGTGATGTATCTTGTTATGTATTGTTGGTGCATATTCGAATTGTTTAATATGATACTTGTACTAGCATCGTTTTGCTAACCCCTTCGGGGGTGGACATTTGTTTTGATGTTCAGGTAGCCAAGGAGCAGGAAACAACCACGATCGACGTGACGGCGAAGGGGTTCGATGATGTTTATTGTTATTGGAGATTTGTTGTCTTGGTTTGGTTTCGTACTCGAGTACGCGTGTCCTTTTGATATTAATTCGATATGGTTGTATTAATTACCCGTTGAACCAGGTTATGCGTTTTCATAAACTTGAATTTTCGCAGATTGATGTCTTATATTTACTTTCCTTTTTAATTAGCCTTGTAAATCCTTACTTAAAGGGTTTACGGCGCAGTAATTATTCCGAATATCTCGGGGTGTTACGAATATGGTATCGGAGCTAAGATTTATGGATATCTTGGCAATGGGTTTTATTTGGGTGCATTTTACGTTATTTGATTTACGGATCGTTTGTAACATCACCGTTCACCAAGTCGTCATGTGGACCGTGGTTGTAAGTCTCTAAATCTCTTATACTACCGTTTTACTTAATTACCGTTTTGTGAGTATTGACGGACTTTATTTCAAAAATTTTGTTCTGTATATTGAGAAATTTCGTTTACGTATGTTGAGAAGAGGTCGTGGACGCGACGCGGTCGTGGACGCGACGTGGTAACATGAGACATGAGGATTCCGCAACTACCCCGAAATATCGGCTAGTCGAACCGATTCCCATTCCGGAGGCGGCAAGGATCGGCGAATGATGACGCAAATCCGAACATGCCGAGTGCTTCAACAGTGGTGGCACGAGATAAACCGATTCGCTCAAGTCGTTGATCGCATGCAGACGGCGATGGGACAAAGCAGCACCATGAGGATAACCGGGAGACAGATGGCTTGGCGAGGTGGTTAAATTGCACCCGCCAAAATTTGACGGATCTGTGAGACACTTACTTGGGATCACCGGCTCAAGGAGTTGGAAAAGATATTCGCGGGTCTTAAGCTGTCCCGAGGACCGGAAGGTTCCTATTGCCCGATATTTTCGACCGGGAGGCCTTTGATTGGTGGGAGGCTATTCGACCGAGAATCATAATGCGGATTGGACGGAATTCAAACAAATGATGGAAGCACGTATTGTCCTCGTCCGATTAGAGAGGCGAAGATCCGAGAGTTTTTCTCACCACAGAGTTCGGAGGCATCTGTGATGATGTAATTAAAACTTTCAATCATCACCGACTTGTGTGCGACACTTGGTCGAACGGAGGCGTAAAAGATTTTTCATTTTGATATGCGGATGAAGCGGAGATTCAGCGTACATGTCCGGATTCGAGTGTACTACGTTGCGGCGAGATCAAGACAAGGCGGCCTACGACATGAAAGAGGCGCGGTGGAGAAATCGGTAGAGGCAAAGAAGCGAAGGTGACCGTGGCTTTGCAGAAAACAAGAGTGGTGGGGCCCGCAAGGGCCAGTCTTCCTTTTATTCGGCTAGGAAACCTCCACATCCTTCTAAAGGCGGAAAGAAGTTCCGGACAACATCAGTAGTTTCGGACGCATCAAGGAAATGCTACAATTGTGGTCGAGCAGGGCATATTCGACGTGATTGCCCCGCATCTTCTGTGACTTGTTACGATTGTGGGCAAGAAGGGCACCGTGCGGCCTTCTGTGGAGCCGCTACTAGATCTGTTGGCACCCGCACTCCAGCACCGGTTCCTAAGGAGATAAGTGTGAACCAGACACAGCAGAGTGGATTTCAGCAGCAGAACGCTGGGAAGAGAGAGACATCCAGTGCTGGGTCCGTTCCTCCGCGCCTGTACGAAATGAGGAGATCTGACGACCAGAACACTGCTGTTGCATCAGGTACGATTCAGATCCTTTTGCAACCAGTTAGTGTCTTGTTCGATTCAGGAGCTACGCATTCTTTTATATCTGTGAACTGTGTTAAACGTTTGAACATCTCGTGCTTGTATAATTGCGAACCTTATGTTGTGGGATTACTGAGCGGAGAGAAGATTGTGGGAACACTAGAAGCTAGGGATTTCCCAGTATCTATAGGAGGGAGAGATTGGCCATCGAATCTTATTGTAGTTAACATCTGCGGTGACGATTTAATTCTCGGAGATGATTGGCTCAATCGTTATGGAGCTGTGCTGAATTACCGAGAGAGAGTCATTTCCATCATTGCTGATGACGGATCTGAACACTTATTCTGAGGATGGAGACCGGGAAGCTCGGGGAAATTGATCAAGGCAATGAAAGCCGTGAAATTATCAAGGTGTATGTCACGGACTTTGGTGCTATGCCATGAGGAAAGAGGAAGGAGGAGAGCTCTCGTCTATTTCAGTTGTGAATGAGTTCTCAGATGTATTTCCTGACGAACTACCAGGGTTACCTCCGCAAAGAGAAGTGGAATTCACCATCGAATTAGAGCCTGGAGCAGCTCCTATTTCGTGGCACCATACCGCATGGCGCCAACCGAGATGTATGAACTCAAGAAACAACCGGAGGAATTGTTCTGAAGGGCTATATTCAACCTAGCGTTTCTCCTTGGGAGCGCCCGTTCTCTTTGTCCTAAGAAAGACGGATCCCTCCGACTGTATTGATTACGGGGAACTCAATAAGATGACGATCAAGAATAAGTATCCTATACCTCGGATCGACGACTTGTTTGATCAGCGCAAGGGGCAAGGGTATTCTCGAAGATTGACTTGCGATCGGGATACCATCGATTGAGGATTAAGGGATCGGATATACCAAATCGCTTTCGGATCGATGCAGGCATTATGAATTTGTAGTGATGCCATTCGGACTTACCAATGCTCCTGCGGTATTCATGCAATTGATGAATCGGGTATTCTTGGAATACTTGGATAAATTTGTGGTCGTTTTCATTGACGACATTTTGATATATTCGAGGGACGCATAGGAGCATGCTGATCATTTACGTGTGGTTTTGAGCATCTTGAGAAAGGAACAGCTATATGCAAAATTTTCTAAATGCGAATTCTGGCTTAAGGAAGTAACCTTCCTTGGGCATGTGATATCATCCGACGGAGTTCAGGTGGACCCGAAGAAAGTCGAAGCAATCTTGGAATGGGAAGCCCCTAAAAACGTGAAGGAAGTCCGAAGCTTCTTAGGACTTGCTGGATATTATCGCCGCTTTGTAGAGGGATTTTCCAAAATTGCTCGTCCGCTCACTCAGCTGTTACAGAAAACTCAAAAGTTCGCATGGAATGAGAAATGCCAAGCTGGTTTTGACGAACTTAAAAATACGACACCTATATATTAGCGCCGCTAAGGAACTGACGGATTTATGGTATACAGCGACGCCTCAAATCAAGGTTTGGGTTGTGTGTTGATGCAAAAGGATAAAGTGATTGCTTATGCTTTTCGGCAATTAAAACCGTCGGGTTAATTATCCGACTCATGATCTCGGAGCTAGCAATGTGGTCTTTGCCTTGAAAATTTGGCGACATTATCTCAGACGGCACTTCATTGTCGATCTTTACAGATCATAAGAGCCTCAAATACATTTTCAATGAAAGAAGTAAACATGAGGCGTAGAAGGTGGTGGAATTGATCAAGGATTACGACTTGGAGATTCTCTATCTTCCGGGAAAGCAAATGTAGTAGCCGATGCTTTGAGCCGTAAACTGCTTTCTTCGAGTGTTGGAAGTCATTACGCCCTGCATCAAAGATTCAACGAGAACCGATCCGCGAAGGGATTGAAGTATGGGCACCAGGTATCCTAGGGCGACTTTATGTGATGGAACTGACTTCATCACTAGTCGAGAAGATCAAGTCCAAGCAGTTGGACGATTCTCTGATCCTTCGATTATGTGATGAAGTAAAGAAAGGAAAAGCCCCAGGATTCGTGATACAAGATGATGGAGTTCTGAGATTTAAAAGTCGACTTTGCGTTCCCGACGATGATGATTTGAGACGGACTATTCTGAAAGAAGCTCATAGCGCGCCCTATTCTATTCACCCGGGCAGCAGTAAGATGTATAAGGATCTTAAACAAAACTTCTGGTGGGGGAATATGAAGAAGGACGTAGCAGAGTACGTTTCGAAGTGTCTGACTTGTCAGCAGGTCAAGATTGAGCATCAGCGACCTGCCGGGATGTTAAAGCCACTTTCGATCCCTGAATGGAAGTGGGAAGACATTTCGATGGATTTCATCACCAGTATGCCAAGGACTAGAGCAGGAATGAACATGATTTGGGTCGTAGTTGATCGACTAACCAAGTCGGCTCATTTCCTAGGAATCAAAGATACATGGGGACCCGAGAGATTGGCGCGAGTATTTATTGCGGAGATAGTCAGATTGCATGGGACGCCGAAGACCATTATTTCGGATCGAGATGGTCGTTTCGTGTCGCACTTCCGAAGGCGATCCACAAGGCTTTGGGGATCGAGCTCAACTTTAGCACAGCTTATCATCCCCAACAGACGGTCAATCAAAGGACTATTCAAACCGTAGAAGACATGCTTAGAGCTTGTGCGTTGGATTGGTCAACTGATTGGGAAGTTCACTTGCCCTTGATCGAATTCACTTACAATAACATGGCATGCTTCTATCAAGATGGCACCATTTGAAGCTTTGTACGGAGGAGATGCCGATCGCCTCGTGTTGGGATGATTCTTCTGATCTGATCGGGACGGAACCTAATTGATTATTCAGACTCAAGAGAAGATAACTTTGATTCGAGAGAGACTATTTACTGCCCAGAGTCGACAGAAGTCTTATGCCGATGTACGTCGTCGTCCTCTAGAGTTCGACGTTGGGGATCATGTGCTATTGAAGGTGTCTCCTACACGAGGGATTTTCCGTTTTGGGAGGAGAGGCAAGCTTAGTCCGAGATATATCGGACCATTTGAGATCCTAGATAGAGTTGGGGATTTAGCGTACAGGTTGGCCTTACCGCCATCGCTGAGTCATGTTCACAATGTGTTTCACGTATCCCAATCAAGGAAGTATGTACTGACCCTACCACGTCATTGATTTTGACGAGATCTAGTTAGCTAATGATGGCACCTTCAAGAGAGACCAATCAAGATACTTGAGAGCCGGATCAAACAATTGAGGAATAAACCAATACATTTGGTTAAAGTACAATGGTCACGACATGGAGTCGAAGAGGCCACTTGGGAAACGGAGGACGGTATGAAGGCTAAATATCCAGAGTTGTTTTCATCCTAAGTTTCGGGACGAAACTTCTTTTTAGGGAGGAAGGATGTAATACCCGAGATTTCTGTTATGTAATTGGAACTTGTGATATTGTAATGATTGTACTTTTGTATGAGTACTATTCTCTGTATTTCATTATCCGATGTCGTCGAGCATATAATTTCGTGTATGTGATTTGAAGGTTGAAATTGCAGGCATGTAGCGCACGCTACAAAGCTAAGGGTAGCGTACGCTAACATGGTTTCATAGCGCACGCTACCGAGTGTAATTAGCGCACGCTACGCGTGGTCAGATTGATTGAGACGCGCGGTAGGTGAGATCTGGCCGGGGGACCCTTGTCGGATCTTGTCGAATGTATCTGGACGGCTTTCGGGAAAAGCCGAGTCAACGCCTTAGCGCACGCTACAGGTATATGCGTAGCGCACGCTAAGTGCCGAGTACAGTTTTGACTGTGAGCCGTTAGCGCACGCTACAAACAGGGTCTAGCGCGCGCTAATAGCCATTTATTATAAATAGGGCAGCATCCTATTCGTGATTTCAGTTCCTTCTCCTCCCACAACCCGAACTTTGACACTTAGAACATAACTCCCTTCGCCCTAAACACTTCGTATCAACCTCCTAGTTCAAGATTGAAGATCATACATCATCGAGATTGGTGTCTGGCCTTCGGTGTTGGATTGCTTCATTTTCATCCGTGTTCTTCACTACTTTGAGGTAGGTGATTCTTCACCAATGATTAGTAATGTTCCTGAGGAAGTTTGAATCATGTTTGAATAGCAAGTATTTCGTTTATAATCGGTCATCACATGTTAGAAGGATACTTTTGACGTATCGGTACTAGATATCGAATGAACCTTTGAACCATCTTATTATAAGGACTCCTAAGCATGTTTAAATCGATTTATGATCAAATAATCGGATATTACCCAGTTGATACGTTGTATACGTTGGAATCATGTGTTTTAGAACGTAAGACGATGGAACTTAGATTATTTCTTGAAGATCGTAGAGGAATTATGATATTGAGATAACTATCCGTATATTTGTATCTCATGATCATAGAACTTCCACAAACCTTATTAGCATGATTTGCCCGAGGATAACTTGCAATATCACCATAGGATTCTTGAGTTCTTCACCATTCAAATTGCTTTCGGTTTGCGTGATTCTCACATGCAAGAATAGCGCACGCTAACATGTGTGAGTTAACGTGCGCTATCGAGGTTCGGTTGCACAAAACGACGTAGCGACGTTATGAGACAATGAGTCGATCGCCAGCGTGGCTAGCGCACGCTAATCTTATACGATAGCGACGCTAATAGCTCAGCCTTAGCGCACGATACGTATAGTACGTAGCGCGCGCTAAGCAATCCAGGCAGCTTGTTTATTTTGAGCTTTTCGGCCGTAGGCCGAATTGTTAGGCCATCGTTCGACTTGAGATGATTTGTATATCGTTCCTTTTGTTAAGGTTCGAGCTTGTTACGTTGATCGAAGGAGGCGGCCTTCGAGTGCGTCGAGAGCATTGAAGTATATTGTTCTTGCCATCTTCGAGGCAAGTATCGTGATATGTTAATATCGGTATTTTTGGAGTATGCGTATGATTATGCATGTTGTTGAACATGATATTTACTTCGTTGATTTGTCATGATATTCGTTATAGTGTTTATATGTTCATGTTGATGAACATAATGATTTGGCATATGTGTATGCATGAGTTGTGTTTGTATACGTGTACGATCTATGCTGAGGGCGCTGGATCGGATGTCCACCTCGTGTTGGTCCGACGGGATCATCTTGGGATCTATGCTGAGGGCGCTGGATCATTGGACGGGTTATTTCCACCTCGTGTTGGTCCGACGGGATCATCTTGGGATCTATGCTGAGGGCGCTGGATCATTGGAATACCCATGCTGTGTAATGGAATCTTGTAGATTCGCATTGTCGGATTCCGGTAGCGGAAGTCCGCGTGATGGATCTTGTTATGTATTGTTGGTGCATATTCGAATTGTTTAATATGTTACTTGTACTAGCATCGTTTTGCTAACCCCTTCGGGGGTGGACATTTGTTTTGATGTTCAGGTAGCCAAGGAGCAGGGAAATGAATGACAAGACTGACGTGACGACGAAGGGGTTCAGTGATGTTTATTGTTATTGGAGATTTGTTGTCTTGGTTTGGTTTCTGTACTCGAGTACGCGTGTCCTTTTGATATTAATTCGATATGGTTGTATTAATTACCCGTTGAACCAGTTGTACGTTTTCATAAACTTGAATTTTCGCAGTATTGATGTCTTATATTTACTTTCCTTTTTAATTAGCCTTGTAAATCCTTACTTAAAGGGTTTACGACGCTGTAATTATTCTGAATATCTCGGGGTGTTACAGTTTCGTCATTCGGAGAATATTTAATTGTGCACTTTTTGTCATCCGAGTTCGTTTCGGTGCTGCTTTGTTGAGTTCCGTGCTTTTTAGCGACTTTTCCGCGCTTGAGTTTGGTTCTTGCGAATCTCGTTCAAAGCTGCGTTGGGGTTTTTCGTAAGTTCATTTAATGTTGTTATACGTGTTGTGAGCTTCGGTTTGATTATTCGTTGTCGTATGGTGATTTTCGGGCATTTGGGCCATTTTCGTAATTTCCCAAAGTTTGGGGTAATTACCTTCCGTTGTCGAATTTCGAGCCTTCGGGTGGTCGGAATCGTGTGTTCTCTTAGTGTTCGGATTCGTCTTTGTGAGTACTTCGTAACCGTATCTTCGGTTCGTATTCAGGTTCGGGTTTCGGTGTCGTTTTGTTAAGTTCAGGATTACTAAACGACTTTTCTAAGTATGAGTTCGGCTTTGTTAGATCACCATTAATTCTTGGAAACTCCAAAAATTCTGAATCTTTGCAATATTATAGAGCATCGAGTTAGCTTTCCAATGGTTCAAACGGTGAGTCAATCGGAGTCCGAACGAGAGAGTTATGGTCGTTTTAGCTCACCCGCTCGTTATTGGCGATCACCACGGCCGAACTCGGCCGTGTCGTCCGACACGGCCCGTGCCGTACTCGTCCGGAAATGCCGGAGTCTCTGCCTCAGGACCCGACCGTGTCGTCCGACACGGCCCGTGCCGAACTCTTCCGGATAAGCCAGAACCGACTGCCAACACGCCCGACCGTGTTCCAGGACACGGTCGAGTCATGCCGAGTCGCTGTCGGACGGGTCACTATCGGACGACGCGACCGTGTCTAGCAGGACACGGTCGAGTCCCTGCCGGCCAGGGTCGGCTATTTAAGGCCTGGACCGAGTCATATCCGGCATTTTCTACTTTTCTTCGTTCCTTCCACGATTTTTCACCATAGATCGATGGTTTTGAGTAGAATCAACTTATATAAACATGTTTTGGAAGTTGGAATCATGGATTAACATCATCTTCCACCCGGATCGAAGGTAAGAACACCTAAACTTTTGGTTTTTGGATGTTCTTGGGGTTTCTTGGTGTTTTGGCCGATTTTCTTTGTTTTGATTGATTTGATGAAACTTGATTGTAAACTCGTAATCATTCAATACCCTTGAAGTTTTGTGGAACGGATTTGAGTATTTCTTTGAATAATCGATTGAATTGGACTACGCCTTCAAAGTGTCCGATAAAATGCTTCAATGGGTAGAACTTGGGAAGTTCCATACGTTTTCGTAGAATTGTGATTGAATTGATATCGTTGTGACTTAGGAACGAATTCTTGTGAAGAACTCGAGTCGGAACCCTTCCGTTCGTTGCCTTCTTTGGGGTTCGAGCTTCCCGATCGAACCGTGTTCTTCGAAGCGTTTGGTAGCGGTTATTAAGGCAAGTATCTTATTATACGACTTGTATCTTGTGAATAGTAATTACGTATGATATGTATAACGATTTTGCTTGCCTCCGTAAATATGTTCCGTTTGAGTTGGTTGTGTTTTCCAAAATTTGAAGGCTTTGTGATAATAGTGTTATATCAGTATACGTGTTAGGCATTGTGCCATTTGTGCAGGAATGCGACGTACACATGGGATGGTTGTACACTTGGTTGTGCAATGTATTGTGTACCGAATGTGTGTTATGTTGGTTAAATGTCGTTGATTGATGATAGTTGTTGCGAGTGTCGAGGTTGTGTTATGTGCGTGCAATGTACGATTTTGTGGTGATCAAGGTGATTGATTAATTGCGCTCATTGTTGTATGTAACGTGAATGTGAATATGTGTGACCGCTAAGTTCACTCGTGTTGGTTCGACGGGACCTACGAGGATTCGTGGCAGTGGACTACGGGATCAGAACTTAGTGAGGTACTGAGGTCCAATCGTCTTTGATGCAGCGAGGCCTACGGTAACGCATGGCAGTGGACCATGAGTTTCGGACACGGTCGTCCAACCGGGTGAGCTCGACGGGCTTACGGTGACACGTGGCAGTGGACTACGGTGTCAGGACTGTGTGTGATTGTTGTGATTGATATAGTCCGTGCGGGTTGTTATGCCTACGGAGACACGTGACAGTGGATCACGGTGTCGGAATTGGTTATGTTTGGTTAATAGTCCGTGCGGGTTGTTGAACCTACGGAGACACGTGACAGTGGATCACGGTGTCAGAGTTGATTATGTTTGCTTAATTGTGCGTGATGTAGTCCGTGCGGGTTGTTGAACCTACGGAGACACGTGACAGTGGATCACGGTGTCATGAGCATGATACTTTTCAAATCAAAGTTTTTAAAGGAAAAGTTTTAAGAAATAATGTTGGGCCGAGCCCCACGAGATTTATGGAAATGTTTCCGGTATTGTAAACTGTTGAATTATGAAACGAGTTTTGGGTTAAGGCCCTTAAGTTTTTCGAAAGGTTTTGTGAATCAGGACATAAGGTCTTAAGGTTTTGAAATTCTAAAAATTCCCGAGATGATAATCTTATTTTCGAATGCTTCATAGCTTATCTTCTCTTGTGAAAACCTCCCGGGAATATTTGATACTTGATTATTAATTGCTTGTTACATTTCGTATGGTTTGATACTTGCACTAGTAAAACAGTGGAGTTTTACTAACCCCCGAGTATTCGGAGGGTGGATGTCTGTTCTGCGTCCAGGTACATGCAGGTTCAGGGGAGCAGTCATAGGATTGGCACAAGGGGATGACGAACTGCGATACTAATCAAGAGTTGAGAGTTGGTAGAGTTTAGTTGTATTGTTAGAGTTGATTCAGTCTTCCGCTGTATTGTATTTCGACCTCTGTGTGGGTAATGTTGTTAGTCAGTCCTGTTGATAGAGTTGTGTGACCTAATCGGTCTGTATTATTATATTGTTTGACCCTGAACGGGCAAGTATTTGGTTGTTTATGGACGTTTAGCCTGGTAGATCCTTGCGGAAAAGGGTTTACGACGTGTAATATTCCCATACGGTTTTGGGGGTGTTACATTTATGGTATCGGAGCTTAGGTTGCGGAAACCTAGGCTGTCGGGTCGAGTCAAGTCGTGATTTGTCGAGTAATGTGTTGTCATGTCGTTTGAGTCATCAGGTGACAAGTTGAGTTGTGCGTAGTCACAACGTGTCGGTTATGTTGTCGGACGAGATTGGTATCGTGGGCGACCGTCACCTCCGTGAGACCTGTGGATGTAAGTCTCCTCTTTTATGCGAAGTACCTGTGTATCTCGATTTTATCTTAGTGAGTTAATTGCGGTGCATGATTTTCTTTACACAGTATTGTGTAATATAATTGTGTTTAGTACTTGTGGCATATAGTATGTGTATAGAACTGGGCACATTATTGTTTTATCTTTGAACCACCGGGTGGTGTGGTATGGTGTGGAAGTTGTAAACCTTGATGGATTTCGAAAAGGTATCGGCGGCGAGTTTTATTTTGAAAATCGATTCCCTTAACCGAGTTTTGACATTATGGCCTTGATCGTTTTGGCGAAATTCTTATGACGGTATTTAGTATTTTGTAAATGGCTTTTGTGAGTTTTTGAAATATTACCGTCATCGGCCCTTTTGGCGTTTTGGTAAATAGTTTTTATCCTGGTGGGTTCCGGCGCGGGAACCACAACGCTATAATGTTCCGTGTAATTACCTGAGATTTTTGGGCATTCTAGCCCATTGAATTATCTTTGAAAATCTTGAGTATCCTAGAAATAAATTTCGAGACGCACGTTTAAAATGAATTGTTTTCTCATGGTACTTCCAAGGGGCCACGATATGTTTCCGAATTCTTCTACCTCGTGGACCAAAATGTTTTGAGATATTTTTCAATGTTTTATAAATACTTTTACTTAGACCCGAGGGTCGAATATTTCCGAAAGTTTTTCACGAAAAGAAAGTGTCCTCATTTTTATCGAATGCGAAATAGTTTTCCAAAGTCTCGATAACGATGTTTCACGATTGTATTTTTTTTTTTAAAGGGTGATACTCAAGATCAATCGGTGTTTCCAAAATTATTTTCAAAAGGAGGTTTTCGTTTTTAAAAACCTATCCATTCCCGTTTGAGGGCTGGGTATGTATGTATGATGTTCACGTTGTCGTTATGATGTTTGCTCCCGAGTATGATCGAATTGGTGCCATGAACGTCGAGGCGTTGCCACGCATTTGCTGTACTAGCCCTCTGTGAGAGGTGTGAACTGGTGTTTACTGTTTATCACCTCGTGGCGATTTGCGTGTTGTCGCACGAGTGTGAGATGTTGAAGCTTGGGTTTGTACGTTTGTGTACATGTGTGATTGTTTCATAATGTTTGTAATTATGTGCTGATTATCGTTCGGGCCGTTGATGTCGCCGAACGATACTGTCGTTGTTGTAGTGTTTGTGTGTGTATTACTTTACGATGGTAATCGTTGTATATGATATGTGTTATGATTCTTTATTATGCTGAGTCGGCATCTCCGGTATGTTGTTTTGCGGTGTTATGTTCCATTATATCTAGCATCTGTATTTTCGATATGCCGAGCCGAGGCATTTGAACGTATTGTGCGGGGGCATGTACGTGCCAATTGTCCTGCTCGTCGATGCGCTTTTCAAGTGTGGACCCGAGAGACACAGGATCCGGTTTTGCGAGTTGGGTTCCGAGTCTTTCGGGCGCGAACTTCGAGATAGATATGAGGATCGGATCGAGAGGCCCATGGGAGATATTTCTGCGTTTGCTTTTGTGTTGTCACCTTACTCCAGCTTGTTGTGAGTTGCGGGAACGACATTTCTTTTATAAGAGGTCGAATGTAATGCCCGTATCGTTTTGACTTGCATTTCCTCTTTCTCGTCTATCGACTCCGTGTTCGTTGATACTTTATGAACTTGTTCTCAGATTTCGGTTTCATCGTTCGAACGAATCCGTGATCTTGTTGTGGGTCGATCCAGTTACCGATGTGACTTTTTGGGTTCGATTCGATTCTTGTGAACCTTGTTCGGGAGTGACCTCATCTCGGTTCTATTAGTTCTTTTATTCAAGTGGATCGGATTTGGAACTCTTGTGTTTTCGACTGTCGACTCATTATGTTCGTTGACATTTCGAGCTTGTCCCGCCTTGCTTTTGTTGATCGAACGAGTGTGGTATTGTTTTGGAATAACTCATTTGTCGTTGTGACTTTTCAATCGCTATTCCCTTTCCTGTGGATCTTATGGGAATGCACGTCTTGTTGTTCTCACCAGATCATCCTGGGAGTTGTTGTTTGAATTTTCTTATCCTTCGTGTTTCGAACATGATTGTTCGATTTTTGTTGTCTCGATCGTTGTGGTTCGATCGTTTGTTTGTTCGGTTTTGTTCTCATTTCGTGATTGTTGAGCATTCAGTCTCATTCCTAATTCCCTTAAGTTCGGGAAATTAGTCTTGTTTTCGATCTTCCAACCCTTGGGCGGTGGGATTCCGTATTTGTTCAGCGGTTGGCTCGCGTTTTGATTGATGTACCGTTGGATTGGTCAATCATATTGATTTTCGTTCGTTGTGTTTTGTGATTGTCGGATAATTGACTTGGCTATATTATCCGTTTGATGACGCTTGTCATTTGTTGGTTTTATTATATCCCTAACGGCGACGTTGTGTTGGTCGCCGTGGAGCGTGTTTTCACGCCGTATATTCCTTTGCGTTGTTTGTAACATTTCGCCGTTGGGTGTTAGTTACGCATTCTTGTGTATCTTGTTGAGTTTTTCCTGGCGGAATATTTCTTCCCCCTACTTGTTTTAAGTTTCGGGACGAAACTTCTTTTAAGGAGGGTAGAATGTAATATCTGCAAATTTTCGATTATCGGTAAATTTCTTTTTTCGGCCGAAGTCCGTTTTGACGACTCGCTTTTGACCATTTCGTCATTCGGAGAATATTTAATTCTGCACTTTTTGTCATCCGAGTTCGTTTGGTCCGCTTTGTTGAGTTCCGTGCTTTTTAGCGACTTTTCCGCGCTTGAGTTCGGTTCTTGCGAATCTCGTTCAAACCGCTGCTTGGGGTTTTTCGTAAGTTCATTTAACGTTGTTATACGTGTTGTGAGCTTCGGTTTGATTATTCGTTGTCGTATGGTGATTTTCGGGCATTTGGGCCATTTTCGTAATTTCCCAAAGTTTGGGGTAATTACCTTCCGTTGTCGAATTTCGAGCCTTCGGGTGGTCGGAATCGTGTGTTCTCTTAGTGTTCGGATTCGTTTTTGTGAGTACTTCGTAACCGTATCTTCGGTTCGTATTCAGGTTCGGGTTTCGGTGTCGTTTTGTTAAGTTCAGGATTACTAAACGACTTTTCTAAGTATGAGTTCGGCTTTGTTAGATCACCATTAATTCTTGGAAACTCCAAAAATTCTGAATCTTTGCAATATTATAGAGCATCGAGTTAGCTTTCCAATGGTTCAAACGGTGAGTCAATCGGAGTCCGGACGAGAGAGTTATGGTCGTTTTAGATCACCCGCTCGTTATTGGCCGATCACTGCCGGCCGAACTCGGCCGTGTCGTCCGACACGGCCCGTGTCGTACTCGTCCGGAAATGCCGGAGTCTCTGCCTCAGGACCCGACCGTGTCGTCCGACACGGACCGTGCCGAACTCTTCCGGATAAGCTGTAACCGATCGCTGACACGCCCGACCGTGTTCCAGACACGGCCGAGTCATGCCGAAGTCGCCGCTTGACGGGTCACTATCGGACGACGCGACCGTGTCTAGCAGACACGGCCGAGTCCCCCGCCGCCGTGGTCGGCTATTTAAGGCCTGGACCGAGTCATATCCGGCATTTTCTACTTTTCTTCGTTCCTTCCGCGATTTTTCACCATAGATCGATGGTTTTGAGTAGAATCAACTTATATAAACATGTTTTGGAAGTTGGAATCATGGATTAACATCATCTTCCACCCGGATCGAAGGTAAGAACACCTAAACTTTTGGTTTTTGGATGTTCTTGGGGTTTCTTGGTGTTTTGGCCGATTTTCTTTGTTTTGATTCAGATTGCTGATGAAACTTGATTGTAAACTCGTAATCATTCAATACCCTTGAAGTTTTGTGGAACGGATTTGAGTATTTCTTTGAATAATCGATTGAATTGGACTACGCCTTCAAAGTGTCCGATAAAATGCTTCAATGGGTAGAACTTGGGAAGTTCCATACGTTTTCGTAGAATTGTGATTGAATTGATATCGTTGTGACTTAGGAACGAATTCTTGTGAAGAACTCGAGTCGGAACCCTTCCATTCGTTGCCTTGTTTGGGGTTCGAGCTTCCCGATCGAACCGTGTTCTTCGAAGCGTTTGGTAGCGGTTATTAAGGCAAGTATCTTATTATACGACTTGTATCTTGTGAATAGTAATTACGTATGATATGTATAACGATTTTGCTTGCCTCCGTAAATATGTTCCGTTTGAGTTGGTTGTGTTTTCCGAAATTTGAAGGCTTTGTGATAATAGTGTTATATCAGTATACGTGTTAGGCGTTGTGCCATTTGTGCAGGAATGCGACGTACACATGGGATGGTTGTACACTTGGTTGTGCAATGTATTGTGTACCGAATGTGTGTTATGTTGGTTAAATGTCGTTGATTGATGATAGTTGTTGCGAGTGTCGAGGTTGTGTTATGTGCGTGCAATGTACGATTTTGTGGTGATCAAGGTGATTGATTAATTGCGCTCATTGTTGTATGTAACGTGAATGTGAATATGTGTGACCGCTAAGTTCACTCGTGTTGGTTCGACGGGACCTACGAGGATTCGTGGCAGTGGACTACGGGATCAGAACTTAGTGAGGTGCGAGGTCCAATCGTGATGGTCTGACGAGGCCTACGGTAACGCATGGCGGTGGACCATGAGTTTCGACACGCGCGCCCAACCGGGTGAGCTCGACGGGGCTTACGGTGACACGTGGCGGTGGACTACGGTGTCGGGACTGTGTGTGATTGTTGTGATTGATATAGTCCGTGCGGGTTGTTATGCCTACGGAGACACGTGATGTGGATCACGGTGTCGGAATTGGTTATGTTTGGTTAATAGTCCGTGCGGGTTGTTGAACCTACGGAGACACGTGATGGTGGATCACGGTGTCGGAGTTGATTATGTTTGCTTAATTGTGCGTGATGTAGTCCGTGCGGGTTGTTGAACCTACGGAGACACGTGACGGTGGATCACGGTGTCATGAGCATGATACTTTTCAAATCAAAGTTTTTAAAGGAAAAGTTTTAAGAAATAATGTTGGGCCGAGCCCCACGAGATTTATGGAAATGTTTAGGTATTGTAAACTGTTGAATTATGAAACGAGTTTGGGTTAAGGCCCTTAAGTTTTTCAAAGGTTTTGTGAATCGGGACATGAGGTCTTAAGGTTTTGAAATTTAAAATTCCCGAGATGATAATCTTATTTTCGAATGCTTCATAGCTTATCTTCTCTTGTGAAAACCTCCCGGGAATATTTGATACTTGATTATTAATTGCTTGTTACATTTCGTATGGTTTGATACTTGCACTAGTAAAACAGTGGAGTTTTACTAACCCCCGAGTATTCGGGGGGTGGATGTCCTGCTCAAGGCCTGTACATGCGAGTTCGGGAGCAACAGGATCGCACAAGGGGATGACGAGCTGCGATACTAATCAAGAGTTGAGAGTTGGTAGAGTTTAGTTGTATTGTTAGAGTTGATTCAGTCTTCCGCTGTATTGTATTTCGACCCCTGTGTGGGTAATGTTGTTAGTCAGTCCTGTTGATAGAGTTGTGTGACCTAATCGGTCTGTATTATTATATTGTTTGACCCTGAACGGGCAAGTATTTGGTTGTTTATGGACGTTTAGCTTGGTAGATCCTTGCAGAAAAGGGTTTACGGCGTGTAATATTCCCATACAGTTTTGGGGGTGTTACAGTTAGCATGCATGTGATCAAGGTCTGAGCTGTCGTGTCGGTGAGAATCTACTTTTATTAGCGTGCGTAACCCATTTCTCATTAGCGTGCGCTAGCGGCCTGCGATAATTCAAGACAGTAGCCACTGTAAGCTGCTTACGTACGTAAATTCGACCGGATAGCGTACGTAAGTGCATTAGCGTATGCTAAACTGTTCCGATAGCGTGCGCTAAGTCTGCACAGTCTATTTATAGGACTAGCCTGTTTTTCATTTCTTCACAACCCCAAACCGAATTTCTCTCTTCACATATCATACCTCTGCACTACCAAAACGATATCAACCTTCACCAACTTGTTTCTAAGCCTTGAATCTTGGAGTGGAGCTCATTTCCTTGGAGATTTGGAGTTGTTTTTGAGCTTGGAATATATTCTCTCATAGCATTGAAGTTGTTCTTCATTTCTGGAGGTAGGTGTGCTTTCTTCTCTGCATTATTTTCTTATGTTGATGTTAATGACGAATTATACTTCACCTAGAGTTAGATTAAGCAAGTAAAACATGGTTATAATTAAACTCTTTAAACACTTCTTGAGGAATATGATAAATGAGGGTTTAGATTAGAGGAGTTCTTGATATTGTAGTAATGGTAACCATGTTTGTAGTTGTCATTACTCATCTTCTGGACGAATTTAGCTCAAGAGACGTTGTTGGATCGGTTAGCTTCATCATAACTGGATTTAGTCAAGAACTTGATATCATAAAGTGTTTAAACACCATTTTAGGTATTTATTTACCTTGAGAAGAACTTGATAATGTTAAAGATAAGATTAGATGATCTAGTTCAGAAATCTTAGAAGCTTTAACAAATCATATTTGTTCAGTTTCACAAGTCTTTGAAGAATGATAAGGATATTACAACAATAACTTTTCATTAATCTAATGTGTTGAGAACTTAGAATATTTTGATCATCATACTAGATAAATGGTGAATTCACCATCATGTTAATGAATCTTCCAAATTGTAAACAAAGACTTTGATAACCTTCATGGGTATGGTGTAATCTCAGAACTTATGAATTTGTTGTTAGCTTAAAAGTCAATTTAGATGAGAGGAGAATGATCATAATGTGCAGATTTTACCTTTCAACGTTTTAATGTTTTGGAAAGTTAATCATCATAAGATGATCTTAACATCATAATTGGTTATTCAACATACCCTTGATAGAACTCTTGCTTATGATGAACCATGCGAACATTCGGTAAATATTGTAAACCGATTCTTATGGTTGTAATGATGTTAGAAGAACTCCTGGCATAAGGCTTCGATAATTTGAAGTAACAAACTATTCTAAAGGATTGTAGGATGACGTCTTACTAATCCTATATTGATAATTATACGAATATGTTTTTGAGTAAAATGTATTTCGTTTAAGGTTGATTGTTCGAGTAAACAATATTAGTCGAGGACCGTTCGTTCGTTCCGACAAGAAGAGGACTATTCTCGTCTCCGTATTAAGGCAAGTTATCTTGCTTGGTTATAATGATGATTAGATTCTTGTGATGATTATATATATTTCATGTGTATGAATTTTTCTTGTAATGATTGTCGTGTTTTGACATTGTCATTGACGCATTACGCTTTCTTCATGGGGTTACATTCCCAAGTATGTCGTTTTGAACCGTTGATCTCGTTGGCCTGTATTTTCACTTTGGTGAGTTTTCTTGATCCTTAATTGGATGTGTATTTCCTTGAACTTCGTTGTCATGTTGTATCGTGACATTTCCGGAATCATATCTGCGTGCCGATAGGATATTGTGAAGGATTTTTAGTCGCACTTGTATAGTCATACGTGGATGTTTCCGTATTGGACTGTGCACACGAGACGTAGTTCGTGAGGCTAATTAGGTACATTGTCACACGTATATTCTGGATTCCGTATACGGGGTGGACATGTACACGGACACATTTCCGGATCGGGCGTACTGTGATGTCCATCTTGAGCTATATTGTTGATCGATCATAGTCCATGTGTGATTGGATGTGTTCGACGATTTGTGACTAATTTGTTTCATACGCCCGAGGGGTATGATTAATGGTCAGAATGTTATCTTTGAAATCTATATATGTGAATGGTATAATGTCGGAAGAATTGATTATCATGTATATCTGACCCTGTGTTGGGCGAAATACTTGTATTGTATTTTAGATCGAGGCAAAGGCAAGGCACGGGAGGAGCATGTCGACGGCGAAGGATTCGAAGGATACTAGTTCGGGGGCCCCCACATCTCTTGTTGTCCGGTTATGTTAAACCGCGTTATGTTATCTCCTGTTTCATTTAAATTGCTATTTGGTTGTATTTGACATTTGAAGTATTTTCCATCTCCATATGGTTTATACTTGTTTTTGGATCCTGTGTATTGTAAGGCCGTTGGCCATGTTTTAATAAACTCCTAATCGGAGTGAAGACTATTCATTGTGGTTCGGTATCACAAATAATATTTGTTTAATCTGTTTTGAATATCGCCTGGTGGGTCCCAGTGTGGGATTCACGGCACTGTAATAGCCGCCTTTTTGGGGTGTTACAGAAGATGGTATCAGAGAGTTGTTTCTTTTTTTTTATGAGTCATTGAGAATTGAACTAGTATCAAGAGACCTTCGTGTCACGTGTGACCTGTGCAAGCGCCTGACCCTACGAGCCAAATACGGTATGTACTTTATGAGCCATAATTTAATTACTGGCGTAATATTGATATCAGTATGGGTCTCCTTGTTGATCATGTTATTTCGAGGAATTGTGACAGGATTTATCTGATTGATAATCCGAGGTAAATGCTGAATTTATTATACAATTGAAATTGTTCGACTTGACACCAATATGATATTCGGTGCGACATTTGTGGTATCGGTAACCGTTTTCCTTGAATATGTGATTCCTTGTTGCTATTAAATTTTAGTATCTTGAACTATACTTATGGTTATCATTATGATTGATTCTTTCAGTATGGAAAGAAATCTGAGGGGTCGTGGCAGAGGGGGACGAGGCCGCGGAAGGGGCCGAATCCCGATACCTCGAGCCAACAGACGCGCGAATGAGGATCAGAGTTCCGCAGACAGTGGTTCACCTTCTAGGGAACAATCGCACCACAGTGGGCGCGGGGATGCGCGTGTCGATCCTTACGTCGTAATGCAGGGCATGATGACACAGATGACCCAGATGGGTCAACTAATGGAAGCTATGCAGAGGGCCGCCATCGGCGGCGAGGGGCTCATCCTCCTCCTGTGATTGGCGGACCCGTGAGTCGAATTATCAGCGACATCTCTCGCCAGCGACCACCGACTTTTGAAGGCTCCTCTGAGCCTGCTGACATTGTGCATTGGATCGAGCATTTTGAGAAACTTTTCCAGATGGTGGACTGCCCGGAAGAGAATTGCGTCTCGGTATCCGCGTATTATCTTAGCAAAGGCGCTCATACCTGGTGGCTTTCAGTAAGGCCAGCTGATGGTGTTTACACTTGGGAGGAATTTAAAAACCTCATGCTAGACCGTTACTACCCAGGGCCACTCCGCGAGGCCAAACTGTCGGAACTATTGAACCCCGACCCGTCTGAAGACGATGATGTATTATCTGTTGCTGAGAAATTTCAGGCACTCCTTCCTTTTGCCACGACAATTATCCGAACAGAGGCCGACAAGATCAATACTTTCTCAAGAGGCTTAAACCCCGAATGAGAATGCAGCTGTTGAATCACCACTGTACTACCTTACCAGAGTTCATCGAGAATGCTCTGGAGTACAAACTCACCGCGAAGGAGATTTCCAAGAAACAACCACAGTCCAACAACAAAAGGTCCAGGAACCAACTGATCGAGAGTAACCGGGGGACATTCAGGAAGCCCCAGTCATTGCCAAACCCTTCTGATCGACCACCCATGGCATCGAAGCCAGCTGGATCGCACTCTCGAGCGGTCCCCTCCTCTGTTGTGTGCTATAACTGCGGAGACCAGGGGCATATCAGCTCCAAATGCCCGAAGCCTGCCGTCACATGCCATACTTGTGGCAAAAATGGTCACCGTGCTCGTTTTTGCAGGGGTGGACCCGGACCTGAACCAGTAGCGTCTCATGCCCCAGTTCAATCCTCTGTCCAGAACCGGATGCCTCCGTCCGCTTCCTATCAGACCACCGGGGCGAATAGGGGAATGGGCCGTGGGAATCAAGGTGGTACACCTGGTATCGGAACTGCGAAACCCAGGATTTACGAGATGAAGAAAGCTGACGATACCGAGGCCAGCATGATTTCAGGTATACTCGAGATCCACTCCCAGCCTGTATGTGTTCTTTTTGATACCGGTGCTTCACACTCCTTTAAATCTTCTTCTTGTTTAAGTCGTTTGCCTCTAGACCATGTTATCAATTGTGAGCCCTACATGATTGGTCTACCTGATGGTAGAAGAATTATTGGAAATCGTGAAGTCCAGGACTGTCCGATTCGTTTGAACGACCGTGAGTGGTTGTCAAATCTGATTGTAGTCGATCTACCTAAGGATAATATAATCTTGGGTATCGATTGGATGGATCGTCACGATGCAATACTCAGTATCCGCAAGCGGATGGTCACCGTCACTTCTGATGATGGATTCGAGTGTATTTTTCGAGGTGATAATCCCAGTCGTTCTTGGAGAGTCATCAGCGCTATGAAAGCAGTGAAACTGCTTAATCAAAGGTGTGTTGGTTATTGGTGCTACATGACCAGAACAGAAGATCGACCAGTTGAATTGGCCGACATTCCGGTAGTCCGAGACTACCCAGACGTGTTTCCAAACGAGTTGCCAGGCTTACCTCCTCATCGTGACGTGGAGTTTATTATTGAGTTAGAACCAGGTACGTCCCCGCTCTCAAAAGCACCGTACCGTATGGCTCCGACTGAGATGCAAGAATTGAAGAACCAGCTTGAGGAGTTGACTGACAAAGGCTATATTCGACCTAGTGCGTCCCCTTGGGGAGCACCAGTGTTATTTGTGCGGAAGAAAGATGGATCTCTACGCTTATGTATTGATTACCGTGAGTCGAGCAGGTAACCATCAAGAACAAGTATCCCTTGCCTCGTATTGATGATTTATTGGACCAACTTCAGGGAGCCGCCGTGTTTTCTAAGATAGACTTGAGATCTGGTTATCATCAGTTGAGAATTCGAGAGTCTGACATTTCGAAGACAGCATTCCGTACTCGCTATGGGCATTATGAGTTCGTGGTGATGCCATTTGGACTGACTAATGCACTGGCAGTATTCATGGAGTTGATGAATCGAGTTTTTATTAACTATATGGATCGCTTTGTAGTCGTTTTCATTGATGACATTCTGATTTACTCTCGCGACCACGAGGAGCACGAGCGTCACCTCCACCAAGTTCTCGATACATTGAGGCGGGAACAACTTTATGGAAAATTTTCTAAGTGTGAATTCTGGATGCCTGAGGTTGTCTTTCTCGGGCATGTGATATCATCCGAAGGGGTGAGAGTGGACCCACAAAATACGGAAGCCATTCGAAATTGGCTACCACCGAAGAACGTGAAGGAAGTTCGTAGTTTCCTCGGCCTAGCAGGTTACTACCGACGATTCGTAGAAGGATTCTCTAAAATTGCGCAACCAATGACTAACTTACTGCGAAAGGACAAGAAGTATTTGTGGTCAGAAACATGTCAGCAAAGTTTTGAAGAGCTCAAGAGTCGATTGATTTCGGCACCTGTTTTGGTCTTACCAAAGGGAACGGAAGGATTTGTGGTGTATAGCGACGCGTCGAGACAGGGTCTGGGATATGTACTAATGCAGGAAGGGAAAGTAATCGCCTATGCATCGAGACAATTGCGACCCTATGAAGTTAACTATCCGACCCACGACTTGGAGTTAGCAGCCGTGGTGTTTGCTTTGAAAATCTGGCATCACTATCTTTACGGAGTTACCTGCCAGATCTTTACAGACCACAAGAGCCTAAAGTACATTTTTACTTAGAAGGAGTTGAACATGAGGCGGAGAAGGTGGCTAGAATTAATCAAGGACTATGATATCGAGATCCTTTATCATCCGGGTAAAGCTAATGTGGTTGCCGACGCATTGAGCCGTAAAACCGTGCAGGAGCAGATGCTGAGCCGTTTGACAGCACAGAGAGAGTTGCAGTTGGACCTTATGAGGTCAGAAATTGAAGTTTGGTTACAGCGTGTTCAGGGACAACTTTGCACCCTTGAGATTTCTTCGTCTCTTGATGATATGATCAAATCGAAGCAAGTTACGGACCCATTCTTATCTCGAGTTCGGGATGAAGTAAACCAGGGGAAAGCCCCTGGATTCGTGATCCACGAGGATGGATTGATACGTTTTAGAAATCGAGTTTGTGTACCCGCTGACGAAGAGTTGAGGAACTCTATCATGAGAGAAGCCCATGCTACCCCGTACTCTATTCACCCGGGCTCTAGCAAGATGTATAAGGATTTGAAGCGTAATTATTGGTGGGGGAATATGAAACGTGAGGTTGCCGAATTGCTGAGGTGCTTAACCTGTCAGCAGGTTAAGATTGAGCACCAGCGACCCGCAGGAATGCTGAAACCGCTCCCGATTCCTGAGTGGAAATGGGAGGACATATCTATGGATTTTATTACTAGCTTGCCGACGAGTCGTCGAGGAATGAACACGATTTGGGTGATTGTGGACCGTCTGACCAAATCAGCCCACTTCTTGGAGATAAAGGACACATGGGGTCCCGAGAGAATGGCCCAGCTGTTTATTAAGGAAATTGTGAGACTACACGGTACCCCCAAGAGCATTGTATTAGACCGTGACGGGCGATTTGTGTCACAGTTCTGGAAGGCAGTTCATCGTGCGATGGGCACGCAGTTGAATTTCAGTACGGCTTTTCATCCACAGACCGATGGTCAGTCGGAGAGAACCATCCAAACTCTAGAGGATATGTTGAGAGCATGTGCTCTTGATTGGAAGAACGATTGGGAAGCCCAGCTGCCTTTGGTGGAATTCACTTATAATAATAGTTGGCACGCTTCGATTCAGATGGCACCGTATGAGGCATTATATGGCCGTCGCTGTAGGTCCCCTTTGTGTTGGGACGAACTGTCAGAATCTCTGGGTACGGAACCCGACATGTTATTAGCAGCTCGGTAGAAGATCACTTTGATTAGGAGTCGGTTGTTAACGGCTCAAAGTCGACAGAAGTCTTATGCTGACCACCGTCGACGACCGCTTGAGTTCGAGGTTGGTGACCATGTGTTAATGAAGGTGTCTCCTACTCGAGGTGTTTTTCGTTTCGGGAAGAGGGGCAAGCTGAGCCCAAGGTACATTGGGCCGTTTGAGGTTGTGGAGCGTGTAGGTGATCTGGCCTATCGACTAGCCTTGCCACCGACCTTGAGTAAGATTCACAACGTGTTTCATGTCTCCCAGTTGAGGAAATATGTTGCTGATTCAAGCCATGTACTTCAGATCGAAGAGATTGAATTAGCAGAGGATCATTCGTACGAGGAGCATCCTGTACGGATACTCGAGAGGAGAATCAAGCAGTTGCGGAACAAGACGATTCCCCTACTGAAAGTTCAGTGGTCACGACACGGAGTCGAGGAGGCTACGTGGGAGACCGAGGATAGTATGCGAGTGAGATACCCCGAGTTATTTACCCCTTAGTTTCGAGGACGAAACTCCTTTTAAGGGGGGGAGTATGTAATATCCGACTGTAACTTTTCATTTTTACCCGTCGTTGTATTATTCGGATAATCTGATTATCATAAATTGTTGCATTTAGTATTATGTTGAGGTATTATAGATTTGAATATCATATCGTTATTATTTCATTTCATATGTGATGATTCGATGTTAATAAGAGAGTTGCATTTTCGAATTTTTCTGTTGATGTAGCGCACGCTACACAGTACGATTAACGTACGCTAATCCTGTGCCTTAGCGTGCGTAAGGATTCCTCTGTTGCGTACGCTAAGAGGGAATCTGGCATCAGTTGACTTCAGCACGTGAACTCCTTAGCCGTTAGCATGCATGTGATCAAGGTCTGAGCTGTCGTGTCGGTGAGAATCTACTTTTATTAGCGTGCGTAACCCATTTCTCATTAGCGTGCGCTAGCGGCCTGCGATAATTCAAGACAGTAGCCACTGTAAGCCGCTTACGTACGTAAATTCGACCGGATAGCGTACGTAAGTGCATTAGCGTACGCTAAACTGTTCCGATAGCGTGCGCTAAGTCTGCACAGTCTATTTATAGGACCAGCCTGTTTTTCATTTCTTCACAACCCCAAACCGAATTTCTCTCTTCACATATCATACCTCTGCACTACCAAAATGATATCAACCTTCACCAACTTGTTTCTAAGCCTTGAATCTTGGAGTGGAGCTCATTTCGTTGGAGATTTGGAGTTGTTTTTGAGCTTGGAATATATTCTCTCATAGCATTGAAGTTGATCTTCATTTCTGGAGGTAGGTGTGCTTTCTTCTCTGCATTATTTTCTTATGTTGATGTTAATGACGAATTATACTTCACCTAGAGTTAGATTAAGCAAGTAAAACATGGTTATAATTAAACTCTTTAAACACTTCTTGAGGAATATGATAAATGAGGGTTTAGATTAGAGGAGTTCTTGATATTGTAGTAATGGTAACCATGTTTGTAGTTGTCATTACTCATCTTCTGGACGAATTTAGCTCAGTAGGACATTGTTGGATCGGTTAGCTTCATCATAACTGGATTTAGTCAAGAACTTGATATCATAAAGTGTTTAAACACCATTTTAGGTATTTATTTAACTTGAGAAGAACTTGATAATGTTAAAGATAAGATTAGATGATCTAGTTCAGAAATCTTAGAAGCTTTAACAAATCATATTTGTTCAGTTTCACAAGTCTTTGAAGAATGATAAGGATATTACAACAATAGCTTTTCATTAATCTAATGTGTTGAGAACTTAGAATATTTTGATCATCATACTAGATAAATGGTGAATTCACCATCATGTTAATGAATCTTCCAGCCTTGTAAACAAAGACTTTGATAACCTTCATGGGTATGGTGTAATCTCAGAACTTATGAATTTGTTGTTAGCTTAAAAGTCAATTTAGATGAGAGGAGAATGATCATAATGTGCAGATTTTACCTTTCAACGTTTTAATGTTTTGGAAAGTTAATCATCATAAGATGATCTTAACATCATAATTGGTTATTCAACATACCCTTGATAGAACTCTTGCTTATGATGAACCATGCGAACATTCGGTAAATATTGTAAACCGATTCTTATGGTTGTAATGATGTTAGAAGAACTCCTGGCATAAGGCTTCGATAATTGGAAGTAACAAACTATTCTAAAGGATTGTAGGATGACGTCTTACTAATCCTATATTGATAATTATACGAATATGTTTTTGAGTAAAATGTATTTCGTTTAAGGTTGATTGTTCGAGTAAACAATATTAGTCGAGGACCGTTCGTTGCTCCGACAAGAAGAGGACTATTCTCGTCTCCGTATTAAGGCAAGTTATCTTGCTTGGTTATAATGATGATTAGATTCTTGTGATGATTATATATATTTCATGTGTATGAATTGTTCTTGTAATGATTGTCGTGTTTTGACATTGTCATTGACGCGTTACTCGTTTTCATCATGGGGTTACATTCCCAAGCACGCTGCTTTGAACCGTTGATCTCGTTGGCCTGTATTTTCACTTTGGTGCGTTTTCTTGATCCTTAATTGGATGTGTATTTCCTTGAACTTCATTGTCATGTTGTATCGTGACATTTCCGGAATCATATCTGCGTGCCGATTGGATATTGTGTAGGATTTTTAGCCGGGCACTTGTATAGTCATACGTGGATGTTTCCGTATTGGACTGTGCACACGAGACGTAGTTCGTGAGGCTAATTAGGTACATTGTCACACGTATATTCTGGATTCCGTATACGGGGTGGACATGTACACGGACACATTTCCGGATCGGGCGTACTGTGATGTCCATCTTGAGCTATATTGTTGATCGATCATAGTCCATGTGTGATTGGATGTGTTCGACGATTTGTGACTGATTTGTTTCATACGCCCGAGGGGTATGATTAATGGCCAGAATGTTATCTTTGAAATCTATATATGTGAATGGTATAATGTCGGAAGAATTGATTATCATGTATATCTGACCCTGTGTTGGGCGAAATACTTGTATTGTATTTTAGGTCGAGGCAAAGGCAAGGCACGGGAGGAGCATGTCGACGGCGAAGGATTCGAAGGATACTAGTTCGGGGGCCCCCACATCTCTTGTTGTCCGGTTATGTTAAACCGCGTTATGTTATCTCCTGTTTCATTTAAATTGCTATTTGGTTGTATTTGACATTTGAAGTATTTTCCATCTCCATATGGTTTATACTTGTTTTTGGATCCTGTGTATTGTAAGGCCGTTGGCCATGTTTTAATAAACTCCTAATCGGAGTGATGACTATTCATTGTGGTTCGGTATCACAAATAATATTTGTTTAATCTATTTTGAATATCGCCTGGTGGGTCCCAGTGTGGGATTCACGGCACTGTAATAGCCGCCTTTTTGGGGTGTTACATCAGAGGCCACCACGCTCAGTTCACTTCACCATCGTCGTTCATCACGGCCAAAGGTGAGGCATATGCAGTCAACGCGTGTGAGGTAAAAGAAGGAGAGATCCGCTTCTCTCGTCATATCTGATGTCCTTTATCCTTTAGCAAAAACGGGCCATTTATTTTGGCCAAGGAATGATGGAAAATTGGGCCACTATAATAATTTGAGTTAATGGGTCAATAAGGCCCAAGTGGGTAATGTGGTGGAAATATTCTATTCAAGAATGGCCCAATGACGAATAATTAAGTTGTTGCGTTAATCGAATAAATTCTCACTGTTTCGGATAATACTGAATGACAACAAATCACCAATAATCCCATCTAAATCCTCCCAAAAGTCGATAATTGGAAATAAAAAAAATCAAACACAACTCTCAACATGCCAACAAGACGACATGTGCGATATAAAAAAACTAAATTAGTAATTACCACTGCAAGAAAAGCATATAATGCACCACGAAAATTAATTCCAAGTAAACATTCAATCGGTAATAATAAATTTGATAGTCAGTAACCACACGACCAACAATTATGAAATAAATAATATAAAAGAAAATTTATACCGCTAAAATTCTAATTTAAAAATTCCTGGATATTCCAAGTATCACGGGAGATCATCGGCTTCACGTACCTGTAAGTATACTATTTTGGTTATTCACTTGTGGTGATGATTAATTATTTTCGTGATGATTTTTGGATACTCTGGTTGAGCTATTATTTATGACAGAATTGCAATTTTCGAGGACGAAACTTATTTTAAGGGGGGTAGTATGTAATATCCTGAATTTTCAAGCAGTATTTTCTTCGATGATTTTATTGGAATATTGATATGGTGAATTTATTTTCGTGATTTCACGTGAATGAGATTTAATAAGTTGGATGGTATTTTCTAATCCCGTCGAATAATCGTTGATAGAATGCAGCGGTGTACAACGTTATATTCTCCGATAAATTATTCGACGAAGGTTAGAGAAATTATCCAGATTAAGTAAGGGGTTCTTGAGTTGTCATAGATATATTGAAGATGCAATTATATTCTCGGATGGTTTAAAGTACGAAAAAGTACCGAAAGTATTAGTGAAAATAAGATTGGATATTTTTTTTGGAAAGTATTGTGCACAAGGTTTGACTTTGGAAAATCACCATGGATTTTTGGGATGTTCAAAAATTCTGAGAATTAAAACTTTTTATATATTTGAGTTAGATTTCCAACGGTTCAAACGATGAGCCAATCGGAATACGAACGAAGAAGTTATGGTCGAATTAGTGGAAACTATTTGTAGAAATTTAGTTCCGTCAACGAACATTCACCCGTGCAGTAATGTTACAGACATAATTCATAAAAATACAACCGTCGGATTAACATGAAATTTTGTCAGTCAGTTAAAAACACCATAGAGTCTATTTTGTATGGTGGAGATTGGATTTGGATGTACCATGTGACCGTACTAATTAACAGAACAAGAGGTTCCTGTTTTCGGATTCATATTGAGAAGTCTCGGTATTTTGTAGATTTCCAAAGATTTAACCGTTGGATTGTGCTAAATTTTGGATATATTTTTTAACAAATCGTTTAATATAATATGAACGGTGAAGATTATATTTAGATGTTGTTTGTAAGAGTTATGGCTCTCGGACTGTAGTTGTGTTTTGAAGGATGTGTTTTATCCCACATCGGTTGATAATAAAGATGAGAAGCATTGGTTATGCTATAAGAATGTATTTTTTTGTCCCACATTAGTTGAGAATGAATGGGAAAAGCCTTCTTTATTCTATATAAGGAGCCTTGGTGTCTTTTTTATAAGTACACCCAAGTAATACACTTTAGTCTTATTTGATTCAAATTAAATTCCTTTCTTGTATTCTCTTTAAAGAGAGTGGTGAGAAGGGTGAGAATCATGTAGACTTGAAATAGTGTAGGAGTATCGAGTTAAAAGAAATAAATCTATATGATTGTAGAAATTTATCATATAGTGAAGTCTATTTTGAGTGGATCGTGGTTTTCTTCCGTATTTGGAGTTCCATTTACGGTGGAGCAGCCGTGATTGACTAGCTCGATGAAGGGCAAGATGTGGTCCGATTTTATTGAATTTTTGAAAGCTTGTTGTTGACTCATGGTCCTTAATTTTGACCGGTTAGATCGTGATTTGGAGTTCTAGACCGTGAGTTATTGCTGTTGTACGTTACTGGGCAGATTCGGCTTCGTCGTATCGACATTGAGGCAAGTTATACTTGTTTAGTTTATAATATTTAATGAATGGTTTCACTTTCATTTCATTTATAATTCATATAGCAATGATATTGTAAATGTAAATTATCGGGATGATGGTTTTTTCGTGGAAAGGATAGGTAATTTATGTATTGTTCAGTTATGAGGATAATTATTATGTTGAATTGTGGTATATGTCATGAGTTGAAGTTTCATATAGTGAGATTCGTATTGGTTTTTAGTTGAGGGATATTGATTCCAGGGCTATCGTTTGGTATTAATGGTTGTGTTGATCGATCGTTGAGGGATGTTGATCCCAGGCCTGTTGTGTTGAGGTTGTTGATCGTGTTGATCGTTCTTTGGGAATTGTGATCCCATGATTGTTGTTTTGGATATTGTCAGTCGAGTAGATCTTTCATTATTCATGTGTCATTGTTTACTTTTGGTGAGTCTTTTGATCCTTATTGGATATGCGATTCTTTGAGTTTCGTTGTCATGTTGCACCGTGACATATCTGGAGTCATATCTGCATGCCGATCGGTTATGTGTAGGATTTTCAGCGTGGGCACATATAGACGTGTGATGGGGTCATGTCCTCACATTGGGCTGTGCACACGAGAAGATTACTTTGTGAGACTGATTAGGTACAAGACCACACGTGTATTTGATCGATACACGGGGTGGCTTGTGCACGGACACATTTCCGGATGGGGCGCACTGTGACGTCCATCTTTGAGCCATATTGTTTTGGTCGTTCATAGTCCATGTATGATTGGATATGTTTGATGGTTTGCGACTGGTTGTTCATACGCCCGAGGGGTATGTTCGACAGTCGAGGTTATTTTCTTGAGATCCATTATTGTTGATCGTTTGGAGTTTACCTTGTTGATGGTATTCTCGGTCGTTAATTGGTCCTTTGTTGATCGTGTTTGGAATGTACCTTGTTGATGGTATTTTCGGTCATTGTTGATCCTTTGTTAGTCGTGTTGGGGTTTATCATGTTGGTGATATTCTCAGTTGACGTATTGGTTGATCTGGTTATTGATTATATGAGCATTTAGGCCGTGCATCGATGTTTCGGATTTGTTATCATTATTTTGTGGTAGTTGATCTACAGATGTATTGTGTATGTTTGGTTCTTATCAGGATTGGTATTTGATTCTGCGATCCGACGGACAGGATTTGGCACAGATAGATTATTTTCCGCTTATGAGTTATGATGATGTTTTTGGGGATTTTGAGTATTGTTTTGGTTCAGTCGAGATGAGTGTTGTTGAGTTCATTTCGTCATTGGAGAACGCGAAATGTGGATTATGGTAAGGATCGAATTGGTATGGATTGCTTTGGATTGGTAAGGTTAAGACGGTAAGATTACATTGGTAGTATTCTTACAGTATTATTACATTGGTATATAATTATTTATGTGATGTGATCGATATCATTATTGAGTATTGTGGCTGACCCCGTCGTGGACTTTATTTTTAGGTACTTGGAGATCGAGCTAGTAGCGGTCGTGAAGAGATGAGCTTCCCGGGTGATACTGGCCATGGCATTAATTTGGGAATCAAGTATTCTTTTCTGGTTGTTTTATTTCCGCTGCAAATGTATATTTTGAACTGTGTTTTATCCGCTGCATGTGTATATTTCAAAATGTCTTTCCGGTATTTTTACCAAATCGTGTGTACATTTCAAAATGGCTTTTTGGGTACTTCGTAAACTTGGATTATTTTGTAAAACCAATTCCCTAAACCGAGTTTTGGCATTTTGGCCTTGCACATTTTAACGATATTTTCATGACGGTATTTGATATTTTATAAATGACTTTTGTGAGTATTTGAACATATTACCGTCATCGGCCTTTTTGGCATTTTTGAACGTTTTTGAAAATGAGTTTTAGCCTGGTGGCTTCCGGCGCGGGGCCCACGGCACTGTAATATCCCGGATGTTTTTGGGGGTGTTACAGCGGCCTCATACCCCTCTGCCACGGCCTCTCAAATTTCTTTCCATACTGAAAGAATCAATTCGTAAAGATCATCATAAGTACAGTTCATGATACCAATCAGAAATCATGTTAAGTTAATAGCAACAATCAATTACATATTCAAGAAAACAGTTCGTAATGAATTATCGACACTACGAGGGTCACACAGAATATCATATCGACGTTTGAGTTGAACAATTTCAATCTTATAATCAATCCAGAATTTTCTTCGAATTTTCAATCAGATAATTCCTGTCACAAATCCTGAAATTGCCAAGATCAACAAAGAGGTCCATTCTGATATCAATGTCATGCCAGTAATTAAATCATGGCTCATAAAGTACGTACCGCATTTGGCTCGTAGGATCAGGCGCTCGCACGTGTCACACGTGACATGAAGGTCTCTTGATACTATTTCAATACACAAAGACTCAAAAGAAAAAGAAAAATAACTAGCGATTCTCCGATACCATCTTCTGTAACACCCTAATAAGGCGGCCATTACAGTGCCATGGACCCCACCCTGGGACCCACCAGGCGATACTCAAAATACAGATTAAATGCACAATACATGTGGTACCGAACCACAATACATAGTACTTACTCCGATTAGGAGTTTACAGAAGTACGGCCAACGACCTTATTATACACAAGATCCAAAATATAAGTATAACCCATATGGAGATGGAATATACTTTAAATAACAATACATTTGTTCTTAAATTAAATAAAGCGGAAATATAACATTACATGATACGAACACGACCGGATAATAAAATACTTGGGCCCCCCGAACTAGTATCCTTCGAACCCTTCGCCATCACCATGATCTTCCCGTACCCTGCCTTTTCCTCGACCTAAAATACAACACAAGTATTTTGCCCAACACAGGGTCAGATATACATGATAAATGGTTTCTCAAGATTTTATACAATTCACATATATAAGATTTCAAGGAAAACAACACGACTAACAAACATACCCTTCGGGCGTATGAACGCTTAGTCACAAAACGTCGAAGACATCCAAATATATAAATGGACTATGAACGACGAAGATAGTATGGCTCAAGAGGGACATCACAGTACGCCCAGTCCGAATATGTGTCAGTGCACATGTCCACCCCGTATACGGAATCCAGGATATACGTGGGACAATGTACCTAATTAGCCTCAACGAACTACATCTCGTGTGCACAGCCCAACACGGAAAATATTCACGCATGACTATATATGTGCCCGGCTAAAAATCCTATACAATATCCAATCGGAACGTAGATATGACTCCGGATATGTCACGATGCAACATGACAACGAATTCAATAATTCACAAATCCGATTACGGATCAAGGACTCACCGAAATGACAATAAGATCAACAATATCAAGGGTTCGAAAGTGACGAACTTGGGAATACAATCCCACGATGAAAACGGAACATCATTAAGAATAATGTCAAATCACAAGTCACAAGTTTTGTAAGGGTTTCATAGACATAAAACGTATAACCATCACAAGAATCCAATTATTATAACCAAGCAAGATAACTTGCCTCAATACGGAGGCGAGAATAGTCCTTCCTTGTCGAACGAACGAACGGACGGCCCTCGATTCAAAATCAGTTACTCAAAAAAACAACCTTGAACGAAGTATATTTTACTCAATAATACGTTCATATGATCATCTATACCGAATTTTAACGAGAGAACACCCTAATTCCATTTGAGTAGTTCAACTTTTTAAGATATTGAAGTGTTACTCCAAGAACCTTATTCATACCATTATATTCTTATAATTGATTACAAGATGTTACCAAATATTTGCTGGATTAAGAATTGATCCATAATGTGTTTAAACAATAATCTTATACCCTTTAAACTTATCAAGAACATCACAATTGATTAAAAGTAAAAATCTGCACTTCACTCAATCACTTATGTTAAGTTAACTAGTTATAACTCCATATCATGATCATGAAGACTATCTCCAGTTTAACACCATCCTTATTATCTTCTAATTAACTTGGAGATTCAAATATCATTCCTCCGAATTCACCTAGCTTAGGTTCAAGAAGATCATTCCATTCTTCTAATGTTCATCAAGGGTTTCTTAAAACATTTTGTGGTAATTCTTGTCAACAAGTTACTTTCATTATGAGAAAACAAGGACTATTATTATCCCAATGGTGTTATTAGTCTAGCAAGAAGAGTGTGGTTAAACTAAGCATGATCATCACCATTTAAAACACTAAGAACACATCATTACAAATCCCTTAATCATCATATTCATCATTAAGTTTATTGAAAGCTTAACTACAAACATGTTTAGCTTGATTAATTCATCACTAGGTGGAGCATACTTAATCACTAACATTATAATTACGAGATTATAGGGTTAAATCGTATAACATACCTTCAGAAATGAAGAACAATACACCAACACCACAAGAACACAATCTAAGCTTCAAAAATGACTCCAACTTCCAATCAACAAGCTCTAAACCAAGATGAATAGCTCAAACACAAGTGGAAAGGAGGTAGAAGTGATCTAGGGGGGTAGGGGATGCTTATACTGGAGAAAATCACGAAGTTGAACGTGCAAAATGAAAGACACAAGTTGTCTTTTTATAACAGCACCGTTCGTTACGTACGTTATCACAAGAGGATAACATACGTTAACAGCTTTACGTACGCTACACAAAAAGTGTTACGTAAGTAAGCTAATTCCAGAGGCTGCTGGATTAAAATTCGAATATCATTACGTACGTTATTGCTTGGAGCATTATGTATGTAATGTAGGTCAACTAGATTGCCTCCAAAAGATCAGATATTCGTATCACGCCTGACCCCACACGGTGAAAGTTGAGATCGGATACAATTACACTGGTTACGTACGTAACAGGTACCTATTTACGTACGTAAAGGCCTCAATATAGCGTACGCTATGCTAAAGGATTAGCGTACGTTAGGCTCAGATTTAATAGCTCAAAAAATGTACATAACTATACAACGTTCAGAATTCAAATCATAGTGCGAGTGGTCGTTATTATTAAGTCTATTTATGATATATTCCAACATCAATAAACATTACACAAATGCAACAGGACTACAACAGTATTGAATTATCCGAATAATACAACAGTAAGCAAGAATTTCTGTAGGATATTACAAGAAATGTGTATTTTGTGTGACTATTGTTCAACCAATGGCCACATGAATTTTATGTTTGTGTGGCATTTTGTAATATTTAGTCACACAAAGCATGAAATTTAATGGTGACCGATTTCACATTTTGCTCTAAATAATAGCCACATGAATACTTCACGATGTGACTGTTATGAACATATTGGTCACATATAATCACCTTAAATGTGGCCATAATGTAATGTTGTCACACAATTGTGATATGCTGTGGCTATAGTAAAGGCATATAGTCACATGATCATGCTAGAAGTAAATGTGACTATATAAATTATCTTTTGGCAAGCTAACACAAACTAAACTTTAAACACACATATTAAGTTACGTGACCATATGTACTGGATTTCGGATACACTTAAATAATGTGTGACAAAATGTTTAGTGTGACCATATATGGCATTTGGTCACAGTGTTAGAAGTAAATGTGACTATACACATTAGCTTTTGGCAAGCTAACACAAACTAAACTTTAAACACACATATTAAGTTACGTGACCATATGTACTGGATTTTGGCTACACTTAAATATGTGTGACAAAATGTTTAGTGTGACCATATATGGCATTTGGTCACAGTGTTCAAGTGTGTGATATATATTTGTCACTTTTAAATGCATATCGTGACTAATGCTTCAAACTTACTTTTTAGTTATCACACATTCCAAATTCATATGTGGCTAAATATTCAGCAAAGAATAACAGTCACTTTTAAATAATGTGTGACAAACTTGACTATATGATTTAGCCACATACACAATTACTTCACGTGACCACATATGGATTTTGGTCACACTGTTCAATTGTATGACATATATTTGTCACATATGTATATATATAGTGTGACTAATGTTTCAAACTTATTTGTATCTGTCACACGTCCCAAATTATAAGTGACTAAATATTCAACAAAAAATTACCAGTTACCTCTAGTGACATAAATATTCAAATGTGTGACAATGAAATTTCGAAATGGTCACACAAAATGAGTTCAAGTGTGGGTATTTATTTTATTCTGGTACATTTAGTCACATAAATATCTGACTGTGTGGCCGTTCAAAAAAAAGATGTGTGATGAAATCCCATTTGTACTAGTGTTAGAACCTACAAGCTCACACACTTAACCGAGCAGAGCAGCTATTTTGTTCCGGTTAATTTTGGTTGGTGAAAAGGTTGGTAAACTCTTAGCCATTTTGAGGACTATAAAAGAGTGTCTTGTGATAGCCCTCACACAAGACTTAATCACAAGTGAAGACATATTTGTGGAAAGAATAAAAATCGATTTTTATATTTCTCTCTCTCAAAAGTCTTGAAGATATATTCTAAAGTTGAATAATCAAAAGGATCAAGAATATATCTTCATATCTTTGAAGGTTGATTCTTTGACCAAGAAAGTATTTAGAATACTCTTATAGTCTTCATCTAATCATGTGAGTTTGATCTTTAATAAAAAATTGAAAAAGATTCATAGTTGTTATTTTAGATCAAAGTTCAAGAACATTTGAATAATATTCTTGGTGTTCTTGTTCTTACCATAATAAAAAACATACCTATATTCAAATTGATTTAAATGAAATCTTTGTTGAATCGGATCTATCAATCCGTTAGATGCTCGGGACTTGTTCGTTGTTTGGATACCGTAGGGGACGCTCGCTTCTTGCAACGTCTCTAGAAGGCTCGATCGAAAACACGCTGCAAGAGGTAACAATCTTGTTCTTCATACTTTGATAGTATACTTGGATCCACGGAGGGTTTTTACATATTATATTATACTTATTGTAACACACCGAGATATTCGGAATAGTTACAGCGCCGTAAACCCTTTAAGTAAGGATTTACAAGGCTAATTAAAAAGAAAGTAAATTTAGGACATCCATACTGCGGAAATTCAAGTTTGTAAAAACGTACAACTGGTTCAACGAGAAGTTAATACAACCATATCGAATTAATATCAATAAGACACGCGTACTCGAGTACAGGAACCAAACCAGGAAAAACAAATCTCCAATAACAATAAACATCACTGAACCCCTTCGTCGTCACGTCGGTCCTGTGGCTGTTTCCCTGCTCCTCGGCTACCTGAACATCAAAACAAATGTCCACCCCCGAAGGGGTTAGCAAAACGATGCTAGTACAAGTATCATATTAAACAATTTGAATATGCATCAACAATACAGAACCAGATACACCACACGGACTTCCGCTACCGGAATCCTACAATGCGAATCTACAAGATTCCATTACACAGCATGAGTATTCCAATGATCCAGCGCCCTCAGCATGGATCCCAAGATGATCCCGTCGGACCAACACGAGGTGGAAATAACCCGTCCAATGATCCAGCGCCCTCAGCCTAGATCCCAAGATGATCCCGTCGGATCAACACGAGGTGGACATCCGATCCAGCGCCCTCAGCATAGATCGTACAACGTATACAAACACAACTCATGCATACACATATGCCAAATCATTATGTTCATCAACATGAACATATAAACATTATATGACGAATATCATGAAAAATCAATGAAATAAATATCATGTTCAGCAACATGAATAATCATACGCATGTTCCAAAAATACCGATATTAACATATCACGATACTTGCCTCGAAGATGGCAAGAACGATACACTTCAATGCTCTCGACGCACTCGAAGGCCGCCTCCTCCGATCAACGTAACAAGCTCGAACCTTAACAAAAGGAACGATATACAAATCATCTCAAGTCGAACGATGTCCTAACAATTCGGTCTACGGCCGAAAAGCTCAAAATAAACAATCCGCTCGATCGCTTAGCGCGCGCTCGTACTCTCGTAACGTGCGCTAAGACGGACTGTTAGCGTACGCTATCGTATAAGACTAGCGTCGCTTACGGCCTGGCGATCGGCTGTTGGTCTCATAACGCACGCTAAACGACGTTTCGGCGATCCCGACCGATAGCGCACGTTAACTCACACGTGTTAGCGTGCGCTAATATTGCATGGCGAATACGCAAGCCAAATCGGTTGAATGGTGAAGAACTCATGAATCCTACCGTGATAATACAAGTTATCCTCGGGCAAATCATGCTAATAAGGTTTGTGGAAGATTTATGATTATGGAATACCAATATACGGATAGTCATCTTAGTATCATAATCCATTACGATCTTCAAGAAGTAATCTAAGTTCCGATCGTCTTACGTTTCAAAACACATGATTTCAACGTATACGACTCAAAGAATCGGGTACTATCAGATTACTTGATCATAAATCGATTTAAACATGCTTAGGAGTCCTTATAATAAGGTGGTTCAAAGGTTCATTCGATATCTAGTACCTATACGTCAAAAGTATCCTTCTAACATGCGATGACCGATAAAAACGAAATACTTGCTATCCAAACATGATTCAAACTTCCTCAGGAACCTTACTAATCATTGGTGAAAAATCACCTACCTCAAAGTAATGAAGAACACGGATGAAAATGAAGCAATCCAACACCAAAGGCTTGAACACCAATCTCCAATGATATAAGATCTTCAATCTCGAACTAGGTGGTTGATACGAAGTGTTTAGGACGAATGGAGTTATGTTTCAAGTGCAAGAGTTCGGGTTATGTGGGAAGAAAGGACTGAAATCACGAATAGGATGCTGTCCTATTTATAATAAATGGCTATTAGCGCGCGCTATACCCTGTTCGTAGCGTGCGCTAACGGCTCACAGTCTAAACTGTACTCGGCACTTAGCGTGCGCTACGCATATACCTGTAGCATGCGCTAAGGCGTTGACCCGGCTTTTCCCGAAAGCCATCCAGGTACATCCGACACGATCCGACAGGGGTCCCCCGGCCAGATATCACCTACCGCACGTCTCAATCAGTATGACCACGCATAGCGTGCGCTAATTACACTCGGTAGCGTGCGCTATGAAACCATGCTAGCGTACGCTACCCTTAGCCTGTAGCGTGCGCTACATGCACAAAATTTCAACCTTAAATCACATACACGAAATTATATGCTCGACGACATCGGATTATGAAATACGGAGAATAGTATTCAGACAAAAGTACAATCATTACAATATCACAAGTTCCAATTACATAACAGAAATCTCGGGTATTATATCCTTCCTCCCTAAAAAGAAGTTTCGTCCCGAAACTTAGGATGAAAACAACTCCGGATATTTAGCCTTCATACCGTCCTCCGTTTCCCAAGTGGCCTCTTCGACTCCATGTCGTGACCATTGTACTTTAACCAAATGTATCGGTTTATTCCTTAATTGTTTGATCCGGCTCTCAAGTATCTTGATTGGTCTCTCTTCGAAGGTGCCATCATTAGCTATCTCGATCTCGTCGAAATCAATGACGTGACTGGGGTCCGGTATATACTTCCGCAATTGGGATACGTGAAACACATTGTGAACGTGACTCAGTGATGGCGGTAAAGCCAACCTGTACGCTAAATCCCCAACTCTCTCTAGGATCTCAAATGGCCCGATATATCTTGGACTTAGCTTGCCTCTTCTCCCAAAACGGAAAATCCCTCGTGTAGGAGACACCTTCAATAGTACGTGGTCCCCAGCGTCGAACTCTAGAGGGCGACGACGTACATCTGCATAAGACTTCTGTCGACTGCAGGCGATCAGCAGTCTCTCTCGAATCACAGCTATCTTCTCTTGAGTCTGAATAATCAATTCCGGTTCCGTCCCGATCAAATCCGAAGAATCATCCCAACACAGGGGTGATCGGCATCTCCTCCCGTACAAAGCTTCAAATGGTGCCATTCTAATAGAAGCATGCCAACTATTATTGTAAGTGAATTCGATCAAGGGCAAGTGAACTTCCCAATCAGTTGACCAATACAACGCAAAATCTCTAAGCATGTCTTCTACAGTTTGAATAGTCCTTTCTGATCGACCGTCTGTTTGGGGATGATAAGTCATGCTAAAGTTGAGCTCGATCCCCAAAGCCTTGTGAATCGCTTTCCAGTGCGACACGAAACGACCATCTCGATCCGAAATAATGGTCTTCGGCGTCCCATGCAATCTGACTATCTCCGCAACAAATACTCGTGCCAATCTCTCGGGTCCCCATGTATCTTTGATTCCTAGGAAATGAGCCGACTTGGTTAGTCGATCAACTACGACCCAAATCATGTTCATTCCTGCTCTAGTCCTTGGCATACTGGTGATGAAATCCATCGAGATGTCCTCCCACTTCCATTCAGGGATCGGAAGCGGCTTTAACATCCCGGCAGGTCGCTGATGCTCAATCTTGACCTGCTGACAAGTCAAACACTTCGAAACGTACTCTGCTACGTCCTTCTTCATATTCCCCCACCAGAAGTTTTGTTTTAGATCCTTATACATCTTACTGCTGCCCGGGTGAATAGAATAGGGCGCGTTATGAGCTTCTTTCAGAATAGTCCGTCTCAAATCATCATCATCGGGAACGCAAAGTCGACTTTGAAATCTCAGAACTCCATCATCTTGTATCACGAATCCTGGGGCTTTTCCTTTCTTTACTTCATCACCTAATCGAAGGATCAGAGAATCGTCCAACTGCTTGGACTTGATCTTCTCGACTAGTGATGAAGTCAGTTCCATCACATAAAGTTGCCCTTGGATTCTTGGTGCCCATACTTCAATCCCCTCGCGGATCAGTTCTCGTTGAATACTGGTTTGGTACGTGAGAGCTTCCAATACTTGAAGAGAAATAGGTTTACGGCTCAAAGCATCGGCTACTACATTTGCTTTCCCCGGATGATAGAGAATCTCCAAGTCGTAATCCTTGATCAATTCCAGCCACCTTCTCTGCCTCATGTTTAATTCCTTCTGACTGAAAATGTATTTGAGGCTCTTATGATCCGTAAAGATCCGACAATGAGTGCCGTACAAATAATGTCTCCAAATTTTCAAAGCTAAGACCACAGCTGCTAACTCCAGATCATGAGTCGGGTAATTTACTTCGTACGGTTTCAACTGCCGAGAAGCATAGGCAATCACTTTATCCTTCTGCATCAACACACAACCCAAACCCTGATTTGAAGCGTCGCTGTATACCATGAATCCATCAGTTCCCTCTGGCAGTGCTAAAATAGGTGCTGTCGTCAGTCTCTTCTTAAGTTCATCAAAACCAGCCTGACATTTCCCATCCCACGTGAACTTTTGAGTTTTCTGTAACAGCTGAGTGAGCGGACGAGCAATTTTGGAAAATCCCTCTACAAAGCGACGATAATATCCAGCAAGTCCTAAGAAGCTTCGGACTTCTTTCACGTTTTTAGGGGCTTCCCATTCCAAGATTGCTTCGACTTTCTTCGGGTCCACCTGAACTCCGTCGGATGATATCACGTGCCCAAGGAAGGTTACTTCCTTAAGCCAGAATTCGCATTTAGAAAGCTTAGCATACAGCTGTTCCTTTCTCAAGATGCTCAAAACCACACGTAAATGTTCAGCATGTTCCTCTGCGTCCCTCGAATATATCAAGATGTCGTCAATGAAGACGACCACAAATTTATCCAAGTACTCCAAGAATACCCGATTCATCAATTGCATGAATACCGCAGGAGCATTGGTAAGTCCAAATGGCATCACTACAAATTCATAATGCCCGCATCGATCTCAAAGCGCATTTCGGTATATCCGATCCCTTAATTCTCAATCGATGGTATCCACGATCGCAAGTCAATCTTCGAGAATACCCTTGCCCCTTGCAGTTGATCAAACAAGTCGTCGATCCGAGGTATAGGATACTTATTCTTGATCGTCATTTTGTTAAGCTCCCTGTAATCAACACACAGTCGGAGGGATCCGTCTTTCTTCCGGACAAAGAGAACGGGCGCTCCCCAAGGGGAAACGCTCGGTTGAATATAGCCCTTCTGTAACAATTCCTCCAGTTGCTTCTTGAGTTCATACATCTCGGTCGGCGCCATGCGGTATGGTGCCCTGGAAATAGGGGTTGCTCCAGGCTCTAATTCGATGGTGAATTACACTTCTCTTTGCGGAGGTAACCCTGGTAGCTCGTCAGGAAATACATCCGAGAACTCATTCACAACTGAAATAGACGAGAGCTCTACTCCTTCCTCTTTCCTCATGGCATAACACCAAAGTCCGTGACATCCCTGCTTCAGTAATTTCACAGCTTTCATTGCCTTGATCAATTTCCCCGAGCTTCCCGGTCTCCATCCTCGGAATAAGTGTTCAGATCCGTCATCAGCAATGATGGAAATGACTCTCTCTCGGTAATTCAGCACAGCTCCATAACGGTTGAGCCAATCATCTCCGAGAATTAAATCGTCACCGCATATGTCAACTACAATGAGGTTCGACGGCCAATCTCTCCCTCCTATAGATATTGGAAAACCTCTAACCTCTAGGGTTCCCACAATTCTCTCTCCACTCGGCAATCCCACAACATACGGTTCACAATCAATTACGCAAGAGATTTTCAAACGATTAACACAGTTCAAAGATATAAAAGAATGTGTGGCTCCGGAATCGAATAAAACACTAACTGGTTGCAAAAGGATCTGAATCGTACCTGATGCAACAATGTGTTCGATCGCCGATCTCCTCATTTCAGACAGCGCGGAGGAACGGACCCAAGACTGGATGTCTCTCTCTTCCCAACGCTCGCTGAAATCCACTGCTGTGTCTGGTTCACACTTATCTCCTTAGAACTGCTGGAGTGCGGGTACCAAAAGATCTAGTAGCGGCTCCACAGAAGGACGCCCGGTCCCCTTCTTGCACACAATCTTAACACCAAACAGAAGATGAGGGGCAATCAAGTCGAACATGCCCTGCTCGACCACAATTGTAGCATTTCTTTGATGCGTCCAAATCACGATGCTGTCCTAACTTCTTTCCGCCTCTAGAAGGATGTGGAGGTTTCCTAGCCGAATAAAAGGAAGACTGGCCCTTGCGGGCCCCACCACTCTTATTTTCTGCAAAGCTGCCGGTCACCTTCTGCTTCTTTGCCTCTACTGATTTCTCCACCGCCGCCTCTTTCATGTCGTAGGCCAGCGCTTTGTCTTGGTACTGTCGCAATGTAGTACACTCGAATCCGGACATGTACTGCTGAATCTCCGGCCTCATCCGCATATCAAAATGAAAAATCTTTTCTGCCTCCGTTCTGACCAAGTGTCGCACACAAGTCAACTGATGATTAAAAGTTTTAATTATATCTGTCACAGATGCCTCCGAACTCTGTGGTGAGAAAAACTCTCGGATCTTCGCCTCTCTAACTGGACGAGGACAATACTGTGCTTCCATCATCAGTTTGAATTCCGTCCAATCCGCATTATGATTCTCGGGTCGAATAGCCTCCCACCAATCAAAGGCCTCCCCAGTCAGAAAATACTGGGCAATGGGAACCTTCCGGTCCTCGGGACAGTTAAGACCCGCGAATATCTTCTCCAACTCCTTGAGCCAGTGATCCCAAGTAAGCGCCTCAGCAGATCCGTCAAATTTTGGCGGGTGCAATTTAACCACTTCAGCAAGCCATCTGTCTCCCCGGTTATCCTCGTGGTGCTGCTGTCCCATCGCCGTCTGCATGCGATCAACGACCTGAGCGAACTGGTTTATCTGCGCCACCACCTGTTGAAGCACTCCCGGCATGTTAGGATTTGCGTCATCATTCGCTGATCCTTGCTGCCCTCCAGAATGGGAATCGGTTCGACTAGCCGATATTTCTGGGGTAGTTGCGGAATCCTCATGTCTCATGTTACCACGTCCGCATCCACGACCGCGTCCGCGTCCACGTCCTCCTCTCAACATACTGTAAACACAATTTCTCAATATCCAGAACAAAATTTTTGAAATAAAGTCCGTCAATACTCGCAAAACAATAATTAAGTGCAACGGTAGTATAAGAGATTAAGAGACTTACAACCACGGTCCACATGACGACTTCGGCTGAACAGTGATGTTACAAACGACCCGTAAATCAAATAACGTAAACAGACCCAACTAAAACCCGACTGCCAAGATATCCATGAATCTTAGCTCCGATACCATATTCTGTAACACCCCGAGATATTCGGAATAGTTACAGCGCCGTAAACCCTTTAAGTAAGGATTTACAAGGCTAATTAAAAAGAAAGTAAATTTAGGACATCCATACTGCGGAAATTCAAGTTTGTAAAAACGTACAACTGGTTCAACGAGAAGTTAATACAACTATATCGAATTAATATCAATAAGACACGCGTACTCGAGTACAGGAACCAAACCAGGAAAAACAAATCTCCAATAACAATAAACATCACTGAACCCCTTCGTCGTCACGTCGGTCCTGTGGCTGTTTCCCTGCTCCTCGGCTACCTGAACATCAAAACAAATGTCCACCCCCGAAGGGGTTAGCAAAACGATGCTAGTACAAGTATCATATTAAACAATTTGAATATGCATCAACAATACAGAACCAGATACACCACACGGACTTCCGCTACCGGAATCCGACAATGCGAATCTACAAGATTCCATTACACAGCATGGGTATTCCAATGATCCAGCGCCCTCAGCATGGATCCCAAGATGATCCCGTCGGACCAACACGAGGTGGAAATAACCCGTCCAATGATCCAGCGCCCTCAGCCTAGATCCCAAGATGATCCCGTCGGATCAACACGAGGTGGACATCCGATCCAGCGCCCTCAGCATAGATTGTACAACGTATACAAACACAACTCATGCATACACATATGCCAAATCATTATGTTCATCAACATGAACATATAAACATTATATGACGAATATCATGAAAAATCAACGAAATAAATATCATGTTCAGCAACATGAATAATCATACGCATGTTCCAAAAATACCGATATTAACATATCACGATACTTGCCTCGAAGATGGCAAGAACGATACACTTCAATGCTCTCGACGCACTCGAAGGCCGCCTCCTCCGATCAACGTAACAAGCTCGAACCTTAACAAAAGGAACGATATACAAATCATCTCAAGTCGAACGATGTCCTAACAATTCGGTCTACGGCCGAAAAGCTCAAAATAAACAATCTGCCTGGACTGCTTAGCGCGCGCTACGTACTCTACGTAACGTGCGCTAAGACGGACTGTTAGCGTACGCTATCGTATAAGACTAGCGTGCGCTAGCCACGGTCCGCGATCGACTGGCTGGTCTCATAACGTCGCTACGACGCTTCGGGCGTTAATCGACCCGATAGCGCACGTTAACTCACACGTGTTAGCGTGCGCTAATATTGCATGGCGAGAATCGCAAGCCAGGTTGAATGGTGAAGAACTCATGAATCCTACCGTGATAATACAAGTTATCCTCGGGCAAATCATGCTAATAAGGTTTGTGGAAGATTTATGATTATGGAATACCAATATACGGATAGTCATCTTAATATCATAATCCATTACGGTCTTCAAGAAGTAATCTAAGTTCCGATCGTCTTACGTTTCAAAACACATGATTTCAACGTATACGACTCAAAGAATCGGTACTATCCGATTACTTGATCATAAATCGATTTAAACATGCTTAGGAGTCCTTATAATAAGGTGGTTCAAAGGTTCATTCGATATCTAGTACCTATACGTCAAAAGTATCCTTCTAACATGCGATGACCGATAAAAACGAAATACTTGCTATCCAAACATGATTCAAACTTCCTCAGGAACCTTACTAATCATTGGTGAAAAATCACCTACCTCAAAGTAATGAAGAACACAAATGAAAATGAAGCAATCCAACACCAAAGACTTGAACACCAATCTCCAATGATATAAGATCTTCAATCTCGAACTAGGTGGTTGATACGAAGTGTTTAGGACGAATGGAGTTATGTTTCAAGTGCAAGAGTTCGGGTTATGTGGGAAGAAAGGACTGAAATCACGAATAGGATGTTGTCCTATTTATAATAAATGGCTATTAGCGCGCGCTATACCCTGTTCGTAGCGTGCGCTAACGGCTCACAGTCTAAACTGTACTCGGCACTTAGCGTGCGCTACGCATATACCTGTAGCGTGTGCTAAGGCGTTGACCCGGCTTTTCCCGAAAGCCGTCCAGGTACATCCGACACGATCCGACAGGGGTTCCCCGGCCAGATCTCACCTACCGCACGTCTCAATCAGTCTGACCACGCATAGCGTGCGCTAATTACACTCGGTAGCGTGCGCTATGAAACCATGCTAGCGTACGCTACCCTTAGCCTGTAGCGTGCGCTACATGCACAAAATTTCAACCTTAAATCACATACACGAAATTATATGCTCGACGACATCGGATTATGAAATACGGAGAATAGTATTCAGACAAAAGTACAATCATTACAATATCACAAGTTCCAATTACATAATAGAAATCTCGGGTATTATACTTATGCTGCTTTATTTCGATATATGATGAGATCATAAATCCTATTAGTTTGATAAAAACCCAACAGTGGTATCAGAGCGACTAGTATATTTTCATTGTTTCGATTTTCATATATGTTGATATATGATGTTTATATATATGATATATAAATTTTATCTATGTATATTTATAAATATGGAGATATATATAATTTTAATAGATTTGTGTTTCGATCTATATATATATGATATATATAATGCCTATCTTAATATATATATGGTGATATATATTTTGATTTATATGTTTGATCTTGACATATATGGTTCTTTGATATATGGAGATTCATGTGATGATTTAGTTCTACTAATAATCCAAGAATAAAAGAACATATGATTTGATCTACATATAATTTTATGTTAGGATTATGAATTTTAAGAGGTGCATATGAACATAAAATTTTTTATGTAAAGCTTATGCTTCTTTAAAATTTTCATATGAACATAATTATATTTTAATTCCGAGGTTGTATAAATATAGATTTAATCTATTTGTTTTATATATTTATATTTCTCAAATGTTATTAGTTATGATATACTTAATATGTATACATGTAGTATACATAAGATGTATACTCAAAGAAAAAGTTTTTTTTTCGCTGGAGCAGCCTGCCGCGCGGTCCCGCAAGGGGCTGCGATCCCGGCTGTGTGTGCCGCGCGGTCCCGGCCTATGTGTTCCGAGATGTGCGGCGGGTCCGTCCAGTGTGCGGCTGTGCCAACAGTCCCGGCTCAGGCGGTCCAGGCCACTTCCGGACCCATTTCGGCCTCGTTTTCTTCGTGTATTCCTGGAAATTTGTTTTCCATTTTACCCACTTTTATGTTTTGTCCCTCGAAACTTTATAATTTATCGATTGTCGATATTTGGCCTATTTTATATATTATATAACTTTTCGATAGTTGATATTTAGTACATTTTATATATTATATGTGCTTATGAATGCTTAAATCGTTAATGCATCATGGGTGGTATAGACGTACTAGATCAATTAGATTGATGATTCGATTCTGGTTGTAATATTCATAATACAACTTGTAAGTCGTGCCTTCTTATTATCTTGTTGTAATTTCGCTTCTCATCTTACTCCCCTCGAATGTAACTCGAGGTTTCTATTACTAAATGTAAAGATATAGTTTAGAATAGTTCTAGCTATAAAAGGAATACGAAGGAGACGAGCAACTTACAAGGAATTCAAGAAGAATAGCGTTATCGAAGATTACACCGAACGACCTATTGATGTTAATGAATATCATAATAGGATATATGGCTATACCACACCACACCACATTGTTCATGTGAATGTATGAGATGCATCATATTTACATTGCATATGATTGTATGAGATGCATCATTCTTATTTTATTTGCTTAATAATCGTTATTGCCAAATAAATTAAACTCATTAAAACGTTTACATATATGAGATACATGGTAATAATGTTGAGATAATCAATTTTTATAAAATATTTTTATTAAATTAATTTGTTGGTCACTAAGTATACAGGATACAACTTGGAAAGTGTTTTGAACAACAAGCTGTACGGTTTTCAAATTTGAGTGCGTAGCGGAAGTCTTGTCAAAGTAAGTTGCTGTAAATACATCAACTAGATATGAAGTGTATACTTTAATGATAATCACAAATATTAAAACAGTAAATGCAGAAGGTAAAAGACACGGTAATTAAAGTGGTTTGAGGTAAACTCCTCTACGTCCACTGGTCCTCCACACAGGAGTGAAAATGTTTATTATAAATACTACTACACAACTACGTAGTAATAATCAATCCTAATCAGTATATCGTTCACACAGATTGATATAATGATCTTAGCCTTCAACCGTTCACACAGATTGGTTTAAACTATCACTTGACTGGCTTTTTCACACACATTTCCGAAGCTTCATCTCTTCAATGCAAGTCCGTCATACACAGTTTGGGAAGAGCAAGGTTTCTTAGTCCACACAGGGCTGATGGGTTTTGTTCAAGGGTAGAACAATGATTGAACAACATCTTTGACTTTCTGAGCTTTTAGCTGATGATGTGTTGTTCATAGTATTGAGCACTATATATCTCTTCTTTCGGAAATAGCAGTATGCTTTGGGAGATATGTTTGCTGAGATGTATATGATGATAACTTCGTTGTCTCTCAAGTGTATATCAGTTATTCGTTCTTGTATGCAGATCTTCAAAGGCTGGGGATATATATATAGCTTTCTGAAATATATCCATTGATATAAATCCGTTGAGCAATATTCCATTCCAACGGGATGATGTGTTTGAATAAAACACGATCCAGATTTTGCGCTAGTTTGAAGATATGTGACAACTTGATATTTAAATTCTATATCCTTTAGTATTTAAATATATCTTCTCAAATGGGACTTTGACTTTAGCGAATAACAAAGATTCCTTCTTGTCCTGTTTGGATGCTGTATGGAATGATAGCTGTATTGTCGATTTGAGACAGCTTCCATACATAGTCTTATAAGACTCCTTTGCTGTATGATAGATTCTGTATGCTGGGGCTACGAGAAGTCTTCGATACATGTTGATATCTTTGATCAGCTTTTCGATACAGCTTCCTGCTGTATGCTGGATTGGCATATTGTCAAAACATTTTACCAACACTTCCGATACAGGGATTGTTTATCCCAACAGTTTCGATACAGGGATTTTGTTATCCCAACAGCTTCGATACAGGGATTTTGTTATCCCAACAATTTCCCCCTTTTTGATAATTTGCCAAATCCTTCCAAGTCTTCCTTTTAAAACTTTATGATGTTATCCAAACATCCTTGATGATGCCAAAACTTTGACACTTAGCATCTTGAAGGAGGGCAGACTTCTTGATCTTCTGTTCGAATGTTCTGGCCTTCAGCAATTAGCCTAATACTAAGAACTGCTCGCAGGAAAGTTCAGTTTTTATTAAAAGAGTGATACATGATTAAATTTATGATTGGCGTGCAGGCACAATCTTACATTGTATTATAGATACATACAACTTAAACTATGAACTGTTCACAGACAAGTTCTTACAGTTTATTTATTAAGATAAATTTCATATTTTGAATACAGCAAGGATAAATTTAAGTGTTTGTAACATACAATAACACAGTAGATTACGAGTTGTAATCTTTCAAGACAGGCAAATATTTTATTGATATAGAAACATAAAGTACAAAATTTTGCTATTTTGAAGATAAAATTACAAAAATAATACAAGGAAATTTAACTCCTGTAGTCTGAGTGCCTCCATGGCCTATTAGGGTCATTCTTGGCACCCTTCCACTAGTTTTGATGAGCGTCCCTATTCGATTCAGATAAAAGGCTCGTCCTTCATATGATTTATCGAAGACTAGGATCCAATCTTCTGGATGGGTAACCAAATCACCTTTTCTATGCCTTTACTTCATCTGCTGCTGTAGCGGGAGTGTTCCTTCTTCCAGCTTTTTCTTAAACTCCTCTGCGGCTTCCTTTACCGTCCTGCTGTTAGATTTATTTTTATGCGCTTATTTATCATTATTTTATATCCATTTTAAGTCTAAATCTACATAAATGAGCTTTCAATGCACTATCTTTATATGTTTTGAAGGAAATTGGAGTCCGGAAGCTTAAACGACGAAAAACGGGGGAAAAGGACAATTTTTGGTCAGGTGCCGCAGCACACCAAGGACAGGCCGCGGCACACGCACGGCGCAGCAGGCGCGGTACTCACTGTACCGGGGGCCACGGCACACTTAATCTGAGCCGCGGCCCATATGAAAAAAATACCGCCTAGGTATGGCGCTGAACACTTAGGGCCGCGGCACACTAATGTCGAGCCGCGGCCCGCGGGGCGGAATTTCTGATACAGCCGTGTTTTTGGGCCGTTTTTGGAGCCTGTTTTCGACCTAATTCCCGGAAGCGTTTTAGAGACTAATGAAGGTTATAAATAGGGATTGAAGGTCTGAAGAAAGATCATCGAAGAGAAGGAGAAAACACCGATTGAGCAGAGAGCAGAAGCTAAAGAACGGAGGAATTCAAGTTCTTCAACTGTGTTTGATTTCTTTTATGCTTTCTTAAATTCTTTGTGTATTATTTTCTAGCATGTCGTGCTAGAACCCTATTCTAGGATTGTGATGAAACCGAGGTTTTGACGAATTAACTTTTGATTTTGCATTATTAATATATATCTCCCTTTCTTATTGAGTTTTCCCCAATTGTTTTTAATACTATCAATTATGTGGCCTATGATTGATTTGTTTTGATTACGCAACTCGAATCGGGAGAGGAGAGTTAGTAGGAAAATTTGGTGAGAAACGTTTTATCTTTTGAGATAGGAATATACTCATGGGAATTATGTGGCTTGTCTGAAGATTTCGTACTTTTCTCCTATTGTCAAATTAATTCACCTAGGAATAGAGTGTTTTATTCGCCTTAGAAAATTCTACTGACCTCGGGAGAGGCGTTAGAATATTTTAGCAATCTTTGCCTTCAATTGGGAAATCACTTAATTCATATAAATCAAGAGTAATTCGGATAAGTCGAGGTGGATTCTCAATCCTAGATTATTTCCCTATTTGATCTTCTTTCTTTGAATAATCGATTTTACTATTTGTTCTTAGTTCATTCTTTTATTAGTTTTCTTTAATATTACTTGCACCTGCAATTTCGATCGTTCAAATAAAATTATAATACACATAAATTGGTAATTAGTGAGTCAGTCCTCGAGGGAACGATAACTTACTTATCACTTTATTACTTGCTTACAACAACGTGCACTTGCGTTCACCGAATTACGTAACAAGTTTTTGGCACCGTTGCCGGGGACTGATTGTTTTACTAATATCGATTTCAGTATTTCTAGTCTTAATTTGAACACTATTTTATTCTTGTGTAATTTATTATTTGTTTTCCTTTCAGGAGTTTCGTGTAGTGCCTGAGAAAATTCGGTAACGAAGGCCTATTAACTTTGGATACTGAACACGAGCGCACTCTGCGGAAAAACAAGAAGGAAAAGCATGAGCTATCAACAAAGGACACCATGGATGATAACACAGAAAATCACGGAGTAGACAATCCTATGCAGCAAGCTCAACCAGCATTGGAACTCCGAGATTATGCATTGCCTCAAATTAACGCGAATTTTTCGGGGATTCGGCGCCCAACTATCCAAGCAAACAATTTCGAGATAAAACCGGCCATAATCCAGATGGTACAAGCAAGCCAATTCTGAGGATTAGCGAATGACGACCCCAATGGTCATATTGCGTCCTTTCTCGAGATATGCGATACGTTCAAGAACAATGGAGTTTCCGATGACGCCATTCGTCTACAGCTTTTCCCATTTTCTTTGAGATAAAGCCAAGTTTTGGTTGAATTCACTTCCGCCGGGCTCTATCACGACTTGGGCGGAGTTAGCACAAGCCTTTTTGGCTATGTTCTTTCCGCCGGCAAAGACAGCGAGACTTCGGAACGAAATAACGACGTTCGGGCAATTTGAGATGGAATCGCTTCATGAAGCTTGGGAGCAATACAAGGATTTACTAAGGAGATGCCCACACCATGGCCTAACGGATTGGCTACAAATTTAGACCTTCTATAATGGACTAAGTGCATCTACACGCACTCTCGTTGACGCAGCCGCTGGAGGAGCTTTAATGGGCAAAACGATGGTGGAAGCTCATTCTTTATTGGAAGCGACAGCTGTAAACGCTTATCAGTAGCCTTCCGAACGTGTGAACCTAAAGCGAGTTATGGGAGTTTCTGACAACGATCCGATCTCTACACTATCAGCCCAAGTTGCAGCGCTGACTCAACAATTGCAAGCTTTTTCACATGCTCCTTCTACCGTTACCACAGAATCATGTAATTGGTGCAACGGGTCTCATCCTAGTGCTGAGTGCCAAGTCGGAAATCCTTTCGAGCAATCTTCGATGGAACAAGCTCAGTTTGTGGGGAATGGGAATCAGCAGAACAATCCATATTCCAACACATATAATCCGGGGTGGAGAAATCACCCTAACTTTTCATGGAAAACGGACAAAATTTAAGCCAGTATGAGACAGTGGCATTGACGGAAGAGTGCAGCACCATCTTGCAGAAAAAGCTCCCGCCAAAATTGAAGGATCCAAGAAGCTTCAATATACCGTGCACTATAGGAAACCTGTCTTTTGATAGAGCGTTACGTGATCTCGGCGCCAGTATAAATCTTATGCCCCTATCCATTTTTAAGAAGCTAGGTATTGGGGAAGCCAAGCCGACGACGATATATTTGCAATTAGCTGACAAATATATCAAGTATCCGAGGGGAGTAATAGAAGATGTTTTAGTCAAGGTCGATAAATTCATCTATCCGGCCGATTTTATTGTGCTCGATATGGAGGAGGACCATGACATCCCAATTATTTTGGGAAGACCATTCTTAGCTGCCGGCCGAACTCTCATTGATGTGGAGAAAGGGAAACTCACTCTACGGGTTCAAGATGAGCAAGTTACATTCCAAGTGTTTCTATCTCTCCCGTGTCCAAGCAGTGTCGAGAAGGGTTCTCAATTCGAAAGCTTAGTTGGCAAAAGACACACACCGGGAAAGCTGTCAGTCGAAATGTTCACAATCTGTTGTAGTTGTTCTGACATTTGAGAAAAATGTAGAACGAGTCGCATATCTGAGGCATTTGGATATGTCTTCTTCGTCATCCATTCACTCACCATCTAAAAATTCTCAGGCCGTCATAAATTTGTTCGTGAAAAAGAAAACCAAGCCGGAAGTGAAACGGTTGCCAAGTCATGTGAAATACGTGTGTTTTGGAAAATTACTATTATTCAAATCTTTTTGCAAAGGACATTGGATGTCCAAACCAAAAATCGAACTGTTAAATAGTGATGGTCAAAATTTCAAAACACATATTAACGGTTCGATGGACGGGGTGGAGCCCAAATGGCATTTGCGAAAAGCCAATTGATTTTAAAAAGGTCCGGCTGAAGACTATAAACTTAGCGCTTCTCGGGAGGCAACCCGAGTATTAGTTGTAGATTTTAATTTTTCATTGTTTTCATTCATTTTAGGAGTCTATTTTTTTCGTCATATTTTTTTTGATATGCTTATCTCTCATGTTCTAGGTGTTTTCCTTTGAAATTTCTGTGCAGGAACCTTCTAGGGGCATTTGTCAGGTTTGGGCCGTGGCACAATGATAGCGAGCCACATCACATACAAGTCAAGAAATTGGGCTAACCTTCCTGTACTCTGTACCGCGGCACAAAGATACTGAGCCGCGGCACACTCGACCTCTAAGCCGCGGCACGTTGAAGCTGAGCCGCGGCATGCTAAGACTCAAAATTATGGCCCAGAAGATTGTACTCTGTGCCGCGGCACGCACTCTCTAAGCCGCGGCACACTAACTCTCGGAGCCGCGGCACCCGTTTAATGAGCCGCGGCAAACGCCGAAGATGCCCAGCGCCCAGAACCTACTGTACTATGGGCCGCGGCTCACTTGATACGTGCTGCGGCCCCTGCTGCGAATTTCAAATGCCCAGGACACCCTTATAAGCTCGATCGGCCGAAACACAAGGTACGTTTCACTCTTCTTCTTCGCGCGGCGCTCGGATAACCTCCATTCAAGTTTCTTCTTCTTCTTACCTTCTCAAATCCAACACAAGGTAACTCTTATCCCTAAAACTTCATTGAAACATGGATTGATGATGGTGTAATGTTCTTCATTTGTAGATAAACTTGTGCTTAGTTCTTAAATTTCTATTACAATTTATATCGGATTATGCTGAGATTGCGTGATTGATTGATGGTGTTTTGTTTTTGTGTTATGAATTGTTGTCAATTTTGATTCAATTTTTGTTTTTGTGGATTGATTTGAATATGTTATTATTTTTTGTTCTTCATTTAAACCAACGCATGCAAGGTGTTTGATAAAATGCACCAATGAAAATTTTTGAGCCGAACATCTTCAAATTGTTTGCAATGAATTCGATTATCGGATTACATTGTGCCCCCAACCCTTACATCATGTTTAAACTTAAAATCTCAGCCTTATTTACCTCATACGATGGTGCGAGGTCATTCGACTCTATATTCATTTTCCGCATGTCTTAAGTCGAGAGTGGTGTAGTTATCTTTAAAGTTGTGTAATTTCCGGCGTTGATTTTTCAGGAACTTCGTCATGGCTAGGAAAAGGAAGTTGAGTATGAAGGCTAGGACGCGATCATCCCCCACAAGAGGGGAGACATCACAAAACTGAGCCGATATGGAATCTCACCAATTCTCCGATCCTGACATTCATAGAATATTCAACGAGAGAATCCGGCCTCGTCCAATAATTCCGGAGCGGGGATTCACTCCCGTTCCCCAGGACAGTGAGCTTTTTGCTATGATCAATGAGATGGGATGGACTCGTTTCACTGCGCCACCCGAGCCGGCGATGATCTCTATTGTCCAAAAGTTCTACGACATTGCTGTATTGCGACATATCCAGGCGGGACAGATGATGGGGTGACCAGATACACGGACTGAGGTCGTCATCCGAGTCTAAACTGTGGACTTTTCGGTGACCGCGATTCGGAGGCTGTACAAGCTACCGGAGGTGGATGAGTCAGAGTACACACGGATTATAAGTAGCCTCACGAGGGAGGCTCTGCTGGAGGCACTCGCTCAGCTCGGTTCCGTCTGGGAGACGCGCGTCCCGGGTTCCACAGCTTTTTAAGAGTTCTCGCCTCAGTCGGCTCGGGCGAGCTTGGCTCTACTTCCTCTGTGCACGAGTCGACCCTACATCACAGATCCGCTCGGTCTTACTTCCTCGTGCCCGATTACTGTATGCTATCACGACGGGACTCCTTTTTGATGTGGCCCCATGTTTGTCCTGTTCTATATTTTAGTGTATTCAGGGAGGGGCAAAGACGGGATTAAAACATCCCTCGCTGATATGTGCTCTATACCGCCAGTCGGGCATGACGTGGTCCGACGACGAGCCGTCTATTGCACCCCAGGGTCCGATCGACCACTGTATTATCTCTCATTTTGAGCAGTGGGTGTGGCACGAGGGCACACGAGCGGGGGCGAGGATTTCTGATTGATGAGCCACACGAGCACTCTCCTGAGCCACTACTCCTGACACATGAGCCGACGGCAGATGCTGATGATCGGACTGAGTCCACTCCTCCGCCAGCGAGAGAGCACCTTCAGGTGATGTTTGACAACCTGAGAGAGGAGATGCGGAGAGAGAGAGACAGCCTCCTCGCAGCTGTTCGGGAAGAGATGAGAGAGCCGGCCCGCCGGGCCAATCGACGTGCGGAGAGGCACTTGGCGGGGAGGGATGCTTATCACCAGGACTATCTTGCTGCATGGACGAGCCATATACTCCATCCGGACGGACCCTTCATTCCGCCAATCAGGCCATCTACACCACCATCCTCACCGGACGAGGCCGGCACCAGTTCCTGAGCTGATATTAGGGGAGTACTTGACCTTTTCTCATATTGCATATTACTATCTGTGTCCATTGAGGTCAATATACGTCTTAAGTTTGGGGGGGTTAATTTCAGTTGCTATTTACTTATTCGTTGTTATTTTTCGTTGTTATTGACTCTAGCCTTGCTTGTCTTGATTTTATTTGCATTCGTGGATTTTTCGTGCTTCCTTGTGTAAAACTGATGATATGATACTGATTTCTTTTTGAATAAATGGTTGAGTTTTGTTCGAGTTTGCAGTCTACGATATTTGTTTCCTTTGAGTATTCATTTAGGTCTGAAATTTTTTCGTTATTGTAGAAATCTTAGCTTATAAGAAATGAGACATACGTGTTTTCGAACCGCCGTCTATACGTTTGGTTACACTTTTCACGTAGCTAGTCATCCAGTAACATGAGTCTTGTTGGCATTTAACTTGAGTTTAGAGTCGGACAGTCTTTCCCAAAAATTCGAGAAATTATACATGTTCTATGATGGGAAGTCCAGTAACCGGGGGTATTCACGTGACCCGTTGTTTACTCTCGTGTACAACGACAACCCTGAATAGACTAATGGTTTAGAGAAATCGCATTGCCGATGATGGCAAGCTTAGTAACCGGGGGTATTCACGTGACCCGTTGTCTACTCTCGCGTAAAATAGCAACCTTGAATCGGACGTGTGGGAATTGCTATTCGAGTTTTTTCTCCGTTGTAGAGGGAAACTTAGTAACTAGAAGCATCCATGTGCCCCATGAGTGTCTTTTACGTCAAACGGTTCCCCAATACATGAGAATGGAAATCCACCCTAGGGTTATTCCGATGAAACATCCCGAGAGTCGGAACCTAGTGGTTAACTCGAATCATTATAATGATTATACATAAGGGAATGCTGTTCGAGGATTATTATTAATGATGAAAATCTTGCATTTTTACCACGATGCCGTGGGATTGGGCGAGTTGGCTTGTTTAATCTAACCCTTCATATTGGCGGTCGGCTCAATTCACGCTTGTTAATCTTTGAGCTTCGATTTTCTTCATGACCGATAGTTCAGCACTAAAAATGATTGCTTTGTGGAATCCTTATCCGTGATGTGACTAACTAAAACGATACGTGTATTTTTCTTTGAGATTTTCAAGGGAGTATTAATCAGGTGAACACTGTGGATACTTGTCATCTCAGTTGAAATTAATATTTGCTTGAAGACAAGCAAAGGCCTAAGTTTGGTGGTATTTGTTAGATGTATTTTTATGCGCTTATTTATCATTATTTTCTATCCATTTTAAGTCTAAATCTGCATAAATGAGCTTTTAATGCACTATCTTTATATGTTTGGAAGGAAATTGGAGTCTGGAAGCTTAAACGATGGAAAACGGGCGAAAACGACAATTTTTGGTCAGGGGCCGCGGCACACCATGGCCAGGCCGCGGCACACGCACTGCGCAGCAGGCGCGGTATTCACTGTACCGGGGGTCGCGGCACACTTAATCTGAGCCGCGGCCCATATGAAAAAAATACCGCCCAAGTATGGCGCTGAACACTTAGGGCCGCGGCACACTAATGCCGAGCCGCAGCCCGCGGGGCGGGATTTCTGATACAGCCGCATTTTTGGGCCGTTTTTGGAGCCTGTTTTCGACCTAATTCTTGGACGCATTTTGGAGACTATTGAAGTTTATAAATAGGGATTGAAGGTCTGAAGAAATATCATCGAAGAGAAGGAAAAAACACCGATTGAGCAGAGAGCAGAAGCTAAAGCACGGAGGAATTCAAGTTATTCAACTGTGTTTGATTTCTTTTATGCTTTCTTAAATTCTTTGTGTATTATTTTCTAGCATGTAGGGCTAGAACCCTATTCTAGGATTGTGATGAAACCGAGGTTTTGACAAATTACCTTTTGATTTTGCATTATTAATATATATCTTTCTTTCTTATTGAGTTTTCCCCAATTGTTTTTAATACTATCAATTATGTGGCCTATGATTGATTTGCTTTGAATACGCAACTCGAATCGGGAGAGGAGAGTTAGTAGGAAAAATGGGTGAGAAACGTTTTATCTTGTGAGATAGGAATATACTCATAGGAATTACGTGGTCTGTCTGAAGATTTCGTAGTTTTCGCCTATTGTCGAATTAATTCACCTAGGAATAGAGTGTTTTATTCGCCTTAGAAAATTCTACTGACCTCGGGAGAGGCGTTAGAATATTTTAGCAATCTTCAGCTTCAATTGGGAAATCACTTAATTCATATAAATCAAGAGTAATTCGGATAAATCGAGGTGGATTCTCAATCCTAGATTATTTTCCTATTTGATCTTCTTTCTTCGAATAATCGATTTTACTAGTTATTCTTAGTTCATTCTTTTATTAGTTTTCTTTAATATTACTTGCACCTCCAATTTCGATCGTTCAAATAAAATTAGAATACACATAAATTGGTAATTAGCGAGTCAGTCCTCGAGGGAACGATAACTTACTTATCACTTTATTACTTGCTTACGACAATGTGCACTTGCGTTCACCGAATTACGTAACACCTGCATCTGTTGAATAATGAGGATTCCCTGATAAGAACTACAAAGTGTCTTAGCAGTTCATTTCTCCTCCAGTTCTTGATCTCTGTTGCAGTAGGCTGTCGGTCGGTCGGGAGGTTCATAGCTTGCGGCTTTTAGACTAGGCTCTTCCAAGGATACTTAGGATCCTGGAATTCTGGTCGATCTCTCTGTATCCTAACATTTAGAGATGTGATACGGGCTATATCAGCAATGATGGAATCTTCAAAAGGAGCTAACATTTACTTTTCTTGCTCCAGCCTCGTTATCCTACTAGCTTCCCTCGATTCTTCCCCCTTTTTGGCGTCATCAAGGTATGACACCTTCTCATCAAGGCGTTCCAGGATTTGCAAAGCAGCATCTTGTTTCGTCTCAATATTTGTCATTTTCTCAACAAGGGAGGAGAGCACCTGCGACATATCTTGAATTTTCTTGTCGTGGGCTCGAAGCTGGGAACCAGTTTCGATCATAGCAGATGCTATCTTGGCCTTAGACACGCGTAACTTTGATTGCTCGTCTTGCAGGATCTGCTCTTTTTTTTCTTGCAATTGGCTCAGTGCCTGCTTGAAGATGTGTGGTAAGACAGTGAAGGCTTCTACCACATGGGAGACTTCATGCTTCAGTCCTGTCATCTCTTCAACGGCAGATGTATGTAGCTAATCAAGAGCTTTTTCCACAGAATACAGGGCATTGACGACATCCTGGATGAAAACAGTTTGGAGGCCAAGAGCATGTAATCGCTCTTTTCTTGTGGCAGTCCTAGGAGAGTCTGGCTGGGCGAAATCCTCAACTCCGTTCAACCATCTCAAATTCACATTAGGACGTCAATTGAGTTGGACATCATCAGGTATTATACCATTTTCGGATTTCAAGGCGGTTGAGGGTGCGGGAGTATCAGATTCGGGCTCGGCGACAGGGGGTGCTGCATTCTCCTGTGCTGAAGTGGTTTCTGAAGACATGGATACAGGAGGGACTGATTCCTCCTGCTATCTCTCATCTTCCGCCTGCTCTGGCAGCGGGACTGATTCCTCGTGCGGGATGGCATCAGATTCTCCTTCTGCTTGGGTGGCGACAGGCTCGGGTGCCTGTTGCGAAACAAATTGTTCCTCCACGACATGAGGGGATGAATCCTCGTTGTCGGGAATAGTGTCTTGTTGATGGGGAGGTGATTGATGATGACTCGAAGTTCCTGTAACACCCCCATTCCGCTCAGGGATATTACACGCCGCAGAATCTTTCCTCAAGGATCTACCAGGCTAGTAACAACAAACGAACAATTCGACAATTCCTTTAAGGCTAAAAAGACTCAGTATATCGATCTGGCCTTTCAATAAAAACATACAACTCGATTACAATACTTGCCCATGCAGGGGTCGAATACAACACACTCCCGTATAACGGGAAAATAATACTACAGCGGAAATAATATACAACTAAACCAATATAACATCAAACGGGTCCTCGTGTGATTAGTATCGTTCATCTTTCATCATCCTTCATGCCGTCCCTGTGCTATGCTCCAAAACCTGAATGCATTACAAACATCCACCCCTGAATACTCGGGGGTTAGCAAAACTCCACTGTTTTGCTAGTGCAAGTACAAGTGCAAAAATACGAGTCATATAATTCAAGTTTCGAGAACGATAATAATCCGGAATCCTCAAAGATTCAAATACAACCAGATGAACACTTCCCGAGGCACGAGTTTGAGTAAAAACTTCCCAAAATTTCAAGATCAAACAACAAGGGAAACAATTTATAAAATGATTTGAAATGCCATCGGGAGTTTTAATAGAAAACAATTTAGGATTATCAAATCCTACTTTTCAAAACCCAAAAGACGAAAGAGGTCACCACCCCAAAGGTTTGCTTTCCGAAAAATGACCTTTACGAAACCGTTGGGATTTTAGCCCCAATTTCTCATCAACTCACAGTATACGAGAACGATAACAAGGTTCGTTTCCAACATCAAAACTCCACAATTAAAGGATTTAACACATACAACAAAATACTCTAGTGCCATCCTAGCCAAGTAGGCCAAACGAACAACTTATATCTTACACACTTAGTCGATGCATGCAATCATGAAAACCGTTTAAAAGCACTCATTTCATAAATGCCATAATCAAATCACATTTGTAAAATGCACCACAATTAATTGCGGACCCACGCCTCTGTGGACCCCTACCGAGACCCCGTCGGATCTAACCCGCAGTGGTTTAAAGCAAGCTCACGGGCCCACGCCTTTGTGGACCCCTACCGAGACCCCGTCGGATCTAACCCGCAGTGAGCATACACACACACACACGTTACTCATGCAATACTAATATGCTAAGAATGTAAGCTCATCAAGAATACTTACTAGAGATGGCCACTTACTCGACACCGTTATCAAACTCTTCAAAACACAAACAACACAATTAACACGGAATATATGATTCCATAACTTTAAACAACAGGGGTATCACTAAAGCCATCAACGTTCAAAACAGTCAAATCAATTCCCCAAAACACACCGTTCATAAAACACACGCGTTTTGAAAGTGAGCCCTTAACGAGGCTAAACTGAATATTTTGAAAACTCATTTCAAACAAACAAACAAACATACCAAGACGATCACCAATTATCATATCCATGAAACAAGAAATGTATGGACAAAATACTTGCCTAGGAACCACGTTCATAACAAGACGACGGATAGAATGCGGTCGAAGAGCCCCGAACGCCCGAACACTATCAAGAACGCGATAGCACCGAAATTACTACGGGAAAACACCCCACGAATCATCAATCACCAATGGAATTCAACATCGGAAACATCGAACACCTATAATCCTCCGTAAGGAACAACAAAAACAATGAAGATACGATTACAATAAGAATCAAGGTAAAAAACAACGGAAATCCCACCAAACTATCAAAGGGAGACTCATTGGGACATTTAATCGAACACTAAATGTTCGAGACCCTCCAAGCACAAAGAAATCACCCCTCGGGTCGAACGAATCAAAGATACGAGTATCCAATCCATAGAACATGTTCAAAACAACGTTTATACAACAATTAATTGAACAAAAACGGATTGAAATTGAAATCAAAAGGAAAATCTCCAAAATCTTCAAAAACAAGGGTTCAAGTCAAAATACCTTGATTCGACGAAAAACAAGGATTAGATGTTGTTAAACATATGAATAATACTAAGATTAATCATACCCATCATGGATTAATCAACAATACGGAACGAATCGGACAAAAACTCCAAAACCCCAAAATTCAAGAAACTAGGGTTCTAAGAAGAGATTACCTTGATTCGCTGGATCAAAGGATGATATAGGATGATCAATCAATGATATGAACTCAAGAACTTCATGGATTTGTTGTTCAACAACATGGCTTCGACCTCTCCAAGCTTCCAGCCGCGGAAGGAGAAAAATGAAATGAAAAACGGGTGAAGAAGTAGTCTGCCCGACCATATATACTGCCCAGCGACGCACGAGCAGGCACGCACGAGCGGCCGGTCGTGCGCGCCCACTATCAGCAAACTGCCGGGGCACATGAGCACTGGGCACGAGCACTCGCACGTGCGTGTGCAGTCAGGGCCGCACGAACACCGGATTGTGCGCGCAGCTCGTGCGCACCTGGCCGGTCCCTGCCGCACGTGGCCGGCCCGTGCCTAGCCGCCATGACTCGACGACTCGAATTCCCAAAAACGTGCGGAACGAACACAATGAATATTATAACATTTAAAACACGAGTGAAGCACCAAACAAACACATGGTTCCGACAACCCTAAGGTTGAAAGGACGATACGAAGGCAAGCACCCCAAAACTTTGGGAAATTACGAAAATGGTCCAAAACGTCCGAAATACACGATACACGATACACGATCGAAACACCAAACCAAAGCTCGCAACATGAATAATAACATTAAATGAACTTACGAGAAACTCGAAACAACAGTTTCGGACGAGATTCGCAAGAGTCGAACTCAAGTGCGGAAAAGCTACTAAAAAGCACGGAACTCAACAAAACAATACCGGAACGAACTCGGATGACAAAAAGTGCAAAATTAATCATTCTTGAAATGACGAAACGGTCATGAGCGAGTCGTCAAAACGGACTTTCGCTGAAAAAAAAGAAATTACTGGAAATCGAAATTACGGGTATTACACACTACCCTCCTTAAAAGAAGTTTCGTCCCGAAACATAAAACAAGTAGGGAGAAGCAATATCCCGCCAGGAAAACTCAACGAGGTACACAAGAAATGCGTAACTTACGCCCATTGGCGAAATGTTACAAGCAACGCAAAGGAATGTACGGCGTGAAAACACGCTCCACGACGACTAACACAACGCCACCGGTAGAGACATAATAAAATCAACAAGTGACAAGCGTCATCAAACGGATAATACAATCAAGACAATTATCCGAACAATCACAAAACACAACAAACGAAAATCAATACGATTGACCAACCCAACGGTACATCAATCAAAACGCGAGCCAATCGCTGAACAAATACGGAATTCCACCGCCCAAGGGTTGGAAGATCGAAAATGAGACTAATTTCCCGAACTTAAGGGAATTAGGAAGGAGCCTGAATGTTCAACAATCATGAAACGAGATCAACAAAAACCAAACAAACAAATGATCGAGACAACAAAAATCGAACAATCATGTCTGAATCACGAAGGATAATAAAATTCAAACAACAACTCCCAGGTTCACGTCTCAGCTCGAGACAATATATGATCCGGTGAGAAGCACAAGACGTGTATTCACATAAGATCCACAGGAAAGGGAATAGCCAACGACAAACGAGTTATTAATAATACCACACTCGTTTGATCAATAAAAACAAGGGCGTGACAAGCTCAAATGTCAACGAACATAATCGTTCAAAATCCAATCCACTTCGAATAAAAGAACTAATAGAACCAAATGATGTCACTTCCGAACAAGGTTCACAAGAATCGAACCGAACTCGAAAAGTCCAAAACAAGATCACAACTCGAACGATGAAGTTCGAAAGTATCAACGAACACGAGCGAGTTGAAAGAATAGAGAAAGAGAAAATACGTATTACCTTCAAATTCACAAAAATGGAAGCAAGGTAACAATACATTAAACAACCGACACATAACATAATCACCGATGCACACGGCCATACCAAACCACATGTGCGATAACGCAGAAATCACCACGAGGCGACAACATCCTAACAACAACGCTAACGTCACATATACATTCGATAGGTTTTAAAAATGAAAACCACCTTTTGAAAATAGTTTTTAAAACATGATCTTGAGTATCACCTTTCAAAAAAAGTACAAACGTGAAACATCGTTATCGAGACTTTGGAGAACCATTTCGCATTTGATAAAAATGAGGACACTTTCTCTTAGTGAAATGCTTTCAGAATATTCGACCCTCGGGTCTAAGTAAAAGTGTTTCTAAAACAATGAAAATATCTCAAAACATTTTGGTCCTCGAAGTAGAAGAATTTTGAAACATATCGTGGCACCTTGGATGTACCACGAGAAAATAATTCATTTTAAAAGAACGTCTCGAAATTTATTTCCTAAGATACTCAAGGTTTTCAAAGATAATTCAATGGGCTAGAATGCCCAAAATTTCAGGTAATTACATGGAACATTATAACGCCGTGGGTCCCATGCCGAAACTTACCAGGCTAAAAACCATTTACAAAAATGCCAAAAGGCCGATTACGATAATATTTCAAAAACTCACAAAAGCCATTTACAAAATACTAAATACCGTCATAAGAATTTCGCCAAAACGATCAAGGCCATAATGCCAAAAACTCGGTTAAGGGAATCGGTTTTCGAAATAAAACTCAGTCGGTAAAATACCGAAATCCATTACAAAAGAACTCACGCAACGGATAAAATAAATAAAGTCAATCATGCACAATCCAGCAACACTACTCATCATATGAACGAAATATGAGGGTCAAATAACCACATATCAAGAAATCAAAATTCATAAGAGGATTCCGACACTTAACACATAATCATACAGGCACGAACACAAAGAAGGGAGACTTACATCCACAGTCGCACGAAGATGATGATCGCTCCACGATACTAATCACGAACAATATCAGATGAGACTAAAACTCAATAAAACACCACTAAACCCCACAACCTAAGCTCGATACCATTTATGTAACACCCCGGGATATTACACGCCGTAGAACCTTTCCTCAAGGATCTACCAGCCGGTAACAACAAACGAACAACTCGACAATGCCTTTAAGGCTAAAAAGACTCAAAGTTTAATAAAAACATACAACTCGATTACAATACTTTCCCATGAAATACAACACACTACCGTATAATGGGGAAAAATTACTGCATCGGAAATAAAATACAACTAAACCAATATAACATCAAACGGGTCCTCGTGTGATTAGTATCGTTCATCTTTCATCATCCTTCATGCCGATGCTCCACAACCAGAACGCATTACAGACATCCACCCCCCGAATACTCGCGGGTTCGCAAAACTCTACTGTTTTGCTAGTGCAAGTACAAGTGCAAAAATACGAGTCATACAATTCAAGTTCCGAGAACGATAATAATCCGGAATCCTCAAAGATTCAAATACAACCATATGAACACTTCCCGAGGCACGAGTTTGAGTAAAAACTTCCCAAAATTTCAAGATCAAACAATAAGGGAAACAATTTATAAAATGATTTGAAATGCCATCGGGAGTTTTAATAGAAAACAATTTAGGATTATCAAATCCTACTTTTCAAAACCCAAAAGATGAAAGGGGTCACCGCCCCAAAGGTTTACTTTCCGTAAAATGACCTTTACGAAACCGTTGGGATTTTAGCCCCAATTTCTCATCAACTCACAGTATACAAGAACGATAACAAGGTTCGTTTCCAACATCAAAACTCCACAATTAAAGGATTTAACACATACAACAAAATACTCTAGTGCCATCCTAGACAAGTAGGCCAAACGAACAACTTACCTCTTACACACTTAGTCGAGGCATGAAATCATGAAAACCGTTCAAAAGCACTAATTTCCGGAAATGCCATAATCAAATCACATTTGCAAAATGCACCACAATTAACCGCGGACCCACACCTCTGTGGACCCCTACCGAGACCCCGTCGGATCTAACCCGCAGTGGTTAAAAGCAAGCTCACAGGCCCACGCCTTTGTGGACCCCTACCGAGACCCCATCAGATCTAACCCACAGTGAGCATACACACACACACAAGTTACTCATGCAATACTAATATGCTAAGAATGTAAGCTCATCAAGAATACTTACTAGAGATGGCCACTTACTCGACACCGTTATCAAACTCTTCAAAACACAAACATCACAATTAACACGAAATATATGATTCCATAACTTTAAACAACAGGGGTATCACCAAAGCCCTCAACGTTCAAAACAGTTAAATCATTTCCCCAAAACACACCGTTCATAAAACACATGCGTTTTGAAAGTGAGCCCTTAACGAGGCTAAACCGAATCTTTTGAAAACTCGTTTCAAACAAACAAACAAACATACCAAGGCGATCACCAATCATCATATCTATGAAACAAGAAATGTATGGACAAGGTACTTGCCTAGGAACTACGTTCGTAACAAGACGACGGATGGGATGCGGTCGAACAACCCCGAACGCCCGAACACTATCAAGAACACGATAGCACCGAAATTACTACGGGAAAACACCCCACGAATCATCAATCACCAACGGAATTCAACATCAGAATCATCGAACACCTATAATCCTCCGTAAAGAACAATAAAAACAACGAATATATGATTACAATGAGAATCAAGGTAAAAAACAATGGAAATCCCACCAAACTATCAACGGGAGACTCATTGGGACATTTAATCGAACACTAAATGTTCGAGACCCTCCAAGAATAAAGAAATCACCCCTCAGGTCGAACAAATCAAAGATACAAGTATCCAATCCATAGAACATGTTCAAAACAACGTTTATACAACAATTAATTGAACAAAAATGGATTGGAATTGAAATCAAAAGGAAAATCCCCAAAATCTTCAAAAACAAGGGTTCAAGTCAAAATACCTTGATTCGACGAAAAACAAGGATTAGATGTTGTTAAACATATGAATAATACTAAGATTAATCATACCCATCATGGATTAATCAACAATACAGAACGAATCGGACAAAAACCCGAAATCCCCAAAATTCAAGAAACTAGGGTTCTAAGAAGAGATTACCTTGATTCGCTGGATCAAAGGATGATATAGGATGATCAATCAATGATATGAACTCAAGAACTTCATGGATTTGTTGTTCAACAACATGGCTTCGACCTCTCCAAGTTTCCAGCTGCGGAAGGAGAAAAATGAAATGAAAAACGGGTGAAGAAGTAGTCTTCCCGACCATATATACTGCCCAGCGACGCACGAGCAGGCACACACGAGCGGCCGGTCGTGCGCCGGGTCGTGCGCACCCACTGTCGGCAAACTGCCGGGGCACACGAGCACTGGGCACGAGCACTCGCTCGTGCGTGTACAGTCAGGGCCGCACGAGCACCGGATCGTGCGCGCAGCTTGTGCGCCACGCTCGTGCGCACCTGGCCAGTCCCTACCGCACGTGGCCGGCCCGTGCCTAGCCGCCATGACTCGACGACTCGAATTCTCGAAAACGTACGAAACGAACACGATGAATAGTATAACATTCAAAACACGAGTGAAGCACCAAACAAACACATAGTTCCGACAACCCGAAGGTTGAAAGGACGATACGAAGGAAAGCACCCCAAAACTTTGGGAAATTACGAAAATGGCCCAAAACGTCCGAAATACACGATACACGATCGAAATACCAAACCAAAGCTCACAACATAAATAATAACATTAAATGAACTTACGAGAAACTCGAAACAATAGTTTCAGACGAGATTCGCAAGAATCGAACTCAAGTGCGGAAAAGCCGCTAAAAAGCACGGAACTCAACAAAACGACACCGGAACGAACTCGGATGACAAAAAGTGCAGAATTAATCATTCTCAAAATGACAAAACGGTCATGAGTGAGTCGTCAAAATTACCGGACTTTCGCCGAAAACAAAGAAATTACCGGAAATCGAAATTACAGGTGTTACAGTTCCTGCGCCCATCGGAAAATCAGATTTTTCTCGACTCATTCTTAGACCAGCCTGAAGGGCATTGTCATCATCGTTGGAGTCGGGATCTGATTTTGGACTTTCGGGAGTTTCCACGGATTTAGCTTTTCCTTTCTTTCGTGCTTCGGCTTTTTCAAACAAATGGCTCTCAATAAGTTCTTTAACACAGAGGTTGTCCCATTGGATCAGGACAGCAACATCTTGAGCATCCGTCACTTCCAGAACAAATCTTTCTTTGTTACTCTATTCGCTCCAGTTGTACAGGGTTTCGTACGGAGCAAGTATGTTATTCTTCCATTGGACAAACCGTTCGTAAGCCTGTTCGATTTGCTCAGAAATTAGGGTTTCAGTAATAATTGAGTCCGGGGAGGGGCTGCGTACAGCGCCTGGGTTCGCCGTAGGCATAGGTTCCTCTACAGGTGTGGAATCCTGTATCGGAGAGGGATTCCTTATAGGGGTTGGTACCCTGATGGGAGATGGATCCTGAACGGGTGTGGGATCCCGTATAGGAGAAGTAGCTTTTGGCTCCAAAATGGCAGCCGACTCACCAGAGTCTTGTATGTTGGCAAATGTCTGAGCATCCGTCATAGCCACCAAAGGCTCGGGATATATTGTATTGACAGTAGCAGGCATCTCTTCCATAGGGGTTGGGCCCTGGGGGACTTGTTCAGTGGGTTGGGCCACGGAAGGAGCATCCTTGGAGGTTTCTGTAGTTTTTACTTTTGAAAGCCTCCTTAGCTTCCTTTTCGGCTTCTCAACAGCAACTGGAGTTTTGCTGTGAGATCTTTTTCTCTTCCTTGAAGTCTCCTCACTCTGAGACTTCGAAGATACGTTCCTTGGATTAGCAAGAAGGGGCAATTTGCGAACGTAAGGCCTGTTTGCAATAAGAGGTCCTTTTTTGAAGACGGTGAGTCTGATGCTTCCCATATAAATACGAGAAGTGATCTTCTTGGCTTTATAGTCTTGCGGAACACCGAATTTCGTCAAGATGTAGTTCAACAGAAGACCAAAGGATTTCTACTGCGAAGCAGGCTTAGAAACTTCTTCCTGCAACCGTTTGAGGATGATTTGACACTAGTTGACCTTCTCACAGGTCATAATTGCAACCATCATCCTAAACCTAAGATTGGTGCACATCTCAAAAGCACCTATTCTTTCTTCAATAATACGACAACATAAATCATGTAAATAGACAAAGGGTAAACAAAAGTTTTTCTTATGGCAAGAGGTGACCGTTTCCACCGACGATGAACCGATGAACAAGCCAAAGTAAGCGGTTAACAGTTTCTGGGAACCAAAGGTCTCAAGATCTTCCAAGGTCAGACCATCAGCAGGTAGCCTGTATATGTTTTGGAGTAGCTCTTGGTCAATGCAGATGTTGACTTCGCAAACGATAGCTGTGATGTCAGCAACATGTCCTCCCTGGGCCAGCGAGAGGTAACGAACAGCAGCATTGAGGTATAACTCCTCAACCAGATGAACATCAAATCGTTCAGCAGAGTGGCTGCCAAGGCGATTGAGGCATTGTTGACGAATCCTATTGATGACATACTCTATTGATTCGACGTTATCTACTTCGACATGAACACGTTCAAGCAAGACATATCTGGAAAAGATCCGTCCATCGATGATGTTGAATGTTTTCAAGAGAGAGATGGAAGAGGTCTGGAAAGATGCCATTGATGATTCTCGAAGAAAAGTTAGAGAGGATTCAAGGAAAAATGCAGTAAACACAGAAAAACTTATAGGCTGTATGCTCAAGAACTCTTACAATATGCAGAAGGTGTAAAGAGTCTCAAATGGCATTTAGAGTCCTTTTATAGTGGGTGGCGAAGAAGGGTTTTCAGAGAATGAACGGTCAGATTTAAGGGATGGGAACCATTTATTTAAAATGGATGATCACGGTGGATTGAGTGTAACCAGTACAACTTATCTATCTAATTTAAATTGGAGCGGGTCCCACTTCTGACTTTTCAAATTGCCCTTATTGCCCGAAACGGTTGTGTATAATTAAAAAAAAATTGAATCATCGCGGCTTTGAAGATACCAATGTCCAGATGTCGTGTAAAGCATTTAATGCAAATGGCTTGTAATGATAACAGGGCACGTGGACATAAAATATTGTTTAAAATAAATAACATGATAATTGATTTCCCATTGTAGGTGCTGTATCCACAAAAATACAGTGTTCCCCCTTAAATGGTACATACGGGTTTCAATTCGATACAGCAACTTTCGGATTAATACTGTATTCATGGGTCATACTGTATTCCCCCTTAATTATTGCATACATCAGCTGTAGGATAATTCATATCAGCTGTAGGATAATTCATATCGCTTTGTTCCTACAGTGCTGTTCTGATGGAGTGAGTGTACAAATAACTAATGGTGGATACTGTATTCTTGGGTCTTACAGCATTCCCCCTCAATTTGCAGAGTAAAAGCATTAAAAACATACAGGGAGTCAGATGGTAGCGATCCCAATTCATGTCGAAGCATGCAGAATCTTGCTGTGTCGAGAGGCTTGGTGAAGATGTCGGCTATCTGAATATCTATATGGACCTTTTCGAGCCGAATATCCTTGTTCTCAACATGATTCCTAATGAAGTGATGCTTCATGTTGATATGCTTGGTGCGAGAGTGCGATATGGGATTGTGAGTGATAGCAATTGCACTCGTGCTGTCGCACATAATCGGTGTCACTTTGGCTTCAATTCCATAGTCTGACAGCTGTTGTTGCATCAAATGAATATCCATACAGCAACTACCAGCAGCATAGTATTCTGATTTAGCTGTTGAAAGCAAGTTAGCCAATTGTTTCTTGCTAAACCAAGACACAAGTCTAGGTCCAAGAAAGTGACAAGTTCCACTTGTACTCTTCCTATCTAGCTTGCAACCTCTGAGACCTGAGTCGCTGTAGCCAACTAAATCGAATCCACCTTCCTTAGGATACCACAGTCTTACATCGACTGTTCCTTTGACATATTTTAGGATTCGTTTAGCTGTTGTGAAGTGTGATTCTTTAGGTGATACTTGATATCGCGCACACACTCCCACAGCAAACTGGATATCGGGCCTGCTAGTCGTTAGGTACAGGAGTGAGCCAATCAGCTTCTTGTAGACTTATTGATCAACTGGCTTTCCAGCTTCATCAGCACTAATTTGCATGGAAGTGCTCATGGGGGTTGACGATGATTTGAAAGTATTAATTCAAAATTTCTTGAGAAGCTCCTTGTTGTAAACCTAGGAAATAACTAAGTTCTCCCATCATACTCATTTCAAATTTACTTTGCATGAGATGAGAGAACCTTTGACACAAATCAAGGTTGGTTGAACCAAATATTATATCATCTACATAGATTTGAACCATCAGGAGGTCATCACCTTCCTGTATTTTGAACAAGGTCTTGTCCACAGCACCTTTCTCAAATCCATTGTTGGTTAGATACTGAGACAAGGTCTCATATCATGCTCTAGGGGCTTGCTTAAGTCCATACAGTGCTTTCCTTAGCTTGTATACTAGGTCTTCGCCTTCTGGATTGATAAACCCTGGTGGTTGTTCAACATATACTTTTTCAGCGAGGTCTCCATTTAGGAATGCACTTTTGACGTCCATTTGGTATACAATGAAGCTCTTATTGGCGGCAAAGGCTAAAAATATCCTAATGACTTCTAGTCTGGCTACAGGGGCAAAAGTCTCATCGTAGTCTATGCCTTCTTCCTGTCTGTATCCTTGGGCGACTAGTTGGGATTTATTCCTGATAATAAATCTATTTCTATCCTTCTTGTTTCTAAATACGCATTTGGTTCCAATTACTGATTGATGCATAGGTCTAGGTACAAGATAGCATACGTTGTTTCTTTCGAAACCGTTGAGCTCTTCTTCCATAGATGTGATCTAATGAGAATTGTTGAGAGCTTCTTTGGTAGAAACAGGTTCGGATTGGGCTAAGAATACAGCAATAGTGAACATATTTAGTCTTCTAAGCTCGGATAGAGATTTCCATTCAGGAAATGGAGATATCTCAGTATCGGGTTCTTCTTGCGCACATAGTACATTTCCTTGTGTACTCTGTATTCTCCTACAGGTAGAAACACCAGTATCAATGTTTCCAATGATCATCTCTTGTGGGTGATCTCTCAACCATCTTCTGTCGAGTTCTAATTCAGGGTCCCGTACTGTATATTGAGTTGCTGTAGTTTCGGCTTCAGCTTGTACAACATCAACTTCATCTACGTTAGTTCTTACAGCTGCGGGGTTGATTTATAGGTCAACGACAGGTTCAGTAGGAGTTGGTGGATCTATGATGGAAAGTTGTTGGATGTTCTAAGAAAGGTATTCTACTCCTGTAGGCTCATGGTGAGGTTCGTCGAACACTACATGAACTGATTCCTCAATTGTTAGTTTCCTTTTGTTGAAGATCATGTAAGCTTTGCTAACAGAGGAATATCCTACAAATATCCCTTCATCCGATTTCTCATCGAAGGTTCTAAGTTGATACTTACCGTTGTTCAAGACGTAACACCTGCATCCAAAAATGTGAAAGTACGAAACTAATGGAGTTTTGTTGTTCCATACCTCGTATGCTGTTTTGTTGTGATGCTTGTTGATGATACAACGGTTTTGTGTATAACACGATGTATTGGTAGCTTCGCCCCAGAAACGCTGTGGCAGCTTGCTTGCGGCAATCATTGTCCTTGTTGCTTCCTTCAGCGTCCTGTTCTTTTGCTCGGAAACACCATTTTGTTGAGATGTACGGGCGGCTGAGTATTCGTGTTGTATCTGGGTTTTCGAACAGTACTGCTCAATAAAGCGGTTAGTAAATTTTGTACCTCTGTCGGAACGAATGGACACGATACTCGACCCTTTTTCATTTTGAAGCGTTCTCAGGTGCTCGGGCAGCTTTGAAGTTGTTTCCTTCTTCTTGCTTAGGAAAATTGTCCAAACAATAACGAGATAGTATTTCTTACCTCCCAAACTTACCGAGTCTACAGACCATAGAGATCTATATGTAGCATTTCTAACACTCTGTGAGTTGAAAGGTAGGATTTACTTTTCAGGGTGGTCTTGATTTGTTTGCCTTTCTGACAGGGTCCACAAACGCTGTCTTTCTGGAATGAAACATTTGGCAATCCTCTAACTATTCCGTATCTGGAGAGTTTGTTGATGGTCTTGAAGTTTATGTGTGACATCCTCTTATGCCATAGTCAGCTTAGATCTGCAGTGTCTTTGGCAACAAAACAAGGGATTGTGGACCTCGTAGGCATCCAGTCAGCAATATACATATTACCTATTTTGCTTCCTGTGAGCACTTCTTTGGTTAGGATGTTCTTGACTCTACAATGATCTATATAGAACTTCACTGAGAACTGTTTGTCATAGAATTGGCTAATACTAAGTAGATTGTACTGTAAGCCTTCAACATAAGCTACATCGGTGACTTTGAATTTTCCGACAAGTAGGGTTCCCTTCCCTCTTGTTCTTACTTTAGATTTATCACCGAAGCACACTTTTGGACCGCGACCTTCTACGAAATCTGATAACTTGCTTTTATCTCCTATCATGTGCCGGGAACATCCGTTGTCGAAGTACCAGATGTCCTTTTCCAAAATGTCCTGTAGCAAACAAATTAGGTAGATTTAGGTCCCCTTTGATTTTTGGGTCCATGAATGTTAGTGCCTTTAGGTACCCAGATTTTCTTGACAACAATAGGTTTACTGTAGGATGTTTTAGGTCCGTAATTGCGATTTCTACATGAGGCATCTACGTAGTTGCTATAACCATGATAGTTATTATGCATATACGTAGTACGAATGCCATATTGCCAGTGGAGCCATTTTCTTCAGCCTAACAGCTTGCCTTCTGGGTCTCCAGTTGGATTCCCAACGCTGTTGTTGATACTGTACGGAAACTTGTTGTTGCGAGAAATGACGAGGCTCTTATATCTAATACCTATGCGTGCTGTACTGAAAGTACTGCCGTGCGGGCGTTTGATATTTGGATACAGCCTTCTTTCTGAATGGCTGTTGCCGCTGCTGATATACTCGGGGAGCATCCTATTGAATACGCCTTAATTTCGCTATCTGGAATAGGAATGAGGTGGCGGAACGGCATCTTTTGCTGTTCGAGGTGCAACGGGTTCCTTCACAGGACTTGGAACTTCTTCCGATACAGGAATGGGTTCCACACCCCTGACGAACACAGTACCAGTTTTCCCTTTGTTGGAAAATGAGCTGTATCCTAAGTTACTTTTATCATGAGCATGTTGCCCAGTGCTTAGAATTTCTTCCATTCTTTTAGAAGATTTCTCAAAAGATTTCAGAATGGTCTCAAGTTCTCCTTCTCGTTTTTTGAGAGTTTTTTACTTTGGCTTGAAGCAGAACAAAATCATTTGTATTGCTTTCACCTTGAGATTTGGTCTCACTTAGTTCATGAGCAAGTTGATGATTGCTCTCCATGAGTTTTTCATACTCGACTTTGCTATTTTCACAATCAATAGACATATTTTCGTAATTTACTTTCAGCAGGTCGTTTTCTTCTTTCAGCTCTAAGTTAGAAAGTTGGAGCTGTATGTTTTCATTTCTCAATGTCTCATGGGCCATTTTAATGGTCTTAAACTCATTCATCATGTTTGCAAAAGTATGAGATGCATTGGAGGGAATAGCTGTGGTTGAGCTTACCTCATCATCACTATCTTCATCTTCCAGAATGTCCTTGTCCATAAAGCACATATAGGCTTTATCTTCGAAATCATTAGAAGAAGAATCACTGTCAGTGACTACCTGAAGACATTCTTAGGACTTTGATGGAATGGGGGAGGCTTCTAATTCACCAATCAGGGCCTTGAGCTTGTTTTTCCAAGCACGTCTTCTTTCATCCTTTTATTGTTGCTCGACTTCCGGCAACCTTTGAACTTTGGAATGAGGACATTTATTTGAATAATGTCCAGGTTTCCTGCAATTATAACACAAGTTAGCATCACCAGAGGAAGTTTCAGTACTTACCTTGTGTACAGGCTTGGGCATGTAGGGAGTTTTTCCCGATTGCTTGATGAACTTCTTGAACTTATGCATGAGGAGCGCCATTTCGTATTGCGACAGGATATCGTCGTCGCTGTCAGCATTCTTATGAATGGGCTATGATGAGCTCGTCATGCTGTGTCTTCAGTTGGATACAGCAGCTAAGGCTGTATTCCCAGTGGGAGATTCTTCAGCTTTCTCTCTCCTGTCTATATCATACTCAAATGCTTTAAGGTCAGAAAAGAGATCAAAAGTAGATATTTCACTAAGATTGCATGACACACGCATAGCTGTGGTCTTAATGTCCCATCGGGCAGGGAGTGATCTGAAAATTTTTAGGTTTTTCTCCCTTTGAGTATAAATTTTGCCTATTGCTTCAAGTTCTCCAATAATGCCAGTGAATCTGAGGTCATGTTCCTCAAGTGTTTCAGTTGGTTTCATTTCAAAAGATTCGAATTGATGAATTAATTTTGAAATCTTGTTTTCTTTTGAGAGCTCAGTTCCCTCACAAATTAACTTGAGTTTATCTCAGATAACCTTGTATGATTTACAGCTCTTTACCTTAGAGAATGTGCCTTTGTCAAGGGTGACAAATAGCGCATTCTTCACAACATTGTCGAGGTTGGCGCGCTTTCTTTCGTCAGAAGTCCATTGTTCGCGCTCTTTCTCGAGCATCTCTGCATGAGCCTGGCCTACAATCCTTGGGGCCGGATTTACCTTCATAATCTTTATGGGGACATCTTATATGACAAAAATCATCTCTTCGTGCATTGCTGCAAGATGAGCCTCTATTCTAATTCTCCAATCATCAAATTCGTTAATAGAAAACATAGGAACTTTATTGATCAATGATGAATCCATGTGAGAATAAGTAAGAATAAGACTGTTTTACAAAAATAAGTGATCTAAGTATCTAATTCAATCAAAAATACGACTGATTATTTTTAGAATCAACCGCTCCGATACCACTTGTTGACCACTAAGTATACATGATACAGCTTGGAAAGTGTTTTGAACAACAAGCTGTACAGTTTTCAAATCTGAGTGCATAGCGAAAGTCTTGTCAAAGTAAGTTGTTGTAAATACAACAACTAGATATGAAGTGTATACTTTAAAGATAATCACAAATATTAAAATAGTAAATGCAGAAGATAAAAGACACGGTAATTAAAGTGGTTCGAGGTAAACCCCTCTACGTCCACTTGTCCTCCACACAGGAGTGAAAATGTTTATTATAAATACTATGTACACAACTACATACTTATAATCAAACCTAATCAGTATATCGTTCACACAGATTGATATAATGATCTTAGCCTTCAACCGTTCACACAGATTGGTTTAAGCTATCACTTGACTGGCTTCTTCACACACAGTTCCGAAGCTTCGTCTCTTCAATGCAAGTCCGTCACACACAGTTCGGGAAGAGCAAGGTTTCTCAGTCCACACAGGGCTGATGGGTTTTGTTCAAGGGTAGAACAATGATTGAACAACAGCTTTGACTTTCTGAGCTTTTAGCTGATGATGTGTTGTTCACAGTATTGAGCATTGTATATCTCTTCTTTCGGAATTAGCAGTATGCTTTGGGAGATATGTTTGCTGAGATGTATATGATGATAACTTTGTTGTCTCTCAAGCGTATATCAGTTATTCGTTCTTGTATGCAGATCTTCAAAGGCTGGGGATATATATAGCTTTCTGAAATATATCTGTTGATATAAATCCGTTGAGCAAGATTCCCTTCCAACAGGATGATGTGTTTGAATAAAACACGATCCGGATTTTGCGTTAGTTTGAAGATCTCTGACAACTTGATATTTAAATACTTTATCCTTTAGTATTTAAATATATCTTCTCAAACGGGACTTCAGCTTTAGCGAATAACAAATATTCCTTCTTGTCCTGTTTGGATGTTGTATGGAATGATAGCTGTATTGTTGATTCGAGACAACTTCCATACATAGTCTTATGAGACTCCTTTGCTGTATGATAGATTCAGTATGCTAGGGCTAAGAGAAGTCTTCGATATAGGTTGATATCTTTGATCAGCCTTTTCGATCTAGCTTCCTGTTGTATGCTGGATTGGCATATTGTCAAAACATTTTACCAACACTTTTGATACAGGGATTGTTTATCCCAACCGTTTCGATACATGGATTTTTTTATCCCAACAGTTTCGATACAGGGATTTTGTTATCCCAACACAATTAATATGAAACATAAGTCTCAAGAGCCAACCATTTCAAAACACTCGTCAAACTTTCGATCATTTCTAATATTGGTCTGCCAAAGCAGGGTGTATGGATTTTATCTTAAGTAGGCGAGATGAATAAACAAGCTTATACATATGTTTTAAATGGTTAAGAATTATAGGTTATACAAAACAGTTTTGGATCTATGCCATATTTGGGATTAATACGATTAAAACGACATAAGGTGGCATCCCAAATGATAATCTAAAGCATCTTTTAATTACAGGGGACATGCCAAAACTGAGTGTATGGTTATTTGATCGTTAGATTATAATTCATATATGTGTATGTGATACCTAATATTTGAGACTAACATGTTGACATAAGATGTCATCTCTATTGATAAAAACTAAACTTCTTTTATTTGCGAGGGACATGCCAAAGTTGTTGCATTTACTTGATCATTAGATTTTAAAATCAATATATCTCACAAATAACTTTGCTTATTAATATTGTAGAATCAATGGTGACAATCAATACAAACTTATTGCGATCAATTCTTGACAAAGAAAAACTTTCTCTCACTAATTACCTTGATTGGTCAAGGAACTTGAGAATCGTTCTCAAAGCTGAAAAGAAGCAGTACATTCTGGAAAACCCAATTCCTGATGAACCAGAATCAACCACCACCAAAGCTCAAAAAGATGCTTATAGTAAGGATATGACTGATTCTTTAGATGTGACATGCCTTATGCTAGCAACCATGAACTCGGAGATGCAGATACAGTTCGAGGACATGGAAGCTTATGAAATGATGGGTCAGCTTAAGGAAATGTTCCAAGAGCAAGCCCGTCAGGAAAAGTTTGCCACTATGAAGGCATTGAATGGTTGTAAAATGTCTTTAGGTACTACTGTGAGTGCTCATGTCCTTAAGATGAAGGGCTACATTGAGAATCTTTAAAGGTTATGAGCTCCTATCAGTCAGGAACTCGCTATAGATATGATCTTAGTATCACTGCCTTTAGAGTACGATCAGTTTGTAGTAAACTTCAACATGCACAACATGGAGAAGACTATTACTGAGTTGCATAGGATGCTAAAAAAAACTGAGACGAACATTAAGAAAGGTGTTCCTAATGTTTTTATGGTTCAAAAGAAATGGAATAAAAAGAAAGGGAATAAGATTGTCCCGAACGATAAAGGTAAGGGTAAAATGCAAATGTTGCCTAAATCCAAACCTAAACCTTCCAAGAAGTCATCGAAACAACCCAAAAATGGGACTTGCTACCACTGCAATGAAACTGGTCATTGGAAAAGTAATTGCAAGGTCTACCTGGAAGAAATGAGGAAACGGAAGAGCGGTGAGACTGTAACACCCCAGAGCCATCCAGAAATATTACAGCGCCGTGGGTCCCGAGATGGAACCCACAAGGCTAAAATACATTGTCGCAAACATTTACCAATGCCCAAGAGGCTAACGATGGAACAATCTATTAAAACATTTGAAGACTTAATAAAATCCGTTTATCTAAACCTTCGTAAAAATATCATTTGAAACCACAAGGCCCGAAATGCCAAAACTCAACAGTGTAAAAACATACGTTAAGCTATCGCATACACGTACCAACAAAATAGTTTAGAGAACGATTGCCAAAGTAACCTAAGTTACCAGATACCGAAAGGACATTTAAAAATACTCACGCAGCGGAAAAAGACAAACAGTTAAAATACTCTAGCAGCGGAATACAAGAACTGATCAGGAAACTCAATACACAAATACATGCCCTAGCCAGTATCCTTCGGGAAGCTCATGTCTTCACGACCGCTACAAGATTGATATTCCAAGAACCTAAAAAGAAAGCCCACGACGGGGTCAGCCATAATACCCAACAATGATATCAATCACACCATGTCAATAATTACATACCAATGAAAATACTAAGTAAGAATACGACCAATGTAATCTTACCGTCGTAACTTTACCTACCCGAATAATCCTCATCAAAATAAACCTTATCATATTGCACATCTCATAATCTCGATTAACCAATAAACGCAAACATAACATCTATACTGTATCTCAAACAATACCCAAGATTCTAAAAACCTCATCATAACTCGCGATACGGAAATTATACCAACTCTGACCAGTTCAATTCATCGGATAACCTCAACAAATATCAACACGATAATCGATTGTCCATCCAAAGACGAATACCAAAAAGGAAATACAGAACATACCTCAGGATACGCAATGCAACGATGAATCACGTCAGTCTAATCCGAGATTAGATCAATACAACATACGGATATGGTCCTAACACAAGACCTGCAAATGGATATTCACATGACGACATCAATATGGCCACAACAATAACAACAATGTATACTCAATGGAAATCCAATGATCCAGCGCACACAGCATAGATCCCAATATGACCCTATTAGATCAACAAGAGGTGGATAACCAATAATATACATATGCACAACAACACATGGTAATCCAGTGATCCAGCGCACACAACATAGATTTCCATGATGATCCCATCGGACCAATGCATGGTGGAAATACCTGTCAAACGATCCAGCGCACACAGCTATAGATATCACATGATGATCCCGTCGGATCAACACATGGTGGACATACAAGAACAATGCACAAATGCATATTAACAACAATACACAAATGTATGACAACAACAATACATGAATGTAAAACAATATGATCGACACAAAATGACAAAAATGATTAGAGTACTTGCCCCGAGTCCTTCGAGAGCAATCTCGATGTCAAAACCATCACCAACAATTTCCTCAATATTCGACAATCCAAAAGTACCATAGACTATAGATAACTCATATCCTCATCTTTACCATAATGTATCCTCGATACCGAAGTATACCAATAACAAATGTAAATCATATAAATTATGATTTAATTCACAAATCAGAAACAACATACAATCCCAAATCTCCAGAGTTCACAATTATAATCATTGCTATACGACTTATAAACGAATGAAACTGAAACCATTCATTAAATATCATAAACTGAGCAAGTAATATACTTGCCTCGATACCGATGAAGCCGTTACCAATTCCATTGCCTTCATCTATGAACTCCTCAGCCCCGACCAAAGCAATCTACGAACATTCTGGAATACGACCGCAAAGCATGGTTCTAATCACCGATCAATAATCTCAACCTATTACAATAATCGATAAACAACAAGTTGGATAACAATGACCAATCGATATAACTAATTCACAAACCCAACGGCTCAACAATATCTCAATTAACCACTAGTCCGAACAATCCAACTTAATCTATTACGAACTCACAACCATAATACAATTATGTACACTGTCTGTTGACATAGCGCACGTTAATCACTTAACGTAGCGTGCGCTAAGTCGCTTCCGTTAGCGTGCGCTAGCTAGTAACACTAGCATGCGCTAATGACATTCAGTTGCATGCATTTCAGGTACCGATCAATCATATGGCGATTACGAATACGAGTGTAAAGGAAATCATACTCCAATATCAATGAGAACCTTTCCAGATTCAATCTCGTTATCATACTCACATGATATATACCATTAATCAATCATCAATCAACATGACTTAATCCTGGATATGAACATTTTATCTTCGTATCTAAAACACCGATAATTCAACATACAATCGTCTTGCTATGGTATATTCATCAATAAGTTCTTCAAGAACACCAAGTGATTCGAAACCATGTTCATAATCGTCAAAGCAACATAATCTAACATCCTTTAACATGTAAATAATCATCCGATTCATAATCCAAGACATATACATCCATTAAACCTCATATAACATCATCACATGATAATCCAACATACTCCCTCCTAGGTAATCGTCCTTTAAAACAAAACACTAACAAAGGGATATGAAAATTACCTTGTAGACGAACCATGAAGAAGAAATATCGAACTCCATTCCAAGAATCATGAATAACCTTCAAGAACAAGGCTTTAATCCATGTTCTCCATCTTATTATTGTTAAGAATGATCATCTCTCGGTGTTTGAAACCTCAAACTTCTCTCTAAGAACTCTCTCTATCGAAATAAGGGAAGGAATGGTCGAATGAACATAATTCACATATGCAATCATATATATACTGACTATTACTAGCGTGCGCTACCTTCACAAAATAGCATGCGCTATCGCAGTCCAGAGGCTACTGCCTTGCTTTGTACAATGATTTACGTACGAAATGCCCATGCAATAGCATACGTAAATGCCCTTATTTAGCGTACACAAGTGTCCGACCATAGCGTGCGCTACGCATAGTTGACTCGTTTGTCTATATGCTCTGCAGACGGGTCCACACGCTAAAAGCATCTGACAAGGATAAGATTCCCTTTGACCGATCTACAGTTAGCATGCGTTAAGCCTCATGCTTAGCGTGCGCTAATCCTTCACAGCAAGCATCCGTTGACCTTATTGGGACATGCGCCGAAAGTAGCCGGGTCCACACGTAGATTCCCTCTGATTTGTTCTGCACTAGCGTGCACTATCCTTGAATCTATACTTAGCCATTTTCAGCTATCCTTGTCCAATGACTCAACACACTAGATACGTATACACGACATACTGAATACACATACTCCTTCCAACAATATTCTCATATGCTACGCCCAACACACAATATCTTCAAATACAACTGTCAACCAAATGCAGTAATTATACCAATACAGATGTCTTAGTCCTTCAATTATTTTATCCATACTGTACAGATTCCACATTGTACAACATAACTCGGATGAAATAACATTAAATAATAGTACTAGAATTTCCGGATATTACATACTACACCACTTAAAATAAGTTTCGTCCTCGAAACTTGCAATCCGTCATAAAAAAACAAACTGTCCAACCAAAATATCCCGAAATCATCACGACAACGATCAATCATCATTATCGAATAACTGAAACAGTATACTTACAAATGCGCAAAGTCTACGATCTCCTGAGATACTAGCAAGAGACTTCACTGTAAAGCCTCAATAAGCTTACAATCACAATTCCATGAGTCTCAACAAAATATATCATCTTCGGATGAAATAATCTACTTGTGTCAAATCCTGTTTGCCTGATTATACAGTCAAGTCACAATTTCGATAAAACGAATAATACGCGATACATCTATGAAACAACTGCCAAAATAATGTCACAAATACCAAAACATCGACACATAATTCGAACCATTGATCAACTAACAAATTAACCGAGAATACCATTGACATGATAAACTCCAATACGACCAATTCAAAGGTCAAAACACAATCGATTATATCATCAACATGATAAACTCTAATATGAACATCCAAAGGTCAGAACACAACCGAGTATATCATCAATATGATAAATTCCAATATCATCAACGAACAATCAACGATAATCGAGAATACCCTCACACGGTAAGTTCCAACACGATCAATATAGAACCACCGAGACGGATATACGGACGAATAAAATTCTCAAAACGTTACACCAATCACATGCAGCGGATCTCGAAGAAACACACCGGACTGGTGAACATACCCCTCGGCATACGAACAACCAATCACAAACCGACGAACATACCCAATCATACCTGGAGTGGGAACAACCAATCAATATCCAAAACAACCATCATGGGGTTACCATTCCCAACTATACACTTACAAATAAATCATTCAAAAAAATCACTATGGTAAAATCAGGTTACTACCACACCAATAGATCCACATAACACATATGTCCTGGTTTCACAAAATCTAAAGTTCTAAAATTACATCATGTACCCGAATCTACAACTCGCAACATATTTCTCTTATCTGACCATCTAACTGATCATCCGTGGATAACCAAACTACCATACTAAAGTTTGAATCTCTTTTCATTTCTACATTGATGTGTCATCCAGTTTCTGAGTCTCGTTTAGAACTTCACCATGATATGCACTATGGACTAAATGCGTATGTATATCAATCATATTTTCAAAACCACTTTGAAATCATATAGTCTCGTCAAGAAGACAAATTTTTGAAAGTTCTTTCAAGAATTTCAAAACTCAAAACATAAATTTTCGTAACACCACGAAATCAATTTTCAAAAAATTAAATCGGCTTGAATGGCAACTCTTTTTGAATACATAGGATTAAATAAAAATGGAATTATACAAATGCTTAACTGCATCCATACTCCTGTATACCAGTTCGGCTTGTGACCAAGCCCACTGATATTCCATCTGATAACCGCACGATATAGTTCCAAAATCTCAATATATAGACTCCGATAAAAACTCCTTTTTCCACATATGGCTCGCAACCTCGACCATTATCACATCCTGGATCACCTAAACTTATGCTATGATAAAACATTGAATAATCGACAAATCAAACACAACGAAAGACTTCCCGAGAAGTTTCATTTGGACAATTAAACCAAAATTCCGAAAGGCATTTATAAAATAGATAAACAATTGGTAAAGTGTTTTACAAATCATGGGAGTTTTAGAAAATAGGAAAGCCTTTTTAGAACATTAGGGTCTCAGCCCATAACCCGTTCCACATAAGAAGTTTAAAAGTAGAAAACCCTTTTGGACCCCAAGACATGAGTTATAAAACTATTTCAAAATCGATTGGGTCTCGGCCCAAAATAAATTTCCGTAAAACATCCATGAAACTTTCATCTTTAAAAGTATCATTTTCAAATGCTCAAAAACAGTTCATATATCTCAAAATGAATTAGTATGACTACATATTCGTCTCATTCATCCACAACATTTCTCCCAAATGCACAACTCCTTTCCAAAATTTAACCGACATATTGATTCCCAAAATCATAGTTTCTTAAGACCATCAATCCTGTCTCCACTCTGTCACCTCATACTGTGAAGCATAATATATTTCTGAATTTCAAAGCATATTAACTTAGAACGGCAATAAATCTCAATGAAATTCAAAAATCCAAATACTTACAGATCATGAAGCCGACGATTCTCCGTGATACTGGCACATGTCTCGACTAAAGAAAATACTCGATACCGATAATTTCAAAACACACATTTTGCAAATTCAGTTCAACTGGAGAACACAACACATCCCTATCCGAAGAAACACGTTAATACCATTTGGAAAAGTTTACAACAACCCCAATACCACACTGGTAAATCACATAATGCACAAGCCCGAGTTAACCACAAAAAACCCAGGGCTCTAATATTCGTAAAACGACAACTCGAATGACGTGATAAAAAAATGACTCGACTCGACCCAACTGCCTAGGTTTTCTCAACCTAAGCTCCGATACCATATTCTGTAACACCCCCAGAGCCATCCAGGAATATTACAGCGTCATGGGTCCCGAGATGGAACCCACAAGGCTAAAAGACATTTTCGCAAACATTTACCAATGCTCAAGAGGCTAACGACGGAACTATCTGTTAAAACATTTGAAGACTTAATAAAATCCGTTTATCAAAACCGTCATAAAATTTTCATTTGAAACCACAAGGCCCGAAATGCCAAAACTCAACAGTTTAAAAACATACATTAAGCTATCACTTACACGTACCAACAAAATAGTTTAGAGAACGATTGCCAAAGTAACCTAAGTTTCCAGATACCAAAAGGCCATTTAAAAATGCTCACGCAGCGGAAAAAGACAAACAGTTAAAATACTCTAGCAGCAGAATACAAGAACTGATCAGGAAACTCAATACACAGATACATGCCCTAGCCAGTATCCTCCGGGAAGCTCATCTCTTCACGACCACTACAACCTTGAAATTCCAAGAACCTAAAAAGAAAGCCCACGACGGGTTCAGCCAGTGTATCGCCCCCAATATCGGGAAGGACGAGGGCGCGACGCAGCAGTTGATCAATCAATCAAAATGCAATAATAAATAGTGGAAGCAAAATAACAATTGGATAATATTTCAAAACAACAATCTTAGACCGGTGTTCTAAAATTCGTTTTGACAAAAGCTGATAATCGAGATTACACTGTTCATAAGTTTGCAGCGGAAATTTTCCAAATACTAAATGATCCAATTACGAAACAAAATTAACTATTATAATATGGGATAACAACAGAAATTTTAATACAGAAGTCCTAAATCTTGACGACAGTCTTCTATTCGGCCTCTTCCACGAAGCCATCTTAATCCTCTGCTGTTTGCTCATTCTCTGGGTTAAAAGGGAAAACGGTTGGGTGAGACAAAAGGTCTCAGTGAGTGAGTGATCGTGTGCGAGTGTGTGAAACAATAATCATTATGTAGTTGTAATATTATAGTCCTGTCCCCATGGACGGATGTCAAGTAAAGCAGTCAGTCAATGAGTCGATCAGTCAATCCAGTTTCGAATCCTACCGATGTGGACTTTGGATTCTAGACTCTTCTTATTACTCCTAGCAATATAGGTCGTCGCCCCAAGATTTGGACCGTCGCCCCAATAGCTGAGCCTTCACTCTCACACTTAGCGTGTGCTTCCCTATCTCTTATCTGGGCTCGGTATGTCCTTAGCTATGGGTCAATACCCGGATCACACCATGATCGCGATTATACCCCAAGTATGCGACCCAGGTCCCTCGGAACACTCCGTTCCTCGGTTATGGGAATAGGAAACAACGGTAGCCTCGTTCATGAACCGCAGCCGCGCTGCTTGATCCAAGACTCAGTCTAACCGTCCCGACTCGATTTGGGACTCTAGAGGTGGCTTCTAGAACTCAAGAGGTGGCCACCAGATTGTAGGTCGGCTCTCTATTTCGTATGGGCTTAAGAGGTGGCCCCCGTCCGTCGACGTGGCACTTTGTCCCGATAGAGTTAGAGGCGGATCCATCCGTGGCACTTTGTTTGTATAGCACTTAGTTCTCGGACAGTCACAGTTATCAATTTGACACATTTCACAAGTATCACGTAAACGTTCGGTCAGTGAGGTTAATAACGTCTTTTGATTAAGTATGGAATATGGTTAATTATATTTGTGGCACAGTAATACGGAATAGGTCTTGTATATAAATTCGAAAATATCCTCAATAATTTATTAACGGTCTGATGGGGTCAGGTCAAATATATTAGATGGATAGGTTCGATGAAACAAAAACGAGGTTTACCTGGAATAGGTTGAAAGGACGCTTTTACCCTTAGGTTCAAGCCTAAGCATTTGGAGTATGAAACGAAATGAGATGGTTATGAAAATTTATGAGGAAGCCAAAAATACTTCCGCGACTCCAGATTTAAGGAAAAATTCTGAAATTTCTAGTTTCAGGACTGAAATTTCTAGAAATTATGGTATCGCCCCAAAACTTAAGAAAATCATTCCGAGACTTATAGATCTATGAATTTAGCTCGGAATTTAACGAAATTTTACAAGATGACTCTTGATGAACCTGGAATTACAGATTTGTGAATGTTCCAGAAAATTTTGGACATGGTCCAGAAGTTTGGAATTCTTGCATTTTGACCCCAGAAGTTTGGAATTCTTGCAGTTTGGAATTATTTTAAAATTGCGATTTGGACTATTAAGTTTAGATATCGAACTCCGAATCACTTGAAACTTTATGGACAGCCCATACATGATATAGTATGTACTGTCCAAGGTCCAGAATGTTTTATCTTCATAAATTTCAGTTTAGTACCCAAACTTTAAGAAATTACGAATTATGCCCAAAAGTTCCGTTTAGGCCACAAATAAATTATCCACATATCATAATATAGTCATATAACACAAGTTCCAGATTTTGGTAGGGTTTTAAACAATATTTAGAAGAAAACATATAACATTCAATTTATCACAAAATCGACATCCGACTAACAAATCAGTTGTCGTTTAAATTCAATAAATCACATTGCATATTGTTATAACCATAACATACATGTTTAAAAACATGCATTTACACAAGAATTTTAGATTAGTACATAGTTCCACATTTTTCGTAATATTTGAGGATTATATTTAAGAAAAACGAATTACACATAGCTATACGCAATATTATAATATGAAATTTTAACTTGAAGATTTTAACATAGATAATATCAATAGAATCTCGAAATACTTCAGATTTAGTACATGCGTCACAAGTAAAAGAATAGATTTCTACTTTAAGGTTTGAAAGAGTTTTCACCCACCTCGATCTTGCCGGATTTAGTCGGTTATGGGTCTCGAAAGTTGAAGACGATCTTCCCCTTCACCACAACTAGGTTCGGCCAAAATATGCATCCATGGAGTATATTTTGTTTGCATGTTTTGAGTTTAAAGTTAGATTAAAAGGATTATTACTAGAAATTATGGAAATGGAAGTAAGAAGTGAGATTACCTATTTCTTGCTTGAGTTTTCTTCTTCCCCCTTTCTTCCTCCTTGGTTCGGCCTACCCTCTCTCTATCTCTCAAATTTCAGATTTCTTGTGTGTAGAAGTGAAAGGTAGGTTAGATAGTAGTATGTGTATTTAAAGTGGTTTAAAGAAGACTTGGGAAGAGAAGTGGTTTGGGAAGAGAGATAAGTTTGGGAAGAGAAATGGAAGAAGTTTGAATCCAAGTTTCAAAGTCTTGCATGAATGAGTGAAGGGTCTAGAGACACACTCTCCCCTTCCCCATATAGCCGCCCCCTTGTGTGTGTGTGTGTGTTATATTTTTTTTTTAATTTAAGAGTATAATTATAGTGGTAAATGATTTAATAAGTTGGGTTGGGCTTTGAATTGCAACTTCAAGTCTTATGATTTTATTAAGTTGGGTTGAGTCTATTAGTGAGTCTATATGTAATTAGGTGTTGACAAATAGCCCAATAGGTGAATCAATATACTATTTATATTTTATTATTTGTTTTATCAAATAAATTACAAAGTTAAAGAGTGAAATAAAACAAAATAGATGTAGGTTATATCATGTCATAAAATAAATATTATAAATTTACATCATGATTTAACACATAGTACATGTGATAAGCCATCGAATTTAGGGGGTTTTACATCCTCCCCTCCTTGGAAGAATTTGGTCCGCAAATTCCTACTCAAACAATTCAGGGTAAGATTTTTTCATTTTTTCCTCAGCCTCCCACATAGCATCTTCCTCTCTGTTGTGATTCGACTAGACGACTTTAACCAAAGGAATCCGCTTCTTCTCAATTCGCGTACTTGCCGGCCGAGAATCTTGATTGGCTTCTATTCATAAGACAAGTTATCTTTGATCGGCGCGATGTCAGAAGCAAGAATGTGTGCTGGATCTGGATGATACTTCTTTAACCTCGAGACATGGAAAACGTCGTGCATTCCAGAAAGATTGGATGGTAACTCCATCCGGTACGCTAGTCGTCCAATCCTTTCCGTGATTTTGAATGGTCCCACATATCGGGGACTCAGTTTTCCCCCTTTTCTTGATACTATCAAACCTTTCCGTGGTGTTAACCTCAGGAAGACTTGATCTCCTACTCCAAATTCTAGATCCTTCCGACATTGATCGGCGTAACTCTTGTGTCTGCTTTGCACTGTGCGGATCCTATCCTTGATTAATCGTAATTTATCTACAGCTTCCTTCACCAAATCTGTACTCATTGCAGAAGGTTTTGTTCGTTGAGTCTTCGGCATCCAATGGTCATCAATTTCCCAATGGATCGGGGATCGACACTTTCTCCCATACAAAGCATCATAAGACGACATTCCGATTGTTGCTTGGTAACTATTGTTTTATGCAAACTTGGCTAATGGCAGGTGGTGATCCTAATTTCCTTGAAAGTCCAGTACGCAAGCTCGTAACATGTCTTCAAGGGTCTTAATGGTTTGCTCATATTACCCGTCGGTCTAGGGATGCGCACTTATGTTGAAGCTTAAGAAAGTTCCTAATTCCTTATGAAAGACCTTCCAAAAATGAGATACGAATCTAGGATCTCTGTCCGATACTATGTCCGCGGGCACTCCATGAAGTCGAATGATTTCTCTAATATAGGTCTTAGCCAGTTTTTGCAAACTCTCGTCCTTTTAAACCGTCACGAAATGTGATGATTTCGTCAATCTGTCGACGATCACCCAAATGGTGTTATAACCTCCCCTTGTGGTCGGAAAATCCGTTATAAAATCCATGGTCACCATTTCCCATTTCTATTCAGGGACTTCTAGTGGCTGTAGTAGTCCTGAGGGTCGCTGATGCTTAGCTTTGACTCTCTGACATGTGAGGCATCGCGCCACGAATTCTGCCACTTGGTTCTTCATGGTCACCCACCAAAAGTGTTTCTTAAAGTCTCGGTACATCTTGTTACCTCGTGGGTGTATCGTATATCTCGAGCAATGAGCTTCCTCGATAATCCTGTAATGAGGTATGCATAACGATCCCTTAAACCTTACAATTCCATCCTTGGAAATCGTAAACTCGGGTTTCTCGCTCTTAGTGATCTTGTCCTTAAACTCCTGAAGTTTTGGATCTCTCTCTTGGGCTAATCGAATATCGTCCAATAGATTCGATTTAACTGTGAGGTTGGCGCAATTTAAGCGAGTACCTTCATGAATGATTTTAGACAGCTCAATTTCTCAAGAGCTTGCCATTCTCAAACCATGAGTTGGGCCACTCTAGACTTTCTACTTAAGGCATCGGCCACGACATTCGCTTTCCCTGGGTGGTGCTGAATCTCACAGTGGTAATGTTATAGAAGCTCTACCCATATTCTCTGTCGGAGATTAAGTTCCTTCTAAGAAAATAGGTACTTGAGACTTTTATGATCCATAAACACGGTGAATTTAACGCCGTATAAATGATGTCGCCAGTTCTTTAAGGCGAATATTATTGCAGCAAGTTCTAGGTTGTGCGTTGGATAATTCTTCTCGTGCGTTTTGAGTTTCCTGGAAGCATATGCGATAACATTACCATTCTGCATCAGTACGGCACCGAGGCCATCCTTTGAGGCGTTACTATATACGACAAGTCCTTGGGTTCCTTTTGGAAGTTTCAGTATCGGTGCGGTGGTAAGTCTCTTCTTGAGTTCCTGGAAACTTGACTCGCATTTATCCGTCCATTCAAATTTTACTTGTTTCTGGGTTAGCCGGGTGAGGGGTCCCGCTATCTTCGAGAAGTCTTTGATAAATTTACGGTAGTAGCCCGCAAGTCCAAGAAAGCTTCGGATCTCAATTACATTTTCTGGCCTCTTCCAATCCATAATAGTTTATATTTTAGATGGATCTACTGCAATCCCTTTTCCAGAAATAATGTGGCCCAGAAACGCCACTTCCCTCAACCAAAATTCACACTTGTTGTACTTGGCGTACAACTTGTGCTGCCTTAGTGTATCCAACACTAGTCTAAGATGTCTTTCGTGATCTTTTCCTACTTAGAGTAGACAAGTATGTCATTGATGAAAATTACTATGAATTGGTTGAGATAGGGTGGAAATACTCTGTGCATTAAACCCATAAATGCCGCAGGAGCATTCGTGAGTCCAAAAGGCATCACTACAAACTCGTAGTGGCCGTATCTAGTTTGGAATGCAGTTTTAGGAACATATTCATTCTTAATATTTAACTGGTAGTATCTTTGTTGAAGATCGAACTTGGAATACATCGTAGCTCCTTGGAGTTGTTCAAACAACTCATCTATCCTCGGGAGAGGATACTTGTTCTTAACCGTAACGCTGTTGAGTTCATGGTAATCTATGCAAAGCCTCAATGTTCCGTCCTTCTTTTTGACAAACAATACCGGAGCTCCCTGTTGGTCCCAAGAATGATGAAGACTATCCTCACTGTACCAACACGAGTCTTTTTCTAGCGCGCTTTGTCCTCACTCACGCGCACCTGAGAAACTTGTTCCGTCCTTCTTTTTGACAAACAATACCGGAGCTCCCTGTTGGTCCCAAGAATGATGAAGACTATCCTCACTGTACTAACACGAGTCTTTTTCTAGCATGCTTTGTCTTCACTCACGCGCACTTGAGAAACTTCTCAGGGGGTCACCCATCCCATAACTACTCCAGGCCAAGCACGCTTAACTTTGGAGTTTCTGTGAGATGGCTACCAGAAAAGAAGATGCATCTTGAGAAACTTGTTCCGTCCTTCTTTTTGACAAACAATACCAGAGCTCCCTGTTGCTCCCAAGAATGATGAAGACTATCCTCACTGTACCAACACGAGTCTTTTTCTAGCGCACTTTGTCCTCACTCACGCGCACCTGAGAAACTTCCCAGGGGGTCACCCATCCCATAACTAATCCAGGCCAAGCACGCTTAACTTTGGAGTTTCTATGAGATGGCTACCAGAAAAGAAGATGCATCTTGTTGGTATGAGTAGTACAAATCAATTCATTTAACCACTTTCTAGTGCAGATATCACATGTCGAATCACAAGCCGCGCCTCGCGCATTTTGAAGCTCATGCGGGCAGGATGCTGGACCAAAGCCCAACAATCCCCCTCCCAGTACCTTCCAGCATCTCAGCCCCATAGTCTGGAAACCTCCGCGAACTAGATTTGATCACACAGCCCTCTAGCGGCTGGATTCATTCACACAGTCCTCCAACACTTGACATCAGCATATGTTCCAGCTCCGTTTACTTTTGCTGCGCCAGTATCTCAGTTCCAGCATACTAGATTTGATCACATAGCCCTCCAACACCTGACAACCTCCACAGCGCCAACATCTTAGTTCCGGCCAACTGGCAACATTTGCTGTGTGCCCGCCTCTTAGTTCCAATACTCCAGCAGCCTCCATTGTAGGATACTTCGAGGGAATCTGCACCCGTGACTTGCTCTGATACCAATTGTTGGTACCAAGAATGATGAAGACTATCCTCACTGTACCAACATGAGTCTTTTTCTAGCGCGCTTTGTCCTCACTCACGCGCACCTGAGAAACTTCCCAGGGGGCCACCCATCCCGTAACTACTCTAAGCCAAGCAGGCTTAACTTTGGAGTTTCTTTGAGATGGCTACCAGAAAAGAAGATGCATCTTGTTGGTATGAGTAGTCCAAATCAATTCATTTATCCACTTTCTAGTGCAGATCTCACAGGTCGAATCACAAGCCGCGCCTCGCGCATTTTGAAGCTCATGCGGGCAGGATGCTGGACCAAAGCCCAACACTCCCCATGGTGATGCACTGGGTTGTACAAAACCCATGTCGAGTAACTTCTGCAGTTGTACCTTAAACTCTTGCAGCTCCAGTGGTGCCATTCGATATGGTGCCTTTGCAATGGGTGCCTTCCCAATTCAACCTCTCTGTCAAGTGGTAGAGAGATTAATTCTACGGGAAGTACATCAGGGTATTCGGACACTACACATATGGTTTCTATGCCCGACTCACTCTTAAGCTTGTTAATTATAAAGGCTACGGTTGCTCCTTTGGCAACTGCCTTCTTAGCCTTGATAGGTGATATTATAGGTGCTAGGTTGACTCTAGCATCTCCAATTAATTCCACAATTGGCTTGTTAGCTTCGAAAAACCTAACTATCTTAGAGTGGAAATCCAATTGTGCATACTGCTTAGACAGCCAATCCATTCCTAGGATGATGTCGTACTCCAATATTGGAAGCACTACTAAATCGGCAGAATAAAAGTTACCGCTGATTATCACATCACACACAGAATGGACTTTCTCCGCTACCTGACTAACTCCTATCGGGGTAGATACTTCTAGACATAATGGTAATGATTCTAATGGTGTATCATGTTTCTTAGAAAAATACGGTGCAACAAACGAATGGGACGATCCTGGATCTATAAGTGTTCGTTCAAGTTGATTATATATCAGGAGTGTACCTTCCACCACATCGTTGTTCTCTGGTGCCTCCTGACCAGTCAATGTGAATACTCGAGCTGGGGCACTCCCTTTGTTGTTTCCTGGTTTGGCTGCAGTAGCTGGTTTGACCGACGGGGGGTTCATATCTGGGCATTCTCGAATTTGATGATCTGGGCTGCCGCAACGTAGGCCCTTTCTGAGCTTCCTCCAGCACAACTATGACTTATGCCCTTTCCTACCACAGTGGGTGAAAGGCTCTATTGGTTTGTTGATAACTGGTGCCTTTGTTCCACTCGAGCTTCCTTGAGTTCCCGTCCTCTTAAACTTCTGTGGTGGCATTGATGTTGGTCGGATAGCAGGCCTCTTGGCATTGTTAGAGAAATGGCTTTGCTATTGAGCTAACCTCGTAGTTCCGCTCTTGATCCGGGTGGCGGATTCCACTGCTTGGTTAAGTGTCGTCAGCTGAATAGTTAGAAGGCTCTGTTGAAGCGACTGCCTCAGTCCTCTTTTGAACTGGTAGAGCTTGTCCTCCTCAGTTGTTACCAATCCGGGTGCGTATTTAGACAACCTGTTAAACTGGGCTTCATATTAAGCGACTGTCATGGATCCTTGCTTCAAGTGGTAGAACTCGTCTCGTGTAGCCTCTCTGGCTACTGCTGACACGTATTGAGTTTGAAAGTTGGTCAGCAAGTTAGCCCATGTCGTGAAACGGTTTTCTCTCATCCAGCGCTCGTTTACACTCCTCCACCAGTCATGAGCTGCGGCCTCGAGTCGGAATGTAGGTAGTGATATCCGCTGTTCATCAGTATACTGAAGGGCGTTGAAAATTCCCTCAATCCTCTCCATCCAGAGTTCAGCATTGATATCGTTGGGTTCCCCATCAAAGGTAGGCGGGTTGAAGCGTAAGAATCTTTCGAAGGTGCGATCATGAGTTTCGTTGTTGTTCCTGTTATTACCAGTCTGCTGTTGTAGGAAGTTCGTCAGTTGAGTGACGGCCTGGGCCATGGCATCGTTCCCAATTCCTCCTTGTAGAGGAGAGCGTGAGCGATCATCGAGTTGATGCTGCTCGTCACGATTCATGTGAGGGCGTCCACGTCTTCGGTCAGCCATCTAATATAAGTTAGGGAATGTGTGAAGATTAACAATTTTATGTGGAGTTATTAATAATTCGTGTTATCATGTAGAATTAAGCGAATGATGGAGTGGTAATTAATCGCGAATAATGAAATTAATATAAGGATAGAAAACATTGTTGATTCCAGTTACGCCTGGTTTATCTACCAAAGCATACATTTCAAGTTCCATGGCACTTAGGCCATAACATCAAAAGTACATGACACCAGACAAGTTTAATTAACGCTCTCAATCATAGAACTCGTTAATTATCTCCCGAATCCATACTTGCATCTTTCTCTGGCTCTTCTTCCGGGTCCTCCTCCGGATCTTCCTCCGGATCTTCTTCGTATTCGCGGAATAGAGCGTCGTCAATCGGTGGTGCTCGTGATGAGGTTCCGATCTCAATGTTGGAGTTATGAAAATGGTCGATCACGGCTCCTAACTTGTACTTCATCATGGCTTGGAACTTTTCATGTTCGTGCCTTTCAGATAGGATTTGTTCTTCCAGCATTTGTATTATATGGGATTGAAGAAATTTGTGACTACGAAGCTTGGCTATCGTCCGATTCTCCACTAGCGACTGAGTTTCCAAGCGATGTGCCCTATCTTCCAGCTCCTCATACTCTTGCCTTTTCCTCTCCAATAACCGAAATAGCTCATCTCTCTGGTCGCGATATGCCGTCACGTCCTGGAAAATACGTGCAATTACGGACCTCAGATTCTGGATTTCTATTTCCTTGGAATCGACCAAGACAGCTGCATTGAGAATGGGCCTAGCGACACTCTCAATTTGACTAAGGGCCTGCCGAAGCTGATCTTCGGTGATTGTCGCCGACGGAGTAGGCATATCTTCGTTTTCCTGGGTCACAACCTTCTTGTCTGAGGGGTCCATATAGTTAACAAAATAAACTAAATCAGTACCTCGTAATATCTAATACCCAATATAAGGCTCTATTAAGCATGAATAATCATTAAGGCAGTGAATTTAATGATTCAACAAATATGCTTATATGATACTAACGACAAAGGAACAATAATACTCCATTTTTAAAAAGACAATGAAGTTTAGTGGAGTCTAAAGGAACTTCATCAATTTTGAATGAATAGTGACATGACTTTGAGAAGTGGATAAGTGAAATATCTCCATTTTTAAAAAGACAATTTTGCACGGGTATTCACTCGAGCTTCCGGGTTTCGGCTTGCACTGCAGCCTCTTCCCCTGCGTCCTCTGACAGCTCGATCCATACTGAAGTTTGGAAACACATGATAATTATAGATCTCGTATGAATATCGCATGAAAGATCAACTGAGGTGACATGATTATCCGATGAAATTATTGAAATGATTATCTTGAATAATTTAACAAGATTGATGCTACGATCAACAAGATTAACAACTGAGCGATAAAATTAACTGAGTGATTAATAAATTAACATGATAGACATGACCAAAAATGATATTGATGATTGAGGATTGTTGATTGATGAATGATGAATGAGTGATTTTTATTGATAGAAATTATACCATGGCGTCAAAAATCTTACAGTTCTTTCGGTCTGAGGGGCTTGGCGCTTGCACAGGTCACACGTGACGTGAAAGTCCAATGATACTAGTCTGATGAATGATGATTTCAAATGAGACATGACTCGAAAGCTAGTATTTAAAACTACGCTCCGATACCAACTCTGTAACACCCCAAACTAGGCAGATATTCAGTGCCGTAGACCCCCGACTGGGACCCACCAAGCGAATGAAAAGTAAATAATTACGCAAAATAAATATAGTAGCGAACCACATTACATCATCAATTACTCCGATGAGGAGTTTCAAGTACAACACACCCAGGAGAAAGGAATACATGTATATTTCATGTGAAGATAAAATATACAACACTGAATAAGTGACAATCCAAACGAAAGTGCAGCGGAAAATACATAACAAGAAAACATGAACAAATAGATGGACTTGTAACACCCCAAGCTAGGCGGATATTATAGTGCCGTGGACCCCCAACTGGGACCCACCAGGCGAATGAAGATTAATGAATTAAATAATATAACTGTAGTACCGAACCACATTATATTACCAAATACTCCGATGAGGAGCTTTAAGTACAATACACCCAAGAAATACAGAATACTTGTATATTTTATATGAATATAAAATATACAACACAGATAAAAATGAACATTCAAACGGAAATTTGCAGCGGAAATAAAAATGAAGAAGACATGAGAGACTGAAAGGACTGGGCCCCCTACTAGTATCACTAGGACTCCTCACCGTCAACGTTCTCTTCCCGTGCCTTTGCCTTGCCATGACCTAAAACAATATCCCCCAACGGGGTCAGTTACACCGAATAACAATTCTCAAGAGTTGAACAACCACCATAATTACATATCTTAGTTATGAAATCAAGTTGAAGAGGGGCATCATAGTACGCCCGTAATGTGACGTGCAAGTGCACAAGACGAGTGTCCGGACACACCCGCCCTTGTACCTAATTAGTCTCACGGAGGCATGTTCACTACCAAAATTCACACTTTAGCCGACGACCTATAAAAAAATGGCCGACGACTTTAAAGTGTCGTCGGATAAACTTTGAACTTTAACCGATGACCTGTACTGCCGTCGGCTAAATAGTTTTAGCCGAAGACTTGATCTGGGTCGTCGGCTAAAATATAACATAGTCGTCGGCTAAAGTGTTAAACTTTAGCCGACGACTTTTGCAACAGTTTAGCCGACGACCTAGATCATGTCGTCGGCTAAGCACTTTTTCCAAAAAAAAAAATAATATACTTTAGACGACGACTTGATCTAGGTCGTCGGCTAAAACCCTTTCGAAAAAAAAATAATATACTTTATCCGACGACCTAGTTCAAGTTGTCGGCTAAAGTATAATGTTTTTTTTAAAATACTTTAGCCGTGACATAGATCAAGTCGTGGCTAAAACTCCAATTTAAAATTATATATCATCCTCGGTTCTCCTCGGCATCCGAAAAAAATTAGGTTTAGCCGACGACTTAGATTTAGTCGTCATTAAACCTCTAAATATATATATATATATATATATACCCTCTTCTCTTCTTTCTTCTTCCGTTTCTTCGTTTTGTCTTCCCCCACCCACCCGTCACCCGCCCGACGACACCAGACCGCCCGTCACCCACCCGCCGGAACACCGCCGCTCGACCGTCCACCCGCCCGCCGCCCGCCCACCGCTCGACCGTCCGCCCGCCGCCCGATTATTAATATATATCTCCCTTTCTTATTGAGTTTTCCCCAATTGTTTTTAATACTATCAATTATGTGGCCTATGATTGATTTGTTTTGATTACGCAACTCGAGTCGGGAGAGGAGAGTTAGTAGGAAAATTTGGTGAGAAACGTTTTATCTTTTGAGATAGAATATACTCATACGAATTATGTGGCCTGTCTGAAGATTTCGTACTTTCCGCCTATTGTCGAATTAATTCATCTACTCGCCTTAGAAAATTCTACTGACCTCAGGAGAGGCGTTAGAATATTTTAGCAATCTTCGCCTTCAATTAGGAAATCACTTAATTCATATAAATCAAGAGTAATTCGGATAAGTCGAGGTGGATTCTCAATCCTAGATTATTTCCCTATTTGATCTTCTTTCTTTGAATAATCGATTTTACTATTTGTTCTTAGTTCATTCTTTTATTAGTTTTCTTTAATATTACTTGCACCTCCAATTTCGATCGTTCAAATAAAATTATAATACACATAAATTGGTAATTAGTGAGTTAGTCCTCGAGGGAATGATAACTTACTTATCACTTTATTACTTGCTTACAACAACGTGCACTTGCGTTCACCGAATTACGAAACAAGTTTTTGCATCATTGTCGGGGACTGATTGTTTTACTAATATCAATTTCAGTATTTCTAGTCTTAATTTGAATACTATTTTATTCTTGTGTAATTTATTATTTGTTTTCCTTTCAGGAGTTTCGTGTAGTGCCTGAGAAAATTCGGTAACGAAGGCCTATTACCTTTGGATACTGAACACGAGCACACTCTGCGGAAAAACGAGAAGGAAAAGCGTGAGCTATCAACAAAGGACACCATGGCTGATAACACAGAAAATCACAGAGTAGACAATCCTATGCAGCAAGCTCAACCGGCATTGGCACTCCGAGATTATGCATTGCCTCAAATTAACGTGGATTTTTTGGGGATTCGGCACCCAACTGTCCAAGCAAACAATTTCGAGATAAAGCCGGCCATAATCCAGATGGTACACGCAAGCCAATTCTGCAGATTAGCGAATGACGACCCTAATGGTCATATTGCGTCCTTTCTCGAGATATGCGATACGTTCAAGAACAATGGAGTTTCCGATGACGCCATTCGTCTACAGCTTTTCCCATTTTCTTTGAGGGATAAAGCCAAGTTTTGTTTGAATTCACTTCCGTCGGGCTCTATCACGACTTGGGCGGAGTTAGCACAAGCCTTTTTGGCTAAGTTCTTTCCACCGGAAAAGACAGCGAGACTTCGGAACGAAATAACGACGTTCGGGCAATTTGAGATGGAATCGCTTCATGAAGCTTGGGAGCGATACAAGGATTTACTAAGGAGATGCCCACACCATGGCCTACCGGATTGGCTACAAATTTAGACCTTCTATAATGGACTAAGTGCATCTACACGCACTCTTGTTGACGCAGCCGCTGGAGGAGCTTTAATGGGCAAAACGATGGTGGAAGCTCATTCTTTATTGGATGCGACAGCTGTAAATGCTTATCAGTAGCCTTCCGAACGTGTGAACCCAAAGCGAGTTATGGGAGTTTCCGACAACGATCTGATCTCTACACTATCAGCCCAAGTTGCAGCGCTGACTCAACAATTGCAAGCTTTTTCACATGCTCCTTCTACCGTTACCACAGAATCATGTAATTGGTGCAACGGGTCTCATCCTAGTGATGAGTGCCAAGTCAGAAATCCTTTCGAGCAATCTCCGATGGAACAAGCTCAGTTTGTGGGGAACGGGAATTGGCAGAACAATCCATATTCCAACACATATAATCCGGGATGGAGAAATCACCCTAACTTTGGAAAAACGGACAAAATTTAAACCAACCTCAGTTTGCTCAACACCAACAGCAACCTCCTCCCGCTCAAAAAATCTATCTAGAAGAGGCAATGGCGAAATTGGCAGCAAATACGAGTCAGTTCATGACCCATACAGAGACAACCTTGCAAAACCACTCCGCCTCTATTCGCAATTTGGAAGTCCAATTGGGTCAAATAGCAAGCGTGTTAACAGCCCGACCTGAGGGTACTTTGCCAAGCAAAACTGAGACGAACCCCAGAGATAGTATTAATGCCATTGGCTTGAGAAGTGGGAGGGAAGTGTGTGAGCAGCCCGGGAGGAACAAAAAGAGAGGTGAAGATGAGGAGAAGAAAAATTCGGTGACTGATGAATCACAAATTTCTAGAAGCTCGAAACTGTTTCCTGACAATCCGATGGCCTATGTGCCACATGTCCCATTTCCGTAGCGATTGCAAAAGTAAAAATTGGACAAGCAATTTTCCAAGTTTCTTGACGTTTTCAAGAAACTACATATCAACATTCCATTTTCTGACGCCTTGGAACAAATCCCGAGCTATGTGAAGTTCATGAAAGAGATCTTATCGAACAAAAGGAAGCTCGAAGAGTATGAGACAGTGGCATTGACGGAAGAGTGCAGCGCTATCTTACAGAAAAAGCTCCCGCCAAAATTGAAGGATCCAAGAAGCTTCAATATACCGTGCACTATAGGAAACCTGTCTTTTGGTAGAGCGTTATGTGATCTCGGCGCCAGTATAAATCTTATACCCCTATCCATTTTTAAGAAGCTAGGTATTGGGGATGCCAAGCCGATGACAATATATTTGCAATTAGGTGACAGATCTATCAAGTATCCGAGGGGGGTAATAGAAGATGTTTTAGTCAAGGTCGATAAATTCATCTATCCGGCCGATTTTATTGTGCTCGATATGGAGGAGGACCATGACATCCCAATTATTTTGGGAAGACCATTCTTAGCTACCAGCCGAACTCTCATTGTTGTGGAGATAAGGAAACTCACTATACGGGTTCAAGATGAGCAAGTTACATTCCAAGTGTTTCGATCTCTCCCGTGTCCAAGCAGTGTCGAGAAGGGTTCTCAATTCGAAAGCTTAGTTGGCAAAAGACACACACCGAAAGTCGGTCGAAATGTTCGGAATCATTGTAGTTGTTCGACATCCGAAAAATGTAGAACGAGTCGCATATCTGAGGCATTTGGATATGTCTTCTTCATCATCCATTCACTCACCATCTAAAAATTCTCAGGCAGTCATAAATTTGTTCGTGAAAAAGAAAACCAAGCCTGAAGTGAAACGGTTGCCAAGTCATGTGAAATACGTGTGTTTTGGAAAATTACTATTATTCAAATCTTTTCGCAAAGGGCATTGGATGTCCAAACCAAAAATTGAACTGTTAAAGACTGATGGTCAAAATTTCAAAACACATATTAACGGTTCGATGGACGGGGTGCAGCCCAAATGGCATTTGCGAAAAGCCAATTAATTTTAAAAAGGTCCGGATGAAGACTATAAACTTAGCGCTTCTCGGGAGGCAACCCGAGTATTAGTTGTAGATTTTAATTTTTCATTGTTTTCATTCATTTTAGGAGTCTATTTTTTTCGTCATATTTGCTTTGATATGCTTATCTCTCATGTTCTAGGTGTTTTCCTTTGAAATTTCTGTGCAGGAACCTTCCAGGGGCATTTGTCAGGTTTGGGCCGCGGCACAATGATAGCGAGCCGCATCACATACAAGTCAAGAAATTGGGCTAACCTTCCTGTACTCTGTGCCGCGGCACGAAGATACTGAGCCACGGCACACTCGACCTCTGAGCCGCGGCACGTTGAAGCTGAGCCGCGGCACGCTAAGACTCAAAATAAAGGCCCAGAAGACTGTACTCTGTGCCGCTGCATGCACTCTCTGAGCCGCGGCACAATAACTCTCGGAGCCGCGGCACCCGTTTAATGAGCCGCAGCAAACGCCGAAGATGCCTGGCGCCGGAATCTATCAGACTATGGGCCGCGGCTCACTTGATACGTGCCGCGGCCCCTGCTGCGAATTTCAAACGCCCAGGACACCCTTATAACCTCGATAAGCCGAAACACAAGGTACGTTTCACTCTTCTTCTTCGCGCGGCGCTCGGATAACCTCCATTCAAGTTTCTTATTCTTCTTACCTTCTCAAATCCAACACAAGGTAACTCTTATCCCTAAAAATTCATTGAAACATGGATTGATGATGGTGTAATGTTCTTCATTTGTAGATAAACTTGTGCTTATTTCTTATATTTCTATTACAATTTATATCGGATTATGCTGAGATTGCGTGATTGATTGATGGTGTTTTGTTTTTGTTTTATGAATTGTTGTGAATTTTGATTCAATTTTTGTTTTTGTGGATTGATTTGAATATGTTATTGTTTTTTGTTCTTCATTTAAACCAACATATGCAAGGTGTTTGATAAAATGCACCAATGAAAATTTTTGAGCCGAACATCTTCAAATTGTTTGCAACGAATTCGATTATTGGATTACATTGTGCTCCCAACCCTTACATCATGTTTAAACTTAAAATCTCAGCCTTATTTCCCTCATACGATGGTGCGACGTCATTCGACTCTATATTCATTTTCCGCATGTCTTAAGTCGAGAGTGGTGTAGTTATCTTTAAAGTTGTGTAATTTCCGGCGTTGATTTTTCAGGAACTTCGTCATGGCTAGGAAAAGGAAGTTGAGTACGAGGGCTAGGACGCGATCATCCCCCACAAGAGGGGAGACATCACAAAACTGAGCCGATATGGAATCTCACCAATTCTCCGATCCTGACATTCATAGAATATTCAACGAGAGAATCCGGCCTCGTCCAATAATTCCGGAGCGGGGATTCACTCCCGCCCCGTGATGCTGAGCTTTTTGCTATGATCAATGAGATGGGATGGACTGGTTTCACTGCGCCACCGGAGCCGGCGATGATCTCTATTATCCAGGAGTTCTACCCCATTGCTGTATTGCGACATATCCAGGCGGGACAGATGATGGGGTGACCAGATACACGGACCGAGGTCGTCGTCTGAGGCCACTGTGGTCTCGGTGGCCGTGATTCGGAGGCTGTACGAGCTACCGGAGGTGGATGAGTTAGAGTACACACGGATTATGAGTAGCCTCACGAGGGAGGCTCTGCTGGAGGCATTCGCTCAGCCCGGTTCCATCTGGGAGACGCGGGTCCTGGGTTCCACAACTTTTTAAGAGTTCTCGCCTCAGTCGGCTCGGGCGAGCCTGGCTCTACTTCCTCTGTGCACGAGTCGACCCTACATCACAGATCCGCTCGGTCTTACTTCCTCGTGCCCGATTACTGTATGCTATCATGACGGGACTCCGGTTTGATGTGGCCCCACGTTTGTCCCGTTCTATATTTTAGTGTATTCAGGCAGGGGCAAAGACGGGATTAAAACATCCCTCGCTGATATGTGCTCTATGCCGCCAGTCGGGCGTGACGTGTTCCGACGACGAGTCGTCTATTGCACCCCAGGGTCCGATCGACCACTGTATATTTTGACCAGTGGGGTGGCGCGAGGGCACACGAGCGGGGGCGAGGATTTCTAATTGATGAGCCACACGAGCACTCTCCCGAGCCACTACTCCTGACACATGAGCCGACGGCGGATGCTGATGATCGGACTGAGTCCACTCCTCCGCCAGCGAGAGAGCACCTTCAGGCGATGTTTGACAGCCTGAGAGAGGAAATGCGGAGAGAGAGAGAGAGAGAGAGAGACAGCCTCCTCGCAGCTGTTCGGGAGGAGATGAGAGAGCCGGCCTACCGGGCCAATCGACGTGCGGAGAGGCACTTGGCGGCGAGGGATGCTTATCATCAGGACTATCTTGCTGCGTGGACGAGCTATATACTCCATCCGAACGGACCCTTCATTCCACCAGTCAGGCCATCTACACTGATAAGTGTCAGTTTTGTACACTTATCCATGGTTTTTATCGATAAAATTCACCCATAATTGAGCTAGTCTACTCGTTTTTTGCTTTTAATTTATTAGTTTTAATAATTTTATTTTTATCGGATGATGATCGGATTAAATAACTGAATTACTCAAGAAACAACATGTTTAATAAATATTCTCTTTATTGAATTTTGATATATTCATGTTGTAGGGCTTTCCGAGATGAATTCGGCAATCTTTCCGGATTCAAAATCAGAGTTATATATCAAAAGTTATCATCCGAAGAAGATCTGGGCAAAACGCAAAGTCCGAGAAATTCTCAATAAAACGTAACTATCCAAGCTTCAAATGAGAAAATTTACGAGCCGAGTTACGGCCGTAATATTCAGGGGTTACCGCCAGAGTCACTTAGTTACGGCCGTAACTCCCATGTTACGGCCGTAACTCTTGACAGATTACTATGATTTGTCTAATTTTTTATACTTTTTGTGTATTATTGAGGGATGGGCCGCATTGATCCGATCTAATGTAATAATGCTGGAGTTTTGGAGCTATTAGATGACTTTAGGTGTATAAATAGACCCTTAGATCCTTCATCATTCATCATTCATCTTATAATTTTCCATTTTTGTAAAGTTTTCTTTTTGTGAGAAGATCACAATTGTGTTCTTTAGTTATCTTTGTAAGTGTGGTATAACTTATGTTGTTCTGAGAGTTTTTTGTTTCTATCTCCTTTATGTACTTAGGTAGTTAGGATCATTTCTTTCTCTTGATTCAACTAATAATGACCACACAAGCTTGTAATATGTGTAATAAACCCTTCATGGGCTAAGTAATCTTTAGTTGGGATTATAAACAAGGTTAGTCATGTTATTTATGTTTGTATAAAGATCTATTATGAATTACTTATTATTGTGTGTGACTTTCATTGTTTGAACAATCTTTATTTATTTGGCCAATGAATGACGATATCAATGGTCTTCATATGTTTCGAAAGAAAATATGTTTGATTAGATCAAATGATCTTCACTCTAAGTTGTTCTAGGGGATAGAAATATACCCCTAGTCCTTAGATGATTCTTTGAGTTATTTTCATAAATCCTAATGCTATGTATTGAAGCTAATCAACATAGAAATATAGTGGATTGATTCAATATGTAAGGGACATTTTATAGTTCGAAAGAGAAACCGTCTTTTTAAGGAAAATCGAATCTACACAACATAATAAGTAAATTCATCTTATGATCTCCAATACATCTTTTATAACTAATGACGAACTAAGTTTGTAATCCCAACTATTTCATTTTATCGATAATCAATCTATTATTATTGCTATCTTTTTATTTCCTTATAATATTAGAACTATTATTGCAATTTCTTTACAATTATTAAACCAAACTTTTTAATTGTGTGTTTCACTCATCTTAAGTATCTATAAAAATAGACTAATAGTGTATAATTCAAATTATAACAAAACTTCCTTGTGGGATCGATAAACCGGACTCAAAAAGTCCACTTTACTACTTGATACGATATCGTGCACTTGCGATAGTTACACTAAAAGCGTGTCAAGTTTTTGGCGCCGTTGCCGGGAAAGTATAAGTTATATTTGAAATCTTACATTGTAAACTATTTTTATAGGTACAAATATCTCGACGTTGTAACTTAGTACTAAATTGTGTTTGTCCGGTCAAGTGGCGGATAACGGTACTCCGTGACTATTAAAGTCGGATTTTTCAGTTTCCCACAACAACTGATATTTGTAGATATTTTATTCAATTATTTTCATTGTCTTTTTATTTTTGTTTTTTTTATCATGGACGAAACATTGTTTAAAATTGAAAAAAGATTTCCCTTTCTAAGCAAAAATGCAATTTTAAAAATTTACAAGACAAGGCTTGAAAGGATGAGGTTGCTTACGAATAAAAGCATACCTTTTGACATAAGATTCATTATCGAAGCCAAAGTAAGAATAGAAGGTGAATTCACAGAAACACTAACTAGATTTTTACCAGGGCTTGGAAAAAGTTCATATGCCAAGAAACGACGAGCAAAGATGCTAGCCGTTTGCTATAAATGTGCTAGATGGAACTGTAATGCAAAATGGCGATCTTTAGGAATTCCATCTACAAACAGAGAAGATAAAATTCAGTTCATTAATGATGGTCTGAATAAGGAGAATTTAGATAATATCGAAATTTCTCTTGACACGCATCCTAGTGGACTTGTGTATTACGGAATTCAATGTTTGTGGAATAAATTCAAACCAGAATATGAACAACGTCTTGGGAATCTGACGTTAAAAGACCCTGTTTGCCAATTTGTAAGAAAATTGGATGGGAAGCTTCTCCCCGACTCATAGAAGGAGTTTAGGCCGTTTCTGAACGTAAAATCAGAGGAAGATGTGAGCCACAATCACAACTACTGTACATACGCGTAAGTATCTTTTATATTTGTCGTGTGGTGAGATTTTCTGAATAAAAAATGTGATACGCGATAAAAGCTTTCATTGTTCTATTGAGTAGTTGAAGCACAATCAAACGCAATCACAAACTTGTTAAACAATTTTTACCTTCTTTTTCTTCTATAAATAAACTTTCTACTGGTTTCTTTCATTCATCCCTCAAACTTACACTTTTCTATGTTTCTCTCTAAGAAAAATTTTTTCTTTTCAAAAATGGAGTCATTGTCTTCAACAAAAAAATTTAACACAGTATGCATTTTTGGTGGAGCTAATTCTGGAAAAGAGGCATGCTTTACTGAAGCAGCCCACAACTTGGGTCGTACCTTAGGAGAAAAATACATTCATGTAGTTTACGGAGGAGGAAGTCTAGGATTACTGGGACGAGCTGCTGCTTCTGCCTATATGGAAGGTGTAAGAGTGTTAGGAATAATCCCAAAATCTCTGGCTGAAAGTAAAATCACCGGGTCAACTATTGGAGATGAGTTTAGATCTGTGAATATGCAAGATCGCATAACTCACATGATAAATAATTCTGGCGCCTTTATCGCCCTTCCCGGTGGTTTTGGCACCCTTAAGGAACTTTTTCATGTGGTTACCAGAGCCCAGCTAAATGTTCATCAAAAACCAATAGGATTGCTTAATGTCAATGGTTTCTTTGATGGTTTACTGTCTTTCATCGACTACTCTGCTGAAAAGGGTTTTATTTCCGAGCGTGCAAAATGAATCATAGTCGTTGCAACAACACCAGAAGAACTAATAAAAAACTCAATGAATTTGTTCCTCAACCAGATCTAGCTCTAGCTAAAATTGTCTGGGTAGAAGATTTTACCGTGAGAAAACGAAAAGTGGATTCTTTCCTCTTCCTTTGATAACCCATATCGGACCTCTTGTATTTTTACTTTCCGTCGTGTGTAATAATCGTGCTAAATGATGGCAGCTTAAGGAGTTTCTTCTTGATCTCTTGACGCGCATCTATTCGCGATTTATGTATTTTTATTTCATTACTGTAATGTTTATTTCGTGTTTTGCTTTTATAAAAACTTTGATGGCAGCGTAAGGCGACTCTTCGGACTTTCTTGATGCGCATCTTAAAAATTGTGTTATACTTATGAGTATATTTTATTTTCTTTTGTTGTGTGCCTCGTATATTTATTCTCTTGCAGATTCTAAAAGGCGTTAGCTCAGACATCAACTTTCTTAACAGGGAGTATTCTGCTTTTCTGCATTGATTTTTTTTTTTATTTTATTTTTAAACCGAGGACAGTTTTATTTTCAAGTTTGGGGGTGGTTTGTTTTAGAATTTTGGTGGGTTGTAATTTTGGTGTGTTTTGATTGATTTGGTTATTTGCCTTAATTTTATATATATATATATATAGTATTTTGATTTTTGAGATTTCTAGATCTGACCATAACACCAATAAATTAGCTATATACAAGCTTCTAAAATCGTTTTAACCGGTAAAAAAATTGTATATCCCAAAATTTTTTTGAGCCTTAATCTCTCTTTACAGGCCTTGTAATTATCATATAAAATCGAGTCATTCGTTACCTTGAGAAAAGAAGAATCAATTGGTTGATGAAAAATAAAACTGAAATTTACTTAATTTGTGGAGTTTTTGATTTTTCATGCTTAACTAAAAAATGATTTTCTGCAAAAATTCTATTCCCTAAAAAGAAGGAGTCATTGGTGAAAAGAGCTACACGTTACCAAATAACGGTGTGAAAGATATCACCTAAAAAAAATAAATGACGAAAAGGAGAAGTGTTGAGCAGCAACAGCTGCCTAATTTTGGAAGTCTTAAATTTTGCGAAAAATAAAGGACTAACCATTGTTGGTGCGTAGCTGCCGTCTCAGAAAAATTGGTGAAAAGAGCTACACGTTAGCAAATAACGGTGTGAAAGCTATCACCTTTTTACGAAAAGAAAAATAATGACATAGAAAATGTGTTAGTGAAAAGAGCTACACGTTAGCAAATAACAGTGTGAAAGCTATCACTAAAAGGGATGTAGTTTATGAGCAGATTTGAATCAATCAGCAGCTGAATTTCAATACATTCAATTTTGTGAAAATCACAATATTTGATGACGCCAATAAAATTCTTCTTCATATTGAGTCGAAAAATAAACGAGTGATCGAGAGCAACCATTAAAGGGAGTCATGTGTATCACGAGTGGGAAAGAAATAATCAACCTTTTGGGGGGAAAACCTTACATTTTGGAATTACAAAATAAAAACCGTGTTTTAACTTCAAAAACATTAGTAGATTTATTTTGAATCATGATTCATTTCTATCTACTGTATAAAGCTGGTTGTTGTTTATTAATGGCATTTTGATCTCCTTTTCTCTTTTTTTTTATTTTAATTTATGTGTGTATTAATTTTCTTATTTTAGTGATTTTTATTTTTGGAGTGTGAATAATAAAGAGTCTTGCTCGGGACTAGCAAGAATTCAAGTTTGGGGGTGTGATAAGTGTCACTTTTGTACACTTATCCATGGTTTGTATCGATAAAATTCACCCATAATTGAGCTAGTCTACTCGTTTTTTGCTTTTAATTTATTAGTTTTAATAATTTTATGTTTATCGGATGATGATTGGATTAAATAACTGAATTACTCAAGAAACAACATGTTTAATAAATATTCTCTTTATTGAATTTTGATATATTCATGTTTTAGGGATTTCCGAGACGAATTCGGCAATCTTTCCGGATTCAAAATCAGAGTTATATATCAAAAGTTATCATCCGAAGAAGATCTGGGGCAAAAATGCAAAGTCTGAGAAATTCTGGGCCAAAAACGTAACTATCCAAGCTTCAAATGAGCAAATTTACGAAGCCGAGTTACGGCCGTAACATTCAGGGGTTACGGCCGTAAATGTTACGGCCGTAACTCTTGACAGATTACTATGATTTGTCTAATTTTTTTATACTTTTTGTGTATTATTGAGGGGATGGCTGGCATTGATCCGATCTAATGTAATAATGCTGGAGTTTTGGAGGTATTAGATGACTTTAGGTGTATAAATAGACCCCTTAGATCCTTCATCATTCATCATTCATCATTCATCTTATAATTTTCCATTTTTTGTAAACTTTTCTTTTTGTGTGAAGAACACACTTGTGTTCTTGAGTGATCTTTGTTAGTGTGGTATAACATATGTTGTTCAGAGAGTTTATTTTTTCTATCTCATTTATCTATTAAGGGAGTTAGAATCAATTCTTTCTCTTGATTCAACTAATAATGACCACACAAGCTTGTAATATGTGTAATAAACCCTTCATGGGCTAAGTAATCTTTAGTTGGGATTATAAACAAGGTTAGTCATGTCATTTATGTTTGTATAAAGATCTATTATGAATTACTTATTATTGTGTGTGACTTTCATTGTTTGAACAATCTTTATTTATTTGGCCAATGAATGACGATATCAATGGTCTTCATATGTTTCGAAAGAAAATATGTTTGATTAGATCAAATGATCTTTACTCTAAGTTGTTCTAGGGGATAGAAATATACCCCTAGTCCTTAGATGATTCTTTGAGTTATTTTCATAAATCCTAATGCTATGTATTGAAGCCAATCAACATAGAAATATAGTGGATTGATTCAATATGTAAGGGACGTTTTATAGTTCGAAAGAGAAACCGTCTTTTTAAGGAAAATCGAATCTACACAACATAATAAGTAAATTCATCTTATGATCTCCAATACATCTTTTATAACTAATGACGAACTAAGTTTGTAATCCCAACTATTTCATTTTATCGATAATCAATCTATTATTATTGCTATCTTTTTATTTCCTTATAATATTAGAACTATTATTGCAATTTCTTTACAATTATTAAACCAAACTTTTTAATTGTGTGTTTCACTCATCTTAAGTATCTATAAAAATAGACTAATAGTGTATAATTCAAATTATAACAAAACTTCCTTGTGGGATCGATAAACCGGACTCAAAAAGTCAACTTTACTACTTGATACGATATCGTGCACTTGCGATAGTTACACTAAAAGCGTGTCATACACCACCATCCTCGCCGAACGAGGCCGGCACCAGTTCCTGAGCTGATATTAGGGGAGTACTTGACCTATTCTCATATTGCATATTACTATCTGTGTCCATTGAGGTCATTATACGTCTTAAGTTTGGGGGGGTTACTTTCAGTTGCTATTTACTTATTCGTTGTTATTTTTTGTTGTTATTGACTGTAACCTTGCTTGTCTTGATTTTTGTTGCGATATTTCCTACACGCAAGTGCACGTCATCGTTTACAAGTAATAAAGTGATAAGTAGAGTATCGTTCCCACGAGGATTGAATCTCTAACTACCGATTTTTTCGTATTCCAATTTTATCTGAACAATCGAATTTGGGTTTTGTGATTAATAACTAAAAGAATTACTAAAAGTCTAAGCAGTAGAAAACGATATCTTGGATAAAGGAAATGAAATGATGAATAAGTCTAGGGTTCTGAATCCACCTTAATTTATCCGAATTTAATCTCGATTATCCGTAATAAATAATTTTCCCTATTTATTGAAGGCGGAGATTGCTAATATATTCTACCGCCTCTCCCGAGGTCAATAGATTTATCTAACGGCGACTAACGCACTCTATCCCTAGGTGAATTATCTCGTCGATAGGCAAAAAGCATGAAATCTCCTAAAGGCCACGTAGTTCCTATGAGTATATTCCTATCTCACATAATAAAACGGTCCTCACCAATAGTTCCTCACCAAATCTCCTCTCCCGATTCGAAGTGAATGATTAAATCAATACAACTATTGGCCGATAATTGCTAGCATTAAACATTTTTGTGAAAACTCTATAAAAAGGTAATATATTGGATAATATCTATCAATTCTTCTTAACTAATGTTTCATCTAAACCCTAGATTAGGTCTTTAGCATGACATACTAAAAGCGAAAATACAGAATAAATAAACGAAAGCATAAAATTCAAACGCAGATGAAGCTCGGATTCCTCCGTTCTTCACTTCCGCCTTCGCCCTTGAATTCTTCTCGCTTCCTCCTCTTCGCTGCCTCCAAGCTTAAGCTCTCAAAGGTTTTAGATCCAATGATTCCAAGATAATTTAATTAGGGTCTTCAACCCCTTTTATAGCTCAGCACATCGAATCGCGTCCGTATTAGTCGGAAATCAAGCCAAACAGCCTCAAAATCCGCGGGCATACACAAACCGCCAAGTGTGCCGCGGCTCACTAAACTCCGTGCCGCGACATCGCCTTCACCGAATACACTGGCGCTAATTAATTCTTCCGTGCCGCGGCTCACTGGGTCATGCCGCACAGTACAGATTACTCTGCCCTTCGGCTGGTGTCTTCCTGTGCCGCGGCTCAGCTTCCTTGTGCCGCGGCTCATAGTCCAGTTTCGCCATTTTCGCCCGTTTTGCCTCGTTTTAGATTCCGGACTTCAATTTCCTGTCAATCATACAAAATTAAGGCATTAAAAGCTCATTTAGACAATTTCACTCATCAAAACACTACAAAATAATGATAAATAAGCGTACAAAAATACGCCTAACAAATACCCCCAAACTTAAGCCTTTGCTTGTCCTCAAGCAAAAAGAATTAAAGTCAATAAAAGAATGTCGTGAATCATCGTGCAACTCATAGTGTTCAACCTAATCAATACTATCCTGTAATTCTCTCTAAATAATACGAGTGTCATAAAAGCGAGCTGCACTCAGAATAATGATTCTGCAAAGTAATCAAATTCAGTCCTAATTACTCGTTTATGAAGAAAGTTCAGCTCAAAGATTAACAAAACGTGAGTCAAATCGACCGTCAATATGAAAGGCTAACACAACCAAGCTAGTTCGTCCCGTTCCACAGTCGAAAGGCACAATTTTCACGAGTTTCATAACAAATAAACCTCGGACAGTATCCCTTTATATGCTCAATAATTTGATTCGAGTTGACCACTAGGTTAGGATCTCGGGATGTTTCATCGGGATAATCCTAGGGTGGAAACTCCATTCTCATGTATTGGAAAACCGTTTGACGTAAAAGACACTCATGGGGCACATGGATGCTTCTAGTTACTAAGTTCCCGTCTACAGCGGAGAAACAACTCGAATACATAATTTCCACATGTCCGAATCAAGGTTGCCGTTTTACGCGAGAGTAAACAGCGGGTCACGCGAATACCCCCGGTTACTAGGCTCCCTATCATTGGTACATGTGAAATATCTAAATCACTAGTCTAATCAGGGTCGTCGTTTTACGCGAGAGTAAACAACGGGTCACGCGAATACCCCCGGTTACTAGACTTCCCTTCATAGAACACATTATCTCGACTTTAGGGAAAAACTGACCGACTCTAAACTCAATCTAAGTGCCAAAACGACTGAAGAAATAGTACAACTCTCTATCCGGAAAATGTAGCCAAACGTATTGATGGGGATTTAAAAACAAGTATGTATCGTCTCTTATCTGCCAAGACCTCTACACTCACGAAAAATTTCGGACCTAATTGAATACTAAGCAGAACAGAAATAACTGACTACAACTCGACTAGAACTCGCCCGCTTCTTCAGAGAGAAAGACAGTGTCGTAACATCAGTATCACACAAATAGAAGCACAAAAATTCACGAATAAAGGAAAACTAAGACAAGCAAGGCTATCTAAAAAAAAATTTTCGCAAAGAAATGAAAAGTGCAACGAAATAATGTACAGCAGTAAAATAAGGTACAACAATGAATGTAGACTGAAAGTAAATCCCCCCCAAACTTAGGACGTACATTGACCTCAATGGACAAAAAATGATATGCAAGAAAAGTAAAAGGTCAAGTACTCCCTCCACCGCTCGGGAGGCTGAGTGCGCATCGTACGGTGAGGAGGGTGGTGTGGCTGGCCGGGCGGGCGCAATAAATGGCCCGTCGGGATGCATGATGTGGGCCGTCCATGCGGCGAGGTGCTCCTGATGATAAGCATCCCTCGCAGCAAGACGCCTCGCCGCTCGTCGGCTGGCCCGGCGGGCCTGCTCTCTCATCTCGGCTCTGGCGGCAACAATAACGCTCTCCCGCTCCGCCCGCTGCTCCTCCCGCATGGCAGCCATCAAGCTCTCTCTCTCTCTCCTCATCTCATCCCTCTCTCTCCTCGTCTCCTCGCTCAGCTCCTCTCTCTCTCTCCTCATCTCCTCTCTCTCTCTCCTCAGCTCCTCTCTATGCTCTTCTCTCTGTCTCCTCAAATCCTCCCGCAGCCCATCAAACAGCTCCTCCAACCTCGCTCTATCGGGCTGCGGGCCGGCATCTCCGTGCGTCAACAAAAGCGGCTCGGGGGATCCCTCGTGAGCCTCCTCTAGCAAAAATCCTCGCCCCCGAGCGTGTGCCGGTGCTCCGCCCCACTGGTAGAAGTGTGATATGATGCGGTGGTCGATAGGGGCCTGTGGGGCTAGCATCAGCTCGTCGTCTGTCCACGTCAGCCGCAACTGCCGGCATAAAGCGCATATGAGGGAGGCGCGCTTCAACCCCGTTTTGGCCCCCCCTGGATACTCTGGAAGATAGATCGGACCAGGATGGGGGCCACATCGAAACGCAGCCCGGATGTGATAGCAAAAAGTATCCGGGCGCGGGAGAGAAAGACTGTACGGATCTGGGAGGTGGGGTCAATGCGTGCGCAGATAAAATAAAGCCCGGCTCGCCCGAGCCGGCTGAGGCGCGAGCTCCTGAAGTGAAAAGTGGAAGAGCTCTGTGCTCGCTGCTCCCGGTCGACCGGCTGTGCAATGGTCTCAAGCGGGGCCTCCTTAGTGAGGCCGGGTCATCACTCGGGTATAGCCGACTCCAACCGCCGAACTCCAAAAAGCCTCCGAATAGCAATGGAGAGAAGTCAACAGTAACCCCTCGGACGTCAACCCGAGTCCGAGACTCTAAAGACGGCAACGTATGCCCCGCCGGATGTGCTTCACAGAAAGGCCGCGTAAAACTCCTGGACGATCGAAATAACCGCTGGCTCGGGAGGTGCGGTAAATCTGGCCCACCCCATCTCGTCAATCATGGTGAGCAACTCCCCGTCCTGAGGAGCTGGAGTAAAACCCCTCTCGGGAATAAGTGGTCGTGGCCGGATCTTTTCATTAAATATTTTGTTAATTTTGGGGTCCGAAAATTGATGCCCCTCCGCCTCGGCCCGACCACGAGAGGTCTCCCCTCGAGTAGGGGATGACTCGGTCCTAGCACGCTTGCTCAGCTTCTTTGTGCGCGCCATAATCAATCCTGAAAAGTGAAACACGAGGGTTAATTCACGCAAAAATAATAACAATGATCAATGCTCGGCTAAGGATGTCCAGCCAGAAATTCCGAATTTAAGAAAATAACGCATACGTGAGAGAAGGATGAAATTGGACTTAAACATGTAACCTGGATGTAAGGGTTGGGCTTGCTGTAAATTCAAAACATATACGTTGCACGAAAGTTCAAAACGATTGCCTTTTCAAAGAAAATTTTTCATTTAGGCAATTTATCAGACACCTTTAGGGCACAAGTTTACTTGAAGAATAAACATAGTTCTAGCTCGATTCAACCCTCAAAAATCAAAACATAAGTCAATCATCATCAACTAAACACATTCAACTCATTGATATTCTGATTTAACCATTGAAATTCGATAAAACTACCCTGTTATTCTCTAACAATCACAAAACTATTTGAAGGAAAAATAAGCATGTTCCATTCATCAAACGCATACACAACTTCCAAATATAAACCATAAGCAAGTAAAGATTAGAGGTTTGAAACGTACCTTTTTGAAGATTTCAAGAAAAATCGCAGGAAAAAATTTGAAAAACTTGGTCGGTCGGTTGCGCTGGGGAGGGAAGGCAAAGGAGAAGGGAGGCGTACCTGATAATCCCGGCCGAATGTGTGTTATAAGCTACCTGGCCTTTCGGATTCCGCATAGTGTGCCGCGGCACAGCTAAAGTGAGCCGCGACACATGGTACAGTCCCTTTTGCCTGTGTTCGCGTTTTGTCGTGTGCCGCGGCACAGATTTCGTGTGTCGCGGCTCAATGCTCAAGTGTGCCGCGGCTCATTTATGCCGTGCCGCGGCACATGGTACAGTTGGTTTAGCCTCCCCTGGCGATTGATGTGTGCCGCGGCTCACAATACCTGTGCCGCGGCTCATACTTCAGTTTCTTCCCTGGGACTTCCTGCACAGAATTTTGAGAAGAAGACGTTAAAAACGAGAGGCAGAAGCAAATTGAAGCACAAAAAAGATAAAAAATAAGAATCACGAAAACAAGAAAAATGAAGAAATGCAAAAATCTACAACTACGAACTCGGGTTGCCTCCCGAGAAGCGCTAAGTTTATAGTCTTCAGCCGGACCTATTGGACAACGTTAGTTCGCTTTTCGCAAACTCCATTTGGTTTCCGCCCCGTTCATCGAACCGTTTATATTTTGGTTAAAATTATGACCATTGGTCATCAGCGGTTCGACTCTTGGTTCGGTCATCAAATGTTGTTTGCGAAAAGGTTTCGACTTGAATAACTTTCCGAAACACCCGGTTTCTCCATGACTAATTGTCTGCTTGGCTTTCGGCTCACTCTCCTCCTTCACAAACGAACTCACGACTGCAGCAGATTTTTCCTCATGCTCGAGGAACGCCACTCGTTCTACATCCTTCTTAAAACTTGGGCCATTTAACACAAAATCTGAATTTTCCCACCGCAATGTTTTCGGTGCTTTCCTCTTTCAACCACATCCACACCTTCAATTTGTGATCCTTTATCAGCACTTCCGGGACATGGGAACGATTTGAACACTTGAAAAGTAACTTGCTCGTCTTGGACCCTCAGAGTTAACTCTCCCTTTTCCACGTCTATAAGGGTTCGGCCCGTCGCTAGAAATGGTCGTCCCAAGATGATCGGAATATTTTCATCTTCCTCCATGTCGAGTACGATGAAATCGGCTGGAAAGATGAACTTATCAACTTTAACTAAAACATCCTCGATTACTCCCCTCGGATTACTTTATCGATCGATCCGCCAATTGCAATGAGACTGTGGTTGGCTTGGCTTCCCCAATATTCAGCTTTTGGAAAATCGACAGAGGCATGAGGTTGATACTTGCACCAAGATCGCATAGTGCCTTATTAAATGAAAGATTCCCCATGGTGCACGGTATGTTGAAGCTTCCCGGATCTTTCAATTTAGGTGGGAGCTTCTTTTGAAGAATTGCACTGCACTCCTCCATTAAAGTAACCGTTTCAAACTCCTCAAGCTTTCTCTTCTTCGATAATATCTCTTTCATGAACTTGACATAACTCGGCATTTGTTCCAATGCGTCGGCAAACGGAATATTTATGTGAAGCTTTTTGAACACATCGAGGAACTTAGAAAATTGTTTGTCCGCTTTTCTTTGCTGTAGTCTCTGCGGAAACAGAACGGGGGGAACACATGTCTTCGAGTTATCCGGCTTCAAATCCTTCGACTCCTCTAGCTTTAAATCCTTCTCTTCTTCAATCTCCTTCTTCTCTTTACCCCGATCGGGCTGATTCAGTACCTCTCTCCCGCTTCTCAAGCTAATTGCATTTAGACTCTCTCTAGGATTTGTCTCTGTTGTACTCGGCAATGCTCCCTCCGGACGAGCTGTCAACACATTAGCGATTTGGCCCAGCTGGACCTCCAAATTCCGAATTGAAGCAGAATGATTTTGTAATGTAGCTTCCGTACGAGTCATAAATTGACTCGTATTTGCCGCCAATTTTGCAAGTGCTTCCTCGAGAGACACTTTGGGAGCGAAAGGGGCCGCGTGATTCCAGGCGAATGGGGGCTGGTGTGAGTTCTGTCCGTTTCTCCATGAAAAGTTGGGATGATTGCGCCACCTCGGATTATAAGTATTGGAGTACGGGTTATTCGGTCGATTCCCATTTCCTACGAATTGAGCCTGCTCCATCTGATTTTGCTCGAACGGATTTCCAACTTGACATTCCGCGCTCGGGTGTGATCCGTTACACCAATTGCATGTCTCTATGGTAACGGGGTCTGGTGCGTGCGAAAATGCCTAGAGCTGTTGTGTCAAAGCGGCGACTTGAGCTGACAAAGTGGAAATCAGATCATTGCTTGAAACTTCCATGACTCTCTTCGGTGTCAATCTTTCTGATGGCCATTGGTATGCGTTTTCGGCCATATCTTCCAAAAGCACGTGAGCCTCGGCCATAGATTTTCCCATGAAGGTTCCTCCAGAGGCCGCATCCACAAGAGTGCGTGTAGAAGCACTCAAACCATTATAGAACGTATGCAGCTGAAGCCAATCAGGAATGCCGTGATGAGGGCATCTTCGTAGCAATTCTTTATATCGCTCCCACGCCTCGTGGAGCGATTCCATATCGTACTGGGCAAAAGTGGTTATCTCGTTTCTCAACCGTGCCGTCTTAGCTGGTGGGAAAAATTTTGCAAGGAAGGCTTGCGCTAACCTCTCCCATGTTGTAATCGACCCCGGCGGTAAGGAATTTAACCAAAACTTTGCTTTATCCCTCAAAGAGAAAGGGAAAAGCCTCAATCGGATGGCATCGTCGGTGACACCATTAGTTTTGAAAGTGTCGCATATCTCAAGGAACGAAGCAATATGGGCATTCGGGTCGTCCTTCGGCAGTCCACAGAATGGGCTCGCCTGCACCATCTGAATAATGGCGGGCTTGATCTCAAAATTATTAGCTTGGATAGTGGGACGCCGAATTCCTGAAAAATTAGCGTTGACCTGTGGCATGGCATAATCTCGAAGAGCTAGTTCCGGTTGAACTTGCCGCACTTGGTTGTCTCCTCCTTGGATTTCAATATTTTCGGCCATGTTGGCCGTCGTCTGCAACTCTCTTTTCTCCTTTTTGTTCCTTCTTAGCGTGCGCTCGAGCTCGGTATCCAAAGGTAGTAGGCCTTCGTTACCGAGTCTTCTCATGCACTACACGAAAGGTCCTGAAAGGAAAAAATAAATAAACGAAATTAAATACACAAAAATAAAAATAAAACGTTCAAATTAAGACTGGAAATACTTAAATCGATATTAGAAAAATTTCAATCCCCGGCAACGGCGCCAAAAACTTGTTGCGATATTTCCTACACGCAAGTGCACGTCATCGTTTATAAGTAATAAAGTGATAAGTAGAGTATCGTTCCCACGAGGATTGAATCTCTAACTACCGATTTTTTCGTATTCCAATTTTATCTGAACAATCGAATTTGGGTTTTGCGATTAATAACTAAAAGAATTACTAAAAGTCTAAGCAGTAGAAAACGATATCTTGGATAAAGGAAATCAAATGATGAATAAGTCTAGGGTTCTGAATCCACCTTAATTTATCCGAATTTAATCTCGATTATCCGTAATAAATAATTTTCCCTATTTATTGAAGGCGGAGATTGCTAATATATTCTACCGCCTCTCCCGAGGTCAATAGATTTATCTAACGGCGACTAACGCACTCTATCCCTAGGTGAATTATCTCGTCGATAGGCAAAAAGCATGAAATCTCCTAAAGGCCACGTAGTTCCTATGAGTATATTCCTATCTCACATAATAAAACGGTCCTCACCAATAGTTCCTCACCAAATCTCCTCTCCCGATTCGAAGTGAATGATTAAATCAATACAACTATTGGCCAGATAATTGCAAGCATTAAACATAATTGGGAAAACTCAATAAAAAGGTAATAAATTGGATAATCTCAATCAATTCGTCAAAACAAAGGTTTCATCAAAACCCTAGATTAGGGCTTTAGCCTGACATACTAAAAACTGAAAATACAGAATAAATAAACGAAAGCATAAAATTCAAACGCAGATGAAGCTCGGATTCCTCCGTTCTTCAGCTTCCGCCTTCTGCCCTTGAATTCTTCTGCTTTCCTCCTCTTCTGCCGCCTCCAAGCTTAAGCTCTCAAAGGTTTTAGATCCAATGATTCCAAGATAATTTAATTAGGGTCTTCAACCCCTTTTATAGCTCAGCACATCAGTAATCGCGTCCGTATTAGTCGGTCGAAAACTGGCTTCGAAACAGCTCAAAATCCGCGCGGGCATACACAAACCGCCAAGTGTGCCGCGGCTCACTAAACCTGTGCCGCGGCACATCGCCTTCAGCTGAATACCTGGGCGCTAATTAATTCTTCTGTGCCGCGGCTCACCTGGGCTGTGCCGCGGCACAGAGTACAGATTACTCTGCCCTTCGGCTGGTGTCTTCCTGTGCCGCGGCTCAGCTTCCTTGTGCCGCGGCTCATAGTCCAGTTTCGCCATTTTCGCCCGTTTTGCCTCGTTTTAGCTTCCGGACTTCAATTTCCTGTCAATCATACAAAATTAAGGCATTAAAAGCTCATTTAGACAATTTCACTCATCAAAACACTACAAAATAATGATAAATAAGCGTACAAAAATACGCCTAACAATTTTCTTTGCATTCGTGGATTTTTCGTGCTTCCTTGTGTAAAACTGATGATATGATACTGATTTCTTTTTGAAGAAACGGTTGAGTTTTGGTCGAGTTTGCAGTCTGCGATATTTCTTTCCTTTGAGTATTCATTTAGGTCTGAAATTTTTTCGTTATTGTAGAAATCTTAGCTTATAAGAAATCAGACATACGTGTTTTCGAACCGCCGTCTATACGTTTGGTTACACTTTTCAAGTAGCTAGTCGTCCAGTAACATGAGTCTTGTTGGCATTTAACTTGAGTTTAGAGTCGGACAGTCTTTCCCAAAAATTGGAGAAATTATACATGTTCTATGATGGGAAGTCCAGTAACCGGGGGTATTCACATGACCCGTTGTTTACTCTCTCGTAAAACGACAACCCTGAATAGACTAATGGTTTAGAGAAATCGCATTGCCGATGATGGGAAGCTTAGTAACCGGGGGTATTCACGTGACCCGTTGTCTACTCTCCGTAAAACAGCAACCTTGAATCGGACGTGCGGGAATTGCTATTCGAGTTTTTTCTCCGCTGTAGAGGGAAACTTAGTAACTAGAAGCATCCATGTGCCCCATGAATGTATTTTACGTCAAACGGTTCCCCAATACATGAGAATGGAAATCCACCCTAGGGTTATTCCGATGAAACATCCCGAGAGTCGGAACCTAGTGGTTAACTCGAATCATTATAATGATTATACATAAGGGAATGCTGTCCGAAGATTATTATTGACGATGAAACTCTTGCATTTTTGCCACAATGTTGTGGGACTGGGCGATTTGGCTTGTTTAGTCTAACCCTTCATATTGGCGGTCGGCTCAATTAACGCTTGTTAATCTTTGAGTTTCGATTTTCTTCATGACCGATAGTTCAGCACTAAAAATGATTGCTTTGTGGAATCCTTATCCGTGATGTGACTCACTAAAATGATACGTGTATTTTCTTTGAGATTTTCAAGGGAGTATTAATCAGGTGAACACTGTGGATACTTGTCATCTCAGTTGAAATTAATTTTTGCTTGAGGACAAGCAAAGGCCTAAGTTTGGTGGCATTTATTATATGTATTTTTATGCGCTTATTTATCATTATTTTCTATCCATTTTAAGTCTAAATCTGCATAAATGAGCTTTTAATGCACTATCTTTATATGTTTTGAAGGAAATTGGAGTCCGGAAGCTTAAACGATGAAAAACGGGCGAAAACGACAATTTTTGGTCAGGGGCCGCGACACACCATGGCCAGGCCGCGGCACACGCACGGCGCAGCAGGCGCGGTACTCACTGTACCGGGGGTCGCGGAACACTTAATCTGAGCCGCGGCCCGTATGAAAAAATATCGCCCAGGTATGGTGCTGAACACTTGTAATACCTTCGGTATTTCATGCTTGATTACTTTGTACTGTGTGAATTTTTGTAATGTGACATCATTTCTATTTATGTATTTCATTGAGTGCTATATAATTGTGCGATGTAAATGAAACGGAAGTGACACGCCTTGACGCCGTAGGACGATCGTCGGTGCGAATATGACGGTGGCCAACATCTTGTTCCCCGATAATTGTTGACGAGTGGAAGGGATGGTCACCCCGAGATGGTTAGAATGTGATACGTGGCTAAATAGTTTATGTCTAACGCGCGTTAGATTTTTGTCTAACGCGCGTTAGAGTTTTGTCTAACGCGCGCTACAACTTATGCCTAACGTACGCTATATTCTGATTGTTACGTACGTTAAGGTAGTTATATTACGTACGTAACGGGTGAGTCAGTCTCCCGACCAGAATCTTTCTTTGACACGGACGAAGCTACTTTCGGCGGGCTAGAGGAGAAACGAGTCAACTCTTTATAACGTACGTTATGTCCCAAATATAACGTACATAACACTTGGGCACATTTCGGGCAGCGGCGGTCCTTACGTACGTTGTCATTGAACTGTTACGTACGTAAGAAGCCTTACGTACGTAACACCAGTATCATTAACGTACGTTATCAAAATCAAGTTTATAAAATGACAACTCCCTTCTTCATTTGCACGACCCAACACTACAAGATAACACCCTTGAGAGAGATTCCTAGCCTTATACTCGGTTCTTAACCTCTTATATACTTGAATTAACACTGAGGAAGTGGTTTATTGAGCTCCGGTGAAGATTATCCAAGTTGTTCAAGTCACTTCTCGTTTCTCCTCGTAGTTCTTGTGGATTCGCCAAATCTCTTCATTATTCTTCTTCCAATAAGGTAAGCCACCAATCCCTGGAGTTATATCTTCGATGTTCTCTTATATATATTTATTAGATTGCGGGTATTGGGTAGATTTTTGCCATCCTTCGTAGACAACCTTTCAAATAGAATTGTAGTAACTAGAGTTATCGTTTCTCATATGTCTTGTTTCATGCAAATCATATTTATCATACGAAATTTCATTTCAAATCATCACTAGGAATGTAAAATTTGACGAATCAATTGTAGGAGAATTCGTAGTGATCCGTCACCGTATAATCCATTGTTGTAGCCACCCTTACCTTGTGATTTTTGACACTTAGTAAACTAAGGAAAACAATTCGATAGTAAAATCATTATTGGATATCAAACCACCAAAGTTATTGTGTAATAGGATCCGTCGATCGTAGTATTCGGAATATAGAATGGAATTAGAAAGCATGAGATTCGATTATGCTATAATCAATTGTCAACAACCGAAAAATGAGAGGGATAATCTTGTTGAGCAAATCGATATATATCTAATGTTAACTATAGGATTGAACGGAATAATGGTAAACAATACTTACGAACTTAGAAACGATACTAATATCGACAATTAAAACTACACTAGGAATCCAATTAGGAAAGGGAGACTAGTTTTATTCATCATGATCCGTACGAGGTGTTAATTGGATATTACGTGGCTAGGTTAAGCTTGAGCGGGTGTGGGGACTCCGTTTATCACAAATCACCTACTATCGGATCACAGGCAAGTGAAATCTTGCTCGAGAATTTTCTAATATTAATGTTATACCGTATGTGCGTATGTGCCATTTTGATGAATGCCGACGTTTGTCTTTCTCTAAAATATGTTATAAATGGGCCGATGTGTTGGGGACAAAACCTGTATGGTACCCGTGTGGAAATTTGTTAGGGGGTAAGACCCGAATTGGGCGCCTATGTTCCGGGGTATTCCCGTGTGGATACTTCCGTGACTCTTGGTTGCGACCTTGGGTCTTATGTGATAAAAGAGAGAGACAACGTCGGTTGAGTGATGAAATATTCTCTGTTGATTACTAGATACTGTGATTGTAAAAATGGCGTGTATCGTTGTTAGTAGCTATTATTTGGTATGCATTCTCTGACCCTGGTTCCCTGGTATGATTCGTCATACCAGGTAAGATTGTTCATCATGTACAGGACATTCCCGAGGGGTCCGATCAGACTTGAGCGGTGTTGGAATTATTCTCTAGCCGCTGCTTAAATTGAAATAAATTTGTTTTCTTTTGAAAAACCTTTGTTGTGTAATAATTAGACTTCGAATTACATTTTCCTTTAAATCTTTCGACTCACGTTATGTAAACCTTGAAATTAATGTTTTACCGTGATTTTCTTAAATTGCCTATTTTTCTAACTAGCCTTGTGGGTCCCACGTGGGATTCACGGCACTGTAATACCTCGAGAGATTTTGGGGGTGTTACAGAAAATGGTATCGGAGCGCGCGAAACTCCTGGTTTGAATAAAATTTCTCCTAATTTTTCAAAGTCCAACACCCCAAGTGATCGATGTAACACCCCAAACTAGGCGGATATCACAGTGCCGTGAACCCCCGACTGGGACCCACCAGGAGAATGAAAATGAATGAATTACACAGGTAAATGTAGTACCGAACCACTTTACACAATTAATTACTCCGATGAGGAGTTTCATACAACACACCCAGGATGATACTGAATACAAGTATATTTTATATGGAGATAAAATATACAACACTGAGTGAAATGAATATTCAAACGGAATGTCTGCAGCGGAATAAATGAAGAAAACATAAGTGACTGAAAAGACTGGGGCCCCCTACTAGTATCACTGGGACTCCTCGCCGTCACCGTGCTCTCCCGTGCCTTAGCCTTGCCATGACTGAAACAAAGATCCCCAACGGGCCGGGCCATACGTAACAACAATCCTCAAGGGTTGAAAATACACAATCATGATATATCTGAAATTATGTATTATCCCGTCGAAACATACGCAATCAAACATGCTATATGAATCGACTATCAGTACGGCTCAAAGGAATGGCGCCACACTACGTCCGGGATGGAAATGTGTCCGTGCACAAGCCACTAACGAGTATCGACCGAATACACGTGTGGTCTTGTACCTAATCAGTCTCACGAAGCCATCAACTCGTGTGCACAGTCCAATGTGAGGCCACCAACCAACACACGACTATAATGTGCCCGACATGAAAATCCTACACATACCAACCGGCACGCCAAGATGACCCTAATGCCACAATATGACAAAAGTGACAACGAAAATGAATAATGACTCACCAAGATTAAATGATGGTGGAATGAATGACATCTTAATGAAATGATTGGAACCGTCGTTCCTTATGACTGAAGTGATTTATTGACAATGACAAGTTTTGATACGGTTAATACAATGATGAATGAGTTACGATTATGAATGAACAACATCAAAAGGAATGAATATCCTTTTAACCGAGTAAGAATTAACTTACTCAATACCGATGACAATGTCCTTCCACGAACAACGTCCTAAATGAAAAGTCGGTCGCTCGAACAACCTTGAACAACAACAATTACCAACAACCGATCAATACACGAATCAAATACGATCATAACCGACCCAAACGTCGATACAACAATATCCGAACTCGTAGATGTACTCTATCGAAAACGTTGAGATACCCGTTGGTTAAAACCAAACCCAAATTATCGAACCAAATCCAAAATGATTGATTCAAACCAGCACAACATTATCAATGACATCAATAATCTCATAGAAATCCACAATTCAAGTTTATAATAACGACAATAGGAAATCCCCAAAATAACCGAAGTCAACCCCAAGGGTTCTTGAAATAATTCCGAAAATAACCATTAAATCCGTAAGAATATACTTATCCAAGGTAGATAATCCATATCTAACATATTCCAATGATAATCCAAGCTTACACGAAGAAATCGGAAGGAAAAACCCAAAAATCCGAAATTCTAGATCCAAGAGATTAATACCTTTGATTCGATGTGATGAAGATGATGAAATGATGATTAACCCGAAAGATGAGCTTGAAGATGATGATTGATGAATACACCTCGAAGAATCCTCTCCGAATCGCTCGAAAATGCCCAAAATTACCGAAGGAATGAAATGAGATGAATAAATGACGAACTCTGACTAAACTATCCAATTTATAGTCAGTCCAGGTTAGCGTGCGCTAGCCCTTGTGCGTAGCGTGCGCTAACGAGTAATTTGGGTAGTCCAGTACCCACTGTCCGAACACGGTAGCGCGCGCTACGTACCTTCTTGTAGCGTGCGCTACGGCCATATTACTAGCGTGCGCTAAGACCCATTATTAGCGTGCGCTAACGAAATATTGATGCCCAAAGATCGAGTCCAGAAAACTGTCTGACCTATGATCTGACCCCGATAGCGTGCGCTACAACCATTGTTTAGCGTGCGCTAATATATCGGTTGCGTACGCTAACAACAACACATAGCGTGCGCTATGAATTAATCTAGTGCAGTCCAGTAGCCACTGGACTCAACTTGATCCGTCCCTAGCGCGCACTACTCCACACATATAGCGTGCGCTACTACAACCCGTTAGCGCGCGCTACTTACTACTCGTAGCGTGCGCTACAAATAATCTCACCTGCAGTCCAGTACCTTCTGGACTGCAGCCAGGGCAACCTTAGCGTGCGCTAAAGCTGAGTGGTAGCGTGCGCTACCTATATCCAATTAGCGTACGCTAAAAGGAGTATGTAGCGTGCGCTACTCCTCACGCACAGCTCGCAACGAAAATGACAATGATGATAAACGCGGCACGAAACTCCAATCAGATTAGTGATGAATGACGATTGATACACGATACAATTACTCTGAATGATGAATACCATGACTGAATATGAGTGACAAATGATCAATAATGAGTGAAATTACTGAGTGATAATGACTGAATGATAAATACTGAATGATAATTACTGAATTACAACCGGGTATTACATACACCCCCCCTTAAAAGAGTTTCGTCCCCGAAACTAAGGGTCAAACAATTCGGGATAACTCTCCCGCATACTATCCTCGGTTTCCCAAGTAGCCTCTTCGACTCCGTGTCTAGACCACTGAATTTTAACCAAAGGAATCGTCTTATTCCTCAACTGCTTGATTCGCCGCTCTAAAACTCGTATAGGACGTTCCTCATATGAATGATCATCGGCAATCTCGATTTCATCGAACTGAAGTATGTGACTCGGGTCGGCAACATACTTCCGCAACTGAGAGACATGAAACACATTATGAATTCGGCTCAACGCCGGAGGTAAAGCCAATCGATAAGCTAACTCGCCCACTCGATCCAAAATCTCAAACGGTCCAATGAATCTCGGACTCAACTTTCCCCTCTTCCCAAAACGGAAGATACCACGACTCGGGGATACCTTGACCAACACATGGTCACCACCTCGAACTCTAATGGTCGATCTACGGTTATCTGCATATGATTTCTGTCGACTCTGAGCGGTCAACAAACGACTTCTGATCAAAGCTACCTTCTCACGGGCGGCTATAAGCATATCGGGCTCGGTGCCGATTGATTCTGATAAGTCGTCCCAACACAACGGAGATCGAAAACGACGACCATACAAGGCCTCGTAATGTGCCATCTTGATCGAAGCATGCCAACTATTATTATACGTGAACTCGATCAATGGTAGTTGGGCTTCCCAATCGTCTTTCCAATCGAGGACGCATGCCCTCAACATGTCCTCTAATGTCTGAATGGTCCTCTCTGATTGTCCGTCGGACTGAGGATGAAAAGGGGTACTGAGGTTAAGCTGAGTTCCCATAGCACGATGAACTGATTTCCAAAAATGCGACACAAACCGTCCGTCACGATCGGAAACGATACTTTTAAGAGTACCGTGAAGTCTGACTATCTCTTTAATGAACAACTGGGCAAGTCTCTCGGGACCCCACGTATCCTTGATCTCAAGGAAATGAGCTGATTTGGTTAAGCGGTCCACGATCACCCAGATCGTGTTCATGCCACGACGACTCGTCGGCAAACTCGTGATGAAATCCATAGAAATGTCTTCCCACTTCCACTCGGGAATAGGAAGAGGTTTCAGCATACCCGCCGGTCGCTGATGTTCAATCTTAACTTGTTGACAGGTTAAGCATATCGAAACAAATTATGCGACTTCTCGCTTCATATTACTCCACCAGTAATTTTGTTTCAAGTCCTTGTACATCTTACTAGACCCCGGATGAACAGAATAAGGGGTAGCATGAGCTTCTGTCAAAATCGAGTTTTTTCAACTCGTCATTCGCCGGTACGCACAACCGATTCTTAAACCTCAAACGTCCATCCTCGTGGACCACAAATCCAGGGGCTTTCCCCTGAGCCACATCCTCTCGGATGCGCAACAATGATGGGTCCGAACCCTGATTCTCTCGGATTTCCTCCTCGAGTGACGATGAAATCTCTAACATACAAAGCTGCCCCTGAACTCGCCGGGCTGCACTCGATCTCGGGTCTAAGGAATTCCCGCCAAGCTCCTTCCGAATCATAAACGGGCAAGCATCCGCTCTTGAACGGACTTACGACTCAAGGCGTCGGCGACAATGTTCGCCTTGCCCGGTGGTAGAGGATCTCGATATCATAATCTTTGATTAATTCCAACCACTGCCTCTCGATGCATATTTAACTCCTTCCGAGTAAATATATACTTTAAGCTCTTATGATCGGTGAATATCTCGATGTAACGCCATAAAGAAAAAGACGCCAAAATTTCAAAGTGAACACCACGGCACCTAGCTCAATGTCGAGGCACGGATAATTAACCTCGTAAGGTCTCAATTGCCGTGAAGCATAGGCAATAACCTTCCCGTTCTGCATGAGTACACATCCGAGACCCTGTCCGGACGCATCACTATAAACCACAAATCCTTCCGTCCCCTGCGGCAAGGAGAGTACAGGTGCTGACATTAACCGGTTCTTGAGTTCCTCAAAACTCCGTTGACACGCGTCAGACCACGTGTATTTCTTATCCTTCCGCAAAAGGTTCGTTAAGGGTTGAGCGATTCTAGAAAATCCCTCTACAAATCGCCGATAATAACCCGCTAATCCGAGGAAACTTCGGATTTCCTTAACGTTCTTCGGAGGTAGCCAATCTCGAATAGCCTCCGTCTTCTGAGGGTCGACACGAACTCCGTCTAATGAAATTACATGTCCGAGAAAAGTCACTCCGGACATCCAGAACTCACATTTGGAGAACTTCCCATAAAGTTATTCTCGTCTCAACACGTCGAGCACTTGATGAAGGTGAAACTCGTGTTCCTCCCGGTCACGAGAATAAATCAAAATGTCATCGATGAAGACAACAACAAACTGATCCAAAAAGTCGATGAAAACTCGATTCAGTAACTCCATGAATACCGCAGGTGCATTAGTCAATCCGAACGGCATAACCACAAACTCATAATGACCATAGCGTGTTCGAAACGTCGTCCTCGCGATGTCCGACTCTCGGATCCGCAACTGATGATATCCAGACCTTAAGTCGATCTTGGAAAATACTGAAGCTCCCTAAAGTTGATCTAAGAGATCATCAATACGGGGTAAGGGATACTTGTTCTTGATCGTCATCCGGTTCAATTCCCGGTAATCAATACACAAGCGGAACGAACCATCCTTCTTCTTGACAAATAACACTGGTGCTCCCCACGGGGACGCACTCGGTCGAATATAACCCTTCTCGAACAATTCCTCAAGTTGGTTCTTTAATTCCTGCATTTCGATCGGGGCCATCCGGTACGGTGCCTTCGATATTGGGGACGTACCAGGCTCCAAATCAATCGTGAATTCCACATCCCTCTGTGGAGGCAAACCAGGTAACTCGTCTGGAAAAACATCGGCATATTCCTTCACTACCGGAATGTCCGTCAACATTACTGATGATTTCTCGGTTTTGGTCATATAGCACCAATAACCGACACATCCCTGATTGAGTAATCTTACTGCTTTCATCAAATTAATGACTTTACCAGAACAACCGGGATTACCTCCCTGACACACACATTCGACTCCATCGTCTGAAATGATAGTGACCAAACGCTTTCGGACACTAATGATGGCATCATGACGATCCATCCAATCAATACCCAAGATGACGTCGTCCCTCGGCAAATCTACTACGATTAGGTCCGCTGGCCATACACGACCATGAAGCTGAATCGGACAATTCTGAATCTCACGACTTCCGACAATTCGTCTACCATCAGGTAGGCCAATGACATAAGGCTCACAACTAGTAGCACTACCCAGACGTAGTCTACTCAAACATGACTCAGAAATGAATGAATGCGATGCACCAGTATCAAAAAGGGTACACACAGTTGAGATAGAATATCGAGTGTACCGAGATCATCCGGCCTCCGGATCGTCGGTCTTCTTCATCTCATAAATTCGGGCTTGCCGCCCCGAACCGGACGTTCCGTATGATAGCTCTTGGCTCGCCTTTAGCTCCTGTCGTCTTGAACGACGCCGACCGAGTGGCCTTGATTACGCACCGCCAATGACACAGGGCTTGAGATGACGCCGGAGTGGGTTTAGAGTCCCTACGGCAAAAACGGGCCCTATGCCCGGCAATCCCACAGTTGTGGCACGTGACAGATCGCTTGGACATTTGGTGCTGAAATGACTGTTCTCTCACAGCTGAAACAGTGATGGCCGAATCGCCGCCGCGACTGAGATTCCGCGGGTTTAGATGCCGTGGGAGGTCGCTCAGAAAAAGTAGAGCCCGCACGTGGTTTCTTGAAAGTGGCCTGACTCCCGTCATACTGATTACGGTTCTTGGACTTCTTGCTAGCGGATCAGGGTTGTTGCTTAGAAATTTCCTTAGCCGTAAGCTCGTAAGTGAGAGTTTTCTCAATGAACTCGGCCAGAGTGGCACAATTATGATTAAGCAACTGTAGCCGCACACGAGGTTTCAGCCTCTTGCTGAAATACTTGATCTTGTCCGCTTCTGAGTGAATGATAGATGAGGCGAACGGAAGAAGTTCCTGAAATTTTTCGGCGATGGCGAGAACATCATCATCCGCCGAAAGGTCGGGAGTGAGTAATTCCGACAACTTGGCCTCCCTGAGTGGGGCCGGATAGTACCTCTCCATCATGAGAGTCTTGAACTGATCCCAAGTACATGATCCGTCTGTGGGCTTCAACGATAACCACCATGAATGAGCGCTCTTACCGAGATTGTAAGCCGCAACTGAAACTTTATGCCCTTCAGGGCAATCCACCATAGCAAATAATTTCTCAAAATGCTCAAGCCAATGAACAATATCCGCCGGCTCAGATGAGCCCTCAAAGGTAGGTGGTCGCTGGCAAGAGATATCGCTAATGATATTGCTTACACCCCTCTCTTGCCTCTAAGGTGGCGGCGGAGGAGCCTACTGATTTTGATTGACGGAGTTATGCATCGTCTCCATCAACTGAGCCATCTGGGTCATTTGGGCCATCATGCCCTGCATAAATGCGAGTGGGTCAAACCGGACACCCTCTGACTGAGCCGTGTCCCGGGTACGACTCCCCAATAGTGAATGATCGCGTCCAGGTGAATGAGTGGCAGCATCGCTGCTCGATGAATTAGCATTATTCCTCGCGTTCGCGCGTGTATTCACACGAGTTCTCGGGATTCGGACCGCTCCACGGCCTCGTCCTCCACGTCCTCTGCCAGCCCTTTCCATACTGAAGTGGAAAGTCATATGATGATTATATATCTCGTATGAGTATCACATTATGATTATATTATGAAATGATGAAAATGAGCATATGCGCTCAAATACAGCGATTACATGAATGATTAACTGAGGTGACATGATTATCTGATGAAATTATTGAAATGATTATCTTGAACAATTTAACAAGATTGATGATATGATCTTCAAGATCAACAACTGAGTAATGAAATGAATTGGGTGATTAATGAGTTAACATTATCGACTTTTGAAATTGATGAATGAGGATTGTTAACTGATGAATTATGAATGAATGATTATTGCCAGAAATTTTACCATGGCATCAGAAATCTTACAGTTCTTGGTCTGATTGGCTCGGCATTTGCACAGGTCACACGTGACGCGAAAGTCCAATGATACTAGTCTGATGACGATGATTTCAAATGAGACATGACTTGGAGGGTAGTATTCAAAACCACTCTCCGATACCAACTCTGTAACACCCCAAACTAGGCGGATATTACAGTGCCGTGGACCCCCGACTGGGACCCACCAGGCGAATGAAAATGAATGAATTACACAGGTAAATGTAGTACCGAACCACATTACACAATTAATTACTCCGATGAGGAGTTTCATACAACACACCCAGGATGATATTGAATACAAGTATATTTTATATGGAGATAAAATATACAACACTGAGTGAAATGAATATTCAAACGGAATGTCTGCAGCGGAATAAATGAAGAATACATTAGTGACTGAAATGACTGGGGCCCCCTACTCGTATCACTGACTCTCGCGTCACCGTGCTCTCCCGTGCCTTAGCCTTGCCATGACTAAAAACAAGATCCGCCAACGGCCGCCATACGTAACAACAATCCTCAAGGGTTGAAAATACACAATCATGATATATCTGAAATTATGAATTATCTGTCGAAACATACGCAATCAAACATGCTATATGAATCGACTATCGACGGCTCAAAGGAATGGCGCCACACTACGTCCGGATAGAAATGTGTCCGTGCACAAGCCACCAACGAGTATCGACCGAATACACGTGTGGTCTTGTACCTAATCAGTCTCACGAAGCCATCAACTCGTGTGCACAGTCCAATGTGAGGCCACCAACCAACACACGACTATAATGTGCCCGACATGAAAATCCTACACATACCAACCGGCACGCCAAGATGACCCTAATGCCACAATATGACAAAAGTGACAACGAAAATGAATAATGACTCACCAAGATTAAATGATGGTGGAATGAATGACATCTTAATGAAATGATTGGAACCGGCTGCTCCTTATGATCAAGTGATTAATTGACAATGACAAGTTTTGATACGGTTAATACAATGATGAATGAGTTACGATTATGAATGAACAACATCAAAAGGAATGAATATCCTTTTAACCGAGTAAGAATTAACTTACTCAATACCGATGACAATGTCCTTCCACGAACAACGTCCTAAATGAAAAGTCGGTCGCTCGAACAACCTTGAACAACAACAATTACCAACAACCGATCAATACACGAATCAAATACGATCATAACCGACCCAAACGTCGATACAACAATATCCGAACTCGTAGATGTACTCTAACGAAAACGTTGAGATACCCGTTGGTTAAAACCAAACCCAAATTATCGAACCAACTCCAAAATGATTGATTCAAACCAGCACAACATTATCAATGACATCAATAATCTCATAGAAATCCACAATTCAAGTTTATAATAACGACAATCGGAAATCCCCAAAATAACCGAAGTCAACCCCAAGGGTTCTTGAAATAATTCCGAAAATAACCATTAAATCCGTAAGAATATACTTATCCAAGGTAGATAATCCATATCTAACATATTCCAATGATAATCCAAGCTTACACGAAGAAATCGGAAGGAAAAACCCAAAATCCAAATTCTAGATCCAAGAGATTAATACCTTTGATTCGATGTGATGAAGATGATGAAATGATGATTAACCCGAAAGAGGAGCTTGAAGATGATGATTGATGAATACACCTCGAAGAATCCTCTCCGAATCGCTCGAAAACGCCCAAAATTACCGAAGGAATGAAACGAGATGAATAAATGACGAACTCTGACTAAACTGTCCAATTTATAGTCGGTCCGTGTTAGCGTCGCTAGCCTTGTGCGTAGCGTGCGCTAACGAGTAATTTGGGTAGTCCAAGACTCCATCGTCCCGAACACGGTAGCGCGCGCTACGTACCTTCTTGTAGCGTGCGCTACGGCCATATTACTAGCGTGCGCTAAGACCCATTATTAGCGTACGCTAACGAAATATTGATGCCCAGCACTGGAGTCCAGAAAACTGTCTGACCTCTGATCTGACCCCGATAGCGTGCGCTACAACCATTGTTTAGCGTGCGCTAATATATCGGTTGCGTACGCTAACAACAACACATAGCGTGCGCTATGAATTAATCCAGTGCAGTCCAGTAGCCACTGGACTCAACCTGATCCGTCCCTAGCGCGCGCTACTCCACACATATAGCGTGCGCTACTACAACCCGTTAGCGCGCGCTACTTACCACTCGTAGCGTGCGCTACAAATAATCTCACCTGCAGTCCAGTACCTTCTGGACTGCAGCCAGGGCAACCTTAGCGTGCGCTAAAGCTGAGTGGTAGCGTGCGCTACCTATATCCAATTAGCGTACGCTAAAAGGAGTATGTAGCGTGCGCTACTCCTCACGCACAGCTCGCAACGAAAATGACAATGATGATAAACGCGGCACGAAACTCCAATCAGATTAGTGATGAATGACGATTGATACACGATACAATTACTCTGAATGATGAATACCATGACCGAATATGAGTGACAAATGATCAATAATGGGTGAAATTACTGAGTGATAATGACTGAATGATAAATACTGAATGATAATTACTGAATTACAACCGGTATTACAATCGAAGCTCCTCATGGGAATGCAACGTAAGTGATATGTGTGTTTCTGTGTATGTACTACATTTAATTGTAAACCGTGAATGGAACTGGCTTTAGATTAATACCGTCAGTGATGGCACGCCGAGGAGCTAGGAGGGTGGTGAATGACGCTCAGGGTTCCGCCGCGAGCCACAATGAGGACGGGAACACTGCCGAGACCCATCCTGCTGGGGGCCAGCCGCCACCAGTTAATCAAAACGATCAGGAGGCGGAACGCCAGAATAACAAACTGGGAGGCATGGACCCAACTTTGTTCAGGCCCTTGCCCAGTCTATCGCAATGGGAATTGCTCAGGTCAATGAGGCGGAACGGATACCGGTCATCAATGTGAAAGAAAACGCAGGAAGAGACCAATGGTTGGGAGAGATGCTGAAGGCTAGGCCTCCATTATTTGACGGGACAGGGGAGAAACATGTGGACGACTGCATTTCTGAAATGGAGACTGCCTTCGAAGTGATCGGATGCCCAGAAAACCGGAAGGTGCCGCTCGGGATTAATCAACTCCGTGACACTACTGCACGTTGGTGGAGGACTTACAGGCCAGAGGACCGAGTGGTCGGGTGGACCGAATTTGCCCGACTACTACGGAGCGAGCATCCCCGAATCAGCCCGAACCGCTCGCGCACGAGACTTTTTTAGTGCTGGGCCTCAGAACATGCCAGTACCAGAGATCATTCGGGCCTACCGAACCGAGCTAAGTTACATCTCCCAAATGGTTCCATCAGAAGATCAACGAATATGCCATCTTGCGCAGAAGTTGCCGGAGGATGTACAATGCTATGCCGCCGGATTTCACTGCACGACCCTGAGGGCATATGAAGACGTAGTCACAGCATATGCCGGTACAGTTGTTAATACCGACATCGGGCATAACTCGAAGAAGCAGAAGACATCAGTTCAGCCTGGTAGCAACAACAAAACGAATTTGGGGCCCGCATCTTCTTTTAAGTCGGCAGTTTCGTACCAACAGAAGGGTATATCTGATCGGCCTTACCGTAGGGACTGTTTCAATTGTGGCGTGACCGGGCATACTAAGGATCGGTGTCAGAAGACGGCTACCAAAAGTTTCACTTGCGGAAAGAGTGGACACATGTCTCGTTACTGCTGGCGGGCCAATCCCACTCAGAGCCCAGCTTCCCAACCAAGTCAACAAGGCTCTGTGCAATCCCACAGGACGCCTGCTGTTTCCAACTACCGAGCTCCATCGCACCAGAACCAACCACCGCTACACGGTGCCGGACGAGGCCGTGGGCGCGGTGGAGGTACCCCGTCCTTTTCGGAGTCAGTGTCGTCCCGTGTATTTGAGCTGAGGGCTACGGATGGTCAGTCTGCGCCAGCTATCTCAGATACTCTTCTTGTTAACTCTCAGCCAGTGCATGTACTATTTGATACCGGAGCCACCCATTCGTTTATATCTGTGGAATGTGTTGAACGCTTAAATCTTGTTTGTGTACCTTGTGAGCCCTTTACTGTTAAACTACCCGAGGGTAGTAGATTAGACAGCGATCAAAGGGTTCGAGGCTGTCGGATCTGGATCAACAATCATAGTTGGACCGCTAATCTTATGGTCTTTCTGCTCCAGAATGAAGATATCATATTAGGTATGGACTGGATGCCATTGCATAGAACGATCTTGGATACCTACCACTTGACTATTTCCATTTCGGCTCATGATGGTACCACACATGTCATCAGCGGATGTGAACACTTTAGTACGAAAGGGTCTCTCAGTATTATCGCATCAGAAGCCTCCTGCAGCTCTCGAAGTGAGTACTATTGGTGTTATGTTCTTCGAGAGGATACTTCACAACTTACAATCACAAACATTCCGGTGGTGAATGAGTTTCCAGACGTTTTTCCCGATGAACTACCAGGGCTGCCACCGCACCGAGAAGTTGACCTTTCTATTTAACTCGAGCCGGGGACGAGACCTATTTCCAAAGCTCCTTACAGGATGGCACCGGCCTAGATGAAGGAATTAAAGATACAGCTCGAAGATCTGTTGGAGAAAGGGTTGATCCGCCCAAGCACCTCACCGTGGGGCGCGCCGGTACTTTTCGTTAAGAAGAAAGACAACTCTCTACGCTTGTGCATCGACTACAGGGAGCTGAATAAGGTTACTATCAAGAATCGTTATCCACTACCAAGAATTGATGACCTCTTGGATCAATTACAAGGGGAAGTCGTGTTTTCAAAGATCGATTTACAGTCCGGATATCACCAATTGAGGATTCGGGAGGAAGATATACCCAAGACTGCATTTCGGTCGAGGTATGGGCATTACGAGTATATAGTGGTATCATTCGGGTTGACTAATGCCCCAGCCGTTTTCATGGAACTCATGAATAGAGTTTTGATTGATTTCCTCGATAAATGCGTGGTGGTTTTTATCGACGACATCCTGATATCTTCTCGAAGCCGACAGGAACACGAGGAACATTTGAGGCAAGTGCTGAGCGTGTTAAGGCAACACCAACTTTATGCGAAACTGTCCAAGTGCGAATTCTGGATGCCGGAGGTAATTTTTCTCGGACATGTTGTCTCGGCAGCAGGTGTCAAGGTCGACCCACAAAAGATCGAGACAATAACGAGTTGGGAACCACTGAAGAACATCAAAGAGGTTAGGAGTTTCCTAGGACTGGCGGGTTACTATCGAAGATTCGTCGAGGCCTTTTCCTGTATCGCCCGACCGTTAACGAACCTACTGAGAAAGAGCACCAAATTTTTATGGACTGCAGACTGCCAGAAGAGCTTCGACGAGATCAAGAGTAGGCTAACTACTTCCCCAGTACTAGTGTTACCGCATGTTACAGAAGGATTCGTTATATACACGGATGCATCCAAGCACGGACAAGGGTGTGTCTTCATGCAGAATGGCAGAGTCTTTGCGTACGCATCCCGACAACTGAAGCCGTACGAAGTAAATTACCCGACGCATGACTTGGAGCTAGCCGCAGTGGTATATGCCCTCAAGATTTGGAGGCACTATCTTTATGGAGCTACTTGCAAAGTTTTCACGGATCATAAGAGTTTGAAATATATCTTCACTCAGAGAGAATTAAACATGAGGCAGAGGCGTTGGTTGGATATAATCAAGGACTACGATGTGGAAATCTCTTATCATCCCGGAAAAGCCAATGTGGTAGCCAATGCTCTTAGTCGGAAAACTACACAAGAGGTAATGGTATCCAGCATAACAGTTCAGCCTAAACTGCAGCAAGACATCAGGAGAAGCAACACCGAAGTATGGATACAACGTAGGCAAGGACAATTATGCTCAATCAACATACTTTCGTCCTTACTAGACGAGATACGTCTAGCACAGATGGAAGATCCTGAATTACGTGCGATTGGTGCAAGAATCGAGGAAGAAGATGTTTCCAATTATAAGATTCAAGGTGATTTGGTGAGGTTCAAGAACAGGATCTGTATTCCACCGAATGACGGGCTGAAGCAAACTATACTGAAGGAGGCGAACTCCACTCCCTATTCTATTCACCGCGGAGCAAGCAAGATGTACAAAGATTTGCGACAGAGTTTTTGGTGGAAGAATATGAAATGGGAAGTTTCTAGGTTCGTCGCCCGATGTATGACGTGCCAGCAAGTAAAGATTGAACACCGCAGACCAGCCGGAATTATGCAACCCCTACCCATCCCGGAGTGGAAGTGGGAGAGCATATCAATGGATTTCGTCACTAAGTTACCTACGGCGGTGGGAGGAAAAGATACAATTTGGGTCATTGTTGATCGATTGACAAAATCGGCACATTTCATTTCTATTCAAGAGACAAACACATAGTATAACATTCAAAACACGAGTGAAGCACCAAACAAACACATAGTTCCGACAACCCGAAGGTTGAAAGGACGATACGAAGGCAAGCACCCCAAAACTTTGGAAAATTACGAAAATGGCCCAAAACGTCCGAAATACACGATACACGTTCGAAACACCAAACCAAAGCTCGCAACATAAATAATAACATTAAATGAACTTACGAGAAACTCGAAACAACAGTTTCGGACGAGATTCGCAAGAATCGAACTCAAGTGCGGAAAAGCCGCTAAAAAGCACGAAACTCAATAAAACGACACCGGAACGAACTCGGATGACAAAAAGTACAGAATTAATCATTCTCGAAATGACAAAACGGTCATGAGTGATTTGTCAAAACGGACTTTCGCCGAAAAAAAAAAGAAATTACCGGAAATCGAAATTACGGGTATTACAGTTCCTGCGCCCATCGGAAATTCAGATTTTTCTCGACTCATTCTTAGAACATCCTGAAGGGCATTGTCATCATCTTCAGAGTCGGGGTCTGATTTTGGACTTTCGGGAGTTTCCACGGACTTAGCTTTTCCTTTCTTTCGTGCTTCGTCTTTTTCAAACAAATGGCTCTCAATAAGTTCTTTAACACAGAGGTTGTCCCATTGGATCAGGACAGCAACATCTTGAGTGTCCGTCACTTCCAGAACAAATCTTTCTTCGTTGCTCTATTCGCTCCAGTTGAACAGGGTTTCGTACGGAGCAAGTATGTTATTCTTCCATTGGACAAACCGTTCGTAAGCCTGTTCGATTTGCTCAGAAATTAGGGTTTCAGTAATAATTGAGTCCGGGGAGGGGCTGGGTACAGCGCCTGGGTTCGCCGTAGGCATGGGTTCCTCTACAGGTGTGGAATCCTGTATCGGAGAGGGATTCCTTATAGGGGTTGGTACCCTGATGGGAGATGGATCCTGAACGGGTGTGGGATCCCGTATAGGAGAAGTAGCTTTTGGCTCCAAAATGGCAGCCGACTCGCCAGTGTCTTGTATGTTGGCAAATGTCTGAGCATCCGTCATAGCCACCAAAGGATCGGGATCTATTGTATTGACAGTAGCAGTCATCTCTTCCATAGGGGTTGGGCCCTGGGGGAGTTGTTCAGTGGGTTGGGCCACGGAAGGAGCATCCTTCGAGGTTTCTGTAGTTTTTACTTTTGAAAGCCTCCTTAGCTTCCTTTTCGGCTTCTCAACAGCAACTGGAGTTTTGCCGTGAGATCTTGTTCTCTTCCTTTAAGTCTCCTCACTCTGAGACTTCGAAGATACGTTCCTTGGGTTGGCAGGAAGGGGCAATTTGCGAACGTAAGGCCTGTTTGCAATAAGAGGTCCTTTTTTGAAGACGGTGAGTCTGATGCTTCCCATATAAATGCGAGAAGTGATCTTCTTGGATTTATCGTCTTGCGGAACACCGCATTTCATCAAGATGTAGTTCAACAGAAGACCAAAGGATTTCTACTGCGAAGCAGGCTTAGAAACTTCTTCCTGCAACCGTTTGAGGATGATTTGACACTAGTTGACCTTCTCACAGGTCATAATTGCAACCATCATCCTAAACCTAAGATTGGTGAACATCTCAAAAGCACCTGTTCTGTCCTCAATAATACGACAACATAAATCATGTAAATAGACAAAGGGTAAACAAAAGTTTTTCTTATGGCAAGAGGTGTGAACCGTTTCCACTGATGATGAACCGGTGAACAAGCCAAAGTAAGCGGTTAACAGTTTCTGGGAACCAAAGGTCTCAAGATCTTCCAAGGTCAGGCCATCAGCAGGTAGCCTGTAGATGTTTTGGAGTAGCTCTTGGTCAATGTGGATTTTGACTTCGCAAACGATAGCTGTGATGTCAGCAACATGTCCTCCCTGGGCCAGCGAGAGGTAACGAACAGCAGCATTGAGGTAGAACTCCTCAACCAGATGAACATCAAATCGTTCAGCAGAGTGGCTGCCAAGGCGATTGAGGCATTGTTGACGAATCTTATTGATGATGTACTCCATTGATTCGACGTCATCTACTTCAACATGAACACGTTCAAGCAAGACATATCTGGAAAAGATCCATCCATCGATGATGTTGAATGTTTTCAAGAGAGAGATGGAAGAGGTCTGGGAAGATGCCATTGATGATTCTCGAAGAAAAGTTAGAGAGGATTCAAGGAAAAATGCAGTAAACACAGAAAAACTTATAGGTTGTATGCTCAAGAACTCTTACAATATGCAGAAGGTGTAAAGGGTCTCAGATGGCATTTACAGTCCTTTTATAGTGGGTGGTGAAGAAGGGTTTTCAGAGAATGAACAGTCAGATTTAAGAGATGGGAACCATTTGTTTAAAATGGATGATCACTGTAATATCCGATGGAAATTCCTACTTACTATTGTATTATTCGGATAATTCTTACTGTTGTAGTCTTGTTGCATTTGTGTAATGAATATTAATGTTAGAATATATCATAATAGACTTAATAAAAACGATCACTCGCACTACGATTGAATTCTCAACGTTGTACAGATAAGTACATTTTTGAGCTATTAAACCTGAGCCTAACGTACGCTAATCCTTAGGCATAGCATACGCTATTTTGAGGCCCTTACGTACGTAAAGAGGGACATGTTACGTACGTAACCAGTGTAATCGTATCCGATCTCAACTTTCGGCATGTAGGGCCGGACGGGATTCGAATATCTGATCTTTTGGAGGCAACCTAGTTGACCTACATTACGTACGTAATGCTTCAAGCGGTAACGTACGTAATGATTTTCGAATTTTAGTCCAGTAGTCTCTGGACTTAGCTTACGTACGTAACACTTTTTGCGTAGCGTACATAAAGTTGTTAACGTACGTTATCCTGTTGTGATAACGTACGTAACGAACTGTGCTGTTATAAAAAGACAACTTGTGTCTTTCATTTTGCACGACCAAACTCTAATTTTTCACCCTTATAATCATCCCCCTGCATCCCTAGATCAAATTTACCTCCTTCCAACCTGTGCTTGAGCTTGACATCTTGATTTTTGGAGCTTGTTGATTGGAAGTTGGAGTCATTCTTGAAGCTTAGATTGTGTTCTTGTGTTTTTGGTGTATTGTTCTCCATTTCTGAAGGTATGTTATACGATTTAACCCTATAATGTCGTAATTATAATGATAGTGATTAAGTATATTCCACCTAGTGATGAATTAATCAAAATAAACATGTTTGTAGTTAAACTTTCAACAAACCTAATGATGAATATGATGATTAAGGGTTTTGTAATTATGTGTTCTTAGTGTTTTAAATGGTTATGATCATATTTAGTTAAACCTCACTCTTCTTGCTGGACTAATAACACTATTGGAATAATAATAGTCCTTGTTTCATTATAATGCAAATAACTTGTTGGAATAATTACCATAAAATGTTTTAAGAAACCCTTGTTGATCATTAAAAGAATGAAATGACCTTCTTGAACCTAAGCTAAGTGAATTCAGAGGAATAATATTTGAATCTCCAAGTTAATTAGAAGATTATAAGGATGGTGTTAAACTTGAGGTAGTCTTCATGATCATAATATGGATTTGTAACTAGTTAACTCAACATAAGTAATTGATTGAAGTGCAGATTTTACTTTTAATCAATTGAGATGTTCTTGATAAGTTTAAAGGATAGGAGACTATTGTTTAACACATTATGGAACGATTCTTAATCCAACAAACATTTGGTAACATCTTGTAATCAATTGTAAGAAGAGAATGGTATTAATAAGGTTCTTGAAGTAACACTTCAACATCTTAAAAAGTTGAACTACTCAAATGAGAAATAGGATGTTGTCTCATTGAAGTTTTCTATAGATGATCATATAAACGTATTATTGATTAAAATATACTTCATTCAAGGTTGATTGTCCAAGTAACCGATTTTGAATCGAGGGCCGGCTGTTCGTTCAACAAAGAAGGACTATTCTCGCCTCCGTATTGAGGCAAGTTATCTTGCTTGGTTATAATGATGTGTGGATTCTTATGATGATTATGCATTTCGTGTATATGAAATTGTTATAAACTTGTGTCTTGTGATTTGAGGTTGTTCTTAATGATTTCCCATTTTCATCATGGGATTGTATTCCCAAGTTCGTCACTTCCGAACCCTTGTTATTGTTGATCTTGTCGTCATTTCGGTGAGTCCTATGTCCCTAATCGGATTTGTGAATTATTGAATTCGTTGTCATGTTGCATCGTGACATATCTGGAGTCATATCTACGTTCCGATTGGATATTGTGTAGGATTTTTAGCCGGGCAAAAATATAGTCATGCGTGAATATTTTCCGTGTTGGGCTGTGCACACGAGACATAGTTCGTTGAGGCTAATTATGTAACAGCCCCAAAACAGTGGCTATTACAGTGGCGTGGACCCCCTACCGGGACCCACCAGGCGATATCACGATATACACTTACAACCTGACAATGTGGCACCGTACCACAATATTTATCAAAACCCCGATGTGGAGTATGAGTTATACATGTCTTTAATACGAGCAAACGTACACAGGATCCAAATTCGGTACAGACTATATGACGATGGGCGGTACCTAACAAATTATAGTACATTCATCCGACACAAAGTAAAATGAAATTCATAATAAAACATAACCGAACATCAAAAGACTCGGGCCCCCCGAAATAGCATACTTCAAAACCCTCCGTCGCCATTGTGCTCCTCCTGTGCCTTGCCCTTTCCTCGCCCTGAAATACAAGTATTTCGCCCCAAACCACAGGGTCAGCTATACATGATAATAATTCTCATGACATTATACAATTCATATATATATATAGATCTCAAAGAAAACAATCGACTACTGATTATACCCCGCAGGCGTATAAACAGTCAATCCCAACTGTTGAACATAACCAAATATACGAACGACCATATAATATGGCTCAAGACGGACGTCACAGTACGCCCGATCTGGAATTGTGTCCGTGCACATGTCCACCCCATATACGGAATCCAGAATATACGTGGGACGATGTACCTAATTAGCCTCACGAACTACGTCTCGTGTGCACGATCTAAATGCGGAAAACATCCACGCATGATCATCAAGTGCCCGGCTAAAAATCCTACACATAACCAATCGGCACGTAGATATGACTCCAGAGATGTCACGATACAACATGACAACGAAACTCAACGAATTACACCTTTATCAAGGAATTGAACGACTCACCGAAGTGTCAACAAATCTCAAAAGGACCAACGGTAACAAGAATGGTAATTTCGGGTATATCATCCCAACACCATGATAATACGATCAAGGCATCACCATATCACGAATCATAGATTATCAGTACATTTCATACACACGAAACGCATAATAGTCACAAGAATTCAACCATCATTATAACCAAGCAAGATAACTTGCCTCAATTCCGTAGACGAATAATCCTTCTTTGAATGATCAAACGAATGGTATCCTCGTCTAATAATACTCACGTGAACAAGCAACCTTGAATGAAATTTAATTCATTCAACAACACATTCGTACGATAACGGTATTATAAACAATATTCGTAATTTTACTTGAATAAATCAATTATCCTATTGATCACTTTAATGTTCCAATTATAAATCATCATATGTTTATCATGTTCATTCACATATTCTAACATTAATGTCAAATACTTAAAGTCCAGTTTATTACGAATGTAACATTGTGAAAACATCTTTTCAAATCATTGGCGCTTCCGATTACGATATAAGTTTGTGTTTAACTACGTTCTTCATTATTTTACCAACGATTACATTAAAACTGATTACTATATGAAGCATAAGTTCAAGTTTTTAGTGAACTAAGAAAATCATCTTAATTTACGTCTCTTAACACACACAGATTAATGAAATGGAATTCAGCTACTCATCTACCGCATTTGTATCACCATATTCACTACAATCCTCTTAAGAATATTATCAACATATTAATGTAGTGATTAACACCCTTTTAAGTTATCAACGAAATCGATTAACTTGAGCATATAAAGATTACAACTTCCTTCTATCAAAATCCATTATTTTACTTTTTAAGAGTTTATTAAAAGCCTAGTTATATCATTGGATACTTGGAATTCTAAAAGTAACTTCATCCCATCTTGTGAAGATTACCTTCAAAGGGTTAACATAATTCTTCCAACAATTTATTACAAAAGTGTTGGTTTTAGAGGCCAAAATTATGGTTCCATATTACCTTCAAGAATCAATTGAATGTTCAAGACAAGATTAGTACCTCCCATCTCTAATCATTAAGGATTTCATCCCTAACATGTTCCTAGTGTTGAGACTATAATCATCTTCCAGTTATCATGTTATAAATCCGGTTTTATCTATCATTATCAACACAACCATATTATGAAGTTATAATACATCAAGAAGTAATAATAATACTCCTGATGTTGATCCTCTCTTAGTTTGAGCATGATTCAATTAATTTATCATGTTTTACACTAGCTTAACTAACATCATGAAGTGTATATATGCTAACATCATCATAAGCATAGATTTAGTATGAGTTTAAGAGAAACCAACATCAAAATGAAGAACAACACCAACACTTCAAAGAACACACTTCAATCTCCAAATCTTCATGTCACAAACCAAGTGCTGAAGCTCCAACACAAGTTAGAAGGGCTAGAAACGGAGTTGGCAGGGAAGGGAATCGTTTTTCTCAGTTGGGAGGTTGAATGGGTCGAACAGGAAATGAATGGCAAGTCATAATTTTATAATCTGAACTCGGCATTACGTACGTTAAAGAAAGTGGTTAACGTACGTTATAGTCCTTACGTACGTAATCTCATGATCATTACGTACGTAATCAGTTTCATCAGATCTTTCTGACTTAAAACACGCAAATCGTTACGTACGTAAATACATAACTATTACGTACGTAATAGCCGTTGACTTGGCTGTTGCGATCGACTCCCGACCACCTACCCCCGTTCGGTCCCACACGCCGAAAGGCGGGCTGTTGATGGATCTCTCGCATTACGTACGTTAACATATGAATGTTACGTATGTAAGGCTACGTACATAGCGTACGTAAAGAAGATAGGTTAACGTACGTTACGTTCTATAACAAACATAAATGGAATTCTCCCAATATCACCCAACAATTAATATAGTATGAATGACCATGATTCCAACTTAACATAATTCGTCGATATACTTGCTACAACAATACAGATATGGTGCGAAAATACTTGGTTTAAATCAGAAAATATAATAGTAAAGGCGAGGGTATTACATACCCCCCCCCCTTAAAAGGAGTTTCGTCCCTGAAACTAAGGGGTAAACATCTCGGGGTATTTCTCTCGCATGCTATCTTCAGTCTCCCACGTAGCTTCCTCGACTCCATGTCTCGACCACTGAATTTTTAATAAGGGAATCGCCTTGTTCCTTAGCTGTTTGATTCTTCTCTCAAGTATCTGCACATGCCGTTCTTCATACGAATGGTCATCGGCTATTTCGACCTCGTTGAATTGAATAACGTGACTTGGGTCAGCAACATACTTCCTCAACTGAGATACATGGAATACGTTGTGAATCCGGCTCAAAGCTGGTGGTAATGCTAAACGATAGGCTAGGTCGCCTACTCGTTGCACGATCTCAAACGGACCAATATACCTTGGGCTCAACTTGCCTCTCTTCCCGAATTGGAAAACACCTCTAGTAGGAGATACTTTGACTAGTACATGGTCACCAACCTCAAACTCGAGTGGTCGTCGACGATTATCTACGTATGATTTCTGGAGGCTTTGGGCCGTTAATAGACGACTCTTGATCAGGGAAATCTTCTCGCGGGCTGCCAATAACATATCAGGTTCCGTACCAATAGATTCAGACAAATCGTCCCAACACAAAGGGGACCTACAACGACGACCATACAATGCCTCATAAGGTGCCATCATGATCGAGGCGTGCCAGTTGTTATTATATGTGAATTCTACCAACGGTAGTTGGGCTTCCCAGTCGGGCTTCCAATCGAGAGCACATGCCCTCAACATATCCTCTAGAGTTTGAATAGTCCTCTCAGACTGACCGTCAGTCTGAGAATGAAAAGCCATACTGAAGTTCAACTGTGTACCCATAGCACGATGAACCGCCTTCCAAAAGTGCGACACGAACTGTCCGTCACGATCTGATACAATACTCTTAGGGGTACCATGTAGTCTCACAATCTCTTTGATGAATAACTGGGCCAATCTCTTGGGGCTCCACGTATCCTTGATCTCCAAGAAGTGGGCTGATTTAGTCAATCGATCCACAATCACCCAAATCGTTTTCATGCCTCGACGGCTCGTCGGCAAGCTAGTAATAAAATCCATCGATATGTCTTCCCACTTCCACTCGGGAATCGGAAGCGGTTTCATCATGTCAGCTGGTCGTTGATGCTCAATCTTGACCTGCTGACAGGTCAAACATTTCGAAACGAATTTGGCAACCTCCCGTTTCATGTTACCCCACCAATAATACGGCTTCAAATCCTTATACATTTTGTTCGATCCCGGGTGTATGGAATACGGGGTATCATGAGCCTCCTTCAAAATAGTATTCCTCAACTCTTCATCTGCTGGTACACATACTCGGTTTTTAAAGCGTATCAATCCATCCTCGTGAACCACAAATCCAGGGGCCTTCCCCTGATCGATTTCTCCTCGAATTCTGGATAAGAACGGGTCCGTCATCTGTTTCGTCCTGACCATATCATCAAGGGATGATGAAATCTCAAGCGTGCACAGTTGTCCCTGAATACGTTGTAACCAGACCTCAATATCTGGTCTCATGAACTCTAATTGCAACTCCTTCTGGGCGGTCAAACGAGCCAGTATCCGCTCCTGCACTGTCTTCTGGCTCAAGGCATCGGCAACCACGTTTGCCTTGCTTGGATGATAAAGGATCTCGATATCATAGTCTATGATTAGCTCTAACCACCTCCTTTGTCTCATATTCAACTCCTTTTGGGTAAAAATATACTTCAGGCTCTTGTGGTCCGTAAAAATCCGGCAGGTAACTCCATACAAATAGTGACGCCAGATTTTTAAAGCAAACACTACGGCTGCTAACTCCAAATCATGAGTCGGGTAGTTGACCTCGTAAGGGCCTTAGTATGCGGATGCATAGGCGATCACTTTACCGTCCTGCATTAATACGCAGCCAAGGCCCTGTCTCGATGCATCGCTATATACCACGAATCCTTCCGTTCCTTTAGGTAGAACCAAAATAGGTGCTGAAATTAATCGACTTTTGAGTTCATCAAAACTTTGCTGACATGCTTCCGACCACAAGTATTTCTTATCTTTCCTTAACAAATTAGTCATTGGTTGAGCAATTTTGGAAAATCCTTCCACGAATCGTCTGTAATAGCCTGCTAGACCCAGAAAACTACGAACTTCCTTCATGTTCTTCGGAGGTAGCCAGTCTCGGATAACCACATCTTGTGGGTCCACTCACTCCATCTGCTGATATTACATGTCCCAGAAAAATAACTTCAGACATCCAGAATTCACACTTAGAAAATTTTCCATAGAGTTGTTCTCGCCTTAATGTATCGAGAACCTGGCGGAGGTGACACTCATGCTCCTCATGATCACGAGAGTAGATCAGGATGTCGTCAATAAAAATGACTACAAAACGATCCAGATAATTAATAAAAACTCGATTCATCAATTCCATGAATACTGCGGGTGCATTAGTCAGTCCGAATGGCATGACAACGAACTCATAATGTTCATAGCGAGTGCGAAAAGCTGTCTTCGGGACGTCAGACTCTCGAATCCACAATTGGTGGTACCCGAATCTCAAGTCGATCTTGGAAAATACTGCGGCTCCCTGGAGCTGATCCAATAGATCATCGATGCGAGGTAAAGGATATTTGTTCTTAATTGTTACTTTGTTCAACTCATGGTAATCAATACACAAACGCAGCGATCCGTCCTTCTTCCGTATGAATAACACCGGCGCTCCCCAAGGGGATGCACTGGGTCGAACATATCCTTTCTCAGTTAACTCCTCAAGTTGTCTTTTCAACTCCTGCATCTCAGTCGGGGCCATACGATATGGTGCTTTCGAAAGTGGGGACGTCCCTGGCTCCAACTCAATGGTGAATTCCACCTATCGTTGTGGGGGTAGTCCTGGAAGCTCTTCTGGAAATACGTCTGGATAGTCTCGAACTACTGGAATATCAACCAATTATTTGGTGATCGGTTGTCTGGTCATGTAACACCAATAACCAATGCATCCACAGTTGATAATCTCTGACCTTCATAAGCGATGACTCTCCCTGAATGATTGGGATTATCACCCCGAAAAATACGCTCGACGCCATCATCAGATGTGACGGTCACCATTCGCTTACGGGCGCTAAGCATGGCATCGTGCCGATCCATCCAGTCGATACCCAAGATTACATCATCTTTAGGTAAATCAACCACAATCAAGTCGGACAACCACTCACGGTTGTTCATGTGAATCGGACAGTTCTGTACTTCACGACTCCCAATAATTCTTCTACCATCGGGTAGACCAATTACATAAGGTTCACAATCGGTAACATGATTCAAATGCAAACGACTCAAACAAGAACTAGACAAAAAGGAGTGTGAAGCACCAGTATCAAAAAGAACACAAACGGGCTGAGAGTGGATCTCGAGAGTACCTGCAATCATGCTGGCTTCGGGATCATCTGCTTTCTTCATCTCGTAAACTCTGGGTTTTGCAACCCCGGAAGCAGGTGTACCAGCTTGATTTCCACGACCCATCCCTTTGTTTGCCCCGGTAGTCTGGTAAGAAGCGGACGGAGGAGCACGTTCCTGAACAGAAGACTGTACTGGAGGAAGAGATGCTACTGGAGCAAGCCCTAGTCCACCCCTGCAACAGCGAGCACGATGACCGTTCTTCCCGTAAGTGTGATAGGCAACGGCCGGCTTCGGACACTTGGAGCTGATATGCCCCTGGTCTCAACAGTTATAACACACGACAGGTGAGCTGATTGCCCGAGAGTGCGTTCCTGTCGGTTTCGGTGCCATAGGTGGCCGTTCAGAAGGATTTGGTACAGGCTGGGGCTTCTTGAACATCCCCCGGTTGCTGTCTCCTTGGGTCTGGTTCCTGGATCTCTTGTTGGAAAACTGAGGCTGCTTCTTGGAAATCACCTTCGCAGAAAGTTCATACTCCAAAGCCTTCTCAATAAAATCCGGTAGGGTCGTACAGTGGTGATTGAGTAATTGCATCCTCATTCGGGGTTTAAGCCTCTTGAGGAAATATTTGATCTTATCAGCTTCCGAGCGGACAACTGACGTAGAAAAAGGGAGAAGTGCTTGGAATTTTTCAGCAATCGCTAACACATCCTCGTCTTTCGATGGATCGGGGTTCAGTAATTCGGACAGTTTGGCTTCACGGATGGGTGCAGGATAGTAACGATCTAGCATAAGATTCTTGAATTCCTCCCATGTACTCGCGCCCTCGGCAGGCCTCACGGAAAGCCACCAAGTATGGGCACTTACTAAGGTAGTAGGCTGCCACAGCAACTCGATTTTCCTCTGGGCACTCCACCATCTCGAACAGTTTCCCGAAATGCTCTATCCAGTGTACAATGTCAGCAGGCTCAGATGAGCCTTCAAAAGTCGGAGGTCGCTATCGTGATATGTCACTAATAATCCAGCTCACGATCCCGCCAGGCACCAGAGGCGGAGGCTGTTGCCCCTGCTGTTGACCAATAGTATTCCTGTGCATAGCTTCCATCAGCTGACCCATTTGGGTCATCTGGGCCATCATGCCCTGCATCACGGTGTAAGGATCGACACGTGCATTTTCTCCAGTGTGGTGTGATTGGTCCCTAGAAGGCGAATCACTGCCTGCGGAACTCTGTTCCACATTCGCGCGTCTGTTGGCTCGTGGTATCGGGATTCGACCTCTTCCGCGGCCTCGTCCCCCTCTGCCACGGCCTCTCAGATTCCTTTCCATACTGAAAAAATCAAGTCACAAGTACAGTTCAAGTTATCAATCATAATTCATGCTAAGTTAATGGCAACAGGGAATTTCATATCCAACAAAGCAGTTCGTAAAGAATCACTGGCACCGCAGGTGCTACACACTCAATATCAACATCAAGTCGAAACAATTCCAACCACATAATTAATATAGGTTTTCCTCAAACAGATGAATTTTACGACATGTTAGCAAGATGCCAAGATAAGCAAAGAGACCAATATGTCATCAATATCATGCCAGTAATCAAATTATGGCTCATGAGAACATACCGTATTCGACGGGTCAGGCGCTTGCACAGGTTACACGTGGCACGAAGATTTCTTGATGCTATTTCGATTCTACAATGACTCAAAAGAAAAACACACTCTCTGATACCATCTTCTGTAACAACCCCAAAATAGTGGCTATTACAGTGCCGTGGACCCCCTACCGGGACCCACGAGGCGATATCACGATATACACTTACAACCTGACAACGTGGCACCGTACCACAATATTTATCAAAAACCCGAAGTGGAGTATGAGTTATACATGTCTTTAATACGAGCAAACGTACACAGGATCCAAATTCGGTACAGACTATATGACGTGTAATATCCGGAATTTATACTACTGTTGTTTGATATTATTTTATCCGAGTTATATTGTACAGCGTGGAATCTGTATAGTAGGGATAAAATAAATAAAGGACTGAGATGTCAGTATCGGTATAATTGTCGTATCTGGTCAACAGTTACATTTGAGGATATCGTGTATCAGGTTATCGTACTTTTGATATAGAGTATATCGTATAAGAATATTATTGGATTCAGTGTTTGTGTTCAGTGTGTCTCATGTTCGTTTTTGGTATGTCAAGTTGTTGGACAGAAATTGCGGAAAATGGCTAAGTGTTCATTAGCGCACGCTACTGGGTACAGGTAGCGCACGCTACGAAGTATTGATACCGTACGCTAAGAAGCTCGGTTACGTACGCTAAGGAGGACCCCTAATGTACGTAACGACTTGCTGGGTTAGTTCCGGAAGGTGACCAAGCGAGTAGGCGAGTTGATTTTTATATCCAGTTAGCGCACGCTAACGTATGTTGGTCAGCGCACGCTAACATCAGATCGCTAATAATGGAATCTTAGCTTTCGGCGGGTGGACCCGGCCACTTGCGACGTGTGTCCAGATAAGGTCAGCGGGTGTTTGTCATGTAGGGCTAGCGCACGCTAAACCGTATGGCTAGCGCATGCTAATTCCAGATCGGTCAAAGGAATCCCGATAATCGCGGATGCTTTCGGCATGTGGGGGCACGAGTGGTAGGTGTGTACTGTATCAAGTCAACTTCGGATAGCGCACGCTAAGGTAAATGACTTGCGTACGCTAAGCAGGATGTTTTACGTACGTTAATGCATGGGCATTACACACGTAAGCTAGTTTACAAAGCGAGGCAATAGCCTCTGGGCTACGATAGCGCACGCTAACAAAGTCAGTTAGCGCACGCTAAGGCGGTAGCGCACGCTAAACATGAGATGTTAGCGCACGCTAATAATGAATATTATAAAAGGCGACAGAAGGGTGCTGAGAAGCATTTCGTCATTTTTTCTTGTTTCAGTCGAGAGAGAGAGAGTTGGGATATATTTGAGGTTCCCTAACACTGTATAATGATAATCTATAACAACATTAGATTGAGAGCTTGGATTCAAGCCTTGTTCTTCAAGTTGTTCATGATTCTTTGGATGGAGTTCTAGTGTTCTTCTTTTTGGTTCATCTAAACCAGGTAATCTTCGTATTCCTTCGTTAGTGGTTCGTTTTCTTGGATGATTTCATGCAAGGAGCATGTTGGATAATCATATGATGATGTTATATGAGATTCAATGGAATTTTGATAAGAGTTTCCGATGTTAGTTAAGATTCTTCATACCATAAGGATGTTAATTCATTCAACCCGATCTAAGAAGGATTTCTGAATCTTGGTAATTATATTGGTCGATTTAGATGAGATGAATCATGATACTAGGTTGAATTCCAGATTTAGCATGATACGATCCTTGTTATCGAGTCGGTTTGATTGTTGATGTTGCTATTGATATATGGACATTGACATGATCATTGTGATAATTATGGGGTCGTTTATCTTCAAGAGATATGGAGATTTATGTCTTCCTTCATTCGGTTTCGTAGTCGCAAGATGTGAGTCGATGTTTGGAATGCATGCCACTGTACAGCATTAGCGCACGCTAAGCTTACTGGCTAGCGCACGCTAACGGGACAACTTAGCGCACGCTACGTTATGCGTTTAACGTGCGCTAAGTAGGCAGACAGTGCAGTATTATTGTGTTTTGATTATGAATTCGTGATGGTTTGACTTGGTTGGTTCTGACTGTGTTTATTCAAGGTTGTGTTGAACCGTTGAGTTCGATTGGTTAGTTTTGTCGGTTGTTGATTGTTATTGGATATGTTTTGTTTGATTTCTTCGATAGGTTGAGATTATTGATCGGTGATTATAACCGGATATTGCGGTCGTGTTCGAGTATGTCCATTGTATTGCTTTTGATCGGGGTTGAGGAGCTCGTAGACAAAGGCAATGTGTTCGGCAGCAGCTTCGTGGTATCGATATCGAGGCAAGTTATTACTTGCTCAGTTATAATATTTAATGAATGGTTTCTGTTTCATTTCGTTTATAATGCATATAGCGATGATTATTATTGTGAACTCTGGGTATTCGATCGCATATCGTTCTTTCGATTCTGGGAGGTAAATCATAATGTATATGCTTTATCTCAGTTATTGGTATGTTCGAGTATCGAGGTTACATTATGGTAAAGACGAGGATATGAGTATCTATAGTTCATTGTACGTTTGGATCGCCGAGCATTGAGGATAATCGTCGGTGATGATTGGACATCGAGGTTGCTCCCGAAGGACTCGGGGCAAGTATTCCATATTGATTATGGTTTAATGTTATTTATTTTGGTCTCTTACATTTTCCTTCACATTGTTGAACATGGAGTCGTCCTAGTAAATTGTCATGTTGTCGTGCATGTTATGTTGTTCATGTTGATGAACATGTTAATTTGCATATGTGTATGCATATTGTGTTGTTTATGTTGTGTAAATAATTCGATGGGATTATGAGGATCTATGCTGAGGGCGCTGGATCGTTGGACAGGTTTTCCACCATGCGTTGGTTCGACGGGATCATCATGGGGATCTATGCTGAGGGCGCTGGATCGTTGGACAGGTTTTCCACCATGCGTTGGTTCGACGGGATCATCATGGGGATCTATGCTGAGGGCGCTGGATCGTTGGATTACCATTGAGTATACATGATTGTTATTGTTGTGATCATATTGACGTGGTCATATGAGTATGCAATTGTAGGTCTTGTGTTAGGACCGTGTCCGTATTGCATTATTCTGATCTCGGATTAGACTGATATGATTGTCGTGGCACTTCATATCTTGAGGTATGTTCCGTATTTCCTTTGGTATTTGTCTTTGATGGATAATTGGTTATCGTTTTGGGATTTGATGATGTTATTCGATGGATCGTATTGGTCAGAAATAGTATATTTCCGTATCATGAGTTGGTGATGATAGTTTGAGAAACTTGAGTATTGTTTGAGGTACAATACAAATATTATGTTCGAGTTTATTGGTTAATCGACTACAGGATGTGAAATGTGATAATGGTTATTCTGATGAGAATTTCTTGAGTAAGTAAAGTTATGGCGGTAAGATTACGTTGGTCGTATTCTTATGTTGTATTCTCATTGGTATGTAATTATTAATGTTTTGTGACGGTTATCATTGTTGGATATTATGGCTGACCCCGTCGTGGGATTTATTTTTAGGTTCTTGGAGTATCGAGCTTGTAGCGGTCGTGAAGAGATGAGCTTCCCGGAGGATACTGGTTAGGACATGTTCTGTGCATTGAGTTTCTTGATTGGTTCTTGTATTCTGCTGCTAGAGTATCGTTTTGGTTGGTCTTTTTCCGCTGCGTGAGTATTTTGAGACGCTCTTTTGGTATCTGGTAACTGAGGTTACTTTGGAAACCATTTTCTAAACTTTTGAGTTTCGGCCGTTTGGCCTTGTTATTTCAAATGAGTTTTTCCGACGGTTTTTGATAAATGGATTTTTATAAGTCTTTGTGAATTTTTACAGATAGTACCGTCGTTGGCCTCTTGGGCATTTGTAAATGCTTGCGAAAATTTCATTTAGCCTTGTGGGTGTAACACCCCAAACTAGGCGGATATTACAGTGCCGTGGACCCCCGACTGGGACCCACCAGGCGAATGAAAAAGGATGAATTACACAGGGTAAATGTAGTACCGAACCACATTACAACATCAATTACTCCGATTAGGAGTTTCATACAACATACCCAGGATAAAATAGAATACATGTGTATCTTATGTGACGATAAAATACACAACACTGAATGAAACGAGTATTCAAACGGAATGTCTGCAGCGGAATAAATAAAGGAAACATAAATGACTGAATAAGTGACTGAACAGACTGGAGCCCCTTTCTAGTGTCGCTGGGACTCCTCGACGTCAGCATGTTCTCCCCGTGCCTTTGCCTTGCCAAGACCTGAAAAACAAAATCCCCAAACGGGGTCAGTTATACAGAACAACAATCCTCAAGGGTTGAAAATACACAATCATGATTAACTGAAGTTATGAAATATTCTTAGTTATGAATTACGCTGAAGAGGAGTATCATAGTACGCCCGTAATATTTTGTGCGAGTGTACAACACCCGTCCGTGTACCTAATTAGTCTCACGGTGTAACGCTTTCCCGTGTGCACGGTCTAATGTATCGGTGAACCCAATACATAACCATCGTGTGCCCGACTAAAAATTCCACACAGCCACACCCGGCCACGCAATATGAACCCAGAAGGTCATATGAACGAGAATGACCGTAATGAATATCAATGAATAAATAATAATCTGACAAAGTAAAGAATGACTCACCGAGATGAGGGTAATAATGAAATGAATGATAGCTCAACGAAAGGATTGGAACCGTCGTTCCTTATGACTGAAGTGATTAATTGACAATAACAAGTTTTAATATGATTAATACAATGATGAATGAGTTATGATTATGAATGATCAACAACAAAAGGTATGAATATCCTTTTAACCGAGTAAGAATTAACTTACTCAATACCGGTGACAACAATCCTTCCACGAACGACGTCCTAATTGAGATATCGATCGCTCGAACAACCTTGAATTATACA